>OX459045.1:23670877-24949815 GCA_949775005.1 Orthosia gothica | reverse complement strand
TACTCCGAAAGGTCTCAAGAGCCGCTGGAATCACTTACTATGAGATAAACGCACCGGACAGCGTACATTGCTGGCTGAGAGCTCTACGATAACGAAGCGACATCTGAGACGCAGCGATGAATTAGTCTTGAGGAAATACTTAGTTCACTTTAACGTTGTGGTAGGCATCATCCTGTCAACAGTGGGAAAACGCGGGCTCCGAACGGAAGTTCTCGGTCTGGTCATTTGGTTCACTAATTCGAGCTAATTCTGAAAGGCTAAGCCCGCTGCTTCGAAACTATAAAGGGGCCGTAACAGCTCCCCGGCTTCAACGTCCCTACAGCAATTGGTGGGAGGAGTTATGTAAAACAAGTCGGGGTAAATTAACAACTTTGGCTGAGGGAGATTAAGTGGATGCTTTGGGCCAATCCTACTGTGTGCCTGTGTACTGCTTTGCGTTTGACTGTTGATTCAACGGCATAAGTTGCAAAGCTATAAGATACACTTTTTTGCTACCGGTGACGTGGTTGTACCAAATATTTGTAAGACTAGAATGGTAGCGACATTTTCAGAAGTCATTAGAAATCCTTAAACCTTAGTTCTTATGCATTAAATGTTTACTATTGTTTGCCGGCTCTTAAGTAATGTAAATAAAGTTTATCAGAAAGTAAACCCAAATTAGAGTTGGAACTTTAAGTAATTTGTCCGGTTGAAACGGAAAAATTGGACGAAAAAGAGCACGCGGTAATCGCTGGTCAGATTAGATCAAGGCGATAACAGGATTCGAAGAGCCGAAGACAGAATGACCTGGAAGCAGCTCGTCAGTGAATCCGTCAGAACTTTCCAGGGCGGGCACGAGCAATGAACAAAAAGAAGTATCGTATCTTACCACACTTAGTACTACAACGGTTTTATATAGGACCATAATTAATAACTTCAAATAAACATAATTAAAATTAGTGCAACACCTGCACCCCAACGAAACAAAACACAATAATCTGAACAACCAGAATTCTAAGCTGTGCCAACGCATAGCTCAAACATTAACATTAGAAGCGGGCTATATTTACCATGTTTACTGTTTGTTGCAACTTGATCACGGATAAACCGGTTATCCGTGATCATGGTGCTTGCAACAGCACGGAAATATCGGAAACTCGCAACAAACAGTAAACTTGGTAAATAACCCGCTTCTAATGTTAATGTTAGTGTTAGTTACCATGACAGTTTAAAAACTTATTTAGCATAGCTCAAGTCCAAATCCTAAGCTCAATAGTTGAGAGGAGTAAACTCGATAGTTGAACTCGCTCTTAATATAACCCTCGGCCTTGTTTAAGGGGTTAACAGAAATATTCATAACGACCACTTTATATTGCTAGGAATGTTCTAAAATAACAAATGAAGTGCGTTAGTTGAACTTGAGTCACAGAGCACGGAATTAAAAGAGACGCCATTAACTTTACAAAAAAAATGCTGTTCGTTGGTAAACGCAACACTTGAGATGAGAATGGCTGTACTGATTTGGGTAATTTTTGTTTAAAAATGATTATTATAGACGGAATACTTTTTTAGGGTGCCGTACCCAAAGGGTAAAAGCGGAACCCTAATACTAAGACTCCACGATCCGTCTGTCTGTCCGTCTGTCACCAGTGATAGCAACCGTGATAGCTAGAAATTTTCACAGATGATGTATTTCTGTCGCCGCTATAACAAACAAATACTAAAAACAGAATAAAATATTTTTTTGCCCTTTTTAGCGATAATGGTACAGAACCTTTCGTGCGCGATTCCAACTCGCACTTGGCCGATTTTTTTTTGAACTGCCTGGAAAACTGGCAATTTTGGGCAAACTGAAAGTTTCTGTGAGATGTTTATAGGTGTTTAGGGGATAGGATTACGTCTGTTTCTTAGAATGGTTATTTTATTGGTTTCATTAAATAGTTCCAGCTGTTATATCCATAGCCAGAATTATCTCGAACCGTCAATTTCTACATTCTACTCGTACTCGGTCAGTCAGTGAACACGCTTGGTTTTTATGAAAAGTTTCGACAATGTCGTCTCTAGCAATAACTGAGGTGTCTCGGTGCTCTGTGCTTCAAGTGAAACCATAAAGTTTAAAAATAACAAAAGTGAACGAGCAGTGAAGGGTTGGTCGTTCCCATGTGGACACTTCGCATGGCTCGAGCAAGTTTTGAAAAGATAAATTAACTTTGTTTCTTTTGAAGTGACTTTAAAAAGGCTTTTGTTTATGCCTGAAAATATTAAGAAACAGTTCTAAAAATTACAAACAGGCCATTCGCGAAAATGTGAAATACTCAAGAGAGAATTTTAACAGGTTCATTGTCCACATAGCAGACACAATCGTTAAACAATCACGTGAGTCATATATGATTGATTGGTCAGAACAGAGTTCTAGTATGCACGTTGGCCACCAGTCCGTCAGCAAGATAAAACCAATGGGATCCAACAACCACCCAATAAATCCTACTTTTCCATAGGTAAATTACTAATTCATTCATTTTTTTACTATTTATTCATAAATAATAAATGACAACAGATTACCCCTTGACCTTCGTCATAATAAATCATCGCGTTATAGTCCCAAAAAAAAAAAACAAAAGATAAAAAACCCAAATCTGCTTTTGCGTTTTTAATTCAAAAGTTTTTGAATTATTGACGCTTCCACTCTGACTTTACGGAATTCCGGTTTTCCGTAGGTATATATACTTTTTGGCCTGAATTACTTATCTCCTTAAGCCTCTTGAAAACGTACGGATTTGGGGCTTATCTTATTAAGTATTCTAATGTTATTATACCAGATTTTCGTTTGAAGTACAGTACGCAAAACGGATAATTATGTAAACAGGCAAAACGCAGGAAAGAAAATTGTGAGTGTACTAGATTGCTTTTTCAAACATAAGATGTTAACATAATTATAAAGTACCTGACCGACCGAGCTCAGCTCGGGTGAAAATAAAGAAAACGACGTTTTCTTAAAATTAAACCTAGCTCGATCGATTTATCGCCTCCCAAACTCCCTTCACACTAAATTTCATGAAAATCGTTCGAGCTGTTTCCGAGATTCAGATTAGATATATATATATATAAAAGAATTGCTCGTTTAAAGGTATTAGATAGAGAGGTAAGTGTGCGTTTGACTGTCGGTTACTTTTTTTAGGTCTAAATCGCTAAATCGATTTTGATGAAACTTGGCATATGGGTGGACCCTAACCTTGTATTTTATTTTAACCTGTTAAGATGTTACTTTAGGCTAGTTAAACACTTTTCACGTGGGCAGATAAGATATACTCAAAAAACAATCTCAAACTTTTCATAATGTTTAAAAAAAGCAATCACATATGTTTCTTGTGGTAAATTAAAATAATTTAATTGCGATTTTGGGTGTTGTGCTGTGTCTTTTGTGTACACTGAATAAATGGTTTATCCATTTATCTACCCTGGTTACTTATCTCTCCTTTTGACTGTACATCTTGTTTGTAATCCTGACCTTTAATTTTTTCTCCGACGAAACACGTCGACAAAGGTTTCAATCAATTCTAAGGGATCTTTACCCTATATTGGAATATCTGAAGTTTTTCTTTCTCATCCCGAATAAGGGTAGGAATATTGAAATGAAAAGAGATTTTCATCTTCTTTCATAATTTTGGGTAAATTACGATTGTGATGAAAATGTTCGGGATGCGGGTGATGTTTTGCTTGCTTTCAAAGATTAGGTTCTTATTGAGTTTGGAGTGAGATCCTTTCATAACTTTGTGATTCTGTTTTTCTTTGAGAATTGCTAGAGTTTTGGACGATCTTAATCTCTTAGACAATAATAGAAGACAAGCAACTTTAAGTCTAGGTAACTAAACAGTATTTCTTGTCACATTTCTCAAATTCAATTCTCAAATTCTCAAATCTTTATTGCGTACCATAATGTATACAGTCGGTAGGGAAATAATTATATTAGTCACAATTATGGACCCTGTCGGGCACAGCATAGATCAAGTAGGAGAGAGGAGGAAGAACACGGAGTGTTTAATGTGATAAATTGTATAATTGGTAAGTTTAGGTATTAGTAAGTTATACTGTTTTATTAATACAGAATTGAATTTAAGAATTATAATTATTGTTTTATAAATTATATACTTCGTAGTATATACCAGGCCCCTCAGAAAGTATTGCGAAAAAAAGTTTTTATATATGGGAGACTGGCCAGTTATAATGTTTTTCGAAAATATGATTATTTATAAGTAAAAATAAGTAAGTTCCAATTTCAAAATTTCCCTCCACATTTTTTGCGAGTTAATTCAAAGTATTGTGTCTCACTGAAATATGGATCTGCGCCGGGAACATTTTAGAGCTATGATTTTATACGATTTCAAGTGTCGCCTGAAACCGGATGAATCGTACGATAGACTTCAAATGGCATTCATGGATGAAGGCCCTTCCAAGGCAACCGTGTATCGTTGGTATAACGAATTCAAGCGCGGTCGACCAACTTTGGGGGATGACGAAAGAAGCGGTCGCCCTTTGACGGCTGTTACCGAAGAAAACGTGCTAGCAGTGAAAAATTTAATCCAAGACAATAGGCGAATTACATATCAGGAGATTCAACACATATTGAAGATTGGATCGGGAAGCGTTCACGAGATTCTACACAGCCATCTTCGCGTGAGGAGGATAGTATCACGCTGGGTGCCGCACAACCTCACCGATGCTCAGAAGCAGGCCCGGGTGGAATGGTGCCGTGATATGCTTAACAAATTTGAAGCAGGCTCGTCTCGGCGTGTTTACGACATCGTTACAGGTGATGAGTCCTGGATTTATCAATACGACCCAGAAACCAAGCGCCAGTCGACTGTTTGGGTGTTTCAAAATGAGCCAACGCCTACCAAAGTGAAGCGATCTAGAAGCGGGGGTAAGATTTTGATCGCTAGCTTTTTTAATTTGACTGGCCACTTGGTATCAATTCCCTTACGGGATCAAAGAAGCATTAATGCCGAATGGTATACTACCAAATGTTTGCCAGAAGTTTTCTCTGTTATAAGCAACAAGCGACCAAACACAGGGCTCCGCGGGCTACTGCTCCACCACGACAATGCACCTGCGCACACCGCACTCAAAACGAGGGACTTCCTGGACAGCACGCCAGTCAAACTCCTGGGTCACCCTCCTTACAGCCCTGATCTAGCACCGTGTGACTTCTTTTTATTCCCAAAAATAAAAAATCAGCTCAAAGGGATACAATTTTCGTCGCCGGAAGATGCGCTGGCTGCGTTCGAGCAGGCTGTAAACGAGGTGTCTGCGGCGGACTGGAAAAAGTGTTTAGAAAACTGGTTTAGGCGCATGAATCTTTTTATAGAGGCTGGTGGAAAGTACTTTGAAAAGATTTAATAAAAATATATGTACGTATAGAACAATTTTTTTTAGTTTCGCAAAACTTTCTGAGTGTCCCACGTATTTTGTAACATTGTACAAAACATTTTTTTTTTAATTATTAATATTAATTTTATTGAATAACTAGTGTTTATTTTATTCAATAATTAATATTTTTATTTATTACGTAATTAATATTCAATTCAATTTTTTTTATTTATTACGTAATTAATATTCAAAGATAATTCAATTCAAATTCAAGATTCATAAGGTAAGTAATTTTATGGACACTCCATATTTAATTGGCCGGTACAGTAAAAATGGCAGCATAGATTTTGCTGCATAGTAGGACTTATTTGAAGTAAATTGCAACTATTTCAAAATACTATCTACTATTTACAAATTTGAAGTAATCAAAACTTAATAATAAATCGTAAAATTTCTGGACGTCCTGATATGAAAACGAACATTCTGAACTAGACTAACATAGAAAGCGACTTTAAAGTTGTGTGCGTGCCTTTTTTATTTTTTATTTACGCGGTAAACCTTCAAAAGGCGCCTGGCATTTTGGGGAAAAGACTGATCTTAATTTTTTTTTTTTTCGTTTTGGTCCCCGGTGATCACGATCAGCACGTAGAAGGCCCCCCGTGACATTTTATCCCAGTTGCTGTGGGATAGACCCGTATGGTTTAGCAAACTTATTTCAGTTTGACAATAAAGCCTACAACCACAGACATAAATCTAACTAGATGACGCGATTGTATGTACTTCGCGCGCCAAAAAACGGAGTAAATTAGTTACGATCAATGATCGTAATCTGTTCATTTAGCATTATCGGCACCGGAAATCTAGAAATATGCCTTTTTATGCCATATTGAGGTGTAAAGAATGTACAGAAAATGTTGGCTGAGGTTTTGGAAATGTTTTCTTTCATTGTTAAGTAAATTTGTTTTTAAATTGTTTGCGAAAAAGTTTGCTTGGTTTTTATACAGATGGAGAGACTTGCGTTATCTAGTTAGATTTATGTATGTGCCTATAACTTTTATAATAGTAAAAGTTTGTGACGATGGATGGATGTTTGTTACGCAAAAACTACTGAACGGATTTTGATGAAACTTTACAGAAATATAGCTTAAACATTAGTATAACACATCATCATAATATCAGCCGAAATACGTCCACTGCTAGACATAGGCATCCCCCAAGAGTCGCCACATTGACCGGTCCCGTGCGACTCACAACCAGCGGATCCACGCAACCTTCACCAGGTCATCGGTCCACCTGGTGGGAGGCCTTCCAACGCAACGTCTTCTGGTTCGCGGTCACCACTCCAGAACCTTTCTGCCCCATCGGTCACCCGTTCTGCGAGCAATGTGCCTTGACCACAGAATAACACATGGGCTATAATTTATAAAGATATTGGGCGAAGTACTAATACCACGCGGGCGGAGCCGCGGGCGGTAGCTAGTAATATGTGTCTATTTAAATTAGAACTCGTGATTATCTCGTGGTCGTAACACCCATGAGTTTTACCCGGAAGCTGACAAGCTCCTGATAAGTATATCGTGTAGGACTAACGTCATGTTTTGAAAACTAGTTCCTAGATGTAAAAATATTAACTGAGTCAGGATTAAATGATTCACTCTTTTATGCAGTAGATAATTAATTAGTCTTGCAAAAATATATCAATAAAGGCCAACTGGTTTATAGGATACACCTGATAAAAGTCAATGACCTATGCCTAGGTTTTAATTCGTAGGATTATTTTATCCTAAAACATTGATCTACTCTCCTTTTCTTTTTGCAACGGAAAAAGTAACCGTGTCGACGTGGTCCTAGAACGTGGTCCTTCGTGGTCCTGTAACTGCCTACCCTACCCTACCTACCTAACCTACCCTACCTATCTAACCTACCTACCGATTTTTTCCTAGGGTCATTTTAACGCCTCCATTCAGAATATGTTTTCAAATGCACAACGCCATCTATCAATATGGGGTTCAACTGTCCGAGTATCTGGATTGCGTTTGTTGTGATATTTTACTTCTTGAACATTTTAAATTCATCTAAGTAATATTTTAAGTTACGCACATTTTTTATGTATAAAAGTTATCTACATTGGTTTCATACATTTTACGTGATGCGTGAAACAGATAAACCCACAAATAGATAAATAATCAAAAACTGCTGGAAATGGTATGGTATAGGCATTCTGTTGGTAACAACCTATAACAAACCAGCAATTTTTTTTGGAAATATTTTCGTAGTACAAAAACGACTTTTCCATAGATTTATTATAATGTATATATTGATTAGTTCAGCACCTACATATTAACAATAATAATATGTTTAGTTCCTATTTTATTTACCTACTAGCGGGGTGCCAACTGAAAATCAGCGCTGGGTGACTGACGCCCAGCAAATGCTGAGTTGGTAACCCTTTCAGTGTGGGCACGCCCAGCGCAGGTCTTCTTGAACCTTTTTATTGTTCTTCCCTGTTACTTTGTAATTGTTGCTGTTGTTCTGTGTCGAATAAATGTTTTCTATTCTTCTATTCTAAACACTCATTCATCTGATCATAATCTACTCCGATTTCCACGAAATAAAGTGAGTAATCCGTTCTCATTACCTGATTCTAAGAATAATGAGCAACAGATATCTAGTTCGTGTCTAATAGGAAGTTTATCAAGATCGCTATAAACTCTAAACAATCATATAATTAGGACACGCTCTGTTGAATCTCACTGCGTCACTTAACTATCATCTACCATGTTGTTAAAATAACATTATTATTACTATATATAAAAATAAAATATAGAATACACTTAATGCGTAGGTGTGTTATCATAAAAAATATCTATCCTTAAGCAGAACTTATGCTACAATTTTAAATAGATGTTCTTTTTTAAAATTAAATATACTCAGTCCAGCTTATATTTGACAGCTCATTTAGTGGTGATCTAATGCAATACCGATTCAAATTCTTAAAACAGTCGAATTTATTTAGGAAGAACAATTAATCGATTGAACACATTAGTATTTTATTTTTGCTCAATATTTTGTGTTATTTTATTAACATACCCTTGCTTTTAAAGGACTATGTTTTATGTATTAAAATTAACTGTTACAATTTGTATAACTATTAGCTATCTAAATATATACTATTTTCTACATCCAATATAGTGAAGAGGACATCGCTTCAAGGATCGCCAAAGCACGAGCTTCCTTCGCGCAGCTGAGACCTGTTTGGCAATCGCGGAAACTGACCCGAAGGATGAAACTCAAAATCTTCGGGTCAAATGTCAAATCCGTGTTCCTTTACGGGTGCGAAACGTGTAAGGTCACAAAAGACATCTCACGCCAAATCCAAGTTTTCGTCAACCGCTGTCTTCGTCGCATACTCGGTATTTACTGGCCCGAGACAATCACCAACGTGGAGCTGTTGGAGCAATGCCACGAGAGCCCGATCGACCGCCAGAACAAGCGTCGCAAATGGAGTTGGATTGGCCACACGCTGCGAAGGGATTCTGATCATATACCGAAGCAAGCGCTGGATTGGAATCCCCAAGGCAAAAGAAAGCTTGGCCGTCCCCGTCAAACCTGGTGTCGCACCGTGTTGGCGGAAGCGATGAGCATCGGTATGACGTGGAGCGAGGTGAAGCGTGAAGCTCAGGACCGATCGCGATGGAGAACTACTGTGGACGCCCTTTGCCCCATCCAGGGGACGTAGGACATTAAATCAAGTAAGTCTACATCCAATATAGTGAAAGTGATTATACCTTTGCCTTGTATTGTTTCTTTGTTTCCTACTCATTACTATTGTGTAACATCTTATATGTTGCTAACTAAGAACACCATAATAAGTAAATTCTTCACACATAGTAACTCTTTTTCAGAACTTTACACATACACGCCACATGCACACATAAGTACGCAAATTCATAATATAAATCCACTATACACACTCAGAAAAACTAAATCATGCATAAAAACCGTTATACAGCTGCGCTCTCTTTACTTCATCCGGCAATCTGAAGTCTATAAAATTAATGTAAATCTTGTTCCTGACGGCCATTCTACCAGATACATAATAAATGAGTGATAACCTACAAACTATAAATGACATTGACAATATTGAAATTGCTCGTACAATAGAATGTCATTGCTCTGGTGAAGCGTCAATGCCTTTTTTTTTAATACATTCGCCATTCACGTATTGTCTATAAATTTAAATATTTCGCCTAGTTGCTATCGTTACCTATTCATCATTTATTGACAGGAATCATTAGAAGCACTAGATATATTTGTAATGTATTGAGCTCATTAGCTGGATGGCTGTTAGAGATCATCGATGGATTTCTCGCTAGATGGCGTAAGCTGTCTTTCATTGTAACAAAAATGCAATGAAACAAGGAGCTCTCATTGGCTAACGCTGAACGCGCGAATGATGGTCGAGTTTTTTTTGCTCGGTCGTGGTCTGTGTGATGTGGACATCGTTCCTTCTCAATATGTGCTAAATAAAAATATTTTTTATTACTAAAAACCGAGACTCCAAGTGTCAAAATAAACATTAAACCATGAACTGGAATCTTCAGACATTAATTTGTGATGCTGATATGTTGTGAGTGCCCCAAATTCGCTGAGATTACTTGCGATAAATTCCGCCGGCCGGCGATCTGCTGGATGCTCAGGCAGACCACTCCTGCTGCTGTTCCCGTCTTCGGATTTCCAGAAGTGATATTCGAAGCGGTCTGAAGGTGAGTGGGCTTTCATAAACATTGCAAATTGACTTTGGTGTTCTCTTGATTCTTGTCGTAAAAAACCGCGGTCATCCACATTTTTTATGTAGGTATGTACTATCCATTACAAATAATTAACATTTAAAATTATTCTGCATATGGTGGGCTATTTACACGCCAGCGTTTTTACACGCGTCATCATAATTATGGTCCTTCGAGCCGGATAGTCCAGTGAATTTATAGATTTTACGTAGTTTTTTTTTGGTAAAATTGTTATCATAAAAAGTAGGTAGATGCATAACGTTTAGGTTCATTGACAGTTTCTGCGTAATTATATTTGGTAGAACTTGTTCATATAACCGCATTATTTGACAAATCGTATTTTACGTATTTTTGGTCAAATATCGTGCAAATAAATCAAAACATAAGTATTCAGTATTATTTACGTAATTATTGGTAATAGTTATTCTGAATTATTGTTTTAGCCTAAATGTTTTGTGTTGCCTCGGCAATATTTTGTACGTAAATATAATTGGTACAACTATATAACTAGTTATTTTTAACAGTGATATGTTATTGAGTTACGGCTGCCATCGCTTCGCTATTGTGTTCCGCCCGCTTACTTACCTACAAGTTTACCGGTATCTTATTTATTAATAAACAGTTATAACTTGGTTTAGTGTTTGTGTTTACATTTTTAGCATCATAATTAATTATCAATTATGTCGAAACCAAGTACAGATACGATGTTAGCCATTTTAGGAGAAAAGAAGGAGTTGTCATTCAAACGGATAACCCATTTGTATAACCTGTCAAAAAACATAACTTCTTTTGAGAGTTCAAGGACAAATGAAAACTTTATGTCTGAGACAGAAACTATCGATGAGCTTCGCAATAAGTTTGAATCTATTGTCGATCAGATTAATCAAATTAACTTAACGTCAGACCCTGACGCGAGTCCAGATTATGCTTGTTTAGAGTCCTTTGATGATTTGTACACGAGAGTGAAACGCGTAAGAAATAAAATGAATAATCACGCTACAGTTTTGCCTTCGCGAAGTGATAGTGCGACTGTATTCAAATTGGAGCCTCTTCATATTAAGGAATTCGATGGTAAAATACAAAATTGGCCAGCGTTTTATGAGTCGTTTAAAACGAATATTCATGATAATACGCGACTAAGTAATTCACAACGCGTACAATACTTAGTAGGTAAATTAACTCAAAACGCATTGAACGTCACCGCGGGTATTGTTCCGACTGGCGAGACTTACAACATAATTTGGGATAGCTTGGTCAAGAGGTACCAGGATAAACGCGCTTTAGGTGTACACTATCTTAATAATGTGTTAGATATGAAAGCATGTGTTCATACTGCTGCTAGTCTCGATTCATTTATCGAGAACTTTTCTGCGTCAATAGCCGCTCTCAAACAGCTCGGCATTTCTGATCTGACGGATTTTATCCTACTGCATTGCGCGCTTAGGAAAATAGACACGCAAACCGCTCAATCTTTTGAACTTTCCGTTAGGGATGTTGAAATACCTACATCCAAACAGCTGATCGGTTTCGTACAAGATCAAGCTAAGATTTTGGGACGTTCGGATCCGACCGTTTACTTGAACTCGAACCCGCGAAATTCAAATAATACAAATAAACCGCCGGCTTCTACTTCTCGTAATACACGCACGCATACTTACAAATCCTTTGTCGCGGGCGAGGTGCCAATGGTTGCTCCCGGGACCCCTGCTTCTTTGTCAGGTCCACCCGCTTCAATGCATTGCGCATACTGCAATGACACCGCTCACACACAGCTATATAGTTGCGCTAAATTTAAAAATACACGCGATCCTAAATCCCGTTATGATTTTATTAAATCCAAACGTGGATGCGTAAACTGCTTGAGTATGACGCATAATTTATCGACCTGTAATTCGTCATCTGTTTGTGAGTTATGTAAAAAACGACATCATACGCTTTTACATTTTTTAAATAATAATGAAAATACTAGCATGCATGTACACACCGCTTACGTGAATGTTCCCATGAAACCGCCGAAACTCGCGCGTACACCGGTCACACTTCCCGCGTCGCCGACAAGTCGCGTGCCGTCATCAGCTCCAGAGAGCGCGCAGCAATCTTGTTCGTGCGGTTCTGGTAATAACAGCGATAATAGCGTGAAAGTCGCATCGGCGAAAATATTATCACAACCGCTCGCGTCGCATAATGCCGCCGTGCTTCTTTCGGCTGAATCAAAGCCTAAGTCGACGGTATTGTTGTCAACCGCTCAAGTTTACGCGTGTCCTAAAGGTAGTACGGGTCCGAAGGCTATTATCAGATGTTTAATTGATAACGGAAGTATGAACAATCTGGTGACGACTGAATGTTGCCGCGTCTTGAATTTGCCGATAATTCCTTTGAGTAATTCATTTGTCAAAGGTGTTGGGTCAACTTCGCGTCCAATCATTGGATATGTTTATTTGGATATTGAATCCCGCATATACCCGCAACATAAATACAACATTCACGCTTTAGTCGTGGAATGTATCACGGATCAATTGCCGTCGCAATTTATCGAATGGAATCGGAACATGGATTACCATGACCTTCCGCTCGCAGATTTTAGTTGGAATGTTCCAGGTGACATTCAGGCAGTACTAGGTGCCCAACTCTTCCCGTACATCTATCTGGGGAATAGGGTTGATTTCGGTCCGCGAATCCCACCTGCACTTCTAACCACCTTTGGTTACATTCTGATGGGAGATTATCCGCGTGATGATGCTATACCTACCGCTTCTTTTACCGCGCTCGCGCTGAACGACATAGTTCAGAAGTTTTGGGAACTGGAAGAAATACCTATAAAGCGTTTTTTATCACCCGAAGAGACGGAATGCGAAAATATTTTCACTACGTCAGTGACACGTGATGATGACGGTCGTTATACGGTATCGCTGCCATTCAGCAAGGATCCGTCTGAACTTGGCAATTCCCACGCTGTTGCTTTCCGCCGTTTTATGGCATTAGAAAGGAGATTTCGCCAATCACCTGATTTGAGGGACAACTACAACCAGGTTATTCGAGAATATATCGACAATGGATACCTTAGCCCGATCGATGAATCTGAAATTTCTGACGGAGGTTATTATATACCTCACCACGCCGTTGTGCGTCCTGATAAGCCGATGCCGCGCATAGTGTTAGATGCTAGTGCGAAAACCCATACGGGCTTGTCCTTGAACGACGTATTACACATAGGTCCCAATTTGCAGGCTGATCTGTTTTTATTGCTGTTGCAATTCCGTTTGTTTCCCGTCGCGATGAACGCTGACATTAAACAAATGTACTTACGCATTGGTGTACCAGTTGACCAGCGTAAATACCTACGCATCTTGTTTCGTTTCAACGAGAACGAATCAGTGCGAACTTTTATTTTCAACCGCCTACCATTTGGCCTCAAGTCTAGCCCTTATCTAGCTATGCGCACTGTGCGACAGCTGGCTTCCGACATGAGCCCACATTATCCTGATGCTGCGAAAATCGCAGAAACCAGTCTTTATATGGATGATCTGGTATATTCTGCACATAATGAACAAACCGCTATGCAGCTGTCACAAGACCTAATAAATATGTTCAGATCAGGTGATTTAGATCTGGTGAAATGGTCCAGTAATTCACCAGCTCTTTTAGCCAGTCTTCCTGACTCGCACCGCAAATCTCTCGATTTTGACGAAGGCAATGTGTCCTCGAAGGTCTTAGGTCTTTCCTGGGAACCTTCTGAGGATAATTTCTTCTTCACCACCGCTCATATAACTGACAAATGTACAAAGAGGAACATACTCTCAATAGTTGCACGTTTGTTCGACGTACTCGGCTTAGTCGCCCCAGTCATCCTCTATGCCAAATTGCTCATTAAAGAGTTATGGTTGTGCAACAGTGGCTGGGACGATCCCGCTCCCGAACATATCGTAATCCGCTTCGCCGCCCTTGTGCAAGAATTTCCCTTGCTGGATACCTTACGGATTCCACGCCATGTAGGTGTCAATATTGACTGCATTGTGAATCTTGTCGGCTTTTGTGATGCTAGTTTGAATGGAATGGGTTGTGTGATCTTTTTACACTGTACCTACCCTTCTGGCGTCAGGGTCCGCTTACTCTGCGCAAAGTCAAAGGTATCACCAACCAAAGTCACGACTCTCGCACGTCTTGAGCTATGTGCTGCCGTGCTTATGTCAAAATTAGTGAAAATTGTCCACGATACTTATGCTGCACGCGTTCCCATCGCAGGAATATACGCGTTCTCAGATTCGACGATAGCCTTATCGTGGATACATTCCTCTCCACATCGTTGGTCGATTTTTGTGAGTAATCGCGTCGCTCAGTGTCAGGAAAATTTGGCCGCGAAACATTTCTACCATATAGCTGGAGTAGAAAATCCCAGTGATTGTCTTTCTCGGGGAACACTCCCGTCGCAGCTTGTCACGAATAAACTCTGGTGGAACGGCCCCTCCTGGATGCACGCTGCTCCTGATGAATGGCCTATTAAGCCATTTTCGCCCACTGACTGTAGTGAACTTCCAGAGCACAAAACAAATGTGTTAACTGTGACTTCGCAATTAGAACTACCGCTATTATGTGGGATGGCGCAACGCATTTCTTCTTGGGAGAAATTGCTGCGTATCATCTCATATTATATCCTGAAATTTCTAAGGCCAAAGGATAATATCAAACCACTTTCAGTTCAAGCTTTGACCGCCGCTGAACGATATATGGTCCGCACTGTCCAATCAGTTCATTTTGCAGATGACATCAAATGCATCAAAAATAAGAAGTTACCATCCACGAAACTTCAACGCTTGGCTGTCTTCTTAGATGCCGAGGATATCTTACGGGTCGGCGGAAGACTTTCTAAATCCGATCTTCCATTTGATGCCAAGCACCCAGTCCTTCTTCCAAAACGCGATCATATAGTTGATCTTATCATACGACATTACCATGTCATGAATTGTCATACTGGTCCAGGATTGCTTATGTCGATTCTACGACAGCGTTTTTGGATTTTAGATGCCAGGACTGTCATCAGGTCTCAGTGCAGGAAGTGTAATACTTGTTTCAAGGTAAATCCAACGCATCCTACTCCAATGATGGCAGATCTACCTGCGTATCGTGTGTCAGAAGCGAAAGCCTTTGTGCACACGGGTCTCGATTATGCTGGACCTATACGCATAACTCTTTCACGTCGTAGAGGTCAGCACGCCCAGAAAGCGTATATTTGCCTGTTTGTATGCTTAATTACACACAGTTTACATATTGAACTGGTCTCTTCATTAACTTCCTCCGCCTTTATAGACGCCTTTAAGCGCTTTGTCTCCCGTCGTGGTCCTGTATCCTGTCTATACTCGGACAATTCGACCACGTTTGTTGGTGCTAAAGCCCAATTGGATGAGCTTTATAGTTTTTTGGAAAACTCAAGCTTCAAGTCTACACTCTCGGATGAGTTGACGACCCGCCGAATTGAGTGGAAAATGATTCCGCCACGTGCTCCTCATTTCGGATCAATGTGGGAATCGAATATAAAGAGTATGAAGACGCACATGTACAGGGTGATTGGAAGTCAGCTTCTTACTTATGAAGAACTGCAAACTGTCCTGACGCAGATTGAATGCATTCTGAACTCTCGTCCTTTGAATGTTGTATCTTCCGATCCACATCCTGAGGTGATTACTCCCGCACATTTTTTGATGTCAACCCCGTTGCAATACCTACCTGCTGCCGATCTTTCCGATCAGCGCATATGTCTTGCACAGCGGAAAGAATTACTAGACAGTATGGTCCAATCCTTTTGGAAAAAATGGCGTTTAGAGTATTTGCACACGTTGCAAGTTAGGCAAAAGTGGGCTACTCCGGATAAACCGGTAGAAATAGGGACTGTCGTACTCGTAGGGCAGGACGATTCAGCTCCTTTGTCGTGGCCTTTGGGGGTTATTACCGAGGTTTTTAAAGGTACCGACGATATCGTTCGTGTCGCCATGGTGAAGACCAAATCGGGTAGCTTCAAACGCCCTGTCGTCAAACTGTACCCTATTCCCACGCAATAACTTATTAATAATTCGTGAATATCACTACTTATTTCCTTAATTTAATTTTTATCCGCATACTTAATATAATCTAAGTTAAATTTTTATTGTTAATGGCTGCTTACGGTCTCTATTTTCTGATCAGACATAGGATTCATTGATCTTCTCAGTTCTTTCTAAATAGAATATAACAGCTTATTTTCTTTATTTTTTTTTGAAAGATCTTGCGACCTTCCAAGGCGGGGTGCATGGTGAAGCGTCAATGCCTTTTTTTTTAATACATTCGCCATTCACGTATTGTCTATAAATTTAAATATTTCGCCTAGTTGCTATCGTTACCTATTCATCATTTATTGACAGGAATCATTAGAAGCACTAGATATATTTGTAATGTATTGAGCTCATTAGCTGGATGGCTGTTAGAGATCATCGATGGATTTCTCGCTAGATGGCGTAAGCTGTCTTTCATTGTAACAAAAATGCAATGAAACAAGGAGCTCTCATTGGCTAACGCTGAACGCGCGAATGATGGTCGAGTTTTTTTTGCTCGGTCGTGGTCTGTGTGATGTGGACATCGTTCCTTCTCAATATGTGCTAAATAAAAATATTTTTTATTACTAAAAACCGAGACTCCAAGTGTCAAAATAAACATTAAACCATGAACTGGAATCTTCAGACATTAATTTGTGATGCTGATATGTTGTGAGTGCCCCAAATTCGCTGAGATTACTTGCGATAAATTCCGCCGGCCGGCGATCTGCTGGATGCTCAGGCAGACCACTCCTGCTGCTGTTCCCGTCTTCGGATTTCCAGAAGTGATATTCGAAGCGGTCTGAAGGTGAGTGGGCTTTCATAAACATTGCAAATTGACTTTGGTGTTCTCTTGATTCTTGTCGTAAAAAACCGCGGTCATCCACATTTTTTATGTAGGTATGTACTATCCATTACAAATAATTAACATTTAAAATTATTCTGCATATGGTGGGCTATTTACACGCCAGCGTTTTTACACGCGTCATCGAGATCTCGAAGCACATTTCAGTAAATAAAAACGACTTGACTATTGTCTCCCAAAATATAAGGAGTGTCTATTGTAATTTCGAGGATTTCTCAATGTTTCTTACTACTTTTAAATTCGAAACCGATGTTATAATCTTAACCGAATGTAGGCTAAATGATAACAAACCAATTCCTCAACTCAATAATTACCACCTTTTTGCCTCTACTCGACATTTAAACCAAAATGATGGAGTAGTGGTCTATGTTAAAAACACACTAAAAGCGAAAGTTAAGGAAATTGAATTGGCCCAAGCGTCCTGTCTCCAGCTAGATATCCTGAACAACCATATTTTGTGTATTTATCGCTCTCCATCAAACACTAACATAGACAGTTTTATTGACTCCCTTAGCACTCACCTTGACACAATAACTTCGCAAAAAAGCGTAGTAATAGCGGGCGATATAAATATCAATATTAGACCTAAAGAAACCGAGACATCACAGGAAAATAAAAATAGATTGAGCTATTTAAACATGCTGTCTTTACATGGTATACTTCCTGGACATATATTACCCACCAGGGATAGGAACTGTTTGGACCACTTTATGATAAAAATTAACAATAAAAAAACCTCGGCATCTATCGCTATCATTCATACCACAATCACTGACCACTACACCACTTTTATGTCACTCCGTAAGCAAAAAGATACCCTAGCTGCTAACAAAACTACTACTAGTATAAATTTCGAACAAGCTTTAAAACAAATACAAGAACAAAATTTTGCAGAATTACTTCTTTGTCATGACCCTAATTTAATAACTGATATACTCATTGATAAACTAACTGCATCAATTAATCACAACACTACCACACTAAACATTCCAAATAGTAAACGCATTATTAAACCATGGGTAACTCCAGGCATACTTCGTTGCATTAAAAATCGTAATAAACTGCAAAAGACATTTAAGAGTGACCCACAAAACGAAATCAATAAAATAACATACAATCGATATAGAAATTACTGCAACAAGCTTATAAAAAAAATTAAAGGAGAATATGATAGGGAATTACTTGCTAAATCAAAATCAAACAATAAATTGCTTTGGAAAAATATTAAAACCATAACTTACACTAATAAATCTAAAAGTCAAAACAATGAACTAATAAATATTAAATCGACCCCTAGTGAATCAGTAAACTTTATCAATGACTATTTCGTAAATATTGGCAAACAGCTGGCCCAACAAATCCAACCTAGCGCAAATAGTGACCCTAATTATGTACCTAATCAACTGTCAACACAGGTTAACTCCTTTGTACTCCTGGACACCGACCTCAATGAAGTGGACAGCATTTTGATGAACCTAAAATCAGATAGTGCCGCTGGCTGGGATAATATCTCCACTAAATTTTTAAAGTATGTAGGCAAGGAAGTTGTCCCAATTATAACCCATCTTGCAAATCTCTGTTTCAGAGACGGTATCTTCCCGGCACCCCTTAAACAATCCATTATTATTCCAGTTCACAAGGGTGGGAACAGAGACGATGTCAGCAATTACAGGCCGATATCTGTCCTTCCAGCTATATCGAAAATCTTGGAAAAATTAATCAATATTAGGCTTCTCAAATATTTAAATAAATTTAAAATACTATCCTCAACACAATTTGGTTTTAGGCAAAATATATCCACCGAGGATGCAGTTACCGCACTAAGCTCACTTGTAGCTGATCAACTTGATAATGGCAATAAATGTTTAACTATCTTCCTGGATCTTAAAAAGGCATTCGACACTGTCTCTGTGCCAATCCTTGTGAACAAACTGGAAAAAATTGGTATAAGAGGAACTGCTCTCAATCTTTTTAAAAACTATCTTTCGAACAGGAAGCAAAGGGTTAAGTTGGGGCAATACGTCAGTGATGATGCTGAAGTGTTGTACGGCGTGCCTCAGGGTAGTGTTTTGGGTCCCACACTTTTCTTAACATACATCAATGATCTCTGTAACATGAATATTAAAAATGCCAAAGTCTTTTCTTATGCCGACGACACGGCTGTTGTTTTTTCTGGAAGCTCCTGGAATGACGTAAAGCAAAGTGCTTCATGTGGCATGGCCCAAATAGCTAAATGGCTGAATAATAATTTGCTGACATTGAACACCTCAAAAACAAACTACATATGCTTTAGTATCTGTAATCGTACACAACCAAATAAGGACTTCACCATCAAAGTTCACGAATGTGGTGACATTAAAAACAAAAACTGTATGTGCTCTACCATTAATAAGGTCACATACACCAAATATTTAGGTGTCATGATTGACCAGAGATTATCCTGGTATCCTCAACTTGAGCAAGTCTCTAACAGGGTTCGGAAGCTAAGCTGGATTTTTAAAACTTTGAGACATGTTGTTCCAAGAAGTGCCACCAATACCGGAGACCCATCTAAAAACCTATTGAAGGATATATATATCGCTCTGGTGCAGTCGGTCTTGGTTTACTGCATCCCTATTTGGGGAGGTGCAGCTAAATCCAAATTCATTGGGCTGGAACGAGTGCAACGAGCCCTAATAAAAATAATGTTTTTTAAAAGGATTAGATATCCCACCGAGAGACTTTATCAGATAAGTGATTTGCTCTCGGTGAGAAAATTGTATATATTACACATCGTTCTGAAAAAACACAAAGAGCTGCCTTATGATATCGCTATGTTATCAAAAAGAAGGAAAGATATTATAGCACCGATACCACAAACAAAAACCATGTTTGGTAGTAGGCAACACGGGAAACGATCATCACAACTTTACAATAGGATAAATAGAGAGATATATGTATACACCAAACCATACTCTGAGTGTAAAAAACTTATAACTAAATGGATAAAACCTCTCAAATATGAGGAAACTGAAACTCTCCTGCAGCACGCATCATAACTCATTCACGCGGCATTTACTCACATGTACAACCTACTCACAGCATTTACTCACACACACACACACACACACACACACACACACACACACACACACACACACACATAAACACCCCACACACGAATATACACCCCATACACACACTTATAAGACATACACACATAACTCAGACTCATTTGTTTAAGACACACACTTATAACACAATACACATATAACTCAGACTCATTTGTTTAAGACACACACTTATAACATATACACACATAACTCAGACTCATTTGTTAAAGCTGATATAAAATAACAGTCTTCTTTAATTCTCTTTTGTATTTATTTAATTTATTCTCACAAAATGTATAAATAGTAGCATGTTTTTTTTTGAATATTATTGTGTTTAAATCTATGTTGCGGAAGAGTGGAGTGTCCTAACACAGGCATTTATTTGCTTAAAAGGACACTTCTGACACTAGCTATGTACTACAAAAATTGTTAAAGAAAATAAACTATTTGTATTTGTATTTTTTGTAATATTACTTTTTTCAATATTTAACCTTACTTACCCAGCTTATTGATAGTAAGATTATTATGTTTTATGATAATTAAATGGAAATATTTAATTTTCATTTACTGATACATAATTCGATTCATTTGTGAATTTTAATTCATCGGAATATCGCGGCTAAAGAGCAGAACGCTTAACTATTGTAAGCGTCCATTTAGTATTTATTGTCTATGGTTGCCTGTTAATAAATAAAGAACTTCATCGGGCTTACGTCAGATTGTTAATTAAAGACTTGACGCATATAAAGGAACATGAAGTTGAGTACCTCTCAAACACAACATCAGCCTGAAAAATATATTTATTTATATATACTTTATTTTAGATACACCAAGTTAAAACATAGAAAAGGAAACTTAAAACCAAAATACATACAACGGGCGGCCTTGGCAATATTGGAATTAACAAAGAAAGATTCAGACTGGCCCTATACCAATTAATCTGTTTCTCTATAATAATGAGAAAAAAAATATTTGCTCTTTTCCCAAGCTTCTTTAATAGTTTCAAATTCGTCGAGTGTTTTGTGTTCGAGATTTAAACAAAATTGCTGAATAGTCTAAAAAGATAAAAGCTTGAAAGAGAATCGAGGGCTTGAATGTTACCTAAGACTAACCTTTACCTGCGTAGTGCGTATATTCCTTAATAGTGCTGTTACTTCTTACACTGTAAGCAGCCACTATAAGTGGGTCGACCCATTTTCCTCTGCTGTTTATTTGTCCCGACATGTAAATAAAAGATCATGCTCGCAGTTATCATACTGTTTGCTACCAAACCTAATACTATGAATGTTAAGCAGACCAGGGGGGAACGGAAAGCAATGAAATTCTGTTTTACGTAAAACAGTTACTGTTGGAAAGGGATATTGCGAATAATAGAAGTGTAAATATAAGAATGTTTTTGTATCATACTACTGCTAATCTAAACGTGAAAGTTTGTGATGATGGATGGATGTATAGATGTTTGTTACTCTTTCACGCAAAAACTACTAAGCGGATTTTGATGAAACTTTACATAAATATAGTTTGAACATCAGAATAACACATAGGCTAGGTTCTGGACATTCGATATTTTCTCTCGTACGAATGTCAAGAATAGGTTTACACTAAAACAACTTTTTTAAAACAAGCTTTTTTCGCATTCTACTAAGCAAACACTTTCATTTGTTACCCATTTTATGACAGTGCACAAAAAATAACTAGGACGCCATTTTGGGTCGTCCGCCATATTGGATTTAGAATGACGTCATCCAAACTAAACGTGTATGCAAAATTTCATCTTAATCGGTGGATAAATTCAGTTGCAGGATTTGACCCGAACACACTTACATACATACAGTTAAATAAAAGCTTGTGAAATAGAAAAATACAAAATGATTTCTTTACTTCACAAAAATATAAGTACACACGTATGTTTTTGTCGTAGGTAGTTATGGATGTATGGTCGAGATAAGTGTTCCTCCTAACCGCCTCCTAATATACGCACCGTTTAGCGGAAATTCCTTGTTGAAATATAATTATATCCTCCTTTGAATTCCGTATAACCCTCCAACGAGCCTGTAAATAAAAAAGGAAAAACATTAAGAGCATAAAACGCGTATTATGGGGCACCCAAAACCGAGAGATCGCGGTCAAAAGCCAGTGTGTTAGAATAAAACATGAATAATGAATTCGAAAAAAGTATACCGAATGATAATTGCGTATCACAATACAATACCGGACTATGTTTGGGCGTTCTTGCTTTTTTGGGTTCCACAAACTATAATGGGTAAATAAGGTTACGACATAGTGCGTGGGTAGTCCACTTCCCAACTCCGAGCTACCAAAATAAAGAAATGACAATCGCCAGTTTTATTTGAACTGCCCCTCCCGTCTCCTTTCATCGAGTCTTCGACAAAAACGTGTTCCTATACCAGTGTTTACAGGTCTATGTTCTCGGTCATAGAAATGCTTACCTACTATTGTTGTAGTAGACATGTTTAGATATACAGCAATGAGAATATGCCACTCAAATATGTATGGGTTTATCTGGAGTATTTCGTTTTATCGATGATATTCTCTATAAGAGTTCTGGAAATCTGATAATGGAAGGAATATAAGAAGCTTTTACAATATTTTCTCATATTAACTATATGATCTATGTAAGAATGTTTTCCTAAGTAAAGGTCAGGCCGTATTTATTTTTATTATATTTTTTATTCTATGTCACCGCTGGGCAAACATCCACAAACTCCTTCCACCTTTCATGAGCCCCAGCTTCCTCCGTCATTATCTGGCCAAATCTGTCTACTTCGTTTCCCCATCTCCTTCGTGGTCTGCTGATTCCCCGTCCCTCTGTGCTATTTTCATCGTTTGTCAATGCTGCAGAACATCCCTGCCCCATGTTAGTTGGCCAGCCTTATGAATCACATCCGCTATCTTCGTTTCTAAACCAAGTTTAAAAAATAGCATGTCTAAAATCAACATATTGGTAACGGGGAAAACATCTTAAGGTGAGTCTCCACCACTTGTGTACGTGACTTCAAAATCTTGAATTACATAACAGTCTCGTTCACATACAATACAATACACATGTAGGCTATTTACTCAGCTCTAAAATAGCACAAGTGTACAGATCCCATAAACGTCCAGTGGTAGACCAGACCCATTCGTAACTAGAAGTAATGGGCCTGCTTAGGGCTTTGCTGGCTGGAGATACAGCAAATAACAAGTAAGACTGAGACCAGAGTTAATGTCACTGCATACGACATTCTCGGCATTGAAAATATGTTTCCTAACTTACATGTTTCTCGGAGTTTATTTACTTGAAGTCTTTTGTAGACGCTAAGAATTTTATGCATGAATATTTTAGTTTCCTTTCCATTGTTTTAAATTATAATCTTTAGCTACTTTTATGAAAATCTCACGGTACATTCTAGAGTGTAAGTTTTAAACCGAGACGAGCAAATTAAATTTATGTTAAGTCTCGTTTATAAGAATGATAAATTTAAATTGTTTCTAAGTTCATTACTACAGGATCGTTAATATCAAAAGCTTTATACGTATTCTTTTCTTTTCTTTTCTTTTTCTTTTTTTCTTTAATAAAACGTTGCCCCACACTAGGAATTTCTTCCTGTATCGTGGGTGCGTTTACAAACATATAAACTCACATACACAACACCCAGAGCCTTACCTGTATACGCTGAATAACCGTATTTTATTTAAGTACTTTACGGTAAAAGTATACAGAATATTGAGTTTACTTTATACCGGCGGCAGCCAAGCGTTGTGTTTTAATCAAGCAACATGTATTAAGGCTGTATGAAATACTGGAACATAGGAACTTTCCTGGTTTAGTTACAACTTTCTAGTTAAATGTACCAACAAGCCAAACGCTATTCATAAAGTTTTGTTAATTTGAATTTGAAGCGATATAGCATAAAAGCAGACGAGTTATGAATAATGACAAAAGTATACCTACAGTAAAGATAGTTGGTAAATACTTTTATAAAATAAAAATTCTTCGGCAAAAAATGTGTGACAGACGACAGGCAGACGGACACGTGAGGGCCAGCAATAGGGTTCCGTTTGGACTTATTGGGTACGGAACCGTAAAAATGAAGAAATACGTGCTTCAGACCGATGCTAAAAGAACATAATCGTACAAAAAGTCGAGCAAGTATCTAATCTATGATAATGTATGGACTTCTTTACTCGTTTCCGGAGGGAAAGACATTTGTGGGATAAAATAGCTGTCTCAGACGGAAGTTTGAAGGTCGTATTATGACAGCAAATGATCGAGATTAGCGTAATCATTATGATATATATGGCAATCAGTCAAATAAAAACATAATGTACAAAGATAATGATAAAAAAATATTGCAAAAAACATATTGCACACTGCAGCTAATGCAGGTGGGGCACTATAAATCTATATAAAAATAAACATTTTCTTCATTAGTAGATACACACGGGGGTAATAATGAAAAAAAAAAAATTCCTTTTTTTCATATAGGTGCAGATAGTAGATAATATTCTTTTAAACCAACGAAAAAAAAACGAGGACGTTCTCAATTCGACATGTATATTTTTATGTATGACCACCCATAAATTTATATAGAGTGGTCGGATTCCAAAAATTCCTTTTTTATTGACAAGTTTAGTCCCATTTAAATTTTAAAAATGAATTCCACCTCTAAAGGTACAAGAAAGGATTTTTTGATAATTTCCCCACTAAATTTTCAATTGTGAACCGATTCTGTTGAAATTACGTAAACTGAAAAGCCAAAAAACCTTTTTAACAAAAAAATTAACCGACGAAATAAGGAACTCAAGAGCAAAAAAAAATATTAAATGGGTGTTTTTAGTGACATTATTTTTATAAAGAAGGAAAAATACATGAATCTAATAGAAAAGATCATTCAGATAAGCTTATAGATTCTGCTCCCGTATCGCTTAAAAATATAATGCGTACGAAAATATAATGTGACTTCCTCTTTTAATCTCAAATCCGCATACCAAATGAGATGATAATACTTAATATCATTCTACTCCTGCTTGCCAGAAGAGGTATTACACATTTTTGCTCAATTTCCAAGCAAATGTATGCAAAGTTGGGAGCAAACGTTAGTATTGCAATAAGGGCTATATACAAATTGGAGTTAAGCACATAATATTAAATCCTATTTTAATGCCAAAGGGTCGGTTTCTAAGTTGAATAAGTAGACTTAGTCCTCCAGACCAAATTTCCGCTGCGGTGGCCAACCTTCTGTTTCTTCCTTCTACCCCTCTTTATCTCAAGAAACGGTTTCAGTTTCTGTGTGACTCGCACGTGAAAGTTCTTAGGTCATCGGATAATATGAAACTGAAAATGCCAATGCACTCCACTATCTTCCTAGACAAATCTTTTACAGTCCAGGCCACTCGTCTATGGAATGCATTGCCTGTGACTATAAAGCGCGCGCAATCACTGACTGTTTTTAAGCGACTTGTGAAGGAGCACTACTTGTTACTGTGATCATAATCTTATATAAGCTGAATTGTTTTCTTGTCTGTATATTAGTTGTATGTATGTATTTATGTATCTATTATTATTATATATTTTTTGTATTTAGTACCTACTTTCTTGATATCTTTTTTTTTTTTTTTATATTTTGCACCAAATGCAACCCCATATTGTGTCCAGCCTGTCACATTCCATTCTTGGTTGCCTGGAAGAGATCGCGAATCGCGATAAGGGCGCCTGTTGTATGTTTGTTTTAGTTATAAGATGTCTTTTTTAAATTATTTTTCTCTTGGTGTACAATAAAGTGTAAATAAATAAAATAAACCTTTGTGGAAACTAGTCATCAACGTGGGAGATTCTTTTTTAAATTTTGCCCCACTCTAGGAATTTATGCCTGTATCGTGGATGCGTTTACAAACATTTAAACTCACATACACAAGCCACCCAGATCCGGATAAATTGTCTGTAGGCCATACAAATATTTGTTCCGTGCGGGAATTGAACCCACGACACGCAGCGCAGCAGCCGATCGCTCAACTGCTACGCCAACCGTGTCGTCAAATATAGTATATATCATAATGCATCAGTGATAATTAATATAATTATGTTAGCAGTTATATAAAAATATTATAGTGAATATAGTTGTGCTCCATCACAAGTGCACTCTCTGTTTCCTCACTCTCATAGCCCGATGGGACGGGATATGACAGGGGACAGATCAGGAACGTGTCAAACCCAGTGCGAGTTACCGTTTTCGTGCTCACCAGTTGGCGCCACTGGCAAGTGTTATAACGCACACGGAAATAAAGTTTGAATTAAAATTAATTTCTAATGTTGTAGAAGTGCGACTAAATATAAAATCGAGTATGCGGCTAATTTTGTTTAGTCCCTTTTTTTCCGAAAAGTAGGTTACACAAAATTTTCTGAAACATTAAGCTCTATTAAAGAAGTTGTTGCTAAAACCCGTACCTACCTATCTTAATCTACCATATTTGGAAAATATTCACAACAATAAAAAAAATGTAAATAAACTTGAATGTAAAATTTTGACATTTTAAAGACCTCACTCTACACCAACGCCCCTAGCGGCAAATTTAAACACGGTTGACCCCATTGCCTAAGTTTGGTAGATGTTCAGTTTAAAGTGGAGTATGACAAATACTCAACCTCCATAGCTTAATTCAGAAATACTTAGGGATAAGTCAGTACCAATATAGATTTTGTTATAGCTCTTACCATTAACTGTTAGTTTGGTACTATTACTGAATACCTATAAAGTTTTAAGTGTTATTTTAGCACATAATTACACTTTCTGTTACATGAGACCGCTGGGAAAGTCAAATGGATTTGTTTTCAGTAACTTTACGACCTGAAATATTACTTTTGTTACTTTTGCTGCGATGTTAGCAAACTTTTTAGGCTTAAAGTGCTGAACATTATAAACAGGCTCATAGTAATATTAAAATTGCTCAAGTTGTGTTAAAAATATTGCGGCTTTTGGCAGTAAAGGGATTCTGAATTTAGTTTAACATATCAACACGCACATTCATTACCTTAATGTATTTAACTAGCCGTCACTTCGCCCGTGACAAATTATACACAAAAACTTTCCTTGTTTCACACATTTTCTATTGGTAAAAACTGCATGAAAATCCGTTCAGTAGTTTTTGAGTTTATCGAGTACAGACGCAGCGCCCTGACTTTATTTTATTATATACTCGCTTCTGCCCGCGTTGAATTAAAAAAGGTGTTTCCGTTCGCCACCAAACTACAGGATTACCCGCTGGGTCAATCTAAAGATTGTCTGAAAATTCCATTAAAATCAGTCCAGCTGTTTCGGAGTCTATAAGGATCATATATACTTTTTCTTTTATGTATATAGATAGAAGATAGATAGATATATAGTGATAGTGAAGTGATTTTCCCTTTTTTAACCGACTTACCAAAAAGGAGGAGGTTCTATGTTCGACTTCTTGTATGTTCACAGATATCTCCGTCAATTGTGGACCGATTTTGAAAATTCTTTTTTCGTTTGAAAGAGTATGTTTCGAAATTGGTCCCATTTTAATTTGGTGAAGATCTGATGAAGAACTTCGGAGATATACAACAGAACTCTTCAATAAATAACGGCAAATCATTCAGGATTGCTGCAATCGCATGTCTGTTTATTTTTTAACCGACTTACCAAAAAGGAGGAGGTTCTATGTTCGACTTCTTGTATGTTTTTTTTTTTATTTTTTATGTATGTTCACTGATATCTCTGTCAATTGTGGACCGATTTTGAAAATTTTTTTTTCGTTTGAAAGAGTATGTTTCGAAATTGGTCCCATTTTAATTTGGTGAAGATCTGATGAAGAACTTCGGAGATATACAACAGAACACTTCAATAAATAACGGCAAATCATTCAGGATTGCTGCAATCGCATGTCTGTTTATTGTATATACCATTTCATAACATAACATCACGCCAGTACGTATTAAAGGGGTACGCAGATCTCTCATTTCACTGGTTATGTTCAAGTATCATGTTATTCGGGTGATCTATTCTAGCGTTATAGGTACCTTACTAAACAACTTGCCTATTTTAAGTAGGTACAACTAAAAAGAGAAAAATAAAAATCTTTTTTGCAAAAAAATACTACCGACTTCCAAATGAAAAACTACAAAGTGAAAAATAACTTAACTTTTGGAAGTCGGTGTCCATATCGCAAAAAAATAGTACCTACGAAAGACACCGACTTCCAAAAGTTAAGTTATTTTTCACTTTGTAGTTTTTCATTTGGAAGTCGGTAGTATTTTTTTGCAAAAAAGATTTTTTTTATTTAATACATTTAAATGTACATAAGAGAAACCTGGATCTTACAAACAACTCAAGAAATCCTAATCTGGGTATAAAACCCGACTACGGCGAAGCAAAAGGGAGGGTTTATTTTGTTGAGTCTTTACAGTGTCCTGCCTTACTTCCTTTGGTTTTAAACCTGTCATAAAAGGCTGTGTTAGTAAAGAATTAAAAAAAAGGAATTTAAAAGTTGATGACTGAAAATTCGCAACCGATTTAAAAACGGAACAAAAAAAAGAAAATTTGACGTAAGGGGAAAAAGTTCTTAGGTTGCTTCTGAGGTAAGTCGTATAACGAATAATGATTTTTATTGCTTCTACCGTCAAAATGTTTTAAATTTTTAGTCTTGAATCTCCTTATCTATAACTTTGGATTGTAATACCATATTTTTTTGATAAAATGTATCTGTCCTTCCGTGGGGTGGGGACCTGGTGTCTGAGTTAGGCATTTTATGCCTAACTCAGACACCAGCTCCTCACATTGCTAATTAGACATATAATATGTAAAACTTAGAATAAGTTTGTCATTGTGAGGAGAAATAAAGAATTTTATTATTATTATTATTTATTATTATTCAAATATGGTAGACAGTTTCTGAACAAGTCTTTCAACTTTCTGAACATTCATCTTGATCCTGTTAACTTGAATAACTTTGTCAGGCTTATTTTATATGTCCGAGGTGACGTCAGTGTCTAGAAGGGATAGTATTAAGGTTGATCATGTTTGCGCCACACAGTGTCGCTGACTTCGATACATACATACCTTGCCAAACATTTGTAGAAACAGGCGAAATTCTGGTTGAAAATGTACTTAATATAAATAAGTATTTAATTTAATATTCACTCAATAACACCGCACAGCCTAAACCGCTGTTTCGAGAAGAATACAACTTTGTAGTCAATGTATTTTTAGAAAGAAGTACTCATATAAATAACGAACAATATTTAAACACTCATCCCCCTAAAGGAGTTCAATTGGGAATGACTGAATGATGGGAAATAAAACCCATCGGGCAGTTGGTTTATCTCAGTTTTTTTGCCCGATCAATAAGGTAAAGCCACCGCCAGCGATTTTGAATTGTTTAAGATCAAAGGATCAAAATCGAGCGCTTTTAAATAGTATTCAACCACAACACACATTTAATAAGTTGTCGTTTATCCTACTTTCTAAACTTAATTAATTTCATGATTTGCTTCCTTAACCCTCTAACTAAATTAATTTATCTTTCCCCAGTTAAATTCAACGGTGCTCTCCTAATGAAACCTAGAGTAGTCATAACTTAAACTGTTCTCTCACCGAGTATGGCTGCAGGCATTTCTACTGTCATGAAACTGCATTCCTGTAGCTGTTCTTCAAGGAAATTCTGGTCATTTCTGCAATCTTACCTTGTTATTTGTGGTTTCATTCATGCAGATTTGTGCCTATTCGTAAGTACGCAATTTGATCTTTTTTCTGATCCTAGGCAACTCTCGCTTCAGATTTATGGTTGATGAACAACATCGATTAATTTGTTTTTTTTTCCGTCTATAACTCAAAATATGGTTTTGTCAGATAGTGGCACTCTAGCTATAAGACTGCCGCCTTGTAGGGGTCGCGTAGCCTTGTAGGGGTGCAAAAGAGATGCAAATGTACGGCATTAGGGGGCGGTGAGGACTGTGTTATTTTTTATCTTTCCTATGCAGTTTTGTAGAGGTGTAAGAATAAGATCTTTGTCGTTTTAGAAAGGATAGTAAGGGCAAATTCATTTATTGGTAAAAATCGACCTTAGATGTCTTTCTTTAGTGCGTGAATGTGACGGATATTTTACCAATTTTTAAAAGTTAAAAGAAAATATATTCGTCGTAAATTATTAAAAAAGGTTTGTTGGTCACATCTCAGTAACCCTCTTCCATCAATGCTGTGTCTAAGATAATATCTGGCATGGACCTACATTCGATAAAAGGTTAATATATAAGAAATATTTATTCAATAAATATTATTATTATTTATTTATTTTTTATACGCCAGGTAGATGTAGGTTCTAATAATAATTTTCTGTCTATTCGTCTACGAAGCTTCATTTTTATCCCAGTATTAAAAATAAATAGGTTTCCCAGTTAAAGAAACTTTGATGAATTATAAAAACCGGCCAAGTGCGAGTCGGACTCGCGCACGAAGGGTTCCGTACCATTATCGCAAAAAAACGGCAATAAAATCACGTTTGTATACAACAAGGGAGCCCCCCTTATATATTATTTTTATTCTGTTTTTAGTATTTGTTGTTATAGAGGCAACAGAAATACATCACCTGTGAAAATTTCAACTGTCTAGCTATCATGGTTCATGAGATACAGCCTAGTGACAGACAGACAGACAGATAGACGGACCGCGGAGTCTTAGTAATAGGGTCACGTTTTTACCCTTTGGGTACGGAACCCTAAAAACAAAGTGTTTGGAAAACTTACGACGTATAACAGCAAGAAGCTTAATTTTACGAGATTCTTGGCTCAGCAAATGTTCAATATTACTAACTGGGCATTAGAATGCAATATGGGTGTAAGGCTGCTACAGGGTGCAATGAGTCACGTATTAACTGTCGGAATAAATTATGATTAGTCGTCTTTAACTATCTGCACTGATAAGTTTATACGTAGACGAGTTGCTACTCACCACAATAACGTAACCGTAGCCACGGGGTCCTAGCGCTAATAAAGAAAATTTGGTTCAAATAAATCTCACTAGATGGCACGATATGCACCGATTTGTTAATACATTGTGTGTAAAATTAACATTTTCGGGAATTGAACATATAAATTGTATGTTCTTGTTTAATCAACTCTCCTAAGCACAAAATTATAAAATATTGAGCTCTTGATTCACATTTCAAAGATCATTTATAATTGATGCTGTGCGCGTTTTTAAATTTCTGAGGCATTCCACTCGATAGTTTGAATTTGTATAGTTACACATTATGGTGCAATGAAACTCTAAAAAGTACTATAAAATAAATCGAATAAAAAAAAGATAGAATTTGAAGTAGAAGATGAAGTATTCTTGATAGTTAGATTTAGTAGTATTACACTAACTGTGTACATCAAGTGTCAAGCAACCCCACTTTCCACCGCATTCACCTCATGCGACATAGCGATAGCCGAGCGTCAGAGTGACAATGACAGTACCAAGTGCACAGTTGTGACTCGGGATGACGAAATTAGTAAAAGGCAATTAATGTAACAAATTAAAGAAAGTTGGCGTTTTGGACTATGTTCTAACTAAACAATCACGGCAAAATATGATTGATGAATAAATTAATAGATTCATTATTGTAAACGTGAAAAGACTTTTTTATATTGTTTTTACAGCCTACGTGTAAGACTAGTGTACGTGTATTACGCAACTACAAATCCGTTTTTTTATCGAATAATATATTGAACAAGCCGGATTCCGAAAAGGCTTTAGCACCGTAGACCACATACATACGCTGCGGCAGGTTATACAGAAGACCGAAGAGTATAACCTGCCTCTCTGCTTAGCGTTTGTGGACTACGAGAAAGCCTTCGATTCGATCGAGACTTGGGCTGTACTGCAGTCTCTCCAACGGTGCCAGATCGACTACCGGTACATTGAGGTGTTGAAGTGTTTGTACAGAAACGCCACCATGTCAGTCCGTCTTCAGGATCAGACCTCGAAACCAATATTTCTCCAGCGTGGCGTGAGACAGGGAGATGTCATTTCTCCGAAACTGTTCACTGCTGCGCTGGAGGATGTATTCAAGGTTCTGGACTGGAGGGGCCTAGGCATCAATGTTAATGGCGAGTACATCACTCATCTTCGGTTTGCCGACGACATAGTGGTCATGGCTGAGACCATGGAGAGCCTCAATACAATGCTCGATGACCTCAGTAGAGCTTCCGGAAGAGTGGGTCTTAAAATGAACATGGACAAAACCAAGGTGATGTTGAATGCCCATGTTACACCCACTCCTATCAAGGTTGGAGACTCTACACTCGAAGTTGTGGAAGATTATGTCTACCTGGGACAAACGATCCAGTTGGGTAGGGCCAACTTCGAGAGAGAGATAAACCGTCGAATCCGACTCGGCTGGGCAGCGTTCGGGAAGTTGCGCGGTGTCTTCTCGTCCAACTTACCACAGTGTCTCAAGACAAAAGTCTATGACCAGTGTGTGTTGCCAGTGATGACATATGGCTCTGAGACGTGGTCGCTTACAATGGGCCTTATCAGGAAGCTTACAGTCACTCAAAGGGCAATGGAGAGGGCTATGCTCGGCATTTCCTTGCGTGATCGAATCAGAAATGTAGAGATCCGTAAGAGAACCAATGTTACCGACATAGCTCGAAGAATTGCCAAACTTAAGTGGCAGTGGGCAGGGCACATTGCTCGCAGAACGGATGGCCGATGGGGCAGAAAGGTTCTGGAGTGGCGACCGCGAACCGGAAGACGTTGCGTTGGAAGGCCTCCCACCAGGTGGACCGATGACCTCGTGAAGGTTGCGGGGATCCGCTGGTTGCGAGACGCACGGGACCGATCAATGTGGCGACGCTTGGGGGAGGCCTATGTCCAGCAGTGGACGTCTTTCGGCTGATATGATGAATATATTGAACGTTTGTCACAGATAGTCGGGCTTATTACCGGGCCCACAATGGCGCTTCGTGTAAAATACTGATATTCAACCGCACCTGGAACCCTCAGCAACATAGTTCCCTCCCAACCATACTCCCAACATAAGTTGTAGATGACTTAGCGCCCGCAACCCCATTTCAATTTGGAAGACTCCTTTGAATTTTGAGAAACTGATTTGCTTTGATGATAAACTTGAAAGTTATGACTGATATTCGTAAAATATAAGACTTACATCATCACCTGCATAGCCTTGTCCAAAAAAATTACGTTTATTTTATTATTTATTTTTTGACACACACACACACACAAGTTACAACAAAGAAACATTTTGCAAAACGAACTAAGATAAACTTGTTACATAATTTATGTGGAAATGTGCTCCAAACAAGGCAAATCCCTGTATCTTGGAGGCTCTACCATTCAGAATAGGCAGGTTGAGTGTTCAATGTTACACAGCACAAAGATACTAATTGGACATTAGAAACATTAGAATGAAAAAAGCAAAATCAAAAAGAAAATGAAATAAAAAGAAAATAAAATAATAATAACATGCAAAACCAAAAATCAAATAAGACTCTTATCGGGAGAAAGATGTAGAACTGGGTAGCAAAAGTTGTACTTACACATGAGATTGCCAGTCTGTCAGCTCCAACCCTTCCTCTTTGGGTGAAAAGAAATTGACTTACAGTTACAGATTATGGGGACCAAGGGTGTGCAATACACGGGGTCGTCTGGCACCCATGCGCTGGTTTGGTCCCTAGGGTGGTCACGGCGCACAGTGTGTTCTGGTGTGCCGTAGATGAGGGGTACTCCTCAGAGGAGGGTCCGGTGACGGACAGCCGCGGCGGGTTCGCGGTGAGTGCTAACGCGTACCCGTGTTCCCGCCATAAGCGGCACAGGAGGACACCGTGGAGTTTTAGTGGGTTAGAGTCCCACATAACTGCGCTATCTCCCCGTGGTAGTGCAGTATGCATAAGCATTTCTAAACGATAAAAAAAAAAAGATACAGATTAAACTAGATAATATCCGGCACGGAAGTTGGCAAGAGTCGTTAGATGCGCAGAATTAGTTTTTAGGTACCTTTGGTATTGAAGAGGGCGCGGTGAATAATAAAGACCGTTCCGAGCGCGCGATTGGTTGGTCAGTTGACACAAGGATCAACTGACCAATCATTTTACGTCCACGTTCGCTTGTGTCAACAATGATCAACTGACCATTCATTTTACGTCCACGTTCGCTTTATATGGTGATTGGTCAGTTCGCAGAATATGCGCGAACTAACCCCCACTACGCCAAAACCATGCCAACTTACGTGCCGGGCACTATACAAGTATTTTACTTTAAGAGACGGCATAACTAGCCTCTACCTACAACCCGGATACTGGGTAGATAGTACAAAAAAAAACCGGCCAAGTGCGAGTCGGACTCGCCCATGAATGGTTCCGTAGCATCAAGTAACATAATATAAAAGTTCTTGTAGTTCGTTGTAACTTTTATCGATGATTTAATAATAGTGTATTTTCTTTATTAAGTTATTGATAAGCATACAATATAATTAAGTACCTAAATTATGAGATTTAGATTTAACTATATGCGAGCCCATATAGGCTTGTTATAGCTAAACAAGCTAATATATATTCCAGTTTGACAAGAAATATTATCAATTTGTGTGCCTCCTCGCGTAGTTGGACAAGGTGGTAATAACACCCTGTATCTAGCGTTCTGCATGAATGACAGTAAACAATTGTCTTTAAAAAAATATTCGTTGAATTCACCAAAAAGTAATGTTGGCATATTGTTGTTGCAAAAAACATTTTTGTTTATGAACTCCATGAAAGTTCTGTATGTACATCTGAGCGATTTGTATAATGCAAATATTCTGTGACTATTATATTCAAATGAAACTGCTTCAACGTAACCAAAAGTACTGGATTGCTGAAAGTAACTTCTGGGAGACGTGATGTGTAAGTCTTGTTTGACCCACGCTGAGATTCCGAAACCAGGATTAGAGGTCGCTGTCTTGGCCCCATTGGTTCTAACGATTTCTACGAAATCTGGTAGAGAGAATGAATCCTCAGTGCAACTCCAAGTTTCTAGTGTAAAATATGTGTCTCTTTGGTCAGAATTAAGTTTTCTGATTAAAGTTAATACCTCTTCTTCAGTTAATTGTGGAGGTAAAGCTATATAGTTGCAACTATCACCGCATAGCTGTGGTCCTGGATTACCACCTGGTATCATGTCTTCAGGGACGTCTCCTACCTGGGTTTCAAATTCAAAGTCATTAAAAATTTTCATTAAGTCCCCTTCCGATAACTTCTTCTTCACTTTCTTCAATAAGCTCTGTATTTCTTATAGCTAACAATAACGTTTCAAATTGCTCTGGTCCTCCTAATTTATTAATTTTTTCCCTCTCAAGTTTAAATTTTTCCTTCATTTCTATAAATTTGTCCTTTTTTTAGGTCTGGATTAGTTAATACTTCTTCCTCGTTTTGCCATGGAATATACAGCATAAGCTGCTCTCTATAAACATTATCTGGATCTTCAAAAAAAAAGAAACGTCTGAAACGTATTATCCTTGATGTTGCTTTTCGTCGTATAAATCCTAGATTGTCTTGTAATGGCCACCAGTTACCAATCATTTTATCTGTTTGGTTTTGAGAACAGTTACTCTCTGGACTATTATTTGGTTTGGTTGTGTTGACTGATATACGTGGACGAACGCAAAATAAGCTAAACTAATGTCTTCTAAAGCAACAGGCGGTTCAGCGTAATAATCGGTGAAACTATTTTGGAAAATGTCAGATGAACTTCATCCATGTTTCTAATTTCGTGCATACTCTTTAAAATATGTACTCTTTCTTGAGGCAAACTAGTGTTCAAATATATTTCTGCTTCACTAGCTCGTGACAATGGAAGACCTGATATACAATATATCGCCTCCTGCGCAGAAATTTCACTGGCGTTCAGGAATACATTTGAAGTACTACGTAGAGACTCCTTTACACTACTCTTTCCTTTCTTAGCCTCTTCTACAGCATCTCGAAGCAAACGTAACATTCCTTTATCAGCTTAATTTATATAATCTACAATAAACACTGCAAAAGCAAATGGATCTAAGATGTACTGAACATCCATGTTTGCCTTATGTAACTCTAAGATTTTCTTGGAGAATGAATTAATGTAAACATCTTTTGGAGAACCCTTCAAAAATGCTTTCGGCCTTTTCAAAGTACTTCTAATAGCTAAAATGTAATCATCATATGTAACATTACGAATGTCTAAAAACTCTTCAAATGTTTTTATTTCTTCTGGCAAACTTTGTAGGATTGATTGTATATTCTTAGCTAAATCTCTTTTATAACAAGCGTCATCTTTTGGGAGTTCCACTAATACTATGGTACAATCCATAGGAATAAATGAAATATCGAAGCGACATGGTCTATCAAGTTTAGGTCTGCATGTGTGGGTGTGTCTGAAGGCGAAGAAGGTCATCTGTAATCTCGTTACTATCAAAGGATACAATTTCATCTACGAATATAACTACATTTTGAACAGTATCCGAATTTCCTGGTACAAACATCGGTGCTTCTTCACGCCATAACATGGGCGAACCTCTGTGCTGAAATTCAATTCTATAATAAAAATGGCTAATTCTGTATTTACCAAAAAGGACCTTCAGGACAAGACCGGGTTTTGCGAATTTCTCTTTTTTTTTTTTTTTTTATTTGTTATAGGCTCGAGCTTGACCACTATCTCTCCTGATGGTAAGCGATGATGTGGTCGACGGTGGAGCACGCTTGCCTAGAAGTAACCTATTCACTCTTGACTTAAAGACCCCTAGATTGTAGCTATCGGGAAATACAGACTCCGGCAGGGAATTCCACTCCTTAGCTGTACGCATAATAAAAGTATTCTCAAAACGTTTAGTGCGTATGGGTGGAATGTCTACCATATACCGATGGCGCTTCGCCGTACGTCTGGTAGTCCGATGATGAAACGGGCTGGGCGGAATTAGATCATGCAATTCCATCGCACACTCCCCGAAATGTAACCGATAAAAAACCGACAAGCTGGCAACTCGGCGACGGTGTTCAAGGCTTTGGAGCTTTGACTTAACCAGTGCTTCATCGCCGATGAGCCTCTTGGCCCGCTTTTCGATCGACTCTAGTGCATCAAGCTGGTATTTGGCAGATCCGTCCCAGAGATGAGAACAGTACTCCATGCATGATCGAACTTGCGCTTGGTACAAGCTGAGCAGCTGTTCCGGCGTGAAGTACCTCCTCACCTTCGCTAGGATCCCCAGCTTTTTGGCAGCCAGCTGAGCCTTTGCCTCAATGTATGGGCCAAAATTGAGAGTCGATGTCAACGTAACGCCAAGAAGCTCAAGATGGTCAGTTATTGCCACGGTCGCATCTCGGAAAGTTGGAGCCGGGTAAAATTGGCTCTTTTTAGCGGAAAAAAGACACGCCTGGGTTTTAGCAGCATTGAACCTGACCAGATTGGCATCGCCCCATTCGGAGACTGCCTGCAAGGAAAGGTTCAAGCGCTCCACCATGGCCTCCCGGAGAGACTGGATCTGAGGCCCGGTAGTACGAGTATCTCTCAGCAACAGTGCTGTCGTCTGCATACCCAAAGGTGCCGGGTTTAAGCAGATCATTAATGTGCAGCAAGAATAAAGTTGCTGAGAGTACCGACCCCTGAGAGACCCCGGCATTGATATCCAATTGATCTGACGAGCAGCCATCGATAACCACTCGAATGGACCGATCTCTCAGGAAGTCTACAATCCAATCACACAGACCACCGGGCAAACCGAATGAAGGAAGCTTACCAATAAGGCTTTCGTGCCAGACCCTATCAAAGGCCTTCGAGATGTCGAGGGAGACGGCAAGCGCTTCCCCGTGCCTCTCGATGGCCTCACTCCAGATGTGAATGGCATACGCTAGAAGATCCCCAGTAGACCGAGACCGTCTCTTAGTTTGGTTTCAAAATGGGCGCACGGTTGGCGCAGTGGTTGAGCGATTGACTGCTGCGCTGCGTGTCGCGGCTTCGATCCCCGCACGGAACAAATATTTGTATGACCTACAGATAGTTGTTCCGGCTCTGGGTGTTTGTGTATGTGAGTTTATATGTTTGTAAACGCACCCACGATACAGGAAAAAATTCCTAGTGTGGGGCAACGTTTAAAAAAAAAAAAAAAATATGAAGCACATATAAACAAACGGATCAGATTTAATTAAGCGCGCCTTCGTTTCATATGTGAGTCTTTCAGCATGGTATTCAGTTATTTTTTCACCATCGATAATTTCTTTCAGTATTATCAGAAGTTCAGTCCAGGGCCTCCGCAGCAGACAGAGTCACAAAAAACGAAGGCACTCCGAAATGTCTTCTCATTCCCAAGACTTTCTTTTTCTCTGCTTCCCAATGAGATGGAGAATTTCTGACACCCCGAAGAATACGATATCTGTCGTCATGTTGGACTAAATTATCTATATAATTAGCATCCAAAACATTACACGCCAGAACAGGTGCCCCTTTGACGGTTTTTTTTCGTAGGCAGGTGGTGGCTATTCTTTACTGTAATCATCTGTTGTTTTTTTAGAGCAGTAAAAAGGTAGTCTGGTCGTACAGCTCGACGGTCACATCTAGGTATTTCCGATTTTATTACTTCTGCATGACTCAACTTAATTTTAACGTCACGCTTAATCCCACAATGAACTTTAATCAACGCCAATTCTTCTAAATTTTCATCAAATGGTAACGATTTAGGGACATGACCTTCGCCAGGAGCCATTACTATTACGTCTTGATTGTCATCTAATAGAGTCTCGGTACCTCTTGGATTAGCTGTTTTTTCTTCCTCTCTTTCTTCTGCAACACCTGCATCACACTTATACTCTTTATTATCGTCAACTGCTTCAACATCCAAAGATTCATTTAAATTAATTGCATTTTCCTTAAACAAGTCACAATTGACCAAGTACTGTGCGGCTCTACGAACGTATTCAGGTCGAATTTGTTCTTTGCGACCATGCCTATAGCATAGTTTTCGTCGTAATTCCACAGTAATTACATTATCATTATTTGTCGATCGAGGTAGAACGCTAACGATACTGTTGATTTGTACGGGCACGTTTATGACGTTTCCTACAAGTCCGTGTTGAAAACCCAACCCTTGACCTTTTCAAACAATTTTAAAAACACATGACGAGGGCTTTCCAGCCTCTCTTCCATTGGCGTTAGTTGTTTTAGTACCTCAGGAATATCTGGAAAAACTAAGCCATTCACAATAGCTAATCGTGGAACATTGCCTTGAGTGATATATTTTGCACAAGTACTACAAAATTCTCCAAATATTTCACTGGCTAAGTTTGGTAACTTGAATGTGTTTGAAGCAAATTCTTCGCCAAACTTATTAATAATGCCTTGTTTTGATAGTTTTTTTTATCGAGTTTATATGCCACAATCTTCCACAACAACTACAGGGATGAGTAAAACCTTTTTTGATGTTTTTATTATATTTTGTAGCTATTTTCTTCAGGATGCCTTATTATTTGATCGAATTTCCTGCCGTGCTAAGGTATCACGTGCTTGTTCAATTTGTGTGTATTCTTCATTTTCTCGAACACTTTGCCGAGCCTGAGTGTCCCGTTCTTGATCCACCTGCCTGTATTCAGGGTCAAGTCGTGCGACTTGGTGAGCCTGAGTGTCCTGTTCAAGCTCCACCTGCCTGTATTCAGGGTCGAGCCGTGCGACTAGGTGAGCCTGAGTGTCCCGTTCTTGCTCCACCTGCCTGTATTCAGGGTCGAGTCGTGCGACTTGGTGAGCCTGAGTGTCCCGTTCTTGCTCCACCTGCCTGTATTCAGGGTCGAGCCGTGCGACTAGGTGAGCCTGAGTATCCCGTTCTTGCTCCACCTGCCTGTATTCAGGGTCGAGTCGTGCGACTTGGTGAGCCTGAGTGTCCCGTTCAAGCTCCACCTGCCTGTATTCAGGGTCAAGTCGTGTGACTTGGTGAGCCTGAGTGTCCTGTTCAAGCTCCACCTGCCTGTATTCAGGGTCAAGCCGTGCGACTAGGTGAGCCTGAGTGTCCCGTTCTTGCTCCACCTGCCTGTATTCAGGGTCGAGTCGTGCGACTTGGTGAGCCTGAGTGTCCCGTTTTTGCTCCACCTGCCTGTATTCAGGGTCGAGTCGTGCGACTTCGTGAGCCTGAGTGTCCTGTTCAAGCTCCACCTGCCTGTATTCAGGGTCGAGCCGTGCGACTAGGTGAGCCTGAGTGTCCCGTTCTTGCTCCACCTGCCTGTATTCAGGGTCGAGTCGTGCGACTTGGTGAGCCTGAGTGTCCCGTTCTTGCTCCACCTGCCTGTATTCAGGGTCGAGCCGTGCGACTAGGTGAGCCTGAGTATCCCGTTCTTGCTCCACCTGCCTGTATTCAGGGTCGAGTCGTGCGACTTGGTGAGCCTGAGTGTCCCGTTCAAGCTCCACCTGCCTGTATTCAGGGTCGAGTCGTGTGACTTGGTGAGCCTGAGTGTCCTGTTCAAGCTCCACCTGCCTGTATTCAGGGTCAAGCCGTGCGACTAGGTGAGCCTGAGTGTCCCGTTCTTGCTCCACCTGCCTGTATTCAGGGTCGAGTCGTGCGACTTGGTGAGCCTGAGTGTCCCGTTCTTGATCCACCTGCCTGTTTTCAGGGTTGAGTCGTGCGACTTGGTGAGCCTGAGTGTCCCGTTTTTGCTCCACCTGCCTGTATTCAGGGTCGAGTCGTGCGACTTGGTGAGCCTGAGTGTCCCGTTCAAGCTCCACCTGCCTGTATTCAGGGTCGAGTCGTGCGACTTGGTGAGCCTGAGTGTCCTGTTCAAGCTCCACCTGCCTGTATTCAGGGTCGAGCCGTGTGACTAGGTGAGCCTGAGTGTCCCGTTCTTGCTCCACCTGCCTGTATTCAGGGTCGAGTCGTGCGACTTGGTGAGCCTGAGTGTCCCGTTCCTTAAAGAATTGATAGCCATCTTATTTCTCTGTTTTTCTCTTTCGGCGACCTCATTATTAGATCTTGAAATCCTTTTCCTGTTCGTATTTTTTTCTTTAATCTCTTGTACATCCAGTTTCGGTATTTTAGTTGTTTCCTCTGCAACTTTGTTTTCATTATTTTTACATATTGCTACAGCATTTTTTTTCGTACTTCGCTGTCTTTGTTTCGTCTCATTTTTCTTTTTATTTTACGTTTTTAATTGGAAAGCTGTGTTATCAAAAAGATTTACTTGCGGACGTCCAGGAACAGATCTAGCTGTAGATGGAAAAGGCAAAAAATCGTTGCTCAAAATCATACAGCGCAAATGAGTTCTCATCATTTCTGGTACATAACATTGTGTAGAGAGGGATTCATTTTAAGCGCTAAAAAAGTGGCAAAAGCTATTGCATAAAGCCCGCAATCTATTGCATTCGGTTGAAGTTGCACGCTAGGAAATTGAATATTAAATTCCTGCTAGGTATGGAAACAATGAATAAATATATGTTTTTTGAGTTGGCTTTAAACAATTATAAAGACTATCGTACACGCGTAGTATACCATTGATATAATAAATACAAGACCAGTGTCCTATTGAACCCACATCGCCATCATAAATAATTTGGAGATGAGACTCATTAGGTGGCACAGGCTCAATGAGTTCCGGGAACCCAAACAGACCCACTTCCCGCGGACGGAAAGATGTATGACGAGACAATTTTTCATGAAATGCTCGCACGACGTCATCTTCCAGGACGTTACTTGGGTTTAATACATAAGAGAAAGTATCATCAGCCAAGGCTTTTATTAGATTAGATTAGGCTACTTACTAGATCTCGTTCAAAACCATTTTCGGTGGAAGTTTACATGGTAATGTACATCATATATTTTTTGTAGTTTTATAATTCTCTTATTTTAGAAGTTACAGGGGGGGGACACACATTTTACCACATTGGAAGTGTATTTCGGGCAAACTATTCAGTTTAGAAAAATATAGAAACCTCTATATAATTTTTGTAAACCCATACGTGTGGGGTATCTATGGATAGCATAGATACCCCACACGTATGGGTTTGATGATTTTTTTTTAAATTTCAGTTCTAAGTATAGGAACCCCCAAAATTTATTGTTTTTTTTCAAAATGTGTGTGATAATCTTAATGCGGTTCACAGAATACATCTACTTATCAAGTTTCAACAGCATAGTTCTTATCTTCTTCTTCTTCTTCGTCGGTACACTCTTGGCAGAGCGGTCGTGGTCATCATGTTGCAGTGAGACTTCGGGTTGCCATAACTTGCAAATCAATCAATCAATCATCATCTTCGTCTTGGTTCTGTTAATTCTCAGACCGCATGCTGAGCTGGTATGTTCCATCTTGGATAGCAACCGTTCCATGTGGTCGGCACTAGTCACGAACAGCGTAGTGTCGTCCGCATATCGCAGGTTCGATACTCTTATACCTCCTATCGATACACCGTCCGTCCAGTCCTCAAGGGTAATCCGCATTATAAGCTCAGTGTAGATGTTGAACAACAGCGGCGAGATTATACATCCTTGACGGACGCCTGCACTGGGGTGAAAGACTTTCGATAGTACGCCATCCGTCCTCACTGACGCTGTTCCGTCCTCATAAAGACGCCTCAAAAGATGCACAAGGTGTTTGGGAGTGCCCATAGCAAGCAGGGACCTCCACAGCACTGGCCATTTCACCAAGTCAAATGCCTTTGAGAAGTCAACGAAGCATATATAAGTGGGCTTGTTGAACTCTCGGGCTTTCTCAATAATTTGGCGAACTATGAAGATCCGCTCTCGAGTGCCCTTACCCTTTACAAACCCTGCCTGTTCAGGTGCAATTTCCTTGGATAAGTAGGTTTTCAGTCGCTCGTTTAACACGTGCAGTAAAATTTGCTTGCGTGTGATATGAGAGCAATTAGGCGGTAGTTGCTGCACTTCTTTGTGGAACCCTTTTTATGAAGTGGAATGAAGACAGTGTGAGCCCATTCCTTAGGCCATGTTCCGCTTTGCCATATTTTGTTACAGATGGTATGCATCATCTGTACACCCTGTTCACCTGCGGCCTTAATGGTCTCTATTGGAATAGCATCTTTGCCAGTGGCCTTGTCATTCTTCAGATGTTTGATGGCAGCTTCAACTTCTTCTTTAAGAATGTTTGGCTCCATGTCTTCATTATTGGGTTCCGTAGGAGCGAAATCCTGGGATAGAGGGTCCTCGTACAAAGACTGGCAGTACTGCTTCCATGTCTCGGCAATATCTTCCAGCTCAATGATCATTTCCCCCCGACTGTTTTCAATCGCCCAAGTCTTAGAAGAGACTGATTTCGTAATCGAGCGTATTTTGTGATGTAAATCCCTGGACTCATTTTTACCGCTATGAGACTCGACTTCTTCGCATATTTTACGTAAGCTGGCGTTCTGGTCTCGTCTGCAAGCTGCTTGTATCTGTGCGGACTGTCGGTTGAGGGATCTCACATCAGCGCCCGATGCTTTTAACCTACGTCTCTCCTCAACCAGTGCAAGAGTGCTGTCGCTCATCCACTGTTGGCGTTTACGAATCTCTGCTGGCGGTTTAGAAATGTTGACCGCGCGCTCTATCAGGCTTTTTGCACTGTCCCATAGCTCATCTGGGTTCTTTACTTCTAGATCCGCATCCGCCCACTCGCTCCAATTTTGTTTCAATGCTGACATAAATTTTGTGCTGTCCTTCACTTCGATCCTTGAACGCTGCTCGAGTTTTCTGGCTGCTCGCAGCTTCAGATGCATTTTGGAAACGAGGAGTTGGTGATCTGATCCACAGTCCGCTCCGGGTAATGTGTGCGCATTCCTGACCGAGGTTCGCCAGCGTGACCTAACGAGTATGTAGTCGATCTGGTTACGATACTGTCCATCAGGTGACGTCCAAGTATACAGCCTACGAGGATGATGTTGAAATAAGCTGTTTGAAATAACCAGATTGTTATCAGCTACAAACTGTATTAAGCGTTCGCCTCTTTCGTTACGCTGTCCTAGCCCGAATTTACCTACACAGTGGTTAAGCTGATGTGAGTTTTTACCAATTTTGGCGTTGAAATCACCCACGATCATAAGCATTTCTCTAGTGGGGATTTTAGAGATGGTAGTTTCAAGCTCATGGTAGAAATTCTCAATAGTATCATCACTAGTTGAGCTTGTGGGGGCATAGATCTGCACGATGTTGAGATTAACCGGTGAAGCCTTAAGTTTAATACTCAAAAGTCGATCACTTACAGGCTCATAACCCAACACGCAATTCATCAGTTGCTTGGGGACGACAAAAGCAACTCCATTCCGGCTTGCACTGTCATTGCCCGAAAAAAATAAAGCGTGTTTTTCGGTACGGAAGTGCCCATTTCCTCGCCAGTGTAGTGTAGCCTCACTAAGGCCGCAGATATTTAATTCACATCTGGTTATTTCCTTTTCCAAGATCTCCAATTTTCCTAGCATGAGTAAACCACGTACATTCCACGTACCTATCTTCTGGACTTGACGTAGTTTAAGAGGCATTCCAGTAGCAGTGCTTCCGTGCGCAGCCTGGTCTCCTACAGCCGCACGGCCGGTAGTCCACTTCACACCGTCTGCCCCGGAAACAGTACGGCGCCGGTCGCTAAGCGGGTCACATGGCAAAAGCGATCTCTTTAATTGTGCTTGCATGATGACTTTCTTGGGAAAATAGTGCAGTGGTTTCCCCTTGCCTTCTGCACCAGACCTTTTCTGGGGTTTTTGTGGACCCCAAGGTTGCTGAGGCCCCTTCCAGCCGGTTGCCCGGCCAGGTGTATGGGTATACCGCCATTGCTCGGTCGCCAGTGCCTCGTTCGTTATCCAGCAGGGAGCACCACGACTGCTAGGGGCGGCCACCGTCAGCTATTCGTACGAACCGCTGACGCGTGCAGGTGAGGTTGACTATTGGGGCCGGCTAGATGGTAGAACCGTTCTCCGCCTTGCACCATAGTTCTTATAGTTTCGGCGAAAAGTAGCTGTGAAATACGGACGGACAGACAGACAGACAGACATGACGAATCCATAAGGGTTCAGTTTTTTGCCATTTGGCTACGGAACCCTAAAAAGGAAATTTAAAAAAAATTGTGTGGTAGATATAGCTGTCAGCGATAAGGCTGCCTTTGTACCCGTAGAAATATGTATTGTTGTAAAAGAGATGTGTAACTTCATTTTTTGGTGTACAATAAACTATATTCTATTCTATTCTACAAAAAATACGATTCGATACTTATAAAGAACATTATTAGGTAAATATTTGGCAACATCATGAGTTACATGTATTTATTTAACTGTATGAGAAATGTTAAAAAGTTTAGAGAATCCATTACAGTGTCACTTGTTGCGTAGTATGGTATTGGTGTTGTTCCAAATAGGTCATGTAGAAAACACCAAAATGTTTCCACAGCTATTTCTATAAAAGCTCATATGAATAGAAATTAATATTAATTACTACATCGGATTTGGTAAAAGTTTATAAATTTTCTGACCTAAATAGAAAACAAAGAAAAGTGCGTTTTGTGAGAAAGATAAAAAAAAACTAACTATTAATTTTTATCTGCCTGCCAGGTTTTTTAATTTTCCTCATTTATTCTAATTGATTTCTGGACCTTTTTCTGTTTTTTTTTTGGTAATTTAATGACCTGGCTACTACACGTATTTAGTCGGCGACTTTTTTGATACAGTCACTTAAAAAAACTTAGTTCTGCATTAGAATGCATATCTAGCACATGCTAGGTTTTTTAGACCTACTAATGGTCTTATTTCCACTAACTTTACACCAACCCAGTATTGTCTGAAATTATTCAGTTCACAGCGACGCATTTGTTAAATGTAGTGTGCTTGACTCTAGATAGTCTTGCGTAAATGATTCCCTCCGTGGTTACAGTCAGAACTGCTTAGGTATTACTTCTGGGAAAACAGGGAAAAGAAAGAGGAAAATATTTTCAGAATATACGTAGTTTTAACACTGATCTTTAACTTCTTTATTTTAAGTTTTTAAAGTTGTCCACCTAATGAAAGCACTGACCTCTTTCATTCAATGCCATTTAGCTTGATTCAGGATCGAGGACAAATCTCACATCTAACTGTTTTTTTACAAGCTTTTATTTAACTTGCAATTATGTATGCACTTGCATGTGTGTTCGGGTCAAATCTTGCAACTGAATATTAAAACAGGTATCCTCCACCGATTAAGATGAAATTTTGCATACACGTTTAGTTTGGATGACAATGCATGGTTAGCTAAGCGACGTCATTCTTAATCCAATATGGCGTAGGTCCCAAGATGGCGGACTAGTTATTTTTGTGCACAGCCATGATATGGGTATCAAATGAAAGGGTTTGCTGAGAACAATACGAAAAAAGCTTGTTTAAAAAACAGATTTTCTAATGAATAACTTTTTTTACTAATATTGTAAATGTGTGAAAGTATCAATCACACCTCAACAGCTAAACGGGTTTGGAATAAATTAGGATGGTACACGGGTAGACCATGCCCTGGATACTTTTAACCCAGTAATCAGCTTCCTTCCGACAGTGTCCTACCTTCACACGAGCGATGCCACTGCAAAAAGCTATAGTTAGTATAGACACTATAGTTTAAGACTGCTCGGTCTAAAGTCTCAAATAGTATTTGTCCAAATATCTTTCAATCTTCTTTAGCTTTAAATAAGACAGGTAAACCGAGCTTCCCTTTGTTGGATAATCCCGAGAAGCTGTAGGAAAATTAAATCTAATCTCCACTAGTGAACTGACTTTGCCAATTATGTTTTCTCGGAGCATTCATAGTTCGTTCTCAAGGACTCGAACATTACCGGGCATGCTCAGCAAATGTTATTCAATTCTGCATCATTCAAAAAGAAGCTGTCAGTCAATGTCAGTCTAGTTTGACGTTAATAACCTTGTTGGTAAAATTCACTGTAGTTTTAAGTAATGTAGAAAATATTTCTTAGATAAAACTCATGAAAGCTATTTCGTAAAAGGGATCTCTAATGTAATTGATTTTATAAAAATGAAATGTTCCCTTTCCCTTCTCTGCTTTCTTATCAGGTTTTTTCGTTAACAATCTAAATACGTAAATGAAATGAAGCTCCCCCAGTTAAGGAAACAAAAAATCAGGAGGCACTGGTTTCAATATTACCTAATAATCCGAAATTGAGGAAAAAATCGAGAACAAATAAAAGAAAATGAGAGCAATTGTCGTATTTGCATAATGCAGATTTTTTTACTTTTTCTTTGAGGCTATTTTGCTGTACCGGCTGTACTTAATAGACTTTTCTATTGAGCAATTATTAAATTGAAAAAAATTAAACAGATTCTTACAGTACATCAAAATACCTACACATTTAACAGAACATGATGAAAGTGTCTGCTAACTTGCCGAGAGACGCCGCATAAGCACTGAAGATCGGATGCATTCGAGAAAATTACACTTTTCAGGTCTGAAAAAGGACATGCCAGCATCATGCCAGTCGAAAGACGTCCACTTTCAGAAATAACCTTCACCCAACAAGCCCAGCCACTTTGAGCAGTCCCACGCTTCTCGTGTCAAGAATGAAATTTGGTGTAATTTCTATTAGCATAATCTTATTTATTAATCAGTAAGAAAACCAATTTTATTTTAACTGGTTTCAATATTAATAAATTCAAAGATATTTAATACATCTAAAGTTGCTCTTCCAATAGAAAGGGGATATTCACATTTAATTGGAATATTGCATTAATTTATTGGTATCGGAGCCCGAGAGCTTGTTCGTTGTAAATAAATTTGTTGATTTTCTTGTGAAAATTAATGATACTCCTGCTTGTTAGATAAGTCGTGGAGGGAAATTGAATTATTTATTTAGAGCGATCCTCTACAACAGACTTTTCAAAATTCAATTGAGATGTTTCATGTTCGGCCATGAGATGTACAGTCATCGAAAAAGAGGAAAAGATACCACAAATTAGGGAAAAAAACCCCATCTCTACAACCTCTTATGGCTGTCATAACTCTCACAATAAACGTCAAACATCTTTAATTTGTATTAAGACCATTTTTTTTGCTATTATGGAAAGAAATGTTACATTATTCTATTCAGGGGTTACTTGCCCAGCTTTCGTTAAAGGGACATATTATGGCCGTAGACCCATACAAAAATAAAACGTCTCCTTTAAAAAACTCAGTTTTTCCTTTGTTGTTTTAAAGACTTATCCTACTATACCTATGTATATCAATGTGAAACTTTGAGGAGGAGCGAAAACCGTGATAGAATGCGTGACTCAAGCCTACTGCAGAGGCCGTGCTCGCCCGGCAGGCACCTATTTAAAGTTGATAATAAACATGAGTACTTTCACCCCTCCTAACAAATGAAAAGTGTGTCTTATTTCATTTAGAGGGAGCAATTCTGCATGTTAAGCATAGTCAAATATTTAGTTGGTGTCAGACACAGCAAAAAACCTACGCTGGTGGTGAGGGCCGTGGGAGTTCACCAAAAGCGATATGCAGAAGCATAGGACCGGTCGATGTGGTGATGCTTGATGGAGGCCTATGTCCAGCAATGGACGTCTTTCGATTAAAATTATGATGCAGAAAAAATGGGAAAGCAGGAAAAAAGACACTCAGAACTACTTGCCCGACTTTGTGTTCAATTCTGCTATTTTAAGATTATAATCTACTAAACTCTTTGAGCCTCTATTACGAGCCCTAAAATATAATATTTCACCTAAATAGGCACTTTAATTTTCAACATAAAACAGTTAGCAGTTGTTAAAACGCCGGCTTTCTAAGCTGGTCTAGGCTGAAACTCACTAATGAAAAAGTTTTTAGAATAAAACAACATTCCTGTGTTCATAGTGCTCGACAAAGTACTGTGCATACATCACTAAATGCTTTGAATAGACTTTATTATACAGGTATAAATCATAAAGTGGATTTTCTAGTTTTACATTGAATGCCTCGGTAAGTTTTTTATTAATTAGGGTTGTCTTTTTATTTAAAATTTTAGGTTGTACTTAACGGCTTTCATTGCGCGAGTAAAGTGAATTGGGCTTTTCTTCGGCCAGAGAAATATCAGCATTGCTATCCAACGTGGCAATGCTGCCAACGTTTTCAGTAATTTTACCATTGACAACGATGTGGACAATTTTTTTGACGCCCAATGAGCCCTCTCTCCTCTTTTCCATTTTTTGACTTTTTTTAATTAGCCTGCACTATCTCAAAGCTGGGCAAAAGCCTCCCCGGAGCCTCTTTGTTTTAATAAATTAAAAAATCTGGCCAAGTGCGACTTGTGTGTCACCTAATACTGAATTACTGACCGCTGACCTACAAGAAGCACTGTATTAAAACTAAATTTAAAGTCAGCACTCGCAATAATCTGCTTCTCCGTGTGACATCAACTGCCTGAGGTGCCTCTCCACATGTACTTCGTACAACGAGCTTAGCACTCTGCTTCTCGGCTAATGAATTTACATTCCCACTGTGGTATCGATCCGTCCATGCCCTACAAGTTGAAGTAGCCCTCAATGTTACGTATGAAACCATCACCACTCGCAGCACTACTAAGAGGAGTACGAAGAGAAGTGGCCTGTTCTTCCGGAAAATACAAGTTGGTGACAGATATACGACACACTTTAGACAATGTGCAGAAGCCAAGGGGCAATCCCACCGCACTATTCCCAAACCACTGCAACTCCTGAAAGCTCGAATCAACTGTGGCGAGGTTAACTAAACCAATTAATGACAATAGGTCTGCAACCTGCATGCCACCAACTTCCTTGGCCCACCTGGAAATCCTTAAACCGACTCCAAAGCCAAGAGGGTCGCTGCATGCACAACTTAATTGGATGGGGTCATTGGTCTGTTCACCAATGACCCGCAGTGCGACTGCGGAGCTACGTCCTAAACAATGTCTCACCTCCTATCGTGCTCTCTGTGCAAGAACACCAGCACCCTGAAGGGCCCTTGTGAGGCAAATAAAAACGCTGTTGACCTGGCTGAATACTGGTGAAAATGTTTACAATTGTGGAAACATCGATATGACGAAGTAGAAGAAGGAGTATTTAAAAGCTTTTAAAAAATTGGAGGTATTTAAAAAAAGACAGCTAGTATTATCCGCAAAGGCAAGGCAACGTAAATTGTCAAAATGAAATCTTGATATCCACTGAAAGATTTCGTGCGAAATCTGTGTCAATTTCATGAAATGCTGTCACTGCATTTGAAACCCTATATCCTCACAGTAAAGTTTGTTAAGTAAGGTGGGCGTTGTCAAAGTGTTGACGTGCGTTGCGAATATACGGCAGGCGCCAGCGACTCTTCCGCATTCTATTTGCAGTTGCAAGCGTCTATCAAATATTTCCACGTATCGAACGAAAATATCATTAGTACACTAATTTGCAGTTAGTGTAATGGCTGTCCTCGAGTATTAAGCTATTTTAATCTTATGTTATGAACAGAAGGTATGTCTAGGTCTTATACCATATGGTCATGTGATGAGGAGGGATGAAATTCATGTTACTACAAGAGTTATGAATATAAATGTGGATGGATGGAGAAGGAGGGGACGGTCAAAGAAAAGGATGGACTGTGTGAGGAGTGATATGAAAGAAAAGAGAGTCAGTGATGGTATGACGGGGAACAGAACGGTATGGAAGAAGAAAACGTGTTGCGCCAACCCCAAGTAACATGGGACAATGATGCAGGAAGATGATGATGATGATGTTATGAATATTTCAATAGAGGAAGACCAACGAAAATAATATGTATATGGCTAGAGAAGGAATCTTATAGAGATGTTGTTTTAGGTAAGGAAGAAGTAAACATGGCGCACCGATTTTAAATCCAATTGGATATATATATAGGGGCAGCTGGAAGACAAATGATTTTGCTGAAAAGATTAGGATTACGACCAAAGTTATCAAATAATTCTAATATTACCTAAACGATGTGTAGATTATTTTTTGAACAAAATATGATTAGAAATATCATTATCTGTTCAGGCACTTCAGACATAAACTTTTCCATTGGCTGAAATAGAACCTTGCCTAAATTCACGATTCAATTATGACGCCACTTCCAGTATTTTAATAAGAAAACAAAGGCAAAGTACTGGCGTAAAATAAACAGACCGTTCTCACTCTATTTGAATAAAGTAACTTAGAAAGGGACGCTGGAGGATGAAAATGTTAAGCAATTTTCAAACACATTCCTTTCCTGCATACTTGCATATAAATGTGCAAGTTAAACTTACTTAAAGGTACGTGTATTTTTGCCTTATGATTCTAGGAAAAGTGACGTTCTATCAACGATAAGGGCTCTTGAACATAAACACGATACGATGTCGCGCCGTGCTACGACGCGGCCTTTTCACCAGCATTTGTAACAATTTGCACATTCTTATCGCGTCGCGACGCGACGTGGATTCGTATTTATGTGTAAGGATGGTTGTTCACGAGGCAACGCACGAAACGATTTCCGGACACGTTCATTAACACACGACACACTACAGGCGATCTGTCGTTCGTTCGTTTGTTCATAAAACACGATTCTGCAACGACACTGCAGTGCACTTGTATTGTTCTATAAGCGCGTGCGTTACGAACCACGCTTCAGCCGTACACCGTACCGCAGTACGGTGTGTCGTGACGTCGACAAGCTCATACTTGTTTCGTACAGCCGCTAAATCATCACCGCAGAATGTCGCGACGACATAGTGGCATCGACGATATAGCCGAAAAACCGTTTGTAAATCGTGTCACGTGAAGTGTGGTGTCGTGCAATGAACAAACGGTTCATATAAATATATCGAGCTCAGAATCGTGACCACATTTTGTCGAATCGTGTGTCGCGTCGTGAACACACGGCCTAACAATGTCAAAACTGCCTAAATGTATGGGATTGTTAGGCAGCGTTTCCACTGACGCGTCACCGCTCCTCTCCGCCCAGCTTCGCGTCAGTGGAAACGCGGCCTTATGCGATATCGAAACATAACGTGATCAATCCGTTCTTTTTGACTTTTCGATGTCACTTTGTGTAGAATAAAATTAATCATGAAAAATATTTTTTTGTCATCAAGCTTTATTCGTATTCTTCTCAGCAAACCCTTTCATTTGATACCCATATCATGGCAGTGCACAAAAAATAACTAGTCCACCATCTAGGGCCGTCCAACATATTGGATTTGGAATGACGTCACTTTAGCTTACCATGCATTATCATCTAAACTAAACGTGTATGCAAAATTTCATCTTCGGAGATGGATAACTCGACATCGACCGATGCAAGATCGGACACGAACACATTTACATACATACAGACATTGCAAGTTAAATAAAAACTTGTAAAACTAATAAGGTACAAGTGAAATTGAACCTTATTATTTTCATTACATTCACTGTTCAAGTATAGAAACATAATTAGAAATACAGCGACGTGTTCAAATATTTTAATAACGTCTCTATTCTCATTAACTGAATATCATCCAACAGCTAGACGCTAATTATTTTAGTACAAAGCAGCTTAACACGAGATTATTATAACAGTGAGTGTAGTACACAGTTTGCGGCAAGTGGTCCGCTGGGGATCGTGAATAATTGCATCCCTGTAACTCGAGTGTGTTGTTGGTGTACCTGGAACAACTCGTTGGAGGTAGATTAACTTTGGATAACATGGTTGTGGCTTAGAAATACCTGGAAATTCAGGGTTTGTGATTATTGTCGCGTAAACATTGGTTTGCATACTATACCTATACGTATAAACACTTTTGGCAATACTATCATTGTGCTTAAACCGAAAGAGTACACACACACGCGCACGGTTGGCGCAGTGGTTAAACTATTGATTGCTGCGCTACGTGTCGCGAGTTCGATTCTCGCACGGAACAAATATTTGTATGCCCTACAGCTCTGGGTGTCTTGTGTCAGGTAGAAATTCCTGGTGTGGGGCAACATTTTTATTTTAAAAAAGAAAGAAGAAAGAGTTAAATTCCCTGCCGGAGTTTGTTGTCTATTCACTATTTCATTAAAAACCCCCTAGTATTTAAGTAACGCGTGAATAAGTCACCTCTAGACAAGCGTGTTCCATTGTCAACCACATCATCGTTTACATGGGTCTACTATGCCAAATCGAATACCAATTGATCGACCACTATAAATCGAACGCCTAAATACTCGAACGTTCTTAATATTAAATCAGATGAGATATTGTTAAAATGCTAGCCTCTCCATAGAAAACAAACAACTGAAAATCAACAACAACTGAGGTTGAATGAAAACGGTAGGTTAATCAAGCTTAAGTTCCTAGTGAACAAGCACTGTTACTACTTACCCCGGTTATAACAAGCCCCTCACTCCCTACGTACTTTTCCAATTGTGCTTTAAAGGTCATGTGATTAGGTTTTTATTTCTTTATGGAGAGGGAAAACCCAAGATTCTTATTATGGCAAGACGATGCAAAGAACTTATTTATTTTCATGGTTTGTACTGTAGTTAGGTACGTTAACGATTTCGCTGAAAACAGATGGGAGCAATTACAGTTGTGCCAAAAACAGACAAGAATATTAAGTAAAGCAAGGCTTATCGAAGGTTGTTTTTATACTATTGAGGAATTTATGAACTTTAGGACAAATGGGAAAATTGCATGACATAAAAAATTGATTTGACATGTTATTTTAATCGATTAATTTATTTGGTTCTCATGTTAATGTTGACATCGATACTATTTGTATTTTTTTTTTGTTTGACTTTTGTAATTTGATTTATATTGTATTGTAGAATAATTATTGATTTAGTATTTTTTGACATTGTAATTTAATTGTTTTTTTTTTTTGAATTGCTTAAATTAGAATTTATTAATTGATAAATTTATTTGGTTGTCTTGTTAAAGCTGACATCTACACAATTTGTAATTTAATTATTTTCCTTTGACATTTATAATTTGATTTTTATTGTATTGTGGATAATTTTTTGATTTAATATTTTTTGACATTGAAGTTTAATTGTTTTGCTTAAATCGAGTAAATTAGAATCATTACTATGATAAATTTGCATGCCGAATTAAGTAGGCGGAATATGAAGAACTATTGTGTGTGTAATATAAGATCTGTACAGTACCATATTTCAGGCAAATAAATGAATCTATCTATCTATCTACGATATAGGTTTGATGACGAACAATTTTTTTAAGGTTTTCCCTGAGCCTTTATTGAAATAAATGTACTATAATGAATTTATTTCCATTTTGAAACGAAAACTCCTTTGATGTTTAAAATCAGCGGCAGACAAAACAAAACAATTTCTTTTGGTGCTTCTTTGTTTTCGTATTTGGTGACCGTTTCACCATGTTTTTTTAACCCTATTAAATATTTAATTTCTGTGGCTTGTATTTCGTGCATAGAATAAGGGGATAAATCATCCTACACGCTTTATGCATATGATAACGTAATAAAGAATATGTCCACTACCGATACACATGAATAAGTTTTATTTATACATTCATCACGCGTAGGTATAGCTAGGTCACGTAAGTACTCGTAATTTGTTGATCATTAAAAGGTACATGCCATACATGAGTATGCTAGGTATGTACTACCTAATTCGCTTTGCTTCCACTATGTGTAAATAGAAACGAATATGATATCGTTGGATGTAGTCAATAAATACTCCAACAGGACTTAATCTTGTACAGTTTCCTTTTATCTGTGAAGCATATTACCATTTATTATTTATGTGTCTATTTTTATTAGCATATGATGTCTCACTGTTGGTCAAAGGTTTTTTTAAAAGGTAAGTTATACTCTGGCAAACAAAACATTTATTCAAACATCGGCTAAAGTTCAGTTAACATGCACTCTTCGGCCCAATTTTAAAATTGGTTTTCTCTTCTATAATTCTGAAAAACAAAACATGGAAATATGAAGGGTAGCTACATATTTTCCATAAAACAATAATTGTATATTAAAAATAAAATAAAAACGAGTTTAGAAAAAAAATATCATAGCAACTTGTTCGCCGGTTATTGTAAGAGATAACTAAAGGGAATGGCTGGTTGCGGTGTTGTCTGCTACACCCTCGTTATTTATGCACCATTGTGGTTGTTGTACCTGCTCCGAGCTGCAAGACGCAGAGTGCCGTAGCTTTCATTAAGTTCCCGTTTGTACGTTTTAATTTTGAAAGCTTGTGGGGTAAGTATTTCCAAACATTTTCACAGTTTACGAGTAGTTTTTGTTCTTGTGGTCTATGTTTGGATGTTTTTAAACAATCATGCCTCGGTCTCAATTAACGGGTTTGAATGGTTCTCAAGTAACGCCCTGGTAGACCATATACCATCTACCAAATACTCACCTAGATTAGGCCATAATCTTTTTATCCCGGTATGAGTATTAGATGCCCATTGGATAATTTTCGACCTTCAGGCGAGCAAAGCCACTGGAATAAGCTAGAAGGAAATAACTGACTAACTTCAGATTATCGGTGAATTGCCTCTACTTTTATCAAAAGCAGATATGAAACATTTGAAAGCATCATCGTGTTTAGGCGAAATTCATTCTCAATTTCTGAATAATAGAAATAGGGCAATTCAGTGATTGCGTCAGTCAGTTCTGTAATGAATTTGAGAATGTGCCACAAAAGAGCTTTTGAATTTCCTGGTTGGTTTTAAAGCCCCTTGTTTGAGGGACATTGAATTCTAAGTGGTTAATTTTAAATAACCAAACACAAATCAAAGGCAAAACAAATAATAAATTGTAATGGATTTAGGTATTGGATTAATTAAAATGGATTCATTTCATAAAATTAAATTATCCGTCAATTTCTGACACCAAATTAGGTACTTTATTAGAATGCCATTTAGGTAATTCCAACTAGCCTTTTATGAATATTGAATGCAAGAACTAATAATTACCTTCGTTAATTCAAAATAGTTCACTCTCCAAATGATATTAAACGTCGTCTAAAAACAGAACGCGAGAGTGCTTCTAACTTTTGCGAAAATATATTCAGTTATTCGAATAACGGAATATTTAGTAATAGAGGACGACCTGAGGCAAATTATAGAGTTAATTAATCTAAATAGAGGAATCTATTCTGTCATTCAGCTCGCACAATTATACCGCCCCTATCCAGTGCCGAGGACAGGACACCTTTGATCCTTGACGATCGGGTTCGTCAGACAGAAAACCGGCTAAGGACGGTTCAGTGATTAATTCCATATCGATTGACTTATCTTATATTACATCAGGTCTGTATTACCCGAGGCAGAAGGTAGGCAGAGTTCTAGCATTTACACCCAAATTTTACCAATTATGCTTTAGTCTCTGTTAATGGGCAGGTCGCCTTTGCAGGGCACAAAAATAGCCCCCGAGATGCTTTTGAAAACCCATTTCATTTTGACCGGCCTCAGAATCGAAGCTACCAGGGCTCCTAGGACTGGCCAATTTGTTTTCTGCTAAGAAGTTGCGCTTCCAACCTCTAGAGCAAAGAGGCAGTCGTGTAAAGTAATAATATTCTACAAGTTTCCAAAAATCGGACCCATTGAATATGCAATATTTGACGTAGAGGAAAAAGACCCGCATCACAAGCAATCTATCCCGATTCCAACCCTTGAGTGGCGCTCCACTATTCGATTTAATACTCACTACCAGCAGAACGCCTCAAAGGAAACGATTATATCTACCTACCTAAGAAATAGGTTCCTAGTTCTGAACATTTCAATCGCATTTCGCATACTGAGTGTACACAGAACTAATATAACGGCCGCGAAGGTTATGTTTACTTAGAATTGTTTTGTTCTACAAACTAGGGCTAAATAGTGTTTATCTTGCGTAGTTTTATTTAGTCAAGAGCTACAAGAGACTCTTCAGATTACTAATTAGGTTCTAACTGAGGATAGAATACCTAGAAATCTTATCTAACAAAAATAAGCTACCGTTGTGTGAACTACTTACTTCAACTTTAGTCATTTTCAAGACAGTTACTAGATAAATCAAATTTATTTATTAACTTCACTATTATAATAAGTAACACGACGTTTTCTAATAATTATTCCTAGCTAGATCGATTTATCGCCCTCGAAAGGCCCTGCATACTAAACTTCATGAAAATCGTTGGAGCCGTTTCCGTGATTCTGATTATATATATACATATATAATACAAGAATTGCTCGCTTAAAGGGATTATATAATGTATATATATTAGATATATATAGATGAAGGTAGCTCGATTCACAATCAAATCACAGGAATGTTGACTTATTCTAATCCAGATTTAAATTTACTAAAAGCTGATGATTTACTATGTTAGAGTAGTATCAAGATCCAGTTTACCAAATCCGCGAAGTAAATCCGATCATATAAAATAATAAATGTTTCTTCCTGTCCCAAAATTACATATACATACATACATTTACATAAACTCACGCCTTTTTTCCATGGGGGTAGGCAGAAACTACAGAACGCCACCTGCTACGATCCTTACATACTTCTTTTGCTTCACACACATTCATACATCTAGTCATACACACACGCCGGTTATGGGTACTGCGCACTTGGCCTTTCTGAAGAACATCACCTATAAGGTCTAAATATGTCCCAAAATTAAGGTCGTTTAACTAATGAAATGAAGTTATACAGACTGAATTGTTGGCTAGATCTAGCAAAAGTCTAGGACTTGGTGAAGCTTCAGACATGGCGGGCATTCCTAGGCGGATCGTTCAGCCGGAATGAACGCGATCCTCGGGACCCGAGCTCCTCGCTGCCATTCTCGAGATTTAAGACTTGAAATGAAATCGTTTTCTAGGAAAAAGGCATTCTTGTTAGTTATTTAGAGCGGCTGGAAAATTATGTGTGTTCGCAGAAGGAAATTTTACTTATTTACATACATAACATCACGCCATTATTCCCCGAAGGGTTAGACATATAGAAGTATATTATATATATATATAATATACTTATAGTACACTCAAATATCACCAGTTATGTTTAAGAGCTTCCACCACTTTAGTGCCGCAAAACGGTTACTTTCTAAAGCATAGTCCTTAGTAACGGCTAGGTTAAAAGGTTTGAAAAAAAAAAAAAAAATTGGTTCATTTAAATTATTTGTGAAATATTTATTATTTTTTTTATATATCGATAGGCTCGCGTTTGACCACTATCTCACCTGATGGTAAGTGATGATGTGGTCGACGGTGAAGCACGCTTGCCTAGAAGTAACCTATTCACTCTTGACTTAAAGACCCAAGGTTGTAGCTATCAGGAAACAAAGACTCCGGTAGGGAATTCCACAGCAGCACTGCAGGGAAATAGTTTGTTTTAAAATAATAATTAACAACACGATATATTTTCCCTACTTTTGGATACTCCTTTAAAAAGACTTGGATGTTTAAAATAATTATACACAGAAAAAATTATGGCTAGAATTGTCACGCGTCTGTTCAAAATTGTCTACTAGTCTGCCAGTCTGCCACCATATAAGGCTCAACCCACCTAAATAAACTGAATACTTAAGGCGACGTACTATTAGGCTATCAATGGACCATAACTCCTCAAAATAGAACCAGTCCATAAAAGAGACATCGTTTGACCTTATTAGAAGTAGATGTATAGGACAATTGCATCACGATTACTTTTGGTATGGCGTTTTTACCAGTGTAAGATGACCTTTAGCATAAAGAATATCTTCATCTAATAAATCAGGTTTCCGCTTAGAGTGGGGGGCAGGGCGGGTCAGCATCGTTGGCTCAGTGCACTATATTTCAACACGGAAATAGAAGGCATAAAACGTAGCGGGAAACGGCATGCCCATTTAATGTTACCGAAATTATGGTGAAGTGAGTAAGTGTAACTAACTATAGAGTTATTACGATTATTTATTAACCGTTTAGTTACTCGTTCATTGTTTTAATTCGCTACATAATGTTGTTTGCGGTATTTCAATTTATGTTCAATTTAGTTGAACTTTTCACTTCTTGAGTTCAACAGTGGTATTGTCGATTTTCTATATTGTATAATTTTTCACAACCTCAAGAGTCTTCCGACTATTAAAGGTATCCATTTCCTAGCTAGAATCAATTTGATTTCATCATCAGCCTTATCATGTTCCCACTGCTGGGACACAGGCATCCTCTCTGTGAGAGAGGTAATGGGGCCTAATCCACCACGCAGGCCCAGTGCTGGTCGTTGGATGTCACACGTCTTCGAATTTTTAGTTCTAGGAAATGCCGGTTTGCTCACGATGTTTTCCTTCACCGTTTTAAGAGCAGTGGTGATGAAATAATTTTTACAAAGTAAAGCGTCTGCCTTGGTTCGAACGACGACCAACGACCACGACCTGCGACACCTTAGTCGCGGCCGTTACCACTGGGCTACCATGTTGCTCTTTAATTTTCTATTGCTGCTCTTCACAATTTAATTTGATTGGTTTTAATTACTAAGCAAAGGTGTTCTTGGAAAACAATATTAATTGAGTTTGTAAGTAAAGCTTTATTGATTCCCAATAATAATTATATATTTGTTGGCATTCCTACATAGATCTTACCTTAAAGTTAAGGAAATTATTTGTTCAGCAAGTTGAATACAAATTTAAATGGTCCGCATATTCAAATCACTACTACCACTCATTGACAGCTGCATTCCATGTTTCTAAACAACCTCATTATCTTTTTAGCAGAAAGCCATCTACTGCTGGAGCCCTCCCCAAAACGCGCCGTCACCTTGAACAATCCTGTGCGTATAGCATCAAAGAAAAAAAAACTGAATGTTTTTTTTATTGCCTCTTCTATATTCTCTAAGTCCGTGTAAGCCCGACCACTTGTGTTCACATCAACAATGCACCTTCCCACACACGGACAAGTTTCAATACCGACGACCGACACATCGACGCTTAGTTTGTTTAACCCGACATTATTACTACCAAATGTTATCATCTGACCTTTTGATTGTAAAGGAATAAGGATAAAGGGAGATCATACAAGCAGGCCGGTTGTGAGCACCTGACCTTTTTGAAGAACTTCACCAATAAGCTCATTTTGTTAAAGGGACGTCTTATGTCTAAGTTATTTATACTTGGTGACCTTCTTTATATTATAGAGCACTTAGATAATAGGAAATATTTAACGACAGTTTATGGTTTAGTGACCATAAAGAGAGAATTCGTTCATTGGATTTATTCCATAATACCACTGGTGGTATTTGTTTTAACTCACATTTATTTTTAACCTACTTACTAAAAGAGTTTTATTTATGTTCACCGATATCTCCGTCTATTGGGGACCGATTTTGAAAATCGACCGATTTTGTTTTAAAGAGCATGTTTCGGAATTGGTTCTATTTTAATTTGGTGAAGAACTTCGAAAATATACAACATAACTCTTCAATAAATAACGGCAAATCATTCGGGATAGCTGTAATCGCATGTTGTTTATTGTTTATACCGTTTCATAACATAACACAACGCCAGTACGCTCTAAAGGGGTACGCAGAACTCTCATTTTACCGGTTATTAACCGATTTCCCAAAATTAGGAGGTTTTTCAATTCGACCGTATATTTTTTTTTATGTGTGTTTGCGGATAACTTCGTCGTTTATGAACCGATTTTGATGATTCTTCTTTTGTTGGAAACCAGGATCTGATGATGGGATCCTAGAGAAATCGAGGGAACTGCTCAAATATTAGAGGCATATATATTTTCATCAATATTGCAATCATTTGCACTCGAAAAATATAATTTGGTAAAGTGGAACTGATGAAGAAGACCACAATGGTCACTGGAACTCCGAAATATGACAATGTTTCCTCGTCGTGTTTGGGCTTATTGGAATCCTCGATGTGCTTTGGCTATAAATGATTTTCATGTTAATTGGAGTTACCTACCAAAACTAAAAGGAGGAAGGATTCGAATTCGATTTGATTTTTTGTTAAAATGTTTTTAATTCAAGTTTCAAGTTATTCGGGTGATCTATTCTGGTGTTATGTGTATATGGCTGGTATATGTTACCTTACTAAACCACTTGCCGATTTTAGGTAGGTACATCTAAAAATAGGTAAAATAAAAATAAACTTTTTTGCAAAAAATATTACCGACTTCCAAATAAAAAACTAGAAAATAATAAATAACTTTATTTTTGGAAGTCGGTGTCCATATCGCAAAAAAATGGAAAAAAGGAATGACACCGACTTCCAAAAATAAAGTTATTTATCACTTTGTAGTTTTTTATTTGGAAGTCGTAAACATTTTTTTACTAAAAAGTTTTTTTTTTATATTCTTTTTTGGTATAAGGTAAAACAAATATCAGTGGTATAAGTTGTTGTTATTAGAACGGAATAAATCGTCATTAGGAGCTCAACATTTGTCATTACTAGCCGATGATGTTTTTGTTTGAAGTCATCATCATCATCATCATTTCAGCCGAAAGACATCCACTGCTGGACATAGGCCTCCCCCAGGCGTCGCCACATTGACCGATCCCGTGCGTCTCGCATCCAGCGCCTTCCCGCAACCTTAACCAGGTCATCGGTCCACCTAGTGGGAGGCCTTACAACGTATCGTCTTCCAGTTCTCGGTCGCCATTCCAGAACTTTTCGGCCCCGTCGGCCATCCGTTCTGCGAGCAATGTGGCCTGCCCACTGCCACTTAAGTTTGGCAATTCTTCGGGCTATGTCGGTAACTTTGGTTCTCCTGTGGATATCATCATTTCTGACGTGATCACGCAAGGAAATTCCGAGCATAGCCCTCTCCATTTGAAGTGAAGCGACAAAATAAGATGTCGCTTTTTAACGGTTCCGTACCCGAATAGTCCAAACGGAGCCGTAATGCTGTCACTCACGTGTCTGTCTGTCGTCTGTCATACTGTGTGACTGTCAGTTGGAGCTACAGTCTTCAAGTGGTAACAGTATAAGCGTCTTGTTGACCCAAATTGACAATAAATATTTTTTAATGTTTTAATTGGGGCTCCCATACAGGTAAAGGGGGACGTATAAAAATATTGACCAACCCCACTGAGTGATAGTCTCACTGTTTAAAGCTCGTTGAGTAGATAAATAATGTATTATTGATTTCAAAAAAATATTGGAGAACAAAGGAATGAGACCCCACCAAATTCAGCTTTTTGTACAAATTTCAACTGCCCATTGCCCTATAAACTTGTAATTTGGTGATAATATTTATTATTACGCATATTTTACCAACAAATACCAATAAATCTGATGTTTCTTTAAAACGGCCGTAATTTTTCATATTATGACTCTCTATGCCTGATCTGATTTTGATTATGACCATTGATTTTGCGGTTTGTACGGAACCCTGAATATAAGAAGTCAGTCACGCACTTGCCCGGTTTTTTAGAAAGTGCAACTGTAGGTACCCCTTTTCCCGGGGTCGCAGACGGTCAGAATGGGGACTTTGACTGTGTGGTTGCCTAACAAGCGATCCCATGAAGTCGGTGGCATAATGATCACATGCTGCCGCGTGCAGCAAGGCTCAGGGGACATACTTCTGCAGTCTCCCGAGGGATGTGCCCTTACAGATGTTGCATAGAGGGGGTTACAGGGGGTGTTCTTTTGAAAGGTCACTTTCTTGTGCTGATGATGATCACCGGGATGGTTTAAGTGAGGTAAAATTCTAAACTCCCTGCTCTTTTCCCTAAAAATCCAGGCCCCTGAATAAAAAAAGGCCACTTCACATAATATGGCCTCCTCAAGCTTGGGAGGAACCTAGGCTATGCATGGCCTACTTGGGAACAGACTGCACATAATATTTTTTAAATAAACCCGTGCGTCATAGAAAAGGAAATTAATCCCGGTATATCCTTTCTGCAAATTATTCTCGTAACACAGTAGAATGTTTTTAATATCACAAACACAAACGTTCAGATTGAAAGTCGCTGGAGCGAGTTGTAATATCCGCTAGGAGAGAATTCTGATTTTCAATAATATTTTATAGACGCATGTTTTCAATACGTTCTCAGTTATTAAATTTAACTAGCTCATTGAGTTTATAGGGAGAAAAACAAGAAATTTAATATGTTTTTACCCGGCTGCAAGGAAAGGGTTATGTTTTTCGCGCGTATCTTGTATGAATGTTTGTATGTATGTAATATTCTTTATTACCTCGTATCTTTCAAACCACTTGACGGATTTTTATAATTAAGACATCGTTAGATAGGTCTTGGCCGCCCAAGTGTTCTTAGATAAGTGCAGTTAACAAAAAAGAAACATGGCGGCTTTTGGGCGCCATATTGTAGAGGTTGCAATTTTTTTTTCTTCGCAACCCGTCTTGTGGTGTATCAAAATGAAGGGTTTTTAGAGGTGATTAAAAAAATATACACTATTTATATGTTTAAAAGTATTTATAAAAAAAAATATTCACTAAAAGTTGTAAATAAAAAAAGCTAATTTAAAAATCAAAAACCCCACTACTGCTTAAGAAGCGAAGTAAAAAGCTGTAAACAAGAAAAAAACATGCAATGCAGTCGGAGGATACATATTCGCTAACTGCCTGATCATCCTTCTTCACTTTTAACTTAGGTTTTTTATTTAATATAAGCAGACGATGTACATATTGTAGATCCTCGAAACTGGCGTGACCCTCACAGGCTCGTACTGGATGTAATTCCAAGGCAAAATATAACAAAAGCTGTTTGTGTATGTGAAGAAATATATAATAAGATACCAAGTGACCTAAAAATTTAAAATTTTATAATTAGTTGTGTTTTATTTGATTTGTGGTTAAGCGCGAGCCTATAGAATACAAAATAAAAGAAGTAAATGGTATGATAGGCTGTCCACTAATAGTGTTTATAACGTACTAGCTGTTCCCCGCAGCTTCGCTCCCGTGGACCACCCTTGTGGTATTTATTCAAGATCTACTTACGTTTCATAACACTCCACAAACCATCTTCATATCTTTTGATATTGTATCAATTTTAGTAACTCTTTTATAAGTATTCTTTGATATTCTTATTACCTGTAAAGCATATTTTTAGTTATTTCTGATTTATTTGTATTCTTTAAATTAATTTCTATTGCTTATTCGCAAAATTATGGATTTTTTTATACTCTGACATATTCATCTGACATGACATCTGTCTGTCTATTTTATTTTCTTAAAGCCATAGACATACCATAGGTACCATGGACTACCTAGACCTTTCCTTAAGCTAGTTGTACATTATTGTAAGGTCTGTGCAGACTGATCCGCCTTTGTAAAGCCGTTTTTATTCGTTCTGCTCTTATTGAGATTTGAATTTGAAATTTAGAAGAGATGGCAGAATGAATGAAAAACGGGCTTCAGCTTTTTAGTCTTGAATCGGGGACTGAAAGCGTTCGAAAGTCGGTTGAATACTTAAGATTATCAATTTTACGATTGTATCTGAAAACTCTTTATACTATATAAGCGGCCTGTGAATTGTGTGTGTATTTCTTTAAAGTGCAATAAATATTAATAATTGAGTGTGGTACTTATAAATGTGTGCATCTTTACTGGTACATAATCCTCGTCAGTCATCACGACGTATCAAAGGGCTCACTGATTGGCGTATTAAGCCATAGCCCGGCCTCCACACCTCTTGCTGTCTACTTACTTACCCGATTGCCTGTTTAATCCGTCCTACTACCGTCCTGCTGCCTACTCCACTGCCTACCTGCCAAATTGCCTGCCTTGACCATCAACCCATGAGCCTACCTCGGGCATACCACGTCATCCTGCCCGACCTGCTGCTTGTGTGCGCACGCTGGTAGCGCACCATCAGCCGACCCATCACACCATGCCACGTCATCCTGCCCGAGCTGCTGCCTGGATAGCTGCCGACGTCGCGCGAAGCCGGCCCTAAATTTTTATACCTCTATATCCTTTTTATTAATTTTATTTTATTTTTATCATAACTTTATTAACGTGGCTTACGTATAGCTCCACTGAGCTAAACGTAACGTTACACCCTATACGACCCGTTTTCGGGATTAAAAATATTCTATGTCACTTAGGAATAATGTAGCTTTCAATTAGTGAAAGATTTTTTTAAATCGGTCCAGTAGTTTCGGAGCCTATTTGGTACAAACAAACAAACAAACTAAACTCTTTCCTCTTTATAATATTGTGGTATAGAAAAAGAGATTTTAAACAAAAAAAAAAGACAATAGTATGCACGAAATCTTTGCACGCTTATAATGTTAAGCAAAAACATGTACCTCTGCTCTGTATTTATTTTTTGTACCATCTTCTATACCATGTTTTTATGAAAATATATTGTATTCTAAAGAAAGATGATTTCGAAACCAAGATGATGATTATTTATAGATAGTTCTGTAGGTACATTTGTATTTTAGTGTGTGAAATATTGAGCAAGACTTTTGTGCTGAAAAGGAAGGCTTTTGTGACTTTACCCGACTACTAACCGGGTGCAGCTGAGTACCAATGCTTGGTTTTAAGCGACTGTAACTAGTAGCACGATACCCTTTGAAATAAAACAATAGGGTAGTTGACAAAAAATATCTATTTAGTCCGGCAGTCAGAAAATCTAAAAAATTACGACGTCATGGTGTGCTACACTTTATACTGATAAAGTGACGTCATAAGCCCCCACTCCTCAACTTTGATGCGCTTTGTCTATGTAAATTTTAATTTATTTTAAAAAGGAAAATATAAGGGTCCAATATTATTTGATAATCTCACTGACGGGCTTAATAGAATTATCATTTTTCTACTCAGGAAACATCCCTCTTACACTTATTTTCCTTTAATTTGTATAATATAAAGTTACAAAACATTTTACTTAAATTGCAGTGTAACTATTTGACTTTACGACTTGCTGAAATAACGTGAAATCTAATTAGAGAAGAAAGAGCTCTCGCCGTTCCCTTCAGTTTGTGCATTGCTGAAAGTTCTAAGGACTTATTCACGATAATTCGCAGGGAGCTATTCAAGGGTGACAGACCGAGAAACGTCACTTGAATGGGATACTTTAATTAAAATGATACTTTACGTAATCATTTTGTTATTAGTATTAGTGTTGGTTTGGCATTTGTTTACATATTAGTACGAGTGCCAGTGTACTTAAAAATATTTGTAGGAAAAATAAAGTAAAATAATTAGAATTTTAGACTATTTTATTTTATTCATTTTTTTTTATTTTCCACTATTTTTAGTGGATGTTATTTCCAGATTAAGATTTGTTGAGTTGTTCGTAAGATCCAGGATTCTCTTATAAGGTTTCATTGAAATGTATTCAATCAATAAAAACAGGTAAAATCACTTCACAATCAATATAAATATAATAAAATAAAGTCGGGGCGCCGCGTCTGTACGCGATATACTCAAAAACTACTGAACGGATTTTCATGCGGTTTTATCCAATAGAAAGAGTGTGAAACGAGGAAGGTTTTTGTGTACAATTTGTAACGGGCGAAGCCGGGGCGGGTCGCTAGTTAACCACATTAAGGTAATGAATGTGCGTGATGGTATACATTTGCTTGGAAATTTAGCAAAAATGTGTAATACCTCTTCTGGCAAGCAGGAGTAGAATGATATTAAGTATTATCATCTCATTTGGTATGCGGATTTGAGATTAAAAGAGGAAGTCACAATATATTTTCGTTTCATATTTTAAGCGATACGGGAGCAGATTGTCTGAAAGCTAATCTGAATGTTATTGAAATAAATTCAAAATTAGATTCATGTATTTTTCCTTCTTTATAAAAATAATGTCACTAAAAAAACCATTTTTAACAAAAAAAATTACCGACGAAATAATTTAATATTTTTTTCTTTACAGTTCGATAATTCGTCGGTTAATTTTTTTGTTAGAAAGGTATTTTCAAGAACATTATTTGAACCGAATCCGTTCACAGTTGAAAATTTAGTGGAAAAATTATCAATTTTTTTTTTTCTTCCTTTAGAGGTGGATTTTAGTATTAAAATTTAAATGGGACCAATTTTGAGGCATACACTTGTCAATAAAAAAGGAATTTTTGAATTCGGACCACTCTATAAAAATTTATGCGTGGTCATACATAAAAATATACATGTCGAATTGAGAACCGCTCGTTTTTTTTTTTTCGTCGGTTTAAATGGAAATTATCTGCTATCTAAAATGCCCCTATATGAAAAAAAAGGAAAAATAAATATTTTCTTCATTAGTTCACCCCTGTGTATCTACTAATGAAGAAAATATATTTTATACAGATAGATAGTGCCCCATAAGCAGTGACGTGTGCATTATCTTTGTACAATATGTTTTTATTTAACTGATTGCCATAGATATCATAATGATTAGGGGTAATCTCGATCATTTCTTGTCACAATACGACCTTCAAACTTCCGTCTGAGATAGCTATTTTATCCCACAAATGTTTTTCCCTCCGGCAACGAGTAAAGGAGTCCATACATTATAACAGATTAGATATTTGCCCGAGTTTTTGTACGATTATGTTCTTTTAGCATCGGTCTGAAGCACGTCTTTCTTCATTTTTAGGGTTCCGTACCCGATGACTCCAAACGGAGCCCTTTAATAAATGATTTTATTACTGTAAGTTGGTTTGTACAAACTCTTTTACATGTCGATCATATTTTTAACCGACTTCGCAAAAAGAAGGTGGTTTTATATTCGACTGTATATATTTTTTTTTTTATGTTTGTGACCTCAGAACTTTTTATTGGGTGAACCGGTTTTGATGATTCTTTTTTTTTTTTTCGCTGATGCTTGTCATGTGGTCCCATTTAATTGTCATCAAGATCTGATGAAGAACTTCGGAGATATATATCAGAACTCTTCAATAAATGACGGCAAATCACTCGGGATAGCTGCAATCGCATTTCTGTTTATATTTTTCACCATTTCATAACATAACATCACACTGGTACACTGTAAAGGGCAGGTGTAAAAAGTTCACCTTGGTATCTATATTCTTATTCCACCGGTTTTGTTTAAGTTTCATGTTATTGGGTTAATCTATTCTGGCTTCACTTTGGGCATTATTTATTTATTTATCAGGAACAATTTACATTGTGTTTGATACATTATTTAATATTACATTCATCATTATTAATTATATTAAAGTAAATTAAAAAAAAAAAATACATGCAAATAAAATACAAAAAATAAAAAAGAAGAAACAAAGAAAACATGACCAACCAAAACCAATAACAATAAGTAGCTTTTTCTAGTTAGAAAATTTCAATATTATCTCTAAATTACAATTCTTCTATTGAGTACAGGTTTCTATCCAACAGAAAAGCTTTTAGTTTAGCCTTAAAAGAGCTAGTGTATAACAAAATTTTTAAATCCGCCGGCAATCTATTAAATATTTGTACAGCTTGGTAATGAGGGCTATGCTTGACAATGTTGAAATTAGGTACAACTTTATTTTTAAAGTCCTTTCTACGAGTATTTTCCCTGGCTATTCTTTCTTCCCCAGATTCGTATTCATGGACATATTTTTTGAAATTAACTAACAACAGAAGTATGTATAAGCTGGGCAACGTTAGTATATGTAAATTCTGAAAATGAGATCGACAGCTTTCTCTTTGTGTAATTTTGACAATTGTACGTATTGCTCTTTTTTGAAGAATGAAAGCTCGCTGAGAATTATAAACGTAACTTTTCCCCCAGAACTGTATACTATATCAAAGTCTGGATTCGACAAGAGCATAATATACCATCTTTAACTGTTTCGTATCTATGACGTCTCTCAATTTCCTCAACGCATAACACGCAGATGATATAGTAGAGTCAATGTGTGCTAGTTCTTTTTTCCAATTCAGCAAATCATCTAAATGGATACCTAGAAATTTGACTTCCCTCACTAATTCTATCTTTGCATTGTTAAGGGTTATGTCCATATTCTCTTTATTGCCTGCAGTGGATCGAAACAACATGAAGTTTGTTTTTATAATATTTATTATTAATCTATTAGTATTGAACCAAAACTGAAAAGCTGCCAACGTAGTATTGACCTTATCTGTCAGTTCACTAATACTTTTCGCCCCAACTACAGCGTTAGTGTCATCGGCAAAGACTACGAGATTAATGTCTGGTTCTTTTTTCTTAATATAGTTTATCAAATCGTTAGTGAAAACAATAAACAGAATGGGACCCAATATGGAACCTTGTGGTACGCCAGTGGTAACATTAATCATGGATGATTGGTATGTTTTCCGTTGTCCATTATGTTCTATAGTGCTGGTTTCTACATACATTTTCCTATTTCTTAAATACGATGTAAATAATTGCAGGGCTCTGCCTCTTACACCATAATAATTAAGTTTAGCAATAAGTAGATTGTGATTAATCGTATCAAATGCGGACGACAAATCTAGAAAAATACCTGCAACCTTTAATTTATTATTCATTTTGCTAATCACATCATCTAAAAGCTTATAAATAGCATCTCCAGTGCCAATTCCTTTCTGGTAACCGAACTGCCTTTCATGTAGAACTTTATTTAAATGAAGGTGAGTCAATAGCCGAGATTTCAATATTTTTTCAAAGATTTTTGATAGTGTCGGTAGAAGCGAAATTGGTCTGTAATTTTTAGGATCCTTTTTTGAACCCTTTTTATAAACTGGCACCACCTTTGCAATTTTTAATTGTTCCGGAAAAATACCCTGCTCAAGACAGTTGTTAAAGAATGTTGACAGTGGCCCAGCCAATATTTTTAAGTGCTCTTTAATAATAGCAATAGGAATTTCGTCATATCCACTGGAGAGCTTGTTAGTCATAGATTTAATTATTTGTGTTATTTCTTTGGGTGTAGTAGGCGTAAGTGACATATCATTTATAACCCTTTCACAACTTTGTTGAAGAAGCAATAGAGCTTCCTCCGTATCAGTTTCAGATGAATCACAACTATGGTTTAACTGTTTTGCTAATATATTAGCCACGGCAGCTGGCGAATCTATAATTTTATCTTCAAGTTTTAGTAAAAGTGGTTCTTGTTGCACTTTTTTTACCCTGTTTGTGCTGTTATTAATTACTTTCCATACTTCTTTACTTACATTATTAGAGTTATCAATTTTCTCTATGACCGCAATTTTTTTGGCTTTGGTCAGAACTCTTCTATATATTCGAATATATTTATTTCTATAATTGAGTACACTTTTATGAAGATGATTACCAGTATTTGTGCATAAAACTCTTTTCATTTTACTAGACGTTTTTACTCCCTTAGTTACCCACTTTAACTGTTGTCCCCTTTTCAAATGTATTTTTATTACCCGTTTTTTGTAACTTTTCCGAAAAGTACTATTAAATTTTCTTAAAAATGAGTTAATTCCCATTGCGCTCCAATTTAGATGTAACAGACTGTCCTTAAAAGCTAAGCTATTTCTACAATTAAAGATTATTTTATTAATTAATAAATAATTATTATTTTTGTTTACTAACATATTTTCTAGTAAAAATTCACCCAATTGTGCTCCATGTCCATCTCCTAAAGCATTGTGGTCAATTACACTTCTTAATACCTGATCTTCATGTAAGTTCGTTATGATATTGTCTAAGCAGGAATACGAGTTGTTACGAATAAAAGTAGGGCTATCAAAAAGACATCTAAAATTGTAACATGCCAGCAGACTCAAAAACTCAGCACGTTTTTTGTTTTCCAGAAGCAAGTCGACATTATAATCTCCGCAAATAAAGCATTTCTTATTGAATACAAACTCAAGCAATAGTTCCATTTTCTTCATAAAAATAATAAAATTCCTATCATTAGGGTTACGATACACACAACATACATACACTCCAGTTGTGGTATCCTTTATGCAACATACCTCAAAACTCTCTTCGACGTACAGTCTATCAATTACCATCACATTCTCTACTTTCCTATCTGCTTGTGCTAAAATTAAGCTCCCTCCTCTCTTTTTCTTATTACGTGTATTATAAGACGCTAATTTGTAACCATCTAAGTGGAAAGAAGATGCAGATACACTATTTAAGAAATGCTCCGTCAAGCATAGGTAGTCTACCTTTTGCCCTAGAGTTTGTATATAGGCTTCTAATTCGTTTATCTTGTTTGAAATACCACATATATTCTGGTGGAAAATTATTAAATTTGTACAATTAATTGGGTCAGTATTAACATTGTTACTACATTTTACACATACATCATTTCTATTCACGAAAAAAATCTGTTTGTGGAGTTAAGTCGATGGTTTTTGTCGCCGCATCAACATCATCAGTCTGAACCCCAACATTTTCGAAAAAAATTGTTTGTACGCTAGCATTTATTGTAGATTTTTGCTTACTCCGACTAACTAGATTTTCAGTATAAGTTTGATAATTGTATTTATAATTTATATTTAGAATCTGTCTATGTATTAATCTACAAGCATGCAATTTATTTACGTAAGGCATGTAAACATCACTATGTAACGATAGAAAGGTAGAATTTGTACAATTACCGCACACAAATAATATAAATTATTGGTACCTTGCCTATAGAACTGGTCCACAACTAAAAAGTGAAAAATAAAAATAAACTATTTACAAAAAATACAACCGACTTCCAAATAAAACCACTACAAAGTGAAAAATAACTTCAATTTCGGAAGTCGGTGTCAAAAAACAAGAAAGGAAACAGGGAACACCGACTTCCGAAATTGAAGTTATTTTTCACTTTGTAGTGTTTTTATTTGGAAGTCGGTTTTATTTTTTGTAAATAGTTTATTTTTTTAAAGCTAGATTAGGTCGGCGTTTCCTATCTGACTACTCTGAGAAGAAAGGCCGAAACAAACTCAGAGGCACATTGCTGGCACTAACGTGTCCGTCCATCTGTCGTCTGTCACACATATTTTTTCGAAGAATTTTTACTACCTATTGACCTATGAACTTGAAATTTGGTGATAATGTGTATTATTACGTATATTTTACTAAAAAATACCAAAATATTGATACAGATTATTTCATTGGTACGGAACCCTGAATGTGCGAAGTCCGACACGCACTTGTCCGGTTTTTCTATATAACGTATAAGTAAATAAGTGCAGTATGCACAAACCCACCTTCCGGAATAAACTTCTAAATTATAGTGAAAATCGCATCATAATCATCAAAAGTGTATTTTAGAAAATGCGAACCTAAGGACTTTATTTTTGTGGCACCCACGTTGGTTGTTGCAGGTTTAAGTGAATTCAAACTCAAACTGATACTTTAGACTATTCATAATTAAAATTTAAGATAATGTCTATGACTGATTAAATTCTAAGCAAACGTCTTATCCGACGGCTCTCGAGCGAATGGGCCGTGTCCCAACGCCACATCCCTCATCCTAGTCAGAGCCCTTGACGACTCCAAAAAAAATATGGCTTACATGGCATTCCTGTGGGATTATTAAGACAGGTATTTATTTATATATAACAAAGACTTTTTAACTTTTTTTTTTTTTTTTTTTTTTTTTTTTTTTTTTTTTCTTGTGGGTAGTTGTACCAGTAACACTTAAAAAAATAGGCTCTTAATTATAATTCAATTTAATTTAATACAATAATAATTTACAATATTTTATGACATATTTTGATAGTTTATAGTTATTACCTGCTAGTGTAGCGTTATCTCCTCACAACTTCTTCTTTACAAAATAATATCACATCAAGACAATGGATTCACTGACCAGCACTTTAAGTGATCTAAAAGAGTTGTTCCACACAAGGATGTCTGTCTTCGAAGCTGAATTGCAGAAGACCCCTCCATCACCTGTCACAAGTTCCGGCCTGGCAGTGGAATTTAATTTGTTCCGGGCATTCATATCACAAGCCCTCAACAGTCTTCAGCGACAGGTGGAGCTTCTTGCTGGTACTGTTGACCAAATGGAGATGCGTGGTCGGCGGAAAATCTTGCTTTTACATGGCGTAAGTGAAGAGCAAAAGGAGGACACCGCTAAGGTCATCGTTAAAGTGGTCTGTGATAAATTACAGCTTAACGATTTTACTGTTGCTGACATCAGTCGATGTCACAGGATGGGTCGAGCAGTGGCCAATAAATCCAGGCCTATCTTATTTAAGGTGCGCAGTCTTGCAATCCGGGATAAGATATGGTTCTCGAAAGTTAAGCTAAGGGCTTCAGGCATTACTATGTCAGAGTTTCTGACAAAGGGGCGGCATGACGTGTTCCTGGCAGCGAGGGCAAGAGTTGGCGTCGCTAAGAGCTGGACTAAAGCGGGATGTGTGTATGTCCTTGGTCCTAAAGATACGCGGCACCGGATTGATTCACTTGCTGATTTGGACAAAATTGTGCCGATTCCCATTGAGCCCGAGCCGAGTGGACCTAAAGTGGCAGTGTCAGAAACTATTCCGACCGCTGCTTCTTCGAAGACCGCAAGACTGAAACGTGCTACAGCTTTGAAGAAGTAATTTTCATCCTTGTGAGGTTTTCATGAGGGTCCGGGTAATATTAGGTTTTGTTTTATACCTTCACAGTTTTTAATAAATTTCCAAACATAGTGATTCATTGTTTACAATTTGACACGTCTTGCTTGTCACTGTCATCATAAAATACTTTGTGTCAATGTCACTGAAATGTCAAGTTGTGAATTTATCGGTGCGTTCCGTTTATTTGTCAATTGTTGTCTTGTGTTTCGTGAAGATCCTGTTTTTGTTGCCCGGATTTAACATGTTTTTATTTTATTTTAATTTTATTCTTATACTGAATAACGCAACTGGCAGGTGAACTTGTTGTTTTGTTATATTTTTAAGATAGGGTTTTATATATTTATATAATAAGTTAATATTTATGTCTAATGAAAGCAGTGATAGTGATAGTTTTTTTTCTTTGAATAATGATGACAGTTTTGTGAGTGTTCCTTCTCTTGTAGACAGTCTTAGAGCGCAGTTTTCCGATGTTCCTAAGAATTTTAACGTTATACATATCAACGCTCAGAGTATTCCGGCTCATTTCCACGATATGTTGGCTAGTTTTGACTGTAAAAACATACATGCTATACTTATTTCCGAGTCATGGCTTAAACCATGTCTCCCTTCTACTAGTTACTCTCTGCCCGGCTTTGTGCTTATTAGAAACGACCGGACTGTTGGTGGTGGTGGTGGTGTTGCCATATATCTCCGCGCTCATATTCCTTACTCTATTATCAATGTGTCAGCGCAGCCACCACCATCGGGTGCTGGTGAGCATCTCTTTCTGGAGGTCGAGCTAAATCATTCTAAATTACTTCTTGGAGTTTATTATTGTCCTTCATTACGTGTTAATTTTTTTTCATCCTTCGAGAAGCTCTTAGAAATGCTTATCCCTTCATACAGTCATAGCATAATCATGGGTGACTTTAATACTTGCCTGCTGAAGAAGGACCATCGTTCTTCTTCCCTTACTAATGTTTCAATTTCTAGTAATCTTTCCATTCTTCCGCTTAGTGCTACTCACCATTTCCCAAACTCAACTCCTTCACTTCTTGACTTGATGTTGGTTTCCTCTCCTGATCGCGTCGCTAAGCATGGCCAATGCTCAGCCGATGCCTTTTCTTATCACGATTTGATTTTTCTGTCATATAAAATTCGCCCACCTAAGGCTAAAGCCAAAATCCTCATGCAACGCAATTTTGGAGGCATGAACGTTGACAGTCTTTGTGAGGATGCCAGCAACATAGATTGGTCTTATCTATTTGCCTCCGCTTCAGTCGATGAGAAAGTAATTATGTTCACCACTAAGCTTGTTGAACTTTACGACCGTCACGCTCCTGTTCGGGCAGTCAAAGTGAGACATTTGCCGGCACCATGGCTTACGGATGAAATAAAAAATGTCATGAATAAAAAAGTTACGGCAAAGTCGAAATATAAGCGCAACCCTACTGACGCTAATAGGGAGAGATATGTCTCAATACGTAAACACTGCAACAAGGTGTGTAGGAATGCTAATCGCCAACATATTCATGATTCTGTCCAAAATGGGGACGCATCCAAAGTTTGGAAATTTCTAAGGTCATTGGGGGTCGGTAAGTCACGGGAGGAGACTATTCCTAAAGATCTTAATATTGATGCAATGAATAATCATTTTACTGCTTCGTCCAATTTTGATAGGACTACTAAATTAAATACATTGAATCATCTTTCATCTCTTCCGACTCCCAGGTATTCTCCATTTGTTTTTGGTCAATTTACTACATGTGATGTTAAGAAGAGCATACAATCGATTTCATCAAACGCAGTAGGAAGCGACTGTATCAGCCGCAAAATGCTACTCCCGGTGCTGGACATTATCCTTCCCGTCATTTGCCATATCCTCAATTTTTCCGCGTCTAGTAGTGTCTTTCCAAGCTCATGGAAAGACGCTCAAATAATTCCTTTACCTAAAAAATCCAATCCCACATCCTTTGCCGAGTATCGCCCAATATCTGTCTTGCCATTTCTATCCAAAGTCCTTGAACGCTTAATCCACAACCAAATAAGCACCTTCCTCTCCAAAAATAATCTCCTTAACCCCTTCCAGTCCGGCTTCCGTCCTGGTCATAGCACCACTACAGCGCTTCTGAATGTTACTGACGATATAAGGTCTGCCATGGAACTGGGAAATCTAACGGTTTTGGCTCTACTTGATTTTAGTAATGCCTTTAATACCGTGGATTTCGATGTTTTGCTTGGCATCCTTGGCTCTCTTAACATATCTCCAACGGTAATTGAATGGTTTCGTAGTTACCTGTTTGGCCGCCGGCAACGTATTTGCATCGGAGAGACCTTGTCTTCCTGGTGTAGTACTTGTGCCGGGGTACCACAGGGCGGCGTCCTATCTCCCTTACTTTTCGCTGTTTTTATTAACTCAATCTCCAATGAATTAATTTCTTCCTACCACCTTTATGCAGATGATCTGCAAATTTACTCACGAGCTCCTCTTGGAAATCTATCTGAGGCTATATCGACCATTAATAGTGATCTGGCCCGTATATGCGACTGGAGCAAGAGGTTCGGACTTAAGGTGAATCCCATAAAGACGCAAGTTTTGGTGGTGGGCAGTTCAAGAACGGTCTCAAGGATCGACTGGACGACTCTACCCCAAGTTTCTTTTGACAACACTGTTATCCCTTTTAGCGAGAAAGTTAAGAACTTGGGTATATTCCTTGACAAAAGCTTCTCTTGGACTGCCCAGCTACAGGAAGTTAGCCGCAAGCTATTTGCATCTGCTGGATCTTTGAGAAGACTGCGTAATTTTCTGCCGACTGCAACCAAGATTGCGCTTGCACAATCTCTTCTGCTACCCATCCTTGATTATGCTGATGCCAGCTATCTTGACCTCACTGAAGTGCAACTTGATAAACTTGAGCGGCTTCAAAATCTTTGTATAAGGTTCATATTTGGTTTGCGCAAATATGACCATGTTTCTGAATTTCGTGTGAAACTCAAGTGGTTGCCTATTCGACATCGCCGGAATGCTCATATTCTTTCTCTCCTGTATAATATTCTCTTTCTTCCTTCTACGCCTCTTTATCTCAAGAAACGGTTTCAGTTTCTGTGTGACTCGCACGTGAAAGTTCTTAGGTCATCGGATAATATGAAACTGAACATGCCAATGCACTCCACTATCTTCCTAGACAAATCTTTTACTGTCCAGGCCACTCGTCTATGGAATGCATTGCCTGTTACTATAAGGCGCGCGCAATCACTGCCTGTTTTTAAGCGACTTGTGAAGGAGCACTACATGTTACTGTGATCATAATCTTATATAAGCTGAATTGTTTTCTTGTCTGTATATTAGTTGTATGTATGTATTTATGTATCTATTATAGTTTTTTTTTTTTTGTATTTAGTACCTACTTTCTTAATATCTTTTTATTTTAATTTTTAATTTTGCACCAAGTGCAACCCCATATTGTGTCCAGGCTGTCACTTTCCATTCTTGGTTGCCTGGAAGAGATCGCGAATCGCGATAAGGCCGCCTGTTGTATGTTGATTTTAGATATAAGATGTCTTTTTGTAATATTTTTTCTCTTGGTGTACAATAAAGTGTAAATAAATAAATAAATAAATAAAAAAAGACCCTAACAACTAAAAAAACTGGAACATTAAGATTATTCGTTTTTATTTTACACAATTGGAGGAGCTCGTGGCTAAATAATAACAGCCGCACTGGTCGATCATCAAGGTTAAGCAACGCTTGACGAGGTCGGTCCGTGGATGGGTGACCATTTCAACATACCAAGTTTCCTGCGTACCTCGAAAAGCACGTTAAGCCGTTGGTCCCGGCTATCATTTGAATATCTTTGACAGTCGTTATGGGTAGTCAGAAGCCTAAGATCTGACACCAGTCTAGCCAAGAAGTATCGTGTTACCCAGTTACTGGGTTGTGGAGGTCATATAGGCAGTCGCTCCATGTAAAAGACTGGTCCGGTTAGATTGGAAGCTGACTCCAATGAAGTTGGGCATAGGCTAGGCAGATTGTTTTTATTTTACACAAGTCATTATTGGTTAAAAGGAAGAACACCTAACAATCGTCCGTCCAGACATCGTGTGCGTACCTGCACATGACTTCAGGTGGAAACCTAACAATCGGGTTCCTAGCCAGTTGCTCGAGCTTAGTACAATATTGTTTATTTATTTTTCGTTTATCCTCGCACTGGAACGCCTTGCGAATATTACACCAATGGAGAACAAACTTCTCATTATTACTGATACAAATAATCAAATTAGGACAAAAAGAGACCGCGAATATAAGAAACACTGTTCATCTCATCGAGTTTTAAATCCGAACGTAGCTAAAGAAGTTTTCACTTCAAAAATCCTAGTCCATCTGAAATGATTTTTATTCAAATCCAAGCTCTGAAAAAAATATTTCAAAGTAATCCATACCCTTATCCCAGGATAAACAAAGAAAAGGGAAACAAAAGATCAGACAAAGATTGGGTGTCTTAAAATAGGGGTCCCATGTGCAAAAGAACCTTTAACTTTCAAGGGTAGAAACAAAATGCCCACCGTTCAGTTCCCTTGTCTAAGTTTGATTATACCTTTATATATGCATATAAGCATATAAGTAAAGGGGTAAGAATCATGAAGATTTAAGATCACAAAGTTAGATTACGCTGTCTATTCCGATTTTCCAATGTGTGCTTGCTTAGACAGGCAATTTCCTCATTATTTGAAGTTATGTTGTAAGTCACGGTACAGTGCTGAAATAGAATCGCCAAATTAAAACCGTAAATTGGAATAAATTGGTAGACTTTTCTGAAGTAACTTAAAACAAATTATTTACTAGGTGGCCTTCCATACAATTTATATAAATATTTTATATTTACTATTATATTATATATGTCATCATCATCATCCTTTTTAATGTTCCCACTGCTGGTACACAGGCCACTCTGTGAGAGGGAATGGGCCGTATTCCACCACGCAGTCCAAATGTGGGTTGGTGGATGTCACATGTATTCGAATCTTTGGTTCTAGGACATGCCTCACGATGTTTTCTTTTCTTTCTTTTCTTTTTTTTAAAAAAACGTTGCCCCACACTAGGAATTTCTTCCTGTATCGTGGGTGCGTTTACAAACATATAAACTCACATACACAACACCCAGAGCCGGAACAACTATCTGTAGGTCATACAAATATTTGTTCCGTGCGGGAATCGAACCCGCGACACGCAGCGCAGCAGTCAATCGCTCAACCACTGCGCCAACCGTGCGTTTTCCTTCACCGTTTTAAGAGCAGTGGTGGTGAAATAATTTACACAAAGTAGAGCGCCTGCCTGGGTTTGAACCTACCACTTATAAGTCGCGGCCGATACCACTAGGCCACCACTGCACTCCCATCCCATTATATATGTATGATTATTTTATTTTATATATTTTTTATTAAAGTAACTGTAGTAGCAGTTATTTGGTTTATTGCTCAAAGCTAATGATATAGCTCTTTTGTTGGGCGATAAAAATATGTCTTACTGAATCGGTGTGATCTATGCTAAAAATAATCTTTGTATCATTCCGAAATCAGCACGGTATGATAGAGATAAATACCGATAAATTAATGTAATAGAAAAAAAAACACTGGATACAAACTGGATGGACTGCATATCATAGAAAGATATGTGTTTTGAAAGAGAGGAATTAAAAATCTAATTGTCATGATGTTCTAGCGGTGAAGTTTATAATACTATTACTAACTGAGCTCACAATAATATTTAAGTCGAGGATAGTTACAATACCAATATCCTGTTTCCAAAACATAAAATATTTTGTAAGTAAACAAAGAACATGTCGGTCAGTAACTGAAGGTTTTGTTCAAAAAGAAACAGAAAACCCTATTTAACTAAGTATTCCCTTGAGATAAAACCTTTTCCGTCTTATATAAGCGTCTTTAGTATTTCAAATACTTGTAAAACATCACAATCAAAGAGTTCCGAACAGTCCACTGTGTACTTCATACGCAGAATCCGATGTTACTTACCTACTTCGGGAAACTTCGGATCTTGCCGTAAGTCCCGACGCAAGACTATACGTCTCGAAAACTTCTGTGCGTCCTGTAAAGCCGTCGTCTTTGACTCGACTTATTTAATAAGCTTTGTAATTTTCGTGGTTTCTTCTCTGTTTGTTATTATTATAATGTCTGTGGTTGAAAGTTTGAAAGACGACGAATCTTGAGTTATTTTTTGGTTCTGTTCTTGTTATTTTTTATAAGTGGAGTTGAAAGCTGAATAAATAGAACATAAGATTAAAGCATAAACGACGAATTACATGGTTGTAGAAATTGTCATTAAATCTATTTTGGTATGACTGGTTTTTAAGTCAAGACTTATCAATTAACTAGACAATCTCTAACGTTGACCATATTATTATCTTCTCTTACCATCTGCTGCTCTACCATCAGCTCTTAGAGCAAGGTTATTTCCATTGCATGTAAGGGACAGATGAATAATTATCATCATTGTTAATGGCAACACAAAGTAATACTATTTTTAGTTTATCTATGATATTTATGATCAGTTGTAAAGAGCTGTCAAAAATTCACTTCCGCTGGGACTCAATAAGCCAATGAGGCATTGTTAGATGTCAGATGTCTTCGATTTTTTGGTGGGCTACCAATGCTCTCCGCTGCTGACTGATGTCTACAAGTCATAAACATCTGTCCGTAATACGCACAATGTACATAATCTTGCTGTAAGAGCTCATGGTAGGGCTCCAGGTGATATAGTGGTCAAACGGGAGCCTTACAATAAAAAAATAAAGAAATAACTTTTCATCATTAGGCTTTATCAGCATTACATAAACATATTAAGCATCTCATCATCATACGTAATGAAATTTAAATCAGTGTCCGCAAAATGACCTAAATCTCAAAATTACACTGAGTGGATTTCATTATAAGTAAAATGAGCTCAACGATCACATAAAGTGCTTTCATGAAATCATAATTAAAATTACTGTTTCTCACAAAATTAATAATTTCAGAATTCAATATGGACATCATTAAGTTAATTGAGATGAATAAACAGTGAAGTTAAATGGCAGGGTCGTATGAAAAATTTACACTATACAGCGTGATTTTAGTTTTACATTGTGATTTATTTATACAACTTTTATTTAAATTTATTGCTTGGGACTGGAGAGAAAAATGCTTTTGGCTATTATTATCATGTTTCATTGCAGCTAAATACAAATTTATTGCTTTTTTTATCAACTTAATTTTTCGCATGGTTTTTAAAATACTCGATTACGGAATAACCCATGGAAAAAATTAAGCTGACTGACTCGGAAATCATCACTAGAGACTTGTCTATAAATAATACGAATTTAAGCATTGCCAATATTTGCACTCATTTGCTTTGAACATCAAACGTTTCAACTTACTCCCTAGGGTTTATATTTAGCAGATTAATGCTACCTAATATTTTCAGCAGCATTTAGACATTTAGCATTGTACAGATATTTATAGCTTTTCTCATTATTTTCATTCGCTTTGATCATTAATATTATCTATTTTTTATGGCCTAGGTTTAAGTGACTTTAAAATATCTCGAAGACAGGCCCGAAGCGACAATGCAACAGTGTGAATTCATAAAAAAAACATAACTATTCTTAAAAGTGTTGTGGCATTGCCACGACGCACCTTTTTGTAATAACCACATCAACCATCATTATTTCATATTATATTATATGAATCACAACTTTCAAACGAACACTAAGTTTGATTGTACAGTGACATAATTTGTGTAGTACAACAACAATAACAATAAATTGTGGTTTCGGCGGCAAGTCCTCGACAAACCTCATTATTATTATCTCCTTTATTCATATTCTTTCTTATTGTCTACATTTTTAAATATTTTTATAAAACATACAAAAAAAAAACATTTAAAAATATAAAAAATAGAGACCCACCGGTATCGGGAACAGGGTCCAAGCTACCGGCGGTCAGGGCTCCAGAGAGAGGAACCTCCTAACAATACGAGCCGTGTCCAGCAATACTGCTTTCTGGATCAGGCCCTTGACCCAGCCGCCTAACGAGAGCCTCCTAAGGTGTTGGTCGAGGCTCGTGGCTATTAAGCCATTGGCTGACACGACTATCGGTACAATGATCGCTGTGTCCACATCCCACATGTCGACAACCTCGCGAGCCAAGTCAAGATACTTGATTTGCTTATCTTTCTCGGCTTTCACGAGGTTCCCGTCATGCGGGACGGTAATGTCAACAATCATTGCACGCCTCTCGATTCGGTCCACCACCACTATATCAGGCTTATTAGCAATAATGGTCCTGTCAGTGATGATGGACCGATCCCAGTACAATGTGATATTGCCATTCTCGAGAACTGGGTCGGGCACATACCTGTAGTACGGCACCTCCGATGCCACAAGAGTGTATTTCAGAGCAAGTTGCTGATGGATAATCCTGGCTACAAGGTTGTGCCTATGCAAGTACTCTTCGTTAGCTAGACGAGAACAACCAGAGATAATGTGGCGGATCGATTCACCCGGCCGGTGACATGCCCGACAGATGTCAACCGTGCCATCCTTCACAATAAATCTCCGGTAGTTATTCGTCATGATAACTTCGTCCATAATTGCACAGACAAAACCTTCGGTTTCCCCAAAGAGGTCACCGAAACGCAGCCAGGCTACGGACGCTGACTGATCTACATCGGACCCATGTAGGGCCCGGAAAAAGCGTCCGTGAAGCTCCTTACTCTGCCATACCTCCCTGCGGTCGTTAGTGTCAAGCACTACAGGCTTGCGCCAGTTCTCATTCGCCAAGGAGAGCGGGGTGAGTCCCTTGTCCACTGCTACTACATCTCGATGCATTCCCACGTCGGCGTGTAGAAAATATTCCCTGAGATTGCATATCTCGCGGTTGTGGAGGTTCTTGGCATTTAAAAAGCCTCGGCCTCCACACTTCCGCGGGATATACAATCTCATGACCGACGATCGTGGGTGATGCATTCGATATGCAGTCAGCAGTGTACGGACCCGCCTATCCAGGGCGTCGAGTTCCGTTTGAGTCCATTTGAGTATGCCGAAAGAGTACATCAATACCGGCATGACCCAACCGTTGAAGGCGCGCACCTTGTTTCCACCCGAAAGAAGGCTATTAAAAACCTTTTTCAGGCGGCCAAAGAAGCGTTCCTTCAACGATTGCTTCATGTCAGTAGTGCTGATACCTAACGCTTCCGACATACCCAAATACTTATAGGTTTCGTTTGGAGAGAGGGATCTCAGGTTTATGGAATCCGCGAGTTGAATTCCCGCGGATTCCACAATCTCGCCTCGCTTTACATGCATGACCGCACATTTGTCCACGCCAAACTCCATCCTGATGGCGCTACTAAAAGTTTCAAAGTTTATTATTATTATTATTATATACTTTATTGTACACCACAAAACATACAGGAAAAACATTTACAAAAACAAGTGTACAATGGGCGGTCTTATCGCACAGGGCAATCTCTTACAGACAACCTTTGGATGGACTGAAAAATAGGAGATGAATTTAGGGCTGTCAGTGTACCAAATATCATAAATAATATTACTTACACATAATAAAATAAAATACATATATACAAATACTACATAATATACTAATAAATATATGACAGAGAAAGGAGAAGAATACAAATTATAGTGAAAGGTAATGCTCCTTAACCATTTTCTTGAATGTTAGCAGTGTTTGAGCACGTCTTATCTCAATAGGTAATGCATTCCACAACCGAGCAGCTTGAATCGTAAAAGATTTGTCAAAGAAGGAAGTAGAATGCATACGAATACAGCATTAGTCATTACTATTGGCAAGGCACTTAATTAAGACATTGTTTCAGGCTGAGCGCTTTACTATTAATACATGGCTGTTTTCTAATTGCATGCAGATTTTAGTTACGTATTTTATGGCAAACAAAAGATTCGAAACATTGTTGCAACACTGTGATGTTGGCAACATGTCTTGCCACTTACTTTCATAATTTTATTTTATGAAAAACCTTTACCAACTTTTATATATACAACATACTCTTCCATTACATATTTTATTTCACTCTGAAACTGTATGAAATAATTCCAGCAACAGAAAACATGTAGCTGCAACAATATTTTGTATATTTTGTTTCTCATGAATACGGGGCTATAAAACACACAAGATGTTACGTTAGTGGTGTGTTTACAGGAGGCTGACGCGGCCGCAGCGGCCGCAAGAGGTGCGAATTAAGTAAGCGACAACGGAAGAGTTTAAAAATAAACTTTATTTGATCCCAGTTACAGCAAGACAGTAATTACTTAATTCTACAAAATGTTGATCTTATATACTAATCTTATTGCTAACCAATCATCTCTGCTAATGACGCATGTCCTAGATATTATATGCTGACATATAGCTGTTATTCTAATATAATATAATTATTGGCTGATGAAGCTAATATTGGGGGATTGGGGTTCCTTAACTCCTCCCTCCCTAAGAGAGAAATTATCCGAAGGCGTCGCAGATGACTTCGGAGAATTTCGGCAAAAACGAAAAACATTTAATTTGTATGAGATGACGACAATAATTATTATGATAATGATATACTCTAAAATGGTCCATACGCTAATTTCTATTGTCACTATTTGGGTTGTATCGTCACTTTCACTAAATTTGGCACTTTGTAACAATTCTTTCACGTCACTAAAGTCCACGTTTCTTAGGTCGACCTTCTCCGTCCTTGTCTGTATGTCTTGTTGAAGCTCTGGCATCTCGACCAATGGGAGCTTGAAACTGGAAATTGTAGTGTTTGTGGCGGCACCAACAATTACTCCTCCTATTTGCGCCTCGCATTGTTGACTCAGTGTCACGATATAGGTCCCAAAGATGTTGTATTTGCGGATTTCCTCATTGCAGTTTTCGGTAATGATCAGGTTGTCCTCTGTGTAGACCAACCATTGGCTATCCGTTATCTTCTGCACCTTAGGCTTTTCTATCTTGATACGATTCTTTACGCAGCTATTGTAGTTATTCTTCATCAACATAATTTGTTCTATACAGGTCTCGACTGGATTCTGAGCTAAATTACTTTCATCACAAAGAAATCTGTCATTTTCAATTTCAGTACATGAGTTTACCACGGGCATGTATTTCAATCGATTCACCATTAGGTAAGGGTATTTGGGAATAATGGTAAAAGTGTCTGGAGAATGGAAAATAGGAATAGGAATAACCTTATAATAATTATATGTTTCGTTGTCTATTAGAGGGACTTCTAACACAAATACTAATCTATTGTTATTTAAATATTCATAGATTTGACTATGATATTACGTTCTAGTTTTATTAAATTACTTTTACTAACTGGATATATTGTCCTAGCATGTTTACTAATTGTTTCTAAACTGCTGTACAGTTCTGTGCTATTTATAATAGACTGGTGCAAAACATTTAGTTTGCTAAAGGCGATTGCGGACTCTATTTCTTGTATGTTCTCATAACAAGTTCGAAAGTTGCTTAAAATTTGGTACATAGTATCTATTATTCGTAGTAACTTGTTAAATTTGAATTCATTTTCAGCTAGTTTTTCTATGCCATTAGTGTGTGAGCCTAATCTTTTAATATTTGAATTTATGATTTCTGAGTCATTAACTAATTTATCGAAAGCTTTTTGCATTGATGACACTTTACGTTCGACTGCATGTTCTCTATTCTGGAGTAAAACGATTTCCTTATCATATTTAATTGCATCGTCTTCATCTAAATTACCAGATATAGCTTTTACAAATGAGCCCAGAGGGTTGAACAAAGCTCGTTTGTTTCTATGATTAAGGGGTAAAATTTGATATAATTTATCTTTAGTAAGTCTTATTAAATACTCGATTTGGTTTTCTATACCTAAAGTTTCATTACTTAATTTGCTTTCTATAATTTTCGATTTCATATTGCTAAAATCGCGAATATTATTATCTATTTGTAAGCTTAAGGATTCTAAATCTAAAATCTTAAATATAGTCCAATAATTATTCTTCTTCACCGCTACTCCCATCTTCAACGACGCTATCCCCGGATTCCGAGTGAAGTTCTGGAGTTCCAGCGTGAATCCTGACATCACTAGTACCAGAAGTACTAGGCATGACCTGTGGAGGACGTTTTACATTTTTTATCGCCACTCTAGTTGGTCTTTTATTTAATTCTACAGGCACTATATTACGTTCGGTTTCACCAGTGATTTCGGCTTTTTCATAGCGAGGTTTTTCCTTAGCTTTCCTAGTCCTAGTATTCTTCATGTAAATAGTATCTCCTGTCTTAAGGACTGGTGTTTCTTCACCTCCTTTCTTATCTCTTACCTTAAGTTTATCTGTGTTTAATTTATCTGTTACAAATTCGTATAGTACTTTGAGACGTTTCCTATGATCTAATAATAATTTCTGAGTTAAATTTTTCTCCCTATCGACATTAAATACATTTCCGGCATCGGTATGCCCAAAGACTAGTTCAAAAGGCGTAAAATCTGTCGCTGAGTGTATGGTGTTATTATATGCCATAATAGCATACGTCATAACGGAAGCTGCATCTAAATCGTTTTTTTCATATTTTGCTAATCGGTAAATTTCGATGATAGTAGAATGGAATCTCTCGACTATTGCCATAGAACTGGGATTGTTTGGAGTCCCTATGTGCAATTCTATTTTGTATAGACTTAACATTTCCTTAATTAACATGTTATTAAATTCTGTCCCTGAATCACAACTTATTCTACTGGGCAATCCATAAATACTAAAATATTTAATTAATGCTCTAACTATCTCTGGTGTACTCCTATTAGGTACCTCTATTGCCTGTGCTAATTTACTAAAAGCATCTACAATAGTTAAATAATATTTTCCTTCAATGTATAATAGATCCATAAAAGCTTCTTGGAATGGACTATTCTGAGTTTGGGTTAACTGAATTTGAGGTTTAATGGGCTTTCTATCGTACTTCATTTTTCTACACATTTCGCAGCTGTTAATAACTGTTGTAACTATTTCTTTCATGTTTGGCCACCAATAATATCTCTTAAGTTTAGCTAAAGTTTCCCTAATGCCTCTATGACAGGTTTTCCCGTCGTGGTATTTCATAATAACTTCTTTCTGATCCTCTTCTGACTCTGTCAAATTGATCACTCTTTCTGTACATTCTGTTAACTTAACTGAACCCTTTTTAAACAAGTTAATAAAAAAAGATTTTCTAAACGATGGATGTTCAAAATAAATATGATATTTATGTTTAGGATCTATATATTCTTTTAGAAAGTCTTTAACTAATTTGTCATTATTTGTTGGTAAGTGAACTTCAAAAATTTTCTGTTTATTATTAGAAATATCCTTTACTGTCAATTTATCTTTAAACCATGAGTGAACTAAAATTTGTCTAGCTTTAGTATCTACAGCTTCATTTAAAATAGGAATACCTTCATGTTCCCTATTTGAAACTGAATTAGCTGTGACGCCATCATCAGAATCCGAAAGTTCTATCGTTTCTATGGGCGTTTCGTCAAATTGCAGCTCTTCATCTATAATTTTTTGTATTCGCTCTTTCCTATCACCTACGTTAACAAATATCGAATCTAAATCGTCGTTAATTGCATTAATTTTAATCCTAGATAAGGCATCTGCATTTGTATTTTGAGGCCCTTTCTTGTACTTAACCTCGTAGTCATATTCCTCTAAGCGTAAACGCCAACGCGTGAGCTTACTGTTGGGTTCTTTTAATGAATACAGCCATGCTAATGGTCTATGGTCTGTAAAGATAGTAAATTTATTGCCATATAGATAAGGCCTAAAATGCTTAACTGCCCATATTATGGCTAAAAGCTCCTTCTCAATAGTACTGTATTTTACTTCTGTGTCACTCAGAGTCCTGCTAGCATATGCTACTGGCTTGTCTGAGCCTATTGATCCTTGTGACAATACAGCCCCAATTGCAAAATTCGATGCGTCGGTAGTTAAAATAAAACTTTTACTAAAATCGGGATACTGTAATAAAGGTGCGTTTGTTAAAAGTTTTTTACATGTTTCAAAACATTCCCTATACTCATCATTAATAATTATTTTACGACCTTTCTTTAAACAAGCTGTTAAAGGTCTAGTTATTTTTGCAAAATCTTTGATGAATTTCCTATAATAACCAATGCGTCCTAAAAAGCTTTTTATTTGTGTAACTGTTTCTGGAATAGGATATCTTAAGATTGCATCAATTTTATCATTATTTGGCTTCAATCCTTCACTTGTAATAGTGTGCCCTAAGTAAAGAACTTCCTTTCTAAGAAAATGTGATTTGTCGAGTTGTATTTTTAAATTTGTCGCCCGAAAACGATCAAAAACTGCTCTAAGTTTTTCTACATGCTGAGTCAGCGATTTAGAAAAAATTATGACGTCATCAAGGTATACCAGGCAATGTAAGCCCTGGAGACCTCTTAGAACGTTATCCATAGCCCTCTGAAATGTTGCAGGTGCTGTTTTTAACCCAAACGGCATCCTGTTAAATTCATAATGTCCTGAAGGTGTACTGAAAGCTGTTTTCGCCCTATCTTCTTTCTGGACCTCGATTTGATGGTATCCACTAGCTAAATCTAAGGTAGTAAAATAGGTACTATTGCCTAGCATATCAAATAAATCATTTATGTTGGGCAAAGGGTATTTGTCATCGGTAGTAATTTCATTGAGACGTCTATAATCAACTACCATCCTCCATTTTTGCTGTCCTGATGAATCTAATTTTTTTGGCACTAAATGTACGGGAGCACTCCAGGGGGAGTGTGATTCCTGGATGATATTGTCCCTTAACATTTTATCTACCTGATTCCTAATTTCTTTCGATTGAATGGGAGGTAACCTATGTGCTTTAATATTTATAGGATCTTCATTCCTTGTTCTAATTCTATGTTTTACTTGATTTGTAAACGTTAATGGAATATTCTCACAATAAAATATGTCCTTATACTCATTACATAGCCCTTCGATGGTTTTACGTTCCTCAGAATTCATGTGGTCTAACTGTAATTTTTTTAAATTATCTGTTAGCATCCTATCTATTTCTATGTTATTTTCTGTAAAATTAATGTGAACAGATGGGTTCTGCCTGTAAGGTTCGACCGTAAAAGGTCCTGTTACCACTAAGGTTCTGGTTTCATCCGTATAATTCTGAATAACGGTTGATGCGTAACCTTTAATACACTTAACTAATGCGGTGGGCATTCGAATCCCTTCCGAAAATTGTTTAAATTGTAGTATAGCTTCCCCGTCTAGTAAGTTGACTGGCAATCTAACTCTTAATTCACTACGAGATGGCAATTGATATACCTCTCTCATAGGTGGTGCGTATATTATTGGAATATTCGCATTTTTTAAATGCAAAACTTGACTTTCCATGTTTATTTTTGCCTGTAACTGTTTAAGTAGGTTACTACCTATTAACCCATCATACCTATCATCAACACTGTAAACATAAAATTTATGAAATTCCTTACTGCAAAACGTAGCTGGTAAAGGAATAAATGCCGTTTCGCTATGAACACTCGATGCGTGAGTACTAACAACTTCGAAGGGTTCATATTGCAACCGATCCCTAAAGTACTTGTTTGCAATGTGTGGGCTTATGAAAGACCTAACACTGCCTGTATCTATCATAAACACTGCATTTAATTCTGGTACAACTATGTGTGGTAAGTTAAGACGTTTATTGCAATTAATTTTTATTCGCTCTCTAGGGTAGAGGCGGTTATACAAAAATTTCCCTGTCTGGGATCTTCAGGAATTTCCTGGAACTCATTATTTGAGTTGTCAAAACTTGGTTCGTTATAGCTATGATCATTAGTGTAATTAACACGGCGTGAACTTGCAGTGCGCATAGTAACGTCAGTGTTCGACTTTGAACCCGGCGGAGATGCTTGCGCTGCAAAAGGTGACGTTCGCGGTGCATATGCCGTGGACTGTTGGCTTTGTTGCGCCATCTGAAACTGTGACCTACTTGTCCTATTGTTATGATCATTATTATTTGTCCGATTGAAATTATTTTGATTATAATGTTGCCTATAATTCCTAAACTGCTGCGAATTGTTCATCGTAATTGAACTACTCGTGGCGTTATTCGGTGCAACTGCACTGGATAGGCTCTGCGAATTATACTTCGCACTATTGAAATCGGAAAAAATATTTTTATTAGATCTATTATAATTGCGGTGATCGTTTGTTTTAGAATTATAGACTGATTGAAAGTTCTGTTCTTCTAAAACAATTTTCAACGCGTCTTCCAATGTCGAAACGTCGCGTAAACGAACTAACCTAACTAGGAATGGCGGTAAATTGAATAGAAAAACATTCATCGCCCTATTACTGTAGATTATCTGCTTAGCCTTCCGTAAAGAGTCATCAGCAATAGTCTCTGATATTTTGGAAAATAAAATGCTTCTCATATGCTGTATCCTATGACACAAATCTAAGTAACTTTCACCTTTGTTAATTTTACAGGATTCTAACTCCATTGCTAGACAATCTTCAGTACGTGGGTCGCCAAAGTGTTGATTTAACAGCATTTTTAGCTCATCCCACGTATTTGTAGAGTCCCTTTCGCCTACCAAACTAGCTGCTTCGCCTGTTAATCTACTTGTTACTACATGAAATAAATAATTGTTTTGTACAACGCTCCCTTGGAATGTTGTTAAAATGTATTCACATTTTTTAATAAATAAGGGTAACGCTCTAACATCGCCATTAAATACTGGAATTATGTTTACCATCTCTTGCGGAACACGGTTTATACCTTCCATTATGAAGTGAAATAACGAAGCTTCACAAAAAGTAAGCACAAAAATTAATAAATTATCCCTAACTATTTACTACAACTAACAATCTATAAAATATTATTACGGCGTTGTCCAATCCCTAATAATACACACAACATAGATTAATACAAGGTTGGGATGCAAATGGAAGAGCTGAGAGGAAGGTGAAAAGATTTACTCACAATTCCGCAGCTATCTTCATGATCCCTGAATTACTGCTTGGCTCCTGGTCCTCTCCTGGCTTGATGTGGCTTCTTAATGTATTTGTTTGTTCGGTGATCTCTGCTGAACCGTTGAAACGGACGTCGGCTGCTTCCCGTAGATGTGGATACGTGACAGACTGACTACAGAGATCCTACCGGCTGCGCCAATTAAGTAAGCGACAACGGAAGAGTTTAAAAATAAACTTTATTTGATCCCAGTTACAGCAAGACAGTAATTACTTAATTCTACAAAATGTTGATCTTATATACTAATCTTATTGCTAACCAATCATCTCTGCTAATGACGCATGTCCTAGATATTATATGCTGACATATAGCTGTTATTCTAATATAATATAATTATTGGCTGATGAAGCTAATATTGGGGGATTGGGGTTCCTTAACTTGCGCCTCCTGCAGAAGGGGCGCCACCCGCAGAAGGAGCGGCGCCCGCTGAAGGAGCTCCGCCTGCTGAAGGAGCTCCGCCTGCTGAAGGAGCTCCGCCTGCTGAAGGAGCGCCGCCCGCTGAAGGAGCACCCGCGGCACCTCCCGCTGAGGGAGCGCCCGCGGCGCCACCCACTGAAGGAGCTCCAGCGGCACCTCCCGCTGAGGGAGCGCCCGCCGCGCCTCCCGCTGAAGGAGCGCCTGCACCTGCACCTCCTGCTGAAGGTATTTTAATCTTTTATTAATATAGTGAATCATCATCGATTTCTACCATTGAATTTGTCAATGGACAGTATCATTGCAAGCGAAGTAATTAGTAATTCCAGTAGCGGGAGCGTAGTAGTGGGTGAGGTCATACTATGGAGGATGATGAATAAAAGTAGAATTTTAATCAAGTATTACACACATTGACGACGACGGTTTTGGCAGAGATATGTAACATAACTCGCCACTCATTACGGATTCAAAGATCTAGGCTGGAAAATAATAACGTAAACGTGCTTCATCTAGAAATTAAATAAATTATAAGTACAACGTTCTATCTACGTAATGTTTCTACCAGAAAACATTATAACATAATCTGTGGTTTGTGTGTGGATAAAAGCAACAATTTTCAGGTCAATTCAATTAGCTCTTGGTAACAAGTTGACATATGCTGATTCTCCTACTTCCGTCCGATTTCAACAGAATTCGTTTACAAAATTCCAAGAAAAGCAATTATTTATGTTGAAGTAACTTTTCATTGCGGGATGGGCAGGATTCCCGGCGTTGTCAGCATGAGTGTCTGTCGCCGTTGGCGGGGCTCCAAATTACAGCAATGTTGGAATTAATGTTCACGCTTCCACAGTTGTAGATAAGTAGATACAGATTAGTAAACCATTGTCTATGAGCCACTTTCGTAAATGGGGGACGAGAATGTCTAAAGTCGATCGCATCGAGTCGAGACGCTAAAGAAATATATCACTGACAGCAGTAGCAGAAGTAGTTTTAAAAGTCCATAAATTCGAAAACAAAACGATAGCCGATCGGAACGATTGATATCTTCGATCCATCGCAGTTTACCAGTACTTTGTTCAACCATTCTGTGCTATTAGTTTGTTACTCAAAAGTTATGATGTTGATTAAGTAATGTAATCTTTATGATGCAGGTGCACTTGCGCCCGCGCCGCCTGCAGAAGGAGCGCCCGCTCCAGCTCCTCCAGCAGAACGTATGTTTCCTGTATTACAAAATTATATGCATAAATTCAATATATCTACACTGTAACAAAAGTTTAGGAGTGGTAACAAAAATGCCAATTCGTTTCCATTAGAAGCGAAGAAATTAAGAGATTTTATACTACACCTGCTCGGAAAGTACCTTGATACTTTATCAAATTTACGGTAGAAAGTACGTCATTGCATATCGAACAAATATGCGGCGAGAAAACGCATCTGAGCGGGAGAGAAAAGTGTATGAAAATCCATTTCTTACGTGGTTTTTCTTTTTTAATTTTGGGTAAGACTATGCGCTGGTAACCTAAATATCAAAAGCCAAAAAGTTTTACAGTGAGTTTTTATCTCCAAGTTCGCAAAATGACACTGGCCACTAGCTGTGTGTTGGATGGTGTCAAACAATTTGAAAAAAGGACATGTGAAAATTGCAGACGCCATTGGCGCCATTTTCAATTTGTGTGTTGTTTGAGGATTCGGTTTTCGTAGAAAAGTAAATTCCTCGTAGGTGTAGTATAAAGCACTATGTATCACTCGAGAGAAAGTGCGATTCCCGATCTCGGGTGTTTTAAAGCCCTCGCCTACGGCTCGGGCTTCAAACACGGACACCCTCGACGGTAATCGGTCACTTTCTCCTCTCGGTGAACAATGTACTATTTCTCAGGATTTCTCAGGATTATTCTTACTTATTTGTAGATAACGTCTATTTATAATGGTGGTGATGTATCACTAATATTTTTAACAAATATACCAATCAGCTTTAATACTGAATATTCACAGGTGCGCCTGCGCCTGCACCCGCGCCAGCTGCTGATGCTGCACCGGCCCCAGCACCAGCGCCTGCTGCTGAACCAGATATTTATATTACTATACGCCCAAAACAGCTACAACATAGAACATAAGTATAAGCTGCCATCTATTTTTCCCATGTAGTTAGATAACTCATTACCTTTATTGATGAGAGAATTATTCAGTAACGACCAGTAGCCAGAATTTGTGCCCAGAGATGGTCTGTTCTGGGCGTGTCAATTGTGTTGAAATGTGTGAATTCTACATACCTCTGCCTAAAAGTCTTCGTGACCAAACCCTGAAACTGTGGTCGATATTGTGTTATGAAATATACTGAATAATTTAAGTTTTGCAAACTTTGTATTTGAACTATTTTTCAATGTTTCAGCGCCCGCACCTGAACCTGCGCCGGTGGCCAAGGCCCCAGCTGCACTTCAACCAGTCGAAGGTAACTATCTCTTACAGTTATTATTTTATGTAGAACATCTACTAAAGCGTCCCATATACATTCAATATTATTGCGCAATATTGACGATTGCGCAATATAATTGTAGGTATATCGGACGCCTTAAATAGCAGCACAACTTTCAAATTAGAACTTCATACCGGTATAGTTTCTAAAACCTATCGGTTAACCTCTATTGCCAGACATTCTTCTCCATTCTTAAAATCTTAAAACAATAAAATAGTTAGACCCCAGCGTTTTTTTTACTTTCTATTTTGAACCTATTTTGAAAGCTATTTACAATATCCAGTCACCTAAGAATTCTTATCGCCACAAACATAATTTAATAATTATAAACCCGCTTCAAACAAACACCAAACATCATCATTTAATATATTAATAAAAAAAACATTGGTATTATTAATTATTGCCATAATTATCTACAACACTATCTTTGTTATTTTTATACTGTTTCGTCACTATTGTGTAGATTATTTTTTTTATGATATATAAAATAAACAGATAAATGAATAACAGTAATTTATTTTATTTGAGAAGCCGGAAACCTTCGTATGCATCTTTCTGAGTAGCTATTAAAAAAAATACCACTAAACTTCTTAATAAGCTTGAAAAAGATGGACGTGAAAAATTAGAAGAATTCAATTATCTTATGCTTCATACAACAAAGAGCCTTAATTTGAAGATTCGCTACTTCACATCAATGATGATAATCTAGAATACGATACATTGTTCATTAAATGCCCAAGAAGGGCAGTCGAGCTGACCCGGCCAACTACAGACACTTATCTGTAACCTCCATACTCTGTCAGAGTATGGAATGTGTACTCAATATTAAGTGCCTGGTATACCTAGAAGCAAACGATATCCTTAGTGACCTCAATATGTCTTCCGCCGAAATCGGGCTACTGGGGATCTTCTAGCGTATGCCATTCATATCTGGAGTGAGGCCATCGAGAGGCACGGGAAGGCTTTTGAAAGCCTTATGGGTAAGCTCCTTCATTCGGTTTGCCTGGAAATCTGTGTGATTGGATTGCAGACTTCCTGAGAGTGGTTATCGATGGCTGCTCGTCGGACCAATTGGATATCAATGCCGGGGTCTCTCAGGGCTCAGGCAACTTTGTTCTTGCTGCATATTTACGATCTGCTAAAACCCGACCTTTGGGTATGCAGACGACAGCACTGTTGCTGAGAGATACTTGTCGAACACTCGTGCTACTGGGCCTCAGATCCAGTCTTTTGGGGAGGTCATGGTGGAGCGCTTGAACCTGTCCTTGGAGGCAGTATCCGAAGCATTTTGAGCTTCTTGGCGTTACGTTGACATTGCATGATCTAAAAAAAAGAAGAACGAAAAAGAACTTTTTTTCAAACAAGTTTATTTCGTATTTTTCTCAGAAAGCCCTTTCATTTGATACCCATATCATGGCAGTGCACTAAAAATAACTAGTCCGCCACCTTAGGCCGTCCTCCATATAGGATTAAGAATGACGTCACTTATCTTACCATGCATTGTCATCAAAACTAAACGTGAAGGTGCAAGATTTGACCCGAACACACTTAATACATTGCAAGTTAATAAAAGCATGTAACGTATTAATTATTTCAATTGCGGCGACAACGTACCGGGTACCAGCTAGTGTCACATAAAATGCATAATAGGTAGTGATGAAATCGCTTTCGGTGAATCACCAGCAAACTAATCCAAAATATCACCCCCCATAGACAATTAAAGTAACCATTTAATTTCTAGTTTTACTATGAAACCCAAGTAAATTAGTCGGTGTACAAAATAAGCCGGAGTCATAGAACGGACATGTGTTACAAGGGCCTAGTCGACCGTAATATCTCAACCCTTATTACGGGGATACAAGTAGGGATGTACCAGAGACCATTTAGTGGAGGCCTATGCGGAGGTGGAGGTGGTAAATAAAGTATTTTTATATGTTGGGGTCGACATCCAACGTAATCGGAGGCTCGTTACATATATGATCTCCACTAGCCTTAAATGAGTAACACAATACCCCTTGGCAAGACTGTTGACTTTTCTGAACAGCTGTCAACGATCAAATTAAAAGTCAAATTTTGTATTTAATTTGAACGGGCAAATTCAAAGTGAACTTTTGAAAATCCAAAATTTTAATTTGTAAATAAAAATAATTAATTCTACCGTCCATTCAGAAAAAGTTGCTTGTTATGGAGAAGAACGGACAAGAAACTCCACGACAGATCTACAAGTAACAGCCGGGACTTACTATATCGTGCTTTCCATAGCACAGAAGATTCTCAATTTGTAATGGATGATCGCAAGCGTTTCTTAACCTTGAAAGTCAACCCGTGCTGAGAGGAACTGAATATTAAAAAGAACAATGGCAGGTGCCCATACATTTTTTTAGCTGAGATTAAATTTCTACGTCTTTAAATGAAAAATATCTGGTTTAACTCAGGGTGATGTTCTGAATTAGTTTGTGCAATAATTTTTGTTCGAGAATGTCAAGAATAATAGATATTCAGTCATAAACTTTTGTAGGTTATGTCTGGGTAACTTTTAATAATGTGTTTAATAGGTAATATTATTCAATTTCGTGGCAGTAAAAGGGGAATATCGCATTAGCATTTCCTTTAACTAGTTATTTCAGCATGAAATATACTCTTTGAAAAGAGTATATTTATTTAAACTAAGCGACTTTGACGTTTATCAAAAGGTCGTCGTCCTCGTCAACAACCAAGCTACATTTTTTAAACTTGGATACTAGTCTTTTTGCCAATCATTAACTAGAAGTAATTCATTTATTTCTATTACACTACAATATTCTTACCTACCTGCGAGGAACGTCTATACTTAGACATAAACTGTATTGTTAACTCATTTACTGCAATAAATACATTAATTATATTATTAATTAATATATTTACTACTTGTCACTTAGCAGATAAAATATATAATGGCAACACTAAGCTACAGAAATTAAATGTAAAATCAAATAACTTTTTATTTATTATGTTTTTTTTTATCCGTTTTGAACCAGCCCAAAAATATATTTAAAAAATGTAGACAATTATTAGAACGTCTTTCGTATATAACTCACTTTCAGACGCTCAAATTAAAGTCAGCTAAAATCTCGCCATTGTTCTTTCTTAGTGATTCGTAAAATAAACTGGCTTTACTATGCTTGTATTATATTATCTGTGGCTTTACTAAACAGTTGGTTGTTTGGTATTGAACACTGAATGTGGCGGCGACAGCGATGTGGGAGCAACAAGATATCACTCGAAGTGTTCGAAGTTTACTGCCACAAGCACATTAAAGTCTTCGTTGCGTAGATCTTCTTTACAGCTCTACTTAAAACTTGCGGAGGCGAATGCGGATGCGAAGGACTGAATTATTGCGGATGTTCCGCACTTGCGAAAATCCATTACAACCCTAGACTAGCCTGGGCAATTTGGACAACTGTTTGAGGTAAACTGCCCAGCGCTCCCTACTACAATGTAATGTCGGGCTATTTCACTGAATTGCCTATTGAAGGGACTCTTCTCCCAGATTGCTCCGTATTCTTTGTAATTGATATGTTGGGTTTGCTTGTTTGATTAGAGTTACTTTTATTTTATTGTTTGTCTCATCTCAAGCTCTGGATGGAAGTTAATATTATTCATGGTAGCTAATAACTGCTCTTCATATAACTTTTGTTACATTAACTTTGATCGCTGTTATGAGCAATGAAAAGCTCAAATCGCAAGCGAAAGGGTCCGAATGGTCGCGTGCTCACCATTGATAGCTCAATTTGGCTTGTTATGACCTCCTCCCAAGTGTCATCTCCAGATATTATTAAAACCTCATTACATATTCAAAGCAAAGCTTCCATTAAACGGATCAACGTTAACGGGTCCTGACCCAAGTTCTTGTGTTCACCTAAGTATTTACGAAAAGGAACTTTAAAAGGGTTCAAATATCCGAGTGGAATCACCCGAGTGGAACGGCCTTAATAATTATCTTCCATTCGCTTTATCTGTAACCTTATGTAGTAATGAATGGCCACATTAAGTTTAATTAAAATGGGCTTTCTGTTGCATTGTAATGCCTATAATTTCCAGTTAGGTAAACAAAAAGTTCGGGTCTTTTTTATTCGGTTCGTAGATAAGATACCTGGGGTCTTATTTGAATAAATTCATTACTTTTATTGCACGTATTCTGTGGGCGTTTGTGAGTTCGGAGTCGTAGTACACACGAGGGGAAAATCCTGAAATTTTGGTGCGCATAACAATGTAACAAATCATGCAAAAACATACATATGTAAGTAGCGGGCACGCGCGCGTGACGAGATGTGATCTCAGTAGAATCAGAAGCAAATAAGCATTGAATTGTTATTTTTACTGATATACTCCTGTTACGTTTTATTTGATATCATAAAATTGTTATTCTTGCATGTTGATTTTATTACATATTCATATATTTTTACATTTATTCGCTCGGGACTCGTATATCTTGGCACATTGTTAGATCGTGTGGAATAAGCAGGTGCTCTATTTATAAGAGCAGCCCATCACAACCTCTGGTTACATTAAGGTTACAATTTTATTTTTCGAGAAGAATTTGTGCTGTAAGTATATTGGTATTTCGTACATAAAGTAGGTAGTTGACAGAGGTCCTTAGTGGTGGGCGTACATAGTAATTAAAGCCTAACATTATAGCTAAATGGCTTCGTTACGAGTGTGTAACAGGTTGTAATTAAGGTTCTTTTCAATAAGTCGATTTAATCTGTCGCCATCTCACCATGAAAATATATTATTATGTGAAGTAAGCTTGCAGTGAACTGTCATTCTTAAAGTCTGTCAGACTGTTTTTTTTTTGTTTTTGAAATCATCCAATGACTTCGCCCGCTCAGGGTGGGCGTGTTAGTCTTTTACTGACTAAAACCCTCCCGTGTTGCTTCAGTTACTTGAGCCAGAGCCGCGGTGACTCTTTTTCAAATTTATCCAAGACCCAGACTGTCATCCATAGACTTAGTATTGACAGCTTGCTTCACCTTACTTTTAATGGTGATATTTTTTTTTACAGAATAGCACTGCCGGAAAGTAATGTAAAGTGCAAAAAGATCTCTATGGTTACCAGCCTATAATTCGAATTTTATCACTTCCCCTATCAAACTTCAATATGTAACAACCTTTATATTGCATTGTTTCTGCATGGTAATAAATAGCTTATACACTTTCTTTCCAAGTGGTCTAGTCTATGATTAATGCTACATTTGTAGCTTATCTATCAGCTTAATTACTTAGGATGGCCAATTTAGTCCCTTACCTATTCTACTTACAGATGTTAGTAGAATAGCTGTAGTCTGAATATCAATTAAATGGGCCTATTTCAGGGAAATACCTTCATGCCTCCAACTAAACCTAATTAAGTATTCAAAACCTAATTAAATTAAGGTTAACATAACATACACAATTGATCCTAGACAACCCTATTCATGATCGAATCAGAAATGAAGACATCTGCAAGAGAACCATGGTTACGGACATAGCCCAAAGAATTGCCTTACTTAAGTGGCAGTGGGCAGGATTCATAGCACGCAGAACGGATGGCCGTTGGGACCGAAAAGTTCTGGAGTGGCGATTGCGTAAAGGGAGACGTAGCCTTGGAAGGCCTCCCGTCAGGTGGCTGCGAAACGCAACAGATCGACCAGTGTGGCGACGCTTGGGGGAGGCATATATCCAGCAGTCAAGTCAAAGTCAAATATATTTATTCAATTAGGCCAATAAACGGCACTTTTGAACGTCACATAAATTAAAATTAAAATTTACAAGTAATAAAAAAATAAAGATTCTATCAGTGGAGTGCTTTCGACTAAAATGATGATAATTATGATGAACCCTAGGCAGCAATTAGGCCTAGCCTTTTCTGAACTATGCTGGGGTCAGTTTCCAGTCTAATCGGATGGAACTCAATACCAATATTTTACATGGAGCGACTTCACTGGCCTCCAAATTCACAATCCACTGAATAACACGATACCCCTTGGCGAGAATAGTCGTCAGACTTTCGGGATTCTTCACCCAAACATAAATTCCTACAGACCGACTTCAACAAACGGTGTTATACCTTGATCAGAATATATTAACCCATGCCACTGTTATAATTTAGGCTTCAGTTCACATGACATTATGAATATATTACTGACAACAATACTAACCAAACAATACAAGAGCTCTATGCTGATCATAATCAAGGGTACGCACTCAAAAGTAGGTCCTATCTAGCATATAAAGAAGTACCTATATAACCCTCTGACGTAAGGACGTAGAACGTGCTCCAATTTTTATGCTAATCATGTTCCCCTGAATTGAGAATCTCTGGTATCCCAGATTTTTTATAAAAAATCCCAAAATTTTGGACCAGCGGACGTAATTCACATATATTATATGGAAAAGTTCGGTCTAAATTGAATAGATAGGTCTTCAAAAGACAGTTTTTGTGGTAGCTGAAGTTTATGAAAAAAGTTGGTTATGTGGAAATTATGTGGACCGTAAAGTATTCTGGACTTAAAGTTAATCGTAATTTTGAAATCGCCGACCCGCACTGAGCAAGTGTAGTTACGAGTATTAATGCAAATGCCTTCTTTGTATTAGAACCAACTCGGATTTTGAAAAAGGCGTTGGCCAGATCAGAAAATTACGTAGGAAAATGAAAAGAGTAGGGTAGGTAAAACTGAACAAAACGACAATTTATGTAACCCTAAAAGTATAAGACAGCAGACAAATGAAACTTTGGTTAGAGATATCTCCACGAACAAAAATAAAATTTAGTAACCGATACGGATAATTGTTGGTTTTTAAATTGTCTACAAGTGATAATTCATAGAATTTTTAATTCAGGGTTTGTTTTTTATTACGATAATTTCATTGTTAACCCCCGCCGGAAAAAGAGGGGTGTTATAAGTTTCACGTGTGTTGCTGTGTATCTGTGTGTCTGTGTATCTGTGTATCTGTGTGTCTGTCTGTGGCATCATAGCGCCTAAACGGATGAACCAATTTTGATTTAGTATTTTTTGTTTTAAAGGTGATTTTTTTGTCGAGAGTTCTTAGCTATGTTTGAATAAAATCTGTTCAGCCGTTCAAAAGTTATGGGACGTTTTACTGTTTGAATCGGGGTGTTTTCGCAAGATAAATGTGTCGGGGGTTTTTGAAATTTTGAAATTTTACTTGTTGAATTAGTTATGAGCCTTCTTAAAAATAAATAAAAAATTGACGTAAACCGCATTTACGCTCTTCCATATATTGCTCTTGCTTTTTTCCATAATTGAATTCAATTAAATTGAGAAGGAAGCTGAAAAATATTGAAATAAAACAAAAAATATCAAAATCTTAGTTTGAAATTTTATTTTTTTATTATTCTTTTACGGCATACATTTAGTTTTTCACAGTCACAATTCACATCAACTGTGACACAAGTCACAGTTCTATGGAATGGAGGCTTTTGTTGGCGAAAGTTACGCAAAATAGTAAATTTTGCCCAACCAGCCTAAGTAATCATCAGCCTTATAATGTTGCCCACTGCTGGGACACAGGCATCTTCTCTGTGAGAGAGGTAATAGGCACAATATACACCTCGCGGGCCCAGTGCGGTTTGGTGAATGTCACATGTCTCCGAATTTTTGGTTATAGGACATGCTGATTTCCTCACGTATTTTTTCTTCACCGTTTTAAGAGCAGTGGTTATAAAATAATTTACACAAAGTAAAGCGACTGCCTGGGTTCGAACTCACGACCTATGACAAGTAAGTCAGGGCCGTTACCACTGGGCCACCACTGCTCCCCTAATTAATGCTAGAACCCACGACCTACCGTCCACTGTTGGGCATAGACCTTCCCTACGTCTTACGAAAACCCGTATTATATAGTTCCATTCGCATATCGTTTATCTCTTTTAATAACGCCTAATATTTCAACAACTGAAACTAGATATCAAGTCCCAACTTCCTATTGTGGAAAATAAGCCTCCTACGTTACCCGCGACTTCAGAGCCCGAAGAAAACTTCAGGCAAGTCTAACGTGTCTCACTGAAACCATGAATAGAGTTAAGTTTTGATTAAAGCTCACATTAACTAGAACTGTCTTTTACAACATGCACGAGATGACTTGAACGGGAAAGGACTGTGAGAAGAGTTACTAGTTTTAATAACGCAGATTTAAACTTGAAGTAAGTTATAGGCGCAGTCTGAAAAATATTACCTTTAGAGTTACAGGTTAATTAAATTCGTTGCATATTTAGTAGTTGAAATTTTAGAATAATGAAAGTTTGCAGACAAGTCAATAACTCAGACTGATTTTAATTATACCTACGCATACCCTACTGTAGGTATTGAATGTAGAGAAGATTGATATATACATGCGTTTTTCACTAAGAATGGGCTGAGTTGTAGTTTTAACCTTTTTTCAGGAGTGATATTAAATGCGATGATAAAATAATTTGAAGGAACGAATGAAGAGGAAAATCTTTTTAATGACACTAATTTTTCTGCTTTTCATTCTTTTGAACTTGTCACAATGAATTTAAATGATGAATGTATGGATGGAGAGGCCTACCTCTCCATCCATACATTCATTATTTAAATTCATTTAAATTCCGAAATCTCCCATCTTTTCTTGGGCCTTCCCCTAGGAAGGCCCAAGAAAAGATGGGAGATTTCGGAAGCCTGATGAAAGACGTATGGAAGAAGATAATGTATTGCGCCGACCCCAAGTAACATAGGACAAGGACAAGAAAATGACCTTGTCACTATGCACGGTAGCTCATGATAATGACTGGCTTCCACCGAATGTCTTCATTAACTTAATGGTACTTTAAAACTATAAACCATGTGCTAATTAATGGCAGTCGTGTTGTGTCACGGACTGATAGTGTAATAGACTAACCCTGTCATCTCCCTCGGGGGCTGTAAGGTTCGACTAATTGCTTACATTTCCGGGCAGACGGTATTTACGGGTCGTTACTATAATAAAAACTATTATGATGTCGATTATAATAGAATATAATAAATGTAATGAAATGGATCGAATATAATGGAATATAATAGAATAGAATTTAATAGAATAGCATAGAATAGCATAGAATAGAATAGAATAGAATAGAATAGAATAGAATAGAATAGAATAGAATAGATTAGAATAGAATAGAATAGAATAGATTAGAATTGAATAGAATTGAATAGAATAGAATAGAATAGAATAGAATAGAATAGAAAAGAATAGAATAGAATAGAATAGAATAGAATAGAATAGAATAGAATAGAATAGAATAGAATAGAATAGAATAGAATAGAATAGAATAGAATAGAATAGAATAGAATAGAATAGAATAGAATAGAATAGAATAGAATAGAATAGAATAGAATAGAATAGAATAGAATAGAATAGAATAGAATAGAATAGAATAGAATAGAATAGAATAGAATAGAATAGAATAGAATAGAATAGAATAGAATAGAATAGAATAGAATAGAATAGAATAGAATAGAATAGAATAGAATAGAATAGAATAGAATGGAATAGAATAGAATAGAATAGAATAGAATAGAATAGAATAGAATAGAATAGAATAGAATAGAATAGAATAGAATAGAATAGAATAGAATAGAATAGAATAGAATAGAATAGAATAGAATAGAATAGAATAGAATAGAATAGAATAGAATAGAATAGAATAGAATAGAATAGAATAGAATAGAATAGAATAGAATAGAATAGAATAGAATAGAATAGAATAGAATAGAATAGAATAGAATAGAATAGAATAGAATAGAATAGAATAGAATAGAATAGAATAGAATAGAATAGAATAGAATAGAATAGAATAGAATAGAATAGAATAGAATAGAATAGAATAGAATAGAATAGAATAGAATAGAATAGAATAGAATAGAATAGAATAGAATAGAATAGAATAGAATAGAATAGAATAGAATAGAATAGAATAGAATATAATGGAATGGATTAGAATATAATGGAATATAATAGAATGGAATGGATTAGAATATAATGGAATATAATAGAATGGGATGGAATAGAATAGAATAGAATATAATAAAAAGTAATTTATTGAACAAAAATAAATAAATTAAGCATAGCTTTTACAACAATTTAATACTATAGGTACAAAGGTATTTTACTGTATTGTTCATTTAGACTTCACCTGTTCTTGATAGTTGTGTGTTGATTCCACAAGAGCAGGCTGGTTTCGTAAAAGAAAAGGGCACACGGGAGCAGATTCTCAATCTCCGGCAACTCATTGAGAAGGCTTACGAGTTTTATTAACCAGTCATGATGTGCTTCATTGATTACAGCAAAGCCTTTGACTGTGTGGACTGGAATCGGTTGTTGCGAGTTTTACGGTAAATGGCGGTGCCTGAACATCTTATCGCTCTGTTACGGGGACTATATTCAATCAGCCAAGGCATGGAGAGGATCGGCAACACGTCCTCGAAACCATTCCCATTTGGCAAGGGAGTGCGCCAGTGCTGTATTTTGTCACCCATCCTGTTCAACATTTATGGGGTAAACATAATCCGTAAAACCTGCGAGGACTGGAACGGCAGGGGCGTTAACATCAATGGCAATAAAATCACCAATTTGCGCTACGCTGATGACACTATCTTGTTTGCAGCAAGACGAAGCCGAGATGAGTTCTCTCTTCAACAGGATGGAAAGATACAGTGGTGAGATGGGGCTTTTCATAAACTGGTCCAAAACGAAGATTATGGTGGTGGATCGCACGTCCAAACTAGGGTTCAGTGGTACACTCGACGTCGAAACAGTTAATCACTTTATTTACCTGGGCTCTAGTATAAGTAACAATGGATCGTGTGAAGATGAGATTCGCAGGCGGATTGGAATGGCAAAGAGTGCCATGTCGCAACTCGAGACGGTATGGAAGGACCGCAACATTTCGTACAAGGCAAAACTGTCACTTGTCGGCTCCCTTGTTTTCTCCATATTCTTGTACGGAGCGGAGACGTGGACTCTTAAAGCCGCTGATCGCAAACGCATTGAGGCTTTTCAAATGTGGTGTTACAGGAAGATGCTGCGTATCTCGTGGATGACGCAAAGGGCGAAAATTTTGATATTGCAGGACCTCAAAATTAAAAAAAAAACCTAGATTGTCGAGTGTGTGCCTCCGCAAGATATTTAACTTCTATGGCCATATTGCCCGTAAACCTGGTGACAATTTACAAAAGTATGCAAATATCTTAATGCACTGTACCCTGGCGGTAGTGACTCACGTACAAGGGGACAGTGAGACTGGTGTGATAGTTCTTATCAGTAGCCGTATTCATAGAACACGTCTGCTTTTTTAACAGAATGAATGAAAACGTTGCTGCGAAAATATGGAGATATTTTTGCAGCAACGTTTTCATAGCTAGCAGATTTTTCGAAGAGAATTTTATATGAGATTAAAAAAAAAATAATATAGGTAAGTATTAATAATAATTATCTATTATTATAAAGAAAAATTATGTTTTTCGCTGAGGAATTCTTAAAATCTACTCGTCCTACATGCCTACGGCCCATTAAGGACGACTAGCAGAAAATCTAAATAAATTATAATATAGATTTCGGCGGGTGATGCGATATTTATTAGGTATCTTGGCTAGTGTTTAGTGCTCATCATCAGCCTTATAATAGGTCCCACTGCTGGTATACAGGCATCCTCTCTGTGAGGGAGGTAATGGGCCTTAATCCACCACGCGGGCCCAGTGCGGGTTGGTGGATGTCACATGTGTTAGAATTTTTGGTTCTAGGAAATGCCGGTTTCCTCACGATGTTTTCCGTCACCGTTTTTTCAGTGAAAAGTGTCAAGAACACACTTGACGCAAAGTAATGCGCCTGCCTGGGTTCAAACTCACGACCTATCACTGTTCAGTGATAAGTCAATACAATTTTAAACATAACTCCATCTATCAAGCATACAACAAATGCTCCTTATGTAGAAGGCTATTATTGAACACCTTTCAGGCTTTCACAAAATGAAATTCTATCAATGAAAATAATTACCGACAAGCCGACACGTAAAAAGTTGAGCGATTTTTAATCCTTATAAACTATTGACAATCATTACCGGTGTTACAATATCACTTTGTTAAAAGCATATTAAGGTTAGTATACACTAGAACATTTTCGCGAGCATTTCAATGTTATGTAACGTTCTTAAAAATGGTACAATACGGACATAAAGCATTTCGTTAATGTATCGTCCTTGCGAATGTTCGACGCTGTGTTCGACGTAATGCTCGTGGCGAGTGAGCATTTACCTGTAACATTTCTTTACACCTTGCTTTCATTTTTGAACTAACCCCAAGTCAGCCGCGCTCGTGCCTTTGCTCGATAAAATGTAACTCCAAAACGCTTGTTGGTTTTAAAATCAGGTTGTAATCATCGAGCGTCATGTTTGAAGAGAGGTTCAAGAAAATTTAAAAACATCGAATGCTCAATGTTGTGTTACAAGTAAATATTCTAGTCTATACTCATCTTTATATGTACAACTACAAGACCACCCCTCCACTCCAGTGTATTCATAGAATTTATTTGTTTGTAAAAGAGTTCTGTAACTAAAACATTATGGTGTACAATAAAGTGTATTATATTTGTCTCTACAATAGTAAGAAATTTTCGTAATTTCAGCATGAAATAGCTGAAATACTGTAAGTCTACACCGAATATGTAGAAGTACTGCCACTGACATCCGTTTCTATTACCTATGTATTATGATCGTCTCCGGATCCTAAGGTTTGTGCTCATGCAATATGTCTATTGCAGTGGAGGACAAAATATTGGCGGCAAGCTTACAGAATAATAACTGGCCAATCTCAAAATTTTACCAATTTTTATATTAGTTAATAGTAATCATCATCATTATGATTTCCGCCGAAAGACGTCCACTGCTGGACATTGGCCTCCTCCAAGCGACGCCATATCTATCGGCCCTGTGCATTTGGTATCCACCGGATTCCCACAGCCTAGACCAGGTCATCGCTCCACCTAGAGTGAGACCTTCCAACGCTACGTCTTTCGTTACGCGGTCGCCTCTCCAGAAGTTTTCGGTCCCATCGACCATCCGTTCGGCCAGCAATGTGCCCACTGTCTAGTTTAGAGTGTTTCGAGTGCAGAAATATTATACCTTACCAGAAAACACTGTCGGTTCATATTTGTTACAAGACTTTAACAACGGTATCAAGTAGTCAAGTCAAACGGTACTTAAGTGCAGACGTGGCGCAGATGTATGTCCATTCCAAGTCCCTTTTATGATATTTGATATTATGTCCTCCACAAATAGGTGGCAAGCCGACATGACGACGTCGAGGGTCGTTTCTGACAGATCGCCATGTCAACGTCTTGTCATCTCTGAGTGAATTGTGGTCCTAACACCATTGGTATATAAGGTGGACACTGCCGCCCGTCAACAATATTATGTAACATTAATCCTACACAATCTATCTCCGAAATTCATTTAGTATTCAGAATCTCACGGTAAAAAGAATGAATAATATTATCCAAAGAAAACTCATACAACTTTCTCTTCAATTTTTTTTTTTTTTTTTTAACTTTTGTTATTCACGATTCAGAAGGCGATGTCGTCAAAAGTTCTATCTAAGATCATTTCTCGTTTGATTTTTTGCATTGAAACGTTTTCGGATTTTTTGCGTTAACCGTAACAGTGAAGATTCAGTCACAAAAGTTTCTGAATTGTTGTTTTCATCGAGAGGATCAAAGGTTTCACGGAAACCGTTTTGTTTGTTGGCTTATGTTCCAGCCTCGTAAAAGGATTTTTGAAAAAGTAAATCGAATTGTTTCTAAAATGTACGTCGTGCAAACAGGTCATTGAATTTTCAAATAATCGTTTTTTAAAGGAAAAACTGACTGCAGTCTTGCGCTAAACCTTATACCCTTTAGAAATTTTCATCTCACTGCCCCATACCTACCAATGGGTTAATTAATTTTATCTTTTCAAATGGAAAAGGTATTGCTTTTAAAAAGCTACCTCCGCCAGGAAAGCACGATGAAAGACGCTTTCATTGAATGGTTGAAGACGATGGGAAATGGACCGCTTGTGAATCACACTTAGGGCAGTACATCGTAGACAACCTGCCATATAATTGAAAATTAATCCATATTTTTTCAGTTATGTTTAAAACACATGTATCTAACAGACAGCGAGCCTCTATATCCAAAATAAGTCCAGACTCCTGGCTGCTGCTAAAAAAATTCAGGTGGAAAAACCTATTACCAGACCCAGTAATTGGACTTCAACAGTAGTAATACTTCAGTGAATACAGGCGTAATCTTCTACTATTTTAATACATAAGTATAATTAAAATATAAATTAAAGAAAGTTAATTAAAAAAAACAGTCGGGCTTTTGTTTTTTTTATTTTTATTTTTTTATTTAAAACATTTTCGTTATTTTTTTTTAGAATTAGGTACATTTAAACATATAATTGTTTTATATTTTTGAACTTCTTAACTTCTTAAAACCCTTTATTTTGACAATCCACACGACGGGTCTAGAAGAAAAAAATTTGGTGCCCCACAATATGGCGCCCTAAATCCGCCCTTTTTTTCCAATTTTAATGTAGCCAGTGACATTTGAAGCGTTCTTTAAAATCGGCCAACGCGTTTGGTCTCTAGAACGCCACATAAGAACAAACATATATACATACATGCATATACTGAAAAACACATTAACCTCCCTTGGCAGTCGGGTAAAAAGGGTGATACATAATTTCGATACTATAGCCGTGACTATAGATAGTTCAACTTATCTATGCGCGCGGGGTCATGTGTGAGTGCACTGTGCGCTTGTATTTATACATTATGCATTTGTGTGGCAGTGACGCGACAGTCGTTTGCCGAGTAAACAACCACCCACACATCCTCTCATTCTCCTAAAACACAGGCCCCTGGTCTAGTTTAGGAGGCAGCAGTTCGCCCTTGTTTTTGTCTCTCTGTACAACATTTATTATTTTAAAATCTGTGTATTGAATTATTCAAATGTACAAATAAATCAATTTATTATTTTATTTTTATCCTTGGCCACTATAAAAAGTATTTGTGTTTAATTTTAATCATCCGTTTTCAAAAGGAACCTAGATAAATAACGAGGCAAGATTGCAGAAATGATCAGAATTTCCTTGAAGAACAGCTACAGGAATGCAGTTATATAACGGTAATAATTTTACAGGAGAAATGCCTGCAGCCATACTCTGCGAGAGAACAGCTCAAATTGTGACTAGTCTAGGTTTCATTATGAGAGCACAGTTGGATTTATACTGGGGAAAGATAAATAAATTTAGTTTAGAGGGTTAGGAAGCTAATTATAAAAATAATTAGGTTTATTATGTAATTAGGATTTGAATAATATTTAGAAGCGCTCAATTTTGTTCCTTTGATCTTTAATACAACATGACGAGCGTGTAGTCCTGGTGGAAAAAGTTTTATTACAGCCATGCTATTCTCTAAGAGACAGTTTCTTGGCTGTGCTCGTCGACGAGCTCGTCAGCGAGACAGTCTTGAGATCGACCGATCGTGCAGCGCTGATTCAAACGGTATTCTCTAGCGCGGTTATGGTCGTCGACGAACTCTAGGCCTGACATCTCCCGCCACAATTTCGTAGACGAATTAGGGCTTGAAACAAATTATTAAAATTAAAATCGATAAATCTCGACTGTGAGTTTTATGGACTTAAAACGTATAATATAGGTCAATTTTCAAGTATTTTAAGTAATAGAGTGAAACTACAAACGATTTCATAGTTATAAGAGTTTAAATAGTGCATTTTTATGATTGCATTTTAAGGCAGAATGACAATTTCTTTGCTTATTTCGTAAGTAAAAACAACGCGCTGTGACGCTGCCAGACATGACACCCAAACACAGCAAAACTTGCAAAATCGCAACCGACGGTTTTTATTTAATAATTTGTTGTTCTATTTTATTTAAAGTATTTTCAAGTTGAAAAACTGTGAAGTGCTTTCACAGCGATTGATTTGAACATAGTTCTGTGACTGTGTGAAATGTAAGTATTGCAAAATGTGACGATATTATTGTTGTCCAATAAATATATAATACCTATGTTTATCTTTAGATAAAATATAATAGTACTGCGTTGAAATACATTTGCAGGATGTAAACCAGGGCTATCTTGGCATAAGAACAATATGACAATGGAAAACCTCTTGAGGGAAATTTTTTGCCCTCACAGGATTATTAACTATTTGGATCCAGTAGAAAAACACACCGCCTTTTAGTACATGCACTTGCTCATTTAATTCATTACTAATAATCTTCAATATAAACTCTACATCTTTCTATCAAATTAATACACTCCAAAATTATAACATGCTCAGAACAATTCTCAAAAACCAATGGCTAGAATTTTCTTTTCAACCAACTGTCAAAAACACAACTTAATCCAAATTTGAAATCGTCTTGCTTTTAAAGCATAGACAATAAGTGTAGACAATTAAAACTCACCCAATAACATCCCCTCTGAATTTTATATTGTCTCAAATAAAATTAAAATCAACCTGTATTTAACTTTGACATATTTTCCTAGAACACCCCTTACACAATTTCCAACACTGAACACATAATTAATACAAAAATAAAAACCCATACTAGTATTCCCTACCTATCATTATATTCTACATACATAAACGTCCCCCTTAAATATAAATTTCAAATTAACAATCAAAACAACCTTAAAACCATAACTAATACCTAAATTTCAAATAAGTTCCAAAACATTATCAGTAATCTTCTATCTCTTTTTCCTCTAATTTCTTCAACGGACTCCTCTGCATCCACAATCAACTCATTTCCATCCACCGTCAATCTACTATTAACTTCAATTTCAGTCCATAATTCACTTCTTAAGACTCCTTCCAAATTAAATTCCCTTCAACAATTATTATCCAATAATTCTTCAACAATACTATCTTCAAAACCATTTCTCTCAACTTAACTTCTCTTCTACAATTAATATCCAATAATTCTTCAACAATACTATCTTAAAAAACATTTCTCTCAACTTCTGACACCATTTCCTTCTTCTTCAAAAATAGAAAACTGCTTCTCCTCCGTTACTTCAACATCTCTCTTCTTCTTCAGATTTTCTCAATATAAAAACTTCCCCTCTCAACTTGACAACCACAATCTTCTGAAAATTTTGACATTTCTTTTTCCATTTTGTTTCATTAAAAATTTTTCTTCTTTAAATAATTTAGTTATATCTTCAAACCCAAATTTTATACCCATTGTTACCAGGGTAGGTATCTTAGCTCATCTTTCATGCACGCAGTGCCTATAACGATGCACATCACTACTATTACCCTTCCCCTCTTGATGTCTATCAACAAAATGGTTGCCAGCTTAGCTCATCCTCATCCAACCTTAAGAGGCTCATCTTCATCCAATCTTCGAAGGCAAAGGGCCCATGACCTCTTGAGGGAAAATGTTTGCCCTCACAGGATTATTAACTATTGGGATCCAGTAGAAAAACACACCGCCTTTTAGTACATGCACTTGCTCATTTAATTCATTACTAATAATCTTCAATATAAACTCTACATCTTTCTATCAAATTAATACACTCCAAAATTATAACATGCTCAGAACAATTCTCAAAAACCAATGGCTAGAATTTTCTTTTCAACCAACTGTCAAAAACACAACTTAATCCAAATTTGAAATCGTCTTGCTTTTAAAGCATAGACAATAAGTGTAGACAATTAAAACTCACCCAATATCAAAACCAGCCGAACACAAAACAATTGGTGAGGTTTTTTAGAAAAGTCTTAATAGGTATGTTATATTTTTTGTATTTCTCTAATTTATTTATGTATCGTATTTCAGTCTGAGGCTAGCTGACCATCTGCAGTGCTTCATAAGAGAGAAGCCTCAATTGCCTCTTTATGTAAGTTTAGCTTAATTGTTGCTTCAGTGTAAGAAGCTCTAGATAATTAAATAGTGTTCGCATTTTTCATACCCAGGTTGGACCATTTTGTTAGGGTTGTTTTTAACAGAAGCCAAAAATTCAATTAACCTGCAATACTATAATGTATCTGCCTATAATGTCTGAAACATCCATCACATCCATCCATCACATATACTCTCTTTCTTTCCTTCAGAAAGAGAGTAGATGTGATGCTGGTTTACATAGTATCCTGCACATATTTTTACCTCTAATAGTAATTTGTTACATTTTTATGTTTACAGCTCCTCGTAGGCGGCGTTTGCTAACGGTACGAGGCCATCTAATCCAATGCTCATTTCTTAACAACCTTCACAAAGGCAGACACAAATGGAGCTTAACTATTGAAGAGAGGCATTTGGAAAACCAGCAACTCCTTATTGGCAACCAGCAGACAAAATTGGATATGTATAAGGAAATAAGCAAGTGGTCAAGAGAAACCTGAGCACTGCAGGATTTATGTGCATTCATCAGAAGAGGAAGTTGAATGCATGGAACATGATTTTAATATAAATTATAAATATAGATATTATTATACCTAGTTTAGATTAAATTATAGTTTAGATTATGAGAGATGTTAAGAAATTTTAATACAAATTTATGGGCAAGTACTGGCAAATTATCACTACTATGTGGTGTAAATTACTTAAATTATACTAACTTAAATAGTTATAAAAGATTCTAAAAAAGATACTTCAGATTAGAAATAAAAAGGGTCTATATTATAGAATAAAATTATATTACTGGAAAATTGTTTATTAAATAAATCTGAGTTTTATAATTTTGAGATTGTTTTATTAGTCATTATATATATTATGTCTAATTATTTTTTAAGGTTGCGAAGTTCCACTGGATGCAAGATGCACGTGACTGGTCAATGTGGCGACGTTTGGTGGATGCCTATGTCCAGCAGTGGACGTCATTCGGCGTATATGATGATGATGATGATGATATAGCCGGACAAATCATCACAAAAAATATTATTTAATGTACTCAAATATATATATGACATATAATTTTAACTATAGAAGCTACCAATTAACCTATGCAATTTATACTAATATAATAAATGTGAAAGTAACCCAGTCTGATACCTTTTCACACTTAAACCGCCGAACTGATTTAAATGAAATTTGGTATGGAAACAGTTTGAGACCGTAGGTCTTAAACTATCTTATGTCCTTCACAGAATAATTTTTATTATGGAAATCTTCCTTATGGGAGGGGAAGTTTTTATAGTGAATTAATTTTTTATTGCCTAATATAAAAAAATTGGCTATTCAAAGTACTAATGCTACGCAGAGGTAGTTGCGGGCAACAGCTAGTTACATTATAAATAAATTCACATGAAACATAAAACGCCTGTACGCTAAGAGCTAAGTCGTTTTCCAATATGTTATTAAATGCTGAGAAAGCCTGTAACTATGTATAAAGTCTCTATCCCCAAATGTTGTTTTCAACGTTGCTAATTTTCTCACCTGTCGTGCTCTGTTAAAATCATTAATTTTCTTAGCTTCTTTTAATAAATATTGCTTCAGTTTAACCAAGCTGCCATTTTATTTATTAAATCTAAATAGCTTATTTTAATACAATATTTTATTACTAGCTTCTGCCAGCAGCTTCAACCACGCGGCTTCAACCACGCGAAAAGCGTTTTCTTATCCTAAGGGTACAATATATTGGGTAGAAAAGTAGCTTTAGTGCTAATCTTATAGCTTTCATCATCATCATATCAGGCGAAAGACGTCCACTGTTGGATATAGGCCTCCCCCAAGCGTCACCACATTGACCGATCCCGTGCGTCTCGCAACTAGCGGATCCCCGCAACCTTCACCAGGTCATCGGTCCACCTGGTGGAAGGCATTCCCACGCAACGTCTTCCGGTTTGGTGTCGCCACTCCAGAATCTTTCTACCCCATCAGCTATCCGTTCTTCGCTTCACCGTTCTTATAGCTATAATCTATCTCTATTCCGCCTTTGTACCCGTATTAATAAGTTTTCCTTGTAAATGTTTATAACTTTTATGGTGTACAATAAAGAATATTCTATTATATTCTCTATGCATAATTTCATCCAGTTTCATTCTGGCGTAGTTGAGTAACAAACATACATCCACACACACATCCAAACCAACAAAACTTCCCATCCAAACTTTCACATTTATAATATTAAAAACCAAGAAGAATTACGTTACGCGCAAAAATTGTGGCTTTTGGATTTGACAGATAAAAACGAGGCTGTAAGCCAGGCTGCGAGCCTCTTCAACGCTGTTTTTTCTTACGGAATACCAAAATGTATGAAGAACTGTCAACTTGCTCGACATTGAGTAGTTCTAACTCACGGCCGTCACAGCTTAGAGCGCTAGTGTCGCTATTCGCGGCTTAGCGAATACCAAACTGTAGATTCGTCGCTGGCACAGCACTGCGCTCAAGGCTGTATCCTTAGGGAATAGCACTGCTGATATTTTTAGCTATAGTTCGTCTCTTTCTATAAATGTTTGGCAAGGTATGTATGCCTTATATCGAAATCAACGACACTGTGAGGCGCAAACATACTTAAGTCTATATCAACTTTAATACTATCCCTCCTAGACAAATACGTAACCTCGGATATGTAAAATAAGCCTGACAAAGTTATTCAAGTTGACAGGATCAAGATGAATGTTCAGAAAGTTGAAAGACTATTCAGAAACTGTCTACCATATTTGAATAATTATTCGTTATACGACTTACGACAGAAGTTACCTAAGAACTTTTCGCCTTACGTTTGTTTTTGTTTTCGTTCCGTTTTTAAATCGGGTGCGAAAAAAAGTATTTATTTTTATTAAGTACTTCCACTATAATATTTTAAACTCGAAAATCTGTCTGTTTGTTAACTTTTGACATTTTAACTGCCACAACATGGGTTGGCCATTTCCTGGATTAGGACATAAGATACGGTACTTTTCATGCCGGGATTATGTCCCCTTGCAATAATTTTTGACTTTCAGGATAATTCACCTGTAAATAAAATCACACCACAACAAGCCAAGCTTTCCACTAAATCTCTTTCACACCTTGCCCCACTATAAGGTAAAATGCATGACAACACCATACACCCCATTGCCTGTGCCGCCGTTTTCCTTATCTCTCCTGCAGGCGACGGGAAGGGTTATCGCATAAACATAACCGTGTTTCTTGGGTTCCGTAGCCCCGTAACCCATTAGCCCTGTTGCCCTGTAGCCCACTACCCTATAGCAAGAGTGTCACTATATGAAATCTGGCGCATTTTGAGTTTTTAGTATCTTCGTCATCAGCGAAAAATCTCTATCGATCTATCTAAGCAGTATTTTTCTACTATCAATTGATTTTGGATAAAAAATAAAAACGCCCCAAATTGCCATGTTTATTGATACAAACCTTTTTTGATAAAAAAAAAAAATACAATGTTGTTTTGTGTGCTGTGTTGTTGTTGTTCGAAAGTGCCCACTTAGGACATTTTATTTCAATTGGCCTATTCGAAAGTTCCCAATTAGATCTTTTGTTTATCCCAAGAAACTACCGCTTAAGATTTATGGTTGATGAATAACATCGATTAAAATGATTTCGCGGCTTTTTCTTTTTCGTCTATAACTCAAAATATGATTTTGTCAGATAGTGGCACTCAAGGTAAACAGACGGCAGCGTAGCATTGTAGAGGTGCAAAAGAGATACAAATATACGGACATAAGGGGGAGGTGAGGACTGTGTTATCTTTCGTATGCAGTTTTGTAGAGGTATAAGAATAAGATTGTTTTGTCCGTTGAGAAAGGTTTATAAGTGCGATTTCATTCATTGGTAAAGATGGACCTTAGATTTCTTCCTTCAGTGTAGGTTGTGCGTATGTGACGCATATTTTCCCAATTTGTGAAAGTATAAGAAAATATATTCGCGGTTTTAAATTTTTGAGGTATTCCACTCGACTGTATAACACACTTTGGTGCAATGAAAAACTAAAAACGTGCAACAAATCGTCACTGTATTTAAAGAAAAAATATTCACGAACCGAGTTAACCCTTTTACTTGCAAGTAGCTGCGAACACCATCTAACTATCGCCGTGAAACGAAACCGAACGCGATCGATGTACATAAAATAATCAAATAGTCAGACGAAAAACGCAAGTAACGTCGGTACGGTTTCTTTGTATGGGATGAGGCAACTGTATGCTAGTATTATATTATTATTATCTGTGTCTTAGGTAAAATAAATTAACAATCTATCGACGATGACGATTAGCAAAGAGTCCAAAATGTATGGGAATGAGCAGAGGGCGAGGTCCTTGACAAGTGACATTCTATCATCGAAAGCGTGGCGATAGCGATTGTCAAAAAGGCAAAATTGTATGGGATTGACAAGCGATATCGTAAAATCACGTGATCAATTCCTTACATTTTGACATTTCGACTATCGCATTCGCTGACATCGAATGCCACTTGTCTAGAGCCTAAGACCTACCTACCGAAATCTCACGTGGTCAATAGCTACCAAACATTTTAAACTTTTAACAGTCTATTTATATATATTGCTGATAGGATGTAACTTTCTATAGAGTCCCATAAGTAGCAGATGATTTCAAAAGTCAAAACGTGAAATAGCTTCAGGAACACAAAATTACAATAAAAATAAAACAACCTTAGAGCTACTAGCATCAATAGCTTTAATTGTAATCGTAATTCATTTTTTTATTTTTTTTTTATTTTACTTAGTTTTAAATCGTTTTGTGTTTATTATTTTTCAACCCTACACACTATGTCTACATCTCTTTTTTCTTCATCTTTCCTTTCGCAGGTATGCTGGAAGAGATTTCTATAGAAATAAGCATCACCTATGTACCTATTTTTCTGTTTCTTCTTCTTGTTTGTATATTTTGTGTGTGTGCATAAATGGTTAAATAAATAAATAAATAAATGATTTACAATATCCAGAAGCCACGTCTCTGAGATGTGGATATTCATCTTGCTGTGCTTGACATTTGTGAAACCAGTTTGCTCAGCAGGAGACGGCTATATTTAGCAGCTTTATTAAGTAAGTTTTACTGAAAACATGGCTAAACTGTTTTTGATTTCAGAAACAAAATAAATAAACACATACAAATTTACATAGTATAAAATACGTAATTAGCAAGAACTACATATTTTTAAACTTAAATAAAAACTATGAACGCGTATAAAAAAGGCAGAGGTCATTGGGCGTAAAAAAATTCGTCCACATCGCTGTCAACGTGAAAGGTGCCCAGAACGCTGGCAGCTGATTCACCGGCCGAAAACAAAAATATAACATAGAATTTGGAGTGATGAAGATGAAGGATTCTTGATAGTTAGATTTAGTAGTACTATTCTAACTGTGCACATCAAGTGGCAAGCGACCCACTGCCGTCTACCAACGCGGGCCCCCGCCTTCACCTCATGCGACATAGCGAGAGCCGAGCGTCAGAGTGACATTGACAGCTCCAAGTGCACAGATAATGGCAATTATATAAGAAAATCGAAATGTAACAAAACGAAACGACAAAATATGATTGATGAATGAACTTATTAGATCAATTATTGTAAAGATAAAAAAACTTTTTTAAATTGGTTTTTCAGTCTACTTGTAAGATTTATTTACGTAGATTACGCAACTAAAAATCAGTTTTTATCGAATAATTTATTGAACGTTTGTCACAGATAGTCGAGCTTATAACAAGGCCCACGAAGGCGCTTCGTGTAAAATACTGATATTCAACCGCACCTGGAAGTCCCTCCCAACATAGTTACTTATATAAAGTTGGAGATGACACATGACTTAGAGCCTGCAAACCCATTTCAATTTGGAAGACACCTTTGGGTTTTGAGAAACAGATTTGCTTTGATGATAAACTTGTGAAGTTATGTCTGATATTTTACAATATAAGACTTATCATCATCGTCTGCATAACCTTGTCCCAAAAAAATTTATACGTACATCTATAACTTTCAGGCACATAACGCGGCTGAAAGTGCCAACCTGATAAAAAGTTAGAAGAAATTCAACAAAATTGGCTCGTACAAACGTATTGTCTCAACTAAATGGGCTTATTTACAAAAACTAAATGACTTTAATTTAGCTATAAGGCCTAGGTCTTGGTCTAAGTTGTCTTCATTTTAAGTTGTCTAACTAATGAAGTGCATAGAACTTTTTAAAAAACAAAACTTTGTTTCAGACGAATTAATATTTGTTTCGGGATATTTACCATGTATATATTGAATTTGGTTGAGAGCTCGATATTTCGGCACCGTTACAAGCGCCATGATCACGCGAACTAAAGTCTTTGCGGGTGGGTGTTATTTACGAACCGACAAATCTGTCTACCCTCTTCCTCACTCGTTTTTCACGCACGATACCGCTACCACCAGAACTCGTCTCACTAGTTACTCGACACTGTTCACGACAGACGATGCTCACTGTATCCACTTTTGACACTCGTTCAGTAGTTTTACGACCGATAGTTGAACCACTGGATTCCAGGCTCTCAACAATTGAAAGCCGTCGACCCTATTGAAATGTTTGCACTTGGTTATTTCAATTGCTACCCGAAACATTCTAGGTATGTAATGGCGTTCTGTCGAGATCACCTGTGGGTCATGTAAATTCAAAATATACATGGTAAATATCTAGAAACAAATATTAATTCTAATGATTGTGACCATGTCAGCTTAAAAACTTATATTTATTTCAGACCTTAAACAGTCCATAAGTTGTAAGTGGTTATTAACAGATTGTGCTTAGATGCTATGTGAATGAATTACTAATAACACTATTATTATATTTAACATAAAGGAGAGGAGTTTTTCGACGCCATATTTTAGTTAAGTGTATATTTTTAGGTTTAGTTGGTGAGTAGTTTTTAGTATAAATGTATATGTTTGTAGTCTTTGTAGTGACCGGTAAATGGGGCAATTCACAGGCTCGTTCACGCACTTAATGACCACACTTCAACACGTCTGCTCAGGCCAGTGGCTCGCGCAATACAACGTGATGCGCACGAGATTGTGTATGTCTGTGTGGGGGAAAGTGGGGATGGCAAAGTGAACGTGTGAGTGAGACAGATACACTACATCCCTTCCTCATTAAAATCTTTATTAAGAATATCAATTCAATATTTATTCATTTTGTAAGAATGAACAAACAAGTTTTCATATTTGTTATTTTTATGTAATCATAATATTGTTTGTTCTTCACGTGACAGATTCTTGTATTTTAGTCACGATCTCAACATCCCTTCACCCTCCTATTTTTTCTTCAATTTAATGAGAGAAAATAAAGCTATCACCAAAACTCTGTATACTGTAATATTCCACTGTGTTCCATTTCTATAGTTGTTGTTAGTACGTGGATATTAGTTTGTGATACTTGTTTGTGTTTCTAGAATGTTACCAACATTGAAAAAAAAGGTGTGAGTTCATGTATGTACTCAAATCTCTAATTTAATGGTAATCACAATTTCTCCAATTTAATGGCAGCAAATCCCACCAATTTATTGGTAGCAAATCCCACCAATTTAATGGTATCAATATCAACCAATTTAATGGCAGCAACATCTCACCAATTTAATGGTAGCAAATCTACCAATTTAATGGCAGCAACAGCCCTCCAATTTAATGGAAGCAAAACCTACCAATTTAATGGCAGCAACAGCCCTCCAATTTAATGGAAGCAAAATCTACCAATTTAATGGCAGCAACAGCCCTCCAATTTAATGGAAGCAAACCTACCAATTTAATGGCGGCAACAGCCCTCCAATTTAATGGAAGCAAACCTACCAATTTAATGGCAGCAACAGCCCTCCAATTTAATGGAAGCAAACCCACCAATTTAATGGTAGCAAAACCCACCAATTTAATGGTAGCAACAGCCCTCCAATTTAATGGAAGCAAACCTACCAATTTAATGACAGCAACAGCCCTCCAATTTAATGGAAGCAAACCTACCAATTTAATGGCAGCAACAGCCCTCCAATTTAATGGAAGCAAACCCACCAATTTAATGGTAGCAACCCACCAATTTAATGGTAGCCAAACCCACCAATTTAATGGCAGCAACCCACCAATTGTATCGTGGGCGCGCTCACAAACATATAAACTCACACAACAACCAACCAATTAAATGGCAGCGTCTTTTCACTCCAGCTATTCCTATAAGCATAATCAGCCTATAATGCTCCGTTTGCTGGCAAGCGTACCTCCCCTCTGCGACAGGGACAAGGCCTCAATCCACCACACGAGCTAAACATTGCCCGGCGGACGTCACACGTGCCCGAATCACCGGCAACTGGACATACGGTTTCCTCAACATAATGATGTTTACTTATAACTGAGAACTATTCCGTGACATTGTAAATCTGACAATCCTCAACACCAATGGACCACACACCTACGAAAGTGTTTACCCTTATGGTTTTACCAAAACAGTTCGGGGTAAGGTGTTAACGTTAACATTGCATATCTTCACAGCTAAATAACTTCAAGGCTATCGATCGATGAGGCACTTTGTTAAAACTGACATTTCGATAGTTGTCTGGTCCTGGCGGTATCTTTTTACAACAGCAGTGGTCATATGGCTATTCTGATCCAGCGTGCTCTCCAAACTGTACACCACTTTAAATCAAATCGTTATCTACGTATATTGAGTTTAGATTTTCATTAGACTCATTCTACATGAAATAGACACTATTACACAACATGACCCGCCTTGAATCTAACCCAAATTGACATAACTCGACTAGGATCTAGCCATAACTTATGGCATCACCCGCTTATGATGTAGCCAAACATATGCCATACGTTCTTTTGTTTCGCTTGAAATACGCTTAATGGTCAGGCAAACCATCTCATTTTAATGATGAATGCTGATCGTTTGCGTTTGTCCATAAACTAACCTTTTCGTCCGTTTGACGTTAATGAAGAACTCATATTCAAACTTTGTATTTGTAAGACATACACACACAGGTGTAAATCAAAGTACAAAGATAGCTATTGCTCATCGTGTCTTCTCAAATAGATTCAGGTGTCCTGATTTAAATACTCCGAAAACTGCAAATGTAAATTCTGTGTTGTATTATTTTATAGTGGCGCGAATCTCAGTGTCACAACACTTCCATTTAAATTTTCAGTTTAAAATAATTAATTTTGTAATGACTCAATATAATTATATGTACAATCAACAAGATTGAAGCCTGACCCACCATATACTAATTCTTCTACGGGTATTCTAACCCAATTTGGTCTAATCTTGCTTAAATATATATTTTTTAGCAACAACTTGCCATCGATTTGATAAGACAGTCATAGACTAATATATTATAGTGTGAAAGTCAGTGACAATTCGATTAGCAATCTCGCCGTGATAAAAATCGAATGATATTTGCTTATTGAATATTTACTCGACATTTACTCGTAGTTATTTAGCATTTTCTTTGAATTCAGAATAAACTCATAAATAGTACACTTAATTGTTCGTATTTATTTCATCTAATTTTATTCTGCGTTTCCTTCTATTAGTAAACAATGCGCGACTAAAGTTAATTCTAATTTCTGCTTTATCACAATATATATTTTTTCCAACTAATGATCTACTTACTGCAATTAACAAAATGGTCATAGTCACAGATAACTATATATTGTCATAGTAGTTGCGCGCCTGTATTGACACTGTTTTTTTTTTTTTTTTTTTTTTTTTTTTTTTTTTTTTTTTTTTTTTTTTAAATCCACCATGAGATGACTGGTGTATATATATAGTAAGAAAAATCCAATACATACTTGATAGGGTCAGCAGCTCAACCCCTTTTGAAGAATGGTAGGCAACTGTCAGTTGTTTTTTGCTCAAAGACTGATCGTCACTTTAATTATAATCGTAAAAGTACGGACGGACGGATGCATGTCCGCCCGCCAACCACGACAGAACCGCTGAACGGATCCGGACGAAACTCGGCACAGAGCCAGACAACAGTCCAGAACAGCACATAAGCCACCCATCTTAGTAAATAATAATGAAATGTTTACTAGGGATAATTTTCGAACTGCGCGCGAGCGATTTAGTTTTTTTTCTTGCTCAGAATGTAATAAGTTTAATATATTGTTTCAAAGCGTACTGTATATGCTGCGTAGGCAATGAACAAACAACAAGGTCTTGAATAAATTATTTCAAAGTTAATACAAATTTGTTAACTAACTAATATTGTAATTACAAATTGAATAGAAATACAAATTTGTTTATATTGTTATAAATCATTCATTCATTTTCTTTTTAGGTTTAATTTCCCTAAACCACGTAACTAAAACCCCGTTTTTTATATAGCGCTGTCATAGCATGAGTCACCGCTGTCTACAGCAGGAATTTGGACTCATATGCATGGCTTATGTAACCAAAATGAATATTGTATGCATAGCCTTAGGATGTTTGCAAATATTTACACGTGCCCATTATGAGCTCTTTAGAATCAGCGTGGCTTGACGTTATTCAATTAAATCTTGAGACCTACAATACACATTTTTTTTTTTTTTTTTTTTTTTTTTGCCCAAACCACTTTTGATGATATTAAAAGTTATTGTTTATTATCATTAACATTTTAAACGGTAGACTCAATATGGGTTAGTCTCAGTATTGGCCATTAGGATGTACACTACATTGTTGCCCAAACCACCTTTGGTGATATTGAAAGTTACTGTTACTGTTAATTGTTGTTAATAAATACGTGGGCATTCCGGCCTATATTTACCTGCAATGTACACACACAACATAAACAGTTAATATATACCAAAGTTTTTAAGGCCTTCCATTAAGATTATATAGATAAGCCAGTATGGACACCATAGGCGTGGTTGTAACTGCAAACTGCACTAGAGTGCCTATAATCTTTAGGTTTACTGCTTGATTTCGAAAGTCCCGATGGCTAATTCCCCAAAGTAATCCAATCGAACTGCCGAATTGCTGAAACTCCATAGCATCGATGTACCACAATTTCAAATAGCTTTATGTGTCCGAATTGAAACGAAATCACAATATGCCGCTATAAAACATATGTAATCAAAACATATTTCCCGATCATTTGAAACCCCTATTTGAGTTATGACCGGTAACCATAAAATAGTTCGACTAGTTGAGTAGACTATCGATTGTCTGTGGAAAAATTTCAAAGATATTCGCGTTGCAGACGCAGTAATTTGGTTTCAAAATAACAATGTATCGATTTTATTATTCTGATCAGATGTTATGATTTGAAATAGTAAAGTAAATTTTGTTACGCAGCTACCCACAAATACAATTTTGAAATCGTTTCAGAACAGCTGTTTGGTGTTTGTTTAACGGCACAGTTTTTTAATACTTAGACACTACTTAGTCATGGCCCTCGGCTCTTTGATTAGAATAACACGAATTTATTTACCTTCGTAATACTACATTTACTTTATTTTTAAAATCTGGAACGGTTATTTACTCAATACTTAGGCAGAATTTATTTTCCGCTACATAGTTATGTATTTAAGCAGTCATATGATGTTAACACAATAAATAGGTATTTACCATATACTTTTTTCATTTTTTCACGTGAGACCTGCTTAAACATCTTATTTACATAACGGAATGTGGGTGCCTAAACGATAACAAATAACCATGTGTCATGTCATGCATTATCTACTTACCCCAATCCTTCTTCTTTTTATTTACACAATTACACAATGTTACTTTACCCTCGTCGCCATTTGTAGTGACCGGTAAATGGGGCAATTCACAGGCTCGTTCACGCACTTAATGACCACACTTCAACACGTCTGCTCAGGCCAGTGGCTCGCGCAATACAACGTGATGCGCACGAGATTGTGTATGTCTGTGTGGGGGAAAGTGGGGATGGCAAAGTGAACGTGTGAGTGAGACAGATACACTACAGTCTTAGTTAATTAAGTATTTTATACACTGTATATACTTGTATCTATGTAAATAAATACTTCCTTTTAACATATAACATATCCACTCAGTGTCTTTGGATGGGACAGTCCACTCTGCCAACAATAATTCTCATTAAGCTTTAATTTAATGTTATTCAGCTTGAAAAAATCGAGGACAAGTCTCACATTTACCTTTTCTACTAATTTTATAAATCTGTGAAAGTATGTCTATCAATCACGCCTCAACAGCTCAACGGGTTTGGATGGTACATGGGTAGACCATGGCTTGGATTAGGACACGGGATCCTTTTATCCCTATACATCCCTTGGGACAGTTTCCTACCTTCACACGGGCGATGCCACTGCAAAAAGCTATAGTTAGTTAGTATAGACACTACAGTTTAAGACTGCTCTGTCCAAAGTCTTAAATACTATTTGCCCCAATGTCTTCCAAACTATTTACCTCTTAATAAGACAGGTAAACCGAGCTTCCCTTTGTTGGATAATCCCGAGAAGCTGTAGGAAAATCAAATCATACCTCCACTGGTGAACTGACTTTACCAATTATGTTTTCTAGGAACATTCATAGTTCGTTCTCAAGGACTCGAACATTACCGGTAATTCTCATTAAGCTTTAATTTAATGTTATTCAGCTTGAAAAAATCGAGGACAAGTCTCACATTTACCTTTTCTACTAATTTTATAAATCTGTGAAAGTATGTCTATCAATCACGCCTCAACAGCTCAACGGGTTTGGATGGTACATGGGTAGACCATGGCTTGGATTAGGACACGGGATCCTTTTATCCCTATACATCCCTTGGGACAGTTTCCTACCTTCACACGGGCGATGCCACTGCAAAAAGCTATAGTTAGTTAGTATAGACACTACAGTTTAAGACTGCTCTGTCCAAAGTCTTAAATACTATTTGCCCCAATGTCTTCCAAACTATTTACCTCTTAATAAGACAGGTAAACCGAGCTTCCCTTTGTTGGATAATCCCGAGAAGCTGTAGGAAAATCAAATCATACCTCCACTGGTGAACTGACTTTACCAATTATGTTTTCTAGGAACATTCATAGTTCGTTCTCAAGGACTCGAACATTACCGGTAATTCTCGGCAAATGTTATTCGATTCAGCATCATTCAAAAAGAAACTGTCAGTCACTGTCAGCCTAGTTTGTCAAATTAACCTTATTGGTAAAATTCACCGTAAGTACGTAGCAATGTCTTAGGTAAAACTCACGAAAGCTATTTCGTAAAAGGGACCTCAATGTAATTGATTTTATAAAAATAAAATATTCTCTTTCCCTTTTCTGCTTTCTTATCAGGTTTTTTCGTTAATAATCTAAATACGTAAATGAAATGAAACTCCCCCAGTTCAGGAAACAAAAAAAATCAAGAGGCACTGGTATCAATATTACCTAATAATCAGAAATTGAGGAAAAATCGAGAACAAATAAAAGAAAATGAGAGCAATTGTCGTATTTGTATTGCATTATGCAAATACGACAATTGCTCTCATTTTCTTTATAGTTTTTACATAATTTTGAATAGTATTTAATTAAACAGGATCACAATAGATTGTGGAATAGGCCTACCACATTAAAAAAGACGCGCCAAATACACTACCTGCCAGGTGGCGTGGATTGGAAACGTGTGTTTATTATGAATAATACAACTTTTTCAACCATTTTATCACAAAAACGGTCACGTTTAGAGAAAAATTTATGAGAACATTTTTATAAATAATTGCATAATCTACAATTTTGGCGCAACTATTTTTATCAAAAAACTTACCGTTCGGCTAAAAAAGGCAATAAACCCCATATTTGCGAACTTTGACCTTGAACTTTTTTTTTGCAAGTGTGAGATCGATGTGGACTTTTTACATTTCATTTATAATGGTGTTCAAGGTTTTGTTGAAATATGTCGAATAAGTCCGATCCAGCCGGGCGTGCGCGCCCTACTGTGACAGGCTTGAGTCACACATTTTATCACAGTTTGGGAGCAAAAACCGTGATAAAATGCGTGACTCAAGCCTGTCACAGCGGCCATGCTCGCCGGCGTCTTCGAGGTACCTAGTTAAACTTGATCATATACATGAGTACTTTCACCCCCTCCTAACAAATGAAAAGTCTGTGTGTTATTACATTTAGAGAGAGCAATTCTGCATGTTAGACTAAGCTTATTTAGTTGGTGTCAGACACAGCAAAACACTTACGCTGATCCATAGCGGTTTTCTTTAATTGTGGATTTCAGTTACTTTGTATTGTTTTTTTTACGTTTCATAGTGAAATGGGTACCAATAATGTGCTTTTTAAGCGTTGAAAGGTCTCCCACAAGATTGATCAATGAACTGGTGAGGTTCGTGTTAGTCCTTTGAAAGCTATATGCTGAACGTACCGGTCGATGTGGTGATGCTTGATGGAGGTCTTTGTCCAGCAGTGGACGTCTTTCGCTTAAAATTAAGATGCATTGAACAGGAAAACAGACACTCAAAACTACTTGCAAAACTTTTTATTCTGATATTTTAGATTATAATCTACTACACTCTTTGAGCCTCTATTACGAGCCCTTAAATATAATATTTCATCTTAATAGGCACTTTAATCTTCAACATAAAACTGTTAGCAGTTGTTAAAACGCCGGCTTTCTGAGCTGGTCTAGGCTGAAACTCGCTAATGAAAAAGTTTTCAGAATTAAACAACATTCCTGTGTTCATAGTTCTCGACAAAGTACTTTGCAGAACACCAATAAATGCTTTGAATAGACTTTATTATACTATACAGGTATAAATCATAAAGTGGATTTTCTAGTTTTACATTGAATGCCTCGGTATTTTTTTTATTAATTGGGGTTGTCTTTTTATTTCAGTTTTATGGTTGTAATTAACGGCTTTCATTGCGCGAGTAAAGCGAATTGGACTTTTATTCGGCCAAAGAAATATCAGCATTGCTATCCAACGTAGCAATTGCTACCAGCGTATTCAGTACTTTGCCCATTGACAATAACGATGTGGACGAAATTTTTTGACGCCCAACGAACCCCTTTCCCTCTCCTCTTTTATATTCTGCCTGTTTTTTATCAGCCTATATTGTCCTACTGCTGGGCAAAACCCTCCCCATAGCCTCTTTGTCTTAATAAATTTAAAAAAAAATATATTTTTTTTAATCAATCTTTTTTCTTTTGTATGGCGCCTAAAATGTACAATAAAATACCGCAATCATTTAAAGCTTTGCCAGCAAACCTATTTCAAAAAAAAGATGCGAGATTTATTAACAGACAAAACTTATTACCATATACGTGATTTCTTGAATGATAATATTTTATAATAATGACATTATTTTCTTTTATTATTTGCTTTTTTTTTTCTTCTTTTAAGTCATCTTATTATTTAATTGATATAACATTCATACTAATTTACATTTTGTTTTGTTTAGTTTGTACCTGACAGCATTTTTCTTATATTTCATTGATATTTATGACATTTTATGATTTTACTGTAATTTGTTGACATCATTTGATTTTATTAATCTTGATTGTGCAAGACATTTTATGATTTTATTGTATTTTTCTTTGACATTGTTTTATGATTTGATAGTACTTTTTTGACATTTTATTCTTTTGGGGTTTTTTTTACAACACTGATTTTTATGACATTTTATGATCTTACTGTACTTTTACGAATTTTTTTATATTACTCTAATCTTGGTTTTGCAAGACATTTTATGATTTATTGTATTTTTCTTTGACATTACTTTATGATTTGATTGTACTTTTTTGACATTTTATTCTTTTGGGTTTTTTTTTTATTTATCAACCCTGATTTTTATGATCTTATTGTACTTTTGCGACATTTTTTTATATTATTAATCTTGATTTTGCAAGACATTTTATTTTAAGAAATTTTATTATATTTTTCTTTGACATTATTTTAATTAACTAACCACAATTCTCTATGACATTTTATGATTTGATTATACCTCTGCTATTTTTTTTTTTGTTTTTTTTTAATTTGAACTTGATTATTTATGATATTTTTATGATTTGATAAGGATGACGATCTATTGTTAGTTTTTTAATTTTTTTTCGTTTTTCTGACATTCACTTACGATCAATTTATTGTTTTTTGTTTAAAATTTATAATCTAAATGTTCTTTATAACGATTTAATTAATATAAATAATTTTGTAAACTTTATATTTGTACGCCTCGATAGGCAAAACATGTATGTGCTACAAATTAAGTCAACATCTTGCATGCATAAGGTATGTAAACACATGTTATGGCAAATAAATTATCTTTATCTTTATCTTTCGTATTCTTCTCAGCGAAACCTTTCATTTGATACCCATATCATGGCCGTGCACAAGGGGTAGGTTTGTAGCTAAGTAGTGTAGGGTAGGAAGGTAGGTAGGTAGGATGGGGTAGGATAGTTAGGTTGGAAGGTATGGTAGATGGTTAGGTAGGGAGGTAGGGTAGGGTAGGGTAGGTAGGTAGGTAGGTAGGTAGGCAGGGTAGGTAGGTATGTAGGATAGAGTAAGGTAGGTATGTAGGATATAGTAGGGTAGGTAGGTAGGTAGCCAATTGACGGGAGCCAAGCCACGGGGGGCAGCCACTGCAGCCAGTACTTCATATTCCACAAAATTTGTTTATGAGTTGTAGGATTACCAACTACTTTTCATCTCGAACTACTAAACAAGCTTTGGTTATTTATGGCCAGAATATATAAGTGCAGACTTCAGCGGCTTAAACTCTTTCGTGAGAGCCATTTAAATGGAGGAGGGAGTTGGCTAGTCCGGAATAAAAATGTGGATTTAGTTGGACAATCAAGTATAAACGAGGCTGATATTTCTGAGGAGCCGTTGGTGCTCTGTGCATACTAAGAGAAGTCGGTAATTTCATTTTTAATGCAACGGAGTGAACTTGGAGGCTATTCTTAGCGTTGCGACATAAAAATTAATCAGCATTTAGTACTTTGTTTTATAATATGTGCTCGACGATTCGTGATGACTCTAGTAAACAGCTTGTAGACATGGCTAAGAAGTGAGATGGGAAAGTGCGATGTTATTGATGGTAACAAAACGAAATTAAGCAAATTTTTTATATATATTGTCAATAAAATTTAAATTTTACATTCAAAATGTGATTTGTTAGCAATTAAGCTTTGTTAATGTCGTAAGTTTATTCATTAAAATATTCAGTTTTATTTGAAACCAACATTGCACATTTCTTGTCCAATTTGTTTTTGAAAGAACAGATACCGAATAAAACATCCAAGACACCGGCCACGCCGCCGCCACCACCGTAGATTTTTTTAAACCACGCCGCCGCTGCCATGGAATTGACAATCGGAGTTCATATCTAAAGAGAAGGCATAAAGTTGGGAATTAAATGAATGTGTATTCATTTTGTGATATTCGTGTTTTTTCAAAGACATAAAGCAAAATTGGATATAGCGCACGAACTGGCTCTTAGCACGATATTTTTTACCTCGTAGGGGCGAAAGTTCACGATAAACTAGAAAAAAGTACATTCACACCACCATATAGAGCATTTATGTTGTCTAGGCGCTAGTTTGGCTCCATGCCAAGGTCCGTTTTTGTATCAACATTGAGACGATTACGAGTAGATAGCGGATGCCCGTTTTAACTGTTTTCAGAAAAACTCCAAGGCATTGGCAAGGCTATTGAATTTTAATTCATCTGATTTTGACAAATAGCATTCGCATGAAATCTCAAAACGTTAATAAATATACTCTACTATTATAAATCAAAAAGACAATCTTCATAGGTATAATAGTTTTATCAATATCTGCGGCAGTAACTACATCAAGAAATAAAATTATTGAATGACGGTCAATTTCTCTGATTAACTGTTGTTGAAAGAGGACATAAAACCAATTGGCAAAAAAAGTTTTGGTTCTTTTAATCTCAGTAATATATCGTATTTTCGTTTACCAAAATATCAATGCTAAGAAGTTGAAACGAAGAAATAAATAGACGTCCCCAAATAAATATTGTTTGTAATTACAGTTTTAAGCAAAAAAGAAAAACGACTGATGTACAGACAACAATAACAGTAGATAATGTCAACAGATTTCTTGTTTATTTGCCGGTTTCACTATTAAACAAAGGGAAAATATCACAAGGTTATATTAGGCTAAATGATATCTTAAATGCGATTTTATATGTCTTGCGGTTCGATAATATGTCCCTATCGCTACAAAGCATTCATTTGTTTAATTTTCTTAAGACTTTTGTTCAATAAACCCACCTCGAACGAAACTTATGGGATATTTCTTCATATCCCTTTTTGTCTCAACCATTTAGGATTCCGTAATTAAATTAGTGGAACCAATCAATATTCTGATTGTTCTTCCGTGTCTTGCAAACATGTAGATAGCGTTATAAAGAAGACTTCGTTTTGCATCATATTAGGATTATTTTGCTCAAGTACCGTATTATGTCTCTAGTAAGGAGAAAGCTCAATTTAATTTCTTAACCGTAGAATAGGTTCTTTGAAAACCAATGTATTTTGTCATTTGAAAGAAAATACTTTTTTCAATTAAGCAAAATCTGCCTTGTTGGTCGCAATTATTAATTCTGAGCCTGATGCTAAGCAGATGAGGTCCTGGGTAAACTAATAAACCTTTGCCTTAGTTACCAGGGAAACGACTCTGGTATGGCAAAGTGTTAATGGGTTTTTTCATGATAGCAACGCCCCAAGGTTAACGCAATACTAGCCGTGCGCACGCTTGGAGCCAGAATAACAATATTGGACCTCCTTTTGGACAGTTTTGTTTGCAAAATATTCTTCGATTTAAATATGCTATTTCAGTTGTGAAGAAATTCTAGCCATCAATTTTTCAGTGTAAAAATATTTTAAAACATCCAAGTCTTTTTGAAGGAGTATCCAACAGTAGCGACAAAAGTTTTTGTTGTAATTTTTTTTTAAAGCTAGACTATTAGTCACATGAAAAAACCATATTTTACAAATAATGTACATGAATCTATAATAGTTTTTTTTTTTTCAAACCTTTTAACCTAGCCGTTACTAAGGAGCATGCTTAAGAAAGTTTCCGTTTTACGGCACTAAAGTGGTCGGAGGCCCTTAAACATAAGTGGTGATATGTGTGTGTACTAAGTAGATATGTGCCTGTATGTGTGATATGTGTGTGTGTTCGGAAAATACAGACGTAATATTATGTATGTAAATAAGTAAAATTTCCTTCCGCGAACACACATAATTTTCCAGCCGCTCTAAATAACTAACAAGAATGCCTTTTTCCTAGAAAACGATTTCATTTCAAGACTTAAATCTCGAGAATGGCAGCGAGGAGCCCGGGTCCCGAGGATCGCGTTCATTCCGGCTTAACGATCCGCCTAGGAATGCCCGCCATGTCTGAAGTTTCACCATCTCCCAGACTTTTGCTATAAACCCGTAGGACTTAGTTATGTGATCTAGCCAACAATGCAGTCTGTATAACTTCGTTTCATTAGTTGAACGACCTTTATTTTGTTTTGGGACAGGAAGGCACATTTATTATTTTATATGATCGGATTTACTTCGCGGATTTGGTAAACTGGATCTTGCTACTACTCTAACATAGTAAATCATCGGCTTTTAGTAAATTTAAATCTGCTTTAGATTAAGTCAAAATACCTTTTATTTGATTGTGAATTGAGCTGCCTTTATTCATCCATGTTATTATAATAACTAAACTAAATATGAATTATTTCTCCATAAAATTGGACAATTTGAAAAATCTTATTAAATTTTAAAGCTATTAAGAACATGCACAAGAATGAAAGACGAGCAACTGCGCATGAGCTAGGCCGAGCCTGTATTTCAGGACGCAAAACCGAAGTACAAGAAACCGAAGAAAACCGATGAAGTAACTATTAGTTTTGTGTTCACTCAGTATGCGAAATGCGATTGAAATGTTCAGAACTAAGAACCTATTTCTTAGGTAGGTAGATATAATCGTTTCCTTTGAGGCGTTCTGCTGGTAGTGAGTATTAACTCTAAGAGTGGAGTGCCACTCAAGGGCTGGCATCGGGACGGATCGCTTGCGATGGGGGTATTTTTCCTCTATGTCAAATATTGCATTTTCAGTTGGTGCCGATTTCTGGAAACTTGTAGAATATTATTAATACATACGACTGGTTTTTTGCTCTTGATGTTGGAAACGCAACTTCTTCGCAAGAAGCCACTGAGCCAGTCCTAGGAGCCCTGGTAGCTATGATTCTGAGGCCGGCCAAAATTATATAGGTTTTCAAAAGCATCTCGGAGACTATTTTTGTGTCCTGCAAAGGTGACCGGTCCAATAACAAAGACTAAAGCATAAATTGGCAAAATTTGGGTGTAAATAATAGACCTCTGCCTACCTTCTGCCTTGGGTAATACAGACCTGATGTAATATTAGATATTAATTGAATCAATCGATGGAATTAATCACTGAACCGTCCTTAGCCGGTTTTCTGTCTGACGAACCGATCTTCAAGAATCAAAGGTGTTCTGTCCTCGACAACGGATAGGGGCGGTATAATTGAACGAGCTGAATGACAGAATAGATTCCTCTAATTAGATAAATTAACTCTATACTTTGCCTCCATTCCTCTAACTAAATATTCCATTATTCGAATAACTGAATATATTTTCGCAAAAAGTTAGAAGCACTCTCGCGTTCTGTTTTTGGACGGAGTTTAATATCGTTTGGAGAGTGAACTATTTTGCATGAACGAAGGTAAATATTAGTTCTTGCATTCAATGTTCAGAAAAGGCTAGTTGGCATTAGCTAAATGGAATTCTAATAAAGTACCTTATTAATTTTATCTATCTGCTTACATTGAACTTTGGTGTCAGAAGTTGACAGATAATTTATCTTTATGAAATGAATCTATTTGAATTAATCCAATATCTAAATCTATTACAATTTATTATTTGATTTGCCTTTGATTTGATTTTGGTTATTTCAAATTAACCACTTAGAATTCAATGTCCCTCAAACAAGGGGCTTTAAAACCTACCAGGAAATACAAAACCTCTTTTGTGGTACATTCTCAAATTCATTACAGAACTGACTGACGAAATCCCTGAATTGCCCCATTTTCTATTATTCAGTAATTGAGAATGAATTTCCCCTAAACACGATGATGTTTTCAAATGTTTTATATCTGCTTTTGATAAAAGTAGAGACTATTCACCGACGATCTGAAGATAGAAAATTATTTCCTACTAGCATATTCCAGTGGCTTTGCGCACGTGAAGGTCGAAAATCACCCGTTGTGCATCTAATACCGGGATAAAAAACGTATGTCCTCATCTAGGTGAGTATATAGTAGATGTTATGTGATCTGCCAGAGCGCTAAGTTTGATCCAAACCCCTTAATTGGGACTGAGGCAGGTTTGTTTAAAAACATCCAAACATAGACCACAAGAACAAAAACTACCCGTAAACTGTAAAAATGATTGAAAATACTTACCCCACAAGCTTTCAAAAACTATAACTTACAAGCGGTATAATGAAATACAAAATACAAATACAAAATACTTTATTAATTATTTCAATTAGAAATTACATAACATGTTAATGTAAATGGAGTCCCCATTTTGGCAAACCTGTATTAGAAGGCTCCGCTCTTTCAACATCATTGTCTTACACTTATTCTAACTCGAGCTGATACGAGTATTACAGTGAACATAAGGGTAAATATGCAATGTAAGTACACTTTTCTGTAAGATGACAATCCTAAGAAAATAAAAATGTACAAGTAAAGTTGCAATCATTCACATTAAAATAAAACTTTTAAAACTTATTCCCAGTCTGTGCAGGTGATGTAAAGTGTGGTGTGGTAAGTAGTACGTGTGGTATGTGGTGAGGCACGCGATGTGGAGTGATGTGTGTCAGTTATGGTAAAATTGCTCAAGTCGTGTAAAAAATATTGCGGTTTTTGGCAATAAAGGGATTCTGAATTTAGTATAACATACGAGTACCAGCACGCACATTCATTACCTTAATGTGTTTGACTAGCGACCCGCCCCGGCTTTGCCCGTGACAAATTGTACACAAAAACCTTCCTCGTTTCACACTCTATCTATTGGCTAAAACCGCATGAAAATCCGTTCAGTAGTTTTTGTGTATATCGCGTACAGACGCGGCGCCCCGACTTTATTTTATAATATTGATAGTGAAGTGATTTTACCTGTTTTGATTGATTAAATACATTTCAATGAAACCTTATAAGAGAATCCTGGATCTTACAAACAACTCAACAAATCCTAATCTGATCCACTTGAATAAAATTAAGAAAATAAATGATTGTAATTCTAATTAGTTTACTTTATTTTGCCTACAAATATTTTTAAGTACACTGGCACTCGTACTAATATGTAAACGAATATCAAACCAACACTAATACTAATAACAAAATGACTACGTAAAGTATCATTTTAATTAAAGTATCCCATTCAAGTGACGTTTCTCGGTCTGTCACCCTTGAATAGCTCCCTGCGAATTATCGTGAATAAGTCCTTAGAACTTTCAGCAATGCACAAACTGAAGGGAACGGCGAGAGCTCTTCTCTAATTAGATTTCACGTTATTTCAGCAAGTCGTAAAGTCAAATAGTTAAACTGCAATTTGAGTAAAATGTTTTGTAACTTTATATTATACAAATTAAAGGAAAATAAGTGTAAGAGGGATGTTTCCTGAGTAGAAAAATGATAATTCTATTAAGCCCGTCAGTGAGATTATCAAATAATATTGGACCCTTATATTTTCCTTTTTAAAATAAATTAAAATTTACATAGATAAAGCGCATCAAAGTTGAGGAGTGGGGGCTTATGACGTCACTTTATCAGTATAAAGTGTAGCACACCATGACGTCGTAATTTTTTAGATTATCAGACTGCCGGACTAAATAGATATTTTTTGTCAACTACCCTATTGTTTTATTTCAAAGGGTATCGTGCTACGCAGTTACTGGGTTGTGGAGGTAAGATAGGCAGTCGCATAATACCAAGCATTGGTACTCAGATGCACCCGGTTAGTACTCGGGTAAAGTCTAAAGCCTTCCTTTTCAGCACAAAAGTCTTGCTCAATATTTCACACACTAAAATACAAATGTACCTACAGAACTATCTATAAATAATCATCATCTTGGTTTCGAAATCATCTTTCTTTAGAATAAAATATATTTTCATAAAAACATGTTATAGAAGATGGTACAAAAATTAAATACAGAGCAGAGGTACATGTTTTTGCTTAACTTTAGCATAAGCGTGCAAAGATTTCGTGCATACTATTATGTAATTTTTTTTTGTTTGAAATCTCTTTTTCTTTACCACAATATTATAAAGAGGAAAGGTTTTAGTTTGTTTGTACCGAATAGGCTCCGAAACTACTGGACCGATTTAAAAAATTATTTCACCAATTGAAAGCTACATTATTCCTAAGTGACATAGGATATTTTTAAATCCCGAAAACGGGTCCTGTGGGGTGGTCCACGGGAGCGAAGCTGCGGGGAACAGCTAGTACGTTATAATCACTATTAGTAGACAGCCAATCGTACATTTACTTATTTTATTTTGTATTCTATAGGCTCGCGCTTAACCACTAATCAAATAAAACACTTAAAACTAATTAAATTATCCGGAATTTCAAATTTAAAATTTTTAGGTCGCTTGGTATCTTATTATATATTTCTTCACATATACAAACAGCTTTTGTTATATTTTGCCTTTGAATTACATACAGTACGAGCCTGTGAGGGTCACGCCAGTTTTGAGGATGTACAATATGTACATCGTCTGCTTCAATCAAATAAAAAAGCTAATTTGAAAGTGAAGAAGGATGATCGAGCAGTTCGCGAATATGTATCCTCCGACTGCACAGCATGTTTTTTTCTTGTTTACAGCTTTTTTGTTCGCTTCTTAAGCAGTCGGGTTTTTGATTTTTAAATTAGCATTTTTTATTTACAACTTTTAGCGAATATTTTTTTTTATAAATACTTTTAAACATATAAATGGTGTATATTTATTTAATCACCTCTAAAAACCCTTCATTTTGATACACCACACGATGTGTTGCGTGATGGGTTGCGAATAAAAAAAAAATTGCAACCTCTGCAATATGGCGCCCAAAAGCCTCCATGTTTCTTTTTTGTTAACGGCACTTATCTAAGAACCCTTGGGCGGCCAAGACCTATCTAACGATGTCTTAATTATAAAAAACTGTCTAGTGGTTTGATAGATACGAGGTAATAAAGAATATTACATACATACAAACATTCATACAAGATACGCGCGAAAAACATAAACCTTTCCTTGCAGCCGAGTAAAAACATATTAAATTTCTTGTTTTTCTCCCTATAAACTCAATGAGCTAGTTAAATTTAATAACTGAGAACGTATTGAAAACATGCGTCTATAAAATATTATTGAAAATCAGAATTCTCTCCTAGCGGATATTACAACTCGCTCCAGCGACTTTCAATCTGAACGTTTGTATTTGTGATATTAAAAACATTCTACTGTGTTACGAGAATAATTTGCAGAAAGGATATACCGGGATTATTTTCCTTTTCTGTGACACACGTGTTTATTAAAAAAATATTATGTGCAGTCTCTTCCCAAGTAGGCCATGCACAGCCTAGGTTCCTCCCAAGCTTGAGGAGGCCATATTATGTGAAGTGGCCTTTTTTTATTCAGGGGCCTGGATTTTTAGGGAAAAGAGCAGGGAGTTTAGAATTTTACCTCACTAAAACCATCCCGGTGATCATCATCAGCACAAGAAAGTGACCTTTAAGAAGAACACCTCCTGTAACCCCGTCTATGCAACACCTGTGAGGGACATCCCTCGGGAGACTGAAGAAGTATGTCCCCTGAGCCTCGCTGCGCGCGGCAGCATGTGATCATTATGCCACCGACTTCATGGGATCGCTTGTTAGGCAACCACACAGTCAAAGTCCCCACTCTGACCGTCTGCGACCCTGGGAAAAGGGGTACCTACAGTTGCACTTTCTAAAAAACCGGGCAATTGCGTGACTGACTTCTTATATTTAGGGTTCCTTACAAACCGCAAAATCAATGGTCATAATCAAAATCAGATCAGGCATAGATAGACATAATGGAGTCATAATGGGAAAAAATTGCAGCCATTTTAAAGAAAAATCAGATTTATTGGTCCGTAAAATATGCGTAATATATTATCACCAAATTACAAGTTTATAGGGCAATGGGAAGTTGAAATTTGTACAAAAAGCTGACTTTGGTGGGGTCTCATTCCTTTGTTCTCCAATATTTTTTTGAAATCAATAATACATTATTTATCTACTCAACGAGCTTTAAACAGTGACAAATCACTCATTGGGGTTGGTCAATATTTTATTACGTCCCCCTTTACCTGTATGGGAGTAAAAATATTTATTGTCAATTTGGTCAAGACGCTTATACTGTTAAAACTTGAAGACTGTAGCTCCAACTGTCTGGCTGTAAACCAGTGTGACAGACGACAGACAGACAGACAGACACGTGAGTGACAGCAATACGGCTCCGTTTGGACTATTCGGGTACGGAACCGTAAAAAAGCGACATCTTATTTTGTCGCTTCACTTCAAATGGAGAGGGCTTTGCTCGGAATTTCCTTGCGTGATCACGTCAGAAATGATGATATCCGCAGAAAAACCAAAGTTACCGACATAGCCCGAAGAATTGCCAAACTTAAGTGGCAGTGGGCAGGCCACATTGCTCGCAGAACGGATGGCCGACGGGGCCGAAAAGTTCTAGAACGAACCGGAAGACGATACGTTGGAAGGCCTCCCACTAGGTGGACCGCACGGGATCGGTCAATGTGGCGACGCCTGGGGGAGGCCTATGTCCAGCAGTGGACGTCTTTCTGCTGAAATGATGATGATGATGACTTCAAACAAAAACATCATCGGCTAGTAATGACAAATGTTGAGCTCATAATGACGATTTATTCCGTTCTAATAACAACAACTTATACCACTGGTATTTGTTGTAACTTATACCAAAAAACAATTTAAAAAAAACTTTTTAGAAAAAAATGTTACCGACTTCCAAATAAAAAACTAAAAAGTGATAAATAACTTTATTTTTGGAAGTCGGTGTCTTTCTTTTTTTCAATTTTTTTGCGATATGGACACCGACTTCTAAATATAAAGTTATTTATTATTTTGTAGTTTTTTATTTGGAAGTCGGTAATATTTTTTTGCAAAAAAGTTTATTTTTATTTTACCCATTTTTAGATGTACCTACCTAAAATAGGCAAGTGGTTTAGTAAGGTAACATATACCAGCCATATACACATAACACCAGAATAGATCACCCGAATAACTTGAAACTTGAATTAAAAACATTTAAACAAAAAATCAAACCGAATTCCAAAACAAAACTCTTCAAAGCGATAAATACCTTTCTTTTCCGAAGTCGGTGTCGAATAACGGATAAAATGTGTACCAAAGACACCGACTTCGGAAAAGAACGTTATTTTATCGCTTTTAAGAGTTTTGTTTTGGCAGTCGGTTTGATTTTTTGTTAACATGTTTTTTAGGGTTCCGTAGCCAAATGGCAAAAAACGGAACCCTTATAGATTCGTCATGTCTGTCTGTCTGTCTGTCCGTCCGTATGTCACAGCCACTTTTTTCCGAAACTATAAGAACTATGCTGTTGAAACTTGGTAAGTAGATGTATTCTGTGAACCGCATTAAGATTTTCACACAAAAATAAAAATAAAACAATAAATTTTGGGGGTTCCCATACTTGAAACTAAAAAATTTTTTTTTTTTTCATCAAACCCATATGTGTGGGGTATTTATGGATAGGTCTTCAAAAATGATATAGAGGTTTCTAATAACATTTTTTTCTAAACTGAATAGTTTGCGCGAGAGACTCTTCCAAAGTGGTATAATGTGTGTCCCCCCCCCTGTAACTTCTAAAATAAGAGAATGATAAAACTGAAAAAAATATATGATGTACATTACTATGTAAACTGCCAGCGAAAATTGGTTTGAACGAGATCTAGTCAGTAGTTTTTTTTTAATTCGTCGTCATAAATCGTAAACCGCAATTTACCAAGTACGGAACCCTTCGTGCGCGAGTCCGACTCGCACTTGGCTGGTTTTTATTTTCCTCTTTTTAGTTTTGGTAGGTACCTCCAATTAACATGAAAATTATTTATAGCCAAAGCACATCGAGGATTCCAATAAGCCCAAACACGACGAGGAAACATTGTCATATTTCGGAGTTCCAGTGACCATTGTGGTCTTTCTTCTTCATCAGTTCCACTTTACCAAATTATATTTTTCGAGTGCAAATGATTGCAATATTGATGTAAACACCAAAAGCGCTATATATATGCCTATGATATTTGAGGAGATCCCTCGATTTCTCTAGGATTCGATCATCAGATCCTGGTTTCCTTATCATGGTACCACCCTTGGGATATCTCATTTCCAACAAAAGAAGAATCATCAAAATCGGTTCATAAACGACGAAGTTATCCGCGAACACACATAAAAAAAAACCGGTCTAATTGAGAAACCTCCTTTTTGGGAAGTCGGTTAATAACCGGTAAAATGAGAGATCTGCGTACCCATTAAGAGCGTACTGGCGTTGTGTTATGTTATAAAATGGTATAAACAATAAACAAAATGCGATTACAGCTATCCCGAATGATTTGCCGATATTTATTGAAGAGTTATGTTGTATATTTTCGAAGTTCTTCATCAGATCTTCACCAAATTAAAATAGAACCAATTCCGAAACATACTCTTTAAAACAAAAACAAGGGTTTTCAAAATCGGTCCCCAATAGACGGAGATAGCGGTGAACATAAATAAAAAACCGGCCAAGTGCGAGTCGGACTCGCGCACGAAGGGTTCCGTACTTGATAAATTTCGGTTTACGATTTATGACGTATTAAAAAAAAACTACTTGCTAGATCTCGTTCAAACCAATTTTTGCTGGTAGTTTACATAGTAATGTACATCATATATTTTTTTTAGTTTTATCATTCTCTTATTTTAGAAGTTACAGGGGGGGGGACACACATTTTACCACTTTGGCAGAGTCTCTCGCGCAAACTATTCAGTTTAGAAAAACATGATATTAGAAACCTCAATATCATTTTTGAAGACCTATCCATAAATACCCCACACGTATGGGTCTGATGGAAAAAAAAAATTTTAGTTTTAGTTTCAAGTATGGGAACCCCCAAAATTTATTGTTTTATTTTTATTTTTGTGTGAAAATCTTAATGCGGTTCACAGAATACATATACTTACCAAGTTTCAACAGCATAGTTCTTATAGTTTCGGAATAAATTGGCTGTGACATACGGACGGACAGACAGACAGACAGACAGACAGACAGACAGACAGACAGACAGACAGACATGACGAATCTATAAGGGTTCCGTTTTTTGCCATTTGGCTACGGAACCCTAAAAACATACATGAAGTCGAACATAGAACCTCCTCTCAGTAAGTAGGTTAAAAATAAATGTGAGTTGAAACAAATACCACCAGTGGTATTATGGAATAATTTTAATGAATGAATGACACCTTAAACATGCTTAAAGGATTGCATTTCTCTTTATGGTCACTAAACCATAAACTGTTGTTAAATATTTCCTATTATCTGAGTGCTCTATAATATAAAGAAGGTCACCAAGTATAAATAACTTAGATATAAGACGTCCCTTTAACAAAATGAGCTTATTGGTGAAGTTCTTCAAAAAGGTCAGGTGCTCACAACCGGCCTGCAATGTATGATCTCCCTTTATCCTTATTCCTTTACAATCAAAAGGCCAGTAGATAACATTTGGTAGTAATAATGTCGGGTTAAATAAACTAAGCGTCGATGTGTCGGTCGTCGGTAGTGGAGCTTGTCCGTGTGTGGGAAGGAGCATTGTTGATGTGAACACAAGTGGTCGGGCTTACGCGGACATACAGAATATGGAAGAGGCAACAAAAACATAATACATGCGGGACTATATATGATGCGAGAAGCGCAGGAAAGGACGGTGTGACGGTGCGCTTTGGGGAGGGCTTGGTCCAGCGGATGGCTTACGGATAAAATGATGATGAGTTTGTATAGAAACATGGAATGCTGCTATCAAAGAGTCGTATTTGTGATTTGAATATACGATATAATATATAATCTTATTATTTATTATAGTATTCAACTTGCTAAACAAATAATTTCAATAATTTCCAGGTTGCCTGGAAGAGATCGCGCTATGCGATAAGGCCGCCCATTGTATTTGTTTTAATTTTAAGTTTCTTGATATAATTGTATTTTAAGGTGTACAATAAAGCATATAATAAATAAATAAATTTATTTGACTTTATAAATATGTAAACGGTAGGCTGTATGGATGAATAAGACAAGATCTTTGTAGGAATGCCAACAAATATTTAATTATTATTGGTAATCAATAAATCTTTACTCACAAACTTACTAAATATTGTTTTCCAAGAACTCCTTTGCTTAGTAATTGAAACCAATTAAATTAAATTGTGAAGAGCAGCAGCAGAAAGTTAAAGAGCAGCGGTAGCCCAGTGGTAAAGGCCGCGACATACGTGTGGTCGTGAGTTCGAACCCAGGCAGGCATTTTACTTTGTGTAAATTATTTCATCACTACGGCGGCTCTTAAAACGGTCAAGGAAAACATCGCGAGAAAATCGGCGTTTCCTAGAACCAAAAATTCGAAGACGTGTGACATCCACGAACCAGCACTGGGCCCGTGTGGTGGATTAGGCCCCATTACCTCTCTCACAGAGAGGATGCCTGTGTCCTGTGAAATTAAATTGATTCTAGCTTTCATAACGGATACCTTTAATAGTCGGAAGACTCTTGAGGTTGTGAAAAATTATACAATATAGAAAATCGGAAATACCACTGTTGAACTCAAGAAGTGAAAAGTTCAACAAAATTGAACATAAATTTAAATACCGCAAACAACATTATGTAGCGAATTAAAACAACGAACGAGTAACTAAACGGTTAATAAATAATCGCAATAACTTAATAGTTAAACTTACCAGCTTCACCATAATTTCGGTAACATTAAATGGGTATGCCGTTTCCCGCTACGTTTTATTTAACGATGCTGACCCACCCCGCCCTCTACTCTAAGCGGAAACCTGATTTATTAGATGACGATGTTCTTTATGCTAAAGTTCATCTTACACTGGTAAAAACGCCATACCAAAAGTAATCGTGCTGCAATTGTCCTGTATATCTAATTCTAATAAGGTGAAGTGATATCTCTTTTATGGACTGGTTCTATTTTGAGGAGTTATGGTCTATTGATAGCCTAATAGTACGTCGCCTTAAGTATTCAGTTTATTTAGGTGTGTTGTGCCTTATAATTGGTGGCAGACTGGCAGACTGGTAGACAATTTTGAACTGTCGTTTAGTTATTTAATTCTATTTAGTTGAAGTTGCAAGGTGATTTACGAGTATTAGCGAGACAATATTTTTTTACCCGACTGCCTAAGGAGGATAATGTAAAAAAAATACATACATACTGTAACGTTACGTTTAGCTCTGGGGAGCTAAACGTAAGCCAGTAACGTTAATAGAATTAAGATACAAAGAAAATAAAATTGATAAAAAGGCTAAAGAAGTATAAAACTAAAGGGCCGGCTTCGCTCGACGTGGGAAGCTAATCTGGCAGCAGGTCGGGCAGAAAGACTTGACACGGTGTGATGGTACGGCTGATGGTGCGTTACCAGTGTGCGCACCCAGTCAGCAGATCAGGCAGGAGGACGTGGCACGGTGTGATGGTACGGCTGATGGTGCACTATCAGTGGTGCGCCTAGTCAGCAGGTCGGTAGATGAGTAGGCAGCAGGAATCTGCGCGTGTTGAAACGGGCGCGCTGTGGTCTCGCGCATCACTGTAGACTTGACTGCCACAGCTCATACACCACGTGCAGTAGATATGCAGCAAGGTGTTTCGGGAATCGGACTGTGACGTTACACGCCGCAGATATGCAGGAACATGGTAGGCAAATTTTACACGGTATAACACAATAATAATATATATTTAAACTAGAGCACTTCATAAATTATTACACAAGCTAGATTTAAGGCTTTTAAAGAGTTTTAAGAATAGAAAAAGACATTGTATTAGTATAACAGACTCTTGGCGTTCAGGCCAGACCTGAGACTGAAAAATCTGAAGCCCGTTTTTCATTCGATCTCCATTTCTTCTAAATTTCAAATTCAAATCTCAATAAGACCAGAAGGAATAAAAACGGCTTTACAAAGGCGGGTCAGTATGCTCAAACCTTACAATAATGTACAAATAGCTTAAGGAAAGATCTAGGTATATAGTCCATGGTACCTATGGTATGTCTATGGCTTTAAGAAAATAATATAGACAGACAGATGTCATGTCAGATAAAAATGTCAGAGTATAAAAAATTCCGTAATTTTGCAAATAAGCAATACAAATTAAGTTAAAGAATATAAATTAACCAGAAATAACTAAAAATATGCTTAACAGGTAATAAGAATATCAAAGAATACTTATAATAGAGTTACAAAAATTGATACAATATCAAAAGATATGAAGATGGTTTGTGGAGTGATATGAAACGTAAGTAGATCTTGAATAAATACTACAATACATACACTGATAAACAATCAGTGTATGTATGTATGTTTGTTCCTATATGGCGTTCCAAAGACCAAACGCGTTGGCAGATTTCAATGATTCATACGTCAATCGATTCGTCTTAACCCTGGGAGTGTCATAGGCTACATTAAAATTGGACAACAGAAAAATGGCCGATTTTGGGCGCCATATTGTGGGGCCCAATTTTTTTTTCTTCCAAACCCATCGTGTGGGGTATCAAAATAAAGGGTTTTAAGAGGTGATTTCAAACATATAAAACACTTATAATTCGAAAAAAAAAAATTAGTCTTTTAATAACTAAAAAGTTATAAATAAAAAAAGTTAAATCAAAAAACCCGACTGCTTCAAAAGCTTCAAAAACATGCTGTGCAGTCGGAGGATACATATTCTCGAGCTGGCTGACCAAAATCTGGTGTATCCTCCGCCTGCACAGCATGATTTTTTCCTTGTTTACGACTTTTTAGTTCGCTTTTGAAGCAGTCGGGTTTTTTTATTTAACTTTTTTTAAAATTATCAATAGTCTTGCGCTTGACCACTATCTCACCTGATGGTAAGCGATGATGTGGTCGACGATGAAGCACGCTTGCCTAGAAGAAACCTATTCACTCTTGACTTAATGACTCTCAGTTTGTAGTTATCACGAAATACAGACTCCGGCAGGTAATTCCACTCTTTTGCTGCGCGCATAACAAAAGTATTCCCAAAACGTTTAGTTCGTATAGGTGGGATGTCCTCCATGTGCCGATGACGCATCGCCGTAAGTCTTGTAGTCCGATGATGGAACGGGCTAGGAGGAATCAGTTCATGCAATTCCAACGCACACTCCCCGAAATGTAACCGATAAAAACCGACAGGCTGGCAATTCGGTGCAGAGGTTTTAGGCTCTGGAGCCTTGGCCCGTTTTTCGATCGACTCAAGTGCATCCTGCTGGTACTTGGTATCGCAATCTACGTCAAAGATTTATTTACAAGGGCGTTTACTGTTTCTGGAGGAACGTGAAAGATATCGCGTTTGTGACTTATTTTACGTTATCTGAGATATTAATCATATCTGATTAGTTGATATAGTGGTAGCAAGCGCAACAGCTGGGTTCGATTCCTTGGTCGGGAAAGTGTTACTGGGTTTTTCTATCCGAAATTTTATGGTAACAGCTCGGGGTCTGGACTTATGCTCGGTTGATATCGAAAAGTTCGCCCCCTATTACGTGGGACTTATACATAACTGCCCCCCTAGCCAAGTTACAAACGTTTCGTATCGAATCTCTTTCTACAATCGTTAACGCCTTCTACTTGCATGGTCTGACCACGTGATTTACCGTTCATTCCCATACATTGATTCGTTTTCTAATTAAGTTATCGATTGTAGATTGTCAACTTGGCTCCAGGTGCTGGTGAAATGTGGGCATACTATACGTGCACCTGTAGCTAACCCTTCGAGAACACAGGAGTGAGGTTATGTATGTTATATTAATCAAGCCTTTTGTTAAAGGCAATCTTATTATCTACACTTCTACACTAATACTTATAATTTTATACTTCTATACTATTATAATATGGGTGGTATTTAATACTTTAACTGTAATTCCCCTTTTTTCAATCAAAATATTCGAAATTACTACCAAAAATACTGAATTGCACACTAAATTTGCTCATCAAATAAATGAATTATACTATACTGCTAGATCTTTAAAGCTTAACTGTTTTACTGAATAACTATCTGTTAACTAAAAGTAAATCTAATAATTCTTCGAGTGCAACAAAATATTTAAGTTTTAAGGGAGGGGGGGAAACGAAACAAAGTCGACGGAGCCCCGCTGCGCAGGGCTCCTATTTCTGTCTGCAGGGTCTAAAGTAACCTAACATGAAGGAGATGACGGGAGCTGAGTTCGCTCGCTTTGCTCGCTCACTTCAGCTCCCGTCATCTCCTTCGAACCTAACCTATCCGTGTCGGGGTGCCCTAAGCTCCCGAGCTCGCTTCGCTCGCTCTTGGACTAATTCACATTTATTTTATATTTAATTGAATAATTTGTGTGCAAATCAGTATTTTTGTTTTACGGTGAGTAATATTGTTTTGCAGTAGGTTATTAGTGGAGATATTTTGTTTGCTTAAATTTCTAAATAGAGGTGCAGTTAAAAATTCCCCTTATGATATTATAAAGAGATAAGGTTTGTGAGGTTGTAGGGGGTATCTCTGGACCTACTGAACCGATTTAGATGGAATTTCGCATGGTGATAGTTTGAGAACCTGGGAAGGACATAGGATAGATGTAGATGTATTATTCCCTTGGGATGATAAAACACTTTTTACGTTTGCGAAGCCGCGGGCAGAAGCTAGTAGTATTATAAAGAGGAAAGATTTGTATTTTTGTATTTATGTAACGAATAAAATCAAAAACTAATGGTCTGATTTCAAGAAAAGGTTTAATTAGAAAGACAATAATGCGATAGTAGGTAGAGTAGGTTGGGTAGGGTAGGTAGGGTACGGTAAGTGGGGTTGGTTAGGGTAGGTAGGGTAGGTAGGTTGGTAAATAGGATAGTGTAGGTAGGTAGGTAGGGTAGGGAAGGTATGTAGGATATGGTAGGTAGCCAGTTGACGGGAGTTAAGCCGCGATGGCAGCCAGTACTTTATATTCCACAAAATTAGTTTATGAAACACTTTAAAAGTTGTAGTATTACCAACTACTTTTCATCTCGAACTACTAAACAAGCTTCGTTAATTATGGCCAGAATATGTAAGTGCAGACTTCAGCGGCTTAAACTCTTTCGTGAGAGCCATTTAAATGGAGGAGGGAGTTGGCTAGTCCGGAATAAAAATGTGGATTAAGTTGGACAATCAAGTATAAACGAGGCTGATATTTCTGAGGAGCCGTTGGAGCTCTATGCATACTAAGAGAAGTCGGTAATTTCATTTTTAATGCAACGGAGTGAACTTGAAGGCTATTCTTAGCGTTGCGACCTAAAAATAATCAATATTTAGTATTTTGCTTTGTAACTTGCGCGCTAGACGATTCGTGATGACTCTGGTAAACAGCTGATAGACATGGCTAAGAAGTGAGATGGGAAAGTGGGATGTTATTGATGGTTTTTTTATATATACTGTTAAAAAAAAAAAAAAAAAAATTCAAAATTTGATTTATTAGCAATTAGGTAAGCTTTGTTTATGTCGTAAGTTTATTCATTGAAATATTCTAAGTTTTATTTGAAACCAACATTGCACATTCCTTGTCCTAATTTTTTTTTGAAAGAACAGACCCCGAATAAAACATCCAAGTCATAGGCCACGCCGCCGCCACAATTAAGGCATACACACCGATACGGCATATAAAGTTGGGAATTAAATGAAATATGTATTCATTTTGTGAAATTCGTGTTGTTTCAAAGACATCGAGCAAAATTGGATATAACCCATGAACTGACTCTTAGCACGATTTTTTTTACCTCGTAGGGGCGAAAGTTCACGATTAACTAGAAAAAAGTACATTCACACCACCATATAGAGCATTTATGTTGTCTAGGCGCTAGTTTGGCTCCAAACCAACGACCGTTTTTGTATCAACATTGAGACGATTACGAGTAGATAGCGGATGCCCGTTTTAACTGTTTTCAGAAAAACTCTAAGGCATTGGCAAGGCTATTGAATTTTCATTCATCTGATTTTGACAAATAGCATTCGCATGAAATCTCGAAACGTTAAAAAATATATTCTACTATTATAAATCAAAAAGACAATCTTCATAGGTATAATAGTTTTGTCAATATCTGCGGCAGTAACTACATCAAGAAATGAAATTATTGAATGACGGTCAATTTCTCTGATCAGCTGTTGTTGAAAGAGGACATAAAACAAATTGGCAAAAAAGTTTGGGTTCTTTTAATCTCAGCAATATATCGTATTTTTGTTTACCAAAATATCAATGCTAAGAAATTGAAATGAAGAAATAAGTAGACGTCCCCAAATAAATATTGTTTGTAATTACAGCTCTAAGCAAAAAAGAAAAACGACTGATGTACAGACAACAATAACAGTAGATAATGTTAACAGATTTCTTGTTTATTTGCCGGTTTCACTATTAAACAAAGGGAAAATATCAGAAGGTTAGGCTAAATTATATCGTAAATGCGACTTTATATGTCTTACGGTTCAAGAATATGTCCCCACCGCTGATAAAGCTTTCATTTGCTCAATTTACTGAAGACTTTCTTTCAATAAAACCACCTCGAACAAAACTTTCTCCATATCCCTTTTTGTCTCAACCATTTATAACGAATATAAAAAATCAATACATCTTTAAGCGACATCTTGTGCCAAACACGAGAACCAGCTTGGTTGTGTGTCACCAGATGATCGTGTTATGATACCGGATGGCGTTGCTATCTGGAGATACTAATTAATGATAAAATAAAACATAAGAATTTGGGTGTATCAATTTAATTCAACAAACACACAATTCAACACCTAAATAATAAATTATTAACTTCTTTAAAATATTAACATAAAGAAAAACCGTAGACATAAACCGATCTATTGGTCAACTTTCAATGTCTATGACTAACAAGAGTGACATTTCTTTTTCATTGGAATACTGGGCGAGTACACCTGCTATAAATTTTTCTTCATCCTTAAAAGCGTTCATAAAAGGCAAAGCGAATGACTCGTAGGCGGCAGGGAACCAGCCCCAAATATAAATAAAGAATGTGTGAGCAGGCGCTGTGAGTATTAGTTGAATTAATCTTAAATTTCCATACTTGTGAAAACATGTACGTTGTTTGATGCTCATTATGCATTCTTCTTGTTGGCAGGACACTCTAGGATTATTTTTTAACCATTAAATATAAATAGGAAAATGGTCAACTACAACTACGATTATTAAGAAAAACAGCAGTTAAACTCCAACATTGGATTCCGAAAACAGATGGCACTTTAGCTTGCACGAGGCTGAATTATAGCTTCCCAGGCGAATGATACTGCTTGAGACATCATACCTCCGGTATTGAAAACTAATGGGTAAAGTGTATCCCATATCTTTCTTTCTTTTTTTTTCTTTAGTTGACCAAACTATGTGACTTTTACTTCAATCAACTTCATGCGAAACCATACCCTATCTAGTCTCATGCTGATCTAGGTGATCAGCATGAGACTAGATAAGGTGCATTGCATAGCATAGCATCTCCTGAGTTAGTTGGTGAGTAAGGCCAAAAAGATACCTTACAATTGTACCCCCAACGTGTTGCATGTGGTTTTATTGAAGTACTTAACCACTTACTATGTTTCTACTTTCTGGATTAACTTTTTAACTATGGAACTTAACCATGCTATAGGTTGGCCTCAGGATTGCTTAACACGTACAACGCCATGTCGGACATTGCTGGGCGACAATTAACTTACCCTATAAGCCATACAAAATATTTGAAATTGACAAAAAAACAATTGTTTGTTTTATTGTTAGTATTATTAAATATGAATTTCTAACTTACAAAACATTGACATAACTGCAGAAATCTTTATAAATGTGAAGATAATTCATGTCGCCCAACATTGTCCGACATGGCTTGCTGCGTATGATTATTTGAGTTTTCTTCCGTTGAAGCCGCGCGGGTCAAAGTGTCGCCCGCTCCCGAGCATCCCGCCCGCGCACCCCCACTCTAGCGCAGTGAGCGCGCACAAGTCTCAGTGCCTCGCAGGACATTATCGAGAAAGCTTGTTGCACATTTTTTTTCCCGCCAAATCGTAAACACGCTACGAGTAGGTATACGACTACAGAATAGAATATATTCTTATTAGGTATTCAAAATGTGTGACTTTGATGATGCTTTTGAAATAACAGAGGAAGATTTGACACAGCTTCAAAATATTGAAATATCACTACTGAACAGTAGTTTTCACATTAGTTCAGATGAAGAAGAAAGGCAAATAGTGCCTACTAGGCAAAATCGACGACGTATCATCAGATCGGATAGTGAAGGCAGCAATTCAGGATATGAAGTCAGTACACAAGAAACTTCAATCGTTACGCCTACCACGAGCTCTTGGTGTGAGCCAACAGGTAAACAACGCCACATAATTCCTTTTACCGAGATTTCGGGTGCTCCGCTTCATGTCAGATTATCTATGACTGACAAATCACCCATCGATTTTTATTCACTCTTTGTGACTGATGACGTGTTTCAACAAATAGTGCATAACACAAATCAATATGCTATTCATAACATTACCAGTATGCCTGATGCTTCAAGAGGTGCACGTATTAATCAGTGGAGTCCGACGAATATAAAAGAAATTAAAAAAATTTTTGGTCTTATTTTATTCATGGGCTTGGTAAAATTACCCAGATTGGCAGACTACTGGTCCAAAGATAAAATTATCGGGCATCCTTTTCCGAGAACGGTTATGTCCAGAAACCGATTTGAATTGCTTTTGAAGATGTTACATTTTTCTGATAAAGATGATGAAAACAAAGAAGACCGACTACATCGAGTACGTCAACTAGTGAACAGTTTAAATGAGAACTACAAAAAAAACTATACCCCTGGTGAAGATATTTGTATTGACGAAAGCATGGTTCCATTCCGTGGCAGAATAATATTTAGGCAGTATAATAAACAAAAAAGACACAAATACGGAATTAAAGAATTCAAATTATGCACGATTCCTGGGTATACTTACAAGATTAGCATTTACGCGGGAAAAAACGACGATACAAATACAACGCCCACAAATGTAGTTATGTGTTTATGCGAAGATTTACTCAACAAAGGACACACATTGTATACCGACAATTGGTATACAAGTGTAGATTTGGCACGGCAACTATTAGACAAAGAAACTCATTTAGTAGGCACCATTCGAAAAAATAGAAGACAGCTTCCCAAACATGTTGTTACTGCTAAGCTCAAGAAAGGCCAGTTTGCTGCAGCCGAAAGCACCGATGGAATAACTATGATGAAATGGAGGGACAAGCGCGACGTATATGTTTTGTCCACAAAGCATTCGGTACGGTTTAGTCAAGTAAATAAACGAGGACATGTGATATCAAAGCCAAAGATTGTTGTAGACTACAATAAAGTCAAAGGTGCCGTTGATTTGGCTGATCAATTAGCTGCGTACTCTACACCACTGCGAAAAACAATAAAATGGTATAAAAAACTCGCTATTAATTTATTACTTAATACTACGTTAGTGAACGCTATGATTTTATATAAAAAAGTTACCAATAAACACACGTCTATAGTAGACTTCAGAAAAGAAATAATGCAAGAATTTTGTTCGAATCCTATGACTGAGACGGAAGAGATTCGTGAAAAAAGAGCAAAAAGAGGAAAACACAGACTAGTCAAGAAAGAAGGAAAGAGTAGTATTATTAGAAGAGGGTGCTCTGAATGTTACAAGGAAAAGGTCAAAATTCTAGGTAGAAATCAAGCGAAAAATAAAGTAAAAAAAGTAAGCACATTCTGTGAAGACTGTCCAAATAAACCGTTTCTTTGTTTAGATTGTTTTAATAAAGTTCATCGTTCTTTTTAAATATTTTTGATTGTTATTTTGATTCTTTTCTTATATGATTGTTGTTTTGATTCTTTTAATTATTTCTAAACCTAAAAAACTGTTTGATTTATGTTAATTTACCTAGTAAATATTATTGAAAAATTTACGTTTTCCCATGATCTCAATTATTTAAGTTTAAATGTGATAATTGTTCCTATTTCCTAAGTTTAAAACAATAAAACTGATTTTGATTTAATAAAAATCATGATTTTTTAATTTATCTATAAACCGAACACTATTTTATTCCATAAAATCGAAAAAACAAATCAAAATTGCATTACACAATTTTTTATGTATTGTTGACAAAATAACATTTTTAGAAAAACTGACGCAACTTTTTTATATTTGTATGTTTTTAGAGTGCTGATGTGATTACACTAATCTAGGAGGCCGCGCGGGTCATGTTGCGTACAATTTTGCCCTGTATTATTGACCGACAGCTTAGTAGAGACGTTTAAACATAGCTCTGACTGTCGGACACCATTGTCTCCCACGGCCCGAACGGAACATATTGGTGTCGCCCATCATTGTCCGACATGGCCTGAATGGAAACTTATCATTTTATTTCGTGGCGTTATACGTAAAAATTTAAAATAACATAACATTAATATTGTGTAGAATTCAAAGTGGGGTTATAGGCACATGTTTTATTTTAAATCTATATACCTTTTCACTAGTAAACGTTATGTTAAACTTAATAAATAACTCTAATTTAACAAAGTTATGGAAACTGTTAATTAGATTTATGTAAATATGGAACAAAAATTGTTTTGTTCAACATGCATAGAGCATTAATATAAACTAAAAAACAAAACATAAACATTATTTGAAAAATAAAAGTGCGGTTATGGTCACATGTTTTATTTTAAACCAATATACCTTTGCACTAAAGAATGTTTTGTTATACTGAATAAAAATCACTCTAATTTAACATAGTTATATTAACTGTTAATTAGATTTAAATATACTGAACAAAAATATTGTTTTTGTTCAAGATGCATAAAGCAATTTTGTTAGACTATCTTCATTAAATTAGTTGACCAAACTATGTGACTTTTAAAAGACAAAAGACAAAAAGACAAAAGATATTTATTTCAACTGGGCCACCAAGCGGCACTTTTGAATGTCACAATTTAAATTTAAATGGAATACAAGTTGATTCTACCGTGCATTCGGAAAGTAGCTAGTTATGGAGAAGAATGCACAAGAAACTCCATACTTTTTAAATTTACATGGATTAAAAGTTGATTCTACCGTGCATTCGGAAAGTAGCTTGTTATGGAGAAGAATGCACAAGAAACTCCATACTTACTCTTTTAAAAACTCTTTAAAAAAAAAAAAAATTTTTACAATATTTAGGTACATGAGTACATACATTCATTAATAAATTCACATATGTGAGGACAATACACCCAGAATAGCACTACACACTATACTATGTAAAGGTATAAAGTATTAAAAGTACTCACACATGTACTGTGCAGTTATACAATAGGTACTAGAAAAACATCAACATCCGAAGCAGTTGAGTTATGACCAATCCCAACTGACGGCGCCCGTTCACGAACATGACGCATGAATCGGCACCACCCAGCTCAACCATCATGAAGGGAACCGAATGATCCAACACACGCGCCACCATCAGAGAGACATTTGAGAGAGCATGACACACTCAACTGCCAGGGCACACACAAGTCAACAAACGACACATACGTATAGCAAATGGTAGATTTACAGTTGGGTACATAGTACCCACACACGTGCTGTGCAGCTATACAATACTAAAAGAAATCGAGTCTATACAACACAAACATATCATTTGTTTTTGCGCCCTAGTGGTTGTGGAGCAGGACTAGCATTGAGCCAAGCATTTTTATCAGTGATATAATCCCCCAACTTATAATATGGCTGCCTGCATAGTGTGCGTTTTATACAATTTTTAAATTTTGTCTCATTCAGTTCTAGAATATGGGGAGGAATTTTATTGTAACATTTTGTACAGTACCCCATGAAAGATGAGGCCACTTTTGCCAGTCTGAAACCTGGTTGAACTAATTGGTCCCTATTTCTAGTAATGTAATTATGTCTGTCTCCGTTTTTACTAAAAAGATGTAAATTCTTTCTCACGTACATGATGTTTTCATAAATATATTGACAAGGAACCGTCATGATGTTAATGTCCTTAAACAGTTCCCTTAGAGAATCACGGCGGCGAAGATTGTAAATCGCTCTGATGGCTCGTTTTTGCAGAATAAAAATAGACTCAATGTCTGCAGCCCTTCCCCATAGTAAGATACCGTAAGACATTATACTATGAAAGTAACTAAAATAGACTAGCCTAGCGGTATCCACATCAGTAAATTGACGAATCTTTCTGACAGCATAAGCTGCCGAACTCAGCCGCCCCGCAAGTGATACTAAATGAGGACCCCATTGTAACCTTGAGTCTAGCGTGATCCCCAGGAAAACCGTTTTATCGACGAATTCGAGCTTCTCCTTGTTTAATATAATGTCACAATCAGTACTTTTGACATTTGGCAACGAAAATTTTACGCATTTGGTTTTTTTACCATTTAATACTAAATTATTGGCAGTGAACCAATCCTGAACCTACGTAGCGCGTTATTTACGTCGTCAACCTGACAAGTACGTCTATTTACTTTAAAAACTAAAGATGTGTCATCAGCAAATAACACCATATTTAGTTTGCCTTCGAATAAATGGGGTAAATCGTTTATGTATATTAAAAATAAGAAAGGACCTAAAATTGAGCCCTGGGGTACCCCCATTTTCACATTTAACCCCGACGAATTCACACCGTTTATTTGAACTAATTGTTGTCTATCACTCAAATAAGATTTAATCAAACTTAACGCTGATTGACCTAGCCCGTAATGCTCAAGCTTCAGAAGTAATGTTTCATGATTAACGCAATCAAACGCCTTCGACAGGTCGCAGAAGATACCTATGGCATCCTGCGACTCTTCCCACGCATTAAATATGTGTTTTAATAGGGTGACACCAGCGTCAGTTGTACAACGTCCTTTGGTGAAACCATACTGTTTATCATGTAAGATGTTATTCGTATTAAAATGAATGAGCATTTGATCTTCTCAAATACCTTGCTGAAAACCGGCAACACGGATACTGGTCTATAATTATTTGTGTCTTTACTGTCCCCGGATTTAAAAAGTGGTATAACCTTACTATATTTCATTAGATCCGGAAAGACTCCTTGATCCACACACAAATTGAAAATCAAAGCTAAGTACGGCGCTATAGTCTGAATAATGGAGGTACAAGCTTTGATGGAATTCCCCATAGATCTTCGGTCGGTTTTATCTTGATTTTACTTCAATCAACTTCATGCGAAACCATACCCTATCTAGTCTCATGCTGATCACCTACTCCTGAGTTAGTTGATGAGTAAGGCCAAAAATATACCTTACACATTAAGGATTCTAATCAATATTCTGGTTGTTTTTCCGTGTCTTGCAAACATGTAGATAGTGTTATATAGAGGACTTCGTTTTGTATCATATTCGGATTTCTTTTAGACTCAAGTACCTATCGTTTAATTTCTTCTTGTAAGGAAAAAGCACAATTTAACTGCTTAACCGAAGAACAGGTTCTTAGAAAACCTATGTACTTATGTAATAATTTGAAAGAAAATACTTACTTAATTAATCAAAATCTGCTTTGTTGGTCGCAATTAATAATTCTGAGCTGGTGAGGTCCTGACTTTAACAGGAAAACGACCCTGGTAAGCCAAAGTGTTATTGGGTTTTTCCATCTCATGAGCAGCTCGGAGTCTGGATTTATGCCCGAATGGCAATAGGCTCGCTATCACGTGAAACTTAAGGCGTATGTATTCCCCAAAGTTAAAGCAGTACTGGCCGTGCGGCCGCTCTGAGCCAGAATATCAATATTGAAACTATTTTTTGATTTACATATGCTATTTTAGTTATGAAGAAATTCTAGCCAACAATTTTTCCGTCTTAAAATATTTTTAAACATCCAAGTCGTTTAGGAGTATCCAAAAGTAGCGAAAACATATCGTGCTGTAATTTTATTTTAAAGTAAAACTATTAGTTACATGGAAAAACCATGTTTCACAAATAACTTACATGAATCAATAATAAATATTTTCTTTTTTCAAAACTTTTAACCTAGTCGTTACTAAGGAATATGCTTTAGAAAGTAACCGTTATGCGGCACTATAGTGGTGGAAGCTCTTAAACATAACTGGTGATATGTGAGTGTACTAGTATATTATATATTTATATAATGTACTTCTATCTGCCTAACCCTTCGGGGGATAATGGCGTGATGTTATGTATGTAAAAAAGTAAAATTTCCTTCCACGAACACACATAATTTACCAGCCGCTCTAAATAATTAACAAGAATGCCTTTTTCCTAGAAAACGATTTCATTTCAAGACTTAAATCTCGAGAATGGCAGCGAGGAGCCCGGGTCCCGAGGATCGCGTTCATTCCGGCTGAACGAAGCCGGAATGAACGCCATGTTTGAAGTTTCACCAAGTCCCAGACTTTTGCTATATACCCGTAGGACTTATGCATGTGATCTAGCCAACAATTCAGTTTATATAGCTTCATTTCATTATTTGAACGACCTTTGTTTTATTTTGCAACAGGAAGGCACATTTATTATTTTATATGATGGATGGAAAATGGATCTTGCTTCTATTCTAACATAGTAGTAAATCATCAGCTTTTTAAATCTGCTTTAGAAGTCAAACTACATGTGATTTACTTTCGAGCTACCTTTTTTCATCTTTATTATTATAATAATGAAGTAACTAAGTTTGATTTATATAGTATTTTGAAAATGACTAAAGTTGAAGTAAGTAGTTCAAACAACGGTAGCTTATTTTTGTTACATAAGATTTCTAGGTATTCTATCCTCAGTTAGAAACTAATTACTAATCTGAAGAGTCTCTTGTAGCCCTTGACTAAATAAAACTATGCAAGATAAATACTATTTAGCCCTAGTTTGTAGAAAATAACAATTCTAAGTAAACATAACCCCGGCGCCCGTTATATTAGTTCTGTGTTCACTCAGTTTGCGAAATACGATTGAAATATTCAGAACTAGGAACCTATTTCATAGGTAGGTAGATATAATCGTTTCCTTTGAGGCGTTCTGCTGTTAGTGAGTATTAAATCTAATAGTGAAGCGCCACTCAAGGGCTGGAATCGGGATGAATCGCTTGCGATGCGGGTCTTTTTTCGCTATGTCTAATATTGCATTTTCAGTAGGTACCGATTTCTTTAAAATATTATTACTTAAAACGACTGCTTCTTTGCTCTAGAGGTTGGAAGCGCAACTGCTAGACTAGTTGACCATTTTTGTGCCCTGCAAAGACGACCAGTCCAATATCAGAAACTAAAGCATAATTGACAAAATGTGGGCGCAGAGGTCTAGACCTCTGCCTACCTTCTGCCTCAGGTAATACAGACCTGATGTAATATTAGATAAATCAATCAATATGGAATTAATCACTGAACCGTCCTCAGCCGGTTTTCTGTCTGACGAACCGATCTTCAAGGATCAAAGGTGTCCTGTCCTCGGCAGTGGATAGGGGCGGTATAATTCAACGAGCTGAATGACAGAGTAGATTACTCTACCTAGATAAATGAACTCTATACTTTGCCTTCGGATCTCCTCTATAACTAAATATTCCATTATTCGAATAACTGAATATATTTTCCTAAAAAGTTAGAAGCACTCCCGCGTTCTGTTTTTGGACGGAGTTTAATAACGTTTGGAGAGTGAACTATTTTGAATGAACGAAGGTAAATATTAGTTCTTGCATTCAATGTTCAGAAAAGGCTAGTTGGCATTAGCTAAATGGAATTCTAATAAAGAACCTAATTAATTTTACCTATCTGCTTACTTTGGTGTTAGAAGTTGACGGATAATTTAATTTTATGAAATGAATCCATTTCATAAAACAACATTTACAATTTATTATTTGATTTGTCTTAAATATTTTGAATTTCAGTAAATAAATAAATTTGGTTATTTCAAATTAACTTAGAATTCAATGTCTCTCAAACAAGGGACTTTAAAACCAACCAGGAAAATACAAAAGCTCTTTTGTGGCACATTCTCAAATTCATTACAGAACTAAGTGACGAAATCCCAGAACTTGGCCATTTTCTATTATTCAGAAATTGAGAATGAATTACCCCTAAACACGATGGTGCTTTTAAATGTTTCATTTCTGCTTATGATAAAAGTAGATGCAATTCAACGATAATCAGAAGATAGTTAATTATCTCCTACTAGCTTATTCCTCTCTTCCTGATTTATATAATCGATCTGTGTCAGATGACACTCAATAAAGGTAAAATGTTTTCTGACGCCGATGACACAGCGCTTGTATTTCAGGGAGAAACTTGGAATGAAGTACAACATAATGCGGAGATAGGGCTCCATCAAGCCATTTTATGGTTGAGGCATAACTTGCTCACTCTCAATCTATCAAATACCTCATATGTTCAGTTCACAAATGCTCGCGTAAAGCAGCTGAATGTGGCGCAAAGTTTCATCCAAACCCGTTAATTGAGACCGAAGCATGATTGTTTAAAAACGTCCAAACATAGACTACAAGAGCGAAAACGTTTGGAAATACTTACACCACAAGATTTCAAAAACTATAACTTACAAGCGGGTACTTAATGTAACCTACGGCACTCTGCATCATGCAGCTCGGAGCTGGTACAACAACCACAATGGTGCATAAATAACGAGGGTGTAGCAGACAACACCGCAACCAGCCATTCCCTTTAGTTATCTCTTACAATATCCGATACCCTCCATATTTCCATGTTTTGTTTTTCCAGAAATGTAGAAGGGAAAACCAATTTTAAAATTGGGCCGAAGTGTTACATATTTTGTTAAGCATGTAATCTGAACTTAAGCCGATGTTTGAATTAATGATTTTGTTTGCCATAGTAACTTACCTTATAAAGAGACCTTGGACCAGTAGTGAGACAGCATATGCTAATAAAAATAGACACATTAATAACACTTGGTAATATGCTTCACAGTTAAAAGAAACCTGGACAAGATCAAGTCCTGTTGGAGTATTTATTGACTACATCCAACGATATCATATTCGTTTCTATTTACACATCGTGGAAGCAATACGATTAGGAGTACCTAACATACTCATGTATGGCATGTACCTTTTAATGATCAACAAATTACGAGTACTTACTTGACCTAGCTACGCGTGATGAATGTATAAATAAAACTTATTCATGTGTATCGGTAGTGAACACATTCTTTGTTACATTATTATATGCAAGAAGTGTGCAGGATGATTTATCCCCTTATTGCACGGAAAACAAGCCACAGTAATTTAATATTTAATAAGGTTAAAATTAGCATGGCGAAACGGTCAACAAATACAAAAACAATGAAGCGGCTGAAAAATATTTGTATTGTTTTGTCTGCCGCTGAACTTTCACATTTTACACATCAAAGGAGTTTTTTCGTTTTAAAATGGAAATAAATTCTTTAAACTACATAGTTTAATTATTCCAATAAAAACTCAAGGAAAACTAAAAAAAAAATAAAGGTTCTTTATCAATCCTCTACCGTACTTAATATTCTTGTCTGTTTTTGGCACAACTGTAATTGCACTCATAACTGTTTTCAGCGAAGTCGTAAACGTACCTAACTAAAGTACAAATCATGAAAGTAAATAAGTTTTTTGCATCATCTTGTCATTTATGCAAATTTAATTGGGTTTTCTCTATCCATGAAGGAATTAAAAACCTAATCACTTGACTTTTAAACACTATTTGAAAAGTAAGTAGGGTGTGAGGGGCTTGTTGTAACAGGGGTAAGTAGTAACAGAGCTTGTTCACTAGGAACTAAATCTTTCTATTACCCGACTGCGGGAGGGTGATGTTTTTCGAGCTATACATACCATAGGCTATAGTGACATGGGCTAAATATTTTTTATATAGCCTAAAAAATACCTTTAAAAAAAAGGGGTAAACATTTTTTTTTTCGTTTCCCAACAATATAAAATAAAATAAATAAATATTGTTTTTATTTGGGACAACATAGGAACCATTTTTGTTAGTAAACACCTTAGATACTACGACTTACACACTAGGATTAGTAACAAATTTAATAACAACAGACAACTTAGTGAGTCATGTACCTGCGAGGCATTTCATGCGGATAATGATTCCGAATGAGATGCCTCAGCACAGGAGCTGTCGGGTCCTCAGCCACGACTTTCAGGAAGCTATTGCCACTCCCCCGAGTCCTCCTCACAAGCGATGCCACCTTTTTCCTGATGATAGCATGGAAACCATCTGTACCCGATTGGGCAAACATCCCCGAGGCACTACAGAAACGAGGAAGCTTCAACATCATCGTGAAAACATTATTAATATGGGTATCAAATGAAAACGACTCAATAGGCCATTACAAAAATATATGTATTTATGTTCCTATTTTGGATCAAATTCAAGATAAGTGTAACTTTGATAGCAAAATAAATAATCTTTTACAACATAACTTATTTGGAGAACTCGTTCATTACTAAAACTTAAAAGTCCAGCAAGCACCTCTTAATATTTGATGTATAAATTATATCTGGTACCTACTTGTTTTTCTCTTTTCAGTTAATACATTTTTAGCAGTCGTGTTTTTTGTTTTCACAATTTTTATTTTTTATTGATAGGATTGCATTTGACTAATACCTCGTCTACTTGTGAACGATGGTGTGATCGACAATGGAACACGCTTGCTTAGATACGAATACCTGAATTAATTGCCTGAAAACGTTAGTATTCACTCGATACTTAAAGACAGGGGAGTTTTTAATTAAAGAGTGAATAGGCAACCGACTCCGACAGAGAATTCCACTCTTTAGCTTTAAGCGCAATAACTATATTCCCAAAAGATTTTATTTTAAAGGGTGTAGTATGCAAACCAATGTTTACACGACAGTGATAACCAAACCTACATTTCCAGGTATTCCAAAGCCAAAACCATGTTATCCGAAGTTAATCTGCCTCCAGCGAGTTGTTCCAGGTACACCAACAACACACTCCAGTTACAGGGATGCAATTATTCACGATCCCCAGCGGACCACTCGCCGCAAACTGTGTACTACACTCACTGTTATAATAATCTCGTGTTAAGCTGCTTTGTACTAAAATAATTAGCGTCTAGCTGTTGGATGATATTCAGTTAATGAGAATAGAGACGTTATTAAAATATTTGAACACGTCGTTTTATTTCTAATTATATTTCTACACTTGGACAGTGAATGTAATGAAAATAATCAGCACCTGTAGGTTCAATATCACTTTCACCTTATTATTTTTACAAGCTTTAATTTAACTTGTAATGTATGTATGTATGTAAGTGTGTTCGGGTTTAATCTTGCAACTGAATTTTAAAGCAATTATCCTCAACCAATTAAGATGAAATGTTGCATACACGTTTAGTTTGGATGACAATGTACGGTTAGCTAAAGTGACGTCATTCTAAATCTAATATGGCGGACAGCCCAAGAAGACGGACTAGTTATGTTTGGTGTATTGCCATGATATTGGTATCAAATGATAGGGTTTGCTGAGAAGAATACGAAAGAAGCTTGATGAAAAACAATATTTTTTCATGTATGTTTTTTTTTCTACACAAAGTGACATCGGAAAGTAAAAAAGAACGGATCGATCACGTGATGTTTCGATACCGCTTAACAAACCCATACATTTTGGTAGTTTTGACATTTGTTAGGCCGTTTGTTCACGACGCAACACACGATACGACATAACGTGGTCACGATTCAGAGCTCTATATATTTATAAGAACCGTTTATTAATTGCACGACAGCACAATACACGCGATACGATTTACAAACGGGTTTTTGGCTATGCCGTCGATGCCGCTATGTAGTTGCGACTTTTTTACTGTGATGATTTAGCGGCTGTACAAAACAATTACGAGTATGAGCTTGTTGACGACACCGTACCGCACTGCTCACGTGTGGTTCGTCACTCATGCGCTTACAGAACAATGCAAGTGCACTGCTGCAGTTAGGGTTTGCACTATTCGTTAAATTTTAATATTCGAATAAAATGAATACAAGAGCTAAATAATTATTTTCAAACAAAATCAAGCCTTTTCATAATTTTATTGTTTATTCATTAATAAAAAACCGGCTAAGTGCGAGTTTAACTCGCGCACGAAGGGTTCCGTACCATTATCGCTAAAAACGCCAAAAAAAAACACGTTTGCTGTATGGGAGCCCCTGTTTAATATTTATATTATTCTATTTTTAGTATTTGTTGTTATAGCGGCAACAGAAATACATCATCTGTGAAAATTTCAACTGTCTAGCTATCACGGTTCATGAGATACAGCCTGGTGACAGACAGACAGACGGACCGCGGAGTCAATTCAATTCAATTTATTCAGTTACAATATACATCACAGAGTCTTAGTAATAGGGACCCGTTTTTACCATTTGGGTACGGAACCCTAAAAAATAACATGTTTATAGTTTTACAGAGTAATCTTCGATAAGTAACCGTTGGGTAGTTCCGACCATTGTCGGGTGAAGTCTATATCCGTCCACTCCCCGCCCGATCCCATCACCAAGAGGCGCTCGGCGGGTTTGGCTGTACAAGTCAGCAGATTGGGATGGGATGCGTTCTTTCTTCGCATCTTATGCTTGGCAGCCTATTTACTTCACTTCGGCTGATGATGCTTCGTCGTGCGTGGACGCCGTGAAGGATGTTTTGCGCCAGGGAATGGAGTACTACATTCCGTTCTCTGACGTAGCAATGTCTAGCGTTGACCGGCCATGGTTTGGCGCCAAGTGCAAACGCGCCGACCCGCTTAAATATGAGGCGTACCTGGCATGGGTCGACGCTCGGACGCGCAAAGCAAGGGATGCGAGTCAGCGGAAGAGAGCCTTCAACTGACAAGTCCTGCAAGAAGGAGATGCGAAGGGCTCGGTTTGACCACATAAGCCGTATTGTGACCAAACTTGCTTCATACCTAGCTGGTGGTAAAGCGTTTTGGTCCCTGGTTAAGTCGGTTGAATCTTGCTGCTGAAACCCGACGGATCACTGGCCCACTCTGCTGAGGAAAAAGCATACTGGTTTGCCTTTCTTTTTGCGGAATCTTCAAGTCTGGATTCTAGTGACGCGCGGCCCCTTCCTTCTCCTGATGGATGCGAAACGAGTATGTTGGATATTCGCATAAATCACAAGGTCGTTCTTAGGGTGCTGCGCCACCTCGACTTGAACAAAGCTAGTGGCCCCGACGGGATTCCAGCAATTGATCTTAGAACCTGTGTGCCTGAACTGTTTCCGATCCTGACAAGCCTGTTTCGTCTTTCGTATGAGACTGGAAAAGTGCCAAATGCTTGGAAGAAGGCTAACAGTAACAGTTCAGCCTGTGCCAAGAGAAGGGCAGTCGGGCTGACCCGACCTACTACACACCCAAGCCACCGCAAGAGTATGGAACGGGTACTCAACTCTAAGCTCCTGGCATACCTAGAAGCTAATGACATCCTCAGTGACCGCCAATATGACAGCCGCCAAAATCGATCAACTGGATCAATCTTCTAGCGTATGCCATTCACATCTGGAGTGAGGCCATCGAAAGGAACGGGGGAGTGCTTGCCGTCTCCCTGGACATCTCCCTGGCTTTTGATAGAGTCTGGCATGAAAGCGTTATTGTTAAGCTTCCTTCATTCAGTCTGCCCAGTTGCGGATTGCAGACTTCCTGAGGGACCGGTCCATCTGAGTGATTATTGATGGCCGCTCGTTTGAACAACTGGATATTAATGTCGTGGTTCCTCAGTGGTCGGAATTGTCAGCAATATTTTATGTGTTATTGTGTTCTTGCTTCACATAAACGATCTGCTAAAACCCGGTCCAAAAAGCCAATCTGTCCTTGATGGCAGTCTCCAAATGGGGCGATGCCAATTTGGTCAAGTTCAATGCTGCTAAGACCCAGGCGTGTCTGTTTTCCGTTAAAGGAGCCAGTTCCACCCAGCTCCTTCTTGCCGAGGTGTGACCGTGCCGATAACGGACCGACTTGAGTTTCTTGGCGTTACGCTGACATCGACCCTCAATTTTGGTCCATTCATTGAGGCAAAAGCTCAGCTGGCTGCCAAAAAGTTGGGGGTCCTTGCGAAAGTGAGACGGTACTTCACCGCAGAACAGTTCCTCAATTTGTATCAAGCGCAAGTTAGATCATGCAAGGAGTACTGCACATCTGCGCATCATCTCTGGGACAGCTGGATGCACTTGAGTCGAAAGAAAAACGGACCAAGAGGCTTATGGGCAATGAGATACTGGTTGAGTTAAGGCTCCAGAGCCTTGAACATCGGCGCCGAGTTGCCAGCCTGTCGTTGTGTTTTTTATTGGTTAAATTTTGGGGAGTGTGCGTTGGAATTGCATGAACTAATTCCTTCTAGCCCGTTGCATCATCGGACTACAAGACGTACGGCGATCCCACCCATACGCACCCATACGCACGCGTGATTCTTCGTCGACCACATCATCACTTACCAACAGGTGAGTTAGTGGTCAAGCGCAAGCCTATCAATAGTAAAAAGTACCTTTATTTATTACTTTATTAACTATTCGAATATTCGGCGAATTTTTATGAATTATTCGAATTTGATATTGTACCGGTTATTCGAATAATTGAATATTCGAATATTCGAATTGCGAACCCTAGCTGCAGTGTCGTTGCAGAATAGAATCTAGTGAACAAACAAACGAACGATAGATCATCTGCAGTGTTTCATGTGTTAATAATCGTGACGCAAATCGTGTCGTGCGGTGCCTCGTGAACAACCGACCTTTTCGTTGATAGAACGCCTATTTTTCTAGAATCCTAGGGCGAAAATACACGTGCCATTAACTAAGTTTATTTTGCACACTTTTATGCAAGTACGCAGGAAAGGAATGTGTTTGAAAATTGCATTAACATTTTCATCCTCCAGCGTCCCTTTCTAAGTTATTTTATTCAAATAGAGTGAGCACGGTCTGTTTATTTTACGTCAGTTCTTCGCCTTTGTTTTCTAATTAAAATACTGGAAGTGGCGGCATCATTAAATCGCGTATTATACAAGGTTCTATTTCGGACAATTATTATTATGAAATGTTGATGAGATTGTTTCTGCCTGAAATGCCGGCACAGTTAATGAATGATATTTAAAATATGTTAAACGAAAAACCAATTCTACACATCGATTAGGTAATCTTACGATGTAGATTAATTTGGTGACTTTGGCCGTAATCATAGTATTTTTAGCAAAATATTTTTTTTATTTGTCTGCCAGCTGCTCCTATACAATTGCATTTTAAATCGGTGCACCTTGTTTACTTCTGCCGTAGCTAAAACTACATGTCTATAACATTTCTTCAGTAGCCATAAATTATTTTCGTAGGCCTTCCTCTATTTTCTGTTCATAACATAAAATTAAAATAGCTAAATACTCGAGGACAGCCATTGCGTTAGCTGCACATTAGTGTACTAGTGATATTTTCGTTCGATACGTGGCAATATTTGATAGACGCTTGCAACTGCAAATAGAATGCGGAAGAGTCGCTGGCGCCTGCCGCATATTCGCAACGCACGTCAACACTTTGACAACGCCCACCTTACATAACGAACTTTATCCTAGGAATATAGGGTTTCAAATGCAGTGACAGCATTTCGTGAAATTGACACCGATTTCACACGACATTTTTCAGTGGATATCTCAAGATTTTATTTTAACAATTTACGCTGCCTTGCTTTTGCTGCTTTGGTTAAGGATACAAAACTAGCTGAAATATTTTTTAAAGTATGCAATACCCCCATTTTTTTAAAGTTTTGTCATAATTCTTCTTCTTCTTCATCGTCGTATAGATGATTCCACAATTATATACGCAATATGCAAACTATTTCCTGCAAAAAGTAACTAGGGTTTAGCTTATTAATATTTTGATTTTGACTGTTCGAAATCTGATATATTGAGAATCTGGTGTTTAGATAATCTGGTATTTTGCGAATCTGGTATATTGAGAATCTGATATTCTGAGATCGAGCCGTTTTGACCAGTATTCAGCCACGGTAACAGCATTTTCGTTTGCCTCGCACAGGTCCTTCGAGTGCAGGTGTTGTTGCACAGACAGCATGATAGGAAGTGGGGCATTGTTTGGGACGTTGCTCCGCAATCGCACTGTGGGTCATTGGAGTACCCGCACCTGACTAATTAGTGCTTGCAGCGACCCACTTGGCTTCAGAGTCGGTTTAAGGATTTCCAGGTGGGCCATGGAAGTTGGTGGCCTGCAGGGAGCTTTTCTGCAGGCTCAATATAATCAGTCGGAGGGGGATTTTTGAGGAACCAATGTCTCTTCTTTGTCTCACTAGACCTGTTGTCATTAATTGGTTTGGTTAACCTCCGAAAGCTTTTCCGACTCTGCAATCTGCCCCTTGGCTTCTCCACATTGTATAAAGAGTGTCGTCTATCTGTCTTCAGCTTGTGTTTTTCAGAAGAACAGGCTACTTCTCTTCGTACCTCCGAAGTGGCTATACTGCAAGTGGGTACAGTGCTACGAGTGGTGTTGGTTTTATATGTATAATTGAGGGCTCCATCAAGTTGTCGGGCATGGATGGATCGATGCCACACTGGGAATGCGAATTCACCAGCCGAGAAGCAGAGTGCTAAACCCGATGTACGAAGTACATGTGGAGAGGCACCCCAGGCAGTAGATGTCAGAGGCGAAGCAGATTATTGCGCGTGCTGACTTTAAATATAGTTTAAATACAGTTAGACCTATTAACTGTTAGTTAAGTAGTTCGAAAACCTATTATAATTTTACCAGACACTTAATAGTATATTTTGCCAGACAGCATGCTAAAAGGTTTGTAACCCTTGCAACCTGCGTCGCAGAAATTTTCTTGTATGTCAGCGTTCAGTCAAAGGTGGCATCCAAGTACACAGAGTTTTCATTGTGCTCTATGTCAGCGTCTCGCCATTCATACTAGTGATAGTGGAGTTTTCTAACAGTGAAAGAATTTTAGTAATCGGATCATTACTTTCAGAGATTACCCTTTTTTACAAGCTTTAATTTAACTAACAATGTATGTATGTATGTGTGTTCGGGTCAAATTTTGTAAATGAGTTATAATGCAGTTATCAGTTATTATGCAGTGGTGGCCCGGTGGTATCGGCTGCGACTTACAAGTTGTAGGTCGTGGGTTCGAGCCCAGGCAGGCGCTTTACTTTGTGTAAATTATTTCTTCACCACTGCTCTCAAAACGGTGAAGGAAAACATCGTGAGGAAACCGGCATGTCCTCGAACCAAAAATTCGAAGACATGTGACATCCACCAACCCGCAATGGGCCCGCGTGGTGGATTACGGCCCATTCCCTCTCACAAAGAGAGGAGGCCTGTGTCCCAGCAGTGGTAACATTAATAGGCTGATGATGTGATGTGATGTGCAGTTATCCTCTACCGATTAAGATGAAATTTTGCATACAGGTTTAGTTTGGATGACAATGCATGGTTAGCTAAGTGACGTCATTCTTAATCTATATGGCGGAGGGCCCAAGATGGCGGACTAGTTATTTTTTGTGCACTGCCATGATATGGGTATCAAATGAAAGGGTTCGTTGAGAAGAATACGAAAAAAGCTTGTTTAAAAAAATAAAAATATTAAGACAATGAGGCTATGAGGCGGGTTTTGGCCAGTACTGGGACAATATAGGCTAATAAACATAACAGGTAGAATGTAAAAGAGGAGAGAGGAAGGGGTTCGTTGGGCGTCAAAAAATTTCGTCCACATCGTTATTGTCAATGGACAAAGTACTGAATACGCTGGTAGCATTGCCACGTTGGATAGCAATGCCGATATTTCTTTGGCCGAATAAAAGTCCGATTCGCTTTACTGCTTTACGTCAACTTTACACTTTACGCCATGAAAGCCGTTAAGTACAACCATAAAACTGAAATAAAAAGACAACCCCAATTAATAAAAAATACCGAGGCATTCAATGTAAAACTAGAAAATCCACTTTATGATTTATACCTGTATAATAAAGTCTATTCAAAGCATTTACTGGTGTTCTGCAAAGTACTTTGTCGAGCACTATGAACACAGGAATGTTGTTTAATTCTGAAAACTTTTTTATTAGCGAGTTTCAGCCTAGACCAGCTCAGAAAGCCGGCGTTTTAACAACTGCTTACTGTTTTTTATGTTGAAGATTAAAGTGCCTATTATGATGAAATATTATATTTAAGGGCTCGTAATAGAGGCTCAAAGAGTGTAGTAGATTATAATCTAAAATATCAGAATTGAACAAAAAGTCTTGCAAGTAGTTTTGAGAGTCTGTTTTCCTATTCAATGCATCTTAATTTTAAGCGAAAGACGTCCACTGCTGGACAAAGACCTCCATCAAGCATCACCACATCGACCGGTACGTTCAGCATATCGCTTTCAAAGGACTCACACGACCCTCATCAGTTAATTGATCAACCTTTCAACGCTTAAAATGCACATTATTGGTACCCATTTCACTATGAAACGTAAAAAAACAATACACAGTAATTGAAATCCACAATTAAAGAAAACCGCTGTGGATCAGCGTAAGTGTTTTGTTGTGTCTGACTCCAACTAAATAAGCTTAGTCTAACATGCAGAATTGCTCTCTCTAAATGAAATAACACACAGACTTTTCATTTGTTAGGAGGGGGTGAAAGTACTCATGTATATGATCAAGTTTATCTAGGTACCTGCCGGGCGAGCATGGCCTCTGTGACAGGCTTGAGTCACGCATTTTATCACGGTTTTTGTTCCCAAACTGTGATAAAATGTGTGACTCAAGCCTGTCACAGTAGGCCGTGCTCGCCCGGCTGTATAGGACTAACTTAAGATATTTAAACAAAACTTGCAGTTCGGTATATTTATGTGAATAATATCTGCCGCCCGCGGCTCCACCCGGGTTAAAGTAGAAATGATTCCAAAGGATCCTACTACTTGAATGAAATGTATGCTATATTTTTAATCTATCTGTGTGCCAAATTCCGTTTATATGTGTTCAGTAGTTTTTGCGTGAAAAAGTAGATAACAAATATCCATCCATTTTTACTCGCAAACTTTCTCATTGATATCACAAAATAGTAAGTATACAGAAGGGCCACTCCCGCCGTTTAGAAAATTGACAGCTAAACTTGACAGATTCACTAGGGTTGCTACTATATTGATTCCGAATTAAAAAAAAGAGTAGGTTGCCCATGTTACAAACATAAATACATAGATTCGTCTAAACATACATCATATCATGCTTACATGCCTTAGAGGGTAGACAGGGCATCAAATATCCATTTAATATCACGAAACATTTAATATTACGCCACATACGATGAATATTGGAGAGTAAAAAGACGTAGTAATAGTGTAATAATGATCCCACTTAAAAAAATAAATTGTAAAAAGCTCCAAGCTCGACAAAAATATAAATGTGAAAAAACAGGTACCTAATAAAATCAAAAAACCAAAGATGATCTTAAACAAGAATAAAATTATGCTGTGCAGTCGGAGGAAACATATTTGTAAGCTGTATACTGCTGTATACAGCTTACAAATACTGCTGTAGCTGTACTTGAACCTTATTATTATGACAAGTTTCCAATTTCATCTATGGGCTTAAAATAATTTATTATAATCCTAGATAATGAATTTCTAATTTGTCATCTTGAAAGATTAATGACCTTTATAACTTAAAAATAATTGAAGAAAAGAATTAAAAACAAAAAAGTAAATTCGGTCTGTAACAAATAATAAAGGTAACCCATCCAATGCAACCAACCTCGTTATAGTACTTAATGTATGAATGACGTGACAAACGCATGCACAAAGCAATCATGACAGCCGCGACTGAGCTCGGTCCAACATTGCCCAATATTCCCTGTAAAACCGAAATGTCAAAGTGAGAGTGGCCCCTCTGTTTGCGGCGCGCCGCCGCTTACGTACTTTGTGTTGATATATTATTATTAAAGTTGCCTTTTATTTGTTTTTATCTGGTGTACAATAAAGTATATATTCATCAATAAATATTACAGTAGGATATCTCGTTAAAACATGGGGAAAAACTGAGATGATTTAATTTGTATTTTGTAAAGTCTGTTGTAGAGAGTATCGCTTTAAATAAATGCTTCAATTTTCCTCCACCAATTACCCAACAAGCCGGAGTGTTATTAATTTTCACAAGAAAATCAACATATTTATTTAAAACGAACAAGATTTCGGGCTTCGATACCAATAAATTAATGCAATATTCTAATTAAATGTGAAGATCCCCTTTCTCTTGGAAGAGCGACTTTAGATGTATTAAATATCTTTGAATTGATTAATACTGAAACCAGTTAAAATAAATTTGTTTTCTTACTTATTAATAAACAAGATTATGATAATGCAAATTACACCTAATTTCATTCTGGATCCGAGAAGCGTGGGACTGGTCGAAGTGGAGACACTTGTTGGGTGAGGGTTATGTCCGACAGTGGACGTCTTTCGACTGACATGGTGAAGACGATGTGCCTTTTTTAGACCTCGGGTTCTCAAATGGTTCCGATATTGGAGATCGCTTGTGCGGCGTCTCTCGGCAAATTATCAGACACTTCCATCCTGTTCTGTTTGAAGTGTAGTTATTTTGATGTACTGTAGGAATCTGTTTCTTAGTTTCTATGTAATAATTGCTCAATAAAAAAGTCTATTATGAACAACCGGTCGAACAAATTATCCTCAAGGAAAAAAGTAAAAAAATCTGCATTATGCAAATACGACAATTGCTCTCATTTCCTTTTATTTGTTCTCGATTTTTCCCCAATTTCGGATTATTAGGTAATATTGATACCATTGCCTCCTGATTTTTTTTTGTTTTTGAACTGGGGGAGTTTCATTTCATTTACGTATTTAGATTGTTAACGAAAAAACCTGATAAGAAAGCAGAAAAGGGAAAGATAATATTTTATTTTTATAAAATCAATTACATTAGGGATCCCTTTTACGAAATAGCTTTCGTGATTTTTACCTAAGATATCGTTACTACGTAGTTACTTACGGTGAATTTTACCAATATGGTTATTTCGAGAAACTAGGCTGACAGTGACTGACAGTTTGTTTCTGAATGATGCTGAATCGAATAACATTTTCCGATAATTCCCGGCAATGTTCGAGTCCTTGCGAAGGAATATTCATAATTCCGAGAAAATATAATTGGTAAAGTCAGCTCACCAAACTCTATACCTCTTTATAAGACAGGTAAAATCCCGAGAAGCTGTAGGAAAATTAAATCTAACCTTCACTGGTTAGATTTAATTTTCCTACAGCTTCTCGGGATTTTACCTGTTCCACCAAACTCTATACCTCTTTATAAGACAGGTAAAATCCCGAGAAGCTGTAGGAAAATTAAATCTAACCTTCACTGGTTAGATTTAATTTTCCTACAGCTTCTCGGGATTTTACCTGTCTTATAAAGAGGTATAGAGTTTGGATGTCATTGGGGCAAATAGTATTTGAGATGCAATAGTAGGTACCTTGGACAGAGTAGTCTTAAACATAGCTTTATATTAACTGTAGCTTTTTGCAGTGGCATCGCCCGTGTGAAAGTAGGAAACTGTCCCAAGGGAACTGATAACTGGGATAAAAGTATCGCGTGTCCTAATCCTCCAGTCAAGGAGGTCTCTTTGGTTACCTAGCGTGGCGCGGGGGACGTTTAGCACAGTTCCGAGCGCGCAATTGGTTGCTCAGTTGACACAAGGATTGACTGACCAATCGCATTGCGTCCACATTCCGTTCGCTCTATATGGTGAATGGTCAGTTCGCACACTATGCGCGAAATTATCGCCACTACGCCAAAACCTTGCCAAGTTATGTGCTGACAACTATACCGTCCTAATTTCGTCAAAAGCCGCCAGTTGTTAAGGCGTGACTGATACATACTGTACCTAACATTTATAATAATAATAGAAAAACAGGAAGATGTGAGATTTGTCCTCGATCCAGAATCAAGCTGATTGGCATTATATTAAAGAGGTCAGTGCACTTCATTAGGTAGACAACTTCAAAAACTTAAAATGAAGACGTTCAAAATCAGTGTTAAAACAACGTATATTTTGCAAATATTTTCCTCCTTCTTTTCCCTGTTTTCCCAGGAGTAATATCTAAGCAGTTCCGACTCTAACCCCGGAGCAAGTGATTTACTCGAGAATATCTAGAGTCAAGCACACTACATTTAACACGTGCGTCGCTGAGAACTGAAAGATTTCAGACAATACTGGGTAGGTGTATATTTAGTGGCAATAAGACCATTAATAGTTACTAGAAGAAATAAACCTAGCGTGTGCTACATTATACATTCTAATGCAGAACAAAGTTTTTTTTTAAGTGACTGTAAAATAACAGTTGACGAATAACGACGTGACTTAATTGCCTTAGTAGCCAAGTTAATTCCCAAAAAAAAAAACAGACGTCACAAGAATAAATAAGGAAAATTAAAAAATCCTGGCAGGCAGAGGAAAATAATAGTTCTTTTTTTGAAAATTTGCGTTATCACAAAACGCACTTTTCTTTGTTCTCTATTTAGGTCAGAAAATAAATAAACTTTTACAAAACCCGCAAGCTTATTACGTATCTTTTGCAATAGCAAAACGATAGCGATCAAACGCTTTATGTCATAAAAGTCGGAATTACCTGCAGTGTAGGTATGGTAGGTCCTACACAATTGTTTGCTAATCACTCGCTGTTTGTCAAACGCACTTATTAAAAAAAAAACCGCCAACTACTCTAAAACGTTTGTATTGAAGACCAATTATTGCGCAAAAATCGCTATCGTTTTTCTCTTGCAAACGATACGTAATAAGCCTGCCGATGTAGTAATAAATATGAATTTCTATTCATAGAAGCTTTTATAGAAATAACTGTGGAAACATTTTGGTGTTTTCTCCATGACCGATTGGGAACAACACCAAACTACGCAACAAGTGACACTGTAATGGATTCTCTAAACTTTTTAACATTTCTCATACAGTTAAATAAATAAATTTAACTCATGTTACCAAATATTTATCTAAGAATGTTCTATATGTATTTTCTGGACTATCTACCCTGTTCGCAACGAAGTGTCACCAAAAATGCTATAATGTAAATAGTTTGAGTAAATTTATTCAAATACGTCCGCGAGACTATCTGGACTCGTAAGCACAAGTAGTGCGGACGTGTTGGATTTTGCCAACGCACCAATCCTGAACAGTTTTTCCTTAGTCAATATTGCATAGAAACATGATTTTAGTGTTCTATAGTGTTTAGTTTATGTACTTAATCTAGAATTCGTAAATAGTAGGAAGCTAATAGAATTTCACCCTAAAACTATAAGTACTGGCGTGTTTTCTCAAATAGAGTGGGCTATAGCCGTAGGTAGGTATTATTGTCATTTAAGCGCATCCAGGCAACTTAGACCGAGACTTAGGCCTTAAAGCTAGATTAAAATTATTTAGTTTTTGTAAATAAAGCCCATTTAGTTCAGACAATACGTTTGTACGAGCCAATTTTGTTGAATTTCTTCTAACGTTTTATCAGGTTGGCACTTTCAGCCGCGTTATGTGCCTGAAAGTTATAGATGTACGTATACATTTTTTTTGGGACAAGAAAATGCAGATGATGATGATAAGTCTTAAATACGTGTACGAATGTCAGTCATAACTTTCAAGTTTATCATCAAAGCAAATTTCTCAAAACCCAGAGGTGTCTTCTAAATTGAAATGGGTTTGCGAGCTCTAAGTCATGTGTCATCTGCAACTTTATCTAAGTTACTATGTTGGAAGGGACTTCCAGGTGCGGTTGAATAACAGTATTTTACACGTAGTGCCTGCGTGGGCCCTGTAATAAACCCGACTATCTGTGACAAACGTTCAATAAATTGTTCGATAAAAAAACTGATTTGTAGTTGCGTAATCTACGTAAACTAGTCTTACACGTAGACTGTAAAAACAGTTCAAAAAAGCTTTTTTACGTTTACAATAATGAACCTAATAAGTTCAATCATCAATCATATTTTGTCGTGTTTGTTTAGAACATTGTCCAAAACGCTAACTTTGTTTACTTTGTTACATTTCGATTTTCTTATAATTACCTTTTACTACTCGGTCATCCCGGGTCTTAACTGTGCACTTGCTGTCAATGTCACTCTGACGCTCGGCTTTCGCTATGGCGTACTAGTTGAACGCGGGGGAAAGTGGGGTCGCTTGCCACTTGATGTACACAGTTAGTGTAGCACTACTAAATCTAACTATCAAGTATACTTCATCTTCATCACTCCAAATTCTATCTTTTTTTTTTTGATTTGTATTACAGTACTTTTTTGCACGTTTTTAGAGTTTCATTGCACCATAATGTGTTACAATACAAATTTACACAATCGAGTGGAATGCCTCACACATTTGAAACCGCGCCATCTATTGGCATTAATTTTAAATTATCTTTGAAATGTGAATTAAGAGCCTAATATTCCATTATTATGTGTTTAGGAGAGTTGATTAAACAAGAACATACAATTTATATGTTCAATTCCCGAAAATGTTAATTTTACACACAATGTATTAACAAATCGGTGCATATCACGCCATCTAGTGAGATTTATTTGAACCAAATTTTCTTTAACAATAACGTAACCGTAGCCACGGGGACCCAGCGCTATGGTCCCCGTGGCTACGGTTACGTTATTGTGGTGAGTAGCAACTCGTCTACGTATAAACTTATCAGTGTAGATTTATTCCGACAGTCAATACGTGACTCATTGCACCCTGTAGCAGCCATACAGCCATATTTCATTCTAATACCCAGTAAGTAATATAGAACATTTGCTGAAACAATAATCTCGTAAAATTAAGCTTCTTGCTGTTTAACGTCGTAAGTTTTCCAAACACTTTGTTTTGATAATTCATCAAAGTTTTTTCTAATTGGGCAACCTACTTATTTTTAATACTGGGATAAAAATTAAGCTTCGTAGACGAATAGACAGAAAATTATTATAAGAACCCACATCTACTTGGCGTATAAAAAATTATAAATAATAATAATATTTATTGAATAAATATTTCTTATATATTACCTTTTATCGAATGTAGGTCCATGACAGATTATCTTTGACACGTCGTTGATAGAAGAGGGTTACTAAAATGTACCTACCAAACAAACCTTTTCCAATAATTTATTTACGACGAATATATTTTCTTTTAACTTTTACAAATTGGGAAAATATCCGTCATATTCGTGCAACCTTACACTAAAGAAAGACATCTAAGGTCGATTTTCACCAATGAATGAATTGGCCCTTACAATCCTTTCTAAAAGGACAAAGAAATCTTTTTCTTACACCTCTACAAAACTGCATAGGAAAGATAAAAAATAACACAGTCCCCATCATCATCATCGTCATATCAACCGAAAGACGTCCACTGCTGGACATAGGCCTCCCCCAAGCTTCGCCACACTGACCGGTCCCGTGCATCTCGTAACCAGCGGATCCCCACAACCTTCACCAGGTCATCGGTCCACCTGGTGGGAGGCCTTCCAACGCAACGTCTTCCGGTTCGCGGTCGCCATTCCAGAAACTTTCTGCCCCATCGGCCATCCGTTCTGCGAGCAATGTGCCCTGCCCACTGCCACTTAAGTTCAATTCTTCGAGCTATGTCGGTAACCCTGGTTCTCTTGCGGATCTCTACATTTCTGATTCGATCACGCAAGGAAACTCCGAGCATAGCCCTCTCATTGCCCTTTGAGTGACTGTAAGCTTTCTGATAAGGCCCATTGTAAGCGACCACGTCTCAGAGTCATATGTCATCACTGGCAACACACACTGTTCATAGACTTTCGTCTTGAGACACTGCAGTAAGTTGGACGAGAAGATACCGCGCAACTTCCCAAACGCTGCCTAGCCGAGTCGGATTCGACGGTTGACCTCTTTCTCGAAGTTGGCCCTACCCAATTGGATCGTTTGTTCCAGGTAGACATAGTCGGCCACAACTTCGAGTGTAGAGTCTCCAATCTTGATAGGAGTGGGTGTAACATGGGCATTCAACATCAACTTGGTTTTGTCCATGTTCATCCTAAGACCCACTCTTTCGGAAGCTCTACTGAGATCATCGAGCATTGTACTGAGGTCCTCCATGGTCTCAGCCATAACCACTATATCGTCGGCAAACCAAAGGTGAGTGATGTACTCGCCATTGACGTTGATGCCTAGCCCTCTCCAGTCCAGAACCTTGAAGACATCCTCCAGTGCAGCGGTAAAGAGCTTCGGAGATATGACGTCTCCCTGTCTCACACCTCGCTGCAGAAGGACGGGTTCCGAGGTCTGATCCTGAAGTCGAACTGACATTGTGGCGTTTTTGTATAAACACTTCAACACTTCGATGTACCGGTAGTCAATTTGGCACCGTTGGAGAGACTGTAGTACAGCCAAGTCTCGATCGAATCGAAGGCTTTCTCGTAGTCCACAAACGCTAAACAGAGAGGCAGGTTATACTTTTTGGTCTTCTGTATAACCTGCCGCAGCGTATGTATGTGGTCTACGGTGCTAAAGCCTTTTCGGAATCCGGCTTGTTTGGGAGGCTGGAAATCGTCAAACCTGCGCGCGAGAAGATTCGTGATGACTCTTGAAAACAGCTCGTAGACATGGCTAAGGAGTGTGATGGGCCTTAGTTCTTCAGTAGGGCATTGTCACCTTCTTGAAGAAGCATGCCTGTGGCGTTTTGCCCTCGAGTATGACGGAATCAAAAAGCTTCTAAAGGGCCTTAAGTACTGGTTTTCCACCCGCCTTCAGGAGTTCGGCCGTAATTCCGTCATCACCCGGTGCCTTGTTGTTCTTAAGTTATTTCAGAGCCATCCTAATCTCATACAGACTGACGTCCGGAATGTCTTCGGTATAGTGTCGGTTCAATCTAGCTCTTGGGTCATTCGCTAGATTCGCGACGGGTTTACTGTTTGACGTGTACAACTGTCCATAGAATCTCTCGATCTCCCTCAGAAGCCCCGGTTTGGCGGACACGATCCTGCCATCATCGGTCTTCAGTTTCGTGAGCTGGCTCTGCCCAATAGACAGATCTCTTGCAAATACCTTGGAGCCCTTGTTCCGCTCAATTGCGTCTTTAATAATTTCAGTATTAAAGCGGTGGAGGTTGCTTTTCAAGGACTTTGAGATCCGTCTATTTAGCTGCCGGTATTTCAACGCATCGTCTGAAGACTGCAAGATCATCTCACGCCTCTCCTTCATGAGCTTGAGAGTACTTAAATGTATTCTATGTCCTGATTTAGGACATGGCCAACCCGTGTGGCAGTTAAAATGTCAAAAGTTAACAAACAGACAGATTTTCGAGTTTAAAATATTATAGTGGAAGTGCGTAAGAGAAATGAATACTTTTAAAAGTGATTTTTAAGCCATATGAAGCTAAAATGTATTCATTGTTTTTTTAATAGCGGAACACAAATGCATCAATGCAAAGTTGAATTTTTAATAAGTAATCTATAGCTAAATGTACTAAATCTTTACGTAAATGACTGAAAAATTAGTACCTATACTAAGTTTAAAATAAAATGTAGACAGCTTTGCATTTTTAAAAGTCGACTTCTAAAGCTTCAATGTAGAACACGCCTTTAAAAATAATAATCATGCGTTTCAAAAGATTTGTCAATCGTTTGAAGAAAAATTACTTCTAAAATAGACGCATTAATTTACCTTGCGGTTATGCCAAAGTTTTTACGTCATTTACAGTGTCCTGCCTTACTTCCTTTGGTTTTAAACTTGTCACAAAAGGCTGTGTTAATGAAGCATTTTATGAAAGGAATTTAAAAGTTGATGACTGAAAATTCGCACCCGATTTAAAAAGGGAACAAAAAAATGAAAATTTGACGTCAGGGGAAAAAGTTCTTAGATAACTTCTGACGTAAATCGTATAACGAATAATGATTCAAATATGGTAGATAGTTTCTGAATAAGTCTTTCAACTTTCTGAACATCCATCTTGATCCTGTCAACTAGATTAACTTTGTCAGGCTTATTTTACATATCCGAGGTGACGTGTGTGTCTAGGAGGGATAGTATTAATGTTGATACAGACCTAACTATGTTTGCGCCATACAGTGTCGCTGACCTCGATACAAACATACCTTGCCAAACATTTGTAGAAAGAAGCGAACTTCAGGTTGAAAATCTACTTAATTTATATAAGTATTTAATTCAATATTCACTGAACAACACCGCACAGCCTAAACCGCTATTTTTAGAAGTATGCAACTTTGCAGGCAAGGTCATAAAAAGACGAAACGAAGTACTCGTATAACAAACGAACAATATTTAAACATTCATCCCCTAAAGGAGTTTAATTGGGAATGAAAAAATGATGGGAAATAAAATCACCATCGGGCAGTGGGTTTATCTCTGTTTTTTTTTCGCGATCAATGAGTTAAAATCTCCATAAGCTTCTGAATTGTTAAAGATCAAAGGAACAAAATCGAGGTCTTTTAAATATTATTCAACCACAACATACATTTAATAAGTTTTCGTTTATCCTACTTTCTAAACTTAATTAATTTCATGATTTGCTTCCTTAACTCTCTAACTAAATTAATGTATTTTTCCCCAGTATAAATTCAACGGTCCTAATGAAACCTAGACTAGTCACAATTTAAGCTGTTCTCTCACCGAGTATGACTGCAGGCTCTTCTATTATAAAATTAATACCGTTATGAAACTGCAGTCCTGGTAGTGTTCTTCAAGGAAATTCTGATAATTTCTGCAATCTTATCTCGTTATTTGTGTTTTCGTTAAAGCATATTTCTCCAGGTTCCTATTGAAAACGGCTGGTAAAAATTATACACAAATACTTTATAGACAGTTCAACTAATTTTTACGCGCGGCGCCGTATGTGGGTGGTTGTTTGCTCGGACGACGGCTCCGCGTCTCTGGCACACACATACATAACGTATAATAAACACGCACATTGCATGCACACATGGTGCCGCGCGCACAGATGAGTTGAACTATCTATAGTAACGTGATTATTTATCACCCATTTTGGTTTTGTTTTTATTATACTTATGTATTAATATAATAGGCGATCACGCAATACATGCACGTATTTCCTGAAGGATTAGACAGAGGTTGGCCTAGTAATCGCAAGTTCTACTATTGAGGTCCAATTTCCGGGTCTGGCAAAGTGATATTGGGTTTTCCATCTGATTTTTAGCAGCAGCCAGGAGTGTGGACTTACTCTTGGATCTAGAGGCTTGCTTTCTGTTAGGTTGTTTTATAAATAACTGAAAATTCATTTTCAATTATATGGCAGGTTGTCTACGATGTACTCCCCTAAGTGTGATTCACAAGCGGTCCATTTCCCATCGTCTTCAACCATTCAATGAAAGCGTCATTCATCGTGCTTCTCTGGCGGAGGAAGCTTTTTAAAAGCAATTCCTTTTCCGTTTGTAAAGATATAATTAATTAACCCATTGCTAGGTATGGGGCAGTGAGATGAAAATTTCTAAAGGGTATAAGATTTATTGCAAGACTGCAGTCAGTTCCCCTTTAAAAAACAATTATTTGAAAATTCAATTACCTGTTTGCACGACGTACATTTCAGGAACAATTTAATTTACTTTTTCAAAAATCCTCTTACGAGGCCGGAACATAAGCCAACAAACAAAATGGTTTCCATGAAACCTTTGATCCTCTCGATGAAAACCACAATTCAGAAACTTTTGTGACTAAAACTTTACTGTTACGGTTAACGCAAAAAATTCCTAAAACGTTTCAATGCAAAAAAACAAACGAGAAATGATAGAACTTTTGACGACATCGCCTTCTGAATCTTGAATGACAAAAGTTCAAAAAAATCAAAAGATTAAAGAGGAAGTTGTATAAGTTTTCTTTGGATAATATTATTCATTCTATTTACAGTGAGATTCTGAATACTAAATGAAATTCGGTGATAGATTGTGTAGGATTTATGCTACATAATATTGTTGGCGGGCGGCAGTGTCCACTGTATACTAAGGGTGTTAGACCACAATTCACTCAGAGATGACAAGACGTTGACATGGCGATCTGTCAGTAACGACCCGAGACGTCGTCACGTCGGCTTGCCACCTATTTTTAGAGGACATAATATGAAATATCATAAAAGTGACTTGGAATGGACAAACATCTGCGCCACGTCTCCCAATTCTTTCTGTTTGCACTTTAGAGATATTGATACCATTGTACAGTCTTGCAACAAATATGAGCCGACAGTGGTGTCCGGAAAGGTATAATATTTCTGGACTCGAAACACTCTAAACTAGGCAGTGAGCACATTGCTCGCAGAATGGATGGTCGATGGTACCGAAAAGTTCTGGAGTGGAGACCGCGTATCGAAATAAGTAGCGTTGGAAGGTCTCCCTCCCAGGGAGCGATGACCTGGTCTAGGCTGTGGGAATCCGGTGGATGCGAAACGCACAGGAACAATCGGTATGGCGTCACTTGGAGGAGGCCTATGTATAGCAGTGGACGTCTTTTGGCTGAAATGATGATGATGATGATGATTACTCTAAACGAATATAAATATAAAATTGTATATTTCTTTGTATATTATTTAAAGAGTAATTCTCTGAAAGTGCAGATCCGATTCCAGGCATCTTTTACTAATGAAAAGCTACACTGTCGCCGAGAATCCAAAGGCTTTTTATAACAAAAAAATGCACGGTTTCTATGGGACGGGACAGATTGGAGCGAAGTCGCGGGAGAAGCTAGTACTACTACTATTATAAATGTGAAAGTTTGTGAGGATGGATGTTTGTTATTCTTACACGAAAACTACTGAACGGATTTAGATAAAAATTTACCGAAATATAGCTTATTCATCAGTATAACACATAGACGATTTATAAAGATATTGGGAGAAGTACTAATACCACGCGAGCGGAACCTTGGACAGCAGCTAGTAATAAATAAAAGCATCGAGGAAAGGTGCTCATCTTGCTTGTTATTATAGCAGCTCGTATATACTGTGTTCTTTCAATTTCCTCCTTTATATTATGCAAGCTAATAAAGTATTATGCTGGTGAGAGCATCGGGCTTGCGGCTTGCGTTTACATTTGCATAATCTTAACGAGAGTTGTTTAATCGTCACGATCTCTAGTTAGAACATGAATGTTATTTTTGTTAGACACCAGCAGCCTAACTGAGCAAGTGAATTCAGCAAGGGAAAGGGTTTGACCGCCATCAATCGACCAATCACATGCGAGATGAAAGCCACGATGTGGGTTTCCGTCTATGTGATTATTGGTCGACTGATGGCAGTCAAACCCTTTGCCTTGCTGAATTCACGTGCGCAATAAGGCTGATGAAATAGTAATGAAGAGTAATATTACTCAAAGCATAATATTGTCTGTACATATATGTTTGATACGGTTTTTCTAGCAACATTCAGTTTTCATTCAGCTTAAACGGGCCTCAGAGAAGGTCTCAGGAATCTTTTTATTCGAGTAGTTAAATAAAATAGTGCCGCAATTAGCCTATGAAACCGCAAGTAAAGTCAAAGTAGGGTTCAGATAGTATAAATTTAGTTTACTACAAACGAAAATCTGAGTTAACTGGCCAAACTCAGATTTTCTTTTGAAGTAAACTAAATTGATACTGTACTGTTGTGTACTGTTATTATTCTGTAAACTTGCTGCCGATATTGTGTCCTCGGCTTGTATATTGCACGAGCACAAACCTTAGCATACGGAGACGATGATAACACATTGGTAATAGAAACGGGTTAGTAGCAGTACTTCTACATACTCGGTGTAGACTTACAGCATTTCAGCTATTTCATGCTGAGATTGCGAATATTTTATCGAAAGCTTACGAAAATTTCTTACTATTGTAGAGACAGATAGAATACATTTTACTGTACACCAACATGTTATAGTTACAGAAATCATTTACAAAACAAATTAATTCTATGAATAGACTGAAAGGAATAAATTTAAAGGGAGGGCGAGGTCTAGGAGACTAGAGCATTAACTTGTAACCGAACATCAAGCATTCGCTGTTTTAAATTTAATCGAACCACTCTTCGAACATGACGCTCGATGTTTTGTTACAACCTGATTTAAAAAAAACAAATAGTGTTTTGGTGTAACATTTTATCGAGCAAAGGCACGAGCGCGGGTGACGTGAGCTGAGGTCAATAATGAACGTAAGGTACAAATAAATGTTACAGGTAAATAAATGCTCACTTTGCCGCGAGCATTACGTCGAACGCAGCGTCGAACACTCGCAAGTACGTTACATTAGATGGAAATGCTTTAGGAAACTGAGCATTTGTCTGTATTGTACCATTCGTAAGATGGTTACATCACATTGAAATGCTCGCGAAGTTGCTCTAATGTATAGTGACCTTAAAATGGTATACACAAAGTGATATTGCAACACTGATAATGATTGTCAATAAAGGATTGATAATCGCTAGCAAAGTGTCTCGAAGTAAATTTTTTATGAGTCTACTTTTTGGCAATCATTTCCGTTGATAGAATTTCATTTTGTGAAAGCCTAAAAAGTGTTTAATTATAGCCTTCTACGTAAGGATACTTTTTTGTATGTTTGATGTGATGGAGTGTGATGTTTTACATTTCATTGACTTAACACAGAACAGTGGTGCAAGAGCAGTGGTGTCGTAGGTCGTGAGTTCGAACCAAGGGAGGTGCATTACTTTGTGTAAATTATTTCATCACCACTGCTCTTAAAAACGGTGAAGCAAAACATCGTGAGGAAACCGGCATGTCCTAGAACCAAAAATTCGAAGACATGTGACACCCGATTAAGGCCCATCACCTCCCTCACAGAGAGGATGCCTGTATACCAGCAGTGGGAACATTATAAGGCTGATGATGAACACTGAACACTAGCCAAAATACCTAATAATATCGCATCACCCGCCGAAATCTGTAAGCTAAGACAGTTAAAAGAATTGCTGCGTTAGAGATTTCTTATTCTACCTGAACAGCATCAAATTTTTATAAAATCAGCCGAATCTTTTGAGGATACTCGTAAGTAAAGAAAAGCCTTCGCTCTAAAATATTAGTAAAAACGTCTACAGTGTTTATGAAACTCGAATCGTAAGAAACATTTTAAGAGATTAGATTGATTTAGCACTTCAGTTCAGATTTCAGTATATGTTTAGTTAATTACTCTAGATATTAAATTACTGACCTTCTGCCGGAATCAAGGAATTGTTATATCTTGTCTTACTAACTGTACCAAACGTTGATATAGTTTAAAGTTTCACACAAAAAGATACGTGGGACGAGTTGCAGAATGAAAATATTATTTATTTTGATTTTCTGCAAGTCGTCCTAAATGGGCCGTAGGCATGTAGGACGAGTAGATTTTAAGAATTACTCAGCGATCCTAAACGAAAAACATTAATTTTTTCTTCATAATATTAGATAATTATTATTAATACCTACCTATAGTAAATAAGTTTATTTTTTTTAAATCTCGAATAAAATTCTCTTCAAAAAATCTGCTAGCTATGAAAATCTTGCTGCGAAAATATGGAGTCTGTTAAATAAGCAGACGTGTTCTGTGAATACGGCTACTGATAAGAACTATCATACCTGTCTCATTGTCCCCTTGTACGTAAGTCACTACCGCCAGGGGACAGCGCATCAAGATATTTGCATACTTTTGTTTGTGTGAAAACAGAATTGTTGCATTTTTAAAGAGAATAAGCTTAATACTGGTGTAAATATACTAGCAAAAACAGGTGGTGACTTAATGAAAAATACAGTAAAAACAGCACTATTGGAGAACCGATCATTCATGAGGTGAAGAAATTGAAGAACAGTCCACTGCTGGACATGGGCCTCCATTCAAATGCCATTAATTTCGATTCTAAGTAACTGTCAGCCAGCTGCCAGCCGCCCTACGAATATTGCCGCCACAGCTAGCATGAGTACGTCCTGTGATTGCCGACTCGCGGTCTCCACTGGAGAAGGTCGACCCCAACAGTTTATGGTCGGACTATTGCCACTTCAGCTAACCTATCCATGATGGTTGTCGACAAATGTGGATCTCTCTTTTTAGGAATCCGTACCCAAAGTGTAAAAACGGGCTCCTATTACTAATAGTCCACTATCCGTCTGTCTGTCTGACACCAGGCTGTATCTCATGAACCGTGATAGCTAGACAGTTGAAAATTTCACAGATGATGTATTTCTGGTGCCGCTATAACAACAAATACCAAAAAGAATAAAATATATATTTCAGTGGGGCTCCCATACAAAAAACGTGTTTTTATTGCTATTTTTTTGTACGGAACCATTCGTGCGCGGGTTTTACTCGCACTTGGCTGGTTTTTTTTAAATTGATATCATACCAACCAAGAGAGAAACGGCCAAAATTATAACTTTAACTTCACCGATTCTCTGCAAATATTTTCGTCACTTTTGTTTTCACCAGAATATTTACTTTCCTACCCTAATTAATGAATTTTAATTAATATCATTACACTACAGGCTACCCCATGTTTTATTTTACGTTATTTAAATCCATCCAAAGGTTGTCTGGTAGATATCACTGTCAGCGATAATACCGCCTTTGTACCTATAATAGTATTAAGTTGCTGTAAAAGATATGTGTATTTTGCTTTTCTTATGTTCAATAAACTATATTTTATTCTATTCCATTCCAGATCTCATAATAATCTGTTGTTAATATAATAATAACCAGTAAATACCCTCTGCCCGTAAATGTAAGCAATTAGTCGACCCTTACGGCCCCCGAGGGAGATGACAGGGTTAGTCTATTACACTATTAGTCCGTGACACGACACGACTGCCATTAATTAGCACATGGTTTATAGTTTTAAACTACCATTAACTTAATGAAGACATTCGGTGGCAGCCAGTCATTATCATGAGCTAATCGTGAATTGTGACAAGGTTATCAACATCATCTTCTTGCCCTTGTCCCATGTTACTTGGGGTCGGTGCCATACGTCTTCCATCAGGCTTCCGCAATCCACCCATATTTTCTTGGGTCTTCCCCTCCCTCTCCATCCATCCATTCATTGTGACAATTGCAAAAGAATGAAAAGCAGTACAATCAAAGTGGTTGTGAAAAGATTGTCATCTCCATTTGTTTCTTCAAATATTCGATCATCACATTTACTCCTGAAAAAGCTAAAACTACAACTCAGCCTATTCTTAGTTAAAAACGCATGAATATAACTTCTCAACATTAAATACCTACTGTAGGGTATGATTCAATTCAGTCTGAGTTATTGACTTGTCTGCAAACTTTAATTATTCTAAAACTTCAACTACTAAATATGCAACGAATTTAATTAACCTCTAACTCTAAAGGTAATATTTTTCAGACTGCGCCTATAACTTACTTCAAGTTTAGATCTGCGTTATTAAAACTAGTAACTCTTCTCGCAGTCTTTTTACGTTCAAGTCATCTCGTGCAAGTTGTAAAAGACAGTTCTAGTTAATGTGAGCTTTAATCAAAACTTAACTCTATACATGGTTTCAGTGATACACTTTACTCTAGCCTGAAGTTTGCTTCGGGCTCTGAAGTCGCGGGTAACGTAGGAGGCTTATTTTCCACAATAGGAAGTTGGGACTTGATATCTAGTTTCAGTTGTTAAAATATGAGGCGTTATTAAGGCGGTACCCCGAGCAAAACGCCGCGCAAGCTGTTTTTTGTGCTGTTTTTAGAAGCTATCTACTCGTTATTTAAAAAGAAATATCAATTAATAAAAATACATTAAAATTCTACATATTATTGATTCTAAAATGGTAGATTTAGTTTTTTTTTAAATGTTGTATATATTTCACTAATCTCCTTCCAAAAAAACATAAAAATGCGAAATAATTATTGATATTATGCATCTCCTCGTAAAGTGTTCATTAATTATTTTTTGTACTAAGACTAATGGATAGACAATTTAATAACGAACATTTTTGTAGATTTTTTTTTTCAAAAGACCCAAATTCGATTTTATAAAGATTTTATTCTAAAATCTGGGCGTATTCACTACTGTAATTCATGCGCCACCAGTGCCGCTAGACCAATAGGAATGCTCAAATCTCATGGCGATTTTTTGGTCAGGGTACCGTCTTAATAGAGATAAATGATATACGAATGTGACTATATACGGTTCGTTTTAAAGAGGCGTAGGGAAGTTTTATGCCGAACAGTAGACGTCTTTCGACTTGTGTGATGATAATAAGCACCATATAATGATCCTACTGCAGGGATACAGACCTCCAATCTGTGATAGAGAGAACGGTACTATATATAATATATATATAGAACTAAGCAAAATAACCAAAATTAAAACGCTAAACCCACCAAGATAAGACTGGATTAATAAATCTATCATAAGCGAAATAAACAATAGAAACAACTTATGGAATCAACACAAGAAAAACCCAAAAGACAAGCAAAGAAAAGAAATATTTGTAAAGAAAAGAAATGAAGTATCGGAATATATCCAACGAACAAAAACAAAGTACTACATGTAAAGCCTTTGAAAACTGCAAGAAACAGCCATTGAAAATGTGGGGACTGATTAACAGCTTATCCTGCAACAAATTGACTGCAAAATCTGCCCCTCGGAAACTTCAAACACTAAACGGTACTGTTAGTGACTTAAAGGACATTTGTGAATGTTTCATCGATTTCTTTGCAAATATAGGTTCGATACTGGCAAATCAGATTCCGAAAAAACATCACCCGTCTAGTCTATCAACAAGTTTATCTGGATCCAGCTTATCTTCCCTAAGTAATCTAGAACCAACCACAACAGATGAAATCCTAAAAATAATCAATAACTTAGATAATAACACCAGTTCAGGCCTAGAAGGAATCACCACAAAATCACTGAAATGCGTTGCAAACTTAATTCTTGACGAACTCACTAGTTGCATTAACAAATGTATGGAATCGGGGACTTTTCCGGATAGCCTTAAGGTTGCAAAAGTTACACCAATTTATAAGACCGGAGTTAAATCAGAGCCGGGTAACTACCGTCCCATCTCAGTTCTGCCCGTGCTATCAAAAATATTTGAAAAGGTCCTCTTCAATCGCCTTGAAAAATACCTTATCTCTCTTAACTTTATATACGAGAAACAATATGGTTTTATACCAAAATCAAATACACTATCTGCTACAATAGACCTTGTGACCGCTATAAAATTTAATATTGATAACAAGAAAATCGCTCTGGGTGTCTTTATTGATCTAAAAAAGGCGTTTGACACAGTTAGTCATGAATTATTGCTAAACAAACTCATGGAAATAGGCATAAACGGCCCCACACTTAAATTTTTTAAATCTTACTTGTCAAACCGATACCAAGTTGTTAAGATTGGTAACACTCAGAGTAATCCCAAAATTATAACTTATGGTGTGCCCCAAGGCTCAATTTTGGCTCCCCTATTGTTCCTTCTGTACATAAACAGCGTCCACAGAATTGGTCTAAAGGGGGACCTAACACTGTATGCTGATGACACATGTCTGTTTTACTTCGGTCACTCTATAGATATCATTGTTAAACAAGCACAAAACGATCTGGATATACTGAACTTATGGTTTCAGCAAAATCTCCTTACCATTAATACAGCTAAAACTAATTTTATGATCTTCGCAGCAAAAAATAAAAAAAATGGCAACTATGCACCATTAAAAATAAATAATCAAATCATAAATAAAGTAGATAAAGAAAAATATTTAGGCCTGACCTTAGATAGTAAATTAACGTGGCTTCCACACATTCAAAAAATAAAATCAAAATTACAGTCTCTGACTGGTACCCTACGAGGTATCGTTCGCTGCTTACCCAGACAAGTTCGCTATTCAATTTACTTTTCACTCGTTAAACCACATATTGACTACCTAGTTGAAATATGGGGCGCCGCTGCTAGGTCACATACAAACCTTCTGCAAACTACTCAAAATAAACTACTAAAAACGTTGTTTAATTATGACTACTTAACTCCAACAGACACTCTTTATAAACAAACCAAACTAATGAACATTACACAAACATACATTTACAATACATGCATACTGATTAGAAAAATACTTGACGGCGCATTGCTAGCGCCATTTGTTAAGAGTTACGTCGGAATGAGATTTGACAGCTGTCAGTCTGGCGGAGCGTCGAGGCGATGGTCAGCGCAGCCGTTGAGAACGTGACAGTTTTTCCGAACGTCAACGGCGTGTGCACCACGTATCCGACGAATCGCTTTTATTCCGAGTAATCTTGTCCTATTTTGTTTCAAAAATAATTAACACCGATTGATTAAGTAATTTCCTAATTACTAGTGAATAGATTTTAGTGAAATTCTGGAAAGAAGATGTTTTGTGAGATTAAATAACTTTTGATTGTGACTCGAGTGATTCTTTGTTGGTTCCTACCCACATTACTACTTCTTGAAGAAATGGCCGATTCTAATGATGACGGGCATATGCCCATATCAGAAGTGGGATCCCATGTGCTACCGACCGAGGAAAAACGATCGCCTGACGAAAATAGCGCCTTGAAGTTGTTGAGTAATATGGAAGCCCTACTTACTCGTATGTTAGCAACGTCGCAACCATCGGTGGCAATTCCTAGCGCACAGTCCAGTGCAGTGCAGCTCGTACAGTTTAATCCGGAAGATGCCGACGCGGATATAGAAGGTTGGTGTAAGATCACAGAACTTATAGTCTTGAGTAAACATCTAGAGGGTGTCGATTTGCTTGTGGCTCTTACCGGTGCACTAAAAGGCCGCGCAGCCTCTTGCTTGACCAAGTTAAATTTGAATGAGCTTACATGGGAGGCTGTAAAACAAAGTTTAATGGCCAGATTTTGTAGACCGAAATTATTTCAAGACTACTTTGATGAAATATTGCGATTTCAAATTGGAGCAAAGGAAACTGCATCAGAAACTGGCCTACGCTTGTGGAATATGATCGAATTTATACCTAAGACCCAAATGCCAGAAGATGTTATAACCGGATTCGTCATATCGGTATCATGTCAGAAGGATGGTTTGATGCGCCGTGAGTTAAACGCACATGCTGTCACTACCAAAGCTCAGCTATTTAGAATCTTAAGCGGTATTTCACTAAAGCGAAGATTGGAGGTTACTGAAATCTTAGAACCTGATTTCAAGCGGCCTAGAATTGCGGATGCAAGATTTCCCGGTAAATGTCATTGGTGTGGAATCCCTGGACATCGGCAAGCTGACTGTAGAAAGCGACGAGAAGATTCTTCTGCGGTGACTAAACAGCAAGATTCCTCAACTGCCGCACGTGTCCCCGAGAGGACTTCAACCGTAACTTGCTACATTTGCGGTAAACCAGGACACATAGCAACGAATTTTCAAGAAAAGGGGAAAGGTGGAGCTGCTGCAAGGAAAGAGGTCAATCTCTGCGAACAACGATTGTCGAGGGGTACCTTGAGGACGTCATCCGGTGAGCCAGTCTCCTTTTTATTTGATAGTGGATCGTCTTGCTCTTTGATAAAAGAAAGCTTTTCTAGTAAATTCCCAGGTACTGTGCGCAATAATCTCGTGTATCTTTCGGGCATTGGCCGCGATGAAATAAAATGTACGTCACAAATTTCGAGTGAGGTAAATCTTGGAGAAATTATACAGTTCTTGACATTTCATGTAGTACCAGACTCTTGTCTTATGGACCCTGTTATAATAGGTAGGGACATTTTGGAAAACGGTGTGAGCGTCAAAATTAATAAAGATAACTTGATATTTCATTTTGAGGAACAAGCTAGTGTTTGTGAGTCGATAGCTACCCAGCCAGACTTTATTCAGATAGATACGGATTTGACAGGTACTGATAGAGACGCCCTTATTAAACTTTTGAACCAATATAGTAGCTGCTTCGTAGAGGGTGTTCCCCATAGGCGCGTGAGCACAGGCGCGTTAGAAATTGATTTAGTAGACCAACATAAAACTGTACATAGACGCCCATATAGGCTAGCACCAATTGAAAAGCAAATTGTTAGGGAAAAGGTTCAAGAGCTCCTCGATGCGGGTGTAATTCGGGAAAGCTCATCACCATTCGCGAGTCCAATTCTCTTGGTGAAAAAAAAAGGATAATACCGAGAGAATGTGTGTCGATTATCGGGAGCTTAACTCCAATACTCGACCCGAACACTACCCCCTCCCTCGTATTGAGGAACAAATAGATCAGCTCAGTGGTGCCCATTATTTCACATCTTTAGATATGGCATCAGGATTTCACCAAATTCCTATCCACCATGACTCAGTAGAAAAGACAGCATTTGTAACGCCCGAGGGGCAGTACGAATATCTCGCGATGCCCTTCGGGTTACGCAATGCCCCTTCGGTTTATCAACGCTGCATCACAAGGGCTGTCCATCAGCTGAAGGACAAGCCTCTGATTTATATGGATGATGTGTTATGTTATTCTGATGACATATCCGAGGGTATTAAACGTCTTGATGAAGTCTTAAATGCTCTCTCTACCGCTGGTTTCTCATTAAACTTAAAAAAATGTAAGTTTATGAAAAAGAAAATTGATTTCCTGGGTTATTCTATCCAGTGCGGAGTGGTGGGACCAAACTCGCGCAAGATACAGGCTTTAATAGACTCTCCCCAGCCGAAAACTGCGACGCAAGTACGTCAATTTATAGGTCTTGCGTCGTATTTCCGAAAATTCATCCCTGGATTTACAAAAATTGTTGGCCCATTGTACCCTATAACAAAGCTGAAAGGTCCTGTAAAATGGGAAGAAAAACATGAAAAGATCCGGAATACTATTATAGAGATACTTACCTCCGAACCAGTTCTGATGATCTTTGACCCGGACTTACCCGTTGAGTTGCATTGCGACGCCAGCTCCGAGGGCTATGGGGCAATCCTAATACAGAAAAAGAAAGACCTGCCTCATGTTGTCGAATACTTTAGCCGACGTATATCTGAAGTAGAGTCTCGCTACCACTCCTACGAACTAGAAACGCTGGCAGTCGTACGAACAGTAGAACACTTTCGGCATTATTTATACGGCCGACGTTTCAAGGTTTTCACGGACTGTAACTCACTAAAGGCATCGAAATCTAAAACTGATCTAACCCCGCGTGTTCATCACTGGTGGGCGTTTTTGCAAGCCTACGATTTCGACATCGTATATCGCGAAGGTCGTGGCATGGAACACGCGGATTACCTCTCTAGAAATCCCTTGCCAGACCCCAATAGCGTAGCTTCCACATCGCAAGTTTCTTCAAAACCCACAACCAAGACAGTAAAGTTTGTAGAATTGCATCAGGGTTGGCTTTCTGTAGAACAAAAGCGTGATGCAGAGATTCAAGACTTGATCAACAAGCACAATAATAACGATTTTCCCGAAACAGTTGGTAAGACATATGACGTTACGGATGGCATTCTTTATAGGAAAGTTGTAAGAAACAGGGTTATTTTATGGCTGCCAGTCGTCCCTCGTTCCTTAATATGGACCTTGATCAATCACATTCATAATGAATTACAACATCTGGGTAATGACAAAACACTGGACAAACTGTATGACCAGTACTGGTTCCCTCAGATGTCCAAGTGCGTTAGGAAATTTATTGATTCGTGCATTGTCTGCAAGGCATCAAAAGGTCCCTCAGGTGCTCAGCCTGTGCAGCTACACTCCATTCCAAAAGTTTCGGTACCGTGGCACACGATTCATATAGACTTCACCGGGAAACTAAGTGGAAAAAGTGATCGTAAGGAATATTGTTCGGTAATTATCGACGCGTTCACCAAATACGTGTTATTAGAGCACACCTCTTCATTAGACGCAGCCAGTGCAGTTCGAGCCCTTAAAAATGCCGTTTTCCTAAGCGCATAATTGCCGATCAGGGCAGGTGTTACATTAGCCAGGATTTTAAGAACTTTTGTTCAGAATATAATATTAAGCTGCATTTTATAGCAACGGGCTCCAGCAGGGCGAACGGGCAAGTAGAACGCGTGATGCGCACCTTGAAAAGTTTGCTAACGATTATCGAAAACGATCCCAACAAAGCGTGGCGTGACGAGTTAGGAAATGTTCAGTTAGCCCTTAATAGTACTAAGTCTTCAGTCACCAAATTTACGCCAACAGAACTCATGTTCGGTATCCGTTCCCAATCACTAGGTATGTCGAAAATTAGGTCTTCAAGCCCAGATCCAGAACAAGAACAGCGAATTGACCTAGAGTCAGTTAGGCAAGATGCGTCTAATAACATACAAAGGGCAGCCGCGTCCGATACTTTACGATTTAACGAAGGTCGAGCCACTATCAAGCCGTTTTTTAAAGGCGATTTCGTATTTATCAAAAGCAGCAATTCAATTCAATTCAATTCAATTTATTCACAAACAATTTACATTGTATTTGAAATCATAAAAATAATAACAAGTAATAAATAATGGCATAAGTATAAAAAAAACACATTCATAAAATCATAAGTCATAAAAAAAAAATAAAAAAAATATATATATATTATCACACATAAAATACAAATTAAAATCATGATTGAAAAAGAATTATAAAAGAAAAAGAAATATACAATTAAATTATTAAATTGGTGTAAAAATCATGTCAGCTTTCTACGAAGGTCATTTAAAAATTAAAAAAACTGACAAACAAAACGGACAAAAAATATCAGTCGGCGCATTATCACAATAATATAGGTATATTACATGTCGTCAACGGAGTAGAGACATTTATCCAGTAGGAACGCTTGAAGCTTCGTTTTAAATGAAGACTTATAGATTAAGCTTTTTAATTCTAATGGTAACCTATTGAATAATTGCACTGCTTGATATTGTGAACTATGTTTCACAATGTTAAAATGAGGACTTATCTTATTTTTCAAATCTTTCCTACGTGTACTCTCCCTAACTCGTCTTTCCTCATCCGTCTCATACTCATGTATGTACTTTTTTAAATTAGTCAGAAGGACTAGAACGTAGAGACTGGGAACTGTAAGGATCTTTAAATTTAAGAAATGTGGACGACAACTCTCAATTTGTGAAATACGGACAATGGTACGTATAGCTCTTTTCTGAAGGACAAAAGCTCGTTGACTGTTATAATTATAGCTGTTTCCCCAGAATTGTATACTGTATCTTAATTTCGATTCAATCAGTGCGTGGTATACAATTTTTAAATATTTATTGTCAATTTCACCTCTAAGGGTTCTTAAAGCATAACACGCGGATGATATAGATGCATCAATGGCGGCTAATTCATTTTTCCAATTTAATGAGTCATCAATGTGTACTCCCAGAAATTTAGTTTCTCTCACGAGTTCAATATTGCCATCATTTAGTTGTATTGTCATAGTGTCTTTATTTCGGGCAGTTGTTTTGAATAAAATTACCTTGGTTTTTGCACTATTAATTTTTAACTTATTTACAGTAAACCATGTATACAGATAAGATAACGCGGCATTAACTTTATTTGCAAGTTCTTTTGTATCATTTGCCCCAATGATGGCATTCGTGTCATCCGCAAAAACCACAAGTTGTATGTCGGGTAGAATTTTATTTATATAATTGATTAAATCGTTGGTAAACAAAATAAACAATATGGGACCTAGTATAGATCCTTGCGGCACACCGGCACTTATATTATAAAAGGATGATTTATATGTTTGTCGTTGTCCATCTTGTATCTCACTGATTTCTACAAACATTTTTCTGTTTTTTAGGTAGGATAACAGAAGTTGAGAGGCTTTGCCCCTTACTCCGTAGTGACTTAATTTTGCTATAAGTAAATCGTGATCAACAGTATCAAACGCCGAACTCAAATCCAGAAATAAACCAGCTACTTTCAATTTATTATTCATTTTAACAACAACATCATTAACAAGAGCATATATAGCGTCTCGTGTGCCAACATTTCTTTGATATCCAAATTGTCTTCGATGCAGGACTTTGTTTAAGTTAATATGAAGTAAGAGTCGAGATTTGATAACTTTTTCGAATATCTTTGAAAGCGTTGGCAGCAAAGAGATAGGCCTGTAATTTTTGGGATCAGTCTTTGGGCCTTTCTTATGAATCGGTATGATCTTGGCAATTTTTAGTTGTTCCGGAAAAATTCCCTCTGTAATGCACCTATTAAAGAAGCAAGATAACGGCTCCGCAAGAATATTTAAATGATCTGTAATGACAGATATAGGAATTTCGTCATATCCACATGAACGTTTATTACTCATTTTTTTGACAATATCGCTAATTTCGTTTGGAGTGGTAAGAGTAAAACAAAGTTCATTTTCAACCCGCTGTGTACTCTGCTGCAGTAACAAGATCCCTTCCTCATTCGTATTGTTACCGGTTAGACATTTACTTGTATTATCAAAAAGTTTTACCAAGGTGTTAGCTACTTCTTGGGGATCATCAATCATTTTGCCGTCAATTTTAAGTAGTAGTGATTCCGTTTGCATAACTTTTGACCGATTCGTACATTTGTTAACAATTTGCCAGATTTCTTTGCTCGAGTTAATTGAATTATAAATTTTTTCCCCAACCGTAATTTTTTTGGCCTTCGTGATTACCCTTCTATAAATTCTGATATAGTTTCTTTTGTAATCCATAATACTAGATTCAAGACTATTTCCATTATAAGCGCATAAAAAACGTTTCATTTTACTGGATACTTTTACACCTTTGGTGACCCAATTTAGTTTCGTGCTTTTTATAAAATTAATTTTACGTTTCTTTTTCCCATAACTATTTTTAAAAATATCTGAGAACTTATGTATGAATGTATTAATTCCTATATTGTTCCAGTTGTGTTTCAAAATCCCCTGCTTAAAACATGAACCATTTTTAGAATTGAACACTCTTTTGTTTATGACAAAATGCTGGTTGTAGTTACTTGACTTGCAAGTCAGAGATTCCAAACAAAATCTACCTAGGAGGCCTCCATGTCCATCAGCCAAACCATTATGGTCTACTTCACATTCTTTACAAAATATTCAGGCAGATTTGTCAAAATATTGTCGATGCACGAATACGAGTCATTTCGAATAAAAGTTGCAGAGTCAACAAGATACCTAAAATTATAACATGTTAATAGACTAACAAATTCAGTGCGTTTCTTATTATCTAAAAGTAAATCTATATTAAAGTCTCCGCATATAATGCATTTCCTATTGAATAAATGTTCTAGCAATTTTTCCAAACGTGTCATAAAAAGTTCAAAATTATTATCATAAGGACTACGATAACAACAGCATATGTACAGACCAGTATCGACATCTTTAGTACAACATATTTCAAAGCTGTCCATCTTATACAGTTTGTTAATAACATCTATATTCTCTACTTTTCTATCCACATGTCCTAGTATCAAACTACCCCCTCTAGTCTTTTTGCGTCTGGTGTTGTATGAAATCAGGTTATAATTGTCTAAAGAAAACGAAAGGGTGGACTTGTCGTTTAGAAAATGTTCACTAATGCATATATAGTCCACCCTGAAATCAAGAGATTGTATATAAACATCCAATTCCTGCTTCTTATTACTAATACCACACAAATTCTGGTGAAATATATTAATATTTTGTAATCTAGGTGTGCTTATTTCATTTTGATTACAGTTAGTAGTTCTAGTTTTATGTAAGCTAATGTCTTCCATTTTTTTACATACGAAAAAAATCATCATCTTGCTGTACTGCATTGACACAAGTTTGTGTATTTAAAGGTTCCGAAATAATTTTCGGCAAAGGTTTAGAAATTGAATGGAAGTAATACCAGGCCCCTCAGAAAGTATTGCGAAAAAAAGTTTTTATATATGGGAGACTGGCCAGTTATAATGTTTTTCGAAAATATGATTATTTATAAGTAAAAATAAGTAAGTTCCAATTTCAAAATTTCCCTCCACATTTTTTGCGAGTTAATTCAAAGTATTGTGTCTCACTGAAATATGGATCTGCGCCGGTAACATTTTAGAGCTATGATTTTATACGATTTCAAGTGTCGCCTGAAACCGGATGAATCGTACGATAGACTTCAAATGGCATTCATGGATGAAGGCCCTTCCAAGGCAACCGTGTATCGTTGGTATAACGAATTCAAGCGCGGTCGACCAACTTTGGGGGATGACGAAAGAAGCGGTCGCCCTTTGACGGCTGTTACCGAAGAAAACGTGCTAGCAGTGAAAAATTTAATCCAAGACAATAGGCGAATTACATATCAGGAGATTCAACACATATTGAAGATTGGATCGGGAAGCGTTCACGAGATTCTACACAGCCATCTTCGCGTGAGGAGGATAGTATCACGCTGGGTGCCGCACAACCTCACCGATGCTCAGAAGCAGGCCCGGGTGGAATGGTGCCGTGATATGCTTAACAAATTTGAAGCAGGCTCGTCTCGGCGTGTTTACGACATCGTTACAGGTGATGAGTCCTGGATTTATCAATACGACCCAGAAACCAAGCGCCAGTCGACTGTTTGGGTGTTTCAAAATGAGCCAACGCCTACCAAAGTGAAGCGATCTAGAAGCGGGGGTAAGATTTTGATCGCTAGCTTTTTTAATTTGACTGGCCACTTGGTATCAATTCCCTTACGGGATCAAAGAAGCATTAATGCCGAATGGTATACTACCAAATGTTTGCCAGAAGTTTTCTCTGTTATAAGCAACAAGCGACCAAACACAGGGCTCCGCGGGCTACTGCTCCACCACGACAATGCACCTGCGCACACCGCACTCAAAACGAGGGACTTCCTGGACAGCACGCCAGTCAAACTCCTGGGTCACCCTCCTTACAGCCCTGATCTAGCACCGTGTGACTTCTTTTTATTCCCAAAAATAAAAAATCAGCTCAAAGGGATACAATTTTCGTCGCCGGAAGATGCGCTGGCTGCGTTCGAGCAGGCTGTAAACGAGGTGTCTGCGGCGGACTGGAAAAAGTGTTTTGAAAACTGGTTTAGGCGCATGAATCTTTGTATAGAGGCTGGTGGGAAAGTACTTTGAAAAGATTTAATAAAAATATATGTACGTATAGAACAATTTTTTTTAGTTTCGCAAAACTTTCTGAGTGTCCCACGTATGGTATAGTGTTTTTTCGGGGGATAGTATTATTAATACTCCCAGTAGGGTTACATTTTTCGGCTTTCCAAGAAATTATATTTTTGCGCACTATATTGTTGCAGTATTTCCTGTAGTTGTTTCGATACTGAATTCGTAAAATTTCTCTTAAAAATAGCCGTGACTTAATTATGGTATTTTGTTTCTGTCCACTGTTAATAAATTCTACATGCTTCAAGTTGTCAGTTATAAGATTAAGAATACAATTAATTTTTGATGTGTCAATGTATCTTGCGTTGTGTACATTTCCAACGAGTACATTTGTGTGTGACATTTTAAATAAATTATAGTGTAAGAAGGATTGCATAGTAATCAGATTGTCATCGTTAGTGCCTGTCAATATTATTACAAAGTCATTTTCGTCAAAGTTTTTACATAAAGAAATACATGAGTTAACTATTTCATCTGTTGGTGCCATCGGTTTTATAAAAGACAGTACCTCATAATCCGCTCCTAAGTCACGCCGTAGCAGACTACCTATATCTCTTTCCTGTTCATCAGTAAAAATTAAAACTTTGTACTTCCTTTGGATGTTGGTTTCCTGCATTGTAGATGCTGGGATTGCTGGGCTAACTGCAACCTTTTTATATCCGTTAAAAGATGCTTTCTGTGACTTAGTTTGATAAAGTTGCTCAGTTTCAGTTAAGTTTTCTGATGGCCTGGTGGTCTTAACATTTTCTACCTCGGTGTTTGTAATGTCGTTAGGTTTAAGAGGTGAAGCACAGAAACTGTTTGTCAGCCGACGTCGCACGCTCCTCCTAGAAACTGTTGACATGTTATGATTGAAGCCAGTCAGCGGACTTCTACACAGTTGTTTTAGTACGCCGAGCTCCTGATTCATATTTAATACTTGTTTCTTTAAGTCTAAGTTTTCTAGAACAATGTTCTCCATTTCATTTTGTGTGCTTTCAAGTTGAGATTTTAATTGTTTTATTTCTGCCTTCAATTCCAACATGTACGTGGAGCATATATTTGAAGATAGGTCTAAGCTTCTCCCCAGTAATTCGTCACAAGACATTAAACTTGTGTCAATGAAACTGTGTTCCAGAGACTCCATTGATCGTGATTTAATTTTAGTCATTGGTTGCTGTTTCCTCATGGTAATATTATTTACTTGATTCATGTTGTGATTTTGTCATACGAACAAACTGGTCAAGAAATAATGACAATTTTAAAGCTTTCAAAAAGTACAACCAATCGCTGGGATCGAACTCGTTACCACTGATTCACCAGGCGAGCTGCTAACGTTCCGAACCAACTGGACAGTTAGCGTAGTGGTCGAAAATATAGGCCAGTTATATCGAGTTTTTGTAAAATTTCATTACAAAAAGTTAAATGTCGGTATTAGTTTTTTCTTTGTAAATGTTCTTTGTTCTATGTAGTACACAATCACTTTCTCGTATTTTGTTATTGTTTTCGCACTTTTTGTAACTTTTATATTAAATTTAACACAGAGTTTTTTTGTATTTATTTATAATAAGCGAACGAAACCAAACCAAATTAGATAGGAAGTTTAGGGGTCCTTATGTAATAACTGCAGTATTAGAGAATGATCGTTACGAGTTGAAAACAATAACCGGTTCACATCGTACTTTTAAATACGCGCATGAGAACTTGCGTCCAGTACCTCGAGGTCATGACGGGTTAGTTGAAATATCTACTAGTTTGATGATTGAGGAGGAGGCCATGACGGCGCCGGAAAACGTTGAACACGATATTGGTCACCTCGACAGACTTCGTAATTCTGATACATTAACTGTAAGCTCCGATACCCTTTCCGCAGAATCAAACACACTTACGGCAGAGTCTGATACCCTTTCCGCAGAATCAAACACACTTACAGCAGATTCTGATACCCTTAGTAACATCTCAGATCATGAAGTCCAAATTCACGCAGAGCAAGACAGTCCGTAACTTATAGGTATGTGTAATCTGTAAGCATTATTTGCGTGAAGTCTACATAACTGTGTTGAGACGTTGGGAGTAGTCATCGAATAATGAAAAGGTGGTCGAAGGGATAATGTCGTCCGGGCCATGCAGCTGATAGCGGCTGGTCGAGGGGACACATTCATCCGGTCCAACCTTAAGTGTTCACTGGTCGAAGGGACAGTGTCGTCCGGGCCATGCAAGAGTGGCTGGTCGAAAGGACACACTCGTCCGGTCCAGGTTAATATTATGTGGAAAGTTGATTGCAACACGACAGTATCGTCCGGGCCAGACCTAAGGGTTGGTTGATAGGACATGCTGATCGAGTTTAGAGTGCATTGCTTGTTAATGTTTAAAGAAAGGTGCCGTCCGGTCCACGAGTGGTCGAAAGGACACACGCTTTCTTATGTTCTGAGACAGTTAAAGTTACTATGAGAGTAATGTTAAGTCTACTAGTCAAAGTTTGTCAGGTTGGGCGAGCGGGTAGATTTACTGACACCCGTTCGATTGATTATGTGATTGTTACAGGACTGCAATATGATGCGCCCGAGGACGGTCGAAAGTCAGTCCGGCCGTGACGGCGCATTGCTAGCGCCATTTGTTAAGAGTTACGTCGGAATGAGATTTGACAGCTGTCAGTCTGGCGGAGCGTCGAGGCGATGGTCAGCGCAGCCGTTGAGAACGTGACAGTTTTTCCGAACGTCAACGGCGTGTGCACCACGTATCCGACGAATCGCTTTTATTCCGAGTAATCTTGTCCTATTTTGTTTCAAAAATAATTAACACCGATTGATTAAGTGATTTCCTAATTACTAGTGAATAGATTTTAGTGAAATTCTGGAAAGAAGATGTTTTGTGAGATTAAATAACTTTTGATTGTGACTCGAGTGATTCTTTGTTGGTTCCTACCCACATTACTACTTATTGAAGAAATGGCCGATTCTAATGATGACGGGCATATGCCCATATACTTAATAAAAATATACACACAAACATTACCTTCACAAAAACAAAAAAAAACCACAAAATGACATTAAGACGTGAACAGGACTTTTTACAACTACACTCAACCCGAACAAACTACGGCAGAAAAACTATTTTGTATGAAGGATCCAAATTATTTAACAAATTACCAAGAGACCTTAAGGAATCCAAATCCAAGACTACATTTAAAAAGCTAATCAAACAATTAATATTAAAGAACGCAATTTCCTTGAAATAGTTTCGAGCCACATCCAGTTGCGCTTATCCGTGTTGACTGACGGTGACTTGTTTACCTCAATGTTTGAACCAGTGTCGAACCAAATATTGTTGTATTTTTGGTATACCCTCAAAATTTAATTAATTACCTATATTGACCTACCTCTGTATTAACCCCCAACAATAATAAATCTACCTACTGTTATTTTTAATATTCACATGTAAGTGAATTATTTGTATTCTTATGTGAATAAAGATTTCTCAAACCTCAATCAACCACGCGGGCCCAGTGCGGATTAATACATGTCACATGTCTTATATCTATTGTTATATGTCTATTTTTGGTTCTAGGACATGCCGGTTCTACTGTTTTGTCAATATGTTTTTAATAATGATAATAATCTGTGGCTCGACTTGACAGATGGTTGCCAAAAAATCTTCCCCACGAAATTTATTACAAAATAGTGCGTAGTACATTATTACCTCAATGACAAAATATAATATTTTAAGTATCTAAATTGTACAGAACAACATGAAATCAAAAAAAAAAAAATAACACTATAATATTATCAATAACCGATTTATAAATGGAACAAGAAACGAGAAAAATAATGATGACGTCATGCTAACGAGAGCTGCCGCCGCTAGACAAGCACGCCTACCACCTCCGGCCTCGTCGCCCAGCTCCACCTCGCCGCCTCAGGAAACCAGCCCCACCGTGAGTGCTGTGACACCGGCCGTGGCAGTTGCGTCGAGCTCGAGCGACGAGTACTTCTCTCCGCCGATGACACCACCACCTACGCGTCGACGGGGAGAACGCCGGCCGCCGGACCGCTTAGGACCTCGAGGCTTATCGGTCTCTGATAGGGTCCCAGCACCCGGTGGAAGTGTGCAGCGCATGAGATGGACACAATCCATTAACGAAAATGTCATGCGTGCATACTTTGGGGCTACAGAGAGAGGAAACAACCTGACCGCGTACCGTGTCCGGATGCTCTATTTGTTTCAGGTGCTTGAGCTAGCCGTCAACGTTTCAGCCCAACGACTTTCGGATCAGGTGCGGGTCATCCAGCGTAATCGTATGTTGGATGATACTGTACTTGATCGCCTCCGAACGGAAATGGGTAACCGTGTCACTGCCCCATCGTTACAGGCTGTGGTCCCACCACAGTCCAACCACGCTGACGAGGAGAGTAGTGACAGGGGGCTACAAACGTAAGTACCCAGTGCAATGAGGAATTGAGGAGTGCTTTGGAGTATGCTATTCGGCAGTATCGCTACATGCCACCCGAACTTAGGCCACGATTACCTCGTTTGCCCATGCATAACCAACAACAGCTTGTGGCTGTTCTGGATACGCAATTGTCAAACTATTTTGATGACTGCGAAGACCTCACTGATACACATTCGATCATGTACTGCGCGGCTGTAGCGGCATGTCATGTAGCTCACGTCAAGTTTGTAGATGACAGAGCTACACGACCGAAACCAGCCGTACTGGCTTGGCAGTGCAGGATTGAACGTCGTATTGGTGGTGCCAGAGCACTCATCGGCTAACTAATTTGTTTCAGGGAGGGCAATAATCGCCCAAGAGTGATGCGCTTTGTGAGACGGGCGTTTTCGGGAACTGATGTCAGCCCCCGAGACTATATATTCCATGTCACAGAGCGCATCGACTTCCTGAAACAAAAAGTGTTTGCATGGGCAAACCATATTCGTAGATATAGGCGGAGAGTGGAGCGATACACCCAGAATCGTACATTCCAAAGTAATGAAAGGTAGGTTTATCGGGCTTGGGAGCGACCCGACCAAGGTGTGACTGATACGCGCCTGCCGGATAATGTGCTATTGCTATGTGTTCATTCTGGCGCAGCATTTGGTCGGTGCCTGTCAGTCACACCGAAGGTGAATGGACTCGGGAAGTCGAACGAGCGTGCGATGCAATACAAGAAATGGGGGCTATCACAATCAGCCCCCAAGATGTAGCCCGTGCAGTCCGTCCGTCGCCAAACTGGAAATCTCCGGGGCCGGACGGGCTGCAGAACTTCTGGATAAAGTGGCTACAAAGGTCGCACGCTCGTTTGGCATTTCAGTACCAGGCAGCCTTAGAGTCTGATTCGCTACCCAAGTTCCTTTCAACAGGAATAACTCACCTACTCCACAAGTCTGGTAGCACCGCGGAACCCAAAAATTATAGACCTATTTCATGTTTACCAACGGTCTATAAGGTTCTTACATTCATTTTGAGAGTTATACGTGGGACACTCAGAAAGTTTTGCGAAACTAAAAAAAATTGTTCTATACGTACATATATTTTTATTAAATCTTTTCAAAGTACTTTCCACCAGCCTCTATACAAAGATTCATGCGCCTAAACCAGTTTCCAAAACACTTTTTCCAGTCCGCCGCAGACACCTCGTTTACAGCCTGCTCGAACGCAGCCAGCGCATCTTCCGGCGACGAAAATTGTATCCCTTTGAGGCTGATTTTTTATTTTTGGGAATAAAAAGAAGTCACACGGTGCTAGATCAGGGCTGTAAGGAGGGTGACCCAGGAGTTTGACTGGCGTGCTGTCCAGGAAGTCCCTCGTTTTGAGTGCGGTGTGCGCAGGTGCATTGTCGTGGTGGAGCAGTAGCCCGCGGAGCCCTGTGTTTGGTCGCTTGTTGCTTATAACAGAGAAAACTTCTGGCAAACATTTGGTAGTATACCATTCGGCATTAATGCTTCTTTGATCCCGTAAGGGAATTGATACCAAGTGGCCAGTCAAATTAAAAAAGCTAGCGATCAAAATCTTACCCCCGCTTCTAGATCGCTTCACTTTGGTAGGCGTTGGCTCATTTTGAAACACCCAAACAGTCGACTGGCGCTTGGTTTCTGGGTCGTATTGATAAATCCAGGACTCATCACCTGTAACGATGTCGTAAACACGCCGAGACGAGCCTGCTTCAAATTTGTTAAGCATATCACGGCACCATTCCACCCGGGCCTGCTTCTGAGCATCGGTGAGGTTGTGCGGCACCCAGCGTGATACTATCCTCCTCACGCGAAGATGGCTGTGTAGAATCTCGTGAACGCTTCCCGATCCAATCTTCAATATGTGTTGAATCTCCTGATATGTAATTCGCCTATTGTCTTGGATTAAATTTTTCACTGCTAGCACGTTTTCTTCGGTAACAGCCGTCAAAGGGCGACCGCTTCTTTCGTCATCCCCCAAAGTTGGTCGACCGCGCTTGAATTCGTTATACCAACGATACACGGTTGCCTTGGAAGGGCCTTCATCCATGAATGCCATTTGAAGTCTATCGTACGATTCATCCGGTTTCAGGCGACACTTGAAATCGTATAAAATTATAGCTCTAAAATGTTCCCGGCGCAGATCCATATTTCAGTGAGACACAATACTTTGAATTAACTCGCAAAAAATGTGGAGGGAAATTTTGAAATTGGAACTTACTTATTTTTACTTATAAATAATCATATTTTCGAAAAACATTATAACTGGCCAGTCTCCCATATATAAAAACTTTTTTTCGCAATACTTTCTGAGGGGCCTGGTATTTAATAAACACGTTGACGATAACTCGATAATGTCGGTCTCTCTGAATAGATGTAGGAACGGGCCCGCGGTACTAAATAACTACTCCTTTTAGATATGGCCATTAGCCAACAGGTTCGGCGTTCCCGGAAGGATCTGTCGACATGTTGGATAGATTATAAGAAGGCCTATGACTCGGTGCCTCATAAATGGCTCATGAGGGTGCTAGAACTGTATAAAATAGATACAACTCTACGCACCTTCCTGATGTCGTGTATGGGGCAATGGAGCACAGACCTTCACTATCCAGGATGTTGAAATATCTAGAGAAATAGCGAACCTGTAAGGATCAAGCGAGGTATATTCCAGGGCGATAGTTTGAGTTCACTTTGGTTTTGCCTGGCCCTGAATCCTCTAAGCATGCCGTTGGAGAATTCAGGACTAGGCTATCGGCGGAAGAGAGGTGGTCGGCTTATATCTCACCTTTTTTACATGGATGACCTGAAGCTCTTTGCCTCCAGCAATCTTCAGCTGATGGAGCTACTGAAGGTAACTGGAACATTTAGTAGCGCCATCAGGATGGAGTTTGGTAAAGACAAATGTGCGGTCATGAATGTAAAGCGAGGGGAGATTGTGGAATCCGTGGGAATTCAACTCTTGGATTCCATAAACCTGAGATCCCTCTCTCCAAACGAAACCTGTAATTATTTGAGTATGTCGGCAGCGTTAGGTATTAGCACTACTGACATGAAGCAACAGTTGAGGGAACGCTTCTTTGGCCACCTGAAGAAGGTATTCAATAGCCTTATTTCGGGCGGAAACAAGGCGCACCTTGCCTGGCCTTCAACGGCTGGGTCATGCCGGTATTGATATACTCATTCGGCATACTCAAATGGACTCAAACGTAACTTGACGCCCTGGATAGGCGGGTCCGTACACTGCTGACTGCATATCGAATGCATCACCCACGATCGTCGGTCATGAGAATGTATATCCCGCTGAAGTGTGGAGGACGAGGCTTTTTAAATGCCAAAAACCTCCACAACCGTGAGATATGCAATCTTAGGGAATATTTTCTAAACACAGAGATGTATTAGCAGTGAACAAGGGGCTCTCCCCGCTCTCCTTGGTGAATGAGAACTGGTGCAAGCCTGTAGTGCTTGACACTAAAGACCGCAGAGAGGTATGGCAAAGTAAGGAGCTTCACGGACGCTTTTTCCGGTCACATCTCATTTCGGTCCTACATGGGTCCGATGTAGACCAATCAGCATCCGTAGCCTGGCTGCGTTTCGCTGATCTCCACCTTTGGGAGGTTTTGTCTGTGCAATTATGGACGAAGTTATCATGACGAATAACTACCGGAGATTTATTGTGAAGGATGGCACGGTTGACATCTGTCGGGCATGTCACCGTCCGGGTGAATCGATCCGCCACATTATCTCTGATTGTTCTCGTCTAGCTAACGAAGAGTACTTGCATAGGCACAACCTTGTAGCCAGGATTATCCATCAGTAACTTGCTCTGAAATACTCTCTTGTGGCATCGGAGGTGCCGTACTACAGGTATGTGCACGACCCAGTTCTCGAGAATGGCATTATCACATTGTACTGGGATCGCTCCATCATCACTGACAGGACTATTGTAGCCAATAAGCCTGATATAGTGGTGGTGGACCGAATCGAGAGGCGTGCAGTGATTGTTGACATTACCGTCCCGCATGACGGGAACCTCGTGAAAGCTGAGAAAGATAAGCAAATCAAATATCTTGACTTGGCTCGTGAGGTTGTTGACATGTGGGATGTGGACACAGCGATCATTGTACCGATAGTCGTGTCAGCCAATGGCTTAATAGCCACGAGCCTCGACCAACATCTTAGGAGGCTCTCGTTAGGCGGCTGGGTCAAGGGCCTGATCCAGAAAGCAGTATTGCTGGACACGGCTCGCATTGTAAGGAGGTTCCTCTCTCTGGAGCCCTGACCACCGGTAGCTTGGACTCTGTTCCCAATACCGGTGGGCCTCTATTTTTTATATTTTTAAATATTTTTTTAATTGTATGTTTTATAAAAATATTTAAAAATGTAGACAATAAGAAAAAAGATAAATAAACGAAATAAAAATAATATTAGATTTAAGCAATATAGAAACAACACATTTCGTTATTTCGACATATTATTTCAAACATTAAGATATTTATTCATATAAATAAATTGAATCAAATAAATCTCACTAGATGGCGCGACATTTATTTATTTTCTGGAATTGAACATAACAATTGTATGTTCCTGTTTAATCAACTCTAAGCACAAAATTATGGAATATTGGGCTCTTGATTCACATTTCAAAGATTATTCGAACGGATCGTTTAAAATTGATGCCAATAGATGGCGCGGTTTTAAATTTCAGAGGCATTCCACTTGATTGTTGTATTGTTACACATTTTGGTGCAATGAAACTGTAAAGACGTACAAAAATACTATAAACCAAATCATCACTGTATTTAATGAAAAAAAATTCACACACCGAGTAAACCCTTCTTTTTACTTGCAAGTCGCTGCTAACACCGTCTATGTATCGCCGTGGAACGGAACCAAACGCGATCGATGTACAAGATTTAATCAGATAATAGTCAGATAAGTCGGCACGGTTCTTTGTATGAGATGAGACATCTGTATGTTAGTATTATATAATCTGTGCTACCTAAGAAAAAATTTTATGTGTTCAAATAAATTAATTTATTGCCAGCTGTAAAAGTACATGAATAAACACAAATGAGCTATTAGGCGCAGGCCATATAGAAATGGCTTCGGGTGCGGACATGGCACGGGCGGCTTCCTATTCCATTCTAATTTCAAACTAAATGCATGGCAAAAAGGGCAATTTGATCAGGCGCGGGCGCCGAAATGTCGCGTCATAACCACGTCCGAGCAACGAATGTCGTGTGTACTAAATTGCGCTTTATTTCCATGTGTTTAGTTTGAAATTAGAATGGAATAGGAAGTCGCCCGAGCCATGTCCGCGTCCGACGCCATTTCTTTGTAGCCTGCGCCTTAGGTATAGCTTTAAGAAGGTTTCTCTTTAGCAACTTGACTATCTTCTGTTTCTCATTGTAGGGCAGCGTTATCTTACTAATATTATAAATGCGAAAGTATGGATGAATGTATGTTTGTCTCAATCATGCCAGAACAGATGAACTGATCTGGATAAAATTTGGCACAGAGATAGATTATAGTCTGGCATAGCACGTAGACTTGTTATCCCGGTATAATGTTTCCTTGGGATGATAAAATACTTTTCACGCGGGCGAAACCGCTAGCAGAAGCTAGTTTGTGATAATATTTCAAGTGAATTGAAAATGTCCACTATGAATATCAAATGAACGTGAATTTTATCCAAAAAGACACAAATAGATACTCACTACGTGCTTGAAATTATTCACTAACTTAAGTTCTAAATGTAAACAGAAAGTGGGTAGATAACATCTTTATTTACCTTGAAAGATCCGTCAGAAATAACTTGACATTTACTTAATATACTTTAGGAACTTATTCTTGCCATTTTTTTCTTTGTTTATATATTACTAAGATGTTCAACAGTCATTGAGAGTTGAATATAAGAGCGGTCCTAAGATCCAAACCGTGTAGATTATTTCAGAACCAGGACAATGTCTATGATTCGTATTTCACAATGTATTTGAACTACATTATCTACATTATTAATTCAAATAAAAAAAATATGACAGATATAATTAACGAACGTAAGAATTGCTTGCAATAGAAAGAAGAAGAAGAAGAATTGATAAGATTAACATGTATGGAATAAGAGGCAACATACTCAGTCTTATTAAATCATATTTAAATGACCGTAAACAATATACGGAAATATCTAAAATCTGCACAACCACTAGGCTTGAGAAGAAATACATATCTAAATCAAGAGTTATCAGACATGGTGTACCTCAGGGCGGAGTTCTTAGCTCGCTCTTGTTCTTGCTATACATAAATGACTTACCACACCATATTAAACACCCAATGGTCTTATTCGCTGACGACAGCACCGCACTTGTCAAATGTATAGACATCAATCAATATGAACAGGACATAAATAATACCCTTAAGGACATAGTAAATTGGCTTGACGAAAATAATTTAGTAATTAACCTGCAAAAAACTAACGTTATGCATTTTTATCAACGCACATCAGTACCAAATATAACAATAGAATGTAATAACTGTATTATAGACCAGGCACAAGTTGCAAAATTTTTAGGTATAGTGATAGACAGTCAGTTGACTTGGAAACCTCAAGCAGAAGAGGTTTGTAAAAAATTGAGCATATCCGTGTATGTCTTATACAATCTAGCAAAAAAGGTCAACATCACCACAACTGTGATTGCATACCATGGTCTAGTCGCGTCCACTTTAAGATACGGGATAATCTTTTGGGGAAACTGTACTCTACGAGAACAGGTGTTCAAGGCCCAAAAGCGATGCTTAAGGGCAATGCTTAATATGAAAGTGACGGATAGTTGCGTTCCTGTGTTTAAGTCCCTCAAACTATTAACTTTCCCGGCTATGTACATTTTGGAAGTTGCTATTTTCGTTAAATGTAATATTAACCTTTTCACTGCAGTGTCAAAAGATAGAAAGAGACCTTTAAGAAGTCAGTATAAATATCTACTACATGTTGAGAGTTGTAATACTGCTTTACAGAAAAAAAGTGTTATTAGTATGGGCCCAATAATATATAATAAAATACCTAACATAATAAAAAATGACACAATGAGAAACTTTAAAAAGAAACTGACAGAATTATTAATTGCAAAATGCTACTATTCTGTAAATGAATTTCTAAATGACACTGACATATTATTTTGTAATCTATAACTTGCTATTATATAATTGACATTCTTAACTAAGACATTTTTCGAGTTTATTCATTCTATTCCTATTATACTGTACTTAGACATTAAAATTAAAATATTGTTATGTGAATGCACCATGCCGACTATTGTTATTTAAAAAATAATATAATTATAATATCATTGCATCTCTTTAAATAATGTTTGCATGCCTAATATATGGTAGATTGTACAAGGATCACCCATGTTTTAACTGTCACATCTTATTTACTGTACCTACAATCTATGCAAATAAACGTTTACTTTACTTTACTTTAATATCTTAATCTCTCTCAATAGTTCCTATTAATTCTTAATTTTATGTAGTTTTAAAAAAAACTGGACATGGAAGGAACTTGGCAGTATATATAAACCCGAGACACGTATGGGCAATACGTGTCAAAATCTTTCATCCTGACCTATCGCAAGGTGTATGTTTACACTAAAATTACACACATTCGTTTCTAAAAACTTTTTAACTTCTGAATACTCCCAGTTTATTATCTAAGCCAAGCTCAACTACACCCCTGCAGGGTTGTAACTAATCCGCAGAGGCAGCGATACAAAGCTTGCAAGCTAATAAGAGCTGCTAACAATAACACGCTGTTATGAAGCTGCACAATAGCGCATAAGTCTTAGCTACAATAGAGGAGCAGGATATTGCCTCTTTTCATTTATTTTATGCATTTTTTTTTTCATAAATCCTGCAGGGCATTTTCTTTTAATTAATAGAGCTGTATTTTCTCTTAGTAGAGCTGTATGTGCCGCAAGGCCTGAGGTTGTGACCGTGTACCGAAAAAAAACTGCTTAACAAGAACTTCAACATGGTGGACCGATGAGCAGGTGATGATGATGATAGCTGTGTATCTAGGAGCCTATTCTCTGAACTCGGGTATTTAGATCTATCGAACTGAAACTATTTCTGCTGGCTAGTGTATCTAGCTACTTCTTTTTTTTTGTTCCGCGTTGGTAAATCCTCATTGGATGTCCTCCGCCCCTCCAGGTCTCCCAGACTCCTACTGAACAAAAACTACCCCGGTGTTCCATCTGACACCCATGCCGGGGGTCGCGGGAACTTACGATACAGCCGAAACACCCGGCAAGTGCCAGCCCGCTTCTGCGGGCCTCGACCTCGGGTTGTATGGGGGGAAGTAAGGTGTTTGACTTTACCCGCGTCGTCCAAGAGTGGCGCGCGTGGTACACTACGCGCCACCACCTCGGGTCCTGACGTCCTCGAGTCCGTTGCCCCTGGATCCATTTTGGGCATTTTTGGAAGAGAGTGTTGTCCGAGTGTACCTAGCTCCCAGGTTAAGGTATGAATGGATGCCAATATAACCAGAGGCTCAAGTCACATTTTAGCTTTGTCTCCAGAAAATGATGCCTCTGGTATTATTGCAGATGTCCACAGGCGGTAATAATTAGATTATTAGATATGAAATATGAAATGAAATATGAAATGAATGAAAAAAAATATGTTAAACAAGTCTTGGCAAATCCTTCAATGTTTACAAACCTATTAATTCCGTTTTACGTTGCTTTCGCTATAAATATTGCCACTAAAAATGAAAAATCGCCTGGGACGATGATATGTTTATAAGGGGGAAAGGTTCTCGGGAAGTTATGTCTAAATATATATATATATATATTATGATAGCTTGCCACATGTTGTGGTGGGCCCTTCAGGAAATGAATGCGTTTGTTAGGTGGACCATCCATCTATTTAAGTGCTCGGTAAACGGGTATAGATCAAAGTTTTGAAAATACTGGCACTACAGGCAGTGTTGCTATTTTGCCTGACGACAGCGGTAGAAAGGAATATGTTGATTCCCTCGTTATGTTTAGATTAGCATTTTTTAATCTTTGTAAAAGATATAAACAATAAACACATAACACAACATGTCATCACGCATGTATGCCCCAGAATGTTGGGCAGAGGTGTATAAAGTATGTTTTCACACCACCTAAATAAATATTCTCTTGTAATCCATGGGGGATCGGAACTGTCACTCCTTCATACAGGTTATACAGTAACCTAGTTAGGAGTATAGAACAGCACCCACTATAATTGTAGCAAATCTGTAATTTTACCATGTATAAACTTTATACCCATGTACTACAATACTTAAAAATGATCAATATAGAATTATATATATAATATATATATATTTTAGTAAGTTGATTCTACTTCGCTACTCGTCAGTCAACTCGCTAGGGTCTAGGTGCTAAGCAAGCCGCTTGCCAGTGCGTTTTCGACCTAAGTAAATAAATGCCCATGTGGCATTGTAAAGTATTTTGTTCTCAAATCGAACTGGCCACCATAAGCAAAAAAAAAGCGCCATTTCAAATAATCTTAAACAAAAGACGATTTTTGATGCTGTGATTTTTTGTGAATTTTTTTGCAATATTCGTGTGAAGTAAAACTCTCGAGTGAGAGCTATTAGAATAGGCGCTTTAGATATTATTAATAAATTTACTACCGAAAAAATCAAAACATAGATACGAAAAAGTCAACAACTACTTGTTCAATGGAAAACAACAAAAGTACGAATCAAGACTGTCCGAATCCAACCTTTTAGTTTATTTCCAATATTTAGCAGAAACACGAAAGTCAACTAGCTTATGGTGCATTTATTCAATGCTCAGATCTACAATAAGCATCAAAAACGATATTCAAATCAATACATACAGAAGCTTTTTACTGTCTCGCAGAAGGTGTGAAACGTAGAGTGTGTTCCTCTGGGATAAAGCCTGTCTTCGTCTTGGACAGCTCGAACCCCTCGCTTCACTCGAATTCTACACAATTCCCGTTCTTCGCTGGGGCATTAACTGTAGGGTCCCGTTACGTTCTAAGAAGTAGAATTGTCTGCCTAAAACTGGGGGATCTGTAAGTTTATCCAACTAATAAGCTATTGATATTGTAAATACGAAAGTTTGGAGTTTGGTTTGAGTGCAGTGATGGCCTAATGTATCAGCCGCAACTTAAAAGTTCTAGGTTGTGGGTTCGAACCCAGACAGGCGCTTTACTTTTTGTAAATTATTTCATCACCACTGCTCTAAAACGGTGAAGGAAAACATAGTGAGGAAACCGATATATCCTAGAACCAAAAAAATCGAATAGATGTGACATCCACCAACCCGCATTGGGCCTGCGTGGTGGATTACGACCCATTCCCTTTCACAGAGAGGAGGCCTGTGTCCCAGCAGTGTGAACATGGATGGATGAATGGATGGATGGATAGATGTTTGTTACTCAATCATGCCAGAACGGCTGAACGAATCTAAATTAAATTTGGCACAGAGATAGATTATAGTCTTCAATAGCAAATGGACCACTTTTTATCCCGGTATAATGTCCCTTGGGATAATGCACCAATTTTCACGCGGGCGAAGCCGCTGGCAATTAATAGATTACTTCTAGGCTGCAGAAGATGATCCACCGTCAATCTCATCATAGCTTACTATCGGGTCAGAGCGACTGCCTATCTGACCTCCACAACCCAGTAACAGGGTAACACCATACCCCTTGGCAAGACTGGTGTCAGATCTCAAGCTTCTGACTACCCGTAACGACTGTCAAAGATCTTCAAATGACAGCCGGGACCAACGGCTTAACGTGCTTTCCGAGGCACGGAGGAAACTCGGTATGTTGAAATGGTCAACCTCTACGTACCGACCTCAGCAAGAGTTGCTTAACTTTGAAGATCGATCCGTGCGGCTGTTATTATTTAGCCACGAGCTCCTCCTCCTCTTGTGTCATTTACAAACGCAATCAATATGTAAAAAAGTATCACAAGCAGTGTGAACAATATACGATATTTTATTTACAAAAAACTATTTCAGTACTTTTAACTTTATTTATTCAAGGCATGAAAATAAATAAAAGCAAACTGACATCAAAGCGCCTTGAACATGAAAAGATCTCCTCAAATCGTATTAAATAAGAAGAAAGTGATACTTTTGAGTTATTTGTTATTGAAGACATTCTCGTATTTCAAGTTAAAAGGAACGATGAAGTAACAATACTTACGTGTTATGATTTACATCAACGACGGGGTATGTGGCATTATCATGTCGTGTTCTAAGAATTGGCATGAGCTCAGCAAGTTCAAGGTGATCTACTTCACTTTATGGAAACTAAGAACGCGACATTTAGGAAAATTTATAATAATGTGTAATTCTCTCCTTTTACTCCTATTGGTGTGTTTCTGTTCTGTTGCCAAGTGTCAAAGAGTACTTTATAGAAATCATGTTCAATCTATCTAAAACCTTTAAACTAGCAATTCTTGTATATATATAATCTGAATCGCGGAAACGGCTCCAACGATTTTCATGAAATTTAGTATGCGGTTTCGAGGGCGATAAATTGATCTAGCTAGGTTTCATTTTTAGAAAACGGCAATTTCTCTATTTTCACCCGAGCAGAGCTCGGTCGACCAGGTACTAGTATTATTCATTGAGGAATAAAAGCTAATAAAAAAAAATTAAACTCTATTGGCACGTATTTCAGGCTCATCTTGAATAATCACGTAGCTTTCGCACCTCTAATAGATTTTTTATATCTCCCACAGACATCTTTATATGGCTGTCTAAGACAATACTAGCACCCCTATCATCATAGAACGAGAAACACGAGTACTAACTGGATTGTAGATAATACCTAGACTACAATAGATATAATTGTTATTACCTACACACACAAAGAGAACAATAGTCAAGAGCTTCAAATTGTGCTTATTTGCAGATAGGGCATGCAATTATCCAACCCATTTTATTATTCGGATACTTCTAAATCACTAGCCGGATAAAGTCAGAGAGATATCCGGATAATATTGGCTGTCTTTATTTTTTTTCTATTTATTTTTGTGATAGACTCGCGTTTGACCACTATCTCCCTCGCCTCATGTTAAGTGACGATGTGGTTGATTGTGAAGCACGCTTGCCTAGAAGTAACCTATTCACTCTTGACATAAAAAAACCCTAGTTTGTAGCTATCAGAAAACAAAGACTCCGGCAGGGAACACAATGAAAGTATTTGCAAAACTCTTTGTGCGTATAGGTGGGATAATGTCCACCTTTTACCGATGGCGCATTGCCGTAATTGTAGTCCGATTATGGAAAGAGCTAGGTGGAATCAAATTATGCAGTTCCATTGCAGACGCCCCGAAATGTTACCGATGATAAACCGACAGGCTGGCAACTCGGCGTCAATGTTCAAGGCTCTGGAGTTTTAAGTCGATCAGCGCTTCAAGTGCATCCAGAGGTGAGAGCAGTACTCATGCATGACCGAACTTGCACTTTATATAAGTTGAGCAGCTGTTCAGGCGTGACACCTTTGCAAAGATCCCCAACTTTTTTGCAGCCAACTGAGCCTTTGCTTAAATGTTTGTACTTGAGGGTCAATTTCAAACCAAGATGGTCGAGATGGTCCGTTATCGGCACGGATACACCCACGGAAAGATTGAGCCGGGTGGAATTGGTCCACGTTGCAGTCTCTGCAACGTGGGCTTTGTGTGGCGCCTGTGTTAAAAGGCATGTTTGTTTAGAGGGCAATGGGCGGTAATTTTTCCAATTTTTAGATTTTCATTTCACATTTGGCCGGCTATCCGGGTAATTTGGATATCCGGTTATCCGGCTTACATGCCCTAGTTGCAGACTGTCAAAAAACTGTTTCAAATTATAAACCAATGAACTCTGTGAAACACCCATAACTTACCTACCTATAATTGTAATTAGAGGAACCAACCCGTGTCACCAGCATCAGCAGGAAGCAAACAATATATATATATATACTGCATAGCAGATGTTGTTTTTCAACAGTTCATTAATAATACATTGGCAAACTACTTTTACAAACAAGCTTCTGGTCCCTGGGGTAACAACCCTTAACCCTTTTGTGTGCGACTGTACGCTAGACTGGAAACTTAGGACATTTAGGTACAGTCGAGAACAGTATCATTAGGATGTAAATTAAATTATTATTGTGTGTTAACACTGTGTGTGTTACCCAAATGTTACGACTGTAGGTAATCAAGGACCTACACTTGATTACCTACATTTGATTGAGATACTTTCACTGATTACAAGTTTATTAATCAGTGATACATAATTGTCAATTGTTAAATGTCAAATTGTTATTTGGGTTATTCTGAGCCCAATTAGAATCAACACCCACACACTGATTATGCTAATTTGCTGTTATGTTTTGGGAATCACTTCAACATATCACTTTGTCCCTTTTGGAAATAGTTCTTTAATTAAACGATCAGAGTCTAAAATATTTTGAATGTAAATTCATCAGACTTCAGAATGCTTTATATTAATACAGGTCCGTTACTAGCCCAGTGCAAAACAAAGGCCACTTCTAATCAGCGTTGCCAACGCTACATCCTTTTACGTAGATCTACGTATTTTAAGCCTTTCTTGCAAACCGTCCTACTTCAGTCCCAGAATCTACGTATTTTTTATCAAAATTGTACAAATGTATTAATGGACATAATTTACTATTTTGACCGAAAAAAAAAATCCATTCCAACTATGACTCATGTGAACAGTGACTGTGAAAAACCAAACGTTTGTCTTAAAAAAGAAAATTAACCTTAAAATATTTAAAAATAAGATTTCGATATTTTAGTTTTATTTCAATATTTTTTTAAGCTTTCTGCTCAATTTAAGTGAATTAAATTATGGAAGTAAGCAGTGACACTGTGAAAGAGCGTAAATGTGGTTTCCCTCATTGTTTTATTTATTTATTTTATTTTGTTGATGCTCTTATCTAATACAAAAATGAATTTGTCGTGATAAAAAAGAACATTTCTGAATAAAACATTATCACATGTAGATAATGTAAACACCAACAATCATCCGTATCGGTTACTAGAATATTATTTTTGCTCGCGGAGATATCTCTAACCAAAGTTTCATTTGTCTGCTGTCTTCTACTTTTAGGGTTATATAAATTATCGTTTTATTCAGTTTTACCTACCCTACTGTCTTCATTTTCCTACTTAATTTTCTGATCTGGCCAACGCCTTTTTCAAAAGCCGAGTTGGTTCTAATACAAAGAAGGCATTTGCATTAGTACTCGTAACTACACTTGCTCAGTGCGGGTCGGCGATTTCAAAATTACGATTAACTTTAAGTCCAGAATACTTTACGGTCCACATGATTTCCACATAACCAACTTTTTTCATAAACTTCGGGTACCACAAAAACTGTCTTTTGAAGACCTATCTATTCAATTCAGAACGAACTTTTCCATATAATATATCTGAATTACGTCCGTTGGCCCAAAATTTTGGGCTTTTTTATTAAAAATCTAGGATACCAGAGATTCTCCATTCAGGGGTACATGATAAGCATAAAAATCGGAGCACGTTCTACGTCCTTATCTTATCTTATCTTATGGAGGGGCCGAGAAGCAACTCGGACACTTCGACCCATTGGGATCTATTGTGGTCCCCTAGATAACTTACTCCTCCCCAATCTCGTTGAAAACTCTTTTCATGAGTCTTACAACGAGACTGGGAGATATGAGCCTATAGTCTTCTGGTTTAGGATATCCAACCCCTAGTAGACTCATTCGCTTACCAGCCAGTGCATCGCATGTGCACAGGAGATGCTCCATGCGTTCCGTATGTTCCCCACACAACCTGCACATGGGTGTCGCGGTTAGACCCATCTTCATGAGCATGTCGTTGGTTCCAAAGTGCCCAGTAAAGGCCCCAAGCAGGTAGCGGATTTGCCCCCTGCTCATATTCCAGATGCATTCCCGGGCTTTGAACGTAGAGCCTAGGAATTTCTTGGAGTGTTGTAGACCAGTAGTAGACAACCAGTGTGTTTGTTGTCTGTGATCTGCAAACTCCTTAAATGTGGCTTTTACGAGACACGTCGAAATGCCTACACATGGTTCTGGACCCACAAAATCATTTGCTGAGCCCTCTCTTGCCAGTTCATCTGCCATTTCGTTACCATGGATTCCTTTGTGTCCAGGGACCCACATCAGTCTCACCCTGTTATGCCTCCCAAGCCTGTTTAGGACCTGGATGGCATCCAGAATAAGTTTGGAATCCACTTTATAGGATGCCATGGCTTTGATTGCAGCCTGACTGTCACTAAGAATATATATGGATTTACCTCTGGTTCCTCTATCTATATTCTCTTGAGCACAGGTTATTATGGCATATGTTTCCGCTTGGAATACAGTTGCCATCTTCCCTAAGCTTTTGCTACATTTGTAACCTTTTGCGTATATTCCCGCTCCTGTACCTGATTCCATTTTGGATCCGTCAGTGTACCACACCAGACTATCTTGTTCTGGTGGATCGAGTCCCTTCGTCCAGTCCTCTATTAAAGGGATTTGGACCCTAAAAGACCTTTCAAACACAAAAATAGTTTGCATTTTATCGGATATCATGCTAGTTATCCGATCCAGGCCTTCGTTGCAATCAAACTTTGTGTAATATATTTGTAATAGTGGGTATTTAGAATTAAGTTGACGTAGTACGTACGAGCCACGCGCAGTCTCCGAATATACGTCTATCAGTAAAGTCCATGTTTTATTGTGCTCCCGATCGTTCCAGCAGTTCCCATATCTTTCAGTGGCGACGAGAACAGACGATTCTACGCGTGATTCGTGCAATACTAAATAAGTAAATAAGAACAGCAGCATCAAATTAACTAGAAATGTCGATCGGTAAAATTGCAGAGTTCAAAGTCCACAGTGACGATTGGCGGTTGTACGTGGAACGTTTGGAACAATATTTTTTAGTCAACAAGATCCCTGACGAATTACAAGTGCCAACATTAATAACAGTGATGGGGGCGGAGTGTTATGAACTTTTGGTTAATTTGTGTACGCCGGTTAAACCAAAAAGTAAAACGTTAGCACAAATCGTTGACGTCATGGAAAAACACCTGCAACCAAAGCCAAGTGAGTTGGCAGAAAGATACAAATTTCGACATAGGAAACAAAAAGAAGGTGAAACTATATCGGAATACGCGGCTATCTTAAAGAAAATGTCCAAAACATGTGATTTCGGGTCCTGGCTGGAAGAGAGCTTGAGAGATCAGCTAGTTTGTGGCATAACAAACGAAAGTATACGACAACGATTGTTAGCTACGTAGTAGTAGTAGTAGTGTAGTATATAGTGTAGTAGTTTTTTGTTTTGAACTGTTGTATAAATAATAGCAGTGGCATGGGTTAATATTCTGATCAAGGTATAACAACGTATGCCAAAGTCCGTCCGTATGATGGTGCGTATGAATTTATGTTTGGGTGAAGAATCCTGAAAGTTTTAACGACCATTCTCACCAATGGGTGTCGTGTTATCCAGTGGTTTGTGAATGTGGAGGTCAGTGAAGTCGCTCAATGTAAAATTCTGGTATTCAGCTCCATCCGGTTAGACTGGAAGCTGACCCCAACATAGTTTGGAAAAAGCTAGGCCTAATTGCTGGCCAGGTTCATCATCATCATCATTCCAACCAAAAGACGTCCACTGCTGGATATAGAGGCCTCCCACAAGCGTCGCCACACTGGTCGGTCCTGTGCGTTTCGCATTCACCGGACGAGAGGCATTACAACGCTGTGTCTTCCGGTACGTGGTCGCCACTCCAGAAGGTTTTGGCCCCAACAGCCATCCGTTCTGCGTGCAATGAGTCCTGCCCACTGCCACTTAAGTATGGCAATTCTTTAGGCTATGTCAGTAACCTTGGTTCTCTTGCGGATGTCGTCATTTCTGACTTGGTCATGGCTAGGGTTGGCTAGGATTAATAGTGTATGTCATGTTTACCTTAATTGAATTAGGTTTACTTGGAGGCATGTAGGTATTTCCCTGAAATAGGCCGATTTAATTGATATTTAGACTACAGTTATTCTACTAACATCTGTAAGTAGAATAGGTTAGGGACTAAATTGGCCGTCCTAAGTAATTAAACTTTTCTTTTTTTTTATCGTCTATAGGCTTGCGCTTGACCACTATCTCATCTGATGGTAAGCGATGATGTGGTCGACGGTGAAGCACGCTTGCCTAGAAAAAACCTATTCACTCTTGACTTAAAGACCCCTAGATTGTAGCTATCGGGAAACACAGACTCCGGCACGGAATTCCACTCCTTAGCTGTACGCATAACAGATAAGCTACAAATGTAGCATTAACAATAGACTAGACCACTTGGAAAGAAAGTGTATAAGCTATTTATTACTATGCAAAAACAATGCGATTACCGTAATATGTTAAAAAAATATAGAAGTTGTTAAATATTGAAGTTTGATAGGGGAAGTGATAAAATTCAAATCATAGGCTGGTAACCATAAAGATCATTTTTTTGCACTTTACATTACTCTCCGGCAGTGCTATTCTGTAAAAAACTTACACCATTAAAAGAAAAAATATCACCATTAAAAGAAAGGTGAAGCAAGCCGTCAATACTAAGTCTAGGGACGACAGCCTGGGTCGCTGATAAATTTGAAAGAGATTCACTGCTGCCCTGGCTCAAGCAACTGAAGGAACACGGAAGGGTTTTAGTCAGTAAAAGACTGACACGCCCTCCTGCTTAACCCTGAGCGGGCGAAGTATTTGGATGATTTCAAAAACAAAAAAAATAAAACAGTCTTGACAGACTTTAAGAATGACAGTTCACTGCAAGCTTACTTCACATAATATTAAGTTTTCATGTTGAGATGGCGACAGATTAGTTCGACTAATTAAAAAGACCCTTAATTACAACCTGTCATACACTCGTATCGAAGCCATTTAGCTATAATGTTAGGCTTTAATTACTAGGTACGCCCACCACTAAGGACCTCTGTCAACTACCTACTTTATGTACGAAATACCAATATACTTACAGCACAAATTGTTCTCGAAAAATAAATTGTAACCTTAATATAACCAGAGGTTGTGAGGGGCTGCTCTTATAAATAAAGCACCTGCTTATTCCACACGATGTAACAATGTGCCAAGATATACGATGCTCGAGCGAATAAACGTAAAAATATATGAATATGTAATAAAATCAACATGCAAGAATAACAATTTTATGATATCAAATAAAACGTAACAGGAGTATATCAGTAAAAATAACAATTCAATGCTTATATGCTTCTGATTCTACTGAGATCACATCTCGTCACGCGCGCGTGCCCGCTACGTACTTAAGTATGTTTTTGCATGATTTGTTACATTGTCATGCGCTCCAAAATTTCAGGATTTTCCCCTCGTGTGTGCTACGACTCCGAACTCACAAAAGCCCACAGTACACGTGCAATAAAAGTAATGAATTTATTCAAATCAGATCCCAGGTATCTTATCTACGAGCCGAATAAAAAGATCCGAACTTTTTGTTTACCAAACTGGCAACAGAAAGCCCAATTTAATTAAACTTAATGTGGCCATTCATTACTACATAAGGTTACAGATAAAGCGAATGGAAGATAATTATTAAGGCCGTTCCACTCGGGTGATTCCACTCGGATACTTGAACCCTTTTAATGTTCCTTTTCGTAAATACTTATTTGAACACAGGAACTTGGGACAGGACCCGTTAACGTTAATCCGTTTAATGGACACCTTGCTTGGAATACGTAATGAGGTTTTAATAATATCTAGAGATGACACTTGGGAGGAGGTCATAACAAGCCAAATTGAGCTATCAATGGTGAGTACGCGCCCATTTGGACCCTTTCACATGCGATTTGAGCTTTTCATTGCTCATAACAGCGATCAAAGTTAATGTAACAAAAGTTATATGAAGAGCAGTTATTAGCTACCATGAATAATATTAACTTCCATCCAGAGCTTGAGATGAGACAAACAATAAAATAAAAGTAACTCTAATCAAACAAGTAAACCCAACATATCAATTACGAAGAATACGGAGCAATCTGGGAGAAGAGTCCCTTCAATAGACAATTCAGTGAAATAGCCCGACATTACATTGTAGAAGGGAGTGCTGGGCAGTTTACCTCAAACAGTTGTCCAAATTGCCCAGGCTAGTCTAGGGTTGTAACGGATTTTCGCAAGTGCGGAACATCCGCAATATTTCGGACTTTCGCATCCGCATTCGTCTCCGCAAGTTTTAAGCTGAGCTGAAAACGAAGCCTTTAATGTGGTTGTGACAGTAAACTTCGAACACTTCGAGTAATATCTTGTTGCTCCCACATCGCTGTTGCCACCACGTTCAGTACCAAGCAACTAACTGTTTATAATAATAATAATAATAATAAATTTATTCAAAAAGGCACACAATCCCAGTTATTTAAAATTACAAATTCATAGATACAAATCATCATACATTCATTAAAATTAATACATTGAAACAAAATTCTTTATAAAATAATAATTCATTCATATAAAATACATGGTCAGTAGAAATCATTAAAATTAGTCGATAGTCGTAGTATATATTAAAGGATATTTACCTTCGGTTGGCACTCTGGTGAACGCCGAGCCAATACCTGTGGATCGGACTGGACCAATCCTCACTAACGACCCTTATAAGCTGGTTAGCCGATCCTCGCAAGCTGTTAGAAAAGGATGCTATGCGAGATCGTATGACAGCATAAAAGTCAGGCACCCTCGCCTCAGCGAACATGCTCGACGCACTACAGTATCGCGGCAATCTCATCAAGATTCTGTACGCATCGTTGTACTGCACACGTATTGTACTTATTGTACAAAATTACAAAATTACTTATTGTCGTCTTTAGTAAAGCCAGTTTATTTTATGAACCACTAAGACCTTGCTTATTTCCACATCCTCTCCGCCGCACGGGTCGACCTTCAAGGTTAGGCAATGCTTGCTAAGGAGGACTCGTGCATGCATGATTCATCCATTACAAACTGAGAAACTTCCGTGCCATGGAAAGCACGATAAGCCGGTTAGTCCCGGCTGTTATTTGTAGATCAGTCGTGGCGTTTCTTGTCCGTTCTTCTGTGGATTTTCTTGTCCGTTCTTCAGTGGAGTTTCTTGTCCGTTCTTCTCCATAACAAGATACTTTTACGAATGGACGGTAGAATCAATTATTATAACTTACACAAACTTATTTTTTTAAACGTTCAAAGTGCCGCTTAATGGCCTCATTGAAATAAATAAATTTGACTTTGACCTTGATCGTTGACAGCTATTCAGAAAACTAGTCAACAGTCTAGCCAAAGGGTATTGTGTTACTTAGTTAGGGGTTGTGGAGATCTTATAGGTACGAGCCTCCGATTAGACTGGATTTCGACCCCACAGACATAAATCTAACTAGATAACGCAAGTCCCTCCATCTGTCTGAAAACCAAGCGTGCTACTTTTTCACACACGATTTTTTTTTCTGTGTGTATTTGCAATCAGCCCTAAGACTATGAGCAAATCTGTTCTGTGATGCTGTCATGCGGCATGGCTTCCCATTGGAAGCATCAACTCATCTGCTACCCAGAGCTACTGCCGGTCTTCTAGCTCTAGTATATGGTGACGTTTTAGTCGCCTCACATAGTGGTCCATGGTGAGTTTTTCACACACAATTTAAAAACAAATTTACTTACCATTGAAAGAAAACATTTCCAATGCCTCGGCCAAATTTTTCTATAGTATTTACAGCTCAATATCGCATAATCAGGCATATTTCTAGATTTCGTTGGCTTTCCGGTGCCGATAATGCTAAATGAAAAACTCAAAGTACGATCATTGATCGTAATTTTACTCCGTTTTTTGACACGCGAAGTACATACAATCGCGGCATCTAGTTAGATTTATATAATTATGTGGTCGACTCCAACATAGCGTTTGTCCTGTATGTTTTTGTGGTGTACAATAAAGTATATGATAAATAAATAAATAAAGATTGTTTCCACCTCCACCTCCGCATAGGCCTCCGCTAAGTGATCTCTGGTACATCCCAACTTGTATCCCCGTAATAAGGGTTGAGATATTACGGTCCACTAGGCCCTTGTAACACATGTCCGTTCTATGACTCCGGCTTATTTTGTACACCGACTAATTTACTTGGGTTTCATAGTAAAACTAGAAATGAAATGGTTACGTTAATTGTGTATGGGGGGTGATATTTTGGATTAGTTTGCTGGTGATTCACTGAATGCGATTTCATCACCAGATATATTATCTATTATGAATTTTATGTGACACTAGCTGGTACCCGGTACGTTATTGCCGCAATTGAAATAGTTAATACGTTACAAGCTTTTATTTGACTTGCAATGTATTAAGTGTGTTCGGGTCAAATCTTGCAACTGAATTTTAAAGCAGTTATCCTCCACCGATTAAGATGACATTTTGCATTCACGTTTAGTTTGGATGACAATGCATGGTAAGCTTAGTGACATCATTCGAAATCCTATATGGCGGACGGCCCAAGTTTTTTGCAATGCCTTGATATGGGTATCAAATGAAAGGGTTTGCTGTGAAAAATACGAGAAAAGCTGGTTTTAAAAAGATTTATTAATGAATAATTTATTATATTTTAGATTATTATCACTGATGTGAAGTAGCGAAACTGTATGTTAATGCTCTATGTTGTATAAAGCCTACGATAATTAAATTCTTCTAATTTTTAACGTCAAATTTTTTCAAATTCATTAAGAAGTTTAGTGGTCTATTTTTGAATAGCTGCTCAGGAATATGCATACGAAGGCTTCCTTTCGGCTTCTCAAATAAAATAAGTTTACTGTTATTCATTTATCTGTTTATTTTATATATCATACAAAACTTATCAACACAATAGTGACGGAACAGTATAAAAATAACAAAGATAGTGTTGTAGATAATTATGGCAATAATTAATAATACCAATGTTTTTTATTAATATAATAAATGATGATGTATGGTGTTTGTTTGAAGCGGGCCCAGGCATAGAGCCGGAATGACGCTATAGATGACATAGACAAGATGTAGAATGTTGTGTGTACACATTAGAATCTAACATATTTTCAGTTAATTTGCCTCCGTTGTAAACTTCATCGCGAATCTTTTTAGGCGGTTGCTGAAAAAGAAAAAAGAGCAGGTTTATAATTTATAAATTATGTTTGTGTTGATAGTTTCAATAGAATTATAAGGTGAATGGATATTGTAAATAGCTTTCAATATAGGTTCAAAATATAAATAAAAATAAAAGCAGGGAGCTAACTACATATTTTGTAAGTTTTTTTTAAATGGAGCAAAGAATGTATGGAACAAAAAAACATTAAAATAGAAACCGATAGGTTTTCAAACTATTGGTATTAAGTTCTAATTTGAGAAATGTGCTGCTATTTAAGGCGTCCCATACACCTAAAATTATATTCCACAATTTTAATTGCGCAATCAAATTTCAGATTTCAATACTACCGCTACACGTTATACAAATGCTATTGCGCAGTCGTCAATATTGCGCAATAATATTGATTGTATATGGGATGCTTTAGTAGATCTTCTACACAAAAGTTTAAAGTTAAAGTTGCTATCCTATGTGTATTGAGATCTACAACAAGATTCCTAACGAAATTAAAGAACTTCCAATGGTCCGCTTCAGAAGGGCTTTGCGCAGGTGGTTAATAGAGAATTCCTTCTAAACTTTAAAAGAATTCCTTCAATTTAAATTTAAATGACCTAATTGTATACTTACAAAAAATTTGCATGTCATTATGCTATGATTAAATATGTTAAGCTACTATTATACTACCTTTGTAAGATCTTTTGTAACCATATTTATCTGCAAATAAATCTTTGACTTTGACTTTGAAAATAATAACTGTAATGAGATCGTTACCTTCGACTGGTTGAGGTGCAGCTGGGGCCTCGGCCACCGGCGCAGGTGCGGGCGCTGAAACATTGAAAAATAGTTCAAATACATAGTTTGCAAAACTTAAATTATTCAGTATATTTCATAACACAATATTTCGACTACAGTTTCAGGGTTTGGTTACGAAGACTTTTAGGCAGAGGTATGTAGAATACCCACATTTGAACACAATTGACGCGCCCTGAACAGACCATCTCTGGGCACAAATTCTGGCTACTGGTCGTTACTGAGAAGTTCTCTCATCAATAAAGGTACTGAGTTATCTAACTACATAGGACAAATCGAAGTCAGCTTATACATATATTCTATGTTGTAGCTGTTTTGGGCGTATAGTATAGTAATATAAATACCTGGTTCAGCAGCAGGCGCTGTTGCTGGGGCCGGTGCAGCATCAGCAGCCGGCGCGGGTGCAGGCGCAGGCGCACCTGTGAGTATTCAGTTTTAAAGTTGATTGGCATATTTGGGAAAATTATTAGTGATACAACACCGCCATCATAAGCAGACGCTATCTATAAATATGTAAGAAACCTGAGAAACCCTGAGAAAAATCTCTTCACTTCTTCACTTCTAATGGAAACGAATGGGCATTTTTGTAATCACGTCTTAATTTATGTTACAGTGTAGGTATATTGAATTTATGCATTTTTTTTTTAAATCAGGAAACATACCGTCTGCTGGAGGAGCTGGAGCGGGCGCACCTTCTGCAGGTGGCGCGGGTGCTGGTACACCTGCATTATCAAAGTTAAGGCTTACAATACTTGAGAAACATCATGATGCTTTTAAATAATATACTTTAAACTAATAGCACAGACCTATCCAGGTTACATACCAGTCGAACAAATTTTAAGTTAAATCGACACGAAAACACTGAAAAAATATATTTGTAAGTTGTGTGTAAGTACTTCATGTGAATTAACTGTGTTGCAATAAAATGGTTTGTACTGTTAAACTGCGATCGATCGAAGACATCAATCATTCCAATCGGTGTTTTTGAATTTATGGACTTTTGAAACTACACACACTGGCAAAATTAGCGGAACAAAATAAAAACGTTGATTTTTTTTAAAACACGTTTTTTTTAAACGTATATGAGTACCAAATTCTTGATTTAAAAATACACCCTTTAAAATAAAAATGAGTTTGCATTTCATACATTTTGTGTGAGTAAAATGTTTTTTTGTGAAAACTGCATTTTGTTGATTTATTAAGGTTAAAAAAGGAAAGTTAAAAAGCTTATTAAAAAAACATTTTACAATAAAATTAATATCACATAATATCGAGTGTCTTCTCCACGTTTTTCAATAATGTTTTCACTCGCCTAGACATGATCAGAATAATGGTATCCATTGTCTCGTGTGGTTATCTCAATCATTCCTGTACTACGGCACTTCGCAGTTCACCCACTTTGAAAGGTGTAGGTATTACAAATTCTGCCCTTCGTTTTGGCAGGTCCCAGACGTGTTCTATAGGATGCATTACTGGTGTCATCGCCAGCTATTCTAAAACTGCGATATTGACACTTTTAACATCGACTGAAGTTGAAAAAGTGGTATGTGGCCGAGCATTGTGCTGTATCAAAACGAAGTGACCCTTGATAAAAGAGAAAATGATATCACATTTTATTCTTAAATAACACTTCTACAGTGATCTTTATTATGATCTTCTCGATTCCATCGATTGCCACCAAGTCCGTACGAGCTCCAAAACATATCACACCTGAATCCAATATTGTTGTTCTACCATATGCCACAGTAGTTTAAAAAAATTACAGATTATGTTGTTCTTTTTCATGATAAAACATTTAATGCAGTCTGTGAATGCCATTTAAATGATTTCCACACTCATCCCTAAACAATATTTTACTCCATTAGTCCGTTGGCCAAAGTTGATATTTTCTACCAAAAGTTATTCTGTTTCTAAGAAGTGTGCCTCAAGTTATGGACCTTGGTGCATTTGACGAGCATAAACGAAACAAAACCAGCTTCCTTCAATCTCTTTTGTACCGTAAGCTCAGTTACTGTTGCACCTCAAACTTCTTCCAGCTCATTTCTGGCTTGAATGGCCTTTAATCGCAGGTTTTTGCAAGCGCGAAGCTGATTTAAACGATAATTCCTGTTAGAATTACGGGTTTCTGCCTTGTACTGATTTCCTCATAAAAACATTAGTCTCTCTGAATCATTGGAAACTGTAATAAATGGTGAAAACAAGTAAACGATGAATTATGCACATCATCTGCAGGTGTGATCATTTCTCCTCATCTCAGTTTAGATTAAGCTAGCCACACTGGCGTACTTAACTTCTAAAAGATCTAAACGTTAAAAATAAAACAAATAATTCAGTTTGTTAATGAAAAAAATTCGGAATATTAAAACCTATCCATAAAGTAGCAACAAGCGAAATTCTCTCAAAATGAGGTAAGTTCGAATAAAGGTAAAATAATCGCATGAAAGGTGATGTGCAATTGTTGTTACCAATTTGGTATAATTGGTTTTATTATAAAACAAAAGAAAAACCACCCTGCAATGGTAAAAAGAAAGTTATGAGATCATTTATTCTTGTGCCGCTATTTTTGCCAGTGTGTGTACTTCTGCTGCAGATGTCAGTGATATCGTCGTCGCTGTCGTCTCGACTCGATGCGATCGACTTTAGACATTCTCATCCCCCATTTACGAAAGTTGTTTATAAACAATGGTTTGCTAATCTGTATCTACTTATCTACAACTGTGGAAGCGTGAACATTAATTCCAACACTGCTGTAATTTGGAGCCCCGCCAACAGCGACAGACACTCATGCTGACAACGCCTGGAATCCTGCCCATCCCGCAATGAAAAGTTACTTTAACATAAATAATTGCTTTTCTTGGAATTTTTTAAACGAATATTGTTGAAATCGGACAGAAGTAGGAGAAGCAGCATATGCCAACTGGTTACCAAGAGCTAATTGACTTGTCCTGAAAATTGTTGCTTTTATCAACCACAGATTGTTAATTAATGTATTTCTGTTCTAAATATTACATAGATGGAACCTTGGACTCATTTTTTTTTTTAATTTCTGTATGAACCACGTTCACGTTTATTTTCCAGGCTAGAACTTTGAGTCGTAATGAGTGGTGAGTTATGTAACATATCTCTGCCGGAACCGTGGTCGTCAATGTGTGTAATACTTGATTAAAGTATTACTTTTATTCCTTATCCGCCAAAGTATGGCCTCACCCACTCCTGAGCATATATAGTAGTGATTGAAACAAGCAAAGATGGGGTATCTTTGCTTGTTTCAATCACTACGCGTCCGCTACTGATTACATGACATTACTAATTATTTGGCTTGCAATGATACCGGCCATCGAAAAATTAAATTGTAGAAATCGATTAGTCACTATAGTATTGAAAGTACCTTCAGCAAGAGGCGCAGGTGCAGGCGCTCCCTCAGCGGGTGGTGCCGCGGGTGCTCCCTCAGCGGGAGGTGCTGCGGGTGCTCCTTCAGCGGGCGGCGCCGCGGGCGCTCCCTCAGCGGGAGGTGCCGCGGGTGCTCCTTCTGCGGGCGGCGCTCCTTCAGCGGGTGGCACTCCTTCAGCGGCGGCGGTATCAGCCTCCTGTAAACACACCACTAACGTAACATCTTGTGTGTTTTATAGCCCCGTATTCATGGGAAACAAAAGTTGCAAAACATTGTTGCAGCTACATGTTTTCTGTTGCTGGAATTATTTCATACAGTTTCAGAGTGAAATAAAATATGTATTAGAAGAGTATGTTGTGTATATAAAAGTTGGTACAGGTTTTTCATAAAATAAACTTTAAAAAGTAAGTGGCAAGAAATGTTGCCAACATCACAGTTGCAACAATGTTTCAAAACTTTAATTTGCCATAGAATACGTAGCTAAAATCTTCATGCAATTAGAAAGCGGCCATGTATTAATAGTAAAGCGCTCAGCCTGAAACAATGTCTTAATTATGTGCCTTGCCAATAGAAATGACTAATGAGGTTTGTCGAGGACTTGCCGCCGAAACCACAATTTATTGTTATTGTTGTTGCACTACACAAATTATGCCACTGTACAATTAAACTTAGTTTTCGTTTGAAAGTTGTGATTCATATAATATGTGCAAAGCACTAAATAATACTCTCTTCTAGGAAATAATTATGATTGATGTGGTTGTGACAAAAAGGTGTGTCATGGCAATGCGACAACACTTTAAAGAATAGTTATGTTTTTTTAATGTATTCCCATTGTTGCAATGTCGCTTCGGGCCTGTCATCGAGATCCTTTAAAGTCACTTAAACCTTAGCCATATAAAAAATAGCTAATATTAATGATCAAAGCGAATGAAAATAATGAGAAAAGCTATAAATATCTACAATGCTAAATGTCGAAATGCTTCTTAAAATATTAGGTACCATTAGTCTGCTAAATATAAACCCTAGGGAATAAGTTGATACGTTTGATGTTCAAAGCAAATGAGTGCAAATATTGACAATGTTAAAATTCGTATTATTTATAGATAAGTCTCTAGTGATGATTTCAGAGTCAGTCAGTTTATTTTTGTCCATGGGTTTTCCGTACTCGAGTATTTTAAAAACCATGCGAAAAACTACGTTGATGAAAAAAGCAATAAATTTGTATTTAGCTGCAATGAAACATGATAATAATAGCCAAAAGCATTTTTCTCTCCAGTCCCAAGCAATAAATTTAAATAAAAGTTGTATAAATAAATCACAATGTAAAACTAAAATCACGCTGTATAGTGTTAAATTTTCATACGACCCTGTCATTTAACTTCACTGTTTATTCATCTCAATTAACTTAATGATGTCCATTATGAATTCTGAAATGATGAATTTTGTGAGAAACAGTAATTTTAATTATGATTTCATGAAAGCAATTTATGTGTTCGTTGAGCTCATTTTACTTATAATGAAATCCACTCAGTGTAATTATGAGATTTAGGTCATTTTGCGGACACTAATTTAATTTTCACTACGTATGATGATAAGATGCTTAATCTGTTTATGTAATAGGTACTGAAAAAGCCTAATGACGAAAAATTTTTTTTTTTTGTTTTTTATTGTAAGGCTCCCGTTTTACCTCTATATCAACTGGAGCCCTACCATGAGAGCAAGGTTATGTCCACTATACGTATGGGACAGATGTTTATCACTTGTATACATCTGTCATCAGCGGCGAGCAGTGGTGGCCCCTGTGTGGCAGCGCTTTACATATTGTAAATTATTTCATCACCCATGCTCTCAAAACGGTGATGGAAAAATTGTGAGGAAACCGGCATGTGCTAGAACCAAAAAATCGAAGACATGTGACATCTACCAATCCACACAGGGCCCGCGTGGTGGATTATTGCCCATTCCCTCTCACAGAGAGGAAGCCCGTGGCCCAACAGTGGCAACATCAAAAGCCTGATAATGATGATGATGATACATCTGCCCCTTACACGCAATGGAAATAACCTTGATCTAAGAACTTATGGTAGGGCAACAGATGGTAAGAGATGATATGGTCAACGTTAGAGTAAGCTCGTCTAGTTAATTGATAACTATTGACTTAAAAACCAGTCAGACCCAAATAGACTTAATGACTAAAAAAAAATGACTATAACCATGTAATTTGTCATTAATCCTTTAATCTCATGTTCTCTTTATTCACCTTTCAACTTCACTTATCAAAAAACAGAAATAACAAGGAACCAAAAAATAACTCGAGAATCGTCATCTTTCAAACTTTCAACCACAGACATTATAATAATAACAAACAGAGTAGAAACAACGAAAGTTACAAAGCTTATTAAATAAGTCTAGTCAAAGACGAAGGCTTTACAGGACGCACAAAAGTTTTCGAGACGTATAGAGTCTTGCGTCGGGACTTACGGCAAGATCCGAAGTTTCCCGAAGTAGGTAAGTAACAACGGATTCTGCGTATGAGGTACACAGTGGACTGTTTGGAACTCTTTGATTGTGATGTTTTACAAGAGTTTGAAATACTAAAGACCCTTGTATAAGACGGAAAAGGTTTTATCTCAAGGGAATACTTGGTTCAATAGGGTTTTCCATTTTCTTTTCGAACAAAACCTTCAGGTACTAACCGATATGTTCTTTGTTTACTTACTAAGTATTTTATGTTTTGGCAACAGGATTGGTATCATAACTATCCTCGACTTAAATCTTATTGTGAGCTCAGTTAGTACTACTATTATAAAATACACCGATAGAACATCAGTTCAATTCGATTCTCAATTTCTCTCTTTCAAAACTCACATTTAGCTTTGACGGGTTTTGGAGATTAGGTAAAACTTTAAAAACTTATTTTCTATTGCGGTATTTGCCACTGCTATTGCTCCCGTGACTTTGTTCTATATTATTATTTATCAGTGTATATCTCATTGCTTGATTTGGGAATGAAACAAAGATCATTTTTAGCACAGATCACACCGATTCAATAAGAGATTTATTTTATCGCCCAACAAAAGAGCTTTATCATTAACTTTGAGCAATAAATCAAATAACTGCTACTACCTATATTATTCAATAATATAGGTTATAACGTTTATTAAAATATGAAAAATAATAATATATACCTATATAATATAATAATAAATATAAAATATTTATCTGAATTTTATGGAAGGCCACCTAATAAATAATTTGCTTTCGGTAACCTCAGAAAAGTCTACCAATTTATTCCAATTAACGGTTTTAATTTGACGTTTCTATTTCAGTACTGTACCGCGAGCTTATAACATAACTTCAAATAATGAGGAAATTGCCTGTCAAAGCAAGCACACATTGGAAAATCGGAATAGACAGCCTAATCTTACTTTGTGATCTTAAATCTTCATGACTCTTACCCATTTTACCTATAAATGTAGGTAGAAGCATATGTAAAAGGTATAATCAAATTTAGACAAAGTAACTGAGCTGTAAGCATTTTGTTTCTACCCTTGAAAGTTAAAGGTTCTTTTGCACATGGGGCCCCTATTTTAAGATACCCAATCTTTGTCTGATCTTTTGTTTCCCTTTTCTTTGTTTATCCTGGGTTAACGATATGGATAACTTTGAAAGCATTTTTTCAAAGTTTGGTTTTGAATCAAAATAATTTCATTTGGATTAAGATTTTTGTAGTGAAAACTTCTTTAGCCCCGTTCTGTTTTGAAACTCGATGAAACGAAAAAGTATCATTGAAAAGAGTCGAACAGTGTTTCTTATATTCGCGGTCTATTTTTTTATGTTTCACACATGTTTTTTTTTAATCTTTCTCTCTCTGACTAGATCACTTTTGAATGTAAAGTTTACCTATGTGTAGTGATATAACTCCTACACTTTTTATTAGTGTGAAAATGCGCAATATGTGAGGCTGTATGATTCCTGCTTAGAGTCGCATCACAAGATTTTGCGGCATACCTAGCTAGCATTTGTGTCACCAACGGATTTCGATTGTCACCACAACTGACTGTTGCATTTTCGCTCTCAGTCAAAGTTTCCGTCGTTTCTAGAATGCTGATGCGGAACTAAGCAAGCAGCTACTTTAAGCCTAAGATTTCGATCTTATATTGTGCTTTATTTGTACGTATTTATTTGTGCTATGTTACTATCATGTATATTGTTGTGGACTGTGTATACATAACATATATCTCTACTATTGACTTTATTTTACTTACCGATATTTTGCCCAAATACTCCTTCATATACTTACTTTTCACATATACCGGGTTCAACGTCCACCAACACAGGATACAAAAACATTCACATATACTCGATAATCTAATTTACATATACAAAACAATCCAAACAACATAGAGTGTTCTACCTTTTTTCAAACAATAACATTGAAAGGACTCCAGGGATACAAAGGATCAGAAAGGGATGTGAATGGATCAAGTGTAGCCATATAAAATATAAAAAACAATACACTTCATATTTTATGCTGATAACACCTCCAACGGGATTCATATTATGCCCGCTATGAAAATACGAATTAAATATATTTGGTCCATAAATGGAGTATAAAATTATTATTTATTGAGACACGAATCCTTTGAAAAAGTTAAAAGCTTTGAAACTGGATAAAATCTGTATTATATTTTTTGGGTAAGCACTCCTAGATTTAAAAATTACATATTCATTGAAATGTACTTTCATATAGAATACGAACAGTTAAAATACCATTACTGCAAATCTCGACTTATTTCCAGCGGCTATCGAGGCATCGAGGTCCTTCAAAGGAACTCTAGTGTCATTGAAATACTCATTTAATAGAAGTGCAGCTTTCTAAGAGACCCGTTATATTGGATTCTCAAGATGTCCGTTTGGAAGCCGCGGTGTCCGGGGCACGGCTATACTTTATATATGGAAGTTGATAGAACATGTTCAGTCTACTACAAACACTTAATCTGCAATAAATGAGGTTCTAATACTATTGGTGAGGTTTACAACGACACATAGGGATACACAAGGATACAGGAAGAACGGGGCACAAATGACATCCACTAAGTGTAATACAGTACAGAAAATTAATTTATTAAACGTATTATCTTACAAAAAATCATTATTTAATAAATAAATAATTATAAAAAAATTATTTGACATGTTCGAAATGGATGTAATCAATCGACAAGTACACAGATTTTAATGGAGGAATTTGTAGCTAGATACCTACGGGATGGCATCCACATAGTGCGGACTGACCATAGAGGGCAGGTATATCACAATGTGTTGATAGTTAATAACAATTGTCAATTGACATAGAGTCTAGGTCTTATAGTAGGTGGGGGTGATTAACAGTTCATGCCTCAACCTCTTCCTCTTTTACCTTCTGATCTCCTGGCTTGCCCTTGGACCAGTCTGGTTTTTTCTGTGGAAACAAAAAGAGTCATATTAATGAATATTCATTTTCTGTTGGTATGTTTGGAAGCCGATAGCGCATCGTGGCTGTATTCCCAAATACAACAGCAAACTGCTTAATTTTGATGAAGCGGGTCTCATAAAAATATATACAGATGCTGTTGAAAATTACCAAATAAATGTGTGGTGTAATTTTTATTTAAAACGTGATATAAACATTGATATTTCGCAAATAAAATTCACACCGTCCTTTCATGGAATAAGGCATCAATGGTCTTTTAGCAGCCCCACCGCACCATACGCCGAATTTACGAGCGTTCCATAATTGTCACGACTCAGTGAGTGGCGTATGGTCTGGTGTAATAATAGGTTCGCGAATGTAGGTAATAATCGTGTAAAGCACACACTTCAAAGCTTTGAAGTAGGTATAACACATCTAAGAAAACTTTGCTATGAAAACCGAAGCGTTTTGTGTAGCAACCTAGAAATAACCGTTTTATAATACAAGTGTGGGTTGTGTGTGCACATGGAGCGCATGTTGGTATCACACAAAAGCTTTATACAATAAATCTGCTAAGGGGGCAAAATGCAGCATAATCGTAGCTATCCCCGTTATTTTCCCTTTAAGAAAATTCTTAAGGGGAAAATAACGAGAAATAAATTTCAATAACACGCCTTTGAACACAGGTGGACGGATGAAATATATAAAAGGAATTGATGCCAATCATTAATGTGTCTGAATTGGCAATGATCTTCAGCTTCAGTGAAAAAATAAACTAGGTAATTGTAGCCACTCTAATAACGGTACTCTCATAGCTGTGCTGAAAATATAACATGCCGCGTGTATGAGCAACGTCTAAATTAAAACGTGTTTGTACGCGTTGCGTGTTGTCGCTTTATTTTCTATTTACCTTGCCTGCTGCGCCACCCTGTGAAACATCGCATCATGATATTGTAACTATATTAATTTCGTTTCTATTCTACTTTGATATAACCTGACACAGTTTTAATAACTCAATTTACTGGTAGTCGATTCTATAATTTTGCCGAAAAAGCCTCATACTCGTACTACTGAGATTCGTAATAAGAACAATCCTACAATTTTTAAATATTCGAAGTTATATAGTAGGTGTATAGTTAGACAAACAAAATGTGTATATCAGTTAACTGAATGTAGGCGCGATGCAGGTGTCTAAAAGTCTAAACATGTCAAGAGTGTGCAGATAGATATTATGGATAAATATAATATGAAGATCTTATTCACAATTTACACAACATTTTAGAAGACCTATTTGCAGATTTATTTCAGAAAGTTAGTCACTAAAAGAAATAGAAGAAAAAGCGTTTGGTATGTAATTCAAGTTCCTATTTTAGAGGAGTGGCGAAGCATTTGCTGGGGAATACCTGAATACTGAAATAAACTCATTTTTAATGTTAAATCTTGCAGCGTAAGCCTTTGGTCGGAGAGGAGTTAAATTAAAATGTTAATAACAAGATTGCAAGTCACATCTACATAAAGTTGAAGCTGTATTTTACGCGTCATCCAAACTCTTTCTCACCTTGTTTTTTCAGGTTTGGATGTTATACGGAATTCAAAAGATCGATCGTAGAAAAGAACGATTTATTTATTATTAAATTAATGGGTAATTAAAAAATAAGTCATCATTTGTTCAACGGTAGAGAATGATTGTAAGAAATTTACTGTTAGTTTTAATGTATGGTCTACTTCTTGCCAATAGCCCAATCAGCTTTCTCCGCTTTCTTGGCCTGTAGAAGATGATCAGGTAATTGATGCTTGTTAAACATTACCACTTAGAAACTACATTATAGTTAAGAACATACTGTAGGCGTCGGGAGTCGAACCCATGAACTGAATGTTGTAGATGCAATAAAAAGTTATGAAGTTAATTAAATAAAGAAAATTATTAAAGAAGAAAAGAAAAATTTTAGTTCAAAGAAGAAGATGAAGCCGATAATAAACTAAGAGTTGAAGAATGTTAGACAGAAAGTTTAATATTATTACAGTTTCGTAAATAATTCGATATTAGAAGTATGAAATATCATCGGTATTGTATCAGGTGTAATAAGGATTGTGTAAAATTGTTATATGTAAAACATAAACTGCAATTAATTATTTCTGCGGAGAAAATGAATTTGAAAAACGTTGAAATAAAAAATTCGACTACATTAGACATTACTACGTCGACAGCCTTATTAACAGTCTACTTGTTAAAATCAGCATTTTCATAATAGCCGTCTACTATATTATCTAAGTCATTAAAAAATATTGCTCTTATACCAATATTAAAGTCTGTTTTCAAACTACCATCAATATTGCCATCTAGAAATACATAAATATGAATCGCATCGAGTATCTTACCTCTTTGTCTTCTTCTTCAAGGGTGAACTCCTTCTTTTTGACGACCTTCAACTGGTTACGGAAGTTGAATTCAGCGGCCTTCTTCTGGAGCTTGGCGAATTTGTTCTCGTATTTGGACACCTTCTTTAGTGTGGGTTTGACGCTGGAGTAAAAGATATTACGTTAGTACTTCATCAAAGTTAGATTTTATGGATCATATCAGCTTATGCATGGAGATGAATGACGTGAACACACGAAAAAGGTAGCAAATGAAGTTAGCACTAAGCATTTCTTGGATTTCTGTCCGTAATCTTTTCCTATTCACATTTTCAGTCAATAGTTTTTATGAACAGAGGAAGTTAGAATTCGCCTCACAATGTACAAAGTTCTTTGTATTATTCGGTATGTGATCATATTTAATCCCGCTGCGCGATTCAATGCTCCCGTAACAAAAGGAGTCCAGTCGCGGTAGCAACATAGCTCATAACTGAACTCTGAATATTACTACATTTTCCAGTAATATATTCACAGACATATCCTAAGCTGCCCACTGGCTTGCTTTAAAACTGTTCATGAAATACAGATTTACTAGAACCCTCGGAGAGTAATCGTGGCCTATCGTATTCGTAAATCCGTACGCTTATGAGAGTGATTTTATCCCAAAAACAATCAGATACCCAAAAGCCTGCATATAAATCGATTCTAAACAAATATTACAATACTCCAAAATATGTAAGATTTCTAAATAGGTCATTATTAGTGAAATCTCTATTATACACGAAATTGAAGGGAAACCCGAAACAACTTAAAATTACCATAATTTTGCTATTCGTTCTAAAGGATAAGGGTACTCACAATTTGCCTCTGAGGTCGTTGACTTGAGAGTTCAGGTCCGAGATCTGGTAAAATAAAATTAGTCTAAGCAATTATCGTCCAAAATAACACGTCAAGTTAATAAAATAAAAGCAGTTGTATAGAATATATAAGGAAATGTTATACTGTCTACAAAACCTTTAGGTTATGTTTCTTTATTCATTCCAGGTTATCTAGGTAAGGATTTGAATCAAAAACATTAGTTTGTCTTTGAAATGAAATTAAAACTATGACAGTAGACAATCAATGAACATTAAATGTAGTTAAATATGAATTTGTAGATATAAAATTAAATATTATCGATAGATTATAAGATATAATGTACATAAAATACGGATAGAGTATATTAAAAAGGCAACAGTTTTACGAACTACTAATGAAATAACTTTATGAAAACATTTCACAAGTTTGTTTCATTCCAATCAAAGGTACTGAAATATCAAATGTGTGTGCACACATATTAATTAAGAACTAAGTAACACACGAAAAAGAGAAGGTCCAAACTTGTGCAATGTTTGTTTAAATTTACAGCTAAAACCTCATGCAATGCACATTGAGAAAGTCACATTGAAAGCTCCCAAACTAAAAACAATCAGAATAACCACAAAATCAAACCCATAACCAGAATTAAATGAAAAAGAATTCGAAATATTAATACCAGAAAAGCACAGAACAAGATATAGAGCTGAGCATAGATTAGGCAGTGTTATTTGCGAGCTGAAGTCTTGTATTAATTTCTGTGGTCTGTAGGAACATTTTTATACTACTATCCCGGATCAAGGTTGTGACCTCCTATATATCTTAAACTTGTGCTCTTTACGTAAACATTACACAATTTCAACGTGGGCTATATAAGTACAGGTACATCTGACATATTCGTGCAAGAGATCTACTTATCGTGCCTCGTGATTGGTAGCTGGCCGCCTGCAGCTCCTGTGCCTCAACAATCTAGATTTATTCACAAATGTACATAGAGATGTGCAGGATATTATACATGTGCAACATATATAACACGAGCGCTAACAATATCGTACTGCTTCGGCTGCGATTGAATCGCCAACTGAGCTTCTAACGCTAGTCTAGTCAGTGATCGAAGTTGTAACATATTGAGCGCTTGTCGGTATGCAAGTTAATTTTATATGTATGTTGCGATGGAATCAATTCTGTATACATCGGCGATCAATGTATGGGTACCACGTTGCAGAAAATGTGTATCATGGAATGACGGTGCAAAATCGATCCAGACTTGCAAATGTGGGTATGTATGTAAATACAGATGTGGGTACTGTGTGTCTTTGGACTCGCAAGTGAGCATAGTATACACCACTCCGTGTCCCGGATAAGTGATGCAAGATCCGATCAGCCGCTACTTGGCTCGGACAGGGAGGGGGCGGGCAACATCGACCAGAGCATGGCACTTTCAATTTAAACACTCAGTGTATACAGGTATTGCAAAAGGTTTGTGGGATATATCAGCAACCGAACACGCAAAAATGTCGCGCGGAATATTACGGCACATACGTGAAAAGTTGGAGATTTGGAACAAGAAGTTTCACTTACACTATGCACTTGCGTGTGCCAATAGAGGAACCAGTCCAGCGTTCCATATTCACCTCAACGGTATCACTAATTGTTATCATAAAAAAGAGAAAATTCAGTAAGGCCTCTAAGCTCGCCACCACACATGAAGCGTCACACTGGCGGATGCAGCTATTCATACAAGATTATTGTACTCGAACACTTTTCAATTATTATTATTAAAGTGCCATACTATTTAAGATATGATTTAATAAGGTATTTTAAGGGATAGTTGTTACGTAGTATTATAAATATAGTCGTCATGCAACAGGCAAAGCTTTAGCTGGTAAGCGGTTTGGTGACGAGATGACTCGGTAAGGGTGAACATGAGAAGCACATCGAGAGACGACCGACACGACACATCAATCGAGTATATATACATATGATATACGTATAGACGATATATAAACAATATAGTCTGACAGCAGACGTGACCGCGCTATAGCTAACATAGATATAATACACATTACAGATGAGACAGTTACGCGGCATGCAGCGCGAGGCCGGGCCTGCGCCAGTAGTGAGTGCAGTGTTGTTACTGTTACGCCGGAGGCGGTTACTGTAGTTAGTGTAGTTAATGGTGTAAGCTCCATGTCAGATGACGCGATCGGCGGAGATCGATTTTGCACCGCACGCCTACGTGGGCGGGGCGATGCGCCCACGTCGCGACCCTCCCCTCTACGACACATCACACGCGCTCTACAATACACCACTAACGAACCGACCTTCCACCGTTATTTACAACTTAACAACAAACAACCGAAAACTTACAAAGCGTTATCAATGTACACGAACTGTCACACGCGCACGTTTGTTACAGAATCGATGACTGTGATATTCACAATGGTTATAAAGTATTGGTCAATACCTCATAATCTCTTTTCCTGACTTCATGTTCCAAATCCCACTTCTGGCCCTCACACACATACAAGCGGTCATAATACTCCTGTATTATTCTCTTGAGCAATGCTATAGAAAAAGGAAAGACAATTATTGAGCCAGCAGAATGAGCATGGGCATCGGTGTGAGTGACCTGCGTCTGACGACGTGGAGCGACGTGTGCATGTGTGCGGTGAGCCGTACAACTATCATGTCATGTCGTAACAACTAAATCAGAATCAACTCATATCATGTCATATGCATTCCCAACTCCTAATTTATGTAGTTTACCTCCATTTTCCTAATTTCGATCGCTCGTTCTAGTTCATATTTATCCCCCTCAAGGTTGTATATTCTGTGCCAGTACATTTGACAAATGGTCTGGAGTTCCGCTAAAGAAAAACAATCACATTTTAAGTTTTGAATCATTTTCGGCGCTTCGAAGTCTGTCTCACGGTTCTGTGTTGATGCTGTGTAGTGGACTCGACATAGGGACCCTCGACTGGTGGAACAAAGCGTAAGCGAAGCTACATGATCAGTACTGAGGTGGGTTCAAATGGACTATTACTGAAACATAATCAATGTTGTTATTGACTCCAAACTCGATGAGAGTATCTACAGAATCTATTGCAGCTTTGGAATTTGCTACAACGGGTCGTTGTTATTTCAGCGTTTTTTAATTTACTTTGTTATCCACACGGTTAAGGTTGAAAGGTAGAATTTATTTTCAGCTCCGTAAATCGACAATTATGCTATTGCTGCGAAAACAAAACAATATTTTAAACTAGTCACATAATCGGCATGAACTACTAAAAACGAGAGCGTAATATATAAATTGTGTAGCTCCCAAACCAGGTCAGACCTCGAGCGCTCTGCGGGCCACCTCCATCTCGTGATCGTACTTCTCCTCTTCAAGCTTGATGATACGCTGATGGTAACCGGTTATGATGCTCGTGAGAGCCGCTACAACATCAACCAAGAGTTACTCGCGCTGTCCGCACTGTCCCGAACCCCCCGATGTACGCAGTGTACACCCGAGCCCGACCCCCGACCCCTGCGTCCCACGATACGCGACACCGCGCGCCATCGACCATCAGTTAGCCAGTGTGAGTGGAAAGATAGTTTAAGGACGGAAACATAGAAGATAGTGAGTATACGCAAATAAAATCAACGATACCAAATTATGAAGTTTAGAAGAAGTAGAGAAACGCGTTAGACAGATAGGCCTGAGATTGTCGGCCAGTCACACCATTAAAATCTTTGTTAAACCAGCTGACGAAGTAAGAACAACACGCCACTTGACATATCACAAGTTACGTTAATTTTGTTTAATATATGAAAGTAAAGTCTTTGTAAGTTTTGTAAGTCGACACAAGAGAGCTGTTCGTTGACAGCTGCTCATCTCTCTACCTCCATATCTTTTCTTTTAACGATGTATTCCAGATCGAACTTTTCGTCTTCAAGCTGTCCGATGCGTTCGTGGTAGTCTTTGCAAACCCTCCTAATCGTATCTATAATTCGACATAACACATGTAATGTAGCTTATGGTGGAGCCCTATGTGAGATAAACACGAGCATGGGTTCCGTCGCGTTGTGAAGTGTATGATGGCTTATTTTATGGGGTCTTTACATATGTCCACTTGTTGGCTATAATATATCATGTGAGAGATGTACAAGATCAGATTAGGGGTATCATAGATGTAGCGGGGGTTGAACAGATATTTACCTTCGTTAGCATCTTCAACGTTCTTAGGTTTGCCGCACCTCTCTTCAATGATGCGCCTCCTCTCAGCCGCTTTGCGTTCCTGTTCCTTCTTCAGTTCCTCAGCGGCTTTCTTACGCAGCAACAACTGTTTGAAGACCGAACCGGAGATTAAATATACCAATTCATTTCCATGCATTCAAAAATTGATATCTTTAGTACTGTAATTTCCACTTACCCTGAGCTTCTTCTTCCTCTCAGGTGTCATGAAACCCTTCTTCGCCTTCTTGGCTTTGGAGGCCTCCTCCATGCGCTTGCGCACCTCAGCGCGCTTGCGGTCGATTTCGGCCTGTTTGGCCTTCTTCGCCTGGAGACAGTTGACATTAGTAACGAGTGTTCTTATTAGGTAACTAGTGGGTTAGTGTGTGTGAGTATTCGTATTGTGTTGTCGGTGTGACATTTTTTTTAGTTTATTATCGTGAGTAATATGAAAATAAGTATTGCATATGTGTGTGTGTGATAAATGCTTGTCTTTTTGTATAATAGTGTCTGTTAGTATGTACTTAGGTTTGTCTGTGTCTATGTACATAAAGTGTGTTAATGTTTTTGGTTGTGTATGTTTATATCTTTGTGTGTGTAATGTATGTTCAATAATTAAATAAATTGTGTGTATAGTGTGTAAATCGTCCATTTAACGATTGGTGCTCGGCGTTACTTTACCTCCTCGAGACGTTTTTTCTGCAAAAGAAAGAAATAAATCTCAGTATACGGCAATAAGCTGAACAAATTGCTTGAGTTAAAGTGTTTACGTTTGCTACAATTACCAGCACAATGTACGGCACAGTTTAGGACAGAAATAGCAACCATTTTTCAAGTAACCCAATGGTCATTTAGATATTTCTAGTTGGATCTTAATATTGAAATATTGTGCTGGTAATTTTTGAACATTCAATTACAAAACACTGCGAGAAAAAGAGTCACTTCTTGTACTTTTTTGAAACGATTGAGGAGTGCTTTAGAGGATGTTTGCCGAGATTTTTCATTTTTTTTAACTGGAATCTTGCTCATCTTTTTACTCGCTTGTATATGGTAAGAGAATATAATTTTGCTCTGTTATTTCAGTGCGAATGCAATATCAGTGTGCGATATGAGTTGTGAGGTAGTGCGTACTCATAAGTGAGTTACAAAATATAGGTAGTAGTAATATAGTATTTTAAGCTTATTCGCATTAAGTTTCTTAGAGATTATATTATATTGGTATTCCGTTATCACATATATTTTGATTACAAGCTTACAGAGGCAGTTCTTAAGTTGGGGATTAATTAAAAATTTGTTTATTGCTCCTCTCTACAATTTTAACATGTTTCGAATCGGTGGTATATTCTATTGTGTTCTCTAATTTAGAAAGTATATTTTATTTAAAACAAAATAATTTGAGGAGCAATAAAATAAATATTTCTTTAAGGTAATATTAGGCTCTCTGTTCAAATTAGTTTTTTTTTCGTGTTTACCTAGAAGGTATTATGTAAGCAGGTTATAATTATTTGTTTCAGGTTTATATTTTTTCTTTGCATATAGTATCGTAAGTCTAAAATAAAAAGGTAAGTGCGAATTATTAAAATTATAATTATGTAGTTCGTAGACTAGAAAAAAATAAAGTAGTGTAGTTGGTGCTGAATCTAACTCTGTGCATTATAAATTTATTAATAACACATCTATAAGCTTATTGTTATTATTATTTAAAATATTATATTTTTGCTTGATTACTGATTAGTTACTTGAAGTCGACATATTACTTATTTAACTCTATCGACTTACAACATTTCATGTTGAAATTAAAGAAATCGCTGTAACAAATACTGTAAAATTATAGATAAATAAAATCCTTTGTGAAACACTACAGGATCGTCATGATGTAAAATATTTTTATCGTATTTTTTTTTCCATTTTGAAACTATCACTGTCAATTGTACCAATGTTTTTTTCGGTTTCGCAATATTAAGAGCAAATTATTGTTTTTTTTTGGACTTGTAAATTCTAAAACATATTTCATGATCTTTTCATAGATTGTGAAAATCAAATGGTTCCTGTGTGTGTGTTGTATGTTTGTGTGTCAATATGCGTTGGTTATAAAAAGCTAAATAATTACCTTAGTCTCGAGGAGACATAGCAATCAGTACTATATGGTGAATCAGCAGCGACGACAATGTTTCAGCAAAGAAGAACAGCCCCAGGAGACACAGGAAAGTAACAATGAAACAGAAGAAAGATACACGAAACATGTTAGTTTTATAATCCTAGAAAAGAGATGAGAAGGCTCATATAAAAAAATCTCTTCGTTTATATATGATCCTTCTCTATCTTTTAGATGACCCATCTCTATTGTTTAGATGATCTTCAATTAAAATAAAAAAGTAAAAAAAAAATATCAGATATCTTTTTCTATTAAAACTCTTATAATTATATTTTTTTTTATTAAAATTCAAAATGTCTTAAAAAAATTAATTTAGAATCTGCTAATCAATTACTAAACACAACAGAGGATTTTTTTTAAATATTGTGATTTTGATTCTTTAAATGACCTATCACTATTGTTTAGATGACCTTCATTTAAAATAATGAAGACATGACATAGTTTTTCAAAAACATATTGTTATTATAAAATCAAAATTTGCTGGAATCTTATATTCTGAAATTCATTAAGTTATTTAAGTTATGAGGCTAAAGTTCAATGCCGTCATTTATAAAGATATGATATTATAGAAATAAATTATGTGGAAGATTTTGTTCCATTTGCGGCCATTGACTTACCTTACTTCATCGGCATCCGCCATTGTGTTGTTTTGGTTGATCTAGGAGTCCTGAAAATAAATTATAATATTTTCAGTCTCTAATTACTGAAAATTGTCTAAGTATCAGGAACTAATTACTCAAAATCATTAATATGAATTCAAATTTTCGCAGACTGTATAGAAATATAGAAAAGATTAAAATTATCGAAATAAATAAAAGTTTTGTTGATTGATATAATAAGTCAATCAATGCCCTCAGAATATTTTTTTTTTAAATATTGACTTATTGGCATATGACATCTTTACAATACTTAGTAATTACCAATAACACATCGTCATTGACATTTATAATTAGCTCAGCAGATGTCAAGGTACAATTTAATGTAAATCTGTCATCGGTACAACAAAATATCATTAACGTCAATAAGTAAAACGTATTTGGCCATAGTCATGAGAAAAAGATCGTTATTTGAAACTATTTGGAACGAAGCCAATATGTCGACGTGTGAATACCGACATTTGATACTTGAAATCCGGTAACCTACCCAAGATTTTCCATATTTTGCTATATATTAAAACGGGAGTCTTAATGCATTTTCCGAGTATCGTACACTACCTATAATCTTTGCAGTTATTTGATCGCTTGCACAGCTGAAGTTATCATACCATCCGAAAAAAAACTGGAAATCTTAAAATTAGATCATGAAAATAGTTACGGTGAAGATCGTAAAAGAATCCGCGTAATAACTGTTGCCAACGTAATGAAAATTCCACAATTAGGTTCGGGCGTGCTCGCGGATAGTCGGCTAAGTTCGGGTGGTGCGCGGGCGACTGAAATAGGTTGGCTCGAATACTGCGCATCCTAATTTGGTGGCGCGAACGCACAGCTTAGCTTACTCGGGTTTCGGTAGTTATGCAAAGCAGACCGATGTTGCGAATTTTGAATAGGAAAACGATATTTCTCGACCGAAACGGATGATGACATTTTATAATACAATTATTTTAAAAATAAATCTGGTAGGTACTAGTCAAACTAGAACACGTTTAGGAAAATATTTCGCTGATGGATAAGAAAGTTCAGTTTCGGTTTAGTCACGCATGAAAATGATTATAGTTTTCCTGGGATATCCACGGGGCAAAGTTATCATATTTTTTTATGAGATAGGTAGGTACGAATTCTTGATTAGATATTTAATTTGAGTGAGAAATACCAACGTTAGCAACGGATTTACGATCAGCACGTGACCCGGGAAATTGGAAATTGAACGAATGGATAAGGCTTCATTGTAGTCAGATCCGATGTCTAAGTCAATCACATCCAATCAACAAAGATGACACTTGAGATCTTTATCAATGACGTCATAGATATGTCTTAGAAAATTTGTTTTTAAAGTTACAAAAGGTCACTTATGGGAACATTATTTGACACACGGGAAGCCCGTCAGTCCACACACTCGATCTCGAGGACGATGCATCACGACGCAGTGTCCGATTCACCACGACGTTGATATATCACTTCACTGAACGTTAAATGCACTTCAATAATCTTGCGTCGGATTACCGTTTTGTTAGTAAAAATATTTAAACTTTCACTAAAACTCACCTAAGGCAAAGAAAAAGAGGATGGCCCTACAGATGGTTCAGCCAACACGAGCCACAGCTGCTGACTGGTGCGAGGCGGGCGGCAAGGTGCGGCGGGCAGTGCGTAGGCGCAGCGCCGCGCCTCCCGCGCCCCTGTCCGCGCCCCCGCGCCCCCGGTTCCTGCAGACTCGCCCCGCTCACCACCGCACGTTTCAGTCCAGACATTTTTAGAGCAGTGTCGTTTTGACACGAACACCGAAATAACATCAGATGTAAGCTCCAGTTCGAGCTACTCGGATGCCTCGTAAATTGCTGACCGACTGATGCCATGTGCGTTTCCATAAATAATTTTCACCATCAGTTTATTACAGTACGAAAATATGATTAAAACAACAGATTTTACGATATTCTTCCATCATCTAGATTTATTCAATAAAAAAGAACAAAAGAGGATATCAAATATAAAGGCTACAGCTAGATACCGTTTTCCGATAAAGCCATAAAGTAGAGAATTGAAAGCTCTGTTCTACGTTACATCAACCTACTTTAATTTTATTCTGCGACCCACATACGCTACTGAAGTCTTTCATTACATGTCTTGAATGCTTTTTGCACTTTATTTCATTGAACGATTGAAATTCTTTATCCACCGACACTATTCCACGTATGCACTTATACAATTAAATGAAACTAATTCAATCAATTGCCACGCATAAAGCATTAGTACGTAATTTCGACGTAGAATATGTAAAATTGCAACCGCCAACTATGCAAATGAAAGTCTAGGAAATGCAAATGTTTTTATGCAAAATGCGGCAGATCAAAGTCATTAGTCTCCTAATTGTATCTGTTGTGATTGTGAACTAAATATAGAGAGTTTATTCAATAAATAAAGAAAACGTATATCATCTCGATGAGTGTTTGGCACCTGAAGGGTCGATGTGGCGCTAATAGATTGTGTTGAGCGTGACAACCCTAGCTGTAATGTAGACAGACGTTGGTGATCTCACCAGCCCTAGCCGGAGTCTATGCTTCCCGATAGCGATAACCTGTAAATCTCGAGTGAATTGGTTATTCTAGTAAAATATGTAGCGTCGTCGACCAAATCATCGCTTACAGTTGTTCTTATAGCAGTTGTTGTTGTTACAGTTGTTCTGTCTCATGACGAAGGGTTGATCTTAGTCGTGTGTGCACAAGCACATTGTTTCTGTAGGCGTCAGCTCGGGGGGTGCTCAGTATCCCTAACGCACACAGAAACAATGTCCAACCCGCCGTCGTGAGATAGAACAAGAGTACCATGAAATGATGTTGGCCAAACGTGAAACTAGAATAAGTACTATTTACGGTAAAATATGGATACTTCCTAGTATCATAGAAAAAATGAGTCTAGGATCTCTCAAAGGACCAACGAATTAAAGTTATTAAAACCCAGCTATCGATCATTATTATATAAAACAAGTATTTAACTAAGAGTATGACGGGACATCTTCGTGTGATTCCATGCTAGCTAGTGCTATTCGCTAGGTCTCTCCAGGGATGTGCCACAACGGCCGTTGATCAGAGCTGGTTCAGGAGTGGTCTTTTAAGACGACATGGGGCCTCCTTCCAAGTACTAGTTGACAACCGAGGGTTTTAGTAAGGTAAGAATCCCACACTCCGCATGTTACCGTGTCTTACTGCTAAAGCCTTTTGAAGATTTCCCCATGAAAAAAAAATAACCCTATAGCCCTAAAACGTGTGCAGTAAAACGTTCCAATGGTTGCCCTAACTGAGAAAGTGTAGGATTACAACGCAGTAATTAAAATGGTGCGAGATTGAATTTCACACTGTGTAGGTTGGATTGGAAACTGCAAAGTTAGCCGCCCTGAACAAACTCTACGCGACCGTAATTATTGGAAGTGCACTATTGAATGTAGTATGGAGCTACTTCTGAGAATCGTTTTTGTTTCTTTTAAAAATCAACCAAACCAAATACCTTGCCCCACATGAGGAAAATTTCTCCTGTATCTTCGGTACCATGTCGGTACATTTAAAATCATTTAAACTCACATACACAAATAAACAGACCCAAACTATTATAACAACGAAGGTCATACAAATATTTGATCCGTAACGGAATCGAACCCGCACACAAAGCGCACCAGGCAATCGCTCAGCCACTGCGCCAACTGTGCCGTAAACAGTGTACTTATCGATTCCTTAAAGTTTACTTTTATATTCACGCTGAGAAATACAGTTTTTCCTTTTAATTGAAGATTTTACGGGGAAAAACACAGAAATATGAAAAAAATATCAGCTATTGCCAACACTATTTCGATTTATGTGAACGTAAATATAATCAAACGCTAAATTTTAGGGTTCCGTACCCAAAGGGTAAAAACGGGACCCTATTACTAAGACTCCGCGGTCCGTCTGTCTGTCTGTCAGTCTATCCGTCCGTCTGTCACCAGTCTGTATCTCATGAACCGTGATAGTTAGACAGTTGAATTTTTACAGATGATGTATATCTGTTGCCGCTATAACAACAAATACTAAAAACAGAATGCAATAAATATTTAAGTGGGGCTCCCATACAACAAACGTGTTTTTTTTGCCGTTTTTTGTGACGATAGTACGGAACCGACGTGAGTCCGACTCGCAATTCGCCTTTTTATATTTCTGAATTATTGATGTAATAGTTGAATTTGATCAGATTCATCATTAGATACTTTCAGCTCCTGAAAATGATAAGATGATGAGATGATGAATTAAATGTTACCCTGTTAGCTCCAATAAGACATTTTCTAGAAACGTTTAGTTACAAATACGGTTTCATGCCTCTTACGGATTTTCACCCAGTATTTTCAGTACCTATCCTAAAACTTTACATATAGATGTTATCACAAGGTTTTTTTCGGAACCAAAAACCGTGCTGTCATCATTAAAAACTGCGTTGCCATAAAGTAAACAAACATGATATTTGTTCGCAGATTTTAATTAAAGTCAGTAGAGGATCGCAGTTGGTATAACGAGTCCGAACTATTTGTATTGCGGCAGCGTCGTTACAGTTTCAGTACCGACCGGTAATGATACAACTGCGGTTGTCGCATAGTTTTGTAAGTATTATCTTTCATCAGTATTGTGTACCTAAAACTACATAATATATGTAGATAAATTTTTAACTGAAAGTCCTACTACTATCACACTTATATTATCAAGGCGAAAGTTTGTGAGTGTGGTTGTGTGTGTGTGTATATTTGTATGTTTGTTACATCTTCACGCTCAAACGGCTGGACGGATATGAATGAAAGGTGAACGGCAGATTTCGTACCGCATACTTTTTTTGTTGTTCGGTTATAGAATTTGTACCACTTATTAAGGCAACTAAGTCATTTATTTTTATGTAAGTTAACTATTTTTAGAACTTCGGATTAATTAATAATATTAGTAAAAATATTTTAATAAATAAACGTAATAAAATCGTACATTAAACGCAGTTATTTTTTAGAAGTTGCCTTGTTTAAAATAACACAAATATTGAAATGATAATTAATTATTTAGAAATACAAATAACACTAAATATAATCAAACTCATCATTATCAAACTGTTGCAATCCGCTGCTGGACATAGGTATCTTATAATACCCTGAGTAGATACAATCCTCATCTCAATCTACCTACTTAATGGTAAGTAAAACACTACAAAGATTTATGTAACAATAACATTATGTAACAATATGTAACATTTACCTATATGTAACATTGGTACACTAGTACATAACCTTAAAACTTAAAACTAGTTATAACTTTTACGTCCCAACTTCAAAAAATCTAAGAATTTAAAAATGGATTATCTATCATATAAACTACCAATTAAGACAAAAAATATACCAAAACAAGAAAATTTATTAGCGGTACGAAATTCCCATACAAACCTGCCGTTCTCCTTTGGCTAAGAGATAGATTATAGTCAGGAATAGCACATATGATACTTTTAATCCCGGGAATATGTTCCCTCGGGATAATTTCCGACATTCACGCGGGCGTAGCCGCTGGCAGAAGCTAGTATATATTAAAATAAACGTGAAAGTTTGTGAGAATGGATGGTTGGATGTTTGTTAATCTTTCACGCAAAAACTACTGAATGAATTTTAATTAAACTTCACAGAAATATAGCTTATACATAAAAATAACACATAGATAATAATAATAATTAAAATATAATACCCGTGTAGAACAACAGTGGTCAGGCAAGGGCCAATAGTCCTTCTAGTTTTAGGTAATCGATCTACGAAACCTGCCAAACCCATAGCCCAATGTATTTTGTCTCCATATTCTGTAATAGTCTAGAACAAACCGGGAATTGTCCTTGGATGCTCTTGCGTAGTGACTAGTGCAAACAGGGGTACATGTCTAACAAGGCCTCTGCGAGTTAGTTTCTGCGCCTGGTACGCCTTTCAAAGGTCCGGGACCCTATGGCCTAGAGAATCTCAAAAATATTAAGATAATAAAAAATATATAAAAGAAGGTGTCGGGAGAAGTATTAATACCACGCGGGCGGAGCCGCGGGTGGCACCTAGTGATACCATATAGTTTTATTCCAGCAGCTGGCCTATCCCAAAGCAGCAGAACGTTTTTACGGTATGCAAAGGTTGACACTCAGCACAAGTCAAGGTTCCTATCAGTGAAATTATTTTCGTAACTAGATTAGTACTTCCAGATATACCTTCAGCAAACACACAATTTAACCTTTGCAAGTATACTTTAAAAAAAAAAAGCACGCTTTTGAAATTGCAATTTCGCGTAAACTAGTAGTAGAGTTTTGAAATAAAACGCGCGAAGCAAATTTCATCAACTCCCTTTGAAATTATAGTTTATTGTACAGGAAAAAAAAAAAAACAAAATATAGAAACCTTTAAATTTGTTACCTACGAGTTTACTGAGAAAAATACATGTGTTTTAATCCACAAGGTATAAAAATAAGGGTGTTTAAGTACAGTTAGAATAGAATCATCAAAGCACGGAACGAGGTTGTTAAGAACAAGCTTTCGGTTCTGCATAATATATTTTAGCTTCAAAACACACGTTTTTGATTGCTAATGAATTAATTAACTTTTACATAAAACATAGGTTATTGAAATGCGAGGGAAATGGAAATTGCATAAGTATCAATTTAAAAAAAAATCTTAGGTAAATATGATTTCCGAAACTTCATTGACGTAATAAGAAACTTGATACAATGTCTATTTTAGAAAAAAAATATTCATCAGACCTAACCTCCATAAAAACCCGGTCAAGTGCGAGTCGGACTCGCGCACCGAAGGTTCCGTACAAACAGCTACATTCACAAACATAATTAGGTAACCAGGTCACCGGGAACTACCATATAGGTTTTCGACCCAAAACCTATAGGGTACTTCCGGTTGACCTAGAATTGTCAATTTTGGTAACAGGTACAGCACAAGTAAAGGAAAAATTTAAAATGTTGAAAATTATGGTAAATTTCTGTACTTAGAAATTTTCGAAATCTAAATTTGCCCATCTTTTTATTGTGTTGACTCAGAACATTGATATTTATGCACCTAATAGGGACTGACTTCAATATCTAGTATAAATTTCAACTTGCTAGGTCCACCCGTTCCTGAGAAAATTTGTAGTGACACACGGACAGAAGGACAGACGGACAAGATTTTTACCTTGAGGTACGGAACCCTAAAAACTCTAGTTTTGTTTTTCAGCCAGATTTCGTTTTCATGGAACATAAACTGGGAGTAACTTCAACTCTGTCGTCATGTTTATGAGTATAGGAAATAAATACAGTGATGACAATAGTTGTTTACGTCAAGCACGACCCGAGCCAATATTGGACGTATGGACAGTATGTTGTAGGTAGGAACATACTTTTTATTTTTATAGATGCCCGTGTTTACATCGCTGGCGGCGACTCAAGGCTTTTTTCTTAATAACCAACACTCCAAACATGCGAAAAAGAATAAATGTCATAAAAATAAATTTCTATAGGATGAATAGGGTAGTTGACAAAAAATATCTATTTAGTCCTTCAGTTAGATCAACAAAAAATATTGGACATGTATTTTTCTTTTGCCACGTAAATAAAAAATTATGAAGATACAGTGCGTTGAAATATCGTGTGACATCACGGTGTGCTTACCCTTTATACCCTTTATATCGCTTACAGTTGTTCTTATAGCAGTTGTTGTTGTTACAGTTGTTCTATCTCACGACGACGGGTTGATCTTAGTCGTGTGTGCACAAGCACATTGTTTCTGTAGGCGTCAGCTCGGCGGTGCTCAGTATCCCTAACGCACACAGAAACAATGTCCAACCCGCCGTTGTGAGATAGAACAAGAAAGAAAAATGATGTTGGCCAAACGTGAAACTAGAATAAGTACAATTTACGGTAAAATATGGATACCTTCCTAGAATCAAAGAAAAAATTAGTCTAGGAACTCTCAAAGGAACAACGAATTAAGGTTATTAAAACACAGCTATCGATCATTATTACATAAAACAAGTATCTAAGAGTAATCGACAATACATCTTTGTGTCACTTCATAACTTATCGCTAGGTCTACTCAGGGATGTGCCACAACGGCCGTTGATCAGAGCTGGTTCAGGAATGGTCTTTTAAGACGACATGGGGCCTCCTTCCAAGTACAACAGTTAGTGCTACAGTTGACAACCGAGGGTTTTAGTAAGGTAAGAATCCCACGCTCCGCGTGTTACCGTGTCTTACTGCTAAACCCTTTTGAAGATTTCCCCATGAAAAAAAATAACCCTATAGCTCTAAAACGTGTGCAGTAAAACGTTCCAATGGTTGCCCTAACTGAGAAAGTGTAGGATAGCAACGCAGTAATTAAAATGGTGCGAGATTGAATTTCACACTATGTAGGTTGGATTGGAAACTTCAAAGTTGAACAAACTCTACACGACCGTAATTATTGGAAGTGCACTATTGAATGTAATATGGAGCTACTTCTGAGAATCGATTTTTGTTTCTTTGAGAAATCAACCAAACTAAATACCTTGTCCCATATAAGGCAAATATCTCCTCTATCGTCAGTATATTTAGAATCATTTATTTAAGGCGGTACCCCGAGCAAAACGCCGCGCAAACCGTTTTTTGTGCTGTTTTTAGGAGCTATCTACTCGTTATTTAAAAAGAAATATCAATTAATAAAAATACATTAAATTTCTACATAATATTGATTCTAAAATGGTAGATTTAGTTTTTTTTTAAATGTTGTATATATTTCACTAATCTACTTCCAAAAAAACATAAAAATGAGAAATAATTATTGATATTATGCATCTCCTCGTAAAGTGTGCATTAATTATTTTTTGTTCTAACAGTAATGGATAGACAATTTAATAACGAACATTTTTGTAGATTTTTTTTTTCAAAAGACCAATATTCGATTTTATAAAGATTTTATTCTAAAATCTGGGCGTATTCACTACTGTAATTCATGCGCCACCAGTGCCGCTTGACCAATAGGAATGCTCATATCTCATGCCGATTTTTTGGTCAGGGTACCGTCTTAAACAACTGTACGTAGGCCATACAAATATTTGTTCCGTGCGGGAATCGAACCCGTGACACAAAGTGCAGCAGACAATTTAAAGAAGTTAACAGCATTATTGATTGAAAAGTGTTACTACTCGATTAACGATTTTCTAAATGACAATGACTAAAATTTATTCTAATGTAAATTTCTAGTATAATATAATCATAATATGTTTTATGCAATTTAACGAAATACCAACTTATTTAATTGTATCCGTTTTGAACTGTAATACTTATTTTTGTATTTTGAGACTAGTTATTTGATTACCTACTCGTTTACTTAATTAATTAATGTTTGCATGCCTAATCTGGTAGATTGTACAGGGCTCACAATTGTTTTTTTTATACCTTATGTCATGTACCTACAATCTGTGCAAATAAAATAAACTTTTACTTTACAATCGCTCAGCCACTGCGCCAACTGTGCCGTTAACAGTGTACCTAACTGATTCCTAAAAGTTTACTTTAATATTCACGCTGAAATATTACAGTGTTTCATTCAAGCTAAGTATTCGAACTTTCAAGCTGCCCAAGACGAAGATAGGCTTTATCTCAGAGGAGCATACTCTACTTTTACACCTTCTGCGAGACAATAAAAAGCCAGGGCTCCATAAATTAAGTATTTATATTGTAATTAATATAAATCTAAAGTTAAATTAGTGTTGGACACATGGAAGGATCGAGTAATCTTTTTGTTCGGTACATTTATACAAGTTTTGGTGGAGTTTATTTCAGTATTCAAAGATGTAGAAACTTGATTCTTTGAAAACGCACCATTTTTCTTTTCTTTTTTGAGTTCTGGTTAGGGTGGCCACCCCAGTTCGATTTTTGAACAAACCTCTTTACAATGCTATATGGAGATTTTGTTTTACCTAGATTGCCATGAGTTTCCATACGAATTGGAAGATCCAAATTCAAATCACTTTACTCCCTTCGGAGTTTCATACAACTTTTCCTCCCATAAGAGATAATGCTTTATTTAAAGTTGAGATTGTATGTAATTGTAGATTGAAGAGCAGGTGGTGTGAAAGTTATTTTGTTGAATCCAGAGGGATGCTTTACGGGGGAAAACACTGAAATATAAAAAAACAGCTAATGCCAACACTATTTCGATTTATGTGAACGTAAATATACCAAAAAACGCATTTTTATTTCATATTTGAATAGGTGATGTAATAGTGAAAGTTGATCAGATTCATCATTAGATACTTTCAGCCCCTGAAAATGATAAGATGATGAGGTGATGAATTAAATGTTACCCTGTTAGGTCTAATACGACATTATCAAGACACGTTTAGTTACAAATATTGTTCTCTCTTACGCATTTTCACCCAGTATTTTCAGTATCCTATTAAACTTTACATATAGATTTATTATAAGGTTTTTCTCGAAACCAAAAACCCTGTCATCATTAAAAACTGCGTTGCCATAAAGTAAACAAACATGATATTTGTTCGCAGATTTTAATTAAAGTCGGTAGAGGATCGCAGTTGGTATAACGAGTCCGAACTATTTGTATTGCGGCAGCGTCGTTACAGTTTCAGTACCGACCGGTAATGATACAACTGCGGTTGTCGCATAGTTTTGTAGGTATTATCTTTCATCAGTATTGTGTACCTAAAACTACATAATATATGTAGATAAATTTTTAACTGAAAGTCCTACTACTATCACACTAATATTATCAAGGCAAAAGTTTGTGAGTGTGTTTGTGTGAGTGTGGTTGTGTGTGTGTGTGTGTGTATTTGTATGTTTGTTACTTCTTCACGCTCAAACGGCTGGACGGATCTGAATGAAATTTGGCTAAGAGATAGCTTATAGTCAGGAATAGCACATATGATACTTTTAATCCCGGCAATATGTTCCCTCGGGATAATTGCCGACATTCACGTGGGCGTAGCCGCTGGCAGAAGCTAGTATATATTAATATAAACGTGAAAGTTTGTGAGAATGGATGGTTGGATGTTTGTTAATCTTTCACGCAAAAACTACTGAATGAATTTTAATAATAAATAAATAAAATTCATTTATTTCAGGTCTTAAACCCATATCAGAGAACATCTTTAAATTATTCAATAATAAATACAAAATCATTAATAGATAAATACAAACAAATAAATAAAACATCAACACATCAAATAAATTCAAATTCATAATAATTACATTAGTCTCTTACGTGCGACACTATATGTAACTTGTCTGGCACAACAGTGTCGCACATAAGGACAGTCCAACCTATTCGCTATCATGCTCAGAACGGCATTGGAGCTGTCTCGCACTCTGCGCACAAGAGACGCACAGCGCTTCCGCATGGTCGCATGAAAACAGTCCGTGCGCGCCCATGCGAACATATCCGAAGCGCTGCAGTAGCGAGGCAAACCCAAAACCGCTCTGAAAGCATTGTTAAATTGAATGCGGAGGGTGTTATAGCTTTTCTGCGTGTAATTAGCCCACAGGCTGCAGGTGTACATGGACGTGCAATATGCTTGGAAAAGAGTTATTTTCACGCCATCCGAACAACGTGCGAACCTGCGGGCCAGCATATTAGCTCTTTTAGATAACGCCCTCCGCTCCCGTTCTAAGTCAGCATGGTCCCTGAGGTCAGACGTGACTATATGTCCTAGGTTTTTAAACTGTTTCACCCTGTCTAAAGGTACACTATTCAGACGTATAGGTGGTACATAGTCGGGACATACAGCACCACCGGCCTCAAAAACCATGTACTGACTTTTCTTAATATTATAAACAAGTCCATGTTTAACAGAAAATTCACAGAAATAAAGCTTATACATATGAATAACACATAGATAATAATAATAATTAAAATATAATAGCCGTGTAGATCAAAAGCGGTCAGGCACGGGCCAATAGTCCTTCTAGTTTTAGGTAATCGATCTACGAAACCTGCCAAACCCATAGCCCAATGTGTTTTGTCTCCATATTCTGCAATAGTCTAGAACAAACTAGGAATTGTCCTTGGATGCTTTTGCGTAGTGACTAGTGCAAACAGGGGTACATGTCTAACAAGGCCTCTGCGAGTTAGTTTCTGCCCCTGGTACCTGTACCTGGTACCTGTCCTGAATTCCCGCCCTATGTGTCCTTTATCCTCAGACCCCAACGACTACTCTCCACTCACTCCTGCCCACTTCACGATTGGCCGGCCGCTGACTGCACCTGCAGAGAGTGATGTTACCGCTGCAACCACGCACACACTCAATCGTTACCAGCGAGTTGAACAGTTGAGGCAGACATTTTGGAGGAGATGGTCTACAGAGTACATATCAGAGCTTCAGAAACGTACTAAATGGCAACAGAAAACTGAAGACTTGCAAACTGGAACATTGGTTGTCATAAAGGACGATAACCTCCCGCCGCTGAAATGGCGGTTAGGACGCATAATATCTCTGATTTCAGGCAGTGACGGCGTACCAAGGGTTGCTGTCATTCGGACGGCCACGGGCGTCATACACAGGGCATTCTCCAAGATTTGCCCACTTCCAGTCGCTGAGGTGCCAGGTTCGATGCTCGGCGCGTGACACGACGTGAGCTGTGACGTGTGATGTTGAGAGGGATTCTCTCAAGGCCCGCCGGAATGTTAAGAGCCATCTATCGGAGCGCGTGAGAAGCTCCAACCAAAGAGCAAGGGCAATACTATCGCCGAGCACCGCATCGATCACGTCACGTGATGTCAAGAAACCACAACAGATGGCGCTGAAGCACACCTATATAAACCACTGCACGGACGCTCAACGTCTCTCATTCTCATTTAAATATTCAACTAAAATATTGTAAACGCTTTATTGTTAAGTAATAAATCCCAGTATAACCATCAAAGTCGCCTGATTTACCCGTGTTGATCACAGACACACAAGAAGCCTAGGAACACAAATTGAACACGTAAACACTTACCAGGGGCAGAAACTAACTCGCAGAGGCCTTGTTAGACATGTACCCCTGTTTGCACTAGTCACTACGCAAAAGCATCCAAGGACAATTCCTAGTTTGTTCTAGACTATTGCAGAATATGGAGACAAAACACATTGGGCTATGGCTTTCAAAGTTCCGGGACCCTATGGCCTCGAGAATCTCAAAAATATTAAGATAATAAAAAATATATAAAAGAAGGTGTCGGGAGAAGTACTCACTCACCGCCTGCCGTCACTCACCGCCTGCCGTCCGCCTCGAGAGGACGTCCCGCTGCTCGCCGCTCTGCTGCTCGCCGCCCCACCGCGCGCCACGCCGCGCCCCCACCCTCCGTCTCGTCGCGCCCCTGCGTGACGTCACTGCGGCCGCAGCGACTCCGCGCCTTGGTTGCGGCCTTGGTAGATAGCCTAGCCAACCCCTGCTCTGTTCCACAGCTACACCTGGTACGGTAGGGTGTGTCTACCCCTACGTACCAGACTCTGATGGTACACAAGTGGCGGGTGGCCCACCTTCGGTGGGTTTACCGGTACCTTACTCTCTTTTTTAAATTCGTTGACTATGTCTTTCAAGGCATTAGTCGACCTCCTCCAGGAGATCCTTCTTTCGGAGCCTCAGCTCAAAAAGAAGTACGGTCCGGCCTTCAAAGCCGCCACCGCCCCCGCCCCCGCCTCATCCACTTCGGGCCCGATAGAGGCCCCAATAAAGGTTTACAAGCCTTTCCCTGATGACGACTCACCCAGGTCGCCTTCCCCCATCACCCAACCTAGCCAAGAGGCTAGACCATCCTCCCCTACGCAGGCCAATGAGCCAGACTCCCGCCCCGTTTCCCCTATGGAGCAATCCCCGTTCCCTGAAGAGGAATCACGGGACGCTTCCCTTCCCTCCACCTCCTCAGAGGATGACGACTTCCAAGTCGTAGGAGGGAAGAGGAAGAAGAACAAATTCCCTTCCAAGGCCACCAAGGCCAAAAAAACTTTTGCGGCAACACCGTAAGCCTCCCCTTGCTCTTCTCCTGAGCCGACAGCCACTCCCGCCCCCACTACCGCTTCCCAGTGGACTAGTCGCCCCCCTAGCCCCACGGCCTCTTCTGTTAAGAAGATCAAGCCCCCGCCGCCGATATTCCTTCAGGATAAGGCGAAGTGGTCCAATGTATCCACTCTGTGTTCGGAGAACCGAATACAATTCAATAGTGCTCGCGCCTGCCAGCAGGGCATTAAAATCCTCGTCCCAACCTCCAGGGACTACCGGGAATTGACCCGACTTCTCAAAGTGAGGAAGTATTCCTTCCACACCTATTCTCTCCCCGAGGAAAAGACTACCCGGGTGGTTATCCGTCGGATCCCTAAGGAGATCCCGACGGCGGACGTCCTTCTGGATCTCCTGGCCCAAAACATCCCAGTAATAGCGGTTCACCGCTTGCACAAAGCAAGAGGTGGACAGCAATATGACATGGTAGTGGTTGAATGCAGCCCCACCGAATCCCACAACCCCATCTTCGGAGTAAAATCGGTTTGCTCTCTCTCAGGCATCTCAATAGAGAAACCTTACCGCCCCACTATAGTAGGTCAGTGTCACAACTGCCAACTATATGGGCACTCACAAGCCCATTGCTTCGCCACCCCCAGGTGTGTTAAATGCTTGGGGGATCACGGCACCAAGAACTGTCCCCGTCCTAAAGACCGCGCAGACTGCACGGAGCCTCCCAGCTGCGTGCTCTGTGGCCAAGCTGGGCACCCTGCCAGCTACCGGGGTTGCCCAAAAGCCCCTAAACTTGCGCCAAAATTGGCCAAGGAATTCAACGCTCGCCTCCAGCGCGCAACCCCCTCTGTGAGCTTGCCCTCCTCGCAGCTCCCGCAAAGACTCGCTCCCCAAAGAGCCTCACCTTGGGGAAAACTAAACCAGCGGAATGCCACCCAGGCACCGCTGGCCTCTCAACCCCAGCCCATTCCAGCACTGATGGGACTCAACATCCCAGTGCCTAACCCACTTCCGGCCACAGCGGCCCCAGTGCAAACCAACACGGTGGCCTCCACCACCATCGCTGGCGCGCGCCTACGCCCTGTAGCTCAACCCAGCCAGGGTTCATACCGCTGTGTCGCTGAGACCATCTTCAGCGCATACGCGATCTGGATGACTCCAGAAGCCCGATCCCTTCACGCTGAATTATCAGCTAAGCCCGTAGACCCCATCGCTACCCTCGAGATTTTCTCGAGATATCCCACAATAACCCAAGAGCTAGACAGCCTTGTGTTTGTTAACGGAATATGAGTACGCAATTGAGAAACAATTGCCTGAAGCCCAGATCCCTTAAGATAGGTTTTTTCAATGCAAATGGCATTAATACCCAGCGTGATGAGATTGCCACGTTTCTTCGCGATCATCAGCTGGACATCTTTCTCATTCAGGAGACCCTTTTAAAGCCCCACCGCCGCGACCCTAAAATTGCCAACTATTGTATAGTTCGCAATGATAGGACGCGCGCCCACGGTGGTGGCACTCTCATTTATTACAAAAATGAGCTCCACTGTAGTGAAATCACCCCACCTGATCCCACTTCGTACTTAGAGTACTCAGCCTGTCGGCTAGGAATGACTGGTCATCAGTCAATCACCATTATCTCCGCCTATTGCCCTCCACACTTGGCGTCATCGGGTGATAACCCAGATGGTCTCAAAAGAGACCTTACTGCCCTCTTCAGCTTGAGTGACTCCGTTATCCTAGCGGGTGACCTCAATGCTAAACATTGCGATTGTATTTTCCGAGAATCTCCTAGCATACATCTCGTAAAATACAATCGCAAAATTCACGCACGTATACTCACACACGCACATACTCGAACTCTCACTCACACACACACTCACACCACACACATAACACTCTAAGTAACCACTAACTTATTACCCACTCTTATTTCTTATTTCATAATTTTTGCTTCAATGTAACATCGACACTGTTCCACTTGTTACAGAATGTAAACTATTCACTGTACTCATATGGCTGAAACCCTATCTCTTAAGATACAGGCTAGACCTAGTTTAAGGGATAGAGTCTATAATAATTGTGCTTAAAGTGTGAAAAATGTAAAATGAATAATCTTCAATGTATATAGTGCAATGTGCTCTTGTTTTATGAAATAAATATTTTTATTATTATTATTATTATCCAGACTGGAACAGTACCGTTACTAACCCTAGAGGAAAGTTGGTACAAAGCCTATGCTCAACCCTCAATTATGACGTCGTTGCCCCAATGACCTTCACTCACTTCCCGGCTAATGTTACGCACAGGCCGGATGTCTTAGATGTAGCGTTACTCAAGAACGTAAACCTTCAGTTTTGCTCTATAGTAACGATAGATGAACTAGATTCCGATCACCGCCCTGTGATCATGCACCTAGGTAGTCGTTCAGGCCTCCCAGATCTAGGACAGCCACCCCCCACCAAAAAGGTCACCGACTAGAGGAAAGTAAGTGAGAAACTGAAATCCACCAAGTCGGGGTGACTTGGTGGATTTCAGTTTCGACATTTAGACAGTTTAGACTCAATCCCCAATGTCATTAACTCAGTCGCTGACACGACGGCTGCGATCGACTCGACTACAGCCCACGTACAATCCGTCCTGAACGATTGTTCAAGGGAGGTTCCAGTGCTGGACATACAGCAAGGGAAACTGCCGGACGATGTACGGAGGCTGATAACCAAGAAGAACGCAGCTGTCCGTCATTACAGAAACTTTCCATGTGACGCATACAAAACTCACATGCGTAACTTACAGCTTGCTGTAAGGGAACGTACTGCTGAGAACCGTACTGCGACATGGAACAAGTTACTGAGCGAACTAGAGCCCAACCACCATGCCATCTGGCAACTTCAGAGGAAATTACGCTCCACTGAAGACCAAGTCATGCCCCCGCTTATTCGCCCCGATAAGAGTGTTGCATTTCAAAACTCTGAAAAAGCCGAATGTCTGGCTGACAGCCTCGAACGTCAATGCACGCCCAGCTCCCAACCAGTAGACCAAGCTCACCTAGAGATGGTAGACGCCGAAGTCGAACGTAGGACCTCCCTTCCTCCCGTTGAAGACCCTGATGACCCGCTACCTCCCGTCACCCCAGACAAAGTAGAGGAGGTCATCAAAAGGCTTCACTCCAATAAAGCCCCGGGCTTAGATGGTATCACCAATAAGGTGTTGAAACTCCTCCCTCCCCAAATAATCTTGCTAATGACGGCCATATTCAACGCTGCATTAAGCAAAAATATCTTCCCACAAGCCTGGAAACAGGCCACTGTGATAGGCATCCCTAAACCGGGTAAACCCAAATCGGAGCCTACCAGTTACCGTCCCATCAGTCTGCTCAACTCCCTCGGAAAAGTCTATGAACGGCTTATTTATAAGCGGCTCAAAGACTTTGCCGAGCGAAAGAGCCTTATCCCCCACGAGCAATTCGGTTTTCGTTCCGAACACTCTTGCCCCCAACAAGTTCACCGCATCGTTGAACACACTAGTGCTGGTTTCCAGCGTGGTCTGATGACGGGTGCCTTGTTCTTCGACATAGCGAAAGCGTTCGACAAAGTCTGGCACAATGGCTTAATTTATAAGCTATACAAACTCGGTGTGCCAGATCGTCTCGTACTCATCTTACGAGACTGGATGTCGGACCGAACTTTCCGCTATCGTGTCGAGGGAGAACTCTCCTCCCCTCACCCCATACGAGCCGGAGTCCCCCAAGGCTGCGTATTATCCCCTATATCCTTCACGCTGTACACCAGCGATATTCCAAAGACCAAAGAGACCCAGTTGGCACTATTCGCTGACGACACGGCCCTCTATTACACTGGCCTAAGACCCAATGCCATCGCCCTGAAATTCCAGAGAGCCGCCAACACATTGGCCAAGTGGTTCCGCCTCTGGAGAATAGAAGTCAACCCAGACAAAAGCCAGGCTGTCCTCTTCTCGAGGCCTGACCGTAAATATAATAACCGTTACAATAACCCCCGCCCCCCCAAACCCATCACCATGTACGGCAAGCCGATCCCCTGGGAGTGGCAAGCCAAATACCTAGGTGTCACCCTCGACAACCACCTCACTTTCGCCAAGCACATTAAGGCGGCGCGCTCGCGAGCCGCCTTCGCTATGGGCAGACTCCATGGGATGGTAAACGCAAAAAGCAGCTTGTCACTTAGGTGCAAACTGCGCATTTTCACTGCGGTCATCCGTCCCATCATGACCTATGCTTGAGCTGTCTTCGCACACGCAAAGCCCCACCACATTCACAAGCTTCAGGTTATACAAAACCGATTCCTCCGTAAAATCACTGATGCCCCCTGGTACGCTCGTAACCAGGAACTCCATGTCGATCTCAAAATCCCCACTATCCAGCAGTTTATGAAACGCGTTACCAAGCGCTTTTTCGACTCTGCTGTCAATCATAGAAACCCCCTAATTCAAGCGGCCTGCCGCTATGAACCCTCCCAAATATCTAAAGTTCGCCGACCAAGGCTCACTCTCTCCACCCCCGATGACGCCACTACCCTGTTCCAGGAGAGCAACCCAAAGACCAGCACAATTCGCAAACACAGACCGCCTTCGTTCCGCCCTCGCCGCCGAGGCCCGCCGCGACGTCCCCGACAAGATATACAAGCCAGCCCGCGAAACGCTGTGCCATAGTTAATTTCTAGCTAGCTTGTCCGTTCTTCTCCACGTAGGCTTTTTCCGAACGGATACGGAACGGAACGGATGGTAGAATCACTTTATTAAGATCCAGCCTAGTTAGCTGTTCCCCCAGCGACGCCCTGAGCCGAGGTTCGACCCCACAGGGGGTAGCCCTCAGCGTTGTCGCTTAGGTTTAGAAAATTTTTGCCTGGCTGGAGGCTATATAGCTTAGTCTCCACAGGAAAGCCCGGTTAAAGTAAAGCCGTAGAAAAAAAAAAAAAAAGAGAAGTACTAATACCACGCGGGCGGAGCCGCGGGTGGCAGCTAGTGATACCATATAGTTTTATTCCAGCAGCTGGCCTATCCCAAAGCAGCAGAACGTTTTTACGGTATGCAAAGGTTGACACTCAGCACAAGTCAAGGCTCCCACCAGTGAAATTATTTTCGTAACCAGATTAGTACTTCCGAATATACCTTCAGCAAATACACAATTTAACCTTTGCAAGTTTACTTTAAAAAAAAAATGCACGCTTTTGAAATTGCAATTTCGCGTAAACTAGTAGTAGAGTTTTGAAATAAAACGCGCGAAGCAAATTTCATCAACTCCCTTTGAAATTATAGTTTATTGTACAGGAAAAAAAAAAAAAAACAAAATATAGAAACCTTTAAATTTGTTACCTACGTAGGTAACAAATGATAGAGTTTACTGAGAAAAATACATGTGTTTTAATCCACAAGGTATAAAAATAAGGGTGTTTAAGTACAGTTGACGAAATAGCCCTGGCTGATGTAGTGACTGAGGTACCTACTACTTGCTATGAAAGTTTATTTTATTCAAAGGAGTAAAAATCCATATTAATAATTCATCAAGTTCTCATATTACGGGATCATTAAAGTTGACCTGGAATTATAAATAGAATCAACAAAGCACGGAACGAGGTTGTTAAGAACAAGCTTTCGGTTCTGCATAATATATTTTAGCTTCAAAACACACGTTTTTGATTGCTAATGAATTAATTAACTTTTACATAAAACATAGGTTATTGAAATGCGAGGGAAATGGAAATTGCATAAGTATCAATTTAAAAAAAAATCTTAGGTAAATATGATTTCCGAAACTTCATTGACGTAATAAGAAACTTGATACAATGTCTATTTTAGAAAAAAAATATTCATCAGACCTAACCTCCATAAAAACCCGGTCAAGTGCGAGTCGGACTCGCGCACCGAAGGTTCCGTACAAACAGCTACATTCACAAACATAATTAGGTAACCAGGTCACCGGGAACTACCATATAGGTTTTCGACCCAAAACCTATAGGGTACTTCCGGTTGACCTAGAATTGTCAATTTTGGTAACAGGTACAGCACAAGTAAAGGAAAAATTTAAAATGTTGAAAATTATGGTAAATTTCTGTACTTAGAAATTTTCGAAATCTAAATTTGCCCATCTTTTTATTGTGTTGACTCAGAACATTGATATTTATGCACCTAATAGGGACTGACTTCAATATCTAGTATAAATTTCAACTTGCTAGGTCCACCCGTTCCTGAGAAAATTTGTAGTGACACACGGACAGAAGGACAGACGGACAAGATTTTTACCTTGAGGTACGGAACCCTAAAAACTCTAGTTTTGTTTTTCAGCCAGATTTCGTTTTCATGGAACATAAACTGGGAGTAACTTCAACTCTGTCGTCATGTTTATGAGTATAGGAAATAAATACAGTGATGACAATAGTTGTTTACGTCAAGCACGACCCGAGCCAATATTGGACGTATGGACAGTATGTTGTAGGTAGGAACATACTTTTTATTTTTATAGATGCCCGTGTTTACATCGCTGGCGGCGACTCAAGGCTTTTTTCTTAATAACCAACACTCCAAACATGCGAAAAAGAATAAATGTCATAAAAATAAATTTCTATAGGATGAATAGGGTAGTTGACAAAAAATATCTATTTAGTCCTTCAGTTAGATCAACAAAAAATATTGGACATGTATTTTTCTTTTGCCACGTAAATAAAAAATTATGAAGATACAGTGCGTTGAAATATCGTGTGACATCACGGTGTGCTTACCCTTTATACCCTTTATATCGCTTACAGTTGTTCTTATAGCAGTTGTTGTTGTTACAGTTGTTCTATCTCACGACGACGGGTTGATCTTAGTCGTGTGTGCACAAGCACATTGTTTCTGTAGGCGTCAGCTCGGCGGTGCTCAGTATCCCTAACGCACACAGAAACAATGTCCAACCCGCCGTTGTGAGATAGAACAAGAAAGAAAAATGATGTTGGCCAAACGTGAAACTAGAATAAGTACAATTTACGGTAAAATATGGATACCTTCCTAGAATCAAAGAAAAAATTAGTCTAGGAACTCTCAAAGGAACAACGAATTAAGGTTATTAAAACACAGCTATCGATCATTATTACATAAAACAAGTATCTAAGAGTAATCGACAATACATCTTTGTGTCACTTCATAACTTATCGCTAGGTCTACTCAGGGATGTGCCACAACGGCCGTTGATCAGAGCTGGTTCAGGAATGGTCTTTTAAGACGACATGGGGCCTCCTTCCAAGTACAACAGTTAGTGCTACAGTTGACAACCGAGGGTTTTAGTAAGGTAAGAATCCCACACTCCGCGTGTTACCGTGTCTTACTGCTAAACCCTTTTGAAGATTTCCCCATGAAAAAAAATAACCCTATAGCTCTAAAACGTGTGCAGTAAAACGTTCCAATGGTTGCCCTAACTGAGAAAGTGTAGGATAGCAACGCAGTAATTAAAATGGTGCGAGATTGAATTTCACACTATGTAGGTTGGATTGGAAACTTCAAAGTTGAACAAACTCTACACGACCGTAATTATTGGAAGTGCACTATTGAATGTAATATGGAGCTACTTCTGAGAATCGATTTTTGTTTCTTTGAGAAATCAACCAAACTAAATACCTTGTCCATATAAGGCAAATATCTCCTCTATCGTCAGTATATTTAGAATCATTTATTTAAGGCGGTACCCCGAGCAAAACGCCGCGCAAACCGTTTTTTGTGCTGTTTTTAGGAGCTATCTACTCGTTATTTAAAAAGAAATATCAATTAATAAAAATACATTAAATTTCTACATAATATTGATTCTAAAATGGTAGATTTAGTTTTTTTTTAAATGTTGTATATATTTCACTAATCTACTTCCAAAAAAACATAAAAATGAGAAATAATTATTGATATTATGCATCTCCTCGTAAAGTGTGCATTAATTATTTTTTGTTCTAACAGTAATGGATAGACAATTTAATAACGAACATTTTTGTAGATTTTTTTTTTCAAAAGACCAATATTCGATTTTATAAAGATTTTATTCTAAAATCTGGGCGTATTCACTACTGTAATTCATGCGCCACCAGTGCCGCTTGACCAATAGGAATGCTCATATCTCATGCCGATTTTTTGGTCAGGGTACCGTCTTAAACAACTGTACGTAGGCCATACAAATATTTGTTCCGTGCGGGAATCGAACCCGTGACACAAAGTGCAGCAGACAATTTAAAGAAGTTAACAGCATTATTGATTGAAAAGTGTTACTACTCGATTAACGATTTTCTAAATGACAATGACTAAAATTTATTCTAATGTAAATTTCTAGTATAATATAATCATAATATGTTTTATGCAATTTAACGAAATACCAACTTATTTAATTGTATCCGTTTTGAACTGTAATACTTATTTTTGTATTTTGAGACTAGTTATTTGATTACCTACTCGTTTACTTAATTAATTAATGTTTGCATGCCTAATCTGGTAGATTGTACAGGGCTCACAATTGTTTTTTTTATACCTTATGTCATGTACCTACAATCTGTGCAAATAAAATAAACTTTTACTTTACAATCGCTCAGCCACTGCGCCAACTGTGCCGTTAACAGTGTACCTAACTGATTCCTAAAAGTTTACTTTAATATTCACGCTGAAATATTACAGTGTTTCATTCAAGCTAAGTATTCGAACTTTCAAGCTGCCCAAGACGAAGATAGGCTTTATCTCAGAGGAGCATACTCTACTTTTACACCTTCTGCGAGACAATAAAAAGCCAGGGCTCCATAAATTAAGTATTTATATTGTAATTAATATAAATCTAAAGTTAAATTAGTGTTGGACACATGGAAGGATCGAGTAATCTTTTTGTTCGGTACATTTATACAAGTTTTGGTGGAGTTTATTTCAGTATTCAAAGATGTAGAAACTTGATTCTTTGAAAACGCACCATTTTTCTTTTCTTTTTTGAGTTCTGGTTAGGGTGGCCACAGCAGTTCGATTTTTGAACAAACCTCTTTACAATGCTATATGGAGATTTTGTTTTACCTAGATTGCCATGAGTTTCCATACGAATTGGAAGATCCAAATTCAAATCACTTTACTCCCTTCGGAGTTTCATACAACTTTTCCTCCCATAAGAGATAATGCTTTATTTAAAGTTGAGATTGTATGTAATTGTAGATTGAAGAGCAGGTGGTGTGAAAGTTATTTTGTTGAATCCAGAGGGATGCTTTACGGGGGAAAACACTGAAATATAAAAAAACAGCTAATGCCAACACTATTTCGATTTATGTGAACGTAAATATACCAAAAAACGCATTTTTATTTCATATTTGAATAGGTGATGTAATAGTGAAAGTTGATCAGATTCATCATTAGATACTTTCAGCCCCTGAAAATGATAAGATGATGAGGTGATGAATTAAATGTTACCCTGTTAGGTCTAATACGACATTATCAAGACACGTTTAGTTACAAATATTGTTCTCTCTTACGCATTTTCACCCAGTATTTTCAGTATCCTATTAAACTTTACATATAGATTTATTATAAGGTTTTTCTCGAAACCAAAAACCCTGTCATCATTAAAAACTGCGTTGCCATAAAGTAAACAAACATGATATTTGTTCGCAGATTTTAATTAAAGTCGGTAGAGGATCGCAGTTGGTATAACGAGTCCGAACTATTTGTATTGCGGCAGCGTCGTTACAGTTTCAGTACCGACCGGTAATGATACAACTGCGGTTGTCGCATAGTTTTGTAGGTATTATCTTTCATCAGTATTGTGTACCTAAAACTACATAATATATGTAGATAAATTTTTAACTGAAAGTCCTACTACTATCACACTAATATTATCAAGGCAAAAGTTTGTGAGTGTGTTTGTGTGAGTGTGGTTGTGTGTGTGTGTGTGTGTATTTGTATGTTTGTTACTTCTTCACGCTCAAACGGCTGGACGGATCTGAATGAAATTTGGCTAAGAGATAGCTTATAGTCAGGAATAGCACATATGATACTTTTAATCCCGGCAATATGTTCCCTCGGGATAATTGCCGACATTCACGTGGGCGTAGCCGCTGGCAGAAGCTAGTATATATTAATATAAACGTGAAAGTTTGTGAGAATGGATGGTTGGATGTTTGTTAATCTTTCACGCAAAAACTACTGAATGAATTTTAATAATAAATAAATAAAATTCATTTATTTCAGGTCTTAAACCCATATCAGAGAACATCTTTAAATTATTCAATAATAAATACAAAATCATTAATAGATAAATACAAACAAATAAATAAAACATCAACACATCAAATAAATTCAAATTCATAATAATTACATTAGTCTCTTACGTGCGACACTATATGTAACTTGTCTGGCACAACAGTGTCGCACATAAGGACAGTCCAACCTATTCGCTATCATGCTCAGAACGGCATTGGAGCTGTCTCGCACTCTGCGCACAAGAGACGCACAGCGCTTCCGCATGGTCGCATGAAAACAGTCCGTGCGCGCCCATGCGAACATATCCGAAGCGCTGCAGTAGCGAGGCAAACCCAAAACCGCTCTGAAAGCATTGTTAAATTGAATGCGGAGGGTGTTATAGCTTTTCTGCGTGTAATTAGCCCACAGGCTGCAGGTGTACATGGACGTGCAATATGCTTGGAAAAGAGTTATTTTCACGCCATCCGAACAACGTGCGAACCTGCGGGCCAGCATATTAGCTCTTTTAGATAACGCCCTCCGCTCCCGTTCTAAGTCAGCATGGTCCCTGAGGTCAGACGTGACTATATGTCCTAGGTTTTTAAACTGTTTCACCCTGTCTAAAGGTACACTATTCAGACGTATAGGTGGTACATAGTCGGGACATACAGCACCACCGGCCTCAAAAACCATGTACTGACTTTTCTTAATATTATAAACAAGTCCATGTTTAACAGAAAATTCACAGAAATAAAGCTTATACATATGAATAACACATAGATAATAATAATAATTAAAATATAATAGCCGTGTAGATCAAAAGCGGTCAGGCACGGGCCAATAGTCCTTCTAGTTTTAGGTAATCGATCTACGAAACCTGCCAAACCCATAGCCCAATGTGTTTTGTCTCCATATTCTGCAATAGTCTAGAACAAACTAGGAATTGTCCTTGGATGCTTTTGCGTAGTGACTAGTGCAAACAGGGGTACATGTCTAACAAGGCCTCTGCGAGTTAGTTTCTGCCCCTGGTACCTGTACCTGGTACCTGTCCTGAATTCCCGCCCTATGTGTCCTTTATCCTCAGACCCCAACGACTACTCTCCACTCACTCCTGCCCACTTCACGATTGGCCGGCCGCTGACTGCACCTGCAGAGAGTGATGTTACCGCTGCAACCACGCACACACTCAATCGTTACCAGCGAGTTGAACAGTTGAGGCAGACATTTTGGAGGAGATGGTCTACAGAGTACATATCAGAGCTTCAGAAACGTACTAAATGGCAACAGAAAACTGAAGACTTGCAAACTGGAACATTGGTTGTCATAAAGGACGATAACCTCCCGCCGCTGAAATGGCGGTTAGGACGCATAATATCTCTGATTTCAGGCAGTGACGGCGTACCAAGGGTTGCTGTCATTCGGACGGCCACGGGCGTCATACACAGGGCATTCTCCAAGATTTGCCCACTTCCAGTCGCTGAGGTGCCAGGTTCGATGCTCGGCGCGTGACACGACGTGAGCTGTGACGTGTGATGTTGAGAGGGATTCTCTCAAGGCCCGCCGGAATGTTAAGAGCCATCTATCGGAGCGCATGAGAAGCTCCAACCAAAGAGCAAGGGCAATACTATCGCCGAGCACCGCATCGATCACGTCACGTGATGTCAAGAAACCACAACAGATGGCGCTGAAGCACACCTATATAAACCACTGCACGGACGCTCAACGTCTCTCATTCTCATTTAAATATTCAACTAAAATATTGTAAACGCTTTATTGTTAAGTAATAAATCCCAGTATAACCATCAAAGTCGCCTGATTTACCCGTGTTGATCACAGACACACAAGAAGCCTAGGAACACAAATTGAACACGTAAACACTTACCAGGGGCAGAAACTAACTCGCAGAGGCCTTGTTAGACATGTACCCCTGTTTGCACTAGTCACTACGCAAAAGCATCCAAGGACAATTCCTAGTTTGTTCTAGACTATTGCAGAATATGGAGACAAAACACATTGGGCTATGGCTTTCAAAGTTCCGGGACCCTATGGCCTCGAGAATCTCAAAAATATTAAGATAATAAAAAATATATAAAAGAAGGTGTCGGGAGAAGTACTCACTCACCGCCTGCCGTCACTCACCGCCTGCCGTCCGCCTCGAGAGGACGTCCCGCTGCTCGCCGCTCTGCTGCTCGCCGCCCCACCGCGCGCCACGCCGCGCCCCCACCCTCCGTCTCGTCGCGCCCCTGCGTGACGTCACTGCGGCCGCAGCGACTCCGCGCCTTGGTTGCGGCCTTGGTAGATAGCCTAGCCAACCCCTGCTCTGTTCCACAGCTACACCTGGTACGGTAGGGTGTGTCTACCCCTACGTACCAGACTCTGATGGTACACAAGTGGCGGGTGGCCCACCTTCGGTGGGTTTACCGGTACCTTACTCTCTTTTTTAAATTCGTTGACTATGTCTTTCAAGGCATTAGTCGACCTCCTCCAGGAGATCCTTCTTTCGGAGCCTCAGCTCAAAAAGAAGTACGGTCCGGCCTTCAAAGCCGCCACCGCCCCCGCCCCCGCCTCATCCACTTCGGGCCCGATAGAGGCCCCAATAAAGGTTTACAAGCCTTTCCCTGATGACGACTCACCCAGGTCGCCTTCCCCCATCACCCAACCTAGCCAAGAGGCTAGACCATCCTCCCCTACGCAGGCCAATGAGCCAGACTCCCGCCCCGTTTCCCCTATGGAGCAATCCCCGTTCCCTGAAGAGGAATCACGGGACGCTTCCCTTCCCTCCACCTCCTCAGAGGATGACGACTTCCAAGTCGTAGGAGGGAAGAGGAAGAAGAACAAATTCCCTTCCAAGGCCACCAAGGCCAAAAAAACTTTTGCGGCAACACCGTAAGCCTCCCCTTGCTCTTCTCCTGAGCCGACAGCCACTCCCGCCCCCACTACCGCTTCCCAGTGGACTAGTCGCCCCCCTAGCCCCACGGCCTCTTCTGTTAAGAAGATCAAGCCCCCGCCGCCGATATTCCTTCAGGATAAGGCGAAGTGGTCCAATGTATCCACTCTGTGTTCGGAGAACCGAATACAATTCAATAGTGCTCGCGCCTGCCAGCAGGGCATTAAAATCCTCGTCCCAACCTCCAGGGACTACCGGGAATTGACCCGACTTCTCAAAGTGAGGAAGTATTCCTTCCACACCTATTCTCTCCCCGAGGAAAAGACTACCCGGGTGGTTATCCGTCGGATCCCTAAGGAGATCCCGACGGCGGACGTCCTTCTGGATCTCCTGGCCCAAAACATCCCAGTAATAGCGGTTCACCGCTTGCACAAAGCAAGAGGTGGACAGCAATATGACATGGTAGTGGTTGAATGCAGCCCCACCGAATCCCACAACCCCATCTTCGGAGTAAAATCGGTTTGCTCTCTCTCAGGCATCTCAATAGAGAAACCTTACCGCCCCACTATAGTAGGTCAGTGTCACAACTGCCAACTATATGGGCACTCACAAGCCCATTGCTTCGCCACCCCCAGGTGTGTTAAATGCTTGGGGGATCACGGCACCAAGAACTGTCCCCGTCCTAAAGACCGCGCAGACTGCACGGAGCCTCCCAGCTGCGTGCTCTGTGGCCAAGCTGGGCACCCTGCCAGCTACCGGGGTTGCCTAAAAGCCCCTAAACTTGCGCCAAAATTGGCCAAGGAATTCAACGCTCGCCTCCAGCGCGCAACCCCCTCTGTGAGCTTGCCCTCCTCGCAGCTCCCGCAAAGACTCGCTCCCCAAAGAGCCTCACCTTGGGGAAAACTAAACCAGCGGAATGCCACCCAGGCACCGCTGGCCTCTCAACCCCAGCCCATTCCAGCACTGATGGGACTCAACATCCCAGTGCCTAACCCACTTCCGGCCACAGCGGCCCCAGTGCAAACCAACACGGTGGCCTCCACCACCGTCGCTGGCGCGCGCCTACGCCCTGTAGCTCAACCCAGCCAGGGTTCATACCGCTGTGTCGCTGAGACCATCTTCAGCGCATACGCGATCTGGATGACTCCAGAAGCCCGATCCCTTCACGCTGAATTATCAGCTAAGCCCGTAGACCCCATCGCTACCCTCGAGATTTTCTCGAGATATCCCACAATAACCCAAGAGCTAGACAGCCTTGTGTTTGTTAACGGAATATGAGTACGCAATTGAGAAACAATTGCCTGAAGCCCAGATCCCTTAAGATAGGTTTTTTCAATGCAAATGGCATTAATACCCAGCGTGATGAGATTGCCACGTTTCTTCGCGATCATCAGCTGGACATCTTTCTCATTCAGGAGACCCTTTTAAAGCCCCACCGCCGCGACCCTAAAATTGCCAACTATTGTATAGTTCGCAATGATAGGACGCGCGCCCACGGTGGTGGCACTCTCATTTATTACAAAAATGAGCTCCACTGTAGTGAAATCACCCCACCTGATCCCACTTCGTACTTAGAGTACTCAGCCTGTCGGCTAGGAATGACTGGTCATCAGTCAATCACCATTATCTCCGCCTATTGCCCTCCACACTTGGCGTCATCGGGTGATAACCCAGATGGTCTCAAAAGAGACCTTACTGCCCTCTTCAGCTTGAGTGACTCCGTTATCCTAGCGGGTGACCTCAATGCTAAACATTGCGATTGTATTTTCCGAGAATCTCCTAGCATACATCTCGTAAAATACAATCGCAAAATTCACGCACGTATACTCACACACGCACATACTCGAACTCTCACTCACACACACACTCACACCACACACATAACACTCTAAGTAACCACTAACTTATTACCCACTCTTATTTCTTATTTCATAATTTTTGCTTCAATGTAACATCGACACTGTTCCACTTGTTACAGAATGTAAACTATTCACTGTACTCATATGGCTGAAACCCTATCTCTTAAGATACAGGCTAGACCTAGTTTAAGGGATAGAGTCTATAATAATTGTGCTTAAAGTGTGAAAAATGTAAAATGAATAATCTTCAATGTATATAGTGCAATGTGCTCTTGTTTTATGAAATAAATATTTTTATTATTATTATTATTATCCAGACTGGAACAGTACCGTTACTAACCCTAGAGGAAAGTTGGTACAAAGCCTATGCTCAACCCTCAATTATGACGTCGTTGCCCCAATGACCTTCACTCACTTCCCGGCTAATGTTACGCACAGGCCGGATGTCTTAGATGTAGCGTTACTCAAGAACGTAAACCTTCAGTTTTGCTCTATAGTAACGATAGATGAACTAGATTCCGATCACCGCCCTGTGATCATGCACCTAGGTAGTCGTTCAGGCCTCCCAGATCTAGGACAGCCACCCCCCACCAAAAAGGTCACCGACTAGAGGAAAGTAAGTGAGAAACTGAAATCCACCAAGTCGGGGTGACTTGGTGGATTTCAGTTTCGACATTTAGACAGTTTAGACTCAATCCCCAATGTCATTAACTCAGTCGCTGACACGACGGCTGCGATCGACTCGACTACAGCCCACGTACAATCCGTCCTGAACGATTGTTCAAGGGAGGTTCCAGTGCTGGACATACAGCAAGGGAAACTGCCGGACGATGTACGGAGGCTGATAACCAAGAAGAACGCAGCTGTCCGTCATTACAGAAACTTTCCATGTGACGCATACAAAACTCACATGCGTAACTTACAGCTTGCTGTAAGGGAACGTACTGCTGAGAACCGTACTGCGACATGGAACAAGTTACTGAGCGAACTAGAGCCCAACCACCATGCCATCTGGCAACTTCAGAGGAAATTACGCTCCACTGAAGACCAAGTCATGCCCCCGCTTATTCGCCCCGATAAGAGTGTTGCATTTCAAAACTCTGAAAAAGCCGAATGTCTGGCTGACAGCCTCGAACGTCAATGCACGCCCAGCTCCCAACCAGTAGACCAAGCTCACCTAGAGATGGTAGACGCCGAAGTCGAACGTAGGACCTCCCTTCCTCCCGTTGAAGACCCTGATGACCCGCTACCTCCCGTCACCCCAGACAAAGTAGAGGAGGTCATCAAAAGGCTTCACTCCAATAAAGCCCCGGGCTTAGATGGTATCACCAATAAGGTGTTGAAACTCCTCCCTCCCCAAATAATCTTGCTAATGACGGCCATATTCAACGCTGCATTAAGCAAAAATATCTTCCCACAAGCCTGGAAACAGGCCACTGTGATAGGCATCCCTAAACCGGGTAAACCCAAATCGGAGCCTACCAGTTACCGTCCCATCAGTCTGCTCAACTCCCTCGGAAAAGTCTATGAACGGCTTATTTATAAGCGGCTCAAAGACTTTGCCGAGCGAAAGAGCCTTATCCCCCACGAGCAATTCGGTTTTCGTTCCGAACACTCTTGCCCCCAACAAGTTCACCGCATCGTTGAACACACTAGTGCTGGTTTCCAGCGTGGTCTGATGACGGGTGCCTTGTTCTTCGACATAGCGAAAGCGTTCGACAAAGTCTGGCACAATGGCTTAATTTATAAGCTATACAAACTCGGTGTGCCAGATCGTCTCGTACTCATCTTACGAGACTGGATGTCGGACCGAACTTTCCGCTATCGTGTCGAGGGAGAACTCTCCTCCCCTCACCCCATACGAGCCGGAGTCCCCCAAGGCTGCGTATTATCCCCTATATCCTTCACGCTGTACACCAGCGATATTCCAAAGACCAAAGAGACCCAGTTGGCACTATTCGCTGACGACACGGCCCTCTATTACACTGGCCTAAGACCCAATGCCATCGCCCTGAAATTCCAGAGAGCCGCCAACACATTGGCCAAGTGGTTCCGCCTCTGGAGAATAGAAGTCAACCCAGACAAAAGCCAGGCTGTCCTCTTCTCGAGGCCTGACCGTAAATATAATAACCGTTACAATAACCCCCGCCCCCCCAAACCCATCACCATGTACGGCAAGCCGATCCCCTGGGAGTGGCAAGCCAAATACCTAGGTGTCACCCTCGACAACCACCTCACTTTCGCCAAGCACATTAAGGCGGCGCGCTCGCGAGCCGCCTTCGCTATGGGCAGACTCCATGGGATGGTAAACGCAAAAAGCAGCTTGTCACTTAGGTGCAAACTGCGCATTTTCACTGCGGTCATCCGTCCCATCATGACCTATGCTTGAGCTGTCTTCGCACACGCAAAGCCCCACCACATTCACAAGCTTCAGGTTATACAAAACCGATTCCTCCGTAAAATCACTGATGCCCCCTGGTACGCTCGTAACCAGGAACTCCATGTCGATCTCAAAATCCCCACTATCCAGCAGTTTATGAAACGCGTTACCAAGCGCTTTTTCGACTCTGCTGTCAATCATAGAAACCCCCTAATTCAAGCGGCCTGCCGCTATGAACCCTCCCAAATATCTAAAGTTCGCCGACCAAGGCTCACTCTCTCCACCCCCGATGACGCCACTACCCTGTTCCAGGAGAGCAACCCAAAGACCAGCACAATTCGCAAACACAGACCGCCTTCGTTCCGCCCTCGCCGCCGAGGCCCGCCGCGACGTCCCCGACAAGATATACAAGCCAGCCCGCGAAACGCTGTGCCATAGTTAATTTCTAGCTAGCTTGTCCGTTCTTCTCCACGTAGGCTTTTTCCGAACGGATACGGAACGGAACGGATGGTAGAATCACTTTATTAAGATCCAGCCTAGTTAGCTGTTCCCCCAGCGACGCCCTGAGCCGAGGTTCGACCCCACAGGGGGTAGCCCTCAGCGTTGTCGCTTAGGTTTAGAAAATTTTTGCCTGGCTGGAGGCTATATAGCTTAGTCTCCACAGGAAAGCCCGGTTAAAGTAAAGCCGTAGAAAAAAAAAAAAAAAGAGAAGTACTAATACCACGCGGGCGGAGCCGCGGGTGGCAGCTAGTGATACCATATAGTTTTATTCCAGCAGCTGGCCTATCCCAAAGCAGCAGAACGTTTTTACGGTATGCAAAGGTTGACACTCAGCACAAGTCAAGGCTCCCACCAGTGAAATTATTTTCGTAACCAGATTAGTACTTCCGAATATACCTTCAGCAAATACACAATTTAACCTTTGCAAGTTTACTTTAAAAAAAAAATGCACGCTTTTGAAATTGCAATTTCGCGTAAACTAGTAGTAGAGTTTTGAAATAAAACGCGCGAAGCAAATTTCATCAACTCCCTTTGAAATTATAGTTTATTGTACATTAGTAACGTTTTTAACTTTAATAAAATACAGAAACCTTTAAATTTGTTACCTACGTAGGTAACAAATGATAGAGTTTACTGAGAAAAATACATGTGTTTTAATCCACAAGGTATAAAAATAAGGGTGTTTAAGTACAGTTGACGAAATAGCCCTGGCTGATGTAGTGACTGAGGTACCTACTACTTGCTATGAAAGTTTATTCTGTTCAAAGGAGTAAAAAACCATATTAATAATTCATCAAGTTCTCATATTACGGGATCATTAAAGTTGACCTGGAATTATAAATAGAAACAACAAAGCACGGAACGAGGTTGTTAACAACAAGCTTTCGGTTCTGCATATATTTTAGCTTCAAAACACACGTTTTTGATTGCTAATGAATTAATTAACTTCTACATAAAACATAGATTATTGAAATGCTAAGGAAATGGAAATAGCATAAGTATCAATTTAAAAAAAAACTTAGGTAAATATGATTGCAGAAACTTCATTGACGTAATGAGAAACTTGATACAAAGTCTACTTTAGAAAAATTGTGTTCATCAGACCTAACCTCCATAAAAAACCGGTCAAGTGCGAGTCGGACTCGCGCACCGAGGGTTCCATACAAACAGTTACATTCACCAACATAATTAGGTAACTAGGTCAACGAGAACTACCATATAGGTTTTCGACCGAAAACCTATAGGGTACTTCCGGTTGACCTAGAATTGACAATTTTGGTAACAGGTACAGCACAAGTAAAGGAAAAATTTAAAATGTTGAAAATTATGGTAAATTTCTGTACTCAGCAATTTTCGCGAAAATCTAAATTTTCCCATATCTTTTTATTGTGATGACGCAGGACATTGATATTTATACACCTAATAGGGACTGACTTAAATATCTAGTATAAATATCAACTTGCTAGGTCCACCCGTTCCTGAGAAAATTGTAGTGACCCACGGACAGAAGGACAGACGGACAAGATTTTTGCCTTTTGAGGTACGGAACCCTAAAAACTTCAATTTTGTTTTTCAGCCAGATTTCTTTTTCATGGAACATAAACTGGGAGTAACTACAACTCTGTCGTCATGTTTATGAGTATAGGAAATAAACACACTGATGACAATAGTTGTTTACGTCAAGCACAACCCGAGCCAATATTGTGTCGTATGTTCGCGTTCACGTATGGTCAGTATGTTGTAGGCAGGAACATACTTTTTATTTTTATAGATGCCCGTGTTTACATCGCTGGCGGCGACTCAAGGTTTTTTTCTTAATATGACAACATCCATGCGAACAACTCCATACTTATGCGAAAAGGAATAAATGTCATAAAAAATAAAAATCTATAGGATGAATAGGGTAGTTGACAAAAAATATCTATTTAGTCCCTCAGTTAGATCAACAAAAAATATTGGACACGTATTTTTCTTTTGCAACGATACAGTGATAACAAAAAAATACAACGATACAGTGCGTTGAAATATCGTGTGACATCACGGTGTGATTACCCTTTATACTGACAAAGTGACGTCACATGCTCCAATTCCTGAACTTTGATGCGCTTTATTTTTGTAAATTTTTATTTATTTGATAAAGCAAAAACTACGGACTTAATATTAATAATAATAATTTAATAATAATTTATTTTGCTTTAACAGTGAGAAATAGATACATTAGTGTTTGAAGTGTCCCTTTAGGCAAATGATTGTCTGTGTTAGGACACTTCGCTCTTCCGAAGTTTGTTTTTACAATAAACTAGGTGGTACTCACAATTTCATGAAAATTAATTTAAAATAAATGAAAGTTACAGGGTTATCTACAAATTATCAATTTTAAATATCTATCTTAAAAATAACATAATGGTAGGCTGGAAGCTAATAGATTGTGCTTTGTGTTTGTGTCATGGTGGCTACGTGTGGAATGTAAGTGTGCGAGTCCGTGTGGCGAGTATGTGTAAGAGTGCGTGTGGAGTGTATGTGTGCGAGTGCGTGTTAAGTGTATGTGTACGACTGTGAGTGTGGGTGCCAGAATTACGATGTATGCTACAATAGAGCTTCGGTGTCCTCATAAGTTAATGGTTTAATCCAGTTTGTTATGATTGTTTTACATTCTTTATGTTTCATATTATACACGTAAATCTCTTTGTTCATTCGATTGTATAATTGAGCTGAGCGTTTTTTGAACTGTATCTGAGCGAACTTAGTTTTAGTTTTAGGAACCTCCGCTATTATGTCTTTTCTTCTTTTTAACGTTAATCTGGGATCATAAAGTAGGGATTTGTGTTTTTTTAGAACCGTTTTAACAATGTATAGTTTCCGCACCGAGAGTAAATTACTGATTTGGTAAAGACTTTGAGTAGGATATCTAAGGTTTTTGAAATACATTATTTTAATCAGCGCTCGTTGAGCCCGCTCAAGGTCCATAAATTTAGTCTTAGCCGCACCCCCCCAAATAGGGATGCAGTACGCTAAGACAGACTGTACTAAAGCTACATAAATTTCGTTAAGTAGGTGTCTGGGAGAACTTCTGATGGTGGGTACTTTTTTGGGCACAATATGCCTCAAAGTTTTAAATATCCAACTTAGCTTTCTAATTCTGATTGTGACCTGCTCAAGATGGGGGTACCACGATAGGTTTTGATCAACAATTATGCCAAGATATTTGGTTTGTGATACCTTATCTAGTGTTGGGCATGAGCAATTTTTTTCGTCATCACACGTATGTACTTTAATGCTAAAGTCTGAGCTCGGTTGTGAACGATGTGATATACTGAAGCACATGTAATTAGTTTTAGCTGTGTTAAGTGTGAGCAGGTTATTTTTGAGCCATAAAGCTATTAATGTCATTCCAACTTCAGCACTTCTGGCAACGTCGTGCCAGGACTTTCCAGTAAATACCACAGCGGTATCGTCTGCGTAAGCAAAAATTCTAGCATCATTGATTTTTAGGTTGCAGAGGTCATTAATGTAAAGCAAGAATAGTGTAGGGCCAAGCACGCTTCCCTGAGGGACACCGAAAGTGACATTTGCATCATGGCTAACGTGTTCACCCACTTTTACCCTCTGCTTCCTATTCGTGAGGTAGTCTATAAAAAGTTGGAGTGGGATTCCTCTCACACCTGAGGCTTCCAATTTGCGTATCAGGATGGGAACAGAGACGGTGTCAAACGCCTTTTTTAGGTCCAGAAACACGGTCAGACATTTGCTACCACCGTCCAGATTATCAGCCACCAGAGAGCTGAGGGCAGTGACTGCATCCTCAGTTGAGACTCCTTGCCTGAATCCAAATTGTAAGCTACTTAAGGAATTAGATTTATTAAGGAATTTAGTGAGCCGGTTATTTATTAGCTTTTCAATAATTTTGGAAATAGCTGGTAAAATGGATATGGGCCTGTAATTGTTGACCTCGTCTCTGTCCCCTCCCTTGTGAACAGGAATAATGATAGATTTCTTAAGTGGGGCAGGGAAGATACCCTTTGCGAAACAAAGATTAGTTAAGTGGGTGAGGATAGGGACAATTTCTTGACTTGTGTGTTTCAAGAAGCTAGTGGAAACATTGTCCCAACCAGGCGCGCTGTCTGATTTTAGGCTCATCAAGATCCTGCTCACTTCATCGGGATCAGTGTCTAGAAGAACAAATGAATTCACTTGAGTCGAGGATATGTCTACTTGAGAAGTTCTCGATTTATTTTCCGTAGGTTGGATCTTTTGAGCTAGCTCTCTGCCAATGTTTACGAAATAGTTATTGATGAAATTAACGGATTCAGATGGACTTTGCTTCAAATGAAGTAGTTCTGAATTTTGGTTTTTAATATTATTTGTGTAAGTTAGAGTTTTTATATTTTTCCATAACAGTTTATTATTTGTGACTGAATTAGCAAGTAGATCCCTTTCGTATTTTCTTTTTAGTTTTTTGATTAGGTTATTACAATAATTTCGATATCGTTGGTAGGTTATTTTTAAGATGTCATTGAATGGATCATTACGGGTATTTTTTTGAAGTTTGTTGCGATTCCTAATGCATCTTAATATACCGGCTGTCATCCAGGGCTTAACTGTACGCTTACTGTTAGGAATTTTCTTTATAACAGTGCTGTCGTTAATAGATTCATTTAATTTGTATAATAATATGTCAATTAATTGGTCCGGATCGCTACATAATAGAAGGTCTGAAATTTTATTTTGTTTTAGATGTTTTAAGGCCTGTTCAAAATCGATGGTTGAAGTAGTTTTATTTGCAGTTTGTTTGTGTTTTGATCTTGATAGTTTTAGAAAAGTAGTGTAATGGTCGGTGATTGATGTATGTAGTATAACGATAGACGCCGATACCCTTTTTTTGTTTATTTTTAACATAAAGTGGTCTAAACAGTTAGATTCGCGTGTAGGGGATATTATTTGATAATCTCACTGACGGACTAAATAGAATTATCATTTTTCTACCCAGAACGGACGTGAGATGAGCCCCAAGCGAGTGCGAGCCACGGACGAGGCACGGATTCAAAATTTCACGAACATTTTATATGCACCATGCACCGCATCATATAAAATGTTGCTCCACCATGCACCGCATAATATAAAATGTTCGTGAAGTTTTGAATCCATGCCTCGTCCGAGACTATTACAACCATTGGTTAAATAAGCTAACCAATGATTTCAAATTTCGGTAAAACGCGTTAATTCATTACTGTTAGTTTAACAAATGATTAAATTATTAACTCTTTAACTTATTTAGCCATTTGTGATGCCAACAATTGATGAATAAACCGAAATTTGAGACTATTGGTTAGCATATTGAACCCATAGTTGAGTTAACTATCGTTCAAAAAGATTTTTATTAATATTATAAATATTAATTTAACATTCAATACGTACCTACAAGAACAATTTATCTCACATCAAACAAATATAATCACGGAGCAACAGCAATAAATAATTAGTAAAAGGTCCCGAAACTTAATTAATATTAAACATCATTTGAAAAACAAATATCAAAAGGTTTTGTAGGTACCTAACATGCCGAGACCCACTTTTTTATCTATAGTTAACCCATCAATGGTTAAAATTACTAACCAATGATTTAAAATTTAGGTAAAATGCGTGTTTTTATTAATAATTGTTAAACTCACAAATGGTGAAATAAGTTGGCAAGTTAATAATTATTTGACCGTTTGTTAGATTAACAATTTTTTTTTTCTATTGATGCGTTGATTGATACATTTCACCGAAATTTAAAACCATATTTAACCGTTGGTTGAGTTAACTACGGATAAAAAACTGGTACGTGGTAAAAAGTTGTAGACCAATATTTTTGGTACGTGTACTATGTATATTGAAAGTAAAACCTGAAAAGAAGGATGAAATGCTTTCATTTGCTTATTTTAAACTAGCTTCTGCCAGCGACTTCACCCGCGTTAAAAGTGTTTTCTTATCCCAAGGGAACATTATACCGGGATTAAAAGCCTAAGTGCTATTCCAGACTATAATCGTTCTCTGTGCTAAATTTAATCTAGATCCGTTCAGCCGTTTTAGCGTGTATTAGTAGCAAACATACATTACTTTATTAGTAAGATTGTAATCTAGTCCTTGGCCCTTAACAAAAGCCTTTTGTACCATTCGACCTTAGGATACAGAAAGGCATAAATAAATCCACTAGCGTAACTACGAGCCTATAAAATCTGCGAAAGACCCCAAAACCAATGCAAAAATAAAATTATGTTAATACAGAACTCCTAGTTCATAATTTTAGGGTCTGAAAACTTTTATTACGACAGCAAACAAAACTATGAAGTACAGGTTCCTTATAAGGTCAAACTAAGTTCATCTTGTAATTGTGTTTTTGAAACGAGGCAACGTGACGTACGTAGTTAATTTTCAGTACCTGGGCGACCGAGCTCTCCTCGGGTGAAAATAGAGAAAACGACGTTTTCTAAAAAATTAACGTAGCTAGATCGATTTATCGCACTTGAAACCCCTGCATACAAAATTTTATGAGGATCGTTCGAGCCGTTGCCGAGATTCAGATTATATATATACAAGAATTGTCTATATCGTTTAAAGGTATTAGAGGAAAATCGTTGGAGCAGTTGCCGAGATTCAGATTATATATATACACACATAAACATTTATTTGTTGACAAATAAATATCCAGGACACTCAATTATGAACTACTGTATGCCTGGTTGTTCTTTATTTGACATAATGAAAAAAGTTATTAAATGTAATTTTAACCAGGATACTACATTATTAATATTTATTGGTAATAGGGGTAATGTGAACAAAGGAGAATTAATCCAACATTATAGATCTTTGTGCGACCTTAGTTTAAAACAAATTGTGATGTTCACTTTCCCATACAGCCAAAGTTTGCCACAGGAAGAAAACAATCTTAGATTTGAATTGAATAGGACATTACATAATTTAACATATAGTAGTAATTTATTCCATTTAATTGACACTAACAATTATGTTGGTAATAACTTTTATTTAACAAAAGATAGATTTTTCATGGATAGGTACTTTCTTTCAAAGTATTGTAAACGACAGATAGCTGTGTCGCTATCATATTATTTTTCTATTACAGCCAAGAATTTGGCTAAACAACTTGCTTCTATTGAGCAATGCCAAGAAGTGTTTTTTAATTCAGCCAATAATTTGGTATCAGAAATTGATATTGATTGTAATTTAAATTACAAATTAGGACAATAGGGACAACCTCTTGCAAAACTGTACATAACGAAAATTGCAAAACAGAATCAAATGAAAGTTTAAAAGCAGTAAATAGTATTAACCTGGTGCATCAAAATATTCAAGGATTTTTGAACAAAGATTTAGAAGTAGATTTATTTATGAATTTTAATTGCATTGATATTCTTTGTATAACAGAACATTGGCTTAAAAGCCACCAGTTTTTGTTCAATTTTAATAATCACCAGGTTGGTAGTTCATTTAGCAGAGTTAATGCTATACATGGTGGCTCTTTAATTTTAGTAAGTAACCAGCTTAAATTTAAGGACCGTAAAGATATTGTGAGCCTATCTGTTGAGCGGACAGTTGAAATAGCTTGTATAGAATTGGAGCAGTTTATTGTATTAAGTGTATACAGACCCCCTTCAGGATTGTATGACTGCTTTGAAAAGGTAATGGATGAAGTGTTACACAAGATTTGTAACTCAAATAAATCCATAATCACTTGTGGTGATTTTAATGTTAATTTATTAGAAAACTCAGGTTCTTGTAGTAAAATAATAAGTCTGTTTCAGTCCTACAATCTTGTAAAACTATTTTTGGAGCCCACAAGAATAACCCCTACTAGTGCCACATGCTTAGATAATATTTATACTAATGTTATACCTGTCCACAAAGAAATTATAAATTTACTAGATTCTGATCATTGTGGGCAGAGGATTACTATACAAAACCTAAACAACAAAGTGGCTAAAAAGGATATCACTGTAAACCCCAAAACTGTAAGTCGTTTGGCAGCTTTTAAGGCTAAACTCATTAATAAATTACCAATTTTGTCAATTCATGCTGATCCTAATCACCTATATGATGTTTTTTTTAGTATATACTGTAAACAATTTAATTCGACCTTTATTCCCAAGAATATCTCCGTTGACAGTACCGCATCATTCGGTGATTGGGCGACCATTGGTATTCATAAAAGTAGAACACGGCTTTATGAGCTGTACAGTGAAAGGCCTTATGTAAACACTGCTGAATTTAATTTATATGTTAGAAATTATTCAAAATTATTTAAAAAAGTTTGTAGTTTGGCCAAGTCGCATTATTTGAGTTCAAAGATTAAAAACAGTAGTAATGTTATTAAAACGACTTGGAATATTATTAATAGTGAAACGGGAAGATCTGGTAACCGAAATACTGACAACAGCCTGTCTATTAATGACAACATCATAAAATCAGACTCACAAGTCGCAGTGGCCTTTGAAAATTTCTTTTCGGATATTACCATTTCAACTACTAAATCCCTAAACTCATCACCTTCTGTTGCTGAGTCTTTGCTAAAAGAAAATGTTAATGTCTGCAATACGGAATTTCTTTTTGAACATATTACTTGTAGAGACATAATTAAAACCTTTCACACTTTAAATGTTAAAAAGACTGCAGATCTGTGGGGTCATTCTGTAGAAGTTGCTAAGTCTATTATTGATGTTGTCGCACCTAGTTTAGCTATTATCTTTAATAATTGTATCGACTGTGGGGAGTTTCCTGACCTAATGAAGAATAGTAAAATAATACCTTTGTTTAAATCAGGTAGTACATCAGACCCTACAAATTATAGACCTATTTCAGTACTACCTACTTTTAATAAGATATTTGAGAAATTAATTTTAGAGCAATTGCAAAGATTTTTTAATAAGCATAAATTATTACATAGCAAACAGTTCGGTTTTACAAGGGGTCGTTCAACTACTGATGCCGGTGTTGAGCTTTTAGGACATATTTATAATGCATGGGAAGATAAGTGCGATGCCCTGGGAATCTTTTGTGATTTGTCCAAGGCATTTGATTGTGTTCTTCATGAGACGCTAATCAGGAAACTCCGCCACTACGGGATCCGGAACAGCGCTCTGGATCTTCTTACTTCTTACTTGAGTAATAGGATTCAGACTGTTGACGTTAATGGAAAAAGATCACCCGGATCTATAGTAAAAATGGGAGTCCCGCAGGGCTCGATTCTTGGTCCTTTCTTGTTTCTTATTTATATTAATGACTTGCCTTACCTCATAAAGGATAACCATGACATAGTGTTGTTTGCAGATGATACTTCACTTTTGTTTAAACTTAAACGGCAGCAGCTGGTTACTGACGAAGTAAATAGCGCGATTTCAAAAGTAGTTCACTGGTTCAATGTTAACAATTTACTCCTTAATGAAAAAAAAACCAAATGCATTAAGTTTACCCTACCTCACGTTAGGCAGGTGAAAACTGATGTGTTGATAAAGGGCGAAGAATTGAATCCTGAGAATAGCACAGTATTTTTAGGCTTAACTTTGGATGCTAAGCTTCAGTGGGGCCCACATATAGATAAATTGTCAAAGAAGCTAAGCTCCGCAGCATATGCTGTTAGAAAAATTCGTAATTTAACTGACATAGAGACAGCCCGTTTAGTATACTTTAGCTATTTTCATAGTGTAATGTCGTACGGTATTCTGTTGTGGGGAAATGCCGCCGACATCCAGAATATCTTTGTTTTGCAGAAAAGAGCTGTTCGATCAATATATAAATTAAGCCCGAGGCACTCTCTCAGAGAGAAATTTAAGGAGATTAATGTAATGACTGTGCCCTCTCAGTATATTTATGAAAATCTTTTATATGCTCATAAAAATATAAAATTGTTTAAAAAATACAGTGATATCCATAACATAAATACTAGGAACAAACACAAATTTGTAGTACCTACAACAAGGCTCAAGAAGATAGGTGGCTCGTTTAGATGTCAATGTGTACGCTTTTATAATAAGCTTCCAAGCCACCTACAAGATCTAAGTCTTAATAAATTCAAATCATTCATTAAACGTAAGTTGTGTCAGAAAGCGTTTTATACTATTAAAGATTACGTTGAGGACAAAAAGGCTTGGGATTGAGCTGCTCCAATTAATTTTGATTTTTTATATTTTGCACCGTGAATTTTGTTTTTAATTTTGATACTTTTTTTGTTTTCTTTCAATGACAAGAATATTTACTTTTTAAAGTATTATATTATTTTATTTTTATTATTGTGAATGTGAAGACTATGTGGATTTTTGTTTTTTATTATAACTTAGTTAGTTTTTACTCATGGTCTGACAGTTTGAGTAGTTTATGCGGCCTACCCGAATGTCCTTTCTTTGGTATTGTTCGTCGAATCGTTGAGCTCCGTAAATTCTGAGTTGAGCTGCTCGGTTATTGACAAATGCGTGCACTGACTGGACAGGTCCACTCAATCTGGCTGGTTCTTTCCTCAAAAGACCATTTCAGACATCTATCTACATGGTCTTCACATGATATAACCAAGATTTTGTCAAGACTTTAAAAGAGACTGTGACCTCTGAGTTTGTTTCGGCCTTTCTTCTCAGAGTAGTCAGATAGGAAACGCCGACCTCATCTAGTTTTAAAAAATATGATCGACATGTAAAAGTGTTTGTACAAACCAACTTACAGAAATAAAATCATTTATCATTTAAACTCACGCCTTTTTCCCATGGGGGTAGGCAGAAACTACAGAACGCCACCTGCTACGATCCTCACATACTTCTTTTGCTTCACACACATTCATACATCTAGTCATACACACACGCCGGTTATGGGTACTGCGCACTTGGCCTTTCTGAAGAACATCACCTATAAAGTCTATATATGTCTTTCTAGGGCGTTCCCTCCCGGCGTTTCCATTCACGTCTGCCTTGTAAATACCTTTCGTTAGTCGCCTTTCATTCATCCTCTTAACATGGCCAAACCATCTTAACATACTCTTTTCAATTTTAGTCACTACATCTTCTTTTAAACCACAACGTTGTCTTATTACCTCATTCCTCAATCTATCATTTAAAGTTACACCACACATACTCCGCAAGGAGCGCATTTCTACTGCATTAATCCTACTTTCATGTCTTTTTAGCCATACCCAACCTTCACTTCCATACATAAGTGTAGGCACCAGCACGCTGTTGTGAACGGCGAGTCGAGCTATATTTTTCGTCGAGCTACATTATATATATAATTCTCGTTTAAAGGTATTAGATTAGATTAGATATATATACAACATATACAAACCAATTTTATGTTGATATTCATAGATGAAAGTCAATAGACTTTCGAAAACTTATTGGTTTTCTTTAATCACCTTTTTCGACACATTGCAAGAAAATGGTAGGTATATCTATTCAGCACTATCACCACATTAGCACTTGATGGGTGCAATAAAAATAATGAAGATACTCGCTTCGTCAGGCCGGCTGGCACTCTGGTGAATCAGCTTCGTTACCTAGTTAAGAGGAAATGCGGTCGCAGACATTCGACTGAATAGCCTAAGTAATAAATCAAAAAACCCGACTGCTTCAAAAGCGAACTAAAAAGTCGTAAACAAGGAAAAAATCATGCTGTGCAGTCGGAGGATACATATTCGCGGGCTGGCTGACCAAAATCTGGTGTATCCTCCGCCTGCACAGCATGATTTTTTCCTTGTTTAAGACTTTTTAGTTCGCTTTTGAAGCAGTCGGGTTTTTTGATTTTTTGATTTAACTTTTTTTATTTATAACTTTTTAGTTAGTTTTTTTTCGAATTAGATACATTTAAACATATAAGTGTTATATATTTTTGAAATCACCTCACTTAACCCTTTATTTTTATACCCCACACGATGGGTTTAGAAAGAAAAAGTAATTTGGGCCCCCACAATATGGCGCCCAAAATCCACCATTTTTCTATTGTCCAATTTTAATGTAGCCTATGACACTCGCAGGGTTAAGACGAATCGATTGACGTACGAATCATCAAAATCGGCCAACGCGTTTGATCTCTGGAACGCCATATAGGAACAAACATACATACATACTTACATACATACATACACTGATAAACACATTACCCTCCTTCGGCAGTCGGGTAAAAAGTCATAATTTGTGTTTTGGTCCTCGCCTATTTCTTACTCCAATATTTGACTTATTGAAAAGATATTCCATAAACAAAAAAATTAAGATATATACTGTGCCTCTATAATTTCCTCTTTGATGATACATTATCTTTAGAAGCTCTAGAACCCTCAAAATATACTCAAAATTGCACTGTCAACAGAGGCCTGGTGTACAAATTTGACAACTATTTATGAAAAAAGAAAACATATGGGCACAGCTGGGCACAGTATATATCTTTCTTCGGTTTATGGAATGTCTTTTAAATTGGTCCAATATTGAAGGAAGAAATAGAGCCAACCCTCGAATTATGAATTTTTACTTAGGAAATTCAGTCGGATGTCTGCAACCGCATTTCCTCTTAAGATAATTACGTCGCGAAGCAGATTTACCATTATAAATTGGCTTTCCACCATAACATGAATTATTCAAGTAGAGAAGAAGACGAATTATAATAACAAGTAAATTCACAATAATCCACAGCAATCAATGTGACTAACATAATATTTAAGTGCAAATCCCGGTTGCAATCTCTTGAAATCAGAATGTCTTATGTCTGGAACATCTGGCTCCAGAAAAGACGAGAGGAATTACAATACAGACAAATACTAAAACCACATTGTTGCGCTGAAACTTATTTTCTGACTTTACACACGCGTTCTGGTAAGAACGGAATCTTTACGAAGTCTGAATACAATATTTCAACCCGTCAAGTTAGTGACTTTCAAAGTTTTGTCTAGATATATATTTAATACCACCCTGAAACACATTTCGAAATAGCTAGTTACCTAATTTTGTTTAGGATACTCCATCACCTGGAGCGTTTGCCTGTAATGTAACATTTCAGATTCTATTTTGAGCATTAAATTACAATACTACTTGCCTGACTGACGAGCATTCGCCTGTAATGTAACATTCTAGATTGGATTTTGAAATGATTTTGATTTTGTAATACTCGGTTTTCTTCCCTCACCAATGTAATGCTCGTGCCTGTAACATTCCAGGTTGCGCACTATAATGCTCGGTTCTCCTCCCTCACTTCATAAGCCCATACGCCGCCGCTTACGTACTTTATGCCATAATGGTCGACTCTTTAACGTTACATTACAGGCGAATGCTCCAAGCGTTGAGCACCTTAATATCGTTGACAGTGACATCGTTGGTCCCAAATATCATTCGTAAATCTTTGACAGTAGCCAAGCTACGGGTAATCAGACCCACGAAAGTTTGACATGGCTACCAGTCTTACCTTCCGGGGCTACAGGTATCGCGTTACCCAGTTAATTGGTTATGTAGGTCAGTGCACCTGTAGCCAAGTTGACAATATACAGGGTGTTTGGAAGGGAGCTGTACATACGCCTAGGGTAGAAACTAGGGATAGTCTGCTACCTACCCCCGCCCATTATATTGACCTTGGCCTCAAGGTTTTTTTTTAATTTATTATTATTTTTTATTTGACTTTTTTATGATTTTTTGACTAAAACTACCTGTAGCTCAAAATCTATCCATGGGACCGGTCGGCAAATGGTCTTGTTTTAATCGTTAGAGTCTTAGGGTCCTGCAAAAAATTATTTTACACCAGAAAATTGTGGAGAAGAAAAGTTATGGGGCCTGAAGTACCGTAGTAAGGTAAAGAAATAATTTTAAGGGCAACTTTCTATGGGGTTTAAAAAAAAACTAACAGGGTTGGAGTTCTTCTGATTTTTTTAAAACATCCTCAGTCCATGCCCTTTCTAACGATATGCTAAAAGTGTAATTATCACTTTTAGTTTTAAAGTTATTAATTAATTTCCGCAACTAGGGCACTTCAAGCAAAAATTTCAACTAATGAAAATTAAATGTGTTCGATCGTAAAAGGATGGCAAATGAAACAAAAAATTTGGTAATGACTAATGTCATTAAATTACAAATTTTAATTAATTACTAATTTTAATTAATTACAAATTTTGTTCAAATTGATGACCATTGACCTGTAAACATGCTCGGCACCTCTTCCTCATCTCCACGGTCACCGTTCTAAGCAGCAGTTCCTCGCGCATTGTATCGAATGCGGCGTGGATCCTGTTAATTAGAACCTCCCTTGTTGGTACTTCTTCTGCGTACACCAACTCTTTCGCCCTTCCCCAGACGTAGAAGTCGAGTGGGGTAAGGTCAGGCGACCTTGGGGGCCAGGGAATTGGCCCACCCCGACCAATCCAAGAATTAGGAAAGCAGTTGTCCAGAAGCTCCCTCACTGCTAGGCTCCAATGAGCAGGACAGCCGTCGTGCTGGAAGACTATGGGCCGATCTTCGTCAAACACTTCTTCCGCTAAATCAGGCAAATCGTTTTCGAGGAAATCTAAGTAGTTTTGCCCGTTTAGGTTGTCTGGCAAAAAGTGCGGCCCTATCAACCGATTACCGATGACGCCTGCCCATACGTTCACGGAGAACCTTCGTTGAAAACCTCTGTGCCTCTTGACTCTCGGGTTTTGATCTCTGGGTGCCCAGTGATGGAGATTGTGGTAATTTACAATTCCTTCCTTGTCAAACTTGGACTCGTCAGTCCAGAGAATACTCCGTAAAAAATTAATATCTTCCACGTCCGTATGGAGCAAGTGGCGGCAAAACTCCACCCTTCTTGCATAGTCGTTATCCTCTAAGCCTAAAACAATAAAAATATCAACGTTAGCGGTTTCCTTATGAATTAGTAGCTATGTAACATTGATTGCTATCTCTGTCTTTCCATTTCTCTCTCTCTCACACACATGCTCATGTTAATTTAAAAATTGCCTATGAAATTCACATGCTAGTTCATTACATAAGAGCTAAAAACAAAAACTTTATGTAAAAAATTACCTTGAACAGGGGTGTAGTGGAAAGGATGACGTCCATTTTCGCGAAGAACCGACCAGACTTTCCACACGCTTAAACCAAGCGTCCGGGCTACGGTTCTTACGCTTCTGGTCGGATCTTCCTCAAATTCAGCCAATATGCGTTCTTCCGCAGCCAAATTTGGTTGAAATCTGTTCACGGCTGGTTCCCGGAAATTTAAATTTCCGGTTTCTCGCAGACGCCGATAAGTTGAGCCAAACGTTTGGTGGTTAGGCACTCGCCGGTTAGGATACCGTTCTTGATAAATCCTCCGTGCCTCGCGCCCATTGCAATCAGCCATTCCATACACCACCAGCATGTCGGTGTACTCTTCACTGGTAAATCCAGCCATTTTGCCAACAACAAGGTAACAAATAACAAAACTTAACAAAAACGAAGTAATAACAAACTCAACAAAATTAACGAAAACAGTGGAGCGTCGTAACGGCAAGTACGTAAGTTAGCTAAGATGGGTAAATCTCGACTGACTAACAAAGACCCCAACGAGTTACCTGCCCGGCCCCGTCGACCCAAGAGCGAAAGAGACATGACATGACATGTTTTGTCTCTTACATGTTGCTCTCGTGTAAGAGTGAGACAACAAATTTGCCAACTGTAGGCCAAACTGGTTTAAATTCTGGAAATTACATTTGTCTTACAAATGTCGACTCGTGGTGGTAAAAGTGCCCTAGTTGCGGAAATTAATTAATAACTTTAAAACTAAAAGTGATAATTACACTTTTAGCATATCGTTAGAAAGGGCATGGACTGAGGATGTTTTAAAAAAATCAGAAGAACTCCAACCCTGTTAGTTTTTTTTTAAACCCCATAGAAAGTTGCCCTTAAAATTATTTCTTTACCTTACTACGGTACTTCAGGCCCCATAACTTTTCTTCGCCACAATTTTCTGGTGTAAAATAATTTTTTGCAGGACCCTAAGACTCTAACGATTAAAACAAGACCATTAGCCGACCGGTCCCATGGATAGATTTTGAGCTACAGGTAGTTTTAGTCAAAAAATCACAAAAAAGTCAAATAAAAAATAAAAATAAATTAAAAAAAAACCTTGAGGCCAAGGTCAATATAATGGGCGGGGGTAGGTAGCAGACTATCCCTAGTTTCTACCCTAGGCGTATGTACAGCTCCCTTCCAAACACCCTGTACAATCGATAACGCTAGTAGAAAACGAATCAATGTATGGAAATGAAACATCTGACCGTTAAGTCACGTGGTCAGACCACACAAATAGAAGGCGTTAACGATTGTAGAAAGAGATTCTATACGAAACGTTTGTAACTTGGCTATGGGGGCTGACAGGCAGTGTCTCCAAGTAGAACATCGGTATTCCTCAACATCCGGATACAGAAAGACGATTTTAAATTAGTTGGGAAAAGACCAAGCATATAAACAGCATTGATTAATTTGCTAGCACCCTGTTGGGGTTTTCAGTCAATCATCAGTTCTTACACTGCATGAGGACCAATTCTGAAGTAGGTGTTACCCTAACAGGATCTACTTTATATAAATTTGCACCACCTATGAATCTAATACGGTTGGCAGAAGAAAGCACGATAGTGGCATTTTCCGTATTTATAATCGTGTTTTTCTTTTATTCCGAGGTCAACGCAGAAAATTCAGCGAGCATTAACGTCCTTATCGAGACAACACACCCAAACCACTGACTTGAAAGAGATAATAATGTATCATTTTACGTAAATATTTCGTGAAAAACGAGTACTGACCTAAATAGGAACCCTCTATCTTTCCCCATCTCTTTCATTCACTAAACAAAAGACAAGGAAAGAGTTTACCATTCAGTTGTAAGGATTCTCCTTTCATGGTACGTGTTTCAAGTTGGTTCAAGTTTCTAAATGACTTCGTTTATGTCTTGGGGCCGATGTTAACTGCCTATGTAGTAACTTTATCGGAATTCTCGTAAATGAAGACATCTTACTAAAGCTGACGCCATTTTTATACGTTTTTAAAGACGCCGTAACTTTTTCTTCGGGGTATTTTTAAGCAAATTTTAGTATGCGGAACAGCTGTTCTCAGTATTAAATCTATTTTTCCTCTATTATGCGATGCTTAAAAGTTTATTTTCTTAAAACATACTAGACTCGAGAGCACAAGGACATAGAACTTATACCTATGGCACTATTACATACACGCCCACAGAAATAAATCTAACTAGATAACGCAAGTCCCTCCATCTGTATGAAAAACAAGCGTGCCATGTTTTAACACACAATTTAAAAACAAATTTACTTACCAATGAAAGAAAACATTTGCAATGCCTCGGCCATCTTTTTTTATACAGTCTTTACAGCTCAATATGGAATAAATAGGCACTTTTCTAGATTTCGGTGGATTTCCGGTGCCGATGATGCTAAATGAAAAGCTCAAAGTACGATCATTGATCGTAATTTTACTCCGTTTTTTTACACGCGAAGTACATACCATCGCGTCATCTAGTTAGATTTATATATGTGTACACACCTCTTCAGTGTTCACACTCGACTTAACATTACCAGTTAACAGCTGAAACATAAAACTATGAAAGCCAGAGGGGACATGAATAAATCTGCATCATCATCATGTCAGCCGGAAGACGTCCACTGCTGAACATAGCCCTCCCCCAAGTGTCAACACATTGACCAGTTTCGTGCGTCTCGCATCCTGCGGATTCCCACAACCTTAACTAGGCCATCGGTCCACCTAGTGGGAGGCCAGCCAACGCTGCGTCTTCCGGTCCGCGGTCGCCACTCCAGCCCCCTAGCCAAGTTACAAACGTTTCGTATCGAATCTCTTTCTAAAATCGTTAACGCCTTCTATTTGTGTGGTCTGACCACATGACTTAACGTTCAGATATGTCATTCCCATACATTGATTCGTTTTACAAGCTTTTATTTAACTTGCAATGTATGTATGTCTTGCAACTGAATTTTAAAGCAGTTATCCTCCACCGATTAAGATGAAATTTTGCATACACGTTTAGCTTGGATGACAATGCATGGTTAAATAAGTGACGTCATTCTTAATCCAAAATGCCGAACGACCCAAGATGGTGGACTAGTTCAAAATATATTGAATAATTAAATGATAAAAGATTTTTTAATTATTAATTTTATCTACTAGCGTTATCGATTGTAGATTTTCGACTTGGCTTTAGGTGCAGGATAGATTTTGATTGAAAAGATCTTGCTATTGCATAACCCATGGTATTAGAAAATTCAATAGACGTGTGCTATAATATACCTTGTTCTAGGTAAACACACAACTTAGTTCGGAAAGTTGTAGTTTAGTGTTATTAGACCAAAGTTAGTCGATCAATGAAGTGAACCACGTCATTACATGTTATTGCACTTCACTCTAAACTATTTTGACTCAAAGTCTAATTCACTAAAGCTCCTCAACTAAAACCGAGGCGCGAGTAGTGACTGCCTGAGCTTCGTAACCGCCAATCCGCCAATTGGCGACTTGGGTTTCACCAGCCTGTAATTGAAGGCGCCAACTTTGTTAATTTGTATGTTTAGTCTGGCAACTAGTTGTGTTGTTTACTGTTTTGGGTGTTGAATTTAGGAGCTAACTATGTTCATATAAATTGGAGACAGAAGACATAGTTTTATAGACCGAACCAGCTTGTGCCAACTGTGAAGTTGATAAATTATCGTTTAGTTTTAAGTATACAGTTAGATACAGTACAGACTCATACTGCTATTGTCAAACAAATCCTACAAGAAAATATAAACTTGAAGAGGATTGGGAAAACACAACTGAGGCATAAAGTCCGCCTATGTACCTTTATGTTACACTAGCGGACGCCTCGCGGTTTCACCCGCGTTGTGCCCGTTCCCGTGGGAATATAGGGATAAAAAGTAGCTTAAGTCACCCGGGGATAGTGTAGCTTCTCAACAGTGAAAGAATTTTTGAAATCGGTCCAGTAGTTTACATACAAAAATACAAATATTTAAAAATCCTTTATTAAATTTTAGTGACAAACTAGATACAGTACAAAATCAGAATACTGATATTTCCAATGACATTCGTTTATAAAGCATAGCTAAATAAGGAGAGACTTGGAAAATGCATACAGAAAACATAAGTTTGAAACACTACCCGCTTGAAATCCCTTTATAGGTATTGTTGGATGTGCCAACCGCATTAGTCAACTTTATGACACGTAATGTTCCCCGAAATCTCCATCAAACATGTATCCCAAGCCACACCCTATTTATTCTTAGTGCAGAACTTGAGCAGTAAACCAACAGATAATGCCTAGCTCGTGTAACCCCTAAGCACATTAGTCAGGCTGTGGGAAACAATGGCGACCTACATATCTAGCGCTATGAATCTTCGGCTGGATGACATTATAGCACAAAGAGATCGTTTTAAGCCACCATTTTTAGCAAGATGTTGCTTTTATTTTTATTAAATTGTTGGTTCATTCTTTTTTTTTATTTGTGATAGGTTTGCTCTTGACAGAGTCGACGATTGAGCGAGCTTACCCAGAAAAGCTTGTTCACTCTAAATTTTAAGAGTGTCGGGTTGAATGCGTTCGGAAACACAGACGCAGGTAGTAAGTTCCACTCATTCGCTGTGCGCATTATGAAGGATGTTTGGAAGTGTTTGGAGCGAATTAGTGGAATGTCAACCAGGTAAGGATGGTAACTTGCAAAACGTCTAGATTTTCGATGGTAGGGTCGTGGAGTTCTTGAGCACACTCAACGAAGTACAGTCTGTAGAAGACCGACAAGAAAGAATAGATTTTTATGAAATAATGGATTATAATAGATTTAGGTAAAATTTCCTGGCAGAATTGTATATTTCTGGCAGTTTGGTTATAATGCATTGCCGGTTTTAAGAGCTGGTATTTAAATGCATAATTACCAAGTGCTATGACGATCTATGTTTGCGGGGCAAACATGACTAGAGATCGCACAAGACGTAGAGGTTTGCACGGACAAAGGGAAAGTCTTTGCACAGCAGTGGAAAATAAGTAATCCAGGTTAACAAAAACTACAGGACCGTGAAGAAAAAAAGTTATTCAACCAGAACTTTATCTTTCAGATAGATTGGTTGACGAACACACTGTGCATCCGTAAAATAAAATGCATGTTGCGGGTCCATCACAAAACTTGTCAGATAAGATGGAACGCTATGAAAACTAGGCACCTAATCTGATCTGTTCGCGACGATACGTCACCTTTAGATAGGTTGTCATATGTAAAATATAAATAGTATTGACAGACACACGTCTGCTCACCCCAGAGCGCCATCGCATACTAAGCGATGTCGGTAGGTAAAAAAACCTTTTATAGTAAAGCTCGTAACTAATTTTTGCTCATGTTTTTGAGACCCTAAAATTATATTTTATGTGTCTATCAGTAGGTAATAGAATTATATAGTCTAATAACAATAAATTAGAAGCTTTAATATGCATACTGATTGTGTTATTACGGAAAGAAACAAGTATTTAACTCCGTAAAAAACAACCGTCCTCAACGAGCGTTTAGTTCACAATGACCTGTAAGAGGGCGGCACCTTATATTTATACTAAAACCAGTTTTTGTAGAATTTTGATAACTTTAAACTCATGTTTTGGGGGCTTTTACATAGTTTATAGTGTGAATATAGCGCTTATGTGTTAGAATTATACATAAGGTACCTTAGTTATATGATAAATGTATAGGTTTAAGGAAATAAAAATATTTTGTTTACTTATTTTAGACCCCCCGTTTTGAGCAGGGTATCAGGTGGTGCTATAGGTATTCTATTCACCAACCAATCAGATTGCTTCCTTACATATAATTGTTTTGTTAGGAAACACCATCTAGGTGTTCTAGATAGGATGGCTGGATGCCATGACTGAGAAATTATACATAATAGCAGTACATGGCCAGTCTTAATGCATTTTTACTCTAAAAAGGGAAATACACATACATTTTACTCAAGTAAGTGTTTGGAAAATTCGTTACAAGCCGTTTTAGCGCTTCTAGGTGACCTAGAATTTTGTCTAGGCCCTATAAATAGACAGCACCTATGTAATTCTAGTACATGGGCGTCACTTACTTGAGAGGATGTGTCTGTGTATGCCGGCATGGACGTTTCTATGCGGCTGCCGATGTGTCACTGCGTCCAGGGACATTTGGTGCCTGGTCAGCTATAGATATGCTGTCTGAAGCATTACCTTCGTGGACCCTCAGGCAGGCGCCTACACTCAGTCATGACACAGAGCTAGTATATAGGGGTATGTAACGCACACAGACACATTAGAGATGTGAGACGACGTAAAATTTAGTATTCGGCCGCTTCCCGGCACCTTAAGCTGCGGAAAGGCTGATGGTACACCCATCAGGGTACCGCCGTCAGACAGCCTAGTTTTCCAGCTACCCAACCACACTTCCGGAAGGAGCTTAGCTCTGGTGGTTGAGGAGTTAAGCGACCTGATATGGTGCGAGGTTACATGGATTTGCTATGTAAACAAACTTGTAACAAACCATAACTCATCGGGGGTTGGACATGTAGCTACCGGACTTCTACCTTGGGATAGCCCATCACGAGGGCTACCCAGGTGTGAATGTAACTTGAAAATCCACCCAGCGGTCTGAGTAGGAATCGAGTTTATGTGCCAAGATCAGGGGCATAAGCTAACTTCTCGCACCATTTCGCGGCTGTACGCCTGAATGTTTTGAATATAACTGTAACACTTATGTGTGTCAACGGCCCAGTAGGAGGGCTCCAAGTCCCTCGCTGGTACCCTAGAGCTAACATGTCTAGTTTTAGGAGAAACTCGATTGTAAAGCTTCAAACTGGCGGGAATTCCCTTTCTTCGACGTTCTCCTTACGAGAACTCCCTGATGGTAGGGGCTAGGGACCTGGATCAAAAACCGGAGGGAAGGTCTCCTCGAGACCTATCCAAAAGTACAAGTTTCACCAGAATCGGTCTAGTGGAAGGGTAGTTCCTGTCAGTTTCAAGCTACGAGTCTTAGCGTATATTATTTTGAAAATAAAAGTTTTTGCGGTCGGAATGTTGTGGTCCTCGTCGCAGTCGAGTTCGCTTCTTTAATAGTGCGCAGGCGCGTGAACATTTCGTAGCCATTATTTCACTTAAAGTATTTCCACGCATCATTGCGCATCGAGGACCATGAAGGAACATCGCTTCTGGCCATGAACAAATAGTTTTATTTAACCTGGACATCACGTTTTTCACCTCAACCTACTTGGCAGCCTTCAAGTGTCTCCAAGGTCCATAGTTACCAGATGACAACTGAACAATAGGTGCAAGGGGCGTCAACGCGTTCAAGCAGGAGCCTTACAACCTCCTGATTGCCTGTCGGTCTTGGACGATCACGTCCGTCCCGTACATGATCTTTACTCGTAAAGTATTCTAGCTTCGTAATTTTCGTGTTACGAAGCTAGAATACTTTTACTACCTTTAAATTCAACTAACATTTGCCAATGGCTATGCTCCTGAGATCTTTCTCCGTCCGGAACCGTACAATTTTTCAGGGTAAAAAGTATCATATGACATTTGATACAATTTGAAACCGGTCCCTGTCTACAATCCTCTTTATAATATAAGTTTAGACCCCATCATCCTTAAACGTTGATTCTTTTTGACTTTCCTCTGATAAGAAGAGCTGTAAAATTTAACACCATCTCTACCTATTAAATTATTTTTCATTTTACTAGGACGTCCTCTATCGATGTTGACGTCATCACCAACCACCGCACGTCCGATGATAAAACAGTGTGGCTTACGTATTGTAGTTACAGAGTTACAGCGGCTACTATTTCTGTCACGTCTGATTAACTGCACGACTATTTCTGAACTCGCTAGCTTCGTTTACACGATGCGATTATGTTTGAGGTATTTGTGATAAACTTCATATCTGGGGATATATAAATAATCATCGACCCGCACCTACCTATGGCGTATATATTCCCCAATGTTAACGCAGTACTGGCCGAGGTCCCGCTCGGAACCAGGATCTCAATATTGAAACTCCTTTTGGACAGTTTTGTTTGCATAGTTTCTTCGATTTACATATGCTCTATTAGTTATGATGAAATTCTAGCCATCAATTTGTCTGTGTACAAATATTTTAAAACATGCAAGTCGTTTTGAGTATCCAAAAGTAAAGAAAAAGAAATATCGTGTGGTTAATTATTTTATTAAAGCAAAACTGTTAGTTACACAAAAAAAACATGTTTCACAAATAATGTACATTAATCAATAATATTTTTTTTTTCAAACCTTGTAACAGCCGTTACTGAGGAGTATACCTTCAACTGTCCATTTCCAGACACAATAGAAATTACCATTGTTCTAATCCGATTCGGTCTGGTGGACAGATGACCGGAAAGAAAGTTACCATTTTACGGCACTAAAACGTTTGTAGGCCCTTAATTGCGTAAGTTCAAAGAATGGCGCACGCATGGCTTTGCTTACATTCATTGCTACATATTGTTCAAAAATCACACAAACACGCAATTAATACTGTTAAGTTGTCAAAATGAAATATTTTTTGTAGGCTCGCGCTTGACCTCTATCTCACATGTTGGTAAGCGATGATTTATGGTCGACGGTGAGACACGCTTGCCTAGAAATAACCTATTCACTCTTGACTTAAAGACTCCTAGATTGTAGCTGTCGGGAAACACCGAAATTCAAATTGTCAAATTGTTGACATTCTATTTTCAAATCTGCAATAGAGACATATAACAAAGAATCTGCTAATCTGTTGCTATACTTTCATTGCTACATATTGTTCAAAAAACTGTCTACTCGACAGCGTAAAACACGTAATTAATACTGTTGTGTTGTCAAAATGAAGTTGTCAAATTGTTGATATTCTATATTCAAATCTGCCATAGAGACTTTGAAAAAAGTATTTGCTAATCTGTTGCTAAACTTTCATTGCTACATAATGGCCAAAAATCTGTCTCGACAGCGTAAAACATGCAATGAATACTGTTGAGTTGTCAAAATGAAGTTGTCAAATTGTTGACATTCTATATTTAAATCTGCCATAGAGACCGCACAAAGAATCTGCTAACTACACAGCACAAAGATTAGATGGCACACAGTGAAAGGTATTTCAGGAAAGAGGTGTTTTAGATTTGTTTTATCTCTTTTTGTTTGCGTATTTTCCAAACAATAAAAACACAGATGTAACGAGAGCCTCCACCACTTTAGAATTCTGGCTAGATTTGTGGTAACTCTATTAAACAAACAGTAGTATATCTATAGACACACAGCTCCATGAATTTGCAGCTCTATTCCACGAACTGTTTGTATACGTAATCGCATCCGAATCCGGGCTTTGTGCAATAAATAACTGGCACTAAATAAATACGATTGAGGAGCTGCATCCGTTCGTCTCACACGTAAATTCGTATTAAAATTGATGGTAAAAGCAATAAAGCTAAAATAATTATTATTTTTGTATTATTCAAGAGAAACATTCACTTTAACATGTAAAGAAACTTGTTACCTCTTTTTATCTTGTTTTCAATTATTATACAATTTATGAGCTAAGAGAATAAAGCTAAGAGAATTATAATATTAACATCTGTGATGTACACATGAAACGCAATCAAAATCATCTTCATCATATAAGTCGAAAGACGTCCACTGCTGAATATAGGGTTTCATCATCGGCTTTGACATAATCACTACGAAATAAAAATGTCTTGTTTCCTACTATTCATTATTATTAACACTACGAGTTATCATCATTACGTCCTGCCTAGCCTTTCGCAGATATGTTGTGGGCTACTTCCAGTCTAACCAGATGTAGCTGGATAACATTATTTAACATGGAGTGACTGGCTATCTGATCGAAACAACCCAGTAACTGGGTAACTCGATACTCATTGGCAAGGAGGTCCTAGACAAGTGATATTCTATCATCGAAAGCGTGGCGATAGCGATCGTCAAAAAGGCAAAATTGTATGGGATTGACATGCGATATCGATATGTCATATGATCCCTTACATTATGGCATTTCGATCATCGTCATAGCTGATGTCGAATGCAACGACCTTATACTTCGTATTAAGAAAAATTAAGGGTGCCCAAGTTGGTAATTCTGCCATGCAAACGTAGTACGGCGATTACTCCACTGTTTGACGGTATACGATCAAAATAAAAATTATATCAATTTGTCTCATCATTATCTAGCCCTGTATGGAAAAAAGAAAGTAAAAATTACATAAATTTGAAAGTTATGAGCGTCGAAAGTTCCATATTTCAACACTAATTTTAACGCATCTTAAGGCGGAAAATTGAAAAACAGTAACCATAAGGATAGATTATTAGTTCAAAAATGCAAAATGCATTTTAACTCCACCCCCAAAGTAGTTCATGCCGCCGACTAGGGCACCCTTTAGATAACGATTGTAAAGACCACCACTGCCATTAGCCACATAATCACAATTTTAACTGGTAATTAAACCATCCCTTACCTGAAAATGACTGAAATTCTCCGAGAAGATCCTATAATTATTCAAAGTAGACTTGCAAACGAGAGAACTGGAAAAAGTGTTTTTAGCTTTGGTTCTTTTCTTGCTAGCTTTTCCAGCCACTGCCAACAGTTCGCTTTGTTTAAAAATACCGTAGAATATGTTTAACATGAAATTTAAAAGAAAACTAGGTAGTATTTCTCGTGATTATTAAATTACAATAGCAGTCAATCAAATTGACAGGTATAGCTTATTTTTTATTGACTTTAATCAAGGGTGTTTTCCCGTTGTGTTTAAGTGGAGGAGTCACCTTGAAAAGGTCTTCGAATATAGGCCTTAGTAATAAAACTGCAGAGAAGGTAAGGCACTTTTTGTCAAAAAAATACTAAGGTAATGTTCTTAAGCTTGCCTTAATGATAAGAAGCACTTAGCTTACGAACCAGATGAAAGAAAAAAACAAATGCAGAATAACCATTAATTCTCATTACCTTTAGGTTCATCCCTGAGTTCTTTATACTGAATAACATTGTATTATACAGTTTATATTACATCACTGATTGGACTTAACATAAACTTAAATGACTTTTTCTAAATACTGCAAAAAATTTACAATCACAATTACTTTCTCTCTATGTCACTAACGTTTTCTACTGGAGCAAGTTCTGGGTTGAGCTCGCCTATGTACATAAGCTGTCTTATTGTATTTGCACCTGTTTTTATTTACCAACAAAAAAATTCTTGACACTGGAAATCAGGAGCTTTTAAGCAACTACCCGAGTACAATCAGCCCGCTCAGATCAATCAATCTCTCTTTGATATCGTTCAACAAGTAGATCTCTCTTGAGACATTAATCCGTGACCCCCGTCGTTAAATTAAACTAGATTTAACAAGGATGTAATAGTCTATAGCCACTAAACCATGTGGCTATACAAACAACCTAAGGGCGCGGTCCTATCGAGATCTTAATGGCTGGTTTACTCTTCTTCCAAACTATTAAATTTAATCGTTGCCATATAATTGTTGCCATTTCTTGACCTTGTAGATCGAAAAAGTTTTTTTTACTATTTTGGTGTACATCATCATCATTTCAGCCGGAAGACCTCCACTGCTGGACATAGGCCTCCCCCAGGTGTCGCCATATTGTCCGATCCCGTGCGTCTCGCATCCAGCGCATTCCCGCAACCTTAACCAGGTCAGTCCACCTAATGGGAGGCCTTCCAACGCGTCGTCTTTCGTCTTCCGGTTCACGGTCGCCATTTCAGAACTTTTCGGCCCCATCGGCCGACCGTACTGCGAGCAATGAGCCCTGCCCACTACCACATAAGTTTCGCAATTCTTCGGAATATGTCGGTATCTTTGGTTCTCCTGCGGATATCCTCATTTATGATGGGATCACGCAAGGAAACTACAAACATAACCCTCTCCATTGCCCTTTGTGTAACTTTAAGCTTTCTGATAAGGCCCATTGTGAGCGACCACGTCTCAGTCCCAAAGGTAATTACTGGCAACACACACTGGTCTTCGACTTTTATTATATTCCATTCTATTCCAGATTTAATTTTAATGTTTCTTTTCTTGAACTACAACTGCCCTAAGAATAGGACAACGACGTCCCTTCAAAGTACTAAAATGATTTGACAGATTTAATTAGTTACTTTTATAAGACTTTAGATGTCCACCTCTTTAGCAGTCTACTACAGACTCACAGCATAACTATGTTGTCAGGTGATTTGCTTGCCTGGAAACTGGGTTTCTCACCCGAACCCTTCTGATCTAGCTTAGGCTTACAGAATTGTCAAATATTGGGTCAAAGAACAGCGCGAGATTTCAAAAGATTTAAATACTACATCAAAACTTAAAAACAACTCAAGAAATCTTCGTAAAAACATTCTAAATGAAAATGATAAATAATTAACAGTATTCCAACACAGAAATTCAGAATGTTTAGTCTTTTCAAATGTATGTGAGTCCGTTCATTCGCACTGCGGCACGAAAATAGTCACCGGCCGAAAATAGCCCAGAGAACTGTGAGAACACGAGAACTCTTTCTGTGTGGGAACTAATACCATCATCTAGTTCTACTTGTGTTTCAGAGTTTAGCACAAACAACTCGGACGTTTTTCGGATAGAAACATATTATGTTTCAGGTACATACGAACACCGTTATTGTGTCCTGTACTGTACTGTATGTAGTAGAATGCTAGTATTATATTTCTGTGGTTGTAAATGATAATGATAATGATAAATAATAAATTTCTGGATTATTTTTATAAGTTTCTAAGGGCCGATATCTGATTTGACTATTTTGAGTTAGCCATGAGTAAAACCCTGTTTTAATGCCAGATGTCGACAGGTTTTCTGGCTAATGTAAAGTTTGACAAATCCTTAACTTAATTTATTTATTTAAGGCCTGGGAGTCTTTAAGTCAAGAGTGAATAGGTTTATTTTAGGTAAGCGTGCTACATCGTCGACCACATTATCGCTTACCATCAGGTGAGATAGTGGCCAAGAGCGAGCCAAATAATAAAAAAAAACATAATTCTGAAATCGGGCGTTTGGCTCAGTTTATGAGTTTCAGGATCGAAAGTTATTGGAAAATTAACGAAATAAATTTTCAAAGGCGCGTTAACTGCTGTGATCGGTTGAATCAATTTTCAACAGCCGCCTCACTTGATTTATGACGAGTCGATAATATATTTTCAGAAATCGAAAGATACCCAATAATATTTCAATTCATTAAATTCTCAAATCACTTATTTAGCTGACTTTTGTTTCTGAGGATATATACAAAATTTCTGCTCAACCAAACACCCGGGGTCAAATTTTATACACAGGTAAAAAAAGGTACGGAAAAAACCGGCCATGTGCGTGTCGGACTTCGCACATTTAGGTTTCCATACCAAAGAAATAATATGTTTTTTTCAATATACCTATTGGTATTCCCAGCAGTGGGAACATTAATAGGCTGATGATGTGATGTGATTCGTTAGCAAAATATAATAAACATTATCACCAAATTTCAAGTTCATAGGTCCAATGGGAAGTTAAAACTTTCTTCGAAACAAAATTGTGTGACAGACGACAGACAGACGGACACGTGAGTTACAGCAATAGGGACCAATTATGTGAGAATAGGGAGCAATAGGGAGTTTGGACCCTTCGGGTATGGAACCCTAGAATTGGAAAAGATTCCTTATTCATAAGTTCCAATTTTGAAAGATCTAATTCCTATTAAAACCATGATCGTAAACCTATTAATCTATAGCTTCTGTCCGCGGCTTCGCCCGTGTTAAAAGCGTTTTACTATCCCAAGGGTATACAGAGTACATTGGTATATAAAATATCCTATGTTATAACCAAGGTTATAAGCCATCCAATAGTGCAAAATTGTGTACACATCTGTGTGCAAAATTTCATCCAACTTAAGAATATTACTAGAATTCAAAACTTCAACCTGTTTCCAAGTAAACGGAAAAACACTGTATTGTTTCGATTTCCAAGCTTGTCTAGAACTCTGCAAACGACACTATTTCAAAGTTGCAGTGAACAGTATCTCCACTGATAAGCTGCAAGCTGGCGTCCATTCTTCAAAGGACAAAGCGGACGCAAGGAGATTCATTGTTAAGTTCCATTAAAGGTTGAATCTAAATTAAAATGGACTGCTCTTCTTTGGGAAATAGTTTAAAGCTGGTAGCCATTGTAGTTAACGTCTGCTTGTCTGCGGATACTAATGAAATTAATTTCCTAGACTAGGAATGCACAAGCAATGCGATTATCCAGACTGCTAATTGTAGGTACCGTAGAACGAGGTTACATTTTATCCTGGGGCGTATTTGATGATAACTTTTTTTTTTAGGTTTTTAAAGCTAACTCCGTGAAAATGGAATGCACCTCAAGTTTCTTTTTAAAATTTGCAACACTGAAATTTCAGCCATGTTTTGCATCAACCTCAACGCACGAAGACGTTTACTTGTTGCAGACAAAATATTATAAATTGTACAGTAGGAATTCATAAAAAATTTTAAACTGGGATTACTTTATATAGCAATGAAAAACAATGGGGTATCAAAGTAACCCCATTTTTATTTTAATGTTTATAGGCTTCGTTTTTTTTTTTTTTTCTCCCAAACTAAGGAAAAAAATATATTTGAGTATATAAATTTTTTGTAAAGTTGCAAACACTTCATATGTTTCAAAATATAATTTAACCATTTAAATCAATTTTAATTTCAAAATTAATAAATTTAACCTCGTTTTACTGGTACCTATCAAATTTGATCCAGGTACTCTTCATTAATGTTGGAATGATGTCTGAATACCGCTTAGTGCTCGTTTACACTGAGTTCCGTTTTACGGGTCCGCTTTGCCGTATACGCGTTTTTATTCGGCGCTAATGTATGTAATTGTACGAGTGAGTTCACACACATGACAGATTTCCAGATCCAGTAAAAAATACTGATCCGACAAAATATAGAACAGTCCGTTTTTGTTGTTATACTCTTCGCATAACACTGTAACAACACCAACATATCACGTCTGCTTGGCGACCATATGTCACTGCAGGGATCCAGCAGAATATCAGCGTCAGGTATATTTGCCAGACACGTGATGAGCTGGACTCCCATTTGGTGCAACCTTGAGACGCACACCGCACTCTGTTATAATCGTTATACCTACTATTTGAGGTATGTTACTATGCCACTTTTATTTCTTGTATAATTTTCTTTTTATTTTTTAGTATGTTGGCACCTTGTTTTTATATACCTCGTGTATTGAAAGTTTTGTTGTGATTTTGTGTGTTGTGCTGTATCTTTTATGTGCACTTAATAAATGTTTTATCTATCTATCTATCTACAGCTCCGCTTTATCGTATACGTTTTTATTTGCGCTGACGTATATTGTTGTAAATGCGACTTCACACACAAAACAGTATTAAAATATTGATCCGTTTTGTTTGAAAGTTGGTGGTACTCTGAATAAATGTGGTGTGAACATTATCCGCAGCAGCAACGGATCCGTTAAAAACGATCCTAGAAATACGAATGTTCTGTGTGAATGTACCCATAGCTAGCAAAATGTTCAAATATTTAGTTTCTATCATAATTTATTGTATAAGACAATTTTTAGTTTGCGACAAATTACTCTTCTATTTGTATCGAAAAATACATGGTGTTTTTTTGATATCCCATAACTCTGGGGTTTGTTTGGAAAGACGACATAAAAAAAAGATGGCTGGTCGAGAATGGACACGCACTGCAAAGGACAGAACAAAGTGGAAAGCTTTAGTGGACGCCTTTGTCGAAGGGCAAGCTGTAAAAGAAAACCGGTTGCCGATATAATTTAGCAACAATATATATACCTACTTATAATATCAGGTAATATATAGATTATTTATTTGTTATACTTCGCATGTTTAAGTTACAGCAATAAAGGCTTATTTTATTTTATTTATAACTCTAGGGTTATATTCTATAAAAAATTAGGACAAAAAGTCCTAGAGTATGTGGTTCAAAAATGCACAGTTTCGAAGATATCATAAATCGAAAATAATTTATTTCAATAAAAAAATTGCATCAATGTATAAAAAATGCAAAAAATATGTGATTATAGAAAAATAATTCACATGCCAGTTGATTCTTTGATATGATCTCATACATACCCTAGAGTTATGGGATATAAAAAAAAACACCTTGTATACTAATTATCCGTTCAAATAACTCTACTGTTTGAACGGATAATGTTTCAAATTGTTAGACTGGTATCTTTATTTTATGTTACAAATACCTATTCAACTAATAAACCCTTGTTCAAGGACATTGCTGAACAAACAAAACTCTCCAATTTTCCAAAACCGAATAAGTTTTGAGGTGACATGCTCACATGCATTAGACGAGGGTTATTCTGAATCGTAAATCTGTCACTCACATCTCGACTCTCTGTGTTTTACAACGTTTACATCCCACCAGACAAATGACACTTCTATCGTGGTCTACGCAGGTACAGTCAACCTTACGTACCTGTGTCGACGAATTTGATTTCTATTGTCTCATTATTTCATGGCATCTAAACCACCCGGTTTTGGTCATTCAAGTGACTGACTGTGCTTTCAATGGATTACAAATTGTTTTAAGTTCTATAAAAGGTGACTTTTAACTCATTGGAAATATTTCAAAGGGTGAAAGTACTGTAATGAATAAGAACAATTTTTACTACTAACAAATCCTGAAATCGTATTAAAAATCAGCATTTGCCCACATTTTGTCGAGTTATCTATACTATATAATATTATAAATAAAGAGGTAAAGTTTGTGAGGTTATAGGGGGTAATCTCTCTGGATCTACTAAACTTATTTAGATGAAATTTGGCATGGAGATAGTTTGAGACCCTGAAAAGGGCATAGGATAGTTTGTATTACCTTGGGATGATAAAACACTTTGTATGCGGGCGAAGCCGCGGGCAGAAGCTAGTGATAACATAAATGTGTTGCTACGCAAGCTGTATTTTATTGATCGCATTGCAATATTTCGTTTAAAAAGATAAAAACTTTCACCCTCTAACAGAGTAGTTACTTGCCGAACTGATAGTAGAATCAATAAAAGTCAGGATCCAGCCTGTACCCTTGTTGTCCCTCCCTGCTACGCCTTGAGCCGAGGTTTGTACCCCCACAAGCGGTAGCCCTCAGCGTGGTCGGAATTTAACGCCCTGGCTGGAGGCTTAGTTTAGTCTGTACAGGATTAAGCAGTAGCTAATCACTTTGATTGAACTACATATAAAAAAAAACCGTCTGACAGATTCACAATGAATTAAAACTTAACCTATAAGCACTTCGCCACCCGTATAATACCCTCGTACTTTCTTTAGTCTATCTTTAAAACAAAAAGAAATATTTAAAAATACTCATCCTAATGACAGGACAACAGTAATTACCTTCCTTGAATGTCTTCAAATTCTCATGAATGTTTCAGTATAAAGAAAGTCGGTTTTATATTTAAAAGACTCGTACCGTTCACGAATCCTTAACGTACATACATTACGGCTTCATTATTAATTCTGAACTCGTTTCCGAACACACTCTTATGTTCGATAGAATATCTCTTTTGATACGTTACACTTATTCAAACGTTCGGAGATAAAACTCTCAAATGAAGTTCTTTTTGTAAAGGTTAGGATATTTTTTTTTTAAAACATAAAAGGTTATTTTTCGTCATATCTTGTGTTTGTTTTAGTTGTTTAATTAAAAGCTACCAAATAGTAGCTTTGCGATGAAATTTTCCTGTTGGTACTTTTGTAACTAACAAAGTTTCAATTAAAAATTCCAATGAAAAAAATATTTATCCAATACCCTAACCAAATTATCCCTCGTATCGGCCTTTACATGAAATTCGCATACAAATTACTTTTTTAACCATTTCCACACCTAAAACAATGAACACTTAATATTCAGTCAGCATTTTCACTGAAAATATTTACATTGCGTACAAAGGCAAACAAAAACTAGAGGAATCAAAAAGTTCGAAACACAAAGGTTGTGAGCAAGATAATAAAGGACAAATACAGAACATTTCCCGAGGGCAGACCTCAATGAAATAGATATACCATGATCAAATGGAAACATCGACAATGATTGGATAAACAAAAAAACGACAAGTCACCGGAATAAATGAAAACTCTGATATTGGATACAGTCGCGAACAAAAGTGTTAATCTGCGTGCCAAAAGGTGAAAGTGTGTCTAAAACCAGCTCAGTAACTGTTATTGAACAAAAAAACGTATTTACATAATGCCATAATTTATTCTTAGTATTTTTTTAGTCGATTAATAATATTTTGTAATAATTTATTCTGAAAGATGATATTAATCAAATAAAATGTAAGTTTTTAAGCTGACATAGTCACAATCATTAGAATTAATTTTTGTTTCGGGATATTTACAATGTATATTTTGATTTTGGTTAAGAGCTCGTTTTTTTTTTTATGCTTGTAAAACGAGTAAGGAAGAGGATAGACATATATGTCAGCTTGTAAACAACACCCACCCGAAAAGACTTTAGTTCTCGTGATCAAGGCGCTTGTAACGGTGCCGAAATATCGAGCTATACATGGTAAATATCCCGAAAAAAAAAAAAAAAAATATTTATTATATACTTTATTGTACACCACTTAAAAAAAAAAAAAAAAATATTCAAATAATAAAAAAAATCTAAATAAAATGTACGAAAAAAATATCTACTTTATGCTGATTTCCGATGACTTTCGTCGTTTTAAGGGGATATCTTGAGTATATCTGTTGTATGTATCTAGAGTTTTAGGTGCTTCAACGTTTAGGTCCAAGGTTGCGTTAGGTTTCGATGACAGCTGTCTAAATTACTGTGATTCAAAGATAAAATCACCATTAAGTATAATAATTCCTCATCTCCAGAAGGCTAACTTGATGTGAAACTGTTTTCTTAGACCATTCCGACTTGATTTGAAATGGAGTTCTTACAAATCAGTTTCTTTAAATCAAAAAAACTTAAGCCTTGACCTAATATAGATTTGAATCTTTGCTCAATTATTCTTTAAGTTTTATTGCTGTAATTAGTAGTTGTTACAGTTGAATGGTTTCAGTTTTTATTTCAGGAAGATTGTTTTACGATTTTCTTTTCCATAAAAAGAAAACACGTGTAACGTGAAAACGATATATCTATCTTCTAGGAAGGAAAGCCATGTACGTGAAAACGATATATTGCCAAGACAAAATATTTTCTATGCATATAAAACAGTGTCATCCCAAATCTTAAACCAACACGCTCCTAATCTGATTCGCAATATCCCTATTCGTGGTATCGGGATATCGAAAAAGATTTTGAAAATCTTAGAATGTGAGACTGAAACGCATATCTCATTTTTTTCATCCCGTGTCATCGGGTCGTATGATTTGATAAGAAAAAAAAGGAAATTAGATTTCACAATTAGCTCAGGAATATATTGGAGAAATCTTTTAATTTCGCAGTGAATCTTGTGGTCTTCTTAGATCTAAAAAAAAAACCAACAGGTACTCTTTTGTCATCGCCTGTACCGGCTAACGACACACGAATAAACTTATGTATATACAAATAGGACACAAAGTAAATATACATAAAAACATAGTAAATATATACAAGCAAATATTATACTCCAATATTATTTTAGGATCACAGCATCAATATTTTATTCCTACTAACGACTGTCGGTAATGGCTTATAGAAAGGTTTTTCTTATTCTTTATTCATTTATTCACAAGAATGAGGCAATAACATACATAATATTACATAACAGTTGACATTTTACTCATCAATGAAGTAAGCATAAGTACCGGTTTGTGTTTCTCGGTTTTACGTTTATTAATGATACACTTTTATCATCATATTTTCGGCTGAAATACGTCTGGTGCGGAACGGATGGTCGATGGGGTCAAATGTTCAGAAGTGGTGATCTCGTACAGGAAAAAGCAGCGTTGGAAGGCTTCCCTCTAGGTCAACCGATGACCTAGCAAAAGCTACGAGACGCACAGGGCCGATGAATGTGGCGAAGGACTATATCACTTGGGGGAGGGGGGCTATGTCCAGCAGTAGTCGTCTTTCGGCTGAAATAAAGATGATGATGGTGCTGGACGGGGCTCCCCAACGCATCAACCCAATTGATTATGTGCGTTGAATGCGAGACACACTTTGATCACACTTAAATAAAATAAACTAGCTATAAAACTGGCCGACTAGCCAATGTTTCCACCACAACCGAAGCTATAAATCGTGTAGCTTGTTCGAACACCAGAAACGATGAAGAATAATGGCTTTTACGTTATAGGTAGGTATCTAGTGATAGTATAGGTTTAGGGATCCATTATCTACACTCGGGATTAGATCACCTTAAAGAGCGGTTACGCAGTACATCCGATCCGTGTCCGTGAAATTTCGGTTCCGAAGTACTTCTTTTAGGAAAGCTTACACACTAAGTCCGAACTCTATCCGTCATAATCTGTCACAATTCAGAACAGTTTTGAACTCGGAATTCAAATCATGGACACGGATCGAATGTAGTGCGTAACGCCCTCAGGGTACAGCTGTAATCCAAAAAATTTTTTTTTTCTGGGCCATTGTAACCCTGTGTTTTGTTACTTGAATATCAATAAGTATTTTTTAAACAAGATCTTTGAACTGAATGGTACTAAATGTAATATCACTTGTCAATACACATCTAATGAGCGCTAAGACGATGGTCCTATCTTATTGGGTTGCTATCTTGGTTGGTTGCTCGTAAGTTGTAGCTATGGCCACCTTCCGACTCCATCATGGAACAGCTCCATAGTACCATATTATTTAAATGTGTCCAAAGTTACACAAGTACGCAAAGTTCAGCTTAATTGGATGCCAGTAAGTGCTTGAAAAATGGGTTACAAGTTCTAGGACTTGTAATAAAAACCGGTCAAGTTCGAATCGAACTCGTGCGCCGAGGGTTTTGTACCTACACATTGTACCGCCATGATAAAAATGGTGTCATTTTTATTGGTGGCTAAGTTTTAAAGATATGGGCAAATTAAGACTATCGCGAAAATTTATAAGTATCAAAATTTACCTTAATATTCAACTTTTTTCTATTTTTAAAATTTTTCCTATGTTTACCTTACTTTATGAAAAAATATAAAAGTTGAAAATTAAAGAAAATTTTGGTACTCACAAGTTTTCGTGAAAATCTAAATTTGCCCATATCTTTTAATCGTGTTGACTCAGGACCTTGAACTAGGTCCACCCGTTCGTGACAAAATCGGTGGTGACACACGGACAGACAGACGGACAAGAGAGTGATCTGATATAAGGGTTCCTTTTACTACCTTTTGAGGTACGGAACACTAAAAACTATTGCATTGACACTGCAATGCTTCCTCCAACTAATAATAAACACGGACTAATGACCCAAATACACCTTAAAAATACATTTTCCTCCTGTAGCCCTCGTGTTATAAATTAACACTTATAAAAACAGAGCGCACTCCTGTGACGTAATGGCACCCCCCCTCGGGGAAACAGAAAGGATAATATAAACATGGATTTCGAAGATTGATGGTGGTATTATTCGAGGGAGATGAACCGACAATCACATATGGAAAACTCTTACGTTTGCTTAATCAAGCGGCATTTTGTTTACGTTTCGTATTCTGAAACACTTCTTCTGCAATTCGTTATGGATTGTTGAGAAAAGTGTGTAGGCAAGGCCGATATTCTAAAACTATTTAGATTCCTAAAATATTTCATAAATATATTGCTTAAATCTAGATTTAGAAGACATATTGATGAAGTTCTTCAGAAAGGCCAGGTGCGTAGTACTTATAACTGGCGAGCGTGTATGACTAGATGTATGAACTAGGATCGTAGCAGGCGGCGTCTATCGTCTGTCGACCTGTAGTTTCTGCCTACCCCCATGGGAAAAAGGCGTGAGTTTATGTATGTATCTAGCTTTAAATCTAGGTTCCTGGATGTGCTTGGTACTTGTTCAAGTATATTATAATTTGAAAGTTGGTAATTAAGAGGAAATATGGGCAGAAAGTGCCGACTGAATTTCCTTAGTATAAAGTCATAATTCGAGGTTTGGCTCTCGTCTATTTCCTGCTCCAATATTGGACCAATGTAAAAGATATTCCATAACTTGGCAAAGTAAGATATATTATATACCCCTATGTTTTCTTTTTTTCATATTATTCTAAGCCTTTGTTGACAGCGCAATTTTGAGCACTTTTTGAGGGTTCTAGTGCTTCTAAAGATAATGTTTCATCAAAAAGGAAAACATCAGGGCATAGTATATATCTTTCATTTTCAGTTCATGGAATATCTGTTAAATTAGTCCAATATTGGAGGAGGAAATAGGCGAGAGCCAAACCTCAAATTATGGTTTTTACTTAGAAAATTCAGTCAGCGCTCTCATATCTCCTCTTAAAATTGTGATTCAGGAACCACCTCGAGTCAAAGTTCTTAGGCTACCTTCTACCAAGGTGGTGGCCATTTAACTTTTTGTGCTATGTCTAAATCGCAGAAATCATAACAGATCAGAGTATCGTATCATTTACGAAGACCTAAATAAATATAGAACTTGGCTACATAAAAATCGGGTTCTATTGTCGCAACAAAACCAATATTCCGCTGGAAATAGACGTCGCGTCTAGGTCACGATATTTATGGTCTGTGTTAGAGACAGGCAACAACTATTGTAGATAATATACTCTCGTCTCTTTTATTTAGATGTACTCGACATAGCTTCCATGATCTCCGAGTTTTGCCAGTTTTCAATCTCAGATCGTATGTTTTTTTTATGTCATAGAGCAGCAAAGTTAGCAGCTGGCCCACCTGACGGTAGATGATCTCCGTTTCTTAAGAAAACCAGGTGTACCACAGATGCGTTGCCTATTCCTATCTCAGTTCATCGTGGAAGGTAATTAAATTGAAGTTTTTGTCAGAGTAATCCATACTTATATAACACAAATTTTATAAAAGCGAAATTTTGTGAATATGTGTGTGTTTTTATGTCTACACAATCAAACGGCTGGACCGATCTGGATGAAATTTGGCACAGATAGATTATAGTCAGGAATAGCAAATAGGATACTTTTTATCCCAGTAATATGTTGCCTCGGTATAATAATATTAAAAATGCGAAAGTAACTGTCTGTCTGTAACCTATTCACGCTTAAACCGTTGATCGATTTAGATGAAATTTGGTATATATAATCCTGGGAAGGACATTGGATAGTTTTTATCCAGGAAATCATCTTTAAGGGGTTGCCAAGGGGGTGGAAGTTTGTATGAAAAACCTAAATATTTTTATGCGATATGAAAAATAGGCTATTCGAAGTACTAATGTTATGCAGACGAAGTCGCGGGCAAGAGCTAGTATTTAATATATTTAATATACCTACTGACTATTGTTCTCAGTTCTGAAAGTAGAAGTTAAACAACGTAAGAAAGCCACACACATTACTCTGACACAAAACTTCGACCAGCACCCATAAATCTTGCATCAAATAACAGAACTTCCTTGGAAAGAACAACATAACAAAAATTTAATTTATTCTCTACAGCCTCAGTTCAGCTTACGGAGCGGTGGCTCGTGGCTCGAGGCTACACATGGCATACGAGTAGCTTTACTTATTCACCGCTGCTTTGTGACTCACTGTACTTTGCCGAATCCCGGCGAATAAAGATGCAACTCGATTTTTACGGTTTTACACAATATTTCTGTAGCGCTTGTGATTCATGTCTCACTAAATATGTATTATTTTGCGCTGGAGTCGCTTTTGAAAAGACAGAATCTCCATTTGCTGCCCTCATATTATTGATTGTTGTTACAGGAACCGTGCATGATCGGTTCCTATCAGTGAAGAAGTTTTCGTAATCAAATGAAAACTTTCTGAGCTTACCGTTTACTTACATACTAGGTTTTCCCCACGGCTTCCGTGGCCCGTATTTTTTTCGGAATAAAATGTATGCCTATGAGTCATAGGCCGAGTTTCTCACCTCTAAATTATCGCATTTTAAATTGTCAAGCATGCGTAATCTGCTGTGATTGGTTAAATGAAATTTCAACAGCCAATTGCAGCAGATAACATGTTAAGTCATTAAGTCCGTTTGTGCATGCACCTTTGTGCATGAAACCTACTTGACAGCTTTGCTTAGACCTAGTTTTTTGATCTGTGAGTTAACCTCAAACAATGGTTAAATATACTCGTATTAACCAATGGTTGCAAAATTCAGTAAAACACCCGTTTCCTTCAGTTGTTAGCCTCACTAATGGTCAAATAAGTTGAAAAGTTAGTTATTTGACCATTTGTTAGACTAAAAATTTACGAATAAACGCATTTTACCTAAATGTTAACCATTGTAACCAATGGTTGAGTTAACTACGGTTCAAAAAAGGGGACTTAGACACAAAAAGCGTGGATTTTCAACAAAAACAGAAAGTCACAGCTCAATTAGTGACTAAGTAATAAAATGAGCACTAATTACGCTGTAGAACTAAATAGGTTCTATTATTTTCCTGGGTTCTCCGATTCTTACCCACAACCAATTACCAACAACAAAGCGAATTCGGTAAAACGCAAAGATAACGTAAACGAAGACGCGTCGAGTTATTTATCATATTACGAACAAATCTTAATTCGGCTCAGTTAACAGCATTAATAAAATTAATTAATTTTATCGAAAGACACGCTTCTCTTGATAATTCCGAAAGCTCGTTAACTTTCCGTCATTATGATTGCCAGATAAATGTGGAATAACTTTTTAACGCAGAGTAGGTGATGTTTTAAACATTTGGTTACTTAATTTTAGGAAAGATACGTTTTTGTTTACAATTAGCAGGACAATTGAGGACCCACAAATGACGAAATGCTATAGCTTATTTTTTTATAAAATTCATAAGTTACATACTTGTGCTGTTAGATAAATAACTATTTATAAATTTTCTGTCTTTTTTTACTAAGTAATACAGTTTTCTTTCAAACTTGCTTGAATGTTATTAATTACATGAAGAGCAATATGTTACACATATTATACGGGGATTAGCAAATCCGCAAGTTCAATTTTTAGGACCTTATAAACTGCGTCTACGTCCACGAAATAATGTAGACCCAGATTAGAGTTTTTGGAAAATGAAATGATTTAATAATAGGGACTGAAATTAATTTATTACTCGAGATAAACAACACAAAACAGACCCACTGAATACGAAAATTAAATCCGCCACAAAAGACCAAACAATACAACCGTTTCCCGTAGAGAATGTACGGACTGCAATAAACAACCAAACGATGCGTAAAATCAGTTTCATTCCCATATGCAAACGTGAAATTAATTCAGGGATGATAGTGGTAATACTCGTAAATTACCATACTCTTTGTTCCAATCGCTGACCCGTTTTAAAGGAAAAACTGAGAATATTTTCCCGCCCACGACCACCGTTTTTGCAGCGCCATCTTTGTGTTGCTATCTGTGCAAAAGCGAGGGAACTAAGGAATGGAACGTGGTTGGTTTATTTCTGCCGTGCTCGAAGCGCAACGCCCGGACGCTTTTCCAGGTGCACATCGTCGGGAAATGCCCGATAGATGGCGTTGTTTGAACTAACCACAAATGAAAGATTTTTAATATTTTATAGCTTGCAAGTTTTCTTGCGCACATCTTACAAGGCATGAAATATAATTTGTATGTGTTTTTTCTTCTTTGTTATTTAATAAAATCGTGAAGACTCTGTAAAACGCCACCTGTTTCGTAAGTTAAACGATATTTAAACCATGGGTATGGTTGCCTATCTCTGGCATAAGTAATTCCCGGTGGTGTGTTATGGCGGTAAAAATGTGGTGTAGGTGTTAGAAATGCCGATAGATGGAGGAACTGGTCAAATAGAAAACCGAGAAATGCCAACCACAGAAAAAAAACTGTACGGGTTTAAATAAATACTTTTCATCCGTTTATACGCCGGAATGTTATCTTCATATTTCATAGCTACACAATGGTTTTATCACGACGGCGAAATAATCTGAATCCCGTACTACATACACTGAACACTTATCTACTGAGCCAGTTAGTACCGCTCTATTTTTATTCGCCCTTATTTTTTTTGTGATTTTAATTCAATTAGTTGTTTAAATGTGTGTGTGTCAAGTTTTAGTTGAAAAATTGTTTCAAGTTCGCCCATGCGCACTTTAAAAGGTCAAGCATTGTGTATGAAAATATACAAAATACATTTATTGCAATAACATTGGACTTGAAAAGTACTGAAATGAAAAATCAAACATTGGAAAATATAATTTTGAATATTGGTAGTACTTTATTGTGGCTATTAAATCATTATTTTACAAATACCTACTCCTAAGACCACTTGCTTCACAAATTACTGCATTTAACGTTAAATTAATTATTATTAACACGCTTTCATTAGCTTTGTATGTATGTATCTATGTAACGGAATCTACGTACGTGATTTTCATCCCCTTCAAAACATCGGATTAATTTGAAACTTTGCAGATGACAATGCAATCTTCAGGATTTGCGTTTTTTTTTAATATCCGATACCCGGTAGTGTCTTTGTGCCAAGTTTCAAGGCGCGTGCTTCTTAATGTTTAGTTATATCCGAAGACTCGGCAGTGCATTGCGCCAAGTACACGTATTAAATAAATGTTCCGGAGAGGGAGCCTGAGAAACGGCTACCTATATCTCATCTAGGGAAGGCAGTAGGCACGCTAATTACCCACTCCCATCACAGAGAGGTAGTCGAATAAACAAATTGTCGTTTAAAACATAAATTTCAAAAAAAAAAAAAGAGTGATCAACAAAAACAAAAAATATTAATTTATTATTAAAAGCGTAAATACAATTAGAGATTTATGATGCAAGTAGGCTCTAATATATAAATATATAGTAATGATCTAATTGTATTTGTACATAAGGATATGTCACTCACACAAAGGACCAATTTAATTGTTCTTGAAACTAAGTATAGATTGACTAAAGTGTTTGTCCCTAAAATCTAAGAACTAGGAAATATTGATCGAAAGCTTATATGAACACAAATCAATGCTAAAATCTTTGATTGATTTGTGTTTATTTAAATTTTCGATCAAACTTTTACCTAATAATATAATAATAATAGTACCCCATAATATTATTATTATATAATTAGGTACTAGGAAATCTTGATCAAATCAATGATAAAATCTTCGATATCAATGTCTGTTTGATTTCGGAGCATTTTTCCATTACATCACGACCCTGTACTCCCCGAAGATACAAGCCGAGGTCAGTAAACCCTCTTGCCCAAGTCATTACATCATTTTCATGCATACTACCTTGCAATTAACGCTCCCACAGCCGATCTCCACCGTTCGATCTTTAAGTTCTAACATTGTAGCCAAAGCAGGCGTCCTAGAGGAGCTATGGTGTCGACCACAGGGGGGGAATGCAGGAGACGGGGGCCCGGAGGGGTTATGACGTCAGGCTCCTATACTGCGTGCACAGAGCAACGCCACTCTCTATCCGGGTCACCTATTTTGGGATATTGCACTTTGACGTCACAACCAAGATTATATGAAATTCTATCAAAATGTAGGTCTACATTTTTGTTGCATGAAACCAAACAAAGCTATTTCGGTATTTAAAATTTACCTGACATAGATACCGTAGCGATATCCAAGAAAAAGACACTGATCTAGGAACCCTGATTAAAAATTACTACTATTATTACTATTTATTACCCTTACCACTTTGCGTAGACAAAAGAGGACTTGAAGTATGTGGAACTATCAGGTATTTTATTGAACAAGTCAAATTTAAAAATTACAATAACCCTCGACACAGTTATATTGCATGCTAAATAATTTATCAAGTAGTAGACGCGCTTCGATCGACAATCTATTGAACACGCAATTATGTCACGATATCTCGCGAAAACACCCTGATTCAAATAGTAAAACGCCCATAACTTTTGAACCCCTCAACCGATTTTCATCAAACATAGCTAAGAACACTCTCGATAAAGTCACCTTTCAATGGAAAAACGAAATCGAAATCGGTTCATCCTTTTAGGAGCTATGATGCCACAGACAGATACACAAATACACAGGTACGCATGTCAAACTTATAAAACGCCTCTTTTTCTGTCGAAGGTTAAAAACAAAGCCATTACTGTTTGTTTTCATCGAAGCACAAAGGCACTAGCACAACCTATTCTGAGTGTTATGTGTAGGTATCCGTCAACTGATCGCATAGACAGTTTTCTAACCATACTTGCAACTTATCAATCCTAAACGAACAATGGAAATCGCGTTAAGTGTTTAATGTCTTAACATGTGGAAAATAAACTGTAAACGCCCAATGCAATAGTTACTACATAAGCAATCCAGTCCAGTTTACAGCTACATCCCGATAAAACTCAAAGGGAATGGTTCCAACGTCATCACAGTGAGTGACGTGTGACGACACCTGCATAAACAGCTGCAGCCTATACGTAATGCTGGAGAGCTGTGTGAAACGGTTTCAGTTTTCTAGGCCATGTTTTTACCCGACTGCCGGAGGAGGGTAATGTGTTTTTAACCGACTTCGCAAAAAGGAGAAGGTTATCAATTCGACTGTATTTTTTTATGTGTTTTACCTCAGAACTTTTTATTCGGAGAACCGATTTTGATGATTCTTTTTTTATTTGATCGCTGGTGCTTGTCATGTGGTCCCATTTAATTTTCGTCAAGATCTGATCTCTTCAACATCAGAACTTTTCAATAAATGACGGCGAATCACTCGGGATAGCTGCAATCTCATGTCTGTTTATTGTTAACACCATTTCATAACATAATATCCCACTGGTACGCTCTAAAAGGGTACGCAGGTGTGAACAGTTCACCTAGCCTTTAGAACTGGTCCATTATGTACCACAACTAAAGAGCGAAAAATAAAAAACATTTTTACAAAAATTACAACCGACTTCCAAACAAAAACACTACAAAGTGAAAAATAACTTCAATTTCGGCAGTCGGTGTCAAAAAACAAGAAAAAACAGCAACACCAACTTCCGAAATTGAAGTTATTTTTCACTTTGTAGTGTTTTTGTTTCGAAGTAGGTTGTAATTTTTTTTTCAGTTTATGTATGTTTGTTCCTATGTGGCGTTCTAGAGACAAAACGTGTTGGCCGATTTTGATGATTCTTACGTCAATCGATTCGTCTTAACCTTGCGAGTGTCACGTCAGGCTACATTAAAATTGGAAAATATAAAAATGACGGATTTTGGGCGCCATATTGTGCGGGCCATTTTTTTTTCTTTCAATTCCATCGTATGGGATATCAAAATAATGGGTTTTAATATGTGATTTCAATAATATATAACACTTTTATATTTAAATGTACCTAATCCGAAAAAAAACATGTTAACTAAAAAGTTATAAATAATAAAGTTAATTAAAAAAATCTAAAAACCCGACTGCCCAAGAAGCGAACTAAAAGACGTAAACAAGAAGAAAATCATGCTGTGCAGTCCGAGGATACATCTGGTTTTGGTCAGCCAGCTCGCGAATATGTATCCTCCTACTGCACAGCATGATTTTCTTCTAGTTTAGGTATTTTACCAAGCCGCGGCTACTGAGCCCCCCGCATCGACAATGCGGGAACCACAGAACAGATAAATATCTGTTCTGTAGCGGGAACCCACCGGTGGGATAGACAATAGACTTGGCTCTTTCTTTTCTTTAAACGTCTAATCGCTTTAACTTGCCGAACACGTAGATAGATCATCATCATCATTATCATCAGCGTTTTAACATTCCCACTGCTGGCACACAGGCCTCCTCTCTGTGAGTGAGGGAATGGGCCTTAATCCACACAGAACCCAGGTGTTGGTGAATGCCATATGTCTCCGAATTTTTAATTCTATGACATGCCGGTGTCCTCGCGATGTTTTCCTTCAGCACCGCTTTTAGAGCAGTGGTGATGAAATAATTTACACAAAGTAAAGCGCCTACCTGGTTTCAAACTCACGACCTACAACACGAAATTCGGGGAATAGATGGGTAAGAGATCTGACATAATCTATAGGTTTGGTTTTAGAAGTGGCATTAACCGAATTTATCAACAAGCGATAATGAGTTCGGACGATTCGACATATGGCTATTTCTAAGATCCCTCAGAAATGGTCCCAGCTTGCATCTGCAGATACAGGGTATAAACACCCAATATTCTAACAACAAGTAGTACCAAGGGCCATGTACCTGCTACCAGTAACTGGTTTGTGGTGGTCAGATGGACACTATGTATTGGCATTCAATTCGACTATGCACCGATTCTAACATAATTGTTCAAGTAAGGCAGATGATATTCCTTCAAAAAGCATAGTTTTCATATTTGGATAGATAACCAGCAGCAGCCTAAACACTATTACCTGGTGGTACCATCATCTGCCTAGCCTTTTCCCAATTTTTGTTGGGGTCGGCTTCCAGTCTTACCGGATTCAGCTGAGTACCAGTGTTTTACACGGAGCGACTGCCTATCTGACCTCCACAACCCAGTAACTGGGTAACCCTGTACCCCTTGGCAAGACTGGTGTCAGATCTCAAGGCTCTGACTACTCGTAACGACTGTCAAAGATCTTCAAATGACAGCCGGGACCAACGGCTTAACGTGCTTTCCGAGGCTCGGAGGAAACTCGGTATGTTGAAAATGGTCACCCATCCACGGACCGACCTCGGCAAGCGTTGCTTAACCTTGAAGATCGACTCGTGCGGCTGTTATTATTTAGCCACGAGCTCCTCACCGGTACCGTTTAACTTTAAAATACCCACCGTACCACCAGGGGTACGGCCAGGGGTACGGTGGGTCTGCAGTGATTGCGATCAATCGACCAATCACGTGCGGGATGAAAGACGCGCTGTGGATTTCCGTCATGTGATTGGTCGATTGATGGAGTCAAATCCCTCGCCTTGCCGTATTCACTTACGCAATAACGCTACAGGAATATATGAAAATTTTCCACCTTTAATGATTGAACACATCCCGACTTCGCTCACTGCAATATATAGGTATTTCTTTCCTTGTGCTAATCTACACTAGAGTTTAGAGAGTCAGTTGCTAACACTAGGTTAAATTGACAGCTTTCATACAATATTGTCAATTTAACCTCGTGTTAGCAACTAACTCTGAGTTAACTTTTCGTGCAAGTGGGTCTAAAGAACCTGGCAGTAGATTGGTAGGAGTAAAAAGCCACATAGCAACAATGTCGTCTGCCAATCTCACCAAATATGTCACCCATACTTCCGATTATCTTTGTTTTTTTTAAATAACTAGCTGCCTCCCGTGACTCCACCCGTCTTGAATTAATACTTCTCCCAAAATCTTTATAAATAGTAGCATAGGAATATATTATTATTGATGCATAAGCTACGATCTTAATCTGTTAAGTTTAATCAAACTCGGTTCTGTAGTTGTTACGTGAAAGAGCAACAAACATATATACCCGCAAACTTTCACATCGTACTATATCTTACTAATCTTAAAAATGTAAAAGTTTGGATGGATGTTTGTGGAGAAGTGTGGATGTATGTTTGTTACTAAATCACGCCAGAACGGCTGAACGGATCTGGATGAAATTAAGCACAGACATAGATGATAGTAGATGTAAACTAATACTAACTAACTGGCTACTAAAGTTGGACTACACAAAAACAGAAGAACTGCTCGTCATAAAAACATAAATAATGTATCCTACCAACACCATACCTACTTTTTGAACCCACTCATATAGCTTCTCACCCTCTCAACACCTCACATACAAACACACACACACAAACATAAACACAAACTCACATAATATACACAAATTGACACTCTTACTTCACATAATAAAAAAAAACCTTACAATTAAGTGTTTGCACTTGTAACATAAAAATTTCACGTTAGTAGTTTTTGATGATATGTATAATTATGGAGTCTCTGGTGTCCTGAAATACAGGTTACGGCTTAGCTCAGGCACCAGTCTCCCGCAAATAACTATGTGGCATATCGTTATTATTATTTTTCCTTTTTGAGTTTTTAGTTGTTAAGTGTTATTTGTGGAAGAAAAATAAAGATGATTTTGATTTTGATTGATTTGATTTTGATAGTCTGTGAAAGCACTTATGGGGCATCTGTATGGTAGTATTATATTATCTCTGCAGTGGTATATTCTACACCCAGGCGGACGAAGCCTCGGGAAAAACTAGTTTACAATATTAGTAGAGGTAGGATTCTTATAGATGTTCAAAAATACACTGTAATACCGCACAATTGCATCAACCATGTCCACTACATAGATGTACCAACGTTTTTGCATTTAGCTTTGTATGTTATCGGAAATCCTATTAATGAAGCATCCCCGTCAGCTTGGCCATGACGCAAACTCGATTAGTATATATGGACCGGGCTGTAACCTACGATAACGTAGTTTAAAAGTGTTCCTACGAGCTGGGTATACCTATAGGCTAGGTGGCCCATATGGTAAATGTCAGTGGGTAAAATATTGTGGGAATAAGTCAAAGTTAATTGGTATTTATCTGCATTTATTTCTTAGTTGAATTCAGGATGAAAATCTTTTTAACAACAAATCAAACTGACTTCCAAAACAAAACACTACAAAGCGAAAAATCACTTTATTTTCCAAAGTGGTTGTCTTTGGTACCTATTGCTTGCCGTTTTTCGATACCGACTTCGGAAAAGGGGCCTTCGTTAAGGGTTTAATTTAAGGAAAAATCCAGAAAGTGTCGTTTTTGTGGCGAATAAACACTTTACCTTCTTTATTTTTTAAGTCCGTTTGTTTTGGTAAAAAGATTTTATTTATCTCTTTTTAGTTTTGGTAGGTACCTACAATTACCTTGAAGATCAATTATAGCCAAATAACATCTCATGACGATTCCAATAAGCCCAAACACGACTAGGATACATTGTTGTATTTCGGAGTTCCAGTGCTACCTTCCGGCTTTATCATCAGATCAGTTCGATGGTACCATTTTTATCAGTTCCATTTATTTATAAGTATTTGTTTCATCATAGTCGTGTAACTATTCGAGACATCTTATACCCGTGACATATTTAGCATTAAGGAGTTCCAGTGGCTATGTGTTCCAGTGTCTGTTTTCGTCATGAGCAGAGATGCGATTTATTTGAAATACTTCTATTTAAAATGCAAATACAAAATGCAAAATACCTATTTTGTATTTTGCATTTAAATGCCTTTTAGTAAAAAACATTTTGTATTTTATTTGAAATACCTTTCGAGATGTATTTTGCATTTTTAATATTCATTTCAAAATGCAAAATACTTTGTGATTAAGTTTAGCCAACATTACCAGACAAACAAAAGGAAATGAACGAATGACAATTGTATTGCCGAATTTTACCGATAGAGGCGCCTGCTAGCCATGCGCGCCCTTTTTACCCGACTGCCGAAGGAGGATAATGTGTTTATCATTTACCCGACTGCCGAAGGAGGGTAATGTGTTTATCAGTCTATGTATGTATATATGTTTGTTCCTATGTGGCGTTCTAGAGACCAAACGCGTTGGCTGATTTTGATTATTCGTACGTCAATCGATTCGTCTTAACCCTGCGAGTGTCACTGGCTACACTGGCCAACGCGTTTGGTCTCTAGAACGCCATATAGGAACACACATATACATACAATACATACATACATAGACTGATAAACACATTACCCTCCTTTGGCAGTCGGGTAAAAAATTGCGGCTTTTGGGCGCCATATTGTGGGGGGCCCAATATTTTTTTTCTTCCAATCCCGTCGTGTGGGATATCAAAATAAAGGGTTTTAAGAGGCGATTCGAAAAAATGTTAACTAAAAAGTTTTAATAAATAAATAAATAAAAATAAAAAAATAATTCAAAAAATCAAAAAACTCGACTGCTTAAAAAGCGAACTAAAGAGACGTAAATAAGAAAAAAATCATGCTGTGCAGCCGGAGGATACATATTCGCAAGCTGGCTGACCAAATATGTATCCTCCGACTGCACATCATGATTTTTTCATTATTACCTCAATGAATTTTTCATAATCACGTCTTTTTAGTTCGCTTTTTAAGCAGTCGGGTTTTTTTATTTTTTATTTCTTCTTCGGTCAGAGTGCGCGCCTTATGTCGGACTAGTGTCAATTTCAAACGAAAACGACGAACATTATCTATGGCTATGAAACGCAACGCCGCTGACGCCGTCGGTTCGATTTCACGGATTTTATGGTTTGCTGGTGCTGAAGTGATTACGCTACTGATTGGTACGATTGTTTCGAACAACTGGAATTGTTAAAAAGCGTAATAAATAAAAATTTATGTTTATTTTTTCACTTTTTAACAATAACAGTCCAGTTGTTATTAATAAAAGAAAAGTGTAATAATAATAAAATAAGAACATATCTTTGTTTTTTTTTAAATAACTAGCTGCCTCCCGTGACTTAACCCGTCTTGAATTAATACTTCTCCCAAAATCTTTATAAATAATAGCAAAGGAATATATTATTAAAGTTAAGTTTAATCAAACTCGGTTCTGTAGTTGTTACGTGAAAGAGTAACAAACATATATACTCGCAAACTTTCACATCGCACTATATTTTACTAATCTTAAAACCGGCCAAGTGCGAGTCGAACTCGCGCACGAAGGGTTCCGTAACATTTTCGTAAACAACGGCAAAAAATGACGTTTGTTGTATGGAAGTCCCCCTTAAATATTTATTTTATTTTGTTTTTAGTATTTGTTGTTGTAGCGGCAACAGATATACATCACCTGTGAAAATTTCAACTGTCTAGCTATCACGGTTCATGAGATACAGCCTGGTGACAGACAGACAGACGGACAGACAGACGGACCGCGGAGTCTAAGTAATAGGGTCCCGTTTTTACCCTTTGGGTACGGAACCCTAAAAATGTAAAAGTTTGGATGGATGTTTGTGGAGAAGTGTGGATGTATGTTTGTTAATCAATCACGCCAGAACGGCTGAACGGATCTGGATGAAATTAAGCACAGACATAGATGATAGTCTGTAAAAGCACTTATGGGGCATCTGTATGGTAGTATTATATTATCTCTGCAGTGGTATATTCTACACCCAGGCGGACGAAGCCTCGGGAAAAACTAGTTTACAATATTAGTAGAGGTAGGATTCTTATAGATGTTCAAAAATACACTGTAATACCGCACAATTGCATCAACCATGTCCACTACATAGATGTACCAACGTTTTTGCATTTAGCTTTGTATGTTATCGGAAATCCTATTAATGAAGCATCCCCGTCAGCTTGGCCATGACGCAAACTCGATTAGTATATATGGACCGGGCTGTAACCTACGATAACGTAGTTTAAAAGTGTTCCTACGAGCTGGGTATACCTATAGGCTAGGTGGCCCATATGGTAAATGTCAGTGGGTAAAATATTGTGGGAATAAGTCAAAGTTAATTGGTATTTATCTGCATTTATTTCTTAGTTGAATTCAGGATGAAAATCTTTTTAACAACAAATCAAACTGACTTCCAAAACAAAACACTACAAAGCGAAAAATCACTTTATTTTCCAAAGTGGTTGTCTTTGGTACCTATTGCTTGCCGTTTTTCGATACCGACTTCGGAAAAGGGGCCTTCGTTAAGGGTTTAATTTAAGGAAAAATCCAGAAAGTGTCGTTTTTGTGGCGAATAAACACTTTACCTTCTTTATTTTTTAAGTCCGTTTGTTTTGGTAAAAAGATTTTATTTATCTCTTTTTAGTTTTGGTAGGTACCTACAATTACCTTGAAGATCAATTATAGCCAAATAACATCTCATGACGATTCCAATAAGCCCAAACACGACTAGGATACATTGTTGTATTTCGGAGTTCCAGTGCTACCTTCCGGCTTTATCATCAGATCAGTTCGATGGTACCATTTTTATCAGTTCCATTTATATATAAGTATTTGTTTCATCATAGTCGTGTAACTATTCGAGACATCTTATACCCGTGACATATTTAGCATTAAGGAGTTCCAGTGGCTATGTGTTCCAGTGTCTGTTTTCGTCATGAGCAGAGATGCGATTTATTTGAAATACTTCTATTTAAAATGCAAATACAAAATGCAAAATACCTATTTTGTATTTTGCATTTAAATGCCTTTTAGTAAAAAACATTTTGTATTTTATTTGAAATACCTTTCGAGATGTATTTTGCATTTTTAATATTCATTTCAAAATGCAAAATACTTTGTGATTAAGTTTAGCCAACATTACCAGTCAAACAAAAGGAAATGAACGAATGACAATTGTATTGCCGAATTTTACCGATAGAGGCGCCTGCTAGCCATGCGCGCCCTTTTTACCCGACTGCCGAAGGAGGATAATGTGTTTATCATTTACCCGACTGCCGAAGGAGGGTAATGTGTTTATCAGTCTATGTATGTATATATGTTTGTTCCTATGTGGCGTTCTAGAGACCAAACGCGTTGGCTGATTTTGATTATTCGTACGTCAATCGATTCGTCTTAACCCTGCGAGTGTCACTGGCTACACTGGCCAACGCGTTTGGTCTCTAGAACGCCATATAGGAACACACATATACATACAATACATACATACATAGACTGATAAACACATTACCCTCCTTTGGCAGTCGGGTAAAAAATTGCGGCTTTTGGGCGCCATATTGTGGGGGGCCCAATATTTTTTTTCTTCCAATCCCGTCGTGTGGGATATCAAAATAAAGGGTTTTAAGAGGCGATTCGAAAAAATGTTAACTAAAAAGTTTTAATAAATAAATAAATAAAAATAAAAAAATAATTCAAAAAATCAAAAAACCCGACTGCTTAAAAAGCGAACTAAAGAGACGTAAATAAGAAAAAAATCATGCTGTGCAGCCGGAGGATACATATTCGCAAGCTGGCTGACCAAATATGTATCCTCCGACTGCACATCATGATTTTTTCATTATTACCTCAATGAATTTTTCATAATCACGTCTTTTTAGTTCGCTTTTTAAGCAGTCGGGTTTTTTTATTTTTTATTTCTTCTTCGGTCAGAGTGCGCGCCTTATGTCTGACTAGTGTCAATTTCAAACGAAAACGACGAACATTATCTATGGCTATGAAACGCAACGCCGCTGACGCCGTCGGTTCGATTTCACGGCTTTTATGGTTTGCTGGTGCTGAAGTGATTACGCTACTGATTGGTACGATTGTTTCGAACAACTGGAATTGTTAAAAAGCGTAATAAATAAAAATTTATGTTTATTTTTTCACTTTTTAACAATAACAGTCCAGTTGTTATTAATAAAAGAAAAGTGTAATAATAATAAAATAAGAACTAGATGCACAATGAACCGAAGAAGATGGCCAAACAATTCAAAAAATGGAGCCATGGCAGCCATGGCTCCATTTCGTTAGTCTAGTTTTTAGGGTTCCGTAGCCAAATGGCAAAAAACGGAACCCTTATAGATTCGTCATGTCTGTCTGTCTGTCTGTCTGTCTGTCTGTCCGTCCGTATGTCACAGCCACTTTTTTCCGAAACTATAAGAACTATGCTGTTGAAACTTGGTAAGTAGATGTATTCTGTGAACCGCATTAAGATTTCCACACAAAAATAAAAATAAAACAATAAATTTTGGGGGTTCCCATACTTAAAACTAAAACCAAAAATTTTTTTTTTCATCAAACTCATACGTGTGGGGTATCTATGGATAGGTCTTCAAAAATGATATAGAGGTTTCTAATATAATTTTTTTCTAAACTGAATAGTTTGCGCGAGAGACTCTTCCAAAGTGGTAAAATGTGTGTCCCCCCCCCTGTAACTTCTAAAATAAGAGAATGATAAAACTGAAAAAAATATATGATGTACATTACTATATAAACTACCAGCGAAAATTGGTTTGAACGAGATCTAGTCAGTAGTTTTTTTACATTATTTTAAGTGAGTATTATTATTATTAATAACATAACAGAATTTATTGATACGCGTACAGATAAATATGACCAAAATGTCATGCATAAGGTGTCATGTTATTAGACGTCTTGTTCGGCTCGGCATTGTGTCTCTATTTCTCATGATAAAACCTAAAATAATTAAAAAATTGAGATTTGGTCAAAAGGTATTTTATTTTAAAAAAGTATTTTGAAAATACCTATTTTGCATTTAGCATTTGAAATACAATACGAAAAACTATTTGGTATTTTGCATTTGAAATGGTAAATCTGAAAAGTATTTTGCATTTTGTATTTAAATGCTTTTTTAAAACCATTTTGTACATCTCTGGTCATGAGTTCCACTTCACCAAATAATACTTTCTGAGTGCAAATGATTGCATTGTTGCTGAAAACACCAAAATCGCTTTATGTATGCCTATAATATTTGAGGAGTTCTCTCGATTTCTCCAGGATCCCATCATCAGATCTTGACCTGATGACCATGAAACCACCTGGAAAGTATACCTTTTCAAACAAAAGAAGATTTTTTCAAATCTGTCCTAACCCAACCCATAAAACTCATTTCAGTACGATTGTGGCACTCACTTCCGCCTAAGATCCGTGACGCTAAAAGTATCTATATTTTGAAAAAAAAATACCGGCCAACAGAAAAAAGGTTGTTATAAGATTGAAGTGTGTGTGTGTGTATTGTGTGTGTGTGTGTTTGTGTGTGTGTGTGTGTTTGTATATCTGTATGTGGCATCATAGCTCCTAAACGGATGAACCGATTTTGATATCGTTTTGTTTGTTCGAAAGGTGACTTTTATCAAGAGTGTTCTTAGCTATGTTTGATGAAAATCGATTCAGCCGTTCTAAAGTTATGAGCGTTTTACTGTTTGAATCGGGGTGTTTCCGCAAGATATCATGTCATTATTACGTGTTCAATAGAAATTTGTCGGGGTTTTTTTTAAGTTGTATTAATGTTTGTAGCAACATAACATTTTAATTATATTGTCAATTATTGACACTTTTATTGGTATGTACTATCGATTACCATTTTTTATTGTTGATTTAAACAAGTTTCAGTTTCTGTGCCTGAGTTTATTTTTATTAAATACTAGCGGACGCCTCGCGGTATCACCCGCGTAGTCCCATTCCCGTGGGAATACAGAAACAAAAAGTAGCTCATGTCACCCGGGGATAGAGTAGCTTCCCAACGGTGAAAGAATTTTTGAAATCGGTCCAGTAGTTTTTAAGTTTATTCGTTACATACAAAAATACAACTGTTTCCTGATTATGATATTAGTATAGACAAAAACAATATAGCCGCTTTGTTAACATTAAATTCAAATTAGCAAAAAAATTTTTTATTTTTTTTTATAGCAAAAATTTGCGAAAGATAAAGTATTCTCTTACTGACATAGTTTTCTGTAGATTTGAATTTGATAAATGATATGAATGATACTTACTATTCATATCTGTAATAATACAACCTCTTTGTTGGATGATGCCATATGCATATGACCAAAGTCATATTATTATGAACTAAAGCAATAAAGTGTTAAATGTCAAAAGTTCGCGGGATATTGCGATTATTTTCACGTAAAATGAATATTGCAGCGAAATATCGTTTCGTGGGATAGTAGACCAGAGCGAGTGCCATTGAAAGCTATGTATACATACTCAATTTTCATGAAAATCGAGTTCAGCCTCAGAGGGGCTAATCTGGAGACTACCCTAGGTAAATTTTCAACAGTGTTCTATGGGATTTTATAACTAATTGCAGGCTCCTTAATAATTGCGACAAGGCAATTGATATAAAATTTGTTGCACGTCACTTCAAAAACTCAAGCGAAAAAAACCAACCACAAAAAAACAAATAATCACAATATTGTTTTTTTGTATTTACCTACATAAAATATATTCGACTGTATTAATTTCTAAAGACTTGACTATTTATAAGTGTTATTTCTGCACTATTATTGTAACTTTCTGTTATAATTTTGTTTTTGCATGTTGTGTCTATCGCATCATAATGTTTTTGCATGCTGTGCCTATTGCATCATATTGTTTTTGCATGCTGTGTCTATCGCATCATATTGTTTTTGCATGTTGTATCCATCTCATCATATTGTATTTGCATGTTGTGTCTATCGCATCATATTGTTTTTGCATGTTGTGTCTATCGCATCATATTGATTTTTCATGTTGTGTCTATCGTATCATATTGTTTTTGCATGCTGTGTCTATCGCATCATTTTGTTTTTGCATGTTATGTCTATCGCATCATCGCGGATGAATTTTCAAAAACTGTAAACAAGTTTTCATTATTATTTAAAGTTTAGCTTTGAATTCGCCGTATCAAAACACTTACATATTATTTGCACTTAGTTTATATTATTGCTTGTATTATAAGGTTATTATTAGTGTAACAATTGTATATAGGCCAATAAATAAATTCCTCTAATTTAAAGGAGGAGCCTATGGCTAAGTTATAACAGAATTCTGGGTCGATCTCCAAGGTTAAGTAATGCGCCAAGGTCGGTTCGCGAATGGAGGGCCATCAGTTACTTAACGATAGTCCTTCAAGCTCCGAAAAGCACGTCATACCGTTGGTTCCAACAGTATTTTTTTTTAATATTTGATAGTCGTTGCGGGTTGCCACAGCCCAAAAAATCTGGTACTAGTCTTGACAAAGGTTACCCGGTTACTGGGTTGTGGAGGTCAGATACGCAGATGCATTCAATTAAACTAGAAGCTGACTCCGACAAAGTTGAGAAAAGGCTAGGCAGACTGATTTATTACTATGTAACAGATAGCTTAGGTAGATTATCGAGAGCCTTTGTGTTATTTTATGACTAATTCCTTTAAAGTAACGGTACATAATCGAGTAACAAATTTTAATCTACTTCCTTATAGTGGACTCTATAATAATTAGTGGCAGCTAAATTCGCGATTGAGCCAGCCGCACCCCTCGGCCTTGCCTCACCCCGTTCTCGCCAAACCTGTTTCAGAATGAAACTGACCTAATTCCTCCGCTGCAACCCCCCTCCGCACCGACTGACGTCATAGCATACCTTCAAACCCAACAAGTATATATTCCCATTTATTATGCAGGCAATAACAATTGCAAGCGGTACTGACATAGTGGTGAGAGTCGCCTAGCAAGGCGGGTGGTTCTTACAGCGTTATGGTGTTCCGGGTCCAAGGTATGGAGTCAAAAACTGGGTCATCCCGGGTTGCAAGCCTCTATTCATGAATCGAAGCACGCAGGGTGACGCGTTCCCGTTCATTCTTGCTCGGACTTGTTAATCGAACATGGTTCCGCCAGCGTTCAACTGACGCATGAATGATCTATATTGGGCTATAAATAGATTTGATGAAAAAAAATAATTATAAAGGGAATTGGTTGGTAGTATCATCACCATCATCAAACATCTTTTATATAATATTTTCTAATTGAAAAATGAAAAAGTACTTCCTAAAACATCTATATAAGAAAGATTTTGAGCCATCATCACGGGCCTTATGTGGGTTTTATATCCAAATTATGATTCAGATTTTTATAAATATTCTGGCTTTTCAAGGTTTTATCGCTGAAAAACGCTATATAAACAGAATCTTTGAAGCACTATTACTTTAAATACCAAACTAAAATAGATTCGTCTCCTCTTACCAAAATAATTAACAACAATAACCTCCCGACCAACACCATTCGACACGACCTTGAACAACCAACCCCAATAATTGTTCAACAAAAAATCGATGACGCACACGTCAAACCAAACCAACATGGGGCCATATCTAACACCACTATTCAAGTTAAAACAAAAATAGCTAACACCATTATCAGACTAAAATACAGGGCGATCAAATAGTGCGGCCCATGGCTGCAAGGCTGGGAAGTGTCCTTGCTGCCTGTGACGCATTTGCTTGCCTTGACGCTGAATGGGCTTACCCTGGACTATGATAAAACACCCTCTGTTTAAATGGTTCGAGGCGATTTTATTTGGCGGTGGATATTGGTAGTTTTGAGGCAGGTGGTCTGTTAACTGCGGTTGGAGCAAAAACAGATAGATAGGAAATGGATAACTGTTTTTTTTTTAATATTGATAATATTAAGGGCCACACATACCACAGACATAAATCGTAACTAGAATAAATAATATTGTTTTTCTTTATTGAAAATATTATGGGCCAGACATAAATCGTAACTAGATAACGCAAGCCCCTCCATCTGTATGAAGACCAAGAGTGCACCTTTTTCACATACAATTAAAAACAAATTTACTTACCAATGAAAAAAACATTATATACAGTCTTTACAGCTCAATATGGCATAATTAGGATTTTTTCTAGATTTGGGTGGATGTCTGGTGCCGATAATGCTAAATAAAAAGCTCAAAGTACGATCATTGATCGTAATTTACTCCGTTTTTTGACACGCGACGTACATACAATCGCGTCATCTAGTTAGATTCATGTCTGTGTCTATTCCTCTCTCCTAGACACTGACTGTATCTATAATGTTGCTGTGCCCGACAGGGTCCGAAATTGTTTCTGTAACTTATATTTAGGTACCACTTGTACACAATATGAATTTAATTTGAATTTGGAGTGTGAAGGTTTTTGATATAAGCACAGCTACGTGTATGAATGAAGACCAAGAAGTTTAATTTTAACTCGTTCTCTAAATTAAGGTTACACTAGTCGAAAATTCTTCCATACCAACGTAGTCTAGAGATTACTCCACTGATTGACGATGTGATTGAATGATGAAATAATGATATCAATTATTTCATCATTATCTAGTCCTGTATGGAAACAAAAATGTAAAAAAAATATATATTTGAAAGTTATGAGCGTCGAAAGATCCATATTTCAACACTAATTTTAACGAATCTTTGGGCAGAAATAAATACCATAAGAAGAAGGAAAATTGCAAAACGGCCTCCATACAGGGATAGATTAGTAATTCAACAAAGCAAATAATTTTATTTAGAAAATATACATTTTATACTACACCTGCTCGGAAAGTACCTTGATACTTTATCAAATTTACGGTAGAAAGTACGTCATTGCATATCGAACAAATATGCGGCGAGAAAACGCATCTGAGCGGGAGAGAAAAGTGTATGAAAATCCATTTCTTACGTGGTTTTTCTTTTTTAATTTTGGGTAAGACTATGCGCTGGTAACCTAAATATCAAAAGCCAAAAAGTTTTTACAGTGAGTTTTTATCTCCAAGTTCGCAAAATGACACTGGCCACTAGCTGTGTGTTGGATGGTGTCAAACAATTTGAAAAAAGAACATGTGAAAATTGCAGACGCCATTGGCGCCATTTTCAATTTGTGTGTTGTTTGAGGATTCAGTTTTTGTAGAAAAGTAAAATAAAACTATCAAAATGATAAGTAGTGATAGTGATGATGAAGATTTTTTAACTCCGCCGCAGTTGAAGGAAACAGCAAAAATACTGATTGATAACCTTTTACCACAGAAATCAATTAAAAAATATAATAAAACTTATGACGTAATATAATTAGCCAAAAATTTCAATTAGTAAAGATTTAGTTTTTTATTTTCCTCGTAGGTGTAGTATAAAGCACTATGTATCACTCGAGAGAAAGTGCGATTCCCGATCTCGGGTGTTTTAAAGCCCTCGCCTACGGCTCGGGCTTCAAACGACACTCTCGACGGTAATCGGTCACTTTCTCCTCTCGGTGAACAATGTACTATAGTAGTTTTTTCATGATATCTAGACCCCTAAAGGTCTGTTTATAAAAAACCGCGCGCTCATTGTCGTCCTAAATCATCATCTAATTCGCTACAAACTTGCAAAAGTGCTAATTCGTACACGAACTAGCTTCTTACATCATATTATATTATCATCACAGCATCTATTTCTTTCAGACGTGTTGTTGGATAGTATAGCATGCATCTTAACCCCGCGCACAAAATAGTTCGTGCCGTCGACTAGTTCAACCTTAACTCATGTTTGGAGAACTAAACCTACAAACACAACTTATTGTTTGTCTCATTTAAAGATTTGTTAATAAATATTAACCTACACCTAGGTTGTCCTGGCGAGACAACATGAATTTATCCTTGATGGATCCGTCTGAGAAAACAATGGCGAGAGAGAAGTATAGATTGGGAAGACTGTTTCTTAGATGCAAGAGATCCAATATAAAAATCGCGTTTGCTAAGCTAGCAGAGGAAAGAAAATAATTATATGTAATCTTCAACGGGCAAGGCTCGAAAAGACGACCTCTTCAGTCCAAATCCTTATCGGCATTGCCACTTCAAAATTAGCTTGCCTACTATTTTTGTCTTAACTAACACCTAAAAATGGAATATTTTGCTTATAAATAAACCTTTCACGACGTCATCAACTGACGCCATGAACGAGAAGTATACCTGGAATACGTCACGAGTCGTTGGATCATATTATTTTGAAATTAGAAAACTTCCCACGCTTTCACGCAACTTGATTCCTTAAAAACGTATTTGCAGTGCCAAATATAACCTGAAAGAGTCATTCAAGGAATCAAATAAAGTGTAAACAATATTATATTGTTCAAAAAACGGTTTGTTTTGAGTGTTATGTTCGATGTTTGATTTCCTTCAACGTAATCAGTCCTTTTATTAGTTTTATATTCGATATAATTATGAGCGTAATAATTACCAACGAATTTTCAGCAGACTTCAAAAAAGAGGAGGTTTTTATTTCAACTGTATGTTTTTGTATGTTTGTTACGCGATTACTCCGCGAATTATGAACCAAAATGAATTTGATGATTTTTTTATTTAATTTGAAATCTGGTGCTTCGGGGGAAAAATGGGACATACCCATTTAAATTTGATCAAGATCTGACGAATAGTTTTTAAGTTATCCTTAATAATGCGTATTTTCATGGTAATTAAGTTACCGAAACATAAAAGAGAAAAATTTTAAACTATTAACAAATAAATTAAACTGACTTCGAAAACAAAATACTACAAAGCGAAAAATAACATTATTTTCGGAAGTCGGTGTCAAAAATGAAAAAAAAACACCGATATTCGAAAAGAAAGAAATTATTCGCTTTGTACTTTTTAGTTCTTTGTAGTGTTTAACTTTTATTAACCGAATTAAAAAAAGGAGGAGGCTCTCAATTCGTCGGTATCTATTTTTTTTGTTACATAATTTTTAGGATGCATATTCACCTTAAGCAAACTTTTAACAGGATTGTTAAAAGTTCGTTGGAGGGATCTGGCATAAAACTATGCAGGGTCAGCCTTTTCATGTGCCCTGGTTTGTTAATACTACTTTAAGTAGAAAATTAGTTGTTACAGCTTGTAGACTCAGATCTGGACACATTCCATGTAATAATTGCTTTCCTAATGAAAAAAGTCACCTCACCTTATTGTGTCGATTGTGGAGCTGTCGAGGACCTACAGTACTTATTGATTGACTGTGTGTGATATGAGTAAGAGCCTGTTCAAGGTCATGATCCAAATCTGATGTAGGTACAGTCAAGGGTCAAAAGTGCAGTCATACTCTCCCAAAACTCAAATGGCTAGTTTTTGTAGAAGAAGTTAAATTATCAACAACTGATTTTATATTTTGTATAGAAATTAAAATATAGATTATTCCTACTAACCGCGAAAAGTTGAAATTATGCTGCCTACAAAAAAAATGCCTTTTTTTTTGGTTTGGTAGAGTGTGACTGCACTTTTGACCCTTATAGTACATAGGGTGTATTTAGGGTATGACGGGCACGTCATACGCATGGCGATTGTAAAAGTCCCTAATTAAATATAAAAAGAAAAAAGCCCAGCATTGTCTGTGGTTGCATGAGTTGTGTTTAATGTAAGCAACTATCCTGAAGGCTTGACGCGATACGATTTCTATCACACTGATAAGTGATTTTTACTAAACGAAATTGCACGTACGTTAAACATGGATGCGATGCGATGCAATTCGACCGATTTACAAATGCAATTTTCTCAGAAAATACGTGCGCGATATCGCCTGTCGAGGCAATTGAAATTGCGTTGCGTCATCAAGAAGGTCATCAACATCATTCCAGCCGAAAGACGTCCACTGCTGGACTTAAGCCTCCCCCAGGTGTCGCCACATTGACAGATCCCGTGCGTCTCGCATCCAGCGCCTTCCCGCAACCTTAACCAGGTCATTGGTCCACCTCCTTCAAGCACAGCTTCCATCAAAAAGGTCTCTTAGTGTTATTTTCGAAACTTGATTTACTACCAACGCATTTTCGGATGCATATTCGTTTTTGCGACCTGTGTATACTGTACAGAATACTCCTGAGTTGCGTGACTGTTTTATGTAATGTCATATGGTATACGATTCTATGAGGCAATTCACAATAGTACCTAGTGGTATTCCACAGTTTGAAATGGAATGACAACAGTAATAGACAATAGGCATGCTCTTTATACAATCATCAGCCAACTAGCATAGTTTTTTTCTAAACAAGGTTATCTAAGTCTGCACCCACGGTCTCATGCAAAATTGTACCTGAGTGTAACTTTCTTGCCTTTCGGACAATACCGTTCACCTCTATTAGCTTTTTACTGGAAAATACTTTATGTTCGATATTTTCATATCAAATTATAATTGCCTATGCAGTAAAAAAACCCTTTATACAGTTCATTGATCCAGTGATAGAGAATATTAAATGGCGTTTTTAAATTTTAATCTGAATGCAGTTCATAAAACGTGAAATATTTAACTGGTATTATTTTTATCTAGTAGATTGCATATGCAGTAAAAACGCTTTTTACAGTTCACGGACCTAGTGATAGAGAATATTAAATGGCGTTTTTAAATTAAATCTGGATGCAGTTCTGGATGCGATGCGATAAGACCGCCCATTGTACACTTATCTTTATAAACGTTTTGTCCTGTAATTATTTAAGTGGTGTACAATAAATTATATAATTAATAAATAAATAAATAACGTGAAATATAAAAAACTAGTATTATTTTTATCGATTTATTTTTTTCTGTACGATAAGACCGCCCATTGTACACTTGTTTTTATGTTTTTTGTCCTGTATATATATTTTGGTGTACAATGAAGAATATAATAAATAAATATTAAATAAATCTGGATGCAGTTCATAAAACGTGAAATATAAAACTGGTATTATTTTTATCTGGTAGATTGCCTATGCAATAAAAGCGCTATTTTTATAGTTCACTGACCCAGTGATAGAGAATATTAAACGGCGTTTTTAAATTAAATCTGGATGCCGTTCATAAAACGTGAAATATTAAACAGGTATTATTTTTATCTGGTAGATTGCATATGCAATAAAAACGCTTTTTTATAGTTCACGGACCCAGTGATAGAGAATATTAAATTGGCTTTTTTAAATCGATCTGAAAGCATTTTATAAAACGTGAAATATGATACTGGTATTGATTTTACCTAGTAGATTTGTTTTGCTGTTTTAAAACTGGAATATTCGTTCAGTTGAATTGTTCTGCAAGTGGCATTCTATTCGAGACAGCGATTGAAATAAAATCAAGTCAAAAAAAAATGTAGCTTTTTGAACTGAAAGGTACTAAATGTAATATCACTTGTAAATAAAATAGTTAGTTACTCTCTTGTCAATACACAACCAATGAGCCCAATCTCGATGGATCTTGTCTGGTTGAGGAGTTGCTAAGGCCATCTTCCAGCTCCATCCTGAGACCAGCTTCATAATACCATATTATTTCAATGTTTGCAAAGTTACATAAGTACGCCAAGTTTCAGCTTAATCTGATGCCAGGAAGTGCTTGAAAAATCGATTATAAGTTGCCGGACACACAGGCGAAAGCAAGGTAATACATATAATGCTTGTAAAAAAGTAAGAAATGTATGAGAATGTCAAGCGCATTCTAAATTTCACGTGACAAATACTTACCTTTTGACATGCCGAATTTTTTGGGACAATCCCACCGCACTATTCCCAAACCACTGCAACTCTTGAAAGCCAGAATTAACAGTGGCGACCACCAGAAAAGCGCCGAGGCAATGAAGTCCCAGGTAATGAATTTAACTGTCTCGGATCCCACAACGAAATAAATCAGAAAATAATAAAGGAGGAGTAAGAAAACAAAAACATAATTTCCACTTCCCTCCATATCAAGCTGGAGACAGAACAAACAAGGCCCAATAGGCACAATGGGTCGTTTACAACTGGGATAAGCCCAGTCGCCTAGCACCACGGATAAAAATTAACATTGGCATTTAGACTATCGCCTTCTCTGATAGACACTTTGTCAACAGTCTCTAGATTAACCTAATGTATAATAATATTGCTTATATTGCTTGGTTGACTGGTAGGGAATACCTAAGGCATTAAGTCCGCCTTTGTGCATGAAGTCTAAATAAATATTATCAGCTTTAGTGTCAGGAACACCCATACCGATCTGCTTCAACTGCCGATACCTTGAGTCGCTTGTCCAAGGGGATGGCGAAGTAGACCGAGATGTAACTTACCGGATCAACTCAAAACGGTTGAAACAGCGACTGGTCACTCGAACAACTTGCGACCCAAGGATGTAATTCTAGTTAAAGGGGAAAATTTACATGTCCGTGATTCGACCTGTCGTACTGTAAGGATCAGAATTTTGGGCTATGGAGAAGAAGGATGAAAAGAGATTGCATGTAGCAGAGATGAGAATGTTAAAATGGATGTGCGGAGTGACGAGAATGGATAAAGTGAGACAGTTTGAAAGTGGCACCAGTGACATAAAAGTTGAAAGGAACGCATTTGTCCTAGTATGGTCATGTGATGAGAAGGGATGAAACGCATGTTACTAAAAGAGTTATGAATATAAATGTCGATGGACGGAGAGAGACGGGACGGACAGAGAAAAGATGTATGGACTGTGTGAAGAGTGATATGAAAGAAAAGGGAGTCAGTGATAGCGTGGCGCGGGACAGGACGGTATGGAAGAAGAAAACGTGTTGCGCCGACCCCAAGTAAAATGGGACAAGGGCAGGAAGATGATGATGATGTCAAAAGTATGAAGAAACTGAATAAAGTTAAAGGGGATTCTGCAGCCTTTCGTACGATTATTACAAAAATACCACAGATTGTTTAACACAAACTGCCATATCAATCATCCCCATGAATTTTAGTATCAGCTATCACTGGGAGACCAATATACAATTTTTATCATTATTGATAGGCTCGCGTTTCACCACGATCGACGACTGAACACGCGTGCTTAAATACAAAATATTGTTAACAAAACTTAAAGTAAGTGGTTAAAATAGCGAAAAAATTACTTACATTGCCAGCATTATGCTGAGTGGAAGCATTCTCTCACAACCACGACATGCATCTGCTTTTATTTATACTCATTTTTTTTTGCTTTTTTTTATTTTTCTTTCTAACATAATTTAAGAATTAACACTATCGTTAAGGGTTTAGTTTGCAAAATCTACTACTACTGTTCTTGTTCTTGTTTGTATGTCGTTTTGTGGCAATTAAACAATTTTTCTTTCTTTCTTCTTTATTTCTTGTACTCACAGCTATAAGAAACTATTACTAACACCTACATCAAATCTCCTGCCTGCAACGCCATTCCGGCCAAGGCAATAATTCCCCATTAATCAAAGATCCCAATCTATTTCAGGTTGCCTAGCAGCCTTCAGTTCCTCCTAAATGTCAAACGGATACAGTCGATACACCTCACTTGTTGCACCGTGACCGGGTCACCGCGGGGGAGAGGGTGTGCGGGCGGCGGGGGAGACCTACCCCCCAGCATCGGTCAACGACCCACCGGACGCACCCTGTCGCATCCAACCTATTTTAAGAACAGCCTGTATAGGCAAAGTTCGAAGGTCAAATTATAGTGCTGTTGGATTCCGTGGGTTATTTTTGGGTTTGATTTTTTTGAGAGTGAGATTAAGATGTACTCTGTATACAATGATACTATAGTGTAATTTTAAAAGAATAAATTAAAAATTTAATTAAATCTCACTGGTTGGGTTTCCTACTTCTTATGTTTGATAAGTACGGTCTATTAGGTTTTTTGACACCATTTACCTAAATCAAAATGCAGCAGTAACGAGTATTTCTTTATTTATCTAAATGAACCTTAAAAGGACCTCAGTAAAACTGAAATTATTTAGTGCATCTTTTAGCTAAACCATACTCATGAAATATCTACCCACCTGAACAAAAATGATTTTCTTAATGTTCTTATTCGTATCCATTCATGTTAATCTTGGATCCCAACACTATAACTCCCCATTCAATTCAAAACAAAACCATACGAAAAAAAGTGAATCATAGGCGTTCTAAGTAAAGCAATGCATTGAAAGTTATTAATAACATCTCGCTTCTATTTCAGATGCTGGGTTGCATAATGGAGGCTGACATTTGGTGACGTCACGCGTAGAGGCGCGCCGCGGGCGGGGCAGAAGTCGCCCATTCATGGGCCTCACACACACACACGCATAGGCCCCAACACACCACCACGAGGCCATATCATTGTGATTTTCGTTATGACGTCACTCCCTCTCAACCAATCACAGCGCAGATCCATTCAAGCCTAACTCCTGAAGGGAATTTCGTGCGGGATGAAGCCAGCAGTCGACCGACGATCGCGTAGGCGGCAGCCGTACCCGTGGCTCCCGCGAACGACTCTCGGGACACAAAAAAATTGTTTGAATAAAAAAGTTTTGCGGAAGTTTTATTTAAGTCCAACTTTTCTAGTTGCAAAGACTTTTGAATTAATGAATATATTGGCATGATTTTCGAAAAGGATCGCGTTTCTGCTAAAATTTGGATTTGGTAAGTATTGAAATTAGAAGAAAAAAATGCAGTAAAGGAGAAGAAAAGCGTTAAGTTTTAGAACCGTAGCTAACTTAGGAAGCACGTATAGGTCTACGAGGATACGCTACGGTGCTACGGAGCTACGGTGCTACGGAGCTACGCCGCCTACGCACTGTCTGGCTCGTAGCTCTGTAGACTCGCCCACGCATTCGAACTTCCCCGAGACGAAACGTGCCTAAATATTTATTTTGTTCCGTAAGAAGGACTTGCCTTCTGAATTTTTGTTTCATTTAATTTTTTTAAATCGAAATGATCGAGTCTAATGTAGTGAAACTAGGTTTACTAGCCCAAAAAACGAAAAGAGAAAAATCAAAAAATATAATATCCAAAATTAATCATTTAAGGACTTATATACGTCATGCCCATTGTTCGCTTAATTCTAACATTCTAATTTTAAAGCCGTATGTACAGATAGACCCCGCTAGACGTCTATTCCTAACATCCACCACACTAGTTCAAGTATGAATCTACCGTATTTAAAGCATAATTAATTACTTCAAATACACGAATAAGTTCCCAAGGCCCATTCTCGTAGGTACTTAAAAATTTCCAAATTCACGTAGCTATCTCATCTTGGTGATAATTAATGTCCAAATCTTATGAAAATTTAGGGTTAGAGGTGTATTTTATTTGTCAAGTGTGTCTCACCCCTATATTCCAAGTCATGTCCTCGATTCATCAAATTGCCTGTTAAAGCTAATTTTTTTCCTGGTGACTGAGTCAAGTGGATGTCCTATGGACTTGGAATATGGGCCTGAGAACACAAGGCAAATGTCCCTTAAAAATATGGGACTAATTATTATTTTCGCTTACCATCAGGTAAAGCGCGACAAGCCTAAAGACTATAAAAAAATTGCTTTTGATGACCCATATTTTGTCACGGCTAAGATCGGTTCAAAAAGACAAAAATATTAAAGATGGCTGCAAACTGAAAAGACAAATGTCATAATAATTCATGATAATTCGTTCTCATCTTTTGTATTATAAAAACAAGTTGCAGACTATGCAAAGCCTTTGTCTTGCGCTTTCCTCTGTATCCTTATAAAATCAGCTGGTTACGCCTCTGCGAGCACTCTCTAAATGTCACCTAGCTGGTTGTTTCATTTCTATTGTCTATATGATATCAACAAAAATCAATATATCTTTATTTCTCATTTTATATCTGCAAGCTGCAATAGAATCCTTCTCCATAAATTCTTGAAAACATTACTTACGAACAAAAAGAAGATCAAAGGTCACCCAGTTGGCTGTTTCATTTACATTGTCTATTTGAAATCAGGAAAAAATCAATATACCTTTATACCGTAATTGTTTACTTTAAATTCGGCAATAGAATCCTTTTTCATAAAGCCCTGAAAAAATAACGTAAATACAACCTTTTATTATTAAAATAAACGAAATAATTTAAGTTAATAACATTTATTTATTGTAATTGTAAAATTGTTTCTCTTGAACGAATCGGAAATCCAATTCTAGATGGCAATTTTCAATATTTTCATGATTATTATAATAATACAATTTATTCCAATTAACACAAGAAGAGTTTCATGCAAAAATACTAATTAAAAATATTTAAAAAAAAAACATGGAAAAAAATAATATTGAAACATCTTCATTCTTCTAAACATCCTCGAAAAATAAATAATAATCGAAATAACTGATATTAATTAACATACTACTTATATAGAAAAAATATTTCACTTGAACGAATTGAAAATCCTATCCTACTGGATATAAAATTGTCAATATTTGCAATGAAATTATTATTAACACAAATCATGCAATTCAACACAAGCAGCGTTTCGTGCAATAAAATATTAATTAACAATATTTTCACTAAAGTAATGTAAAGTAGATATTTAAAAGCACCCACTTGAACGGATCAAAATTCTCGAAATCAGTTTTCCAATATTTCCAACAAACTTATTAATTAAAATCATTCAAATTGATACAAGTGTTCTGTGCAACACATATTTCAGTTTCCAATATTTTCAATGAATAAATTCAAAGGAAATAAAACCCATTCAAACTGAAGTATTCCGTCATCTGTGCAATAATAATTAATAAAACTTAATTAAGCAGCAATTCCGTGTATCAATTATTTGTAACTGTTTTTGTTGCAAACGATATGAGAGAAGCCTCGAATTTATATTTTCTCGGCAAATCAATTCAGTTTATCGGGCTCAATTCGTAAAAATTTTAAAGTCCTATCAACAAAAATATCGGCTTTTGATACAAATCAATATTTTTTAAGTACTTACTTGAAAACGATATATGCAAATGCTCCAATAGGTTCAGTCAGTTTTGCTATACTGTATTCCTATTTGGGGAGGAACAGTGAAAACCAACTTTATAGTTGTAGAGCGAGCCCAACGAGCACTGATAAAGATCATGCATTTTAAAAACAAAAGATAACCCACTGAGATCTAATACAAAATCAGTAACCTTCTTCCCGTAAGAAAACTGTACATATTTTAGTCTTAAAAAAGCACAAAACCCTGCCTTATTACCCAGTTTTATTGCAGAAAAGAAGGGATGACATTGTTGCACAAATTCAACAGACTAAAACGATATTTGCCACCAGGCAATTTAATAAACGATCTGCTAAACTTTATAATAAAATAATAGACTTAAACAATAAAACAAGTTTTGAATGTAAGAAAATCTTAACCAATTGGATTATGATGACACGGAGGCACTTCTAGAGCACATACACTAGCAAATGCACTACCTACCACACACATTTTAACACACATACTCACACACACTCCCACACACACCCTCACTACACATTGTCATCCACCCTCACACACATTTACACCTCCAAAGTTTGACTACGCACAGGTTCCACACTCGAGAAATAGTCTAGACATCATCTTTAGTATTATTTGTTATTTTTAGCCAACTACTTGTACTGATAGTGTTAGTAATTATTGATATATTATAGAAAAGAGTGCAGTCTCCTAACACGGGCATCATTTGTTTGCTTAAAAGGAGGCTAAACAAATCTCCAAACACTAAACCCATATGTAAACTGAAGCATTAATAAACTTTTTTATTAAAAATTAAAATTTTCTCGGAATCATTTAATTTTTATTAATTCTGGAAAATTTTATTTCGTTATATTTATTGATCCATATCAATCATAATATGTAGGAAACTATTTGCATACGATATTCGAAGTAGTCCTTCATATCATATTTTCGCGAATAAACTTTAATTCAATTATTGGCCTCAGTTTGTGATTTTTTTTAAGTACTATCAATAAAAACTATATATAATTTGTCCGGACTTGTAGTAATAAAATTTTAAGGCCGTAAAGCTAGGAAGAAGAGAAGCTAGGGTATGTCTGGGTGGGAATAGCTGTTGATGTGATCAGCATTACCTATAAAGTGCCGGAAATACCTTCTGCTGTGCTCGTGGCGGAGTACCCTATAAAGCAGAGCCCTAGCCAGTCCGAGTCATCCACGTTCCTATCGTTCTCCCTGGGACCTGCTGCAACCGCGCTGCCTCGCGTCCGCCACCCCGAGTTGCAGCTGAGCTAACGGATGCAGGGGGGTGGTCTGGGGTGATAAAAACACTCGGTCTAAGCGAAGTGAGAAGACACGGCTTTGGTGATGCAGCGGCCTCTTCTCTAATGCAGCGAAGAATAGCCTTTTGGACTGGAAACCGATCTCAGACCGAATCATGTACGCCCGTTTTTAGGATTCCGTACCCAAAGGGTAAAAACGGGACCCTATTACTGAGACTCCGCGGTCCGTCTGTCCGTCTGTCTGTCTGTCTGCCTGTCTGTCTGTCACCAGGCTGTATCTCATGAACCGTGACAGCTAGAGAGTTGAAATTTTCACAAAAGATGTATTTCTGTTGCCGCTATAACAACAATTAGTAAAAACAGAATAAAATACATATTTAAATGGGGCTCCCGTACAACAAACGTAATTTTTATGCCGTTTTTTTGCGATAATGGTACGGAACCCTTCGTGCGCGAGTCCGACTCGCACTTGGCCAGTTTTTACTCAAGAGCCCGGGCGATCTCCATCGTTCGATGCTACGCTCCAAATCACCAAAGACGAAGCACCAGGAGTAAAGATTTCTACGACGCCGTCAACGCTACCCTTAGCATAAAGAAACAAGATATCGTCATGGTAACGGACCTGAATGAAAAGGTTGGGAGTGTAAACACAAACCGCGAAAGGCACATGGATTCACAGGGACTTGAAGTCTGTAATGAACCACGACCTGACCATTGAAGGAACATTATTTATCCATGGCAACCACGACAAATACACGTGGAACTCACCCGATGGAGTCAGTTATCAAGAACGAGTTTGACCAACTTGCATTTAGCTCCAAATGGCGTTCCGCGTAGCTAGATGTCCGAAACCGCAGGAGCAAATACATCGATAGTGACCACGGCAGGACATGGTATCGGAACACAAATTGCGTGTCCCGGGCATCCGTAAAACGTTTCAACTCGACTTACGTAATCGTTTTTCTGTGTGTTTACAGCGGCCTATACAGAGACCAGTTCTGTCGTTCTAGGACACAAACTCATTCGCGAGAAGACTGGATGTCACAGCACACTTGGAGCCTGATCGAAGACAGAAGAAACCTTCATCTGAGACTGCTTGAGACCTGTAATGTAGCCGTGCAAGCCGACCTTGACATACAATACCGTCATAAACGCAAAGAAATCTATCGCAGCACCTGCAAAGATAAGGGGCCGTGGGCTTGTGGTATTGCTGATCGTGCTCAACAAGCTGCAAACAACGGTAAGACGGTCAGCACATAGTGACGTTGGAAGGGCAGCTCCTACGCTGGCGTTATAACTTTGAGTAGGGCTTTCGTTTATCAGCAACATCAACACCTGACGCACTGCAAGTCAGTTCTACATCATCCCAGCCCCCATAAATCGACACGGAACCACTGTCAGCTTTGGAAATTGCTAGAGCAGTCCTTTTTTTGAAGACAGGCAAAGCACCAGGACTCGGCCTGATCACGGTGGATATGCTACAAGCTGACTTATCCTCTGCCGTCGACGTTCTGGCGCCTCTCATTGAGAGGATCTGGACCACCGAAGAGCTTCCAGACGAATGGAACAAAGGTCTTTTGATATCTGTACCCAAGAAGGAAGATCTTAGTCAATGCGATAATTGGAGAGGTTGTTCTCGATTCCCTTAGTTTTTTTTTTATTCGATCCTCCTAGGGCGAAGGTTTTCTGCAAGATTATTCTGGATAGGTTGTCGAAACCCGTGGATCCTCCTATGCAAAGAGCAGGCCGGTTTCCGCTCGAACTACTAGTGCACGGACCAGATCAACACTCTCCGTATCATTCTAGAACAGGCATCAGAACGGCAGAGGGAGATCTAACTCACCTTTGTCGAATTCAATATGGCATTTGATACGCTGAAGTGGTCTAGCACCTGGTTTCGCCTACTGGACATCGAATTGCCGCCGAAAATTGTCCGTCTCTTGGACAGTATATACAAGAATTATTCTGTAAAGTAACTCTTGACGGCCTCATCTCAGATGATATACCTGTACACAACAAGGATTAAACTCAAAATCATGGGTCAGATGTCAAGTCTGTGCTGCTTTACGGGTGCGAAACTTGAAAGGTCACAAAAGACATATCATGCCAGATACAAGTCTTCGTCAATCGCTGTCTTCGCTCCATTCTAGGCATCTACTGGCCCGAGACCATCACCAACGTAGAGCAACTGGATAAATGCCACGAGAGCCTGATAACCGTCAGATCAAACGTCGCAAGTGGAGCTGAATTGGCCAGGCGCTGCGAAGAAATGCTGATCCCCAAGACAAAAGAAAGTGTGGCCGTCCCCGTCAAACCTGATGTCGCGTCGCACCGTGTTGGCAGAAGCGACGAGCATTGGAATGACTTGGAGTGAGGTGAAGCGTGAAACTCAAGACCAATCGTCATGGAGAACTATTTGCATATTATTTATTTTATTATTGATATTAGAAGTAATCCATTAAATATGAAATTTTCGCGAATTTTCACTTTGGTTATCGAGTTCAATTCGTAAAAATTTCAAACTATCACATTACAGTTATCATTCATCTATCTGATAGTATATTTTTTATACTAGATTCTACCAGCGAAAGTATCGACATATCCCAAGAAAACATACTCCCGGGATAAAAAGAAAGGAAGAAAAACGTTTATTTGTTTTTGTTTAAAAGTATTTTATATTATGTCCTTATCCAGAACATGATCTACCCGTGTGCCAAGTTTCATTCAAATCAGTAACAATTAAGACGTAAAAGCGGAACAAACAATAAAACTCACATTTGCATTTATGATATCATACACTGGCCTTCAAAACTTAGTACCACACTTTTGAAAATCCAATTTCTCCATAGCTAACGAAGTCAGAGTTTTGGAATAAAATACCATTTTATAGAAAATTTCAAGTAACTTTTTCAACTGTCATGTATTTGATAACGAAGAGTCATACGTCAAGATTAACTTGAAGGTATTAAGAGGGGACTCTAGTGAGACTTTCTCCATACAAACACATTCTGCTGTTTTCTTCGTGGATAATGCCTCTAGAGCAATGATTTTTCCATAAAATCTAGGTCTAATTAATACGTGCCTGTATCATTTCCTTTTTTCCAAAACATAATCACAAAAAGAAATATGACAATACAAAAATCCGAAAAAAATGCCCGTTTTTACCGCCATGTTCAGAAGACTTTCAGACAAAATTTATAAGTTTTTAACAAAAAAGGAAATGATAGGAGCATAGATATACTTTTCCTCTAAATTCTGATATAAGAATTTTTTAGATCAGACCAGTTTTCATGAAGAAAACAGCAGAATACGAAACGTCTTTTAGTCAAAGTTTTTGTAGGTAAAATCAGCCTGAGCTGCAGTTGTCCCTTTCGCACTTTACGGGGTGAGGTTGGAGGTGACGCGACGGCAATATTTTCTTCAAATACCTATTTTTCAAATTCCTGTTGACTAGAGTCCGCTCTTAATGATTAAAGTAATTTAACTTTTTTTCTTATTATTTCCATATTATGGTATTCGTACCTCGTTTGTTTTTCCCCATAGACATCTATTAAATTGGTTGGTCCCACACAGATTTCAGTGTTAAGAAATATAATTAACATTTCTTCTTGGTGACTTGAAACAGTTAATCGAAAAATTAACAGCAGTATTTAGGTTAACAAAATATGTTAGACATGTAAAAGCGTTTGTACAAACCAACTTACAGAAATAAAATCATTTATCATTAACATAATTAGTAGAATCATGAGAGATTAAAAGGTAAATCAAAAATCTCTAAAGAATAATTTAGTAATTTATTTCTACTGTTTTACTGGGAGATAATAAACTTTATGGCGCTTGTTTAACACTGAAAGCATTGGTAAGTTCTAAACTAGAGCTTAATATAAATATTACAAATTTACGATACAAATGATAGCAGCATACCATTTTAGTCGTTTTTTTTTATTTATTTGACCCTTACATTTTGACTTTTGAGAACCGTTATCGCTGGTAGATTATATTTTTTCTGGGCCCTAGCAAAAACTCGGCGACTTTACCTTGATAGTACTTGAAAGATTAAAGATATAAGCTGGACAGAGCACTCCGTCGATTCTTGAGACTCAAATCAAAAACTTAATTTCGTGGAGGGACTAAGACCTCAGTCTGAGTCATAAGTTAGATAGAGCTCAGTATCATTGATAAATGACTATTGAGCACACAGTTTATGGACAGTGCATAGTTACTTGAGGTATAAAATTGTCTGAGTTAATTAAAGCCAGTTTAACATAGAAAGTGATCATATAGTAATCATCACCTCTGATGTCGTCCCAGTGACTTATTTGATACCAATGTTCTCGTTTTTGAGTTAGCAGTATTTGTTTGTATAATTCGAGAACATTATGTAAAATCTTTGATATAAGATGAATAAATGGTAATACTCTCCCCATTCAGTTGTAATCATCTTAGATAGCATACTTCATGATAAAAGATTCCATTTATAATTGCATTTGCTTGCAATACAATTTACTACATTACAGAGGATTTCAATAAAACTCAGAAGTATCAGCTTTTCTCTAAGATCGAAGAAGTCTGTGAAGTGGAAACTAGCTATTCTTGGTTACAATATAAGTATTTATTTCTGTATCATCTTTTACATCATTTCCTTACTCGTGAGATATATGTACGTGATTATATACCTGAGAATCTAGACAATTGAAATTCTAGCAGCGATGGTAATTGTCGAATTGATAACGTGATATTTCGATAAATCTTGGCAATACCATAAATTTTTAACCTCCGACGGAAAAAGAGGGATTTTATAAGTTTGACGTATCTGTGTGTTTGTATATCTGTCTGTGGCATCGCTTAGCTCGCATAGCTCCTTAACAGATGGACTGATTTTGATTTAGTTTTTTTGTTTGTTTGAAAGGTACTTTAGCTATGTTTGATGAAAATCGGTTCAGGCGTTAAAAGTCATAGGCGTTTGAATAGCGTTTGAATCGGGGTATTTTCGCAAGATATCGTGTCATAATTTTGTGTTCGATAGATTTTCGATCGAAGCGTGTCTATTAGTAGATAAATTACGAAGTTTTAAAAGCATGAAATATAAATGTATGGGGGTGTTCACAATTTTACATATGTATTTTTATATGTACGTGCTTTGACGACCCAATTTGTGTGTTGGTTTTTACGTCAGTTGCAAGGTCAAATCCACATCATCAGCCTATTAATGTTCCCACTGCTGGGACACAGGCCTCCTCTATGTGAGAGGGAATGGGCCGTAATTCACCACGCGGGCCCAGTGCGGGTTGTTGGATGTCACATGTCTTCGAATTTTTGGTTCTAGGACATGCCGGTTTCCTCACGATGTTTTCCTTCACCGTTTCGAGAGCAGTGGTGAAGAAATAATTTACACAAAGTAAAGCGCCTGCCTGGGCTCGAACCCACGACCTACAACTTGTAAGTCGCGGCCGATACCACTGGGCCACCACTGCTCATCAGGTCAAATCCGTCAACAGGAATTTTAATGTAACCTATAGATGTTCCCCATTCTGTATTGATTTTACATATGTATTTTTATATGTACGTGCTTTGACGACCCAATTTGTGTGTTGGCTTTTACGTCAGTTGCAAGGTCAAATCCGTCAACAGGAATTTTAATGTAACCTATAGATGTTCCCCATTCTGTTTTGTTTTGCCCGGATAACTTATTCTATCTAAAATTGCAACTGATAGGTCTCACCTTACTACATTGGAGAAGGTTTTATGAAACTATGAAATGCCTGCTTTTCTCGAAGATACCTGTCTGTGAAGCTTTCAGTCGGAAAATCTTTTCTTGGTACCTAACTTTAATAAATATTTCCGTATCGTTCTGTATCTATTACGATAAGTCCATGCCTCGTGACTCGTGAAAAAATATGTACGTGCTTTGACGACCCGATTTCTGAGTTGCAAGTTCGAGTCCCTTATCAACGAGAATCTAAGTAACTTACATATAACAAGCCACTGTCGGTTTCTAATTTTTTGTCGTGCTACCTAAATTTTATTCATCGTTGGTTTCGTTATATTTGATAAATAATGGCCAAGCTTATCAAGTAGACATCAGTAACAGCTGATTATGACTCATCTGCCAATGTCTTCTTTAGGCAAAGTTCTGAAGGATGTACGTAATTTCCGGATAAGAGAATAATGAATAATGTTTACAGTTCCTAATAATTTGAGGTCATTCATTTAATTTAAATCATATTATTTCCGGGTTCAGGACTGTAGACAAGCTGCAGAGCCCACATAGAAATAATGCCCATAAAGCTGTACAAGCAATTCGTGTGCGGGGGGCCCAGGCTTGTGTCAGAGGGGCGGGGTGGCGAGAGGGGCTCGCTTTGACGTCAGAGCTTCCACGTGACGTCATGGATCTCTGCCACACCCGCGTTTGACGTCACCACTGCTTCTTGAACTAAATATACAGCAATATTCCTGAAATTATCATTCAGGAGATTCTAGTTGTGGCTTTGAAATATTTGGAATTAATTGTGATAAATATAAAAAATAAGAAAGTTAAAAAACAGACTAAAGAATGGCAATCTACCGCTGAAAACAAAAACGAAACATGACAAAAAACGTAAAAGCAAATTCTCCATTTCCCATAACAAATTAAATACAATAAACCCCCAATAAACCGAGAAAAATTAAGAATAACTAAACGCGATGCATCAAGGCTGAACGTCTGAGCCTGTAAAATTCAATGAACGAGCCTCGCTACGTCACTAACGCTGCAGATCCTATCCACGTCCTTGTTACTCTTACCACTTGGCGACTGAGCGAGGGAGACAGCTGTTCCAGTGACCCAATTTCCCGACCTCGCTCGGGAGGGATCGGCGTCTATTTTTAAGCTGAAGGTCGATTTATTTATAGCAGGGTGTGCGGCAGGTGGCTAAACGTGTTCCGACCACCTAATGTGCTGGTGCTTTTCGAATTTGGACGCTTTTACACTGACATAGGTTTTAGTTTCGGTTGAATAGACAAGTGTTCTGGAAAAGTTGATAATAGTAGGTTATAGATAGATACATTATCTAAACTACAGAAGAAGTTCTTCCTTCTAAAGAGATGAGAAATCAAACAAAATAAGAGATTTTTTTCATGAGATACTAGGTTTTCCCGCAACTTCTTTCATGTGACCTTTTTCCGCTATTAAAATATTATTTTAGTTTCGATGAAAGTTCATCGTTCGATCTCTCTCCATATTCAAGCGCTTGCAATTCTGTAGCTATCAGGGTGGATGCGTTTCGATATAGTTTTCAGAGGACGCACGGTTAGCGCAGTGATTGAGCAATTGACTGCTGCGCTGCGTGTCGCGGGTTCGATTCCCGCACGGATCAAATATTTGTATGACCTACAGATAGTTGTTTCGGCTCTGGGTGTTTTGTATGTGAGTTGTTCGTAAACGCACCCACGATACAGGAAGAAATTCCTAGTGTGGGACAAAGTCTTTAAAAAAAAAGAAAGAAAAGAACACTTTTGCTACTGATTGTACCTTTTCTCATTTTGATTACGAATCTCTTGAGTGGTAATTAGCAGACACAAAAGAAGAAAAAAAAACTCTTACAAAAACACAGAAAGTCGAATCCAATCAACTACCGTATCTGTTGTACAAGACACCTTACCTGTGCAATATTACTTATGGTAGTTGTTTGTGATAACCAGAACGACTTGAATATTTCCTATGTATTTATTTTGGGGTTGGCTGTTGGCTTGCAGTCCATCTGGATGCAGTTGAATGTCAGTATTTTACATGAAACAACTGCCATCTTGAGGAAACTGGCATGTCCTCGAAACAAAAATTCGAAGACATGTAACATCCACCGAACCGCACTGGGCCTGCATGGTGGATTACGGCCCATTTCCTCTCACAGAGAGGAGGCCTGTGCCCCAGCAGTGGGAACATTAAAAGCTGATGATGATGATGAACTGTCTATCTTAGTTCCACAACCCAGTTATTGAGTAATACTATACCTATTATAATAAAATAGAATTATTTTATTCAAGTATCATATGACTCAAAAATTATGGGATGTTTTCTGTGTAGAAAAATTATAATTCTATTTAGTCCGTCAGTGAGATTATCAAATAATGTTGGACCCGTATTTTCTGCTTTATCAAATAAATAAAAATTGACACAGATAAAGCGCATCAATGTTAAGGAGTGGAGGCTTGTGACGTCACTTTGTCAGTATAAAGTGTAGCACACCGTGACGTCACACGATATTTCAACACACTGTATCGTCCTAGTTTTTTTGTTTACGTGGCAAAATAAAAATACGTGTTCAATATTTTTTAAGTTATCTAACTGACGGACTAAAATGATGTTTTTGTATTGTTGCAAGCGCGAAGCATAGTGTTGTAGGTAAGACTCAATCATCGATGTGACATGCCTCCTCAATTTAATTTTACTAATTGGTGTAAATAAATGTTTTATGAATATAAACGTAATGTTTTTTTTTTGTTTTTAAACCGGCCTGGATTCAAGTCCGTTTGGCCGCGTCTTCACTTAAATGTCAATTTTATATACACTTCATCTGGGTATTTATGTTCTGTGCTTCAAATTCACTATCACTTTTTGGCACTTGCTTCTTGTTAACACACACGGCACTTTTATTGTAATAAATAAGAAATCAACAATAAAATAAATGCAGATCGATAGCTTAAAGTCTGACATAAATGAGTTGAAATTAAATAAGGGCCGCTAGTTTTTTGAATGTATTTTTTTGCTGTGCAATAGTTCCACTTTCGATCACTCAGGATACGACACTATAATTATGTAATGATAAAGTGGCAACACCCCAAATATCAGTTTAGTCTACGAAATAAAAAAATCTAGTAAAAACTGACTCTTCACAAAAACAAATAAATAGAAATAGATCACCGCTGTGGCATCCCATGTGAGATGGCACAACAGTGACCCACGCAATCACAGTCTAGACGAAATCATACTAAGGATACTGTTGGACCTATTTGACACCCTGCGCACCATGGAAGCGCACATTTTGCGCATGGTTATGTAGAAACAATCTACATGCGCATCCGCGAAAATCCCCGACGCATTACAGAAGCGGGGCAGTCCCAACAGAATCCTAAACGCGTTATTATACTGAACGCAGAGAGTGTTGTACGATCTTTGCGTATATCTAGCCCACAGGCTACTCGTATAAAAGACGTACAGTAGGCTCGAAAGAGCGTTATCTTAACAGGAAATGAGCATCGTGCAAACCTGCGAGCCAGCATGTTCGCTCTAACCGACAACGCTCTCCGCTCCCGTTCAATGTCGTCATCGTCTTTGAGATTGGGGGTTAATATGACCTAGATACTAAAACTTATGGACCCTTTTTAAAGGCTTGCCATGAAGTTAAACAGGTGGTACCACAGACAACTAACTAGATAACGCAAGTTCCTCCATCTGTATGAAAACCAAACGTGCCACTTTTTCATACACAATTTAAAAATAAATTTACTTACTAATGAAAGATAACATTTCCAATGCCTCGGCCAACTTTTTCTGTACAGTCTTTACAGCTCAATATGGCATAATTAGGTTTTTTTTAGATTTCGGTGTTGTTCCGGTGCCGATAATGCTAAATGAAAATCTCAAAGTACGATCATTGATCTTAATTTTTCTCAGTACATACAATCGCGTCATCTAGTTAGATTTATATTTGTGGGTGGTACCTTATTAGAGCTCTTAGCCCCAGCCTCAAAGGCTGAGACTTCTTTGCCAACGACGTCCAACGTTATATGCCAGGACATATAATCTAGCATACGCCACACACTGGGCAACTAGTTTTCTCAACCTACAGATTGACAGAACGGTTGTCACAGATAGACAGAACCAGTATTCGGACTTCTGACAAACAAAAAAAAACTACAAATGGCAGCCGATCCGGGACAAACGGCATTACGTGCTTTCCAAGGCACGCAGGGGCCGACCTCAGCAACTGTAGCTTAACCTTGAAGATCGACCCGTGCGCGCGTTTTTCCTTAGCAACAAGCTCCTTGAATGACACTTGCATATTATAGGAATAGACACGAACGTAAAACACACATACTTGAATATTCTGAAAGTAAACAAGATTATTAGGAGAACGTTTGTCTAAATATAGTTTTAATTATATTTAAAAGAAATTAAGAGAGGTTTATACCTATAGCATAATTTCAAAAAAAAATTTTTGTTAATTTATTTGTTCTTTCATTCGTGTACCTTAATTAATAGGTTAGTATGTACCTTGAATACAAGGGCCAATTCCTGTTGAACTTTGTGATTGAATAATTGTACCTTACATTTAATATCGTTATTAAATCATCTAATTATGTCTTCATCAACGATTACCTTTCAATTTTTCAATTAATAATAATAATCCGTTGAATCCGTGGGAATTCAACTCTCGGATTCCATAAACCTGAGATCCCTCTCTCCAAACGAAACATATAAGTATTTGGGTATGTCGGAAACGTTAGGTATCAGCACTACCGACATGAAGCAATTGTTGAAGGAACGCTTCTTTGGCCGCCTGAAGAAGGTATTCAATAGCCTTCTTTCGGGCGGGAACAAGGTGCGCGCCTTCAATGGTTGGGTCATACCGGTATTGATGTACTCTTTCGGCATACTCAAATGGACTCAAACGGAACTTGACGCCCTGGATAGGCGGTTCCGTGCTCTGCTGACTGCATATCGAATGCATCACCCACGATCGTCGGTCATGAGATTGTATATCCCGCGGAAGTGTGGAGGACGAGGCTTTTCAAATGCCAAAAACCTCCACAACCGCGAGAGGGTGGTATATATGGATAATACGTGGGTATGCATCAAGATGTAGTAGCAGTGGACAAGGGACTCACCCCGCTCTCCTTGACGAATGAGAACTGGCGCAAGCCTGTAGTGCTTGACACTAACGACCGCAGGGAGGTATGGCAAAGTAAGGAGCTTCACGGACGCTTTTTCCGGGCCCTACATGGGTCTGATGTAGATCAGTCAGCGTCCGTAGCCTGGCTGCGTTTCGGTGACCTCTTTGGGGAAACCGAAACTGGACCGAACTGGAAGCGTGCAATGATTGTTGACATTACCGTCCCGCATGACGGGAACCTCGTGAAAGCCGAGAAAGATAAGCAAATCAAGTATCGTGACTTGGCTCGCGAGGTTGTCGACATGTGGGATGTGGACACAGCGATCATTGTACCGATAGTCGTGTCGGCCAATGGCTTAATAGCCACGAGCCTCGACCAACATCTCAGGAGGCTCTCGTTAGGCGGCTGGGTCAAGGGCCTGATCCAGAAAGCAGTATCGCTGGACACGGCTCGTATTGTTAGGAGGTTCCTCTCTCTGGAGCCCTGGCCGCCGGTAGCTTGGACCCTGTTCCCGATACCGGTGGGCCTCTATTTTTTATATTTTTAAATGTTTTTCTTTTTGTATGTATTTTTTTAAAAATATTTAAAAATGTATAAAATAAGAAATTAAATTAACTAAAGGACATAATAATAAAGTAATAGTAGAGTATGCTCCTCTGGAATAAAACCTGTCATCGTCTTGGGCAGCTTGAACCCTTCGCTTCACTCAGGACTCTGCCACCAGAGACGTAAGACACTGCTTTATCCCCTTGGTGCATAATCTACTATTACTTTAATCGGTATATTTGATAGGTATCTTTTGCTCATAAGCCATTTTTTTTCAAATTGCCGCAACACGTTTTCTTCTTGCACACTTCTCTAATACTCGTCATTTCAGTGACCATTCCAGCCACCAGTCAACATTATAAAAGTGTGATTTTAACCATATCATCCATTACAAACACGCATTTAAATGTTCTTACCTTTTTTTTGTTTACGGTGGGAAATCATCAAAAGGCGCCTGGAATTTTGGGGAAAAGATCAGGGACTGTGTTTACCTCACAAAAACTACACAGGTGATCACCATCAGCAGCTGGAAGGGACCCCGTGACCTCTCAAAAGACCACCCCAGAACCCCCTCTGTGCAACGCCTAAATATACCTACCTACCAGTTTATTTAACTCAGAACTTATAAAATAACTCGCAGGCGATGTTTTCCATTGATTTCTTTTTTCAATATTTATTTTTAGTGTATAGTATAGTCAATTACAATGTCATTAACATACACGCGTCTATTCATAGACAATGATATGATGTCTGTCTATGGGTCTTTGTTCAGTCGTAATTTTATTTTTTCAATCAAACGTCCGTGCATTACCCTACTTATTTTAAGGAAATGTGTCTGGACAAGAATCGAGCGAGCTATGGACATGAGTTATCAAATACTCTATCTAAGAGTTATTATTATAAGGAACAGAAAGGGAAGGCTTGCATTTAAATATTTTCACTTAAGTGCCTTGGTGTCAATCAATGTTATTATTTGTTCGAGTAAGTACTTAATAGTGTAAAACATACCTTAACTGGTATGATAATTATTATTAATAACAATATAGGAGAAAGTACACATCAACGATTTTTTTAAATAAGTACAGTATGAACAAAGTCTGTTGTTTAGAACATTCCTATTTGCATAACTAGACAAAAACGTGGGGAACAGCTGATTTCTGTTGAATGAAATGTGGCTTTGAAAATTGCTTAATTGAGGATGATTTTAATTACATTCTGTAGGTATATAGACGAACATAATTACCCAACCTTACTTACATGCAGCACCCACTAAAATAGAACAATTTTTAGAACACAATTAAATAACTTAATTATAAAACGAAATGCAACTCAACACTAGACAGACCCAACACGCACCGCCTGCTGCTCTGCTGTACCCCTTACTAACTCGTATCATTACGCCTCACGCCTGGTTGCTGGGTGTCGGGTGACAGGAAGGAACTCCCTGAGTGGGGCTTCGGCTCGGGTTTCTAATATGCTACCTGTCCTGTTTTGTTAACTATTAGACCGACTGATAGTTATCGCTTGATTAGTTGTTAATTAACAAAGAAATCATTATCAGCCTTTAAACGTTACCACTGCTGGTAAACAGGCCTCCTCTCTGTGAGAGAGGGAATCAAAATCAATAATTTTTATATCACATAGGCCTACCTGGGCACTTATAAAACGTCGACAATGTGCACGGTTCGGGTTGGTCGATTCCTATGGAGAAGAACCGGCAAGAAACTCCATGGTTACTCTTTTAAAAAAATGTTTGGTTTTACAATATTTCCATGTTACAGTAGTACTTAGATGGGGGGACAACGCAGGCCCGATAATAAGTCGTAAGAAACTAAAACAAGAAATGATTATATAATAAATAAACAAAAGATTAAAAAAAGTAAAACGAGATAAAATGTTAACAATCTAAAAATCTAGAAGGCCTACAATGTTCACACATTTACAAACCAATCGGTAAAATAATCTATACAAAGTATAACAAGACTAAATTTAACATGTGGCACAAATGTTGTTATCAGTGCTGTAACTATTCTTAGCAAAGGGCTATAAAGATAATTGAAAACCATTGTAAAAAGTCTTATTAAATGAAGAAAAATTAGATTGAGAATAGTTAGAGACATCCACATATTTGTGCCGTTTATGAGTTACCAGGGAAGCCGCATGTGCAGAAGGAGCTAAAACCAAATATTTTTATCTTCAACGTAGTCCTTGATTTTATAATATGCTTTTTTAATAAGGACACGTTTGATGTGATTTTCTAACTTTCCATCGGTCAGAATGAATCGGTCAGAATGGGCCATAATCCACCACGCGGGCCCAGTGCTGGTTAATGGGTGTCACATGTCTTCGAATTTTCGATTCTAGGACATGCCGGTTTCCTCACGATGTTTTCTTTTACTGTTTTGAGAGCAGTGTTGATGAAATCATGTACACAAAGTAAAGCGTCTGCCTGGGTTCCAACCCAAGACCCACAACTTGCAAGTCGCGGCCGTTACCACTCGGCCATCACTGCTCAGCAACAAATGAATAAAGATTGATTTTTTTTACCGAAATACTAAATCTACCTTAAATAAAAGCCAGTTTCACAATTTCCAGACGAAAAAAAAAGTATTTTATTGAAATCATCAGTTGTATAAGTTTTTTGGACTTATCTGAAGGAGCTGAAAAGTAATTATTTATTTATTAAGTTCGTAAATTCCAGGGCAATGCCAATTTATTTTAATTTCAATCGATTTTTAACTGACTTAAAAAAAATAAGAATATTCTTGATTCGAGAGATTTTTATCTCAGCTGTAACATTACAAGCATACCAAAATATTCATAGCTAAAAAAATAATAATTGTTAAGTCTTCAAAAACCATGATCACCAAGCGTTTTCGTAGTTTCTGTTCAAGTGATACCCTTAGCGCCATCTACCAGCTTGGGCTGATACTAACAGCTTAGCGAGCTGCCGAACAAAGGAAAGAGGGCCTTCCTACTTATACCAAATACTTGTAAAAATATCACGAAGTTATGAGTAATGTTTTACCTATTTCTAAAAGACAAGAAAAAGTAAAATAAAATTAGTATGTATATCGTTTTATAAATAAGATACTTATTCACCACTCGTCCACAAAAAGAAACGTGGTTTTCAACTGTACGTAGTTATAAAATAATAATAAAGCCTTTATTTCTCACATGCATACATTCATAACATTATTATTATATTACATTACATCATTATTATATTACATGTCGTTATTTAATTTAATTTCTTATTTTATACATTTTTACAAAACGCATACAAAAAAGAAAAACATTTAAAATATAAAAAATAGAGGCCCACCGGTATCGGGAACAGGGTCCAAGCTACTGGCGGTCAGGGCTCCAGAGAGAGGAACCTCCTAACAATGCGAACCGTGTCTAGCAGTACTGCTTTCTGGATCAGGCCCTTGATCCAGCCGCCAAACGAGAGCCTCCTAAGGTGTTGGTCGAGGCTCGTGGCTATTAAGCCATTGGCTGACACGACTATCGGTACAATAATCGCTGAGTCCACATCCCACATGTCGACAACCTCGCGAGCCAAGTCAAGATATTTGAATTTGCTTATCTTTCTCGGCTTTCACGAGGTTCCCGTCATGCGTCCCGTCAGGCTTATTAGCGATAATGGTCCTGTCAGTGATGATGGACCGATCCCAGTACAATGTGATATTGCCATTCTCGAGAACTGGGTCGGGCACATTCCTGTAGTACGGCACCTCCGATGCCACAAGAGTGTATTTCAGAGCAAGTTGCTGATGGATAATCCTGGCTACAAGGTTGTGCCTATGCAAGTACTCTTCGTTAGCTAGACGAGAACAACCAGAGATATTATAAATAAATATACATTAAATTAAGTAAAAGTGGTAAAACTATTATTGCACTGTACGTATAACAATTATGATATACCTTATATGGATATATTATATGTATAAGGATTAGTTTTCGATATGCATTTAGTTCATTTGGAGTTAGACAACTGAAGTTTTGAATTTCAGCTATTCAGTTGGACCGCCCATTTCATTCAGCACGCATTCTTCAATCGAGACAGATATCTATATTTTTAATAGGAAATACATGTGGTCATTCAGGATACCTTTTCTACATCCTATTCAACACATACATTATTATACAAATAAAAAAAAGGTACCGGTAAGCACATTTTCACAAAGCACGTAATTTTTAGGAGCTCCTGGTAAATCAATATTGATTGAATATAAAGCTGTTACCAATCAAATATAAATTGGGGATTCTTTGTTGTTTCTTACATAAGGTTAATGATTTTCGATTTCAGTGCATTGTTACGTGGTCTTTATTCATAGGGTTGGGGCGTAATTAACCCATAGTTCAATAACATGACGTTATTATTGTTATTATTCGTAGTATCATATAAAAAGAAAACATTAAGGCTCTTAATCGCAACATTAAAATGGTTAAGAGAAAATAAAACAAGCAGTTAAGCTGAAGAAAGCAATAAATCTACTAAAAGATTGAAAACTAAATCATCCCTCGAAGTTTTACTAGGAAATCACAAATTCTTTAAATACAGCCTGCGGACTGAGAATATAAAACAAGGAGATGACCTGAGGCAAGCATAAACCTGGTCATCATCATCATCATAACAGTCGAAAGACGTCCACTGCTGGACATAGGCCTCCCCCAAGCGTCGCCACATGTCCGGTCCTGTACTTCCCGCATCCAGCGGATCCCCGCAACCTTCACCAGATCATCGGTCCACCTGGTGGGAGGCCTTGCAACGCAACGTCTTCCGGTTCGTGGTCGCCACTCCAGAATATTTCTGCCCCATTGGCCATCCGTTCTGCGAGCAATGTTCCCTGCCCACTGCAACTTAAGTTTGGCAATTCTTCGCGCTATGTGAGTAACTCTGGTTCTCTTTCGTGTCTCTACATTTCTTATTCGATCACGCAAGGAACCTCTGAGTATAGCCCTCTCCATTGCCCTTTCGGTGACTGTAAGCTTTCTGATGAGGCCCATTGTAAGCGACCACGTCTCACAGCCATATGTCATCACTGGCAATACACACTGGTCATAGACTTCCGTCTTGAAACACTGTGGTAAGTTGGACAAGAAGATACCACGCAACTTCCCGAACGCTGCCCAGCCGAGTCCTTTGCCCTTTGGGTGACGGTAAGCTTTTTTGATGAGGCCCATTGTGAGCGACCACGTCTCATTAACCTGGTAAATATTGAAAACTAAATCATCCCTGAATGTTTTCCTAGGTAATCAAACATTCAGTTCCAATACCTGTACTCGTACCTATGTAGGTAAGAAAAATAAAACTCAAAAATATCCATAAAGTCTTCACTGTAAGCGTCAAATATTGTTTTAATAAAAAGGTAAAATCATAAATCAACTCAAACGCTAATCAATGATCTGAGAAAATAATATAATATTCAATTTTTATATTTTTTTATATGTAACGATTTATTTTTAGAACTTCTGGATCTGTTTCCTCATAACAGTTCTTGAATTTTACAATTATTTTGGTATAATTATTACTTGACTAAATTAACAACAATCAATTACCTATCTAATAAAAATTTAGTTTGTTTCTTTTTATTGGTAAACTAATTGTTAATATTATTATTTAATATGTAGATACCTACCTGCTTTATTTCACGTCCGAGTATCGGGATCAAACCAAAACATAATCATAAAAATGCATTTATCGCGATATCAAATGACAGGCTCTAGTTAATATGCGTGGTAAGGCATAGCCTTAAATAGAGAACGATGTATTTATGAAGTAAGCGGATCCTGCGATTCAGATCACATCACCCAGCTCTGTTAGGTTGGACAAGTTATTTAAAAAAAAAGTTACAGAGAAGATATATACTAATTTAAAGCCTTATTTAACATCGTTTATGCTAGACATATCTACCCACAAGTCTGCAATAGGCTCCAGGTTTAAATCTTTGTGGCGGTTACTTCATAATCCTGTAATGAGCCAGGCGCCGACCTCCTTTGCAGGGCTTCCGACCGGCCTCGCCGCCGACCTGTCACTACTTACGAGATAATGTCACATTTCAATGTTTTTTTTTCCTGAGGTATTAGACCTGGATGGATTTTGTTCGAAAAGTAATATGTCAATGTACTTTTTAAATAGTGAGTGTTTGTGTTAATTAAGCTTTGTATCCATATAGGATGCATAACGTAATTAACAGTTTATACGTTAAACTAATCTAATGTTAAAATTCTCAAAACTTATAGAATTTTTCGCTAATAGGTAAGCATTCTACTAAAATATTCTAAAAACAAAAAACAATGTTTTTCAGATTCGGTAATCTGAGTCTTTATGACAATCTTGTTGCTTACTGCCTCCAAAATTCAAAAACTACATTTTATAACCAAGAATTAAAACCAAATTGTGTCAATCAAATATCAGTTAATAAATGCAATCCTCTGAAGTGGCGGAAAAGCCTCGTCGGAGCGCCCAGTACTAATCTGGTGGTCTAATTTAAAAGCGCGACCGAGATGCACTTATCGCCAATGACGTACTTTAAATCTAAAACTCAATCGTGTTAACATAAACTTAAATTTTTAATGAATACGAAGATGCGCCGCCAGGTGAAAATAATAACAAAATATATTCCATAAAAATTACGGAGGTGAAATTAAAAAAAAACGAATAAGTATAAAAACGTCTGTATATGTTTGAAGCGCGTTAGAAGAGGCACTGCAGTAAACTTTGAATGAACAACAGTCCGTAAACATTGGGGAAACCCAACGTCATTATTTCCTAGTAGCCGCTCACGCAAAATTCAAATTATAAAAATAGAAAATGGTATAAATGCCAACACTCGTCAAGAACTAAAATAAGAAAACACTTTCCCAGCTTCTTTGGTTTTCGTAAGTTCGATTACGTAAATGAACTCTCTTGAACGAGTCTCAAAGCCAGGAAAACATTTTATGAAAAAATTTCGGGATTTTTTTTTCTAATAGTATAAAAGATACCTCCATAAACCGACACTAAAAATAAAATGTAAATCAAAGGAAAAAGAAATACTAAATAAATAAAATATGTACCTAATTCAAAAATGTCTATACGCTATAGCTACTTCTATTTCAAATACCTTTCTAATGAAGTTTACCTAGGTCTTCCTACCTACGCATTAACCACTTACGAGCAACCTCCTTTGACATGCGCCAAGCCGGCTAGGGGTGGAGGCAGGACATAATATAGGCCCGAGCACCAACTTGTAATGTAGTCTTCTGCCGTGTTCATTCGCACCCCGACCTACCCCGTGGACAGTCGTCGCTCAAACCAAATAGTTTGTTCTTATTATAAAAAGTTTTCGATAAAAGAAAATAGTGTTCTTAATTCAAGTTTCAATTAAAATCATTTTTGTGTTTTTTTAATTCATGCGGCCAGTAAGTATTTTTATTTGTTTTGTTATGTTTCACTTGTTTTATTTTTGTTGTCCCTAAGTTTTTATTGTTTTTCTGTCGGTGTATAAAACTATACTATCTAGAATAGTAACAAACAAGAGTTTTGTTCATTTATGAAAGCATGTTTTGTGTACTGTGCACATTTGTTAATTTCGAATTGTTTATTTTTTGTGTTTTTTTTTAATTATATGATAATATTAATTTTTTATCAAGGTCTGTTAAATGGACAGATATTTGGTCCTACATTACATTACATGTCTAAAAATAGTAACAATAAGTAAATAACTGTACGTATAGTCTTCACTAACTTTTAAACGTCCTACCCAATGCAATATAATTTTCAAAATATTACTTATTTTGAATAATAAATAAATTAAATAAATATAATGTAGTGTTATAAAAGAGACAAATTGTAAAAATAAAAGAACCAAAAACCGCAAATAAGTTATCAAAAACAAATTCCTAAAACTTACCAACCAAGTTTTCAACCTAATGGCCTTTACTAAAAAAAAATACTTAACCATAATTATGATTACCTAGTCTAAATACTGATTAGCAGAAACTGAATTCAAATTCTCCAAAAAAATTGAATTAAGAATTTATTAATCACTGTTTGTACTTATCAAAATTATATTGTAAAAAAGTTTTCATATATAAAAATAAACCTTTTTAATCTATTTTCACTTGACTGCATATCTATTGGTGCTTCGACGAATTAAATCGCTACGACAGGGGTTCTAAACATTTTTTTAACAAAATATATCCCAATTTGCTGATGTGACCGGTAATACGGTATTAGTATCGAATGTTCTTATATGCGTGCATTACGTTAAGCCGGCAGTATGGTTTCCTCCGCGTGGGGCTTCACTCGGCCACCTGATACCTTAGTCACCTTAGTTTTTTGCGACCAGTCCGACCGTACTACAAAATATATTCTAGTTAAGAATGTTTTTTCTCTTTTTAACCGTCGAATATACAAATTTAATCTGCTTTGTTGATTTTTTGTTGTCAATATCAGTTTTTTTAGGTTAATTTTTTATTTGAAATTAAGAACCTTTTGTTTTTTTTTGTTAACGTGCCTTTTAGCTTCTTTAAGTTGCATCTGTGGTTCCGTCCGTCTTAGAAGACCTACAGACAAGTCTTCGCTCTTCGGTTTTGTTGGTAAAATGAAGCCCAAAGCAGCTGCTGGCCACTGCACAAGATTAGTTAAATCTATACTCTTGTGCGTGTGACAGCGGCTATTGCGGGCTATTCATTGTCTTCGAAGTACGAGAAACCGCATCAGGATTTATGAAGATTATTTCAAGGATATTTAGGACTTAGTTGCTTAAATATTTTAGGAATTATTATCAGAATATTGTTTCGCCAAAAAGCTCCATGTAGCAATCTGTTTGGAACATTTTTCTACTATATGATGTAAACTATATTCGATGAAAGTTCATCGTTCGATCCCTCTCCATATTCAAGCGCTTGCAATTCTGAAGCTATCAGGGTGGATGCGTTTCGATATAGTTCTCAGTGGGCGCACGGTTGGCGCAGTGGTTGAGCGATTGACTGCTGCGCTGCGTGTCGCGGGTTCGATTCCCGCACGGAACAAATATTTGTATGACCTACAGATAGTTGTTACGGCTCTGGGTGTTGTGTATGTGAGTTTATATGTTTGTAAACGCACCCACGATACAGGAAGAAATTCCTAGTGTGGGGCAACGTTTTTATAAAAAAAAAAAAAAAAAAAAAAAATGAATTTCCAGTTGTAAGATTCATCTACGCAACTACCATTGACTCTTTAATTTTCCAACTGTTTTACGGTTAGGTAAGTACTACGGTCTAGCTTCTAAGTTTTAGAAATATTTCTTATTTTATATAAAATACTTGTAACTATCGAATACAAGGATATAAAGTGTGAAGATGCTTTTATAAAACGAACCTCTTTGAATAATATTTTGTTTCTATGTTTGAATTATAATTTATTTTATTCTGTTTTAAAAAGCTTAACCACCAGCATGTTTTTTTTTAATAGATTTAAACCCAAGCACATTGTGTTAGAGCTTTATTTGCTGAAGTGTTTATCAGAACCAGTTGTTTTTATTCTTAAAAATGTTTTTGCTCTCACTTTGCTCAGATACTTTTATTTATCTTTATCTTTTTATTCTGGACGGGTTTTATTTCATTGTGAATCAATCAGATGGTAAAAATTCTTGAGGAGTAAAAAGTCAAGTATCCAATAGCTAGATAGATTTTATGTTCGCGGTGGTATCAGCAGATTAGCTTAAAGATTGCAATGAATTAAATCCAGTATTTATTACGTATTTAAAAAAAACGGTAATACATGTTTGTTTTCACTGTATTTTCTCAATATGACAGAATAAGGCCTTGTCGTAACATAAGCACATTACTTGTTTTGTCCACTGAAGGAATAGTAATTTTTTTTGAAAATTTGGTAAATATATCACTGATTCAGTTTTATTTCTGCACCCCTAGGTATTCATGTTGTGTAACTTATTTTATTTTTATTGCTGTTACGGTGACTGAAAGTCTGCTAAATGATTTAACTAAATTTAAATTTTAAATCAAATTAAATTACATAATAGCCTACAATTATTTTCTTGTTCGAATCTAATTGTTTTCAGAAAAGAAATCCGTAGCTTTTTAAATTTATTTTAAGTCCAATTTTAATAGAAAAACTAAAAGAAAATAATGTTTCGTTGTTCAGCTTTTAACAAGATTTAATGCAACTAAACAGTTTTTTTGTTTTGTTTTTTTTTTGTAGTTTTTTGTGTTAGCTACTTTATTTTTGGTTGACCGGTACGTGCATCATTAGCTTATAGACGCCTACAGCCAAAGACATAAAGCTACATTTCCGAATGGTCATTAGAATCTTTTATTTTTTTACTTTCATAAGTGCCTCTCAATGGCCTAATTGAATAAAGAAATTTAGATTTTTAGATTTTGATCTTCCCTCTTAGGAAATCCATAGTTTTTACTAAATGAAACCAAGGCAGAATAATTTGAAAGTTCTCCTAAATCATAAGGTTCAAAAACAATTCACAAAAAACACTTTTGCTATTCCTGGCATATGGCTAACTGAAAAGCATAAACAAATAGAAACCAATTATCTATCGGTTTCATCGAAATAGAAAGTGTCACTATCTTATCAGTATTCCAGTTTTCAAAGCCAGCCTAGCTTTCCAACCGACTTGAAATACGAAGCGGTTCTCAATTCGACTGTATGTTTTTGTATGTTTGTTACGCGAATACTCCGCCAATTATAAACCGATTTGGTTGATTCTTTTTTATTTGGAAACTGGTGCTTCCCATGTAGTCCTATTTAAATTTTGTTTAAGATTTGATAAGTACTTTTTAAGTTATCCTTAATAACGCGTTTTTTCATGGCAGTATAAGGTACCAAAACTAAAATTAGAAATATTAAAAACATTATAACAAAAAAAATTAAACCGACTCCAAAACAAAACACTACAAGGCGAAAAATAACTTTCTTTTTGGAAGTCGGTGTCAAAAACGAAAAATAATAGTTACCAAAGACACCGACTGCCGAAAAGATTAGATATTTAGTTACTTTTAGGAATTGGACTTCGAGTGTAAAGCCTCCGACTTTGATAATTATTTATTATAACATTATAACATTGATAACATTGATAACATTGATTCAACATCACCTTGGTTTGGTCCGTGTTTATTTCTAGACCCACTCTTTCGGAAGCTCTACTGAGGTCATCGAGTATTGTACTGAGGTCCTGCATGGTCTCAGCCATGACCACTATATCGTCGGCAAACTAAAGGTGAGTGATCTACTCGCCATTGACGTTGATGCCTAGCCCTCTCCAGAACAGAACCTTGAAGACATGCTCCAGTGAAGCAGATAACAGTTTATAGTTGAGAAAGGCAAGGCAATGAAGAGGGCTATGGTTGGAGTTTCCTTGCGTGGTCAAGTCAGAAATGAAAACATTCGCTGAAGAACCAAGGTTACCGAAATAGCCCGAAGAATTGTCGCCGTTGGGGCCGAAAAGTTCTAGAATGGGGACCGCGTACCGGAAGACACAGCGTTGGAAGGCCTCCCTCTAGGTGGAGACTGCGCGAGTCCGGTGGATGAGAAACGCACAGGACCAATCAGTGTGGCGACGCTTGGGGGAGGTCTATGTTGAGCAGTGGACGTCTTTCGGCTGAAATGATGATGATAATGAGGAATTGGACAGCGTTGGTTTTTTATTGTTAGACATACATCCGATACGTGTCCGTGATTTGATTTCCGAGTTCAAAATATTCTGAATTATGACGGATAGAGTTCGGATGTAGTACGTAAGCTTCCCTACAAGAAATACTACGCCTACTTCGGAACTGAAATTTCACGGACACGGATCGGATGTAGTGCGTAACCACAGTGATTCTAGAAAAAAGTGGGATGGTTTTCTAAAAATGCATTTCGTTCTAAACTTAGACTGGATTTAAAGGCTTTATGTTACCCATCATATATATGTCCATTGTGATGTATCTAACACGCATGTCGCTTAATATTTGGCAGTACAAAAAAAAAAAATCTGTAAGCGTATCTTCACACAGTATATTATGTACCTAGTTATAAAATTAATTGCAAAGGACCGTTGGTGAGTATGTATTCCTGAATTGAATAAACTGTGTGTGTGTGTGTGTTTATTTAATTAAGTTTTATATAAGAAAGCAATTCATTGCCAATTTTAGAAAAAATAATGTTGCAATTTAATGTAGGTTTATGCATCTTGAACTCGAAGATTATTCAACAAAATAATTCAAAAGTAAAAATTATTGCAAACACTGTCATAAAATCATATAGTGTGTTTGCGCCAAAAGCGCTCGCGCATCCGTCTTTGCTACGGCGTAGCACACATTGCTACGACGCGTGTACGCGATGCTACTCGTGTGATAAATTTTAAATAGGTTTCTTTGAAAGTCTTCAGTTAAATTGTCCAAACATCAAAGTAAAAGCCCCATAATAAAATATGTAGGTATTTCATATAATTCAATCTATAATAGGCACGAAACCTGCGAACATCTGTAACTTAGTTACAAACAGACAGTAATTTAGGAAGTTGATAATTTATTTACACTAATGAACTATTTTTTTAACCTGCGATCCAATTCTAGACTCGATTTTGAACGGCTTTCTTTCATCAGAGTCAGGAACTACCAAAAGATGTAATCATTGGATTGTGTATTATTGTACAATTGTTATACATTCAGTGGATTGCTGTTGAGGAAACCATGGGCAATGATCAAAATATTTTAACAAAAGCCTATGTAGTAGCGTGTTTTTAGCCCAATGCAAAGACTACGTTTACCCTATGGTGTGCAGGCCCTATCAGGCCATAGGCCCCTATCAGCTATTCTCAAATTAAAGGTATTTCTAACCGAGCGAGCGCAATGCGCGAGCGAAGCGTCTCCGTTTCAGCTTGGACAAAAATGCATTCGTATGTCCAGCTGTTCTCCTCTACAGGTCGCATTTCTCAACCGGTTGTCGTGAAATTTTGTGAGTAGGATCGATAATTATAGGTTTTTTTTTCTTTTGTCCATTCAGTTTCATTGACAAATAACCCTTTCCTTGCAGTCGGGTAAAAAATCAAAAAGACAGACCCCCGAGGTTTACAGCTCACAGAGCTCGTTCAGTCCATCCAAAGGTTGTCTGTAAGAGATTGCCCTGTGCGATAAGACCGCCCATTGTACACTTGCTTTTATGATTGTTTGTCCTGTATATATATTTGTGTGGTGTACAATAGAGAATATAATAAATAAATAATACACTAGTTAGTAAAGCTCATATGCCAAGACAGTTTCAACGACCTCTACTCGACTCATTTACCATGACAACAGAATACAACCTCGATTCAATTAAAAATATAAAGCAGCAACTGTCAATTTGTTGATTCGAGCTGGAGTCGCGGTGGTGGTCATGACTTGGAATGAAGGTTAAAGTCCAGGGTTTCTTCAATACGATTTCCTTCACTGTGTGTCATGCAGCCTTAACCGCGTGTGTTATTTTTTTTACTTTTTTTTCATAATCAAAGTTCCTTCCAGCTTACTCCACCACATCGAAGTCGTCAAAAGTCTGAAGCCCAAAACAACTATTGGGCACTGCACAGGACTAGTAACACGAATATACTCTTGTGCGTGTTCTAATAGTTGTTGTCGGAGCTTCACATTCATCGGTCTGCACCGGCGACGAGGACGGGGACAAGAATACCTTCGTTTTGATCGTAATTTTTTGAAATTTTGTGTGTGTGTGCCTATCCTATTGTAATTTTTGTGGCTAGCAACCCTGATGTGTTAAGGTATGTTTCTGATGGCAGACGCATTGTTAGTATGAACTATGAAGTTACAGAAAGATATTTAGTTTCGCTTACGGTCTCCGATCTGCAGTTTGTAGTCCACATCAAAATCATACCTGTAGCCTGGCCAGTTTTTAAAGTGTACATGGACCTAGCTACTTATTTCCTGCTTAAATTGTAATAAAATTGTGTGCTATTATAATTGACGGAACCATGTTCCGAAAGCTCTGTTTAGTATTTTTATTTTTTTTATTATTTTATCTATTTATTTATTTTGCTTTATAATTTTGTTTTGTTTCGAGGAGCTCGTGGCTAAATAATAACAGCCGCACTGGTCGATCATCAAGGTTAAGCAACGCTCGACGATGTCGGTCCGTGGATGGGTGACCATTTCAACATACCGAGTTTCCTCCGTGCCTCGGAAAGCACGCTAAGCCGTTGGTCCCGGCTGTCATTTGAAGATCATTGACAGTCGTTACGTGTAGTCAGAAGCTTGAGATCTGACACCAGTCTTGCCAAGGGGTACCATGTTACCTAGTTACTGGGTTGTGGGGGTCAGATAGATAGTCAGAGTAGTAGGCAGAGAACACTCAACACGGTACTCAGCTGAATCCGGTAAGACTGGCTAGGCAGATTGATTTTTATAATTTTGTTTCGTAGGATTACCAGTTAACTTTTATTACTTCCGCCATAGCAAAACGTGTGCATTCGATACTAATACCTGAATAGATGGTTGCAATCTGCTTTACCTACATAGTCAAGCTAGTTTTACAATAAAATCATCATTCAATAGGTACCTAGATGTTTATTAAATACCTAGTACTTATGATATATCCATAAAGTAACTCTCACACTGATTCCCCTTTTACTTTTCGATTCGGAGTGAACTATCGGTGTAGGACTACAATGTGAATTCCTGCTCCTAAGCCGATGATAAACCATTTCTACTTTACTACTTACGAGCTCGGGAACTTAGGACATCTCGACACGGCAATTTATAGTTTTTCCTACTCCTTCGTTATTCTTTCCTGATAAATTTCGTTGCAGGATCCAAGACAGTTAAATTCGTTCTCCGGGACTTCGTCGAGCTTCATTGCCTCGCTTTTCTGGTGATCGCCACTGTTGATTCTGGCTTAAAGGACGTGTTTGCCGTGGTTTGGGAATAGTGCGGTGGGATTGTCCCAAAAAAAAGAATTAAAAACCCGACACGGATTGGTCAGGTTAGCTCTGCAGACTAAAATTCCCCTCGCAGTAGGGCTCCGTCGACTTACTTTATTTACGACAGTAATTTAACCCAAATTTGATAAAATCCGAATCACCAATAACTTATCACTTGCTGACCAACAACAAAAAACTTTAAATGCCGGATATCCATTTAATTTGTAGGTATGGCATTCATGAGAGCTATTGAGCTATGTAAGTACTGGCACCAAGCCAACCAATGAGGGGCGTGTTTACAATGTCACTGTCACACCAAAACGGATAGATTGTAGACTGGTGCACTGATTGGTCGTATTATTCGATTCGAAATGTTAGTTCACGCAGTATAAGTCAGTTTCTTTTCATAAATAAAACACATAAATGCAATTTAGAAAGTTTATTGGAATTGAAAACACGTCAGTCTTAGCTCCAAACAAATGTAACAGCAATAAAATTAGGAAAATACATGGTAACATTTAATTTTAAAAACTTGCCGGTGTACTTCTAATCTTATAACAAACGACCACTTATTTTATGCGAAAATTAAGGAAACTATAACTAGTTTAAAAAAATAAATAACCAAAAAGCGGTTTTAAAATAACTAAGGCGTGGAACATTTTGTACAAAACATGAGCACGACAACAAAGGAATGATTCAACAATTGATCTTATAACACGGATTATTTAACTGTGCACCTCGAACATCAACCCCTCTCCCCAAGCGGCGCCCCGCATTCGCCTCGGGCGCCAATAGCGAGTGTCGAACGTCACAATACCAGATGCACAGTTTAAGTTGGCAGTGTTGTTTAGGCGGAAATAATTCAACTTATAATAATAATAACACAAGTTTCGACTAACGTTGCATTCGTTGGATTATCTGTGGGGCAGTCAGCTTATGATTACTTATGTTTGTTCGAAGCTTAATTGATCTATAAAGCTATGATATTGAAAAACGATTCCGCAACTTAAATAAAAATAGTGTGATTTTTAGTTTATTGCCAATCTTTTAGGAAGTTAAAGTACTCATGAATATTATTATTTTTTACTATGGACAACAGCTGATTTTATTCATATATCAGATATAAAAAAATACATTTTTTTTAAAAGATTGTGGTAATCATAATCACATTAAACAAGGCAGTATGTCATCTTAATTTGTAATAGAGAAACATAACATAATATAACATAACTGGCATATAATATAATATATTGGCATAACTTATTTTTTTAATTAACTTTAATCAAAAAAAAACTTCGTAATTTACATTGAATTACCATGTTCGTTTCTATGCATTTCTGCCATAACAACAATTCAGTTGTGTTTTCAGTACATAATAAACCATACCTTTTTGGTCTCATAGAGAGAGTTGTTCATATTCATGAGTACATTCAACCCCTGAAAAATTGCCAATTAATTCAATGTCACCCAGTATCAATTCAATACGTCTACTATTTGTACGCACTCTGAAAATTAAGAAAAACACCTGTAAATGGACTGCAAACCTTTAACAAATAAAAATGATAATTTGCAAAGCTCGATCATATGCATTACCGCTGCCCTTACTTCCTCAGCCACATTCTAATGGCATTTTTTGAGTTATGTGGCCAGTCACATAGTAGTGAGGTCAACAAAAAAGGACTTTTTTTAAAATAATTTTTCCCTTACTACACTATATCGTGGGTGCGTGGTGCGGGTGATTTATGAAACATTTTAACTATAATTTGATTAATTTAAACATAAATTAGCAGATCAGGTTGAAATTTTAAATTATGAATCTTCGAATCTGTATTTAAATATTATTATTTTTTGTAATAAATGGGAACAAGCTGGGCAGTAAAGACAATGACAATGCACTTAAAAACACAACCAATCCTTTCACTTTGTTGAAGTATAACTATTGAATATTATTTCACAATCTGCTTCACTTATAAACTATTGTCACAACATATTTACGATACTTTCAAAAATGGGTAAAGTGTATTTCTTACGGCATTCATGATTATACACCATATTATTATATGTAATATACTAATATATTGTGTGTTCAAACAGATAGCGTCTGAAAAGTGAAGAGACAATGTATGAAGTAAATAATGGAACATTAACCGGGATTAAGCAGGAGCAGGGAGCAGTGGTGGCCCAGTGGTATCGGCCGCGACTTACAAGTTGTAGGTCGTGGGTTCGAGCCCAGGTAGGCGCTTTACTTTGTGTAAATTATTTCATCACCACTGCTCTCAAAACGGTGAAGGAAAACATCGTGAGAAAACCGGCATGTCCTAGAACCAAAAATTTTAAGACATGTGACATCCACCAACCCGCACTGGGCGCGCGTGGTGGATTATGGCCCATTCCCTCTCACAGAGAGGAGGCCTGTGTCCCAGCAGTGGAAACATTAATAGGCTGATGATGTGATGATGTGAACCGGGATTACTGCTTATGTTATTAAGTTAAATCGTTGTTATAATCATACTACCATAATAAGTTAGATCTTAAATCAAACTAGCGGTTTCAGCATGAGTTTTTGTTACTTGTTTTAATGGAAGCCTTCCTCGCGATGATTGAAACTAAAGATAAGTAGAATTAGTCGAAATCTTTAAAAACTTTTGATGCACTATGAAGCACCTAATCGCAAAGTAATATAAACTACAGTGCAAACATTTTCTTAATGTGTTTTTTTTTATTATTTTGGTTGGGGTTCATCCAATGACTTCGCCCGTTCGCCCGCTCTGGGTGAAGCGGAAAGCTGCTATTTTTACAGCTCTATACATTTCACACAGAAATCAAAACAACAATAAAGTACTTAGTTCTAAATTCGAAAGATTATACACGATCATCATCTGCATAGCCTTTTCCCAACTATGTTGGGGTCGGCTTCCAGTCTTACGGGATTCAGTTAAGTACCAGTATTTTACATGGAGCGACTGCCTATCTGACAACCCAGTAACTAGGTAACACGGTACCCCTTGGCTAGACTGGTGTCAGATCTCAACCTTCTGACTACTCGTAACGACTGTCAAAGATCTTCAAATGACAGCCGGTACCAACGGCTTAACGTGTTTTCCGAGGCACGGAGGAAACCCGGTATGTTGAAAATGGTCACCCATCCACGGACCGACCTCGTTAAGCGTTGCTTAACCTTGATGATATCGACCCGTGCGGCTGTTATTATTTAGCCACGAGCTCCTCCTAAATATTATACACGATAAATCTAATAATTGATGAGACATAGAAATTAGCGTCCGTTTGTATTAAAAAATGCGATGGTTGCCGAGGGGCATTAAGAAAATAGTTGTACTGTACTTGTTCTAAACCTAAGTATATTTTTCTATTTAATGTAATAAGTTATGACAAAATATCTCAGGCTAAAACCGTTAATCCAATTTCTTAGACCATTGATCGTTTGGCTTAGCTTCAGTCGTTATACAAATTGGTAAAGTCGGTATACATAACATCATTATAATTGTGTTTAATTCAGTTTTCCTGTAGTTTCGCCTTAGCCGCGTCCCCGAAGAGCATGAGACACATGGTCGCGTGGAGACATGCCTTCGCCGGGAGGAATTTTTCGTCAAAAGTGAGGGAGTACCGGTACATCCATACTGCTGGCTCGTATTCAGACTGTGAACAATTAAGCGTATGTAAGAACAGTGCAATACCTATCCATCTTAAAAATAAAGTATTAAATTCCTGGCTTCTGCTTTGCCTTACATCCAACTTGGAAACTCAGCAACAATACAAAAAAAACCGGCCTAGTGCGTGTCGCGCCACGCGCAATAATAGGGTTCGGTAGTTGCAAAATAATGCAGACTAATAAAAGGACCTCTTGTAGTTTCATTAAAATTTAAACGGTTTCGGCGGCTCCCGCCAAGCGCTGTCGCCCACTCCAATGCGTTTCAATTCGAGCGTAAATATTATTAATTTAGAAATCATTATTATTAAGGATGTTATGATTTATTTTTGAATATTTTACATGGTTCAAAAACTTATATTTATTACTTGTTTTACACAACTCGCAGGGGGTGGACACTTGACTCTAACAAAAATTTGCAATTGAAAGCTTAATTTTACGCAAACGGATCCCCGAATCGAAAAATAGTTTTCACAGACCTGTAATTTTTTTTGAATGGCTTATCCCCACACCATGGGATAGACGAGAAAAAGAAATACATCCCCACTTTACGCGTACAGGAGGAAAACTAAAAAATATTTTTTCATGGTTTTGTTTTATTTTGTTGGCGTGAATAATCCATACCAAATTATAGCTTACTAAAACTAAAAGTCACATGCCAAAGAGCAATGTCCCGTTATGCTAAAAGTGAAAAAATACTAAAAAGTAGTTACTTAAAAATTTGACCTAAGCTACTGATGTATTAGTACAAGCCCTAACTTTAAAATGGAAATGGGGACAAGTAGCACGCTTTCAGGATCAGAGATGGCCCACAAGGAAAAGGAAAGAGAGGAAGACCTATTACTAGGTGGAACGAAGACATTAAGAAAATAGGGGGCTCAAATTGGGTAAAAGTAGCCCAATCAAGAGAAGATTGGTTAGCGTTGGACGACGCTTTTACCTGTGGAGAGGTTCTTACAAGTGGCAATGTACACAAAAAATTCACAAGTAAAATCTTATATTACATAAATTACATTAAATTGAATTCAATTTCTGTTCTGTAAATAAATTGTAAGAGATATGAGGTTTTTTATTTTATTTTATTTATAAAAAACTGTACGGTAAACCCGCACATTTCATAATATTAAGTAGGTTAAGCTACATCAGCCTTTGCATACGTCGGTCGTTTGCAAATGTGCGGATTCACCGTACAAGAATAGTGTACAAACAGGGATATAATAATAATTGCTTCGCCGTAGTACTCATCTTGTACCAACATATAATTAATAATTATTGCTAAATTCCAAACGTAAATCTTGTTCTTGCAGTAAAACTGAAACAAGTTTTTTTTTAATACTGATTCCAGCTTAAGCGAATCCGGAGATGGACAGAGCCGACTTGCTAAGAACGGTGAAAGAAGTTCAAGAATAGGCTGCCAGAGAAGATGCTAAAAACCTACGTGTCTTTGGGCACCGCAGTATTGACATCTAATTATGTATGTCTTATATTATAATAAACGCATTTTTACTTACCAAGTATGTATGAGACACAGCCACTAGGAACGATTCTATTCGACTCTTCGGTCTAGTGTAGAACGAGAGGTAGGCAATTTCTTTAGCGTCTTTGATCTTGTTTTGTCTGTAAAAAAACGATGTAGGATTATTATACTGAAATATACTACTTATTGTAAGCTTAGCAAATTATAAGAAATCGGTATGAAAATTATTTTTCAGGTATTTTTTTATGTTTTTAAATTTAAATATTTCTTTTTCCAAGTTGTAGATAATTTTATTTTTTAAATGTTTGTTCCTGCTGACCTCATTAAGTAGTCTGAATGGCATAGGACTTGACGTTGACATTGACGCTTGACACGTACAAAACAACGGCTCACTTGCACGAAAACTTGGAATTGGTTGCTAGCGCGAGGTTAAATTATCAATATTGTATGACGAACCGTCAATTTAAACTCGTGTTGGCGAGAAAATCCAACCTAGAGCTTCGGTTTGATTTTTTCGTGCAACTGGGCCTTTATTATTTTATTACAAGAGGCAATGAAAGTTTCCTTTGTAGGATACTTTATGACATCATTTAGAGGTCAGGTGATTTTAAGTATTTTTGGGAAAATAAATACTAACTTAAAATAAAAAATAAGGCTTGCAAACCTAAAATCTCGAAATGGTTTTGGCATCGGCATGGGTTAATTTTACTTTACATGTCGAAATGCGAGAAGTTATCATTAATGATCGAGTGTTTTTTCTGCCTTAGTGAAAAATGGTAGTCGGCCTTTGATAGGTTCGGTTATCAGACTTTGTCATTAATTATTATTTTAATTTATTTTGCCGTTGCCCTGCGATAACAGCTAGAAACAACAGTGGTCCAACGAACACATTTTTTTTTTAAAAAGCTTTTGAAAGCAACCTCTAGATGACACTGGGATTTGCTGTAAGAGAACCCAATAATGGGTTAAGCTCGCCTTTGTACATAAGCTGGCCTACTGTATTTGTATATGTTTGTTTTGTCTACAATAAAGAATAATAATGATAATAAGCAAAATATTTATTAGTTTCTCTCAAGAAAGATTGGCAATCCTAATAAGAGTAGAAGAATCAATTTAATTCTACTTAGGGACACTTGCACCGCCATGGGATATCTTATTAACTCTGAGTTATGTTATGTAAGACATATTTGTTATTTAACCTTTTGTTAGCAACTAACTCTGATTTTCGTCACTTGCGTCACACGTACACTTGCGTACTTACGTCAAACAAAACTGACCACTTGTGTCAAACACTTAACGTGTTTGACACGACAACAAGTGGTCCTTAAATTGTGTATTTCAGTGGTTTTTCTTTTGACTAATCAATTAGACACTAACGAAACGTTTCAATCATTACAGATCCACTCACATGTGCAGTAGAGCAGTGAGAGCACGCGCAGAGTGCGGCGCGTGCGCCGGCGGCGTGCGCGCGTGTGCGGCGGACAGGCAGCGCGCCGCGCAGGCGCCGCGCCCGCCCGCGCCGCACCACCAGCCTGCTACTGCGGCACCGGCCCAGCATTCTGGGTGCTGGAGATTACAGAACATTTAATATTACACATTTATAAAAATAAAACTCAGAGCTATATTCTGTGACGGTCTATCAATGTTCATCTATTATTTTTTCAAAGTGAAAGTTTGATAACCAATGTTCAATAATACAATGTACCAACTAAACTAAAAATATATTTTAATAAAAACCCCAAAACTTACCAACTCCACATATCTAGCAATCTTAGCTCCCAGTGCGACATAGTCATAAAAGTTGAACACCTCTGCAAACTGGTGCATCAGACTTAGCACTGGCTCCCAACCTTCGGTGTCGACCTTCATGAATCGCTCTACGAAGAAATCCTTCGACGGCTCCACGGTCAAACGACATTCCGGGATCCTCTTGTTTCCTGGTGTTATTGAGATGATTTCGGATGGTAACCTGGGGATAATGAATTAACTGGATCAAATCTTCACAGTTTTTTCGGAGGTGAAAAACGTTTGAGAATTATATTTTCATAATGAGCCGTTTTAATGAGAACACATATTACAAAAACTGCTATACTATCATTACCTTATATAGGTCCATTGCTGGACATAGGTTACTTCCAGGCTAGTACAGTCTACCATCGAGTATATAATGGTTTGCCATTAGGTCAGATAGTGATTAAATGCGAACACATCAAAAATAATAATTTTATAAAATATGCCTTCCCAATCACACGAGTAAATACTTATTTTTATTGAGCTGCCATTCTGTGATATCGTCACTCCACCTAGCCTGCATCACGCCAATCTATGCAAAGTTGGGTAATGGGAAGCTAGAAATTAAATGATAAAATTAAAATCAGCCTACATAATATAAATGAAAGGGCACTTACTCTAAATCTGCATCAGCAAGCAACTCCCTAAAACTGATAATATGCAGCCAATATCCTAGTTCCAAATGCTGATAAGTGCAATCCTCTTCGGTTAACGCTAAATCTTCTGGCTGAATACCTTGACAACGTACAAAACATATTAAAAACTCTGTAAAAAGGACGTAGATTTATGATGACAGACGCTATTTCATGCTGCAGTCTATGGTCTTAAAATTTAAACTGAAAGAATCGTCAAAATTCTGAGATAACACTGCAAAGATATGTTCTTTTGAATTTGTATAACTTTGTTTTGTGTACAATAAAGAATATGAAGAATGTAGAATAATCTGATGATTAAAAATCCTAGAACAGACAAACATAAAGCATTTATCAGTTTTTGAGCTTCATATGATTTTACCTTCGTTATTCGGAATTTCAGTTTACTTTAGTTGAATGCTTAGAACACACTTTGTCAATAGAATTCTTGAATAATAATAGTAATTCAAATAAAAAAGTAAATAAAATAAAACAAAAATTACTGTCACATCCTCTATCCCCGCAGCCTTTCAACTCCTTGCCAACAGTCTTCATCATAGCTTCAAAGTTCTTCAAATGAGCTGCCTTATCATTCCGGTCCTTCGGCATTTCCATAGTAAATCGGTCGAAAAGCCCGTCATTCATGTCTTCAACCGACGCACCCTGGATATTATCGTCTTTTAGTTCAAGCATTCGGACTAAAGTGCTGCTTTCTGCGACAATTAGGAAGGAATATGTTATGTACGGTATAGGCGAGTGTTAGTTGTGAGGAGAGTGGTGATGGAACGTTCTCACGAGGCTAGTAAGTGAAACTTTTACCCCCAATTTCTGAATTAAGCATTTGAAGTTGAGTATTTGTCAGTGCAGTCGTGGCTTAGTGGTATCGGCCGCGACTTATAAGTTGTAAGTCGTGGGTTCAAACCCAGGCAGGCGCATTAGTTTGTGTAAATTATTTCACCACCACGGCTATCAAAACGGTGGAAGAAAACATCGTGAGAAAACTGGCATGTCCTAGAAACAAAAATTCGAAAACAAGTGACATCTACCAACCCGCATTGCGCCCGCCTGGTGGTTTACGGCCCATTCCTTCTCACAGAGAGGAGGCCTGTGTCCCAGCAGTGAGAACATTGGAAAGGCTGATGACGATGATTTGTCAAAGAATGTTGTTGATTGTTAGCCTGAAAACCTGTCAAATTTTGACACTAAAGTAGGGTTCGACACGTTCATAACTCCGAATACTCAATTCAGAAATCGGTCCTTAGTTTAATCAAGTATTATTTATCGAATTTTTAGGAAATATGATACTCATATTCGGCGGCAGTACGACGTATGCAATCAACAATGCCATCATTATTCCGAAGTGAAAAAGATATACTGTTATTGTCTTGTATAGCTCCGTCTCTCTCACAAACTGGCGGGAGTTATGACGTCTCACAACTACCATGGTTCCAGCTATACAGTACGAATAACACTATCCCTTGTCCATGATAGTTCTAACACGACAGAGTAAGGAACTTGATAGCGTGTTCATTCGAATGTTTTTTCAATAAGAAAATATTGCAGTTAAAAAAATAAAAGGGCCTCGTGAAAACGCTGTTTTATTATTGCTGTACGTAAAATGAGGTTGGTAAGAATATATATAAGAATGTATAATAGTTGGACTGGTTTTAGTATTTGTTAGAGTAAATCATTATTAAATGAAACAGTCATTTAGCCTTGAAATATTTTATAGATATGTTAGGCTCGAAGACCTAAAAAGCTTATTGCTCGACAAATAAAGGCAGATTTGTGGGAGTGAAGAAGCGCTAGAACGCGTTCTGAGCCCTAAGGGTTCTATCAGACAGACCACTCTAGTCACGCGATCAAGCGTTCAATAGATCAGTTTTGCGTTCGAGCGTGCAGTTGCTCACGAACCCCGCTGTTGGACGGTCTACGCGGTACCACTATTGTCACCATGATTTTTAACGATAATTCTTCCCTGGAAGACGAATTATTGAATGTTTTCATTATTATTTATATTTTCTTAACAAATTGAATTTGGTAGTTTCTGAAAGAATGGCAAAAAATAAATGTTCCACAAATAACTATTTTATGACTTAGGTATCATTTTCGGTCCCCATTTCTCTGGCAATTTCCAACCATGCTTCTGTTACTTTGCCTCGGTTTCTATAATCGTTATCCTTCTCTTATAAAAAACGCCTTTCACGTAATAACAACAAACTAAACAACTTTTTGTTATGAGTACCGTTTTCGTTGTTTTCGGGGACGGTAATAACGAATATGGTATCGAAATCAAAATTCAAGATGGCACCAACGAAACTTGTCAACTGTTCGTTTTGACCCCATATTCGAGCGATCCTAAAAAAAGGTGTCGTTTGAAAGAATCCACAACTCGTTCTGAGCAATTTTTTCGCTCAATGAGCGTTTTCGGTCTTGGAGCCTTACAGATCCTATATTATTGGATCTTATATTATTAAGTGTATTAATAACTTACTTACCACGTTCGTGGCCAACGCACTGTATGTTAGTAAGATGACAGTTGGTTCCGTCCTTTTCGCACACCATACTCATTCCAGGTTCTACCTGCGTACATATATCGCCTTCGCCGAAATCTGAAAATTATACATAATCTTTTAGACTCAGTGTTAGGAAGGAAAGATGAAAGATTATTTTAATATAAAGAAAGGACTTAAACAATCATTTAGACAAACCAGACACTGTATCTTTTTGACAGTGTTCTTTATTTCATAGATTTGTTTGGAAAGTAAAGAAAGAAAATAAATTTATTTGGCACAACACCAACCAGAGGCACAACTAATCTGGCTGAGCTGTAATTGAAGATAATTTAAAAGTAAATTGAATTCTACTAGTGATGATCTTCATCAAATTTTTTTCCAATTAAATTGAATGGCGATAAAAATCACGTAATATAGCCATGAGATATATATATATATAAGAAATTGCAAAGAGAAAACTTTTAAGACTTTTTCCTATGCGGAAATCTTCATGGAGATTCAAAGGGTTAGGGGTTAAAAAAAAACCCTATCAAATAGACGTCAGGCAGCTTGGTCCATCACTAGAACGCAAAACTCTGACTTTTATGAAAACACAAGTCCAAAAGAGTTATCGCGCTTTTTCTCGCGAAATTGCGCATCTGTGGCGGCCATCTAGAAAGCATCTGGATGACGTCATGCGATTACGCCGCGCTTGGTTAAAACGCAGATATCCATAAAGTTTTGTTGGAATCGTTATGAAATTAGCTATTTTAGTTTTGCCTTGTTATATATTGTTTATTCTACTGTGAAATCAGCGTAGGCGTAATTTTCCCTTAGCCTTTCATAATTTGGATCACAGAGCAAGTAGGTACTATTGTATTTATTTGAAATCTTATTGCATAATCCACATGATGATGATATTTACTAATGGATAAACACAATACAATCAACCAGCAAAATGAACAAATGCACGGCAAAAACACACAACAAGGATGCTAACATAGTACTTACGCCTCTATTTTTTCACATCGGAACTTGAATTAAAACCATGAAAAATCATCAACAGCAAGATGCGCTCAAAAAACGTAGTAAGAAATAAAAAAAAACTTAATTCAAAAAATCAAAAAACCCGACTGCTTCAAAAGCGAGCTAAAAAGTCGTAAACAAGGAAAAAATCATGCTGTGCAGTTGGAAGATACATATTCGCGGGCTGGCTGACCAAAATCTGGTGTATCCTCCGCCTGCACAGCATGATTTTTTCCTTGTTTACGACTTTTTAGTTCGCTTTTGAAGTAGTCGGGTTTTTTGATTTTTTGAATTAAGTTTTTTTATTTATAACTTTTTAGTTAGTTTTTTTAGAATAAGATACATTTAAACATATAAGTGTTATATATTTTTGAAATCACCTCTTAAAACCTTTATTCTCTACCTTTATTTTGATACCCCACACGATGGGATTGGAAGAAAAAAAAAATTTAGGCCCGCACAATATGGCACCCAAAATCCGCCATTTTTCTATTATCCAATTTTAATGTAGCCTATGACACTCGCAGGGTTAAGACGCATCGATTGACGTATGAATCAACAAAATCGGCCAACGCGTTTGGTCTCTGGAACGCCACATAGGAACAAACATACATACATACATACATAGACTGATAAACACATTACCCTCCTTCGGCAGTCGGGTAAAAAGAACACGATCCACAAAAAAAACAGTCACCTAAAAATATTTACATTGAAATGCACAGAAGTCTTATAACAAACATACAGCATACCTAAATCCTGCAGCACATTAACCTGCCGGAACAGACAGGACCATCCATACAGCAAGTTCCTGGCTAGCCCTCCCATGAAGCCAGGCTCCACGCGGATGACTTGCTTGAGGTGAAACATGTGTGTGTTGCGGTGCTTCTTTATCATGTTAAGCTCAGCTAGGATAAAGTTTGTTGACGGCTGGAGACAAAAAACAAAGATTATTATTATAATACACAAGCTTTTATGTGCTTTTATTTAGTTTCACCTGTCCAGTGTGCTTATATCGAGTTTTTTAACGTACTCACTCGTGATAACGTAAACGATCTCTTATGTCAAAATGTATACAAAAAAAAGGTTTCTCCTTACCGTCCCTAGACGGCGCTTATCCAATTTCAATACAACGCAAAACGTTAACGCGATTGAGCGTGAGTAAAAACTCGCACTAAGGCCTCTGGTGTCTGTGTTTGTAATCAAAGCTTTCAACTTAAATCGTTTGTTACTCGTGGAAATCTCATTTTGAATAAAAAAGTTAATTCAAAAAATCAATAAACCAGACTGCTTAAGAAGTGAACTAAAAAGACGTAAACAAGAAGAAAAACACCAGACGGCATTATATATATTCGCGAGCTGGCTGACCAAAACCCGTTGTATCTTCCGACTGCACAGCATGATTTTCTTCTTATATAAATTTTAAAACATTCGCGTTTCCTCGTTGAGTCTACCCGGGACCACGGTCATTGCAACACGGCCGAAACGTCGGGTGAAATAGGTAAATAAATAATTGAAATCATCGCGTTAAAATCCCGTGATATATTCTTGATTTTCTTCTTGTTTACTTATTTTTAGTTCGCTTCTTAAGCAGTCAGGTTTATTAATAACTTAAGAGTATTTAATTTTTTCGAATTTGTTACTTTTAAACATATAAGTGTTAATATATATTTGAAATCACCTCTTAAAACTCGTTATTTTGATAACCCACACGATTGGTTCGATAGAAAAAATAATTGGGACCCCATAATATGGCGGCCAAAATTTTTCGATTTTTCAATTTTAATGTAGCCAGTGATACTCGCAAGGTACACGGATAAATCGATTGACGTAAGAATCACCAAAATCGGCCAACGCGTTTGATCATACGATATATATATCATCATATCATACGTACGCCACATAGGAACAAACATACATACATAGACCGATAAACACATTAAATAGTATTTTATAATAATTGCGAGACAATATAGCACCCGTTTGTGTTCAATTAAACACAAAATATCCTCCGCGGCATATTTTAGTACCTGATTTGCAACTAGATGGCGTTGGCGTCGAGTTCTACTGCGCTGGGTGACGTGTACGGGGGCGCAGCGATCGTCCTTCAGGACCTGCTTAAACAACCCTAAAAGGTTGACTGCTGGAAATAGGCCTGTCCTATTATATTTTTCATATTAGCGACTCGCACTAAAGTCGGTAGCTATTTTTTAACCCCCGCCGGAAAAAGAGGGGGTGTTATAAGTTTCACGTGTGTTGCTGTGTATCTGTGTATCTGTGTGTCTGTCTGTGGCATCATAGCGCCTAAACGGATGAACCGATTTCGATTTAGTTTTTTTTGTTTGAAAGGTAATTTTGTCGAGAGTGTTCTTAGCTATGTTTGAATAAAATCGGTTCAGCCGTTCAAAAGTTATGGGCGGGACATTTTACTGTTTGAATCGGAGTGTTTTTGCAAGATTTTCGCAGTCGGAGGATACATACGCGCGAGCTGGCTGACCAAAACCAGATGTATCCTCCTCCTGCACAGCATGATTTTTTCCTTGTTTACGACTTTTTAGTTCGCTTTTGAAGCAGTCGGGATTTTTGATTTTTTGAATTAAGTTTTTTTATTTATAACTTTTAGTTCGTTTTTTCTCGAATTAGATAATTTAAACATATAAGTGTTATATATTTTTGAAATCACCTCTTAAAGCCCTTTACATATTTGGATACCCCACACGATGGGTTTGGAAGAAAAAAAAAATTTAGGCCCCCACAATATGGCACCCAAAAGCCGCCATTTTTCTATTATCCAATTTTAATGTAGCCTATGACACTCGCAGGGTTAAGACGCATCGATTGACGTATGAATCATCAAAATCGGCCAACGGGTTTGGTCTCTGGAACGCCACATAGGAACAAACATACATACATACATACATACATACATACATAGAATAGAATAGAATAGAATATACTTTATTGTACACCATAAAAGTTACACATCTATTTTATAAGAAAAACTTAATTGTTACGGGTACAAAGGCGGTCTTATCTCTGACAGCGATATCCACCAGACAACCTTTGGATGGACTGAAAGAACATACATAGACTGATAAACACATTACCCTCCTTCGGCAGTCGGGTAAAAACAGAATTACTAAATATTTAAGTGGGGCTCCCATACAAACAAACGTTATATTTTTGCCGTTTTTTGCGGTGATGGTACGGAACCCTTCGTGCGCGAGTCCGACTCGCACTCGGCCGGTTTTTAACGATATTTAGATTTTAATTATTACGACAATTTTTGAAAAGGAAAAAAAATATAGTAGTGTGACACCCATTGGAAAAGGAAGAGAATATAACAAAAATGAAAGGAAAAATAATTTACGGGCGATCTGAGGTCGGGAAATGCAAGGGGGTGAATTTTTAAGGGTAGAAAACGGTTTAACTTGATTTCGGGCAAAACTACAAGTCCAAGGCAATCGAGATAAACCGTTTTCTTCCCTTAAAAACTCACCCCCTTGCACTTGCCGACCTCAGATCGCCCGTAAATTATTTTCCTTTCATTTTTGTTATATGCTCTTCCTTTTCCAATGGATTTGATCCTACTATTATTTTTTGTCACTTTTTGTCGTTTTCAAAGGCCTCGGCACTGATCTATAGTTTCTGTCAGCGGCTTCATCCGCGTCAAATGCGTTGCAATATACAAGGAAAAATTACACCGGTATGAAAGTATCCATTTCCTAATCCAGGTTCATCCGTGTGTCTAGTTTCATCCAAATTCGTTAAGTCATGAAAACGTTTGCGAAAAGCGCAAAAAAAAGAAAACGGAATGAAGACGTACCTCATAAAGACTCATTTTGAAAGCCTCTTCGGCCGCAGCTAGAGCCTCATCAAAGTAGCCCATCTCCAGGTAAATGGAAGCTAAGGACACCAGTACAATGTCCTTGAACCGAGAGTCCACCGTGCGACTGGCTGTGAGGATGCAGTGTAAAGCGTTCACGTTGTTGCCGCGGACGCGCCAGTACAGGGAGGAGAGCGTGTATAGCAGCCATTTTGGGGCTAGTTTCTGAAAGAGATGGGAATAATTGAAATAAATTTGCATTAATGAACATGTTTTGACGTCCTTCGATGCGACTTTCGTGGTATTTCTGATTTCGTGGTATTTAATTAACTACTGTATTTTGAAGTTGTTTATTTTACTCTAGACGCTTTTACTTGCACGTAAACAAATACTTGTAATTAAAACTTATTGATGGAAAAGAGTGTCCGTGGAGTTTCTTGCACATTCTTCTCTATAGAGACCTAATGACGCTTCCAAATGAGCAACTACCTTCAATTTTCGTTGCTGACTATTCAAAAGTACCTTAATGGTTTAGTTGAAATAAAATATTTTAAATTTTAATTCAGTCATAAACCATAACGGATTATAGATTTTTTCGCAAGTGCCAGAGCACATTTCGTTTTGTAGATGATTTGAAAAGACTACAACACGTTGTAGGCGTTACTGCTGTGATCAAAAGTCTCGGACTAAAGCACAAGTTCTAATTACAAGCTTCCATGTGTATACAGCTATTTACGAGTAATTTATGTTAACTAGTAATAATTATAATACGGTGGTAGGTATACCTTTACAATATTAAGCTAGTTGATGAGAGGGTGATGTAGAATAAAGAAAAACAGCTCTAATCTGAGCTTTTGTTACGATTTATATAAGAAACTCAAACTCACAAACAAGACCTCACAAATAAGATCATTTTGGCGCCTTTTTAACATGCTTTTATTAGCTTGGTATGTATGTATCTATATAACGGAATCTTTCAACGTGATTTTCACCCCCTTCAATACGTCGAATTAGTTTGAAACTTTGTTCACTTATCAAGGACGATGACAATGCAATAATTTAAATAGTTTGTCCCATTATCCTTACAAGGATCTTCAGATTCAGATTAATATTTAAAAACTACTTTTACTGGCAATGAAATCTGCCAGTAAAATGTTATATTGTATAGTGGATACCCGCTGATTTGTGAGATGTGATGATAAATCTTACCATCTGCATAGCGCTGTATATCCGCTGGCCGACCTCTGCGTCCTGCATGTTTCGCACAGGCTCGAAGTCGCCGTTAGCGACATACTCCAACAGTTTCTGACGAAGGTGCTCCGTGACGATGACGTCACTAAATATTTGTGGCCTGGAAACATGGAAACATGAAATTATGTTATATCCATGAGGAAGACCTTTATCCAGCAGAAAGACAACGTAGGTTAAAAAAAAGGTTCTTGATAACTTCCTTTGGTTTCTACTTCAATTTTTATATCAAAAACCCTGATTCCTGCAGATTTCTGCATTCGAAGCTCATACTTAATATGTGGTTCGAACTGGAAGAGCTAGATGACTCGCGATTTTGCTGGGAATAATCTAGAATAATACCACGAAATATATTTTGAGTACTAAAAGGATTATCTTTATAGCGAAAGGAATGTTTAAGTTAGGTTCAATCCTTTAATTTCAACCTTTCCTGTTTTAAGAGTATGTATAGTACCAGAACTACTAAGAACTTACTTCTGCGATTTCTTCTGTGTAAACGTAGCCGCCTCTTTATCATTGGGGCATGTAGGTGGATGCCAGGGTAACTCGTGTTCCACGTTAGCTGGCACCCCTATCTTGTCTGTCAGCAACGTTCTCAGTCTGTGGAACAAAACATAAATGCAGACGATAAGAAATTACGTAAACGTCTTCGCAGCTCGCGATGATCCAATGCTTTCGATAAACGTAGACGCAGCAAAAACGCGACGTTAACGCCACATCAACGCTACGTATTTTGAATACTACCAAATAACTTTTAGGTGACGCTAGCCAATTCCAATATGCGTTTACCGGGCGTATACATACGTGAAGTCATCGCCTACACAATTTTCATGGCAATTTGAGAGGACTTTATTATTGAAACCCAATTTAAGTTTGAAGCATTATATCCCAAAAACAAAAGAATAAAATATTTGTCTAGGTAAAAAAACTGTAGGGATATTACGTGTGGGTTGTGCAAGGATCGGTTCTACTTAGGTCCTCTCTTGTGGCATCTCGCATATGATGCGGTCCTCCGTGTTGACTGCCGCGTCGGCGTTAATATTGTTTGTTACGCAGACGACTCCCTGGCGTTGGCCGGCGGGGACTCTTTCAACGAGACTAAAGATGGATTTGCCGAGTTCGGGGTGGCAAGACTCATGGCGTCGATCCGCGAGCTTCGTTTGGAGATAGCGCCTCATAAAACTGAAGTGCTATGGTTCCAGAAACTGCCGAGGAGCAGAGAGCCACCCAGCTCGTCAGTGACTGTCGGAGATGCAAGTCCAGGTGGGTCGATACATTAAGTATCTTGGCCTAACCCTGGACGATCGGTGAGGTTTGGGCCAACCTGTTTGGTCAAGCAGTCTATCAGGTGTCCGACGCTGCAGTACTAAAATTAATAGCCTGCAGCAGAAAATGGCCATTCATCTCGCACGAGGTTACCGAGGGTATCCTTTGAGGCGGCAACTCTCCTGGCACGCTTTCATACACTGGAAGTTATTGCGGATTTGGACGCGAGGGTTTACAACCGAATTCGCGCCATCCGCCAAAATGATGATAGCGTGCCAGGAATCACTTGGCAATCCTTTAATCTGCATAGCACACGCTCGAGGAGTGCCCTGCGTGGGCCTCTGAGCGGTAGGTCTTGGTCGCCAGGATCGGGCGAGACATTTCTTTGCCAGTGTTGAGTTCGGAGATAATTAAAAGTTCCTTTACTCAATATAATAAGTTTATTAGAAGCAAGGCAATGCACACACACTGAATGATACAGAAAGAAGGGGAGAAGGCCGACAATCAATGTTGCCAGCACAATACAAATTTATGGTTCTTAACATAAGTTGGGGCGGCCAAAATGCCTTTTAAATTCATAGAAATAGAATATTACATCAAAGTTATAATTTTACTAAATTAATGGAAGTTAATTTTGACTCTATTATTTGTAAATAAAATAAAAAAGATGAAGTTACATAAGTGCACAATTAATGATGCATGGAAACAAGTATCACGCTATAATAAAAGCTAAATTATTTATTTAAGATATCGATATAATATAAAGATACATTGAAGCAATACCTGGGCTGGTACATATAGCAAGAACAGTTAATGTCAATATTATTCTTAATCCTCGATGGGTAAAATAACTACTTTAGACACAGCTCTTGTATGTAACTTGCCATCAGCTGTTCTTACCTCTATGACACGAACCTTTTTATCTAATCCTACAAAGACCTTTGAGACTCTACCTGTAGGCCATTGAAAGGGTGGAGTGTTTGGATGCCGCAGGAGTACCAACATGCCTTCTTTTATATTAGGGTATTCCTTATACCACTTGGTACGCTTATTTAACAATGACAAATATTCATTTGACCATGCCCTCCAAAAATGTTGTCGTATCTGCTCACAACATCTCCAAAGGCGTAGTCTATTTGCAGGAATCTCCGTCAGATCTTCTTCTGGGTAGGAACAAGGCGCACAACCAATGAGGAAATGTCCTGGCGTTAGATATGAATAATCAGAAGTATCTTGAGATAACGGAACTAATGGTCTTGAATTCAATATGGACTCTATCTGACATAAAACCGTGTGAAATTGTTCGTAAGTTAGTATTCTAGAACCGTTAATCCTTTTTAGATGAAATTTAGCTGATTTCACGGCTGATTCCCACAAACCACCGTGATTCGGGCTGTATGCGGGTATGAATTTAAATTGTATACCCTTAACTGATGCAAAATCTTGAACCTTGTTTTGAAAATTACTATTGTTATGTAATTGGTAGAGCTCGCGTAGTTTATTATTGGCTCCCTTAAACGTGGAAGCATTGTCACAATGTATAATAGAGGGTAATCCTCTGCGAGAAATAAACCTCTTTAGTGCCGCTAGAAAGGCCTCCGTGGTTAAATCTGAAACTATTTCAAGATGTAGAGCCTTTGTGATGAAGCAAACAAATACGACAACATATCCCTTCGATATCACGCTCCGTCTCAATGATGATTGTTTTACCTCAAAAGGTCCGCAGTAGTCCAAACCCACTCTTTCAAAGGCTCTACCAGGAGTGACTCTATCACGCGGCAGAGAGCCCATAAGTTGCTCTGCGCCTTTAGCCTTGTGTCTTAGACAGACAATACATTTGTGCAAGACACTTTTTATCTCGCGTATACCATTAACGATATGGTATTTTTGTGACAAATGACTAAATAACAATTTTAAACCACCGTGTAACAATGATAGGTGCTCATTTTGTATTATAATTCTAGTTAAATGGCATTTGCTCGGTAGGATAACTGGAAATTTTCTTGCAAAGGAAAGGTTTGAATTTTGTAGCCTGCCCCCTACGCGGAGAAGGCCATCTCCATCAATAAATGGATGTAATAATTTTAAATTTGTATTTATTTGTTTATTGTTTTCTAAAAGATTAATCTCATTCCGAAAATAGAAAGTTTGAACACCTTTAATTGCAATATTTAACGCGGATTTTAATTCCTTTGTAGTAAAATTCCCAGTATCGGTTTCAACGCGCCTGCACTTTTTAATAAATCGTACAACATACGAAATTACTCTTTGCATTTTGTAGAGACTAGAAAATTTAGTAAATAATGGAAAAATACATTCGTCATCATTAACACTATGATTGACGTTTACAATATTATAACATTGAATTGGTAATTCAATGACTGAAGTGTAAAAGTTGCAATTACTTTCACATTGTAAATAATCGGGGCCTTGCCACCATAGTTTATTTTTATATAAATCAAGGGGGCTAGCACCTCTGGATAATATATCAGCTGGGTTTAACACACCTGGCGTGTGATACCATGACATATCCACCGTCTTATCAGCAATTTCTTTGACTCTGTTAGCTACGTAAGCTGGTAATTTATTCAAACTGGAACTCAACCAAGCCAAAACTATTTTTGAATCAGAAAATAAATTAATTGTTTTTACATTAGGTAATATCTTAGAGATTTTAAACATAAGTTTAGCTAAGAGCAACGCACCATTTAATTCAAGTTTTGGAATGGTTAATTTGGAATTTAAAGGAGCAACCCTGGATTTAGAGCACAGTAGATATGCATAGTATACACCAGCCAATTTTATTTTTACATAAATGCAACATCCATAGGCATCTGTAGAAGCATCACAATAACCATACAAGGCAGACTCATCTGCTTCTGAAAGCTGCAAGTTACGTGGTATTTTTAGATCAAGCATGCTTGACACTTCGGACTGAAAGTCAGACCATACTTTGCTTAATGTAGATGGCAAGGGTGTATCCCATTCTAGGTTATATTGCCAAATTTGCTGAAGAATAATTTTAGCCCTAACTGTAATAGGCCCAGCAAATCCTACGGGGTCAAAAAATTTACTGACTGAACTTAGAACACCTCGCTTTGTGGGAGTCTCAAGAGCGGTCACCATGCCACCACTCATTTTGAATACATCATCTCTGGCGTCGTAAGAAAGTCCTAGTGTTTTTACTATAAGCTTGTCCTGATCTAGATCACGCTGGGAAAAGCCTAATTTATCCCTTGGAATGTCTGATAACAGTTGAATGCTATTGGAGCACCACTTGTGTAATTCGAAACCTCCTAGACTCATTAACTGAACAAGCTCACTCTTTAGCTGTACTGCCTGCTCATAACTAGCTGCACTGCATATTAAATCATCGACGTAACTCGATGTTAAAATAGCTTGACTTGCTAAAGGAAATGTATGCTCATACCTTCTAGCCAACTCGATTAAACATCTTGTTGCTAAAAAGGAAGAACTTTTTAAACCGTAAGTTATGGTTTGTAGCTGTAAACATTGTAAAGGCTGTTGAGGACTGTCTCTCCACAAAATGTTTTGAAGCACCCTATGCTGAGGATGTACATAAATTTGACGGAACATATGTCTTATATCACACATTATAATAATATTAAAAATGCGAAACTGAATTAAAATATCAAATAATTGATTTTGTACAACTGGTCCATTACACTGTATGTCATTTAAACTTGGATTGTCATGACTCTTAGCGCTGCCATCAAACACTACGCGTAATTTGTTTGTAAGTTTATCATTGCGTATAACCGCATGATGTGGTAAAAAGTATAAAGGTTGAATATCAGGTGAGTCATCATTTGTATTAATAATTTTTGCATGATGCAATTTTAGATATTCATGTATAAACTCAATATATAATTGATGGTATATAGGATCTTTAGAAAAACGCTTTTCTAAGACATAGAAACGCTGCAAAGCGATTGCAAACGAATTTGATGTATTAATATTATTTGGACTCATTTTAAGTGGAAGCATAACTTGAAAGCGATTATCTTGTAGAGAGACAGACTCTTGAAACACCGTCTCACTTTGAGCATGCTCAGGTAATGTCTCCTGGAATACCTCTGGGACCTTTTCAGTCTCCCAAAACCTTTTAACAACGTGATCCAAATCAGAACTCACTACTGCATGCAAACTAGTTGCTACGTTACAACAAGGGAAGGTATCACCTGAGATGATGTATCCAAACTTTGTGTTGAGCATGATTGGATCTGATAAACCTCCTTCAATTTTTCCATCTTGTATTACACGAAAGAAGATGTCCGCTCCAAGCAGCAGGTCAATTACTCCTGGAATGTTGTATTCATTATCAGCTAATGTAATATTTGTAGGGATCATGAATTTAGAAAGTTCAAATTTCCTTTGTGGTAAAGGAGTTGTAATTTGATGGATAATGGAACATGTGATATTAATTTTAAAATCTTGTATTAAGGAATGAACAGTAATATTTATAGCTTTATTTATTTTGTTTACTTGATCACCCAGTGTTGCTATATTCCTTTCAAGAAAAAATTGCTCAATGCCTAATCTTTCTGCTAATTTGCTGGTGCAAAATGATGTTTGACTTCCTGAGTCAAGCAATGCTTTCACAATAATTTTGTTGCCATGGACATCCGATACCAATAGTTTTACTGTTGGCAATAAAACTTTAGTTGTAAAAGTTTTATGGGAATATAAACTTACCTCTTTCTCTTGCTTAACATCACTACTCTTGCCTTCCACATGAAGCAAAGTATTGTGGTCTTTTGACTTGCAAATGCTACACTTGAACTGGTAACGGCATTTCTGCGGATGCATACCCAAACATATAACACAATGTTTGTTTTTATTTATGTGCTCAAGTCTCTTTTCAACTGACATGAGTATAAACTTGGGACATTTGAACAATTTATGTGGGTCGTTACATACATTGCAACTTTTGGAAGCAGATGACTGGTTAGCATTAATCACACCAGCTAAGGTTACACCACTTGACCTTGGTTTATCGTTAGACATAGGGCTAACTTCCATCGAAACTGCCCGTTTATCCAGGAACTCTAATAAATCACTTAATGATGGCATCACAGTGGTGTAATCCTTTTCAGAGTGAAACAGTCGAACAGTTAAAGGATCCAGTTTACGTGTAATAATGCACATCAAAATGGCATCCCACTTATCAATTGGTTGCTTTAAGTTTTGAAGCGCTGCTATCTGCTGTCTTATTCGGGTAGTTAGCTCCCTTAACTGTTGGGCCGTCCCACGCCGAATAGATGGCAAATCAAGTATGATCCCGACATGTGATGAAACTAACAATGATGTATTACTGTATCTTTTTGATAACAACTGAAGTGCAGATTTGTATGATTCATTACTTACAGGCAATCCTTCAATTATTTGAAGAGGCTCCCCCTTGAGCAAGGTCCTTAGATAGTATAATTTTTCGATTGATGTGATCTTACTTTCTTTGTCAATTACAGCCATAAATAAATCTATAAAGGGTTGAAAACCACTGAAGTCGCGACCATCATACGGTGTTATGTTTATTGCAGGTAATTTAACACTCCTCGACTTCACTACACTTTCACTTTGTACATAACCGCCACTTTGTTTACATCGCTTAATAATTGCGCACAGGCGAAAGTAGCGATCGTCCAGGGAGCCTGACTCGTCGTCCTTGTCGTCCAGGCAGAGTATCTGTAGCTGTAGATCTTGAAATTTATTGTATTGCTCGTGGAGGCACCGCTCTCTAACATCAAGTTCATCCTGATCGAGGTCTTCGTAGTTGGGTTGTTTTTCGGCGAAGTAACTTTCCAATCTTGTTACATATGATTTGCATTGTCCACGCCCCGCTCGCAACCTTTTTAGGTCTTCCGAATTCGTCATAATGTCAGAATTGAACTTGTCTTCTTCAATTTCTTCGAAACTTTCGTGCCAAACAACGTCGTCTGTTGACATTTAATGTAAACACATAGATGTCAATGTCATATCGATGCATGAATGACGTCAAACCATAGATGATTGATTCTATGAGCTGAACGAACGAACGAGTGTTGTACGAGTGGCAGCGAGTGGGAGTGAAAGAGCACGAAGATGTTTGTAGAATGGAAAAAAATGGCTGCTTTGATAACCTCCAGCGCCTGCGTTTGTTTTTCACAACGAAGAAACTTGATGATTTTTATTTTGCAGATTTTAAGTATTTGATTAATTGATTTTAATTGCCTTGCCCTATATTTTGAATTGTAATGTTTTTTATAGCGAAATAGCTTTGTATGAGGATTGCACGCGCGGATATAACTCGTCGCGTAACTTGGCGTTCTCGCGGCCGGCTCTTTGTATTTCCGTAATTACCGCGAAATATGCACTGATCCACTTATCTATATGGAGATTTACACTTTCGGCACCAATGTTGAGTTCGGAGATAATTAAAAGTTCCTTTACTCAATATAATAAGTTTATTAGAAGCAAGGCAATGCACACACACTGAATGATACAGAAAGAAGGGGAGAAGGCCGACAATCAATGTTGCCAGCACAATACAAATTTATGGTTCTTAACAGCCAGCAGTTGTGAGGGGCATGCTGGCAGAGACAGAAAACTGGAAGAAAATTTGCGGCGGCCTACTTCTGTGAAACCGAGATGGTCCAGAAGGAGGCCGCCGAGCGGGATCGTGAGAGTGCCAATCCCCCTCGGAAAAGAAGGCGTCGGGGAGACAAACGCCCTGTACGTGCTGATGGTGATCACCGGGGTGGTTTTAGTGAGGTAAAAATCCGATACTCCCTGGTCTTCTCCACAAGTCCAGGCGCCTTTTAAAGGCTGGGGAGCCATTAACAAAAACAAAGGTAAAAAAACTATACCTTATTCCTTTATTCTCAAAGGGTAAAAATATTTGATATACTGCTTCCAAATTCTCTGGGAATGATTCTGAATTGTCTTTGCAGTGCTTATTTGTAGGCCATTCAGGATCCTTATCAAATTCTTCTCTAGTCCTGCTTATTTTTAGTGAAGGTGGATACCTGAAAATAGCACAAATTTCTTGTATTAACATGATGAATAATATTGATTTTATGAGTTTGATACAGAACTGTAACTCAAAAGGAAAAGGTAACATCAAACGAGACTGCTTATCAACTAACTGAGAGTCAAAGGCACATTGCTAACAAATATGATGATGATGATGCCTTCTAGCCGATTTCGACCACAGCGTCCGCATTCCATGGCTCTTCAAGGCGGTTGCGAGCACAGATCTGCTGCGCTGTTACAAGTGCCCTCATGAGACTCGCTTATCCAACTTTGGCCGAAAAACTTCGAGCACAGAACACCATTAACGACATGATAAATGGTAGCTGTTGGTGGTCTAGCATTTCAGGTCCTCACGTTTTCGAACCTCCTTAACTCCTCGAAAGGCCTGCACCTGCCGCTGCACCGCCGTCTCCACTCGGGCCGATTTTGCGCCTGTTTCTCCCAAACTGTGGGGTCAATGTCGCCTCTCTTCATATGCCTATTCTGAACATCCTTGAAGCGTAGATACTGTCCCCCACGCTTTCGTTTTCCTTCCTGGAGTTCAGAATACAAGATGCGTTTCGCCAGTGTCTGCTCCTGCATCCTAGAGACATGCCCAACACACCCGAGCTGACGTCTCATCAAGTAGGCTTCTATGCCAAGAACCTTTGCTCGCCTTAGGACGGGGGGGGGGACAAAAAAGGAGGGGGATAAAAGCCGCAGGGGACAGCTAGTTTAATAATAATAATTACTTACATTATCATCCCTGTATCATACTCATCAATACTCTCTTCATGATCAACCGGAGCTTTCTTTTCAGGTGGTACTGCGGGATCTGTCTTTTTCCCTTTTGTAGGGGCTTTTGACGACTCAAGTTCTATTGATTTCTCTCCCTTCGATTTGTCTATCTCTTCATCAAAGAAAACTTTATTTGATGAAAATTCTAAAAAATAATACAATTGATCACATTCATAAGCATTAGTCAAACGTATAAGCAGCATACACGCTGCGCAAACTCAACGCTGACACCACATCAACAATATTTAATTTCTTTAAACTTTTACGAAGACGCAGCGTCAACGCGATTTCTAACGATACCCTGAATAGACATGCAATTAATACGAAACCACAGGATCCCGACGCTAAGAAAGAAAATTTGGTTCAAATAAATATCACTAGATGGGGCTATATGCACCGAATTCATTATTATATATTAAAATTAACATTTTCTGGAATTGATCATAAAAATTGTTTTAATCTTGTTTAATCAAGCACAAAATTATGGAATATTGGGCTCTTACACATTTCAAAGATTATTTGAATGGTTAATTTAAAATTGATGCTAACAGATAGCACGGTTTTAAATTTCCGAGGCATTCCAGTCGATTGTTTAAATTTGAAATGTTATACATGTTGGTGCAATGAAACTGTAAAAACTTGCAAAAAAATACTGTTAAAACAAATCGTCAATTTATTTATGGAAAAAGTATTCACGAACAGAATAAACCCTGTTTCTTGCAAGTCACTGCTAAAACCATCTATCTATCGCCGTGGAACAGAACCGAACGCGATCGACGTACAAAAAAAAATCAGACGAAAAACGCTAGTTATGTCGGCACGGTTTTTTTGTATGGGATGAGGCATCTGTATGCTAGTATTATATTATCTGTGACAAAACATACCTTTAGCTAAATCTGGAAACAAATCCGGGAATGTCGGTGTTGGCCCAATTTCCTTCAATATTTCTCCATCATTCAATTTTAAACTATGTCCTGGCAGTACTGTGTAACCACTATCTGTTCCAATGTTGGAATGCCTACGAATATGTTTTATTAGCCTTTGTAAGTCATATGCAGAATCTAAAGCATGGACACCTTTTTCTTGTAACCAATTTACGTTGTAGGTAGGTCCATCTAAGAAGTATTGTACTAGCGAATACTTCTCTCCTTCTTTTTTTAATTCCTTAATATTCAATCCTGTTAATTCTGCCATCTTTTCAAAGTTTTTGACTAAGTCCCTGTAATCTATAAAGCAGAATAGGGATGTCAACTGAAAATTAGTTTTTTGTCCGTCAGGTAGATTAATAAAAAATATTGGACACGTATTTTTTCTTTTGACACGTAAAAATAAAGTGACACGAAGAATTGCATTGAAATATAGTGTTACGTCACGCCGTTAGTACACTTAATACTGACATAATGACGTCACAAGCCCCCACTCTTAATGCACTTTATCTTTGTCAATTTTATTGATTTAGTAGAGCAAAAAATACGTGTTCAATATTATTTGATAATCTCACTGACGCTCTAAATAGAATTGTTATTTTAGTACCCAGGAAACATGCCTATGAATACATAAACTCAAGTAGTTTTCTCATAGGCAGCAAATTACTATTCTTATTCATTCTTAATTGTACACCAAAACAATACATTTACACATAGTGAAATCAATATTCATGTACAAAGACGAGCTTAACTCCAAAATGGAGTTTTCTTCCAGCAAACCTTTGAGTGATAGAGATCATAATAATTGAGAGATTTCTTCTCTGAATATCAATGGGATTGTTGTAAAAATTAAATGTCTTACCAAATTCTTCAGCATGTTTCATGGTCCTCAAGAAAGCAGCCTGTGATTTGAGCCATTGTGCCTCTCTATTAGTATATTGTGTCAATTCTTCTCGTAGTCTCTTTAGTGTTCTGTAATATTTAAACAATAATTAAGCCTAATACAATAGAATAATAATAATATAATATTTATTCACAGAAAATACAAGTTTGACACTAGAAAATATAAATCTGAGAAAAACCTCCTAGCTACATATAGGATAGAATAGATGGACCCCTTTTCCGCACTTAAGACGCCCATTTGGTCAGTTGTGCGTATAATCCACTACGCGGGCCCAGTGCGGGTTGGTGGATGTCACATGTCTTCGAATTTTGGTTCTTAGACATGCCGGTTTCCTCACGATGTCTTCCTTCACCGTTTTTGAGAGCAGTGGTGATGAAATAATTTACACAAAGTATAGCGCCTACCTGGGTTCGAATCCACGACCTATACAACTTGTAAGCCGCGGCCGTTGCCACTAGGCCACAACGGCTCCCCCTAGCTACATATAACGTCTGTCTGTCTGTCTGTCGTGGTGGTCTGCAACACCACGTTCAAGCGCGTATTTTATATACGGGAGCCCTAACTACACCCAGTTTGCCGCCTTGTGCTTCCGATATCACCCCCTAGCTATAAGGGCCGATGATCCTAGAGTGGCTAGGACAGATCAGATGCGAAACGCGGAAAACTGCGTTTTGTTGTACACATTTGGAGTGGACTTTGGCCAACACAGGACTGCGGTAATAGCTTGATGAAACATTTGATTTTTCTAACTTAAAAAACTTTTTTGCAAAAAAATACAACCAACTGCCAAATAAAAACACAATGGTTGTATTTTTTTGTAAAAAAGTTTTTTATTTTTCTCTTTTTAGTGGTACTTTATGGACAAGTTCTATAGTTGCTCACAGTGATGCCATCACCACAATTTTGCTAATCTGTTTATATATGACGGAGTTATGCCCGAACATAAATTAAAAAAAAAATATATATTCACATCCCAATTGAGAACCAACTTCCCAAAAAGAAGGAGTAATTTTTGGGAAGTCAAAACCCTAGTAAAAATGCAATTAAATATATATACAGTGACTTTATCTCTGATGGCATGTAAACTAACTACTGACTCATAACAGTTATTTTCCTGCTTAATCTGCCCTCAATAAACCTGAATTCAACTAAACAATACTTACTCATTAACAACTTGCATTTTTCCCATCATATACTTATGACACAAAGTTCCGTATCTATGTTTCTTTGCCATATCATATGAAGGATTCAACTTCAAGCAGGTGTCAAAGTGTTCTATAGAACTATTATAGTCACCAACTACAGCAAGAGTATTGGCTAATATGAAATGATTGAGAGGAGAGTGTTGGTCGTGGTCTAACGCTGCTCCCAGGACGATTACAGCATCTTCTGAGAGTTTACTGCGGTGGAGTATTAGTCCCATAGTTGCAAGAGCTGAATCTTTATATTGCCTGCAATGGAAATAAACAAGTCAGTACAACTTACTCTTGTTAGTATTATTCCATTAATATTCAAAATACAGGGAAAAATGTTTATTTGCGCATAAGAAAAAAAAAGATTATTACATCATAACTACAGGAAGGTAATTACTTAATAAGGTCAGCTAGCCAATTAATTACAATTTTTCGTTTAGTTTTAACTAATCACACAGCGACAATGTTAAGTTTCTATCAGACATCTAAATATTCTGTTTGTGTGTATGTTTTACCTTGGTGCATAATGCACAGCCCTGCGGCTGCACTCCATGGCTTTAGGAGCATTTCCCCTGACCCTCCAGTAAAGAGAAGCCAAGTTATAATGTAGCCACGATGAACTATTCTTCCTGAGAACTCCTGCCAACCAGTGGCCAAATTGATCTACACTCATTTCTGACAAGTCAGGTGCAATATACTCTGGAAGAAAAGCTTCTGGATCTGCAATCAAGTTTTCTCTGTATTTCATACCCTGGAATTTATACAAATTACATAATTAGTTCTCCTCTTTCTTCTTCTATTCCAGAAGACAGAAAACTTCTTTAAATATTCTGGGCCCAGAAGATGGCCAAGCGAGTGCCAATGCACGATTCCAATATGACATACATGCTAGAGTGCCCCAAATGCTCTACACCTGCACTTTAGAGGACCATATGAACGACAGCTGCTCTTACATAATAAATGATCGCATTGCAATATTTTTTTTACATTTTAGCAAATAGTTTAAGGAAGATACTATTGCTACAGTTCAACAATGAGTTTAAATTAAAATAATACATAACATACCTCCAAGTGTTCAAACACAGACATACTAAATGTCAAGGATGAAATTTTCTTACAATCAGGAACATCAACGGCATCATAATTCAATTGATGTGGTGTAAACTCTTCCTTGCCTATCTTTGTTTCGACCAAGGAGGATCTGTACCAGTCTATTGTGTGCAATTGACCTGCTCTAACACAATAATCATCTTCGTTCAGTAACATGTGTATATTTGTATCTCGTTCCAACTCGGTCCACAGGCCTCTTATTATCTGTTGTCTTAGAGACAAGTTATGGTGTATGTTGATAATGTTGTCCCAACGTGTATCTTGATTTAGAAATGCGAGTAAGTCATACGGTCTTGCCATTTCAAAGGGAGATTCTTGCTGCAATGAGAGGGTGAAGATGTTTTAAGATATTATTGCTGTCCATTTTGAGTAGGTTGATAGACACAGAGGACAAACTCAATTACTTAGCTGTAATAGCATATTTTATTATATACTTAATAAAAAGCTTGAATACATTCATTCACAGACGGACTATGCAGAGCCGAACCCAAACACACATCCTAAATTTCGTGTTCTAGCAAGAATTATAAATAAAATTGCCAAGTTCCTAATATAAGCAAGAAACAATTTTTTCACAATAGTTCTCGCCAAACTTCTTGGCCACACTGAAGTTGAGTACAATGGATGCACAGTAGTAAATCTCATACAAAAACAGCACCGTTTTGTGTGTTGCGTTGTTATAGGAGGACATTCTCCTCTACGAAGTGTGAATGTAATTTGTATAGATTTGGATACACTTGGTTTAATTTTCCATATTTCCAGCCACTCGTCTATTTTATACAGATGAGTTTGCAGCATTTCTGTTGCCACAGTAGGGTCATTGTGACTTGCTAGGCAGGTAGTATCATCTGCATATGTTGCTGTTACTACATTCTCACTGCAAGGTAGGTCAGCTGTATTTATTGAGTACAGGACAGGACCAAACACGGAGCCTTGAGGTGCAGAGGCCCCAATGTCATACAACTGTGAAACTCCATCACCAAATTTAACTTGGAATTTGATATGTATGATGGTATGATTTCAACACCATGTAATAAGAGTTTGGCAACACAGTTTTCGAGCTTATACAGTAATCCTTCATGCCAGACTGTCATTTTTGGCAATGTGAAATCCCATTGGGCACACAGCTTGTGCATAAAATATGTATTGCAATTAAACAATACTCAAGTATTTTTCTTTCATAATGCTGGGCTGACAACTACAGGTGAGTCAAATAGTAAAAAATCCAGTTTAAATAGCATTAATCTTCATGTTTATCAAATGTAAGAATAATTTAAAAAACTGACTTATGTTCAAGGTAAAATTAATTAGCAAGACGTCTGCTGCAGCTAGCTGAATACACACAGTATAGCAATAAGTATTATGATGGCCAAATGCTGTTTGCACAGCTCATTAATTATTTATAGTAGGTCAATAAGTTGGAGACACTGGTAGGGGTTCATTTTTTTAGAAATAAATAGCTATCATACCCGTGGTTGTATCAGACCACCTTCGGTGACCATCCAGTGCGTCGAACCTTTCGTCTGAATTGTACAAAAACTAAACAACCACCAAAGCTTCGTGAAATCCATTTTTATTCTTTTCAAAACAATGTTTTCAGTAAAAAGTCATATTATTCGCAATAAAACTGTAACTTCTCATTGACAAAAACGAACAAAATTGCGTAAAGGAAATATTATCATCGTAAAACAGCGAACGATTATTTCCTCGAGCGGTGAGAAATGACATTTGACTTGACAAACGCCATGAAATCACAAACATCAAATGCCATTTTTGTGATTGACATCCGTTGCTAGTGACGTCCAGGGGAACACATAGTTTGGAGAAGAATTAACTAATACTTTTTAGTAATTATTTAAAAACTCTTTTTATTTCATACCATAAATTATAGTGATTAAAAATAAATTCTAATGACTGCTGTCAGACTGAAATCGGCTTTCATGGCTGTCAAGGATTTTCTCCAAATCAAATCAAAATCATTTAGTTCAGTTTTCAATGTACATTTTTATTTAAAAAATTACAAAAATTGTGTTTATTAATAAAATAAGAATAAATTGTCATAACAAATTAGCTGGCAAAATTTTAAATATAGCTGAAAGAACTTCAAAACCAATGGGTTCATTCAAGGAACGATCTATCGTAAGTGCACTCCAATTCAAAGCTTTCTTGAGTCATGTAGTTACCCAAGGTTTCACATGCATGCCCTTGATACAGATTAATCGAAATCGTTTTGGTAATTTAGTTTTATTTATCACTTTAGTTTGTATTCATATTTGTTATGTTGTGATTGTTAATAAGTTTCTAGATTGAACTTGTGAATTTAATTAAGTAGTTAATTAATTTACGGAAACGGCGCGCAATTTTAGAAATGAAACTTCTTCTTTATGTGGATGATTCCATTGATAAGAATTTAAACTGCTACATTACATTGTAGGTTGGTTATTTTTTTAAGAAACTTAAAAAAATCCTGTATTAGTTATATTAAACGCTAAATCCACACTTATTGACGTCATGTAAGTGAAATGCTAACTTAAATTCCATTATTCTACTCCTACAATAAAAGAAGATAAAAGTTTTCTAGCTCAGGAAAATCTTTAAATTACTAAATTCACATCACTAAACTAGACGTAACATGTTACGTCCGGAAACCAATTTTATTTCTTTAATTTATTTCGGTTCGATTTTTCTTCTTAATGAAAATTATTTCGCCATCGTCAAATAACGTTAACTAAGGAACAAATAATAACATGGCGGTTTCAATTTTTTTCTTACAAAAGCCGTCAACGTCAAAAAGTAATTTATATTCCTCGGATAAAAGTTATCCCATGATTAAAAAATCTACCCAAAGTCAAATTATGAAGAATACATTCCACAAATCATACCAAAAAAATTGGGAAGATTATTACTTTTAATCTAATACCTATTAACGAGCAATTTTTGTATATATGTAGAAAGAAAGAAGCAGTTAGAAATTTAGTATGCAGGGGTTTACGGGGGTTTCATTTTTAAAAAACGACGTTTTCTCTATTTTCACCCGAGCAGAGTTCGGTCGCCCAGGTACTGATTAATTATTATATTATATTAATTATTTTATTGGTAAAGTTCTCCTTTGTAGTAAAAGGAGATGCCCTTCTTCAACTAGGACAGCTTGTTTCTATTTTGGCTTGAAATTCCAAATAACGCAAATATTCTAAATTTCTAATTTTGAATTGATACCTAACTAAGTACCTACCAAAAGTAGAAAGTACGTTGGTACCTACTCAGTTAGTACCTACTAAAGCTTGATCAAATATCCATTAGGCCTACAGACACATTTGGAGGGTAGGTAATTTGATAAAAATATTTATTGCCAAGGTCTGTTTTACAAAACGAAGAACTACAAAAAGATACCTATCGGATTAACACAAAAGACATTATGAAAGGGTGTAAGTACCTACTCTACGTCTACCTATTGTACAAACCCTCGCCGCGCTCGCAGGGCCTAATGCGCATGTCCAAATAACCTCATATAATCCACGCCTTAATGTGGATGACCACATAAATTGTAACATTGTGCTTTTTACTGTTACAATTGCATTTGTGAATAAACACGAGAAAGCTTTACATTGCTAACTTTATCAATAGTTCACTCACAGACATCGATCTGCCTGAAGTAATTTTTAATTCATGAAACATCGATGTTTCACAAATGTGTCAGAATGGGGGTTGTAATCGCGCTGAGGTGCACGGCTAGGCTCATGGGAATGATTTAAAACTATGTGATCGCAGTGTGTTAAAGTATTGCGTGAGTGAAAGATAAAATGGTAAATGACGCACAAGTACAGTCGCCGCCAAATTTGGATGTGCGTGGCGACGAACGCACAAACGAAAAGTGTGATGTAAATAGGAGTGTTAAAATATTGGAATATAAGGTCGTTATACCACTCAAGTGCTGAAATATTAATTTTGTTTGTTTAAACAGTGAAATAATCTGCAATTTCCTTTTGAAGGGACTGCTCTGGACATGTGCTTTGAGGGAAATATGTTTAACTGCACTCTGGCTTCCATTAGGTGCTTTAATATTTTGTTATGTGACAGCGTCTATGTTTCAAGCAGATGACATACATGAAACACATTGTAGGGTGAGTATTTAACCCTTCTCTTTTCGATAGCGTACTGCTGAGCTGATTATCAAAATAATTTTTAGTAGGTACGTGGTAAGAAAGCACGTGTAGGTAAGTACCCACTCAATAAACATTGTATTAAACTGTTTACATTGATCAATTAAATTACGTAAACAAATAACTTGTTATATAACCGTACGTTTAAGCCTTAACCCTACACCGCGTATTCCTTATTTATCTACTTAGGTATTACGCAAGGTTTTGCTACATTCACTTAACAGACTAATTTTATTCGGTATCTATCTATGGGCTATATTTTATGCTAACGCCTTGAATAGACCCTTTCTAGAATGTAAGTTAGAATCTTGCACTTATGTGCATGACTTCGGCCGTGCCTGGCAGTGCCTTGTACCTACATATTTAAGTACAAGCATATGGACTTACTATGTGAGTTTTTTGGTCTGATAAATCATAGTTGCGTCATAAAATCATTTTTTTTATGGGAATTGTTTTGCAGCGAAAGGGTTTTCTTATCAACAGTACCCACGCTACATCGAGGAGACACATAGGTGTTTTATTATTGATATCCTCCTGATCCTGACCTGAATTTCGGTCACGGCAGCTAATCCTACCGGAGACGAGCCAAGTTGGTCCAAGTCATACATAGTCCAAGTGTGTTCGGCCTCAAACACAGTTTAAGATACTTACCTGCTACCTCTTCCATCACGCACCATGGTCCTATTCACAGAACAGATAAATGGTCCTATTAATGGAACAGTTCCGCATATATTTAATACCAGATCAGACGCAGGACATATGGCTTCTAACCCTTGATCAGGCTAGACCGAGATTGTATTTCAGCGCCCTTTGGTCGACGCTTTCCCTTCAAGTAAATCATCATCTGCCTAGCCTTTTCCCAACTATGTTGGGGTCGGCTTCCAGTCTAACCGGATTTTAGCTGAGTACCAGTGTTTTACATGGAGCGACTGCCTATCTGACCTCCACAACCCAGTAACTGGGTAACACGGTACCCCTTGGCTAGACTGGAGTCAGATCTCAAGCGTCTGACTATTCGTAACGACTGTCAAAGATCTTCAAATGACAGCCTGGACCAACGGCTTAACGTGCTTTCCGAGGCACGGAGAAAACTCGGTATGTTGAAATGGTCACCCATCCACGGACCGACCTCGTCAAGCGTTGCTTAACATTAAAGATCGACCCGTGCGGCTGTTATTATTTAGCCACGAGCTCCTTTTTTTCCCCTTCAAGTAAATAGTTACCCAAATTTTCAAATTCTGCTTTTATTCTAAGTATCAACACTTATACATATCTACATACAATTTAAAAATCTGATCTGGCACAGTTACCCCGCCTCTCAAACCTTTATTTTACGCTGGAAATAATTTTTCGCATTTGCTTTTTGGCACCCCTTGCCATCCGCTGCTCTCGCTCTACCCCAGGGCCATCATCGCCCGACTTTCTGACCTCGGGTTGTTTGCTACTGAGGTATTCCTATTGGTTAAATCCAAAACCTAAAAATACTTTGTCCAGCTGGGAATGGCGTGGACAGTACCACGCTCAGTATTCGCGCTAGTGAAGACCGCTAGACCAGCAACGAAGTTTGCTATCTATAGTTCTCGCCAAACTTCTTGGCCGACCTAAAGTTGGCTACAGTGGCTGCGCAATAGTAAATCTCATACAAAACAGCACCGCGCCGTGCCTTGCGCATCGGAAACCCAACTTCAGGGCCAAGAAGTTTGGCGAGAACTATACATAAGTGAAAAATAGCCAACTATGCTAAGGTTACGTACCTATTAGAAATTAAAAACAATCAAAATTTTTGTTTAGAATTCGAAAAATGATTGCGAAGCGATCTATACACTCTTTTTGCTAGCCAGATTTCCCCATTTCAAAAACCGCGCTTCTTCTTTCTAATTCTTCAATTTTCTTCTGTTTTTCGTCACAGTAGTGTGTATACGTAGGTTACCGTGTATAAACGTTGTAAGAAGGATACGTCATAGCCATTGACTAAGGTTGTGAACTTGCGACGTTAACTACCACTGAATCTGACTCAAGTTGACGTATATAATATTTATCCTTCTCTTCCTGATATCTACCGAAAAGTTGAAGATAAACTTTAGGCATGTGACTCAGTGCCCCAACAGTGGCCAGATTTCTGCTTCTTTATTTGAAATCTTTCATCGCTTTTGACACGGCAAGCTAAATTAAGCGATCTATTCCGTACTATAATTACCTGATTGTCATTCCACTCCTTTCATTTTTCAGGTCTACAATGTTGTGCCATCAATAAGTGCGATTACCGGGATAAGCCCGCAGAGGTACATTTGGAGGATATGTATAGCTTTCCACTTAGGACCAAGGCTGTTAATAGGCTCATTATACTACAGTTATCATCAAGAGCGCACTGCTCTTATTACAGAGGAGAAGGTAACTTGATATTACATAATATATTTTTCTTAGCCTCATATCTGGTAAATGAGAAGAAATTAACCACTAGTGGCATTGTTCCAAACCACTTATAAGTTGTGATTTCTGGCCACATTTGACCTGAAATCCAGGGCGTCTCATCCCGCGATATATCGCCGTTGATCGCGGTGACATCCTAAATCGTCAAGAGAGTGAAAATCTTTGCTTACCTGACAAACAACTGACATGTCTGACATTCACTTTTTGAAACCTTCCACAGCGGTTGCATTTTTGATTAGGAGCAGGTGAGTTAAGGCTAGTTATAGGATTTGCTAAGTAAGAGAGTCATTTTTATTTTTAACTAGTTTATGCATCATTCATTTCATAGTACACCTAAGTAGCCTACAAAACCTAAGAAGGGAAACCCCAAGCCTTTTCTAATTTAAGCGATTTACGTGCTCACCTTTGAACTTCAAAGGTTACCTACAACGTAAATAAAGTTATCTAGGTCGAATGGAAATGTTTAAATAATCCGGTCTTCCTACGATATACAAACTGTCGAATCTGAATAAATAAATCTGCCTAGATTTCACCAACTTTATTAGGGCTAGTTTTCATATCAACTGAGTGCAGCTGAGTACCAGTATGTTCCGTGATGCGACTGCCCATCTGACCTCCATAACCCACAACCCAAAGGAAGGAAAGGAACTGGGTAACACGGTACTCCTTGGTAAGACAGCATTCAGATTGCCTGGATTCTGACTATCCGTAAATACTGCCAAAGATGTGATATGTGTACAGGTGACAGGCAGGACTTAACAGTTTAACGTACATTCCCAGACAGCTGAATGAGAATGTTTTAAAGATTAGAGGAAGACCAAAGACCAAAATGTGGCTATTTGAAGGAGCTGATCACTGAGGTCTGAGAGGACGGCTAGTAAAGATGTAGGGAGAAGACAAGATGTAGTGCAAATCACAATCAGACTTTTAACTTTCCCACTGTTTGGACACAGGTCTCCTCTTTATGAGAGGAAATGGGTCTTAATCCGACTGGCCAGGGTTCAGGGCGGGTTGGTGTTTTTTTTTTTTTTGGTTTTAGGTCATGCCGGTTTCCTCACGATGTTTTCCTTCACCGTTTTTAGAGCAGTGGTGATGAAATAATTTACACTACGTCACGCCTGCTTTTGGGTTCAAACCCACAACAATAGTAATCCCAATTAAATAGGGACAAGGAAAGTTGGATGTTGAATCCAATGTGAATCCTAGCATTAATGTGTTGTTGTTTTTTTCAGGCTCGGAACTTAGCGACCAAATTAGGGAGAGCATGCTATTGGCTTAATTACATAGAGCTGTTTGCACTAACAGGCGTAACTTATATCTCCAATAGGGAAAACTATTGTAAGTGCCAAAATTTCCTTTAATCTTTTAAACAATTACTTTGATTAACAGTTTTTTCTTACATTTTATTTTGGAGATTTATATTGCTGCTTCTTCACGGGTAAGACCTTAGCGATTTCAACAGATTTAGTTTTGTTTTTAAATTAAGTAGTCTCCGTCTGACTAAATCTTTGGCCTCTTGATCGGTACGCACAGCGCTGCGGAATATGGTAAACATAATCCTAAGAAAAGCGTGTTTTGTTCCGTCGCAATACCGCTTGCCGCAGCGTTGTGCGCTCCGATCATACGACCAAAGCTTTACATAACTTTTACTCCATCATTAACTATTCAGTCTCAATCACGCACAGAATAAAGGGTCTCTCCGTCTACGTCATCTTCCGACCTCAGCTACATTCTTCCATACTAAACGCACGACTTCAATTCCCAATTCTATGTGTTCCAGTCGTTCACGAGAAGATATTCATAGTGTTCATGGTAGCGGCATTGTTGCACATGATGTGTCGGGCTCGGGTGGGATGTATCGCCAGCCATATCGTGGAACCGGTGAGGACCAACAATCTCGTATGGACGCTCTTCTATGTGGCGGTGGCTGCTACCGTGGGACTCATTATATTCTTCTTGCGACATCGACTGCTGTGCCGGCCATTAGGTAATTGTTTGCTGTTAATTGTTTAGATAAGTAGCTTGTAAGTTAAGCACTTAACTGTAGATTGACCGGTTCTTGGACTCTTGTTGTATTAAAGCACACTTAATCAACAATAATCTATTCAAATTCGGTGATGTTTCTATTAGTATATATCAAGTAGGTCCTATCAATCGATGAGCTATTATTTTGTGACCTTTTATTACGCATTTCTCTTTTATTTTTGCTGTGACCTTTTCATGAACCAGAAAAAATGTCATAGCGTTCGATTCTGCAGAGTATTAGTAGGTAGTTCAGAATAATTATGATAACGTAAGTATTTGCCCGCTATTTGTTGGGAGAAACCTATTTTTTTTCTACCTATAATTTATTTCCCTTATGAGTATGACAGATGTCAATCATGCTATGCCGCAGTATTTTTAATTTTAAGTCCAGCCCGTACAACTGAACAGATCTTGAAAACAGTGCATAAGCCAGGGTTCATTCCCCAGGTCAGGAGAAATGTTATCGGCATCCTAATTGCCTAATACCTACACTAAACCACGGGTTCCATCATTCTTAACCAAAAGGAATCTTGACCCAATGCTGTAAAGCCTGTCAACTCTCTTAAATATCTATAAGTAGATTCCATTAATATATACGTTACGAAGTTATCCCGTTGGTCTTCCATTAGGAAATTCTCAGTAACAGACCAGAATCTAAATTTTGTGCATGGTGTCATCATCACCATAATTTTAATGTTCTCTTCTTTTTAAGAGGTAATGGGCCGTAATCCACCACGCGGGCCCAGTGCGGGTTGGTGAATGTCACATGTCTTACGAATTTTATGTTCTAGGACATGCCGGTTGCCTTAATATGTTTTTCTACACCGTTTTGGGAGCAGTGGTGATTAAATAATTTCCACAGAGTAAAGTGCCTGCCTGGGTTCGAACCCCCGAACTACGACTTGTAAGTCGCGGCCGTTACCACTGGGCCACCACTGCTCACTACAGCTACACATAAGTACAAGCGAAATGTTCTCTGCCTACGCCTTCAGAAAAACAAGCGTTAGGCTGCAATATGCATGTTCAAGTTCATACCGTGATAAACGACTTTCACCCATATACAGCTTTATATTAAATGCAGTTTTGAAATAAAAACCTTTCTTAAATCAGTTTCATACCTTCACAGATCCATTGCCTGCAAAAGCGGATAGAGACTTTCCTATAAAATAAAAATTTCCGTTTTCAGCCTTCACATGGTTCTCGGTGTGCGAATACATCTTGGCGACGTCGAACATGGCATTCCACGCCATTGTGGTCCGCGACCTCCCTCTGCACGAGCTCCAAGTGGTGTGTCCTACTCACAGTAAAGCGAACTGAACTTGTACATACATAATTTGATTGTGAATGGATTCGGTCAGCGACATGTAACGGAATATGGATATTTGAATAGAAGACTAAGGAAGTTGTACTTGAAAAAGTACGGGATTATTAAGTCCTACTACTGAACATCCCTTGGTAAAACCATCTTAAAAACAGATGAAAAATATTGTTTACTCGCTTACAAATCTATCAACAAGTTCAGTGAGACAACGCATGATGCATTTCGCGTGACGCTTCATTAGTTTTTATAGATTTCACGTGATTCAGTACAAATTATGAAGTAGTTAGCGTCTCCCGTTTTGTGAGCAAATAAAGTATATGTTTAATAGTTATTGGTTATGATTGTTTAATGAACGAATCCTGCTGTAGGTTTCATGAGTAGCCTTATGCTTTAGCACACCAAAGAGGGGTTAGTACGGTGACTTTGAATACTTACTAATTGTAAAATATGTACGTATGTGTAGTTCGATGTTTTGACACGTCTTTCCAATGATATACATATGTATGTACATAATGTATAAAATAGTTACGGTATACATTAAGCAAAAAATGAAGCCAGAATTCTAAATTTTATATTGGCTGTTTCGGTACATATATACAGTTTAGGAACACGTTTCCACTGTTTTTTAAATGAATTATTATTTGTCGTTTTATTTATATCCACCATGTGCAAAAGCAACACGTTTTACGGTATTTTATTCGTTCATCATTTCTTATCTTCGAAGGTAAGAAAGAAAGTTTGTTAGTAAAACAAAACAAAATAAATCACTCACCTCCCTACCTAGAAAACTATCTACTATTAAGACCATAATAGAGGTCCTTCTTCCTTGTCAATTTTTGGGTCAAGTTTGATCAAGCTTTACCAAGTAGTTATAGAGTGCTAGTTAATTATAGAACTTTACCTATTAATTCAGGAAGATAAAAAAGTGTATTTAGATATTACTTACATAATAGAGATATAAAATTAATCTAGATAATAATTGCCTTATGTATTTTATAGTGTTAAGTGGGTACTTTGTGTATCTGCTGAAAAATAACCTCAAAGTTTTAAACATCGATCCAAAATGTGAAAAATATGTCTACTGAACTTTTTGAAGCCCGACACCACACTGCCCAGTAATAAAGGTGCCTGGAAAACTTGCTCTGAACACTTCGGGCAATCGCACTCAGAGGACAAACAATTTAAATGATAAAATTATTATTAAATAAAGAAAATACAAGCTCTAAGAAGTAGAGCCTCTTATAGCTTAGAATTACGAAGTTTAATTTAGGCTACTTTTTTGCTTGAACATTTTTATTAAAGTTTCTTGCATTGTGCCAGTTATGAACTGCACCGTTTCAGGACCATAAAGAAGGTCCGTGTTTCGGTAAACTAGGAAAACTCTTCTCGGGACTTTAATAGGACTTAAAATACCAGTGTTTTGTAGTTTCTCTCTTTACAAACACTACAAAAGATACAGTTATTATTGGCGGTTACGAAATGTACCATTACACATATTGCATAATGTTTTTTTTACTGGTAGCAAGGCCGTAGCCAATTAAAGTGTCATTAAACTCTCCACTCAAATGACTGTGTAGTATTTTAAGTTTTTTAGTCTTCCGATCCTTTCAGGCTACGGACCTTTAGTCTTAATTTTGAAGTGTCCCAAATAATAAGGACCCTATTGCTCCTAATGCCAAAGCAGCATAAATCAGTGGTGCCTTTTAAAAGTTGTAAATCCAAAAGTAGTGACAGTCAAAACTCAGAATAGTCGGAATGAAGCCGTCAGAGCAAAAGTATTTTTAGTATTTTTTTTTATTTTTTTTAGATAATTTGTATTTCCCATGAGTGTAATAAATTATTTTTAAATTATTTTTTTGCGTTTCTTTTTTTATTGTATATTTATTTTAAAGAGATGAGTTACTTAAATAAAAAGTAGTAGGTATTTTTTATTTATTTAAAATAAGCTCGCGCTTGACCACTATCTCACCTGATGTAAGCGATGATGTGGTTGACGGTGAAGCACGTTGAAGAGCCCTAGATTCTAGCTATCGGGAAACACAGACTCCGGCAGGGAATTCCACTCCTTAGCTGTACGCATAATGAAAGTAATCCCGAAAATGTTTGCGTATGGGTGGGATATCCACCATGTATCGATGGCGCATCGCCTCTAGTAGTTCGATGATGAAACGGGCTAGGCGGAATTAGATGCGATTCCATCACACATTCCCCATAATATAACCGATAAAAACCGACAAGCTGGCAACTCGGCGACGGTGTTCAAAGCTGGAGCTTTGACTTGACCAGTTTCTCATTGCCGATGAGCCTCTTGGCCCGCTTTTTGATCGACTCTAGTGCATCAAGCTGGTATTTGGCAGATCTGTCCCAGAGATGAGAACAGTACTCCATGCATGATCGAACTTGCGCTTGATACAAGTTGAGCAGTTTTTCCGGTGTGAAGTATCTTCTCATCTTTGCAAGGATCTCCAACTTTTTGGCAGCCAGCTGAGCCTTTGCCTCAATGTATGGGCCAAAATTGAGAGTCGATGTCAACGTAACGCCAAGAAGCTCAAGATGGTCCGTTATTGGTACGGTCACATCTCGTAAAGATGGAGCCGGGTAAAACTGGCTCTTTTTAGCGGCAAAAAGACTCGCCTGGCTTTATTCAGAAACTATTTATTCTAAAATTTAAAAAATAATCCAGATATTGTCGTAATGTCAAGACAAAATTCGGTTTGAGGCTATTGGCTAGGATTGGTCCTTACTTTTTAGAATGTAAGTCACCTCAACTTGAAAGATTCGCGCTGTAACATTAAAAACTTAATTATATAATAATCAAATTGTAGTTACGAGGTTGATTAATAAATATTAGATAAAGCACACTGTGAGCCGAGACATTTTGGTTATTTCCGCCTTTTCCGTATCTACAAATTAATTATAATTGTCTAAAATCAATGCTTTCTTCTATTAATTCTTTAATAACTAAAAAGGACCAAAATTATTATTATTATTAATTATCATACAATGTATTCAAACCAAACATATCTTAACTAAAAATAATGGACTACCTACTCGAGTAATTATTTTTATTTAAGAGTTATCTCTTATTATGTAATACCTGTATAGCCTCTGAAAGGCTTCAATTTAACACCAGTGGCAAAAAAAGAGTGAGGGAACTGCCATAAATTTTCTTTATAATTTCGATGCAGGTGTAAATGTTTTAAATTCTTGATTATCAAAATCAGTGGCCTTCACTCAACATCGTGGTTTCACTGTGACAGAGAGACTATGCACTATCTGGATTAAAACTATGTGGATCATTCTTTTTTTTTCGTTTTTAACTTTAATATATATTAGTTAGTTTTTAATCATGGTCTGGCAGTTTGAGTAGTTTTGCGGCCTACCCTAATGTCCTTTCTTTGGTGTTGTACGTCGAATCGTTGAGCTCCTAAAATTCTGAGTAGAGCTGCACGGTTATTGACAAATGCGTGCACTGGCTGGACAGGTCCACTCAATCTGGCTGGTTCTTTCCTCAAAAGACCATTTCAGACATCAGTCTACATGGTCTTCACATGATCTAACCAAGATTTTGTTTGGACTTTAAAAGAGACTGTGATCTCTGAGTTTGTTTCGACCTTTCTTCTCAGAGTAGTCAGATAGGAAACGCCGACCACATCTAGTTTTAAAAAAATATGATCGACATCGATAAAAGTGTTTGTACAAACACTTTTATCGATGTCGATCACAGACCAACTTACAGAATTAAGGTCATTTATCCTGATTTATCCCCTTTACACAGTGAAACTATGATAATTTTGTCACATCACAGTAAGGTTCAGGTGCCAGTTTCTTTAATTATTCAAAAGAGTAATGCACATTAAAAGTTGAGTAAAAAAATAAAACCGTAGTTTTAGTTGTAAAAATAGATCTGTTTGGCCTTTACCCATTTGTAAGTATAGTAAATGTATGTATAGAGGGTTGTATTAATTAAATTTGTTATTCCATTTTCTATGGGATTTTAGCACCTTCCGTCATCGCGCCAAGCGAGTTGATAAAAATTTTCTTTATAAAGTTTGTATGGAGGCAAATTGTGAAAATTGGGTTTAAATGTTAATTAGGAAGGAGTGTCCAATTAATACATTTATCTGGACCTACTAGAAATGTAATACCTAGTTTATTTAAACACCGTTGTTACCTAGTTTAGTCCTTAATCCGCTGCAAGCAACACTAGTAACACAATATAAGGTGCCTAGTGCCTGCCCCAATTATGTTAGTGCTAATATTTAAATTATATTAAAGTTAAAATTTTGAGTACCTACTTTGCAATAAAAAGTATATTTTGATTTATATCTGCATAATTATATAATAATACCACCCTGTTACTAGCGCAGTACAGGGCAAAGGCATCTTACAATATACAGAATTCTCATACCGAGAATTCTGTATATTTTAAATAATTAAATTTATTTATATTACATATTTCATATTCCTAATTTATGTTAAAATAAATGAAAAGCCTTGTAAAAATTTGGTTTACCAAAATATAACAAAAAAATATTAGTAAAAGTAAGTAGGTACTTAACTATTAAACTAAATTAAAAAGTAAATTATGTATTAAATGACAAACAATGAATTGATTATTGAGATAATTATGTATAATTATGTCGTTGTTAAATTTTTAACCTTTTGTTGGTAAGTTTATTAAAATTATTATATTATTATCTATACATTTAAATGCTTTAATATTATAATTAGGACTATTTATGTATTAATCTAGAGTTGATCCTAGTTGACAGCATATTATATTATTATATATTATAAAATAATGTGTACGAAAATAAAACACAGAAATCAATTAATAGTACCATAGGCATAGATGATCAAATTTATTAACTTTCGCTAAAATTTGATACATTTACATTAAGTTATCCAGTTATTTATGTTCATTAAGAAATTAAGGTAATTAAGTATTGATTAGGTATTATTAAAGTTAATAGTATCATGACTGAGTATGTTTTTGCTGTTATTCAATGAATGTTAACATTAATACATTTTTAATAGTTACCGTATCTACTTTTAAATTAAAATCTGCTAAACGAATAAAACATTTATCCGTTTATGTGGGCAGACATTTGTTTTTAACAATAAAATATCTCGTAATAACTTGTACTTTTATTCCCTATGCTTATACCAAATTCGTAGATAATAATATAATACACAAGACAACAGTCAATTCATAACTATCTACACACCAATTTTTACTAGGTACAACAACAATACTTTTACTACGATAATGCTGCATTACGCTATCAGTAAGATCAAGTCAAACGTACCTGTTGGATAAGAATAATCTAATAATGTAATCTCATCTTTGAGACGTATACATATGAGTAATGACAACAATACTACAAACAAAGTGCAACAGAAGTTTGTTAGTAATTTCTAGAAAGAAAACAGTAACACCGCTAATAAACATCAATACATCTTCTAATATCGTCAACATTGAGATCTTACTGAAACAATTCAAGAAATAACTATCTGAAACATATTTCAAATTCATTTCTTATTTCAAAACACAAAAATCATTTATTACATTGCATAGAATTTAATATAAACAAAAATAAATAAGAAGTAATCAACATGACTATTAGTGTATCATCCAACAGAGCCATCTATTGGCATTTTCAATACAAAATGTTTTTCAATAGATGGCGCTACGAGTCTTGAAAACACGAGATAGAAACAAGCGTCATCTCTTTCATATCAAAGATGGCGGCAATCGGGAGCTAGGGCAGGTACTAAATGTATATGTGTTGGTGTATACGTGTATAAAATTTCACGTTTGACCACTCTGGACACGCACACATGCATAGAAAACCGGGTGAGCGCGGGGCAAGGGGAGTAACGTCCGTGAAGTTGTGTCAGCATATGCGCAAACGAGGTGCGCATTCGTCGCGTGCGTTGTCGGGATTCTTTGTGCCATTCTTCGCATACCAATAAGAGTATATTCTTTAAATTTACTCCTAAATTGACATTTAATCAAAATTCGTCCGTTCACCTCATCTTCGGCCTCCATAATAGGTAAGTAAAAATAATTTTTGATACAATTTTCATACAATCAAGTCAAGATATAAGTGATTTTTATTAGGGAATGTCAACAATGCGATCGCGATCCTGCAATATTTTACATAGTTGTCGTGTTTGCTTCGCTGCGACTTCCGGTCGTTCGGGTGTCGGCATTTCGCGATGTAAACATTATCTAGTTTTAGGATTCAGCTGGATTTAGGCAAGCTGTCGGGAATGAAGTGTGCTCAAGGTGCTTTTGTGTTGTTAAATTCGCTTGAGTGTGCTTACTGGGATGGCGCAATTTTCGAAAGACGCGGTATGGTATCGTTCGACTGCGATACACTTCAGTCGCGTTTGTGGCTGCATGCGATTTGACGTATTCTGCGCGCAGTGATGTCACTTGTCAGCTTATTTTATGAAATGTCAAACGTTTTACATGTAACGCGCGAGTGAATAGTAAACAAATTGACAGTGAAATTGATATCGATGCTGTGAAATTATATACGAGTGACATGGACTGTTATTATTCGAAATTTTACCCAAGGCGTGAGTATTTATTGGAAATAAATAGTAAATAAACAATAAAATTCCTTACATAGTTTCGTTCATTCTTAACATAGTTTGGTAAAGTTCGTGCGTAAATTAAATATTTTATGGTTAATTAAACAAAACAAATTACTTGGACCTGTTAATTAAATTTTTTTAGTGTTTTCTCTTATTCTAAATGTTATTTTGAAAGGATTTTAACGTCGGACTCGCCGATAATTACCTTGATTGGGCGTATAGGAAATTAAATCGAAATATTTTTTTTTTGGTTTTCTAAATGCGGTAAAGAAGCACTTAACTCTTCAGTCAGTTTTTATGAATAAGTAAATTAAATAAAATCAAAATATTATTTTGAAATATTTTTTTTTTTTTTTTTTTATTTATTATAATTACATTATAATATAATTAGAGTGTTGATAGTCCAGTCATGAATTTTTAGATATTTACTATAAAAAAAAAAATTGTATTCATTTGTAACAAAAAACAAGTGGTAGGTACCACTTGAAACACTGGAAAACAAAACTAAATATTTTTAAATTAATAATGTGCCGCCAGCTATTTAAAATGTTAAACGGCCATATTTGCTTACAGTGGTATTACAGAACTTTTTAATTTATTGTAAAAATAAACTGTATAAAAGCATTTATTGCACATAAATGCTTTTTATTTTTTATTGTAATATATAATTTGGTTACATAAGCCGCGAAACTACTTATTAAACCAATTAAAAAGATCTAAAAAAATCAATTTATTTAGTCATTACAAGTAGTTAATAAATAAAAAAAATATTATTTGACATTAGTGAAACTAATAAAGGTACCTAAATAAAAAAAATACCCAAAACCCTTTGACTTTAATATCATTGCAAATTATATGAATATGTAACTTAATTGGAATTGAAACCTTTATTCAACAAAACCCTTTGACTTTAATACCTATCATTGCAAATTATATGAATATGTAACTTAATTGGAATTGAAACCTTTATTCAACAAAACCCTTTGACTTTAATACCTATCATTGCAAATTATATGAATATGTAACTTAATTGGAATTGAAACCTTTATTCAACAAAACCCTTTGACTTTAATACCTATCATTGCAAATTATATGAATATGTAATTTAATTGGAATTGAAACCTTTATTCAATAAATTGGGACTGTTTTCTCCTTTTAAAGATTTACTAGAATTTACTTATAAAATATAATTATTAACTTCATTTCATTAATCTTTGATAATAATAACCTTATTTATACTTCTTCAATATCACTATTTGGTGGATAACTTAGCAATATCTAAGTAACATAATTTATTCAGACTTGTAAAGTTTCTTCTGGCTACAATAACTTTTCGCGGTAAAATCTAAAAACTTGGTACCTATAGTAAAATTAACCTATATTGAGTTAGCAACCAAATTACTGGATTTTATCCGATCTGATAATCCTCAAAAGCCGCCGCAAACTTTTTAATTAAAAGTTAGACATTACGCCGTACTTGATAACTTTTGTAAAGGTAACTAATTCTCATACAGGTGTAAATAGCGTTCCACCGATTTAATGACTATATCCCAAAGATTTTGATACTGTAAAGTAATGCGTAAGTATTATAGTTTTCTAGAGATCGCTTCACTTACAGTATCTGTCTGACTCTCGAATGGGTGCCAAGAGTTATTTTGGTCAATACAGTTGATGTTTTTATTGCGCGTCGCGACGCGAGCAAAGCCGACAACTTGCGAGCTGCACGACAACCAATAAGACGTGTAAACTGCTGACGCTCCAGGCCCTCACGCCGCGTCGCATCTAATGGCCGATTCAGAACGATTTATCACGTATTCCGTCTTAGGGAAATTGAATTTGGAATCGTTTGCCCCTTTCGCAGACGGTTATTATGTTCCTTGATTAAAACTTTTTCTTTTTAATACCCTCAACTCTTTTACACATGGCCAGTAATGAAAGTGACACTTAAATAAAACCCACCTCTTTATTCAGAAGGGTTATGAACAATGACTATAAACTGTGGCATATTAATGCAAAGCTAATTGGTGTAGAGTTGATGCGCTCTCCGGATGCTGTAATCGTATAGCCCTGCCCATTCACTTACAAACTCGTATCATATAACAATGTTCAGAGAAGAATGAACTAAATATTAATAAGGTATGTTAATATGGAAGTGATAACCATGCAGGCTTTGTCAAAATATGCCTCGTATACGCAAATAGGAATACGATGAAGAAGCGATCGTAAACTCACAGCCGACGGCAATCAAACATTTCTTCAATCATAATCAAAAGTTATTACAATTTCATTTATAAGTAACTTAACAGCGATATTTAACTTAATAGTCCAACCAATATTCGGTATTACTCCGGTAATGAATTGGCTCACAATTATAATTATCATTTAAGGCTAACTCATAACCAAGACAGTTAAAATTATAATGGATAGAGAATTATGCAATTCTAATGAGCATTGCATAATTACCTTTAGTTACTTAATTTTATAAAGTTATAACTCATCATCATCTGCCTGCCCTTCTCCCATGTTACTTTGGGTCGGCGCAACACGTTTTCTTCTTCCATACCGTCCTCTCCCCCGTCACGCTATCACTGGCTCCCTTTTCTTTCATATCACTCCGCACACAGTCCATCCATATTTTCTTTGGCCGTCCCCTCCCTCTCCATCCATCCACATTCATATTCTAGCTCTTTTAGTAACATGCGTTTCATCCCTCCTCATCACATCACCATACCTGGACAAACGGTTTCCTTCTTCAATCGTTTAGATTTATTCCAAGTAATTATAGCAATAAACCTATGCAAAAATAATAATAATATACATAGATAATTAGATCAATTAAGTATTTATTCAGGTTATTAGTCTTACTATTCAACTTAACCATTGATATCAATTAAACACTCTTTTTTTGAGTTCTTATTGTAGACACAGGAGATAAAAAAGGAAATCTATAAATTAAGTATGTCATAGGGAATTTTGGTAATTGTGTACTACTCATTCAATTAAAGTAATGGCAAATGTGACAATTTGTGACTACATTTATTAGCTTGGGTCTTACCTGTAAAAATATTTGTATATGTGAATGAATATATAAACAATGCAATAATAATTGACTAACAGTGAAAGCTATAATAAGTCTTCACTACTACCCATAAAGGTAAAATTTTAGGATCGGGTCGCCAAAAACCACTCGTACTTACTAAATATCAATATAAATATATAATAATAATATAAATATCTCAATATAAATATATATAAATAATATATAATAATTTAATAAAAGCTCAGAAATTAAAATCAAACTATATTTACGGTACCTTCAGCAATTTTTCTTTCTCACTTGTTTTAATGAAAGATTAATAAATAATGCATACAATAATAAGTTTCAAATTCGATCGGCGTGTTGAATACCCACCGGATATATTGAATTGATTTGTTTTTAATAAATATTAAAAAAATAAATATAACTCTCTCAATAACTTTAATAAAAGCTCAGAAACTAAAATCAACCTATATTTACGGTGCCTTCAGCAATTTTTCTTTCTCACTTGCTTTAATGAAAGATTAATAAATAATGCTTACAATAATAATTTTCAAATTGGATCGGGCGGCGTGTTGAATTTCTACCGGATATGTATTGAATTGATTTGTTTTTTTAAAATAAATATTTAAAATTAAATATAACTCTCTCAATAACTTTCATAAAAGCTCAGAAACAAAAATCAACCTATATTTACGGTACCTTCAGCATTTTTTCTTTCTCACTTGTCTTAATGAAAGATTAATAAATAATGCATACAATAATAATTTTCAAACTCGGTCGGCGTGTTGAATACCTACCGGCAATATTGAATTCATTTTATTTTAATACATATTTTTTTTTTAAATAAATATAACTCTCAACTAAAATCAACCTAAATAATGGTACATTCAGCAATTTTTCCTCTTCAAACTTGTTTTAATGAAAGATAGCTAAATAGTGCAATAATAATTATCAGATTTCTTTTTAATAAATATTTAAAAATAATACAAATAATGTTTAAAAAAGTACATAAATAAAATAAAAATACAATAATAATAATTGTCAAAGTAGATCGTCGTGTTCAATCCCTACACAATATTGAATGGTGCTCCCGGCGGTACCTACCTGCTACCTGCTCATATTGACCTGCGGAAGGTTCACTCCTTTAATCCCCAAACAATCTCGCCGACCATGAAACGTTTCATTCAATATCGTGTGACACGCACCAAGGGTACAGGTGCGTCTTTTTATTTTTCATAAATTGATTCTTTACGTTTGAGGAAGTTGTAAGTTTCGAGCGTTGCGAATTCTGTTCGAAGAACACTCATTACACACACAATCTTTGTGTTCCGTCGGTCAATTGAACAATTATTATATGGATTTGATTCTTTCAATCGAAAGTCGAAACCCGTCGGCGTCGGTTTGAACTATGCTTTCAAATAGGTACTTCTGAATCTGCTTGTAAACGAAGCATCAAATGGAAATACTTACATATATCTTGAATCCAAAATATTTGAAGAAAAGAAGGAAGCTCCTCAGATTCTGCCAAACCTATCAAGCTAAAGAGACTTGACAACCACAGATTTTGAGACACAATACAGAAATAGCAACCAATATCGCCAAGTTTCGGTAAAATTGCAAGTTTTTCCTTTGTTCCTCTTGCCTTTTAAATGACACACGTAGATTGAGTCATGGAGAGATGTAAACGTTAAAAAATTTCACAGCACCGCCTGGAGATATGATTGCGACGAGTGTCCAGTAGCCTCGCTCTATTCTTGGACTCCTATTTGTGGATTACTCTCGCGTGAAACTACCAACTCAGTCCTGGCGGAACAAACTGTATCATCGAAGTAATAGAGTCCAAATTCAGTTTCATTGACACGCCACATCCGACCTTCTCGAGCGTCAAGAGGATTGAAGCGAAAGGACCACTCCTTGCCTCTTATTTATCTTAATTTCGCTCTCCAAAGAAGTGACAAATGAGGATTATGGCTGTGTGAAATCGGTGTCACTTGTACTTTTGTATAACACTTTCCAGAAATGTTTACGTGCGTAATTAATAAAACAATATTAACGAGGTGCGACGCACATGTTGGTACTTTTCCCGCGTTGTCACGTTGTTAGAAAATGTAAGATGAAAACATAGCTTATTAATGTAATAAATGTCACGTAAACGGAGGTGCTGTAATCAAATATATTTTAGCGTGGCTGTTGGTTTGCAAATGAGAAAGATTTTTTAGCATAAAGTGGTGATATTGCGGTACACATTTATTAGAGCCAACGAGACGGATCGATTGTTGCTAATGCCCAACCAGATAAACCAGTTTCAAATGGATTTAATTCCCTTGAGAAAGATCTCAAATTGTGTCTAGTGCGCTTTATGGCATAGCGAAATTAAAACAAAAAAAACTTCGATAGTTAGACTCAGTTACAAAGTTTAGTACGATCGCGCAATTGAGGCGGGACGGGTTCTTTTGAAACAGTTTTATTTATTTCATGCTCATTTATATCTTCTGAACATACAGGAGTATTTTATGTGTTGCTTTTTCGCTATTTATCTATATTTAAGCCGAATTAATTAACTTTAGCGTATAGAGTAGTAACAACTCCATAGTATTTTGGTCAGGGTCATATAACCATACACTTAATGCTGGTATAAGGGTTCCCTTATACCAGCATTAAGTGTATGGTTACGCAGTGTCTCTACATTTTTGCAATAATATGACACAATTTGGATCCAAGTTCTCCGAAAGCGAATTCATAACGCTGTTTCAGCTCCAGTTCCATTTTCAAAAGCATTCAAGTAGCCAATACAGACTGTAGCCAGTTCTACCAACATAATATGACACACCACATCATAATACAGCCGATAGAGCCTCCGGGCAAACAGCTTCCGGTGCTCGACCGTTCCTTTATCGACGAGCCGAGCTTGCTCTTGTCTTGATTTCATTTCATTGATAGAGATGATAAACAAGATTTTTGTAGTAACAGTGTTTTACAGTTGCTGTATAGTGGTCATTGATAAGGAAAAAGGTGCAAAATATAAAGAAAGTGGCCCTTTTCTACGTGTGAACCCTAATTTCGACGGTTTGAGTGTCTGTAACTATTAAATAATATTTGGCACAAAACGACGACTGTAAAATATGTTTTTTATTGTACTAGTCTACTCAAATAATATTTATTAAACCTGCTGAAATTTTCAATAATAAATTAAATTTATTTCATTCGCCTATATGAAAATTCCTACGCTTCCGCTCACATGAAAACATTATTCAACTTTAGATTGTTCGAAAACGAAATCACAGCAGAGTGAACAAATAATTCTCCCGATCGAGTGCACTACATATTGCAGGTAGAATTCGATATGAAGCTCACTCAGAGTTCACTTGTTAAACTATCGTTATAGTTGGAATTGTTTCCGGAGCGCTCGGCTCGGTCTTGGCGATTTAATTAAACTTGTTATTTGTACGTTTTATTTCGCAATTGGGCCCGTGTTCGCTTTGATTGTCCGTCGGCTTGTGTACCACCGACCTTTTGTCTTCTACAAATTTGTAGTTTTAACGTAGTTTCCGATTGAATTCGCTCCAAACTCTATTACAACAAAGTGTTCGGAATACCCGGCGACTATTTATTTTGAAGCGATGGACGCTACACTGTTACTGTGTTCATCTTTCACTGTTCGAGGTTCATTATTATGTATTGTTTCCTCGTTATATTCTCAGAAGTTGACTACGAATTTATTATTAGAACTTCGATTAAACTGGCAAACATAGCAGATATTTTATGAAGAGGACATGAAATATTTTCTTTATTCAATGTTATTATGTGTTTCAAAGAACTGTACAGCGGTTGTAACTTACTTCGTTGTTCAAAATCGTGACGTGTTTTGTCAGGAACTAGGAAGAATCATATTCACTAGTGCTTGTAGCATAAAAATAGCCGACCGGACAAAATTTTAGCGTTCGTTACTCCACTCCAGTGTAGGATTCGCACCAAAAAAAAACTTTTTGCGAAAAATGCTCGTTTGCAAATTGCGCCGGTCTAATGGAAATATCGGATCGGGACAGATGTCGAACCGAACATTTAGAAGTTTTTGTGTTGCTTCATTAGCGATTGCGACGGACACCGGAGACAACATCGGCTAAAGGAAACATTCTAATTTATCAATCTTATTAGAGAAACTTGTTTGTTTTAGCAAATGACACGGATTAAATTCTGACAGTGTCTCCATTGAATCAAAATCTATATTTCTTCCAAATGTTTTCCACCTAAATCAACTGTCAGTCTGTCAGTGACGATAACATTCAATAATTTAATATTTTTTTATACTAGCTTTTTTTCGTATTCTTCTCAGCAAACCCTTTCATTTGATACCTATATCATGGCAGTGCACCAAAAATAACTAATCCACCATCTTGGGCCGTCCGCCATATTGGATTTAGAATGACGTCACTTAGTTAACCATCCATTGTCATCCAAACTAAACGTGTATGCAAAATTTCATCTTAATCGGTGGAGAATAACTGCTTTAAAATTCAGTTGTAAGATTTGACCCGATTTTTCACACTTACATACATACATTGCAAGTTAGTTAACGAGCTTCTAATGGGTAGGGTACTTACGTGTAATAAGGGATAAATAAATAACTAACCCGATACTAGGTATATACATAATTTATAATACCTTTGTACTTGTAATACCAACTCATATATACTTACCCAGTAAACTACCTTAAATTGATTTGTAGTAATTAATCATGTAGTACGTGAATACATGAATATTTTTAGTTAGTACACTCAAAAACTAGGGTTGGCCCGCTCCGCTTTGTGGACAACCCGCCGGTCGTTTTTTGCCGTGAGGTTCACCCCTACGCACTGTAGCGTGTCAATTTTATTCATCGTATTTTATGGGTGATCTTGAAACAGCTTTAAAAATACGAATCTACATCGAAATGGTTTCATTAGTTATTACGGTAATCAAAAGTTATGTATGATCAAAGCTTGAAAGTTGGACGTTTTTTTTAATGTTTCTTTTTTTGTTAAATAAAGGAGATGGCCCACACAGGCTTCTTATGAAGTATTGTGTGTGCGATTTCAATATTATCCTTAAAAATCGGATTTACTTTTTGTGTTTTTTCCATCCGTGTCCTTTACTTTATATGTACGGACAACAACAGATCAGGATACTTCACTTAGACATTTGTATGCACCTTATTGCATTGTAATAAGGGTTCATTTCAAGAGCATATATCTCGTGATCCCGGCAAAATAAATAAAAAAATCTAATTATGAATATAACGTGTTTTTTCTACAATATGTCACAACCAAATTCATAAAGACACAACCATTTTTTCAAAGGGGCCCAAGTTCCCTTACAAAATGGGCATTCTCCTTTGAGCTTAGAACACAAAACCGTTACTTATAGTTCTTCAAAGTATCTCTCAGATACAACGTTGTACTTATGTCCATTCATTCAATTTACCTATAAAGTAATAAACATAGTTAAATACCAGTTTGATGTAATAATGCAATAACCTCGCAATTTAAGCAGTGGAGAGGTGGTTAGGGACATGATTGTATATTGATTTTCACGTGCCGCCGCGCTTTGTATATCCAGCCCTGTGGTCCTTTTGTAATTTAACATTTAAACTACATTACCATACATTTATTTTACAAACGCCCGCATTTTACCCTTTTTAAACCTGAGTTATGTATCAAACAAACGTAACAATTTGGTTTCAACAAACCAAATACATCACTAATTAATACGGAAATTTATCTCTGTAATTAAAGCCGTACCCGCAAATATTTGAATGTGTCCATTCAAAATATTTCATCGAACCATTAGTATGTGTCCATTTACAGTTGGGAATTCACTAAATCAGTGATTTTATTAGTTGAGTCTATGATTTGTATTCAACGCGGAGTTGAGTGTTTAGCCACCGCTCTCCGCTCCGAAGATTGATGTAGCGCCTCCTGCCGCCGACCAGCGCGGCTGTCGCACGATAAATTAAAACCAACTCACATTAGAGGCCGTATATTAAAACTCACTATCATCCTGCTCATTCCTAAATGGAAGTCCTGCGCGAGAACAGGATGGAAACATCGGCGATACTACAGGACCGCTTTTTTGTTATTCCACGACGAGACTAACCGTTAACAGTAACTTTGTTCCTATAATGATGGACTAAGTAAAGATGTTCCGTCCACAATGGACGGAGAAACTTTGTTTTGTAGCTGACTCGTAGAAAACTTTGAATTTCGTAGTGTCATTACTTAGAGTTGCACTATTTGATCTGCTGTACAGCAAATTGGCTTTATAGAAGCAGTTTTTGTCAGCCAATTAATGTGAACTGTAAATTGTCATGAACCACGCAGTGTCTCGCAACCTCATTAAATACACCATGGAGACAAGTATTTCTTACTTATTTAGGTTAAAAATTATGTGTAGCAGCAAGTATGCGAGTGAAGCGATCTGACCAGATTACTCGGTCGGCCATCGCGTATCTGCAATCGGTAAATGGTTACTTTAAGTCTCGATATGCCGAGTATTCCCCATGGAATGTCACCGTCGCCATGCTGCACTTATATGTGCTCGACGGACTGAATTTTTTCTTATCGCAAATGCATTTTCTGCAAGTTTTCAATGCGAGCGACGTGCCCGCTGCTCGCTGGACGCGACGCACTCATACTCAACCGAGTCGCCAGCTTCTTGTGATTTAACTTTATACACTCATCGGCTAATTAATTTCGTGGTATTTACGAAGAATTTCAATTAATCTTATTTATTATAAAGGTTATAAAATAAATTTTCCACTCTGTTGATGTAAAACCTGTTGTTTTGATTTAAATACTAGGTATACGGCACGTGTATGCTAAAAGCTAAAATACTTGGTGCATGACCGGACTTCACCTCTGATATGTGGAGATTATTTTTTTATAATTTGAATATGTCGTAGTTCCCGGCGAGTGTGGATATTAAGCGGCGGGCGGTAATAACCCGGTCGGCTCCCGTAATCCATCACGGGCGCTGCAATCGTCCCGCTGTCAGTCTATTCCGGGATGCTCCGTTTTCGCTAATGATTCCTCGCCGCCGTGAGATCATGCGACATTTACAAAGGCCGATTGCGCCGACGATTTGTATCACAAAAGCTACTTCATCTGGTTCTTGCGACTTGTTTTTATTTTTCCCGCACATAGTTGCAGTTTTAACAAAGCACGGTTTATGCGTTTCGCATAAAGCGCTGCCCACATATGCGACATCGCGTTCCACACGAGAGAGTTTATAATTTATTTGCGTCGCAGTTTTCTGGCGACGATTTTCCCACAGGGGCGGCGTCTCAAACGAGCCGCGCCCGCCCTTTATGTGGTTTTTTGTAGCGGCACAAAATGCCCGGTGGAAAACATTCAGTGATAACTGGTAACAATCGCAGCCGCCCGGATGCTCCCTCCATTCCGCGCATTCCTCGCTGGACCTCGACTGATGCTTTTTCATCTAGCACCGCGCGCTGAGCGCTGACCGAGCGCTCTTGAGTCTCGCGACTCCGGCTCGCGGTATAGAAACAATCAACTTATTTATTGCCCATTCAAACTTTATTATCTGTTACTAACCTGATCTGAAAAGACACTACTTCTTCTCAACTATGATCTTTACAATCAAAACTTCATAAAAACATGGTGGTTGTACAGACTGACCATACACGGAACACTAAAAAGTTTCCTGATTCAAATACAGCATGAAGTTTTCTGATATACCGTCAATCAGATATTTTTCACTTAAAGTAAGAGGCGGTGTCCAAATCGATGGTTTTAAATAACTCTACCTTAATTAAATAGCTTTTAGCCGAATTTTTGTGTTCCACAATGAAAAAAAAGTGTAATGAGAGTAAATTAATTAGTGATTTCAACATAAACTAATGTTGGTCTAATACCAAGAGCGTTCGGAGCCGCGCGGCAGTTCATTAGCAGAGGCGCGCTTCAGTCGCGCGTATTTCATTGTTCCATTGTTTTATTTGCCTCTGTCCGGTGCTTACTGAGAGATATACAGCCTCAGCAAACGCTACAGCTCTGACACCTGTAACCAACACTATTTCACTTCTTTTAAGCAAAGCAAACAACACTTACCCAACGTTTAATTACGCCTTTACGTCATCGTCGACGACTCTCTGTTAAATGTTAATAACCGAGAAGGTATTCCACGAAATTCATGGAATCGTAACGTTTCATGCCTTGCTCTAGTACAAGTTTTATTAATGTCCTATTGTTCCTTAATCGCCGCTCCAGATTTGATATCGCGATAAGTTTCTGTTAAAAGCATAAGTTAAGTAAGTAAAGCGGTAAGGTCGCCGGTAGTTTTTCTCGACCAAAAAGCGTAGCCGTCAGATCTGAAGCCCGATTTGCGTTATCTTTCCGTTCGATCGCACTTCGACAGACATTACTGCGTTGTTGAGAGCCGAAGATGTCGATTTTTCAAATCGTAAACTAGCTTTATTGATATGCGACTGTTTATAAGAATAACTCGTACGCCTACTTGCTTCATTAAGATTTCAAGATCGATTTAGTAATGAGAATGACTAAATGGAAGTTAGTAAATGTCGTGTTTTGGAAAGTTATAATCTCTTGAAAGGATGTGACATGTTCCGTGTGCGACTAGACGATCATAATTAGTCTTAATTTTTCAATGTTTTGAGCGAAGGCGTGACGCTGTGGCACACAGATCTCACGCTGGATGTATTGCTGTTCCAGTTAGCTGACGATAAATCGTATGTTTAGCGACGCGGTGACTTGTATAATTAACAATAGCGGCATTATACGCGATTTCCAAACTAAGCGACGCAACGCAGATCGTTTGTCACGACGCAAATTGCTATTTATGAGGATTATCTATACTTAAACAGCTTAAATCGTTTCGTTGGTTATAGAGAATTCGTAATACTTCTTATCTTATTGTACTACATTCGGTCAGAAGCACAAATTCGTCCAATTACCGACGAAATCGGCGAAATCGCCATCAGATATCTACATACATTCTGCACACATACGGTACACGGGTACATTTTAATTTAATGCTCCTTTGTGTTTGTTATTCCAGTCACTGGTTTATGACTTGATAAATTCACTGAATCCTGAAAATTCCTTCCGCTCCCAGTACCACGTAGTTGTAGCGTGGACCGCAAACAGTACAGCTCATAAATAAGCCATTGCTATTTAGCTAACAATCGAGCTCCGATGGGCATTTGGTCAGATTCCGAGGCAGGCAGCCGTGCCACGTGTGCTCGCCTCCGCATGCCTCGGCCCGAATATGCAGCCCTTGCAACATGAATTTTGGCCCCTATGCCGAATATTCCATGCACATTGGACACAAATAATGTTGGAGAATTATGTGACACAGGTGAAATCGAATTTCGATTACCATTTCATGTCGCACTTGTGTTGTATAGCTGTGTAGATAATGTGCGGTTATTGATTATTATTAATAACTGAGAACTGTACACTCGCAGCCAAACTGCCGAGAGCAAAAACCAATATGGTTTCGCCGAACGTTGGAGAATTTTGGCTTCAGAACAGTTTCAAAGAAAATCCTGTAGTTCAAATGAAAAATGAAAATGGAAACAGTGCCTATTGTAATGAAGATACACGTGCAAGTGATTCTATTCGCACAATAGAATTCGCTATTCTTGAATCATTTTCTTTCATGCATTATAACTAGAAGAGACATTCATTCCGTTTTATTTAATACACTTTTAACGCTTAATGGATTAGGAATATAATTGTTGTGATGGCTATCTTTGAGAAACATTGCTCGCGACTGTACCTATTTACTGCACGCGTGTTTCGTTGTTATTAGGAACATTCTGCGGTCTATATAATTCGTATATGTAAATTAATCAATGTAATTATTAAATCATTTCGCGATACGTATATATTGACTGGGTTTTGATTGAGGTTTAATTATTTCCTAAAATCATAGTTGCGTAAAAAGGCAGTATTACACTGTTATACTGCATAATAATTGTGATATAATTTATTATTATTAGTCACTTTATGAGAACTTTGATGAGTATGTGTTGGTTAAGGAAAATTATTCTAGAAGTTGAAAATGAGGAGCCAAATGATGTAATACCATGGTTTTCATGAATTACCTAACGTGGGTATGACCTAATAAACCCATCTACTTATTGTGGATTCTAAATATCTTTGACATCATTTGCTTTCACAGCTTTTGAGTTAATATAACCGTATCAGTCTTAAAAAGTATTTCATTTCGCGGGCATAATAATTGTGAGAATAATGAAAGATATAAAATATTGTCCTATAAAAATATGTAGCTAAACCAGTTCTCTTATCATTAATTTAAACACTAAATTATATATACACTTTATATATTTAAACTGGAGTGAATATCTGAGTGGAAGCACACTTGAGCATGTCCATCGCTACATCGGGAAAATGGCTTAGTAATGTTGCATCTAGCTCTGTTAGGCAGCGGGATGTGTAGCGTGTTGCGTAGCAGTGTCTCGTAGCAGTGCTACGTAGCACGTTGCGTAGCGGTGTCTCGTAGCAGTGCTGCGTAGCATGTTGCCTAGCACTGGTTACGTAGCAGTGCTGCGTAGAGCGTTGCGTAGCAAGTCTGCGTAGCACGTTGGTCAGCAATGCTGCGTAGCACGTTGCGTAGCAGTTCTTCGTAGCCGATTATGTAGCGCATAACGCAGCGGGTTGCGCACCGGTGCTGTGTCGATCGCGTTGCGAAATAAACGCGTAACATGCTATGTAGCAAGGCGGCGTAGAGTCGCGTAGAGAGTCGGTTACGGTTGCATAGCGATGTTACATACTTTATTTGTTTTACTATTATTAATTATATTATTATTTTGTGTTAAACTTTACGTTATGTTGTATTCGTTTTAGGTAAGTGACAAATGGAAAATTTGCGGTGATCAATAGACGCGATGCATCCAGCAGGGTACTACGCGAATCTTGGTAAGATAGTTCAAAATTACGACATTATAATTTTAAACAAATCATTTTATTAAAAAGTAAACAATTATAGGTACTTTCTAAACGGATTTGGAGAAAGGAAACAAAGTTATCGAATTTTATGAATGCAGAGATTAAAAAGTTTGAGTGACAAGAATTTATCTTGAAAAACCAATCAAAACAATAAGAATAATAGATAACATTACATTTAGACGCCTATAATCCCTCACGTACGAACCTATCAAAGATTTAACGTCCAGTGTAACATTTATTTGACCTAGGTTTTGTGTTCCAAACCGATATAAACTGATAATAAATGAATTAGAGATAAAATCCGTAATTTTTGCGAGAACCACCTCTGGTGCGAAGAAACACGGTAACATTGTACACATTCTTATCAGCTTATGATTTTTGTAGAATTACACTGATAACGGGAATGATCAAAAGATAATGGCATCATTAATTTATTAAACTAACATCAATATACTTTTTGTTCTTTTTCGGTCAAAACGTCTTGATTGTCATTTGTTTCCAAGTTCTTTTCGGTGAAATAAAATTCTCAAATCGAGAATGGTTATCTTCAAGTGGCACCCTGGTTCGTTGCAAGAAGGTATGAAGGAATTACAGTATATTTATTTCATAGTTTATAAATAACACAATACTTGAAGGTATTTTAATAAATTTGTTAACTACGGTCTATATGCTAAATCCTTTTTAAGGAATCTGCCCCAACTCCAGTCGGATCAGGCACCAGGACAGCGTAAAAATAGTGATCGTGGCTATATATCCTGAATAACTAGATATAACTGACAATTTGATTCGTTTGAATTAAGTAAAAGACGTAGAATATAGAGGCAAGCCTGCAAGTCTTCAAAGCTCCTTTATCCTTAACATAAACCACCTCATCTTTAATGGCATGTTGTGACTGATATTCACAGCTAAAAGAGAGAACAAATCAAAACATAATACTTTATTTCAACTAAACCATTTAAAGGTATTTTTGTATTGTCAAACAAAAAATGAATCGATTCGCACATTTGCAAGCGTCAGTAGGTCTCTATGGAAAAGAACATGCAAGAAAGTCCACGAACACTATTTTCCACCAGTTTTAATTACATGTATTTGAAAAATAAATATATCTGAGAACGATGTAAAAAGACGTGCACGTATAAGCGTCTACAGGAAAACAAACAATTAAAAAATAAAATAAGTAATTAAAAACAGGCCGAGGCGTTATGACCAATCCCAACTGATGGCGCCCGTTCACGAACAAGACGCATGGATTAGCATCACTCAGCTCAACCATCAGGATGGCAACCGAATGATCCAACACATGTACCACCATCAGAGAGACATTAGAGAGAGCATAACACGCTCAACTGCCATGACACACATAAGTCAACGAACTACATATAGTTAATAATATAATCTATCTACCTACTAACTAGAACCTAGTCACTTAAATTAGGCAGAGAACTCTCAGTCTGATTTGATGAACACAGATAGACATTACCTACATAGGCTCATTGTTAAGCCAAGCAAGCACATACATCCAGGAGACATTACTTGTTTAATTACTAAGGTCTATCCAACTTATAAGTTCTAGGCACTTGACGGTGTTGCCAGGTACTAGTTTTCATTTAAATCCAGCTAATGAAAATTTAATTTTCATTATCTCTTCTTTTCCGCCATCCTTTTGATGCTTCTTGAGCTGTGTTTTTACGAACTTCTTCTTTGAAAACTACCAATCACAGTTTATAGGTATCTTTATCTCTATCAATCTTAATCAAGCATTTATGTCTAGTTTTTCTGCGGCTCCGGTCTCGTGGACTATTTCACAGTAGAACTGTGCATTTTTCTGGGATGAAAAAAAACCTTTGATATTCAACAAACTTTCTATCAGTTAAACAATAATCGGAATCCGTACTGCCAGAGATTACCTTTTACAAACATATATATTATAAACAAACAAGCAATTTTATCACTCCGCAATATAAGTTCTGAATAGTTATAATTTAAACTCAAATCTTCACACAAATCTTCCTACACATGAACCTCCTGTTTCACCACCATGGGATTTACTCGTAACTCTATTAAATAAATAATGAATTCAGCTGTAAACCGTAATCCGCTGTTTGCCGATAAGCCCCCAAACTGACGGTAGACAAAACCATTCGGTTCCCTGCCTTCCGCAAGCACTCTACCCTTTCCTGTCCATCAGAACCATCTCTATTACACTACTCAAACTCAATTGGTTCATTTATGAACTGAATTTGAAATTTGTCTGCAGTTTTCATTGTAATTGTAGTTTAAAAAAAACAAACACTGCCTACTACGTGTTTATTGACAGCCTAGGAATAGGGTTTTTATAATTGATAGGCTAGCTTTTGACCAATATCTCAACTAGTGATTTCACCCTTCACTTAAAGACCTCAGCCGGGCGAGCACGGTGTCTGTGATAGGCTTGAGTCGCGCATTTTATCACGGTTTTTGCTCCCAAACTGTGATAAAAAGGTTTGACTACCAGTACGCTGTCACAGTAGGCCGTGCTCGCCCGGCAGGTTGTAGCTATCAGAAAACACAGACTGTGGTAAGGAATTTATCCTAATACTAGTCCAAGGCATATTTTGTTCGTTTGCCTTAAAATCTCGCTTTAATCAAATCCCACGCAAATTATACTCAAATTATATTAATTCTTATCTTTCGTTATTCATACTTATTTACCAAACTGAAAAGCCTCTCCCTAGTCTATATCATGAATTCATTCGGTGTCTTCCGTCTAACCGTGATTAAGAAATCAGGGCATTCCAAACTTTCAGATGTATTGTATTTGAAAAGATGAAGAATGAAAGGAAATCTATTGTCCGGCAGTACTTACGGCAACACAGGCTATAAAATGTGAGGTGGAAGACTATAGAAATATTCATTATTACTCATTCAATAATGTACTAAATGTGCATGCTGCGTCGTTGGTCAAATAATCGCAAACTGACCATGGGGGCCTGGGTCAATTCGGCGCTTGAGCATACTGTTAGGGTTTTCCAATAACAACCGGCAGGCTTATTACGTAACAATCAGCAATCATGGCACGATAAAACGCTTTATGTCATAAAGGTCGGAATTACTAGGTCCTATACACTATCGTTTGGTAATCGCTCGCTGTTTTTCAAATGCAGTAATTTCAAAAAAAAAAAATATAACCTTTCTTACCTTGGCCATAAAAACATATTGATTGACACCTTATTCATCAAAATCGGATGAATAGTTCAGGCGCCACGGAGGAACATGCTTAAATACAAACATATACATATAGGCTGCTAAGATCATAACCCTTCCTTTTGGCTTCGCTGTAGTTGGGTAAAAACACACCCAAAAACTCTAGAACTTCAGTATTGAAGAGCAATTATTGCGCAATAGTCGCTATCGTTTTGCTTTTGCAAGATACGTAATAAGCCTGCCGAAGAAGTTAATGGCAATAGACTCGCCTACTTAAACGTAACTGGCTAAATTTAAATGTAATATGGAACTCTGCCTAACACTTCGTCAATTAAAGGCGTGATGTTTCGTTAAGGTTGCCCTAGTCTATCATTCTTCCATACAAACAGTGGCGATTACTCCACTGTTAGACGATGTACGTTCAAAATAAAAAATAGTATCAATTTGTCTCATCATTATCTAGCCCTGTACGGAAACAAAAACATATAAAAGATATATATTTAAAAGTTATGAGCGTCGAAATTTCCATATTTCAACACTAATTTAAACGCATCTTTGGGCGCAAATACATACCATAAGAAGAAGGAAAACGGTACCATACTGGGATAGATTAGTAGTTCAACAATGCATACTCGTATAATTTTATTTTAAACAGATACATTTAGTAGTTTTTCATGATATCCATAATCCCAAAGGTCTGTTTATTAAATACCGCGCGCTCGTTTTCGTCCTAAATCATCATCCATTTCGCAAAAAAAATAATGTGTGTATTCGTATGCGAACTAGCTTTTTATTGTTCATCACAGCATCTATCTCTTTTACACGTGTTGTCGTATGAGATAGCATGCATTTTAACCCCGCGCGCAAATAGTTCGTGCCGTCAACTAGGGCAACCTTATGTGCTTTTATTCCGATCGGATGGACTCTTCTACTACAAATAGTAGGAAATCGTTTCGCGCCAAAGTGCGAATTTCACAGTTGACTTTTAAGAGCTAAGCATTGATGTAATACCTTTTCAACACCCGATTGGACAGTTGATCGGTATAAATTTTAATATCATTGACTTTTAATGATTTGTAAAGTAATTTAAATGAACCGGTCGGTAAGATGGCAACTTGTAGCATTGCACAATTTGCTGAAACTTGCTTATGTATGCCTAGACTTGGAAAAAGGAGTTTTTATATACTTAGGGAAAAACTTTCATTGCGTACAACTAAGTAGTGGAATTCCCTAGTCTGTGTTTCCTGATACCTAAAACCTGGGGACCGTAAAGTCTACAGTGATATAGGTTATTTATTTCTAGGCAAGCGTACTCGTCGAACACATCATTGCTTAGCATGAGATGGGATAGTGGTAGAACACGAGCCTATTTGTTAAATAAAAAAGTCCAATTATTTGCCAGTAAACAAATAATTATGCCGTAATTGTTATCTTATCAAATCACATAATGAGTTATAATTATTAACTCTTTCACTCGAGTTACTGAGTCATTTTAAGAATTATACAAATAGACAAAGGTTTATCGGTTGCATTTCGGGGAGTGTGCGATGGAATTGCATGATCTAATACTCTCACGCCCGTTTCATCATCGGACTACAAGACGTACGGCGATGCGCCATCGGTACATGGTGGACATCCCACTCATACGCACTAAACGTTTTGGGAATACTTTCATTATGCGTACAGCTAAAGAGTGGAATTCCCTGCCGGAGTATTTCCCGATGGCTACAATCTAGGGGTCTTTAAGTCAATAGTGAATAGGTTACTTCTAGACAAGCGTGCTACACCTTCGACCACATCATCACTTACCATCAGGTGAGATAATGGTCAAGAGCAAGTCTATCTGCAATAAAAAAAAATAAGTAATCAATCTTAGAAGAAAAAAAAGAAAAACTCTTAAATGTCATTATTAGTGAAGTGACTTCTAAAATCAAGTTAATGAATTCTAAGCTTGCAAATTGGAATAGATCTAAAGTCATCATACAGGATACATTTTTACCGAGGTTTCGCGGCTGAGGCCAGGCATACAGAAAACCGTAATATCCAGGACAATAAATACTAGGTAGCTTATGTCACTCAATGATAATGTAGTTTTCTATCTCTGAATTTTCGGTATCGGTTCAGTATTTCCGGAGATTATCTCCTACAAAAGAACAATTTATCTTTTGACAAGTAAAATTTAAAAAACCTTCGACACTTTTTTATTGCATGCTACTTAATTTTTCTATTAGTAGACATGCTTCGATCGACAATCTATTGAGCACGTTATTATGACATCTTGCGAAAACACCCCGATTCAAACAGCAAAACGCCCATAACTTTTGAACGGCTAAACCGATTTTCATCAAACATAGCTAAGAACACTCAATAAAGTTTACTTTTACCTAACCTTTCTAAAAAACATATTGAAATCAAAATCAGTTCATCCGTTTAGGAGCTATGATGCCACAGACAGATACACAAATACACAGTTACACACGTCAAACTTATAATAACATCCCTCTTTTTCCGTCGGAGGTTAAAAATAAATTTTACATTACAGATGATTGAAAGGCGCTTTTTCTGTTCTGTGATTGATTGTGTCTAAGACAAAACGACCGTGATTTTTGGTAAAGTTAGCTTATTCTCTACTAAATATTTTATTTCCACGATTTTTCAGTTCAGTTCCAATGTGAAAGATTAGAATAACACATGCAAATTAATAGGATTTCCTTCAACATAGTAAACAAAGTAACATTCCAATTCGATATTTGGCTTGAATACTCCTGATTAACAAAATAAATTCAACACTGAAGCCTTTGAGGTGAAATGGATACTCTCCAATAGCCATACCATGTAAATATTGGCCCTTTTCCCTTTGTAGTCCGTGTACACTGGCTGCCAATACAAATACGCTCCTCTAATTGCTATAGTCAGGTTGTGTGCAACGAAGCGGAGTCGGGAACCGATTGATTGGCCAATTTATACACCACTAATACACACCACTGCCGAACTGTTTAGGGGAAACACAATTATTTAGCTAATTCTAAATTAATAGCCCTCCTATTCGATTGGCTTTTCAGTTCAAATATCGAACAGTCACTAATTTTTTTTGGAAAAAATAGTTTGTTTTTCTTTTGTTATGATGACGATTTGTTTGGCCAGTAGAACGATGCATATGTTTTTTTTTTGAAAATAGAATAATGCTATCTTTGTAAGTTTTCCTAAGCATTTAAAAATTGTTTTGACTTTAGTAGCTAATTTAAACTGAATAGCGCTCCTCTCCAATTCACATTTTAGTTTATATATCACTAAAACTTTTTTGGATGAAAGTCGAACTATCACTAACTTTTTTGGGCCGAAAACGTTGTTTTTTCCGGTTACGGATTTAAAACCTTATTTGGTCAATCGTCTGATGGATCGATGTTCATAAAAAGAGTAAATAAGAAATAGACTTTTGTTTATGGTTTTGTTTACTTTAGCTTCCAAACCTTATAAAAAACTATCACCAACTTTTTTGGATTAGTTAAATAAAATGATAGGTTATTATGTCTAATATCATAGACTTTAAACTAAGGACCGATGGCCCGATGCAATTCAAAATTATTATTATATATTGCAAGAATGAGGAAAAAAAGGCGAACCTGCTATTTTTTTTTTTTTTTCATTTATTTTCGGATTTGCCACAGTGAAGAAGGGCTCATCTCCATTATCTATACCAATATTATAAAGAGAATTTTTTTTTGTATGTTTGTTTGTTTGTACCGAATAGGCTCCGAAACTACTAGACCGATTTTAAAAATTATTTCAGCTATGGAAAGCTACATTATTCTTTTGACGGGAGCGATGCCGCAGGGGTCAGCTAGTAATTTATACTTTAACTAAGATGAAAAAGCACATTTAGATGGAAGTAAAATGAAAAGACGTATTTTGCGTAGATGAGTCTAATCTTTCAATGAATAACTACTTTGATAGAGAAGTAAAAAGGCGCATATATTCATTAAGTTCCGCGTGTTATAATGAAAAGACGTAACTGGCTATTGCACCTATAAATTAATTTGTAAATTAAGGCTAATTCTAGGAGAGAAGGACATATAGGTATACCACTTGCGGCTTTTCAATTTAGTACACCACCTCTTTTAGTAGACGTATTTGGTATTATTTGAATAGCCGCAACATTTTAGTTACTAAGGATGAAAGTCGTAAATAATAAAATGCGCTTTTTATTCTTAAACTTAATATTATGAAAATATACTTTCCTATTTACTTTCCTGGTTCCTTTTTGCTAAAAAGGAACACTCCTTTTTGCAAAAAAAAATACTATCTACAAAAATATGATAATACTAAATTAAGAGGAGATTTGGGCCATAAAATGGTACTTTCACAGAATTGTGATAAATGCAATAACTATATCACAGCTTGGGTTTGCCCGTTTTCAACATATTTTTTTTCCATATTGGTCTTGTCTGGTTAATTTCGTTGCAGGATCCAAGACATTTAAATTCATTTTCCGGTACTTCATCGAGCTTCATTGCATCGGCGTTTTTCTGTTGGTTGCCACTGTTGATTCTGGCTTTCAGGAGTTGCAGTGGGAATAGTGAGGTAGGTTTGTCCCAAAAAAACTCGCTGCCTATTCATAAATGGTGAAATGAGGATAAACCTCTGCCTTACCTTCTTGTCGGGGGATACTGGCGTGATGTTATGTTAAGCTTTTAATAAATGTAGCTTCACAAAATCACCTCTAACATTAAACAAACTTTTACCAGACAGATCATTTTAAACACGAAAGATCATTTTTTAAACAGCGTGCTGTCTTCTTGTCGTGATGTGATAAATGAACTGATTAGGATGAAGTACCGGTTCTCACAATATAATTATATAAGGATGTAAACATTAAGCATATCTTTGTACAACAACACAGTTTTGCGGGAAGCCCTGAGTTTCTGAAATGTGTAAATATAGAGGAAGTTATTGTACAAATAAGACTTATTTGGACTCTTATTTTTCTTATTAATTGCCAGTACAATCACTTAGCCAATTAATCTTTATAATTTAGTTAACATCAATTTTTTTTAATTGTCTTTATGCTCGCGCTTGACCACTATCTAACCTGATGGTAAAAGATGACGTGGTCGACACAGAAACACACAACACAAACACAGACTCCGGCAGGGAATGCCACCCCTTAGCTGTACGCATAGTAAAAGTATTCCCAAAACGTTTAGTGCGTATGGGTGAGATGTCCAACTTGTATCGATGGCGCATCGCCGTACGTCTATTCGTCCGATGATGAAACGGGCTATGCGGAATTAGACCATGCAATTCCATCGCACACTCTCCGAAATGTAACCAATAAAAAACTGACAAGCTGGCAACTCGGCGACGATGTTCAAGGCTGGAGCTTTGACTTGACCAGCGCCTCATTGCCGATGAGACTCTTGGCCCGCTTTTCGACTGATTTTGCGGTGAACAGAAGAAATTCCTACCTTACCTACTTTCCTTCGACTCTCTGTATAGGGAATTAATATTTATTGAAGGTTTAGATATCCAACTCATAAATTAATCGACATAAATTAATTAGTAATTACGCTAACTGATCATTATTGTATTGTCTGTAATGAATAGTTATGACTTATCGTACAGGCACAAAAGAAATACTGTTTTTCATTAAGTAGTTTTCCGGGCTCAGTATATCACACAGATCGACCTTCAAGGTTAAGCAACCCTTGCCGAGGTCCATCTTGGATTGTGACCATTCGTTTTATACCGAAACTCCTCCGCACCTCGGCACTTGCACGTCCCTTAAATGCATGTTGTTGTAAAACCGCAGCATATGATTCAAACCGACTATAAAATAAGAATATGTGCTCGCTGCATGTTGTTGTATTTTAAGCACAAACAGGACAATATTTTTGTTCAGTAGAAATACTATTCCGTAAAATAATGATATTTTTTCCCAACACTAGTACAATACAACCATTTTCTTAAAGGCCCTCGGCAATCATCGCATTTCCGAATGCAAATTTTCATATCCATTAATTTTGAGATTGATCGTGTATAATACATAAAGTACTTTATTATTGTTTCGTTTTGATTTCCGTGTGAAATACATAGAGCTGTAAAAATAGCAGCTTTCCTCCCATTTTAAAAATAGATTACATTATGTTAAAAGAATATTAACAACTCTATATACTTCCAAGTTGATTAAAAGCGTCCGGTCTGCACTAAGTGCAAAGGGCAACTGATAGAAATCCGACGACTGAAGAAACACGAAATTTGCCGAGCTTTTGTGCTTTTATGCAAAATGCTTTCATGCATTTGGGTCGGTGGTCCCGGCTGTTATTTGAAGATCTTTGGGAGTCGTTACAGTAGTCGGACGCCATAATATCTGACACCAGTCTTCCAAGCCAAGGGGCATCGTGTTAACCAGTTACTGGGTTGTGAAGGTAATGAATGGTAGTCAGTCCATGAAAAATACAGCTAGGCAGATTGAGTTTTATCAACGGGAAAAACAAAACACTGTGTGTATCTTCACAAGCTTCCAGGAAAAAGTCTGTCAACTTAAGAAGATGGCTAGATCCAAATGGCACATGGCGTCCGCGCATAGGAACACCGGTTGCCTGAGGCGCACACGCGCTCAAAATGTTCGCATCAACGCTAGAAACGTCGAGTTTATCGCTAAGAATAACCATAAAAGTATGATTTATAAACGTCGCCTCACCATTGGCTCGTGCAATAAAACCGTCGCATTGTGCCATACGCGGCTGAATCGTGCCGTTTCTATCGAACGCGCCTTAGTTATGCATAAAAATGTTTTCATTGGTGCCCACCGGTAATTTCCACATAAACTTTATTCATCCCAGTACCGTCAAGTAGCAATCAAACTATGAAATATACGAATAAAACACGTCCTTTTGTATGAGAATATAGCTTATTTTAGTAATCGTCGTATTAGACTCACTCGTCAATAAACGACATGGAAACTAATTCATTATCAAACCATTGATGCAAATCCTTTGAGCTATTGAGAATGTAAATTACAGACAACATGCGTTTACGTTAGACATATCATATTATTTTCTCTTATATTGAAGGTTCTCGAGTTGATCGATGCGGAAATTATTATGGTAATACAAACAACTCGGCACACATTACCTACACGTATAATTCTGTTGAACTGTTTCTGTATCTAGTTAAAAATCTGGTTCTCTACCGATATCGGTAGTCGCCCAAATCTTATCAGCGTGAACATTGTGTACAACAACACAATCATTTCCTAAAACTAATTGCACAACAGAATGCATACGATTAACACATTAATCACCGAACATTACATGAATGGTACTGATGAGGGTATGAAGGTACACCTGACTTAATATTTATCTGTGCTGACCTCCGCTCTTAACAAGCGTTAATAATGAAGAGTCGGGAAGTGTAGCGGATGCAGCGTGCAACGTGCAACAGCGCAGCACTCCCGACGCCTTCACCGCCCGCGACGTGACATAACACGGCCCCGCCCACGCCCTCTCGCTCGCTCCCCAACCGTGCGAGCGAGACGCCAACACTCCCTCCGTCGAAGCCTCCACGCCGCACTGTTTCTAAGAAAAGCCAACTGTTATTATCGCCACGGATTGTTCTCGAGCTCTCGATTATTTTGCTCCTCTCATGAATGAACCTCGCTGCTCGCCCGCAGGTGCGCACCCTCGAGCGCTAAATTTCGACAGCAATTACTCATTTCTAAAATGGTACGTATAGTTGCACGCCAATTTCCAGCACGCCACAAGATAATTTCCAGTGGCTGATGCTGCTACGCTTTCGGCTAATTTGAGGCTCCACAGGAAGTTGCGATTTGGAAGCGCTTTCGCCTTGTTTTGATTAGCCCTTGCTTGATTTTTGCTGTCAATCCGCCTACTCGGTTTCGCGAATGGATAAATGCCCGCCGGATCAGCCATCAATCAGATAGCTATTGGCACCGATGCACGCGATAATTTCGGCATCTGCGTGGAGATTTAGTGATAGCTGCCAATGATTGTATAATCGTATTACAATTGTACTAATAAACACTTTACATGTGTAAGACAACAATGCTTCTGTCGAAGGAATTCAAAATATACGCACATACCAGGAAAATAAAACAAGGCGATGTTGTTAAAGATTATTCAAGATCTAACAATAACTAACAAAAATACAAAAAAATATATTACTCTGGAAGCGTCACAAAATACAGAGCAAATGATTTTAGGTAAATGCTAAAGGACTCTTTGCATTATTTCGAACAAATAACTGGAAATCATGTCTGCAATCAAAATATAACTGAACCAAGTACTTAATCTCCTTTCTCAAATACGTAATCCAATTTAATTGCAATCATCTGAACAAAAAAAAAACAACAACAAATGAAATAGAAACTAAACTGCAGAATAAATTACAATATTGAGAGAAACCTTTAAATACTATTGTCATCCAATCAATTTAAATCCGTTCAGATAAATGCTGTTATTTTAACTGTGTCAATAGAACAAGTACTGAAAAATTGCGTAAGAACTGCAGTTCGGAGCACCGTCGGCAACCACAGTTACCGTATATAAGCGACTTGCTCTTTCTTCACCTCGCCTGGTACTTTTCTTTTCATTATTGCGCTGTGTTCTAACTAAAACATCTTTAATGAAACTATATGAGTGACCCATTGATAAAAAAGCGAGGAAGCAATTCTTAAAGGTACTGGATACTTGCTCTGTCTTCACCCCTCCTAGTACTTGTCTTTTCATTAAGACCCTATATTCTAACTGAATCTACTTGAATGAAAACATATGAATGACAATGATAAAAAGCGAGGAAGCAATCTTGTGAAGAGATGTTGCCAGTTAGTATAATAATAAAAGGTACCATTTAATAGCAACTTGCTTCTCTTCACCTCTCCTAGTACCTGTCCTTTCATTATTGCCGTATGTTCTAACTATATCGACTTCAATCAAACTAGATGAATGACCCAATGAAAGAAAAGTGAAGAAGCAATATAAATATATGTTGTCAGTTAGTATAATAATAAAAGGCTCTCCGGCTCTGGTGTTAAAGGCTATGATTGGCGTCGTTTCGGCACTGGAAGTGGACAAACCGGTTGCCGCACAGGCCGGTAACAGTAGCCTTAACGATTGTTGGACCACGATCAAATTATACCTTGTTCCGATTTGTATGCAACTAAAATCTACCGACCGTCTCACACAGAATCCGACACACACGTTGCATCTGTTGCGTTCACTTCTATTGCAGCATTAGAAAGAGCATTGTCTAAAACATTATATATCTCCGATGTATACAAATTGGAACACACTTATTACGGCACTAAAGGTACACAGTGTTTGCACAAATATTTGATGATGGATGTCAAGATAAGTAAAACCATCTTTGTATATCATCTCTGTGTGCCTTATTAGTCACACAGAAATGTGACTTAGATAAATTTACTTATATGGAAATTCCGAGCCTATAAGTAAACATTATTAACATGCTGCTAATATGCAAATCATTGATATATTTCCGTGTTTGCTTCTATTATTTAGATAATCTCGTTGATGTATTTGGAGTTATGTTTAAAGAATACAAACTCAACATGCTCAAATTGTATGGAACCACCGAGCCAACACAATTGAGATAATAAATCTGTAGCATCGCAATCTAATAACAATACTAAAACAGACAAGTTGAAGATAGTGGAAGGAATCAGCCAACAAATTTGCATGTTTTCCTATAGACGACTTACGTTGCCAAGTAGCCGTGACGTCAATCCCACTACACAATTATCGGCAAGCTATTATCATAAAAATAGACCCATTAACGTTAAAGGAACCGTTGTACTTTTTTGACGGACAAATACGCTGATGTAAGTGATTAAGATTTACTATTGAATATTTTTAAACGGCAGCTTGTACTCAATAAATTACACAGACGTTTAACAAGACAGGCGTGTGGACAAACATTGGCTATGACTGTCCCAGTTTTGGCACTACTTACTGCATTGTGATTTGTTCTAACGATTTACACGGAACAAAATTGAAAATACCAATTAAACGTCAACTTTGATGTTAAATTTTATGAATGTGTAAGAATCGCGCGTTTTCTCTGTGGGCAACGTAGAGGCAAAAACATGTAATGATTCACCGAGACGCGATCATTTCCACCGAGTCGGAAAATTCCTGTAATCTTGTAGCTCTAAACTTTCTTCAGCGATCACTGCACCGATTGATAGTCACACGCGAAACACGTGTTGATATGCCGCAGCTAGAGAATACAATCCCAAGCATGTTTTTCAATCCCGGGATTACGGGATTCTTGAGCGTAATCTCGGGATCCCGGGCCTATCCTGGGATTAGACTATGAGGTTTCTAATTGGGCTCAAAATAAAAATAAGCTTGAATAATAATAAAAAATGTTTTTGATGTAAGGCACAACACAAATCCCAAAAACTAAAGTTTATCAAGAAATCAAAAAGACAACGCAAAAAACTATTTAGAGTTTAGAAAATATAATCGCAGAAATATCAAAGCATCCAATGTTTGACTTCCAAGCCTGCTTCGTAGTTTATTGCCAACATAAGCAGCAGCTCAAAACGCTCGCTCAGGTTCTACGCTGGTTGGAGTACGGCCGACGGCGTATCTAAGGGCTTTTTTTGTCGCTATGTAATAAATGCTATTAATATAATCTAGGCAAGTTTATTGTCAAGGAGCAACGGACTACGGAATATAAATTAGACTTGTTTGTGGCAATCCAGAGCCCGAGATTCGCCAAGTACAGTCCCGGGATTTTCGGGGCCAGTAAACGGTCGGGCTCCCGGGATCCCGAGATTCTTAATCCCGGGATTGTATTCTCTAGCCGCAGCCGTCTTGACACAATATATCGCTACATTTAACTATCTGCTTCTGTGCAGTTTATTTGTCTTTCGCATTTTCGCGGAACTTTGTTCATAATACAAGCTTCGTATAACCTTTTCATTAGATGAGATAAGTGCGGTGATGACGGGATGCCTAGTCGCTACGCGTTTTATTAGCTAACTTACGTCTGTAGAACATTCCTAACTAACGTTTTATCGTCGTTAAGATAAGAGAACCGAAGTAGTGGTGACATCACCACGTCACAGACCATGTCTTGATAAAGAAAGTGTTCAGTAGGTAACCTTTACTAGATAAGATAAAGAATGAAATCTGCTAATTCACAATAATACTCGTTTTAAAAGCAGGCCGGGAAAGTTATCGAGACCGGTCTGTGACTAATTACGGTAACAACCATTAATCGAGAAGTAGACGAAGGCCAGTTAAAGTAAATCCTAATTGTTAAACAGTATCAAGTCGAATAAAAATAAAAAGCCGTAATGTACGACTTCCCCGAGTTTCGTGAACGGCACCTTTACTCAAGCGGAGTCCACAGCACAGACAACAGAATATCGGATCGAAACTCGAAATCTTAAACCTGTTTTCTGAAATCTGTTGTCCTTATCTGGTACACAGTAATGCATATTTCTGTTCTCTCTCTGTGAGTCACCGTTTCTACGTATCACACCGGCCAGTCGCTCTACGCACTTCATGGCCACTCGCTCGACTTCGTCACGCTTTGGCTGCTATGACTGGTCAGTTAATGCGACAATAAATTAATGTCCAATGTAATAAGTAAATAGATTTCTTACAAAAAAACTTTTGATCGTACAGTTCCGCTCTTACATTTCGAAATCAGGCACGGTATAACTGACGCACATTCATTGGTTCAATTGACACGGTACGAGTTTTAATATGTAGTTGCAATTCAATAACATTTTCTTTATTCAATTCATTGGCAATGGGCGTAATTAATTACACAAATGTAAATTTTACATTTTAAACGGAGGGATTGAATTGTCCGCCATGTGTAATATGATCAGAAAATCCGTGATGCTTTATGAAAAAGCAGGCAACTATTGAAATAATTGATATAGTGCATATATCAAAATTTAAACTATCTTTCTTTTAACCGTCATCGTGTCCAAAACCGTCTCCCAGGTGAAAGGACGTTTTATTTGTCATCATGCCATCGAGATTAAGAGAATAATTTACAACACTTTAAACGTTTATGTGCCATTTGGCGTGTTCTCTTATAAACATTCTCGTCTCCGGTATGGACTTTATTTTAAAACTTTCTTCAGCGGATACTGACTCTATATTACTCTCAAATGTTATTGTATCTGTTATGTTAACTCTATTGAATCTGAATTGAATATCTTATGGTTGCTTTCTAGACACTTTATATTTAGGTCTAGATTCTGTCTCATGGGAAACCGTCCTACCATTCTCAGTATCATTAAGGATCTACTTATGATCTATCTCTGTTTGTGTAGTATAATTACCAAATAATTCCATACCTTATGTTATAAGGTAAAACAACAACTATTGTGTAATGATATTGCCGCTAGTTTGGTTAACATTGACTCAAATCATGGTCAAAGTCAATCTATTAGATATGTATTGATAATGATTCATTTGTTTATTGATACAACGAGTGGCGCCGAACGAACACGCTCGGAGGTGTAGAAAGAGAAAGGAAACTTATTCAAAAGTAGGTAATGTTTTTGCTGTTCTTGCTGTGTGTGTTGTGGCAACGGCGCGGGCGCATAAGCATGATTCATCGGCGCGTGGGCAGAGCTTATTGTGTTCAGCAACTATCTATTCACACTAGATAACTTTGACTTTTTCTTTGCCTTGATCCTCGAACAAACTTACTGTCGTTTTTGTTGACTAACAATAATAAATTACATTGAAGACGCTGTATATTATATTTTTATAACGATTTCATTTTCGTTTAATTGTCGTGCTGCTGAATAGTTGAACTATATTTCTAAATATACACAATAGCGGAAAAGTCCGCTGAATAGAATTTTGAAACAGTGGTTCATTAAAACTTCATTGTTATGTTCTATCTCATAGTGTTATTTACCTTTCACCGAGTCGGGTCCTCTTCGTGAGGCAGTCAGTCTTTTATATTAAAACAGTTCCTTTGGCTCTACCTGCTTTGTTTGCAAAGGTGTTCTTAACTATTTATTCAATTTCACTAACGGATTGTGCCTCATTTATCTCTTCTTTAACTATTTTATTTATTCTTATCTTCGTCCGTCATCCATACTGAACATAACCAGACGTCTTTGGTTATTTTTGTATGAAACTTTTATTTGGTCCTTTTTTAATACTACTTAAGGATTATGTCTCGTAAATATATGTTGTTTTATTTTGTAGATATAAGGAAACATTTAACTGTCTGTAGCAATATTAACATTGTCTGCAAATACAAGTCCATAAACTTATTAATTGGTAGTACTAGTAATTGTAGTAAAAAATGTGTGGAATGAAAACGGCAAGTGAATTGCGAGTGCTATTTAACCTGACCTTTTATAGTTCGATACACTTAGCGCTGACGAAGTTGATTCCGATGTCGCAAACGTGAGCATTGTGCGGCGGCGCCTGCGCAGCGCATACGACACGACCGAGCTTTCTCACCGTGGCATTGTAATAGATCCGTTCACTTGAGTTAAGACCTCTACGCAAATATTGTACTTTATTATTTTATATACCACTTTATTTAATGAATCGTGGTCAAATGAACACTTTTATTACAGCTGTGGAATATAATGTCTTTTGTTGTAGGTAATTTGTTCAGTGGAGCATAAAACAGTATCTTTAAAGAACTGCAGAGATAACTGCATTCATATATAATGAAATTCGTTGATTTCACTAATATCTTACTAAACTTAACAATTCAACTTGTTTAGTCGGTCGGTCAGACCAGTCAATAATCCACCCTATTGCAATAAGAAAACTCTTTTTCAGAACGAGTTTGCTGACACTGTAGTTTTCAGAAAAAACGTAGGATCTTGAGAAGAAGAAGAAGGCAGGTGCAAAGAGATGACCAGAACACAAATCATTGCCTTATTATAATAGTGACTTGAATTCAAATAAAGTAGCTACTTTATTTGAATTCAATTACAATGTTTGTCCAAGAGTGAGATGACCAAAATATGTGCTCTACCAGAATCTTTTCTATCACACTTAATTTTAAAAAGGCGAAATTGTGTGAGTGTGTGTGTTTGTATGTTTGTTACTTCTTTACGCTCAAACGGCTGGACGGATCTGGATGTAATTTCGCACAGATATAGATTTTAGTCTGGAATAGCACATGATACCTTTTTTCCCGGGAATATTTTCCCTTGGGATAATTTTCAGTCATATTTTATTATGCTCAGTCATATTTACTCCTCGTTCTTATATCTGAAGGTAATCTACTTGAATGTTACGAAGTTTTTACGACTGTTTTATTATTGCATAAATTTTGACTTTATGAAACTTTCTGTTCCAATTAATAACGTATTCGAGCTTTTGTCGGGCAACATTTTAAATTCAAACATTAATTATGAGCCATCTTCAAATTCGTCATAAGCTTGAAAAAAAACGCTCATTGTTCTTTGAATAGACCTCTAAAACAAAAAAGGCATTCACGATTTTGCAGTTCCTTTATTATCTTATCTAAATGGTCGTGTTGGCAATTGTTACAGTTTTCTATAATCAAAACTATGCAAACGATAATAGACAAAACCATTGTTATTTTGAAAGAATAGGTAAATGCTTCCGGTCTCCCGAAATTGCCACAATCATCAACCATAATCCGAAACAGATAGTAGAGCATTCTTTGACGGGCAACTCAAAAACAAAATCCGATCTAACTGCAGTTAAACCATAGTGACACATTCTAAAAATAAATTCCGGAATAGACAAAAAAGGAAAACTCCTTTCAGAATGCTCTCCCGTGTATTTATACGCATCACTGCATTTTGATTTCATTAAAGTAGTCGTGTTTGTAGTCTGAAAACAGAAACCAGATACATTTCATCATGGAGTTGAGAAATAAAGAATTAAATAAATGTCAGCCTTTATTGATGTAGTCCAGGCGAAAGTTAATGTGGCGAGCAGAATATAATATAATGTAACAATACATAACTAAAAGCAATTGAGTGAAGTAATTGTTAAGATTCGAACATAAAGAAATGTCACTTTTGTTTTTTTATTAAATTCGCATCAAACTAATAGATGGCGCTGTACATTTTTGGTCTCCGCTACATCGCGGTGTTAAGATTTGCAGGGATTTCATGACCCCCCTTGTAGTACATATCAAAAATAAATGTTTTCTTGTTCTGAGCATGGCGTTTTCTCAAACCGTAAACTGCCGTGACGGCTCCTCAGACTTTTTAGGAATTTGTACAGTAATGGACGATCTTTTAATTATTACCTATATATATTATCTCTAATATCTCTTAGTATCTATTATATATTTCTTCAGTTATATTGACTGTAAATAATGATGCTATGAACATTTTAACTATCAACTCACTGTAAAATAAACAGACGTTGAAAGTTTAAATTTATTGAGCTTTATTAATCATTACTAATGTACTTCTTAAAAAAAATAGAATTATACATGGTCATTCACTTACACATAATTAAGTACAAATTAAAGAGGCGCCTACGCAGCTTTCCTTTCAACTGAAACTTTCTATGTCTGAGCGGATAAACATCTAGAATTTGATATTTCCGATACCGACACGGATGGACTTATCATTTTGCATTACCTAGATTTGATGTTACTCCATTATGAATACTTGAATAGGCTGTTATAATGTGAATATATATAATTACAGTATCTTAATTATATTATGACTTTCTAATATTTTAAGATAATATTATAAATTTTCTCGTCGCTTCCGTCATCATATTGTATTTTCTATTACTTTATGGTATCTATTTTACATATTTTTTCAATTAATAAGTTAAGCACACATTATGTCATTTTTTTCATTACCCACGTCCTGATACACGGACGTGGGTAATTAAAAAAATTTCATAATGTGTGTGTCTAGCGGGGTGCCAACTGAAAATCAGCGCTGGGTGTCTGACGCCCAGCAAATGCTGAGTTGGTAACCCTTTCGGTATTCTTAAACCTTGTTTGTACTTTTTTTTATTATTCTTCTCTGTTACTTTGCGTTTTTTGTTGTTGTGTTGTGTCGAATAAATGTTTTCTATTCTATTCTATTCAAATTAATGTCAGAAATTTTCAACACGATTCCCGCGATGTGCGCATCTTTTATGTAAATTCGCAGTAAATCAAACAGCCAGTTAGTTTCTAGTTAAAAATGGAGGTAACTCTGCGCAAAAATGTGTACCGGGCTGCGTTCTACGACTTATAACATAGCCATCTTGGCGGAGCAAACCAGAACCTCAGCTCGGCCACAAATGGCTCGCTTCATTCCCGCTTTGAACGCAGCTAGTTAATGTACCGTTCCTTCTATGTGGCATCTTATCCGACGCGTTTAATTTTCAGCAACTAAACTTCAAGCATTAACAATGAGCTGTATTTTTAACCGACTTCAAAAAGGACTTTTCAATTCGGCTGTATTTTTTTAAATGAGTGTCACCTCAAAACTTTATACTAGGTGAACCGATTTTGATGATACTTTTTTATTTGAAAGCTGGTGCGTCTCATGTGGTCCCATTTAAATTTGGTGAAGATCTGATGAAGAACTTCGGAGATATACTATAGAAGTTGTTCATTATGTACACTAAAAAGTGTTTTTTTTTTACAAAAATATCAACCGACTTCCAAAAAAAACACTACAAAGTGAAAAATAACATGAATTTCGGATGCTGGTGTCAAAAAACGAAGAAATGAAAACCCACAACCGAAATTGAAGTTATTTTTTACTTTGTACTGTTTTTTTTTAGATGTCGGTTGTATTCTTTTGTAAAAAGTTTTGTTATTCGAAAACGTACGGTGACAGTTGCTGTAATAACACTCAGTAGTCAAATATTACCAGTCTTCCAACGTAACAGCAAACCTGTAACAGAATTTCATTCCAGTATTACTATATTGCATGAAAAAAGATTCGTATCAGATGCCGCATCAATGGGTTTGAAGCACAGGAAGTGAAACCTGCCTCGGGGCGCTCGGCTAACTATCTGTGTTTCACAAGCTCACACACTTTACAAACCTACGCTTTAATGCTAACCTGGCCAATGCTAATGCAGTTTTTATAATACCTATCCTAGAATGGAAAATTCTCTTCAACTATTTTCTATTTGCCGCGTTCAACAGTTTAGTTTCGCAGGATTATTACACGCTCAACTTGACGAAACATTGTTTTACGTAATGGACTCGTGAGTCAGAGCCAAACTACCTACAGAACACAGTATAGTGCAACGTAGGTCATGCTTATTAATATCCTTTTATCAAGTTGTTATAGAATCCAGTAGTAATGTTCTCACAGTCGGTTTAGAATCGTAAAACAGCGTTGCTAATATTACAAAATGCGGTGTCAGCGAGTCGGTTGAACACATGGAGTTGAGGCGTACGTTTTACATCGTACAATCGCTTCGTATAAACGTAAACACCTGTGTATGAGCGTGATCGCGTTGTTGCAACGTCGGTTGCAACAAATCAGTTTGGAGAGGTGCGGGACGCGGCCGTTCCACACATGCATTATTCAAGGCTCATTTCTATTCAACGCCGACAGGCCGCCCGATAAAAACTTCTCGTTTGACAACTCAGACGCCTGCACCCTTTGTACTTACGTCATGTCCCCTGCTCTGATACGAGCTGCTTAAGTGTCTTAAACATTATTTGTCACTGCTTTATTTATGGGCGAGTAATAACCTTATCGACACGAATTTGTTTTGTAGTGCTACTGTTTCATTGTTGTAGTGAGTACGTTTTTGTTTAGTAACCATTTCGGATACTTTAGTATTGTTGTTCATTAACTTGTTTGTTTTATTATCGTTTAATAATGCAAAGACATCACTATCATAATCAAACCAACAAACCGTAGACAAATTATGAGATAACGGTCTGTAATTGTGTGTTAAATATGTTAATTTTTGATTATGGGCTTTTAAGCTCTTCAAAGGCCGCCATTAACAATTTACATATTGTAGGTAATTATTGAACGAAGCAAACGCAGCCATGTTCTGTATTTACATGTATTGTGTACGCGCGGAGGTTAGAGATCAAACAAGTAGTTTTAACGATGCTTTATGCAGGAGCAAAAGCTCAACACTCCAATCGAAGCTTGATCGATTCGGCCTACTTACAATGTCTAGTGCACCAGAACAATCTGTATGAACTCTCCGACAACTTATTTAAATAGTGCAATGAAAATCACGATTACAATCGATATAAAAACGGTGACAAAAACTGTTATTAATCAATTCCGAAGTTGCTTAACAGCTTATTCCTAATTCTGTGTCTGGCTGCTAATCGATTGCATAACGCGGATCTATTCGATTTTTAATGATCATTAGGTAAACACCCCAATTATTGGCGGCCGTCGAATGACAAGTGGTCGAGCGACACTCGCTCGGAAGCGGCGTGAAACACCGTTGTTGCTGGCACAGTGCCCATGACCGGCGCGAGCGACGCTTTTACAGTTATACGTAAGGGTGTGGATTGACGCTCCGTGTTTGCACGACTATAAAAATGGAAATGCGTAAAATAAAATCTTCTGAATGCTATTTAGAAGCGACGAGAACATTTTTTTTTAGAGAACTAGGTTTTTTAACCTCTCTTAAAAGTCATTAAAATAATATGGACGGAATAAAGAGCCTAATTAAAATAGTTGCCTCCGAATTTGGACACATAAATCTGTAAGAATTTGGAATTAAATCCTATGTGAATGATAAAATAAATACATTTTTGTACGTAAGAACGATAAATGAGCACATAAAGTCCTCGGACAGGAGTGCGATCAATGCCGAGATTAATAAGTTCCGTCGGATACTTGAGCTTATAGAATTCTTAATCGATTGGAGAATATTCAAGCACGTTGGAATTCTCAAAATGTTTGTTTAGTCATACTTCTGGGAACTGCAATAGACTCGACTCGACGACGGATTTGTGAGTTCAGTGGCTTTGTTTAAAATTAATCCTTTTCACGTTGACAAAAAGATTCACATGAGGATTACTCAATTTTATTCATTCAGGTCTGGTGCCTAATGATCCGTGAAATCTGCGCATGAGTTGATTCAAAAGTACTTTTATGACGTGATAATTAATAATTACTGGAATTAGAAATACGGTTAGTTATATGTTAGTATAACAACGATTGATGAGTCTGAATGTGTTTTTAAAAGAAAGATGGTTATCTAATTCATTAATGGTTTCTTAGTTTCTCATAACATGGTATATCTAAGGTTAAGCGCGGAACCGTTGATTAATTCATAAATTATGTTTAATAGATATAATGTAGCAATTGAAGGAAATAATTACAAACATGGAGCAGATATCCCAAAATAGATATCAACGCTCTCTTATACATGAATTGCTGAGAGATATGAATATATTTCAGGTCCCTTTTCTTTTGTGTGTTTTCAGTATTTCTTTAGGTACTGAAAATTTTTATAAATATAAAGAAATAAATAATGAATACGAGTTTATTTGCGCCAGTTATGACGACTTCGCTTTTTCTATTTAATTTTTAAGGTTCCGTACCCAAAGGGTAAAATCGGGACCCTATTACTAATACTCCGCGGACCGTCTGTCTGTCTGTCTGTCACCAGGCTGTATATCATGAACCGTGATAGCTAGACAGTTGAAATTTTCACAGATGATGTATTTCTGTTGCCGCTATAACAACAAATACTAAAAACAGAATAAAATAAATAATTAAGTGGGGCTACAACAAACGTTTTTTTTTGCCGTATTTTGCAATAATGGTACGGAACCCTTTGAAGCACTTGGCCGGTTTTTATAACTGTCGTCATAGAAAAAATTATATAGACACACGCATACCGAGATTACCGCAATATGTTCAGTTGACGTAGTGCCAGTATTGTAATCAATGATGGTGTTCAAACAATTATAAACGCGCAGTTCATTCAATATGGAAAGTATTAGGTAAGAACAGAGTGAAACAGTGTTACAATGTAGATATATGACGTCTGTGGCTTCAAGTCTTGTAAGGTTGTGACGACAATTATTTTGTTCTGCGGATGTCGACCACAAACACATGAACTTCGTTTCACGACCTTCATCTAACTAACATTCAATGAGGAGCTCGTGGTCGCCCGGGTCGGTTTTCAAGGTTAAGCAACACTTGCCGAGGCGGTCCCTGGATGGGTGACCATATTAAGGGCCTTCCACCGCTCTAGTGACGTAAAACGGTTACTTTATATAGCACACTCCTTAATAACAACTAAATTAAAAGGTTTGAAAAAATATAACACGATATAACACCTTATGTACCAAATTCTAGCAAATAAATATTGATTTGAATCAATCTGCGTAGCCTTTTTCAGCTATATTGGGGTCTGCTTCCAGTCCAACAGGATACCTGAGTACCACTGTTTTACCTGGAGCGACTGCCTCTCTGACCTCCACAACCCAGTAACTGAGTATTACGATACTGTGTATATATAATCTGAATCTCGGAAACGGCTCCAACGATTTTCATGAAATCTAGTATGCAGGGGGTTTCGGGGGCGATAAATCTCTAGCTAGGTTACATTTTTAGAAAACGCCGTTTTCTCTATTTTCACCCGAGCAGAGCTCGGTCACCCAGGTACTATCTTTGAAAAAAAAATAGTTTGAAAAGTATTGTTTTAAAGTTCCAACTAACATTCAATCATGTAACCCATTTGTTAAATTAACTGTGGTTATCGTTATATCGTTCACACAACTTGTTTACAAGAACAACGAAAGTCGGAGCCGCTCATTTTCACGCAGTCATGCTAATTATTCATTCAAGGGCTTCAGAAACGGAACGTTTTTATTTTTAACACCGTCTGGCTTTGATACTAACGAATGAATCAATGAGCTGTGATTTAAAAAATACTCGTAAATAAGTGAAACGCAAAAATACGCGGGTGTAGATAAAATTAGGTATTGTCAGTGAGTGCTGAATGCAACAATTGCACTTTATAATAACCCGCATAGTGAACGCGCCAGCGATTGTCTATGTCGAAACTCTATGGATCGTGCCGCGGGCTGCAGCCTGTCGCAGCCGCTCATTCTCTAATTACTGCTATCAATTCCATTAGCGAACTTATTGAGTAACATGGCAACAGCAAATCATTAAATCAACTAACAGACTATTCCTTTAAAGCGAATAAAGAGGAAATATGACGAATTTCCTTCGTAAAAAGTTATAATTCGAGGTTGGCTCTCGTTTGTTTCCTCCTTCAATATTGGACCAATTTAAAAGATATTCCATAAACTGAAAACGAAAGATATATACTATGCCTTTATGTTTTCCCTTTTTAGGGTTCCGTACCCAAAGGGTAAAAACGGAACCCTATTACTAAGACTCCGCGGTCCGTCTGTCTGTCTGTCTGTCTGTCTGTCTGTCTGTCTGTCTGTCTGTCTGTCTGTCTGTCACCAGGCTGTATCTAGTGAATCGTGATAGCTAGACAGTTGAAATTTTCACAGATGATGTATTTCTGTTGCCGCTATAACAACAAATACTAAAAACCGAATAAAATAAATATTTAAGGGGGCTCGCATACAAAAAAACTGTTTTTTTTGCCGTTTTTTGCGATAATGGTACGGAACCCTTCGTGCGCGAGTCCGACTCGCACTTGGCCGGTTTTTTTTATGATACATTATCTTTAAAAGCACTAGAACCCTCAGAAAATGCACAAAATTGCGCTGTTAACAGAGGCTTAGTGTACATATATAAATGAAAAAAGGAAAACATAGAGGCATAGTATATAACTTACTTTTCCAGTTTATGGAATATCTTTTAAATTGGTCCAATATTGAAGGAGGAAATAGACGAGAGCCAAATCTCGAATTATGACTTTTTACTAAGGAAATTCAGTCGGCAGTAAGGAAATATGGGCAGAGAGTGCCCATATTTCCTTACTCAATCAAACACAGCAAATAAAACTGACAGAGAGACAGAACATTATCGCGGTAGGTGGTTGATGCATCACACAAGGGAATGGCCAACGTAAATGGTAAATCAACAAAACAACTAACCTATCCAGTCGTTAAGTACATGTGTGTGTCGCAAGGGCCTTGTTTTTTAGCATTTATATGTTCTATTGCAAGGCAGGAATTCTGCTAATCGTCGTCGGTAACATTTTGCGCATGCCACGGACGTTGTTGCTGCGGTAAATGAGTGTAATTTAACCACAAGCAGGCTTCTCGGCGCGCCATACACTAGAGTTGAGCCTACAAGACAGCCAGCACTTATAATTATGAGTTACTATTGTGTTTCTTAAGGGCCTTCCACCGCTATAGTGCTGTAAAAGGGTTACTTTCTGAAGCATACTCCTTAGTAACGGCTGCGCTAAAAGGATTTAAAAAAATAATTAATAGATTCATGTACATTATTTGTGAAACATGTTTTTTTCGTGTAACTAATAGTTTTGCTTTAAAATAATAAACAACACGATATCTTTTCGCTACTTTTCGATACTTCTCTAAAACGACTGGGATGTTTAAAAATATTTTTACGTAGAAAAATATGGCAAGAATTTCTTCATAACTGAAATAGCATAAGTAAATCAAAGAATATTTTGAAAACAAAACTGTCCAAAAGGAGGTCCAATATTGATATTCTGGTTCCGAGCGGGCGCACGGCCAGTACAGTACTGCGTTAACTTTGGGGAATATATACGCCTTAATGTACGCAACTAGTTTTGTGCTAGGTTTCCCTTATATGGGTTAATTTTATTTGTGTTGTTATTTTGTTAACACATGGTTGTTTTCAACGTCAAAAATGGAACAGAAAATGGGTAGCAGTGTGCAGCAGGGGTTCATTCTAGGTACGGAAACAAAAATTAATAAAGGAGCAGGTCTAAGCTTAACTTTTGTTTATGTTTTTGTGCTTACCTTTGTGTTTTTTTTTTGTATTACTGTGCTTGTTTCATGTAGGTACTGTTGATAAATACATTTAGTTCTTACTTTCTTTCATTTTAAAAACGACGAAAATGAGAAATCCTGTAGGTACTTTTATAGTTTTTACGGTGGAAATCTTGATAGTTTCCTGAAACTCTGGTGTAACTTGTGCCCGATCTTCCGAAATATTTATTTTCCGACTTAATTCATTTTGTACGTTAGTAGATAAGAAATATGTACAATTTATCCGCGTACAATCCGGGCCAAAGTCGCATACAGTACTGTCCATTGACGCTTTATAGGTATAAAAATAATTATCTGTATACCCATGACATGGCATTGATACGTTGTAAGATTACTTTCAAAGACAAGACAATTTTTTTCCAGGCATTTGGTAAAAAATCAGCCATTCTGTACATTTTGCAGAGTTAATGCGAGCAATTGTACTGCGGATTTTTTTTTCTTTTTTGGGAGTTGATTTTTGCATAAACCGTTCTGTGATTGATAGGTAGGTTACCTAATTCCTGGAAAAATTGGCTGGTCATTGACAACCATACCAACCCGCAGCAAGATACATTGAGGAAACCTCAAAAAATCTGCACAAAGCTTCTACAAATAAAAACTAACTTGGATTTAGCCTTCAGTTGAACCGTTGCCACCATAATCTACTCAGTTTTTGCTACATTCGTGCTAAGTTCAGTTGGCCGAGGTGTCATCATAATAGCAGTTCAGGTGTTATCTTGCCTCCCGGCGTCGCCTACGCGGCTCTGCAAGTAAATCACCAAACACGCGCCCGCGCCGCCGCCGCGTCAGCCCGCCACAATCTATGCAAATCGCGGGCTCAAACTTATTGCTCTCGCCTCAACTCCTTTCCAAATGCATACTAAATAGTGAGCCGACCACGCCAGCCTTTGTTCCAAGTTTTTCACTTAACCTCATGTGCTCCGTCGATTTTAATGGAAATATTTTCATGTGCTTTGCTTTTCAAAGCTCTTGTGACAGGCTTTTGTTTTTGTTTTGGGTCTTCCTTTTCTTATGATGGAAGAGGAAATACGTATTCTTTTTCTGATGCATCTTTATGAACTGTTAGGTTAATAAAATTTATATTATAGCTTCGAAGTTCAGTTAGTTGTTCATTGTGATAAGAATCGTCTCTACCTCCGCGTATGTGAAAGACTTGAGCAAATATTTTTATTTTTTAATTCCCAGACTATAATTAGGATAAATTGTGCGGACATAAATTTAAAACATAGTTTATATGAAAGCTGTGAAACTGAACAATGAGTTTTATGTGCAGTTCGCTATTTATGTTGTTTCAAGTGCGCGATGTATTCCCATGGTGTTCTCAGAATAAGACACAGAATGTAACGAGAGATGTTGCCTCCGTTCTTCCGCATAGATGCTACTCGCATTGCGATCCAATTATACCTGATACCGTCGAGAAATATTATTGCGCTGATTTACTATGGCAAATATAAATACTGTGAGAATCGTAAACGGACACAATGCTGCCCTGCCCGTCTAAGGATAACACTTATAGGCATATGATTTACACTATAAATTAATTTCCTCTTATTGATGTTTTGCAATGAGTTTTATTTCTTCAACTCTACAATAAATTGTTAAGTTGTGCGACTTGGACATGTGATTCACCATCAACTGACGAACAAAGAACGTCATGTCACGTTGGAACTACTTACTTGCCTATTCACATCACCTCAGGAAAAAACCAAAAGTTAAATGTAATTTTCCGCTTATCAATAAAGTGTCCGGAGGAAACTGATAAAACATAGATGTTCCACGTCGACAACGCTAAAACTTTCTAGAAGAAAATCGTCGTGTTTGAGCGCGTCTTGCTTGCATCGTCCGAGTGGTCATTGAACCCTCGTGAATTGTCGGCAGCAATTGTCTCCCGCCATCACTACGCAGCTGGGCTGGCCACCACAACCGTTAGTACTAATTGCACCGGCTATAATCACTTTACGACCCTGTACAGCATGAATTAGAGAAATACAGCATCGCTCTTGACGCTCGACTTCACACAGTGAAGAGCCAAACCAGCCAAACTATTGAACACAACAGTTCACCGGTTCTATATGGCTTAACCGATTTCAAAGCACTCAAGATGTTCCTAACAAACTTGTTGCGCTAAGAGCGTACCTAGCATACTCATAAACTTAGTTAAGCCCTCTGTCGGCAACATAGCTGGTTTCAGTGCAGTTCAAATTAATTCGATTATCAGCGCACCTTGATCTCGCTAAAGCTCTCAGATTCCCTTGATTAGGTACCTACACATACGCGAGACTGGCATAATGGAACAAACACGATCTAACATCTCCATGTCTAACTAATATTTGTGGATACGTTTCTGGCTGGGTATTTTCGTGTATTAGACGCACTTGGAAGTTTTAATATGTACTTACATTAAACTATTACTCAATATTCAGATGGCGGGCGTTCCAAACTCACGCACTCTGCTGGAAGTTGGTCATGAATTCATTGTTTCTGACGTCGCCGTTGATATTGAACCACAATAGGAAAGAGTTCAGGTCACGTTTGAACACTGTACGGACAGGGAATATTAAAGATCAAAATATATTGAATGGGTTGAGTTTTTAGAATTATTCCCTTATGTAGAGACATGCATATTATTGAATAGTAATGCGGAGTTGGGGCTTTCTTGCCGATTTATTGGGCGAATTTATTCGGTTAAGGATTAGGAATCGTTACTACAGTTTAGTTTAATATGTTCGTAACATGGATGATTCAATCATTTACGTATATGCCTTAGAATATGTTGTGTGCGTGGTTTCTGCAACACTTTTCAACTTAATATTAGCTATTAGTATAGTAAGGTAAGTACGCACGCAGCAGACCTACATATCCGCTGTAGTGTGGCTGTTCAACTATCATGTCGATTACTTCAGATCGCCGTATACTGACCATTGACTAGAAAATAACAAAGGAAACAATAGAATAACTGAGTGGGAAAAAATGTGTCTAAACATTGCTCTCAATAGTTAATTTTCATTAATCAATCAAGTTTATACCCCTGGTCTGTCCACCCGACCGAATTGGAAAAAAGCATCCTGTGCGTTATCTGTCCACCCGACCGAATCGGAAAAATACCTGTCAGTACAAGTTTTGACCGAAATACGTCACGGGAAAGGATATTCTCAAAGGATCAGGGTTTAAATCGGTACTTTAATAGACGATAGTATAATATAATATATATAATATATCAAATATATTACAAGGTAAAACTGGGTAAATCCCTATGAAATCAGATAGCTTATTTTATCACAATTCTAACAACATAACATTTATACATGGTCCCCATACAAAAGTACCGAGAAATCGGCGTTTTACTGAGACCGGGCGATCGCAAAAAATGGCCCCCGGGAACGTCATCCGACAGCGCCCCGGCGGCCGGCCAACCTGGACAGTTGACCGTTTAAAAATCAAAAGTTATTAGAAACCGCTCGTGTTGAGTCAACGCTAATCAATCAAACCGCAAAACAAAGACAAGACAAAGTAAAACTCTTTACAAAACAGTAATCAGCATAATGACTCCATCATTACAATTTACCTCTTGGTAAAACTAATGCTCCGGAGAACGTTGAAACTTGAACAACAAATAGAGAAGCAGTCTAAACGACGTAATGACTATTTCATACCCAAGCCATACATTTATCGCTTAACGCTTCTGTGCTTGCTTGCAGACTACAGTGAGTTGTTATCTCTGCCTGTTGCGGCCACGTTACGCGCTGACGCCTCTCATTTACGCCATACGAAAAGTAATTTGAACGTCCGTTTTGCAAAACCAATCGTCTTGGTACCATTCACCTTTTACAACCGAACACTGGTCAGCTTGAAAGTGTACAACTTTCTTTCTTTGAGGTCTTGGCAGATTTGTAGCTTATCAATTACGAGCATGTCGTGGAAGTCCCTAAGACTATTAGCACTCGATCACTTGGCATGTTATGTCCTGTGACATATTACTTTATATTCAGGCGGGCGGCCGTCGGGCGTCGGCATACGACATTATTTACATATAAGTCGTTGTTCCTGTGCTCATTCATGGCCCGCCTCGCTCAGACCACGCTGATTTATCGCCTTAATTTCATAAGTATCTCTTTGTTACCAGGCCATCTATATCATATTTGAGTAATATCCCGCTCGCTTTATTGGATATGTTCAAGAAGGGTCAAATTCAGAGGACCCAAAACCAATTAGATTGTATGCTTCATGGTAGTCATTTGCCTACATTTTTTCGCTGGGACTGGTGCTTCCAACTTTTGGGAAGGATCGTATTTTTTGCATATGTATAAAACTTATTTTGTTATAACATGATATATCGCGTGTCATCCAGAACGTTTGATATGTTCATGCGTGCGAAAGAAGCTTCTTATTCTTCTGTTGTTTTGATAACTGCCAATTTATCGTCTTTAACTCCTTTATTTTCTTCTTTTACTACAAAAGTGGCATTTAGAGGCAACTCTATCAAACATTCAATTCCATTTACAAGTTTCCTATTGTAAATAATAGCTATTAAGTAATTTGCGATAATACTTAATATAATGTTAATTCAGCAGACTGCGAACTTTGCATAATTTATGCATATTTTATTTCTCCACATGTGCATTATGTAAACAAACCCGTTTCGCTAATTATATTTACTCATTAGATAATATAAACTGCATAACAAAGGCTTAAGAACCTCGTGCATATTTCTAAAAGGTAAATAGTGAAACAGTTACTTTTCTCAGTTTCCCACGATCGAATCACATATTGTTATTAATATATATATATATTTATAGAGATCGATAAAAAAAAGAAAATGGATGTTTATGTTTGCGAAATCAAAATAAATACTTGTAACGAAGCCCTTCGCTTGATTCTTCAACATTATACGTGACACTTGAGCATAAATAGCTGTTTACAGTAGACACAGTAGTAATAGCTGTTCTAAGATTTTATCGGATGTAATGTCCGAAACAGGGAATCTATATAAAGCAGAAAAGACTGATATTGGATTTTCTATGTTTGGCCATTTTGCGTTCCTGTAATTTCGCCTTGATATGAAAGCGACTAACGATTCAGAATCTTTGTTCTTAGGACTCTTTCAATTAAGTCGTTTGAGCATAAATTGTACGGAAGAAATCAAATGGTTGTCCGCAATACAACGCACCGCTGCGGCGACGCAGCTACCCCGCACCAAAAGTCTAAATTGAAAGAGCCCGAGAGACTCGACAAACTGTCGAAATATAATAAATATGTATAGCAATTGGTGAAATGTCAAAATTTAAGGGTATATATATATTTAAGGTTTTGATCACTTGACATTTCAATCGCACTTGGCAATCCCATACATTTTTGACATTTCACCAATTGCTATCGCGACGTTTTCGTTGATGGAATGACACTTATCTAGATCTAGAGCCTCTGATCATCAAAAGATCATGTTAGTATTTCTTTCAAATAGCTTTGCGAATGCCAATCCCTCGTGCCGTAGGTCTTAGTCTTCTATTCTGAGACACTATACGGTGTGCACAAGAAATGATGGCTAGTCAAGTGGCATATATAGATTCATTGACAAACTGGAAAACAACGAATCGGTAGCTCACATATCAATAGAGAAGTAATAAACCAAGGTTTTCTAAATATACATCACACAGTAGAAACGCAAAGTTGACATGAAAAGCGATTCCGTGAGGGTAACAAAAATTTCGCGTCGCGTGAACAGAAACAGATTCTGTGACGACTTATGCAGATTTTTCCAACAGCACGAGGCCTCGCTACACGTACACATAAAATGCGATAATGTTTAGTGTTTACAGCTAATGTTGCAAGACGACTCAAGACATTCGCTGAGAACTTGCAATCTGAGTCTTAATTCGCAGCTGGCGGAGCGAGTTCGATGATTCACTTCTAGTACGCTCACTTGGGATCTGTTGTAGTATTGAATCAAAGTCTAAATTGGCGTAGCAATCTTACCTATGCTTTGTATTAGTATTATTTGATGTTGGCAGGCGAGCAGCGGCTACGTGACTCAGAGGTGAGATCTCTTGATCATCTTCGGGGATTCGGTTACGTTGAAATCTAAAAAAATTGGCATCGATCATTGCAGGATTTAACGGCTTAATTATTTAATGTTCATGTGTATCTTTATTCTCTTTGACAGTAGGAAGCACTGAAGTTTTTTTACAAACACTTGCGCTAATATTATTGCTTCAAAATCTACTTCTTGGAAAGTTGAATCATTATAGTGATTCATGTTTTTTTTCGCGACCTACCAAACGCTATCCTGATCTGTTGCCAGGGTCAGAGTGCCAAAAAGTATATTGGGCATTTGATTGGTCGCTTTATCGTCTTTATCTTGTGACAAAGTAGCTACGTAGCAGCTGCTAAGACGAAGTCTCGAAAATATTCGTCATTATATGTATGACATACATAGGCCTAGGCCGTCCTCGCTATGAAAACATTGCACTTAATATTATGCTGCGTAGGTAAATCGCAGACCATGCAATAGCAGCAAAACAATTTGTATTAGCTTGCATAACGTTTGACGTTTCCGTATGAGTCGATCTGCGATATTGCTGGCCGTCTGACGTGGTGGCTGCGGAGAGCCGGCGTTAGACACGGTTGGCCAGCGAGGGGGTTACGGCATCGTGTGGCATTCTGCGGCCACTACAAGACCGTAGAGTAGACAGTGCATAGTGCACGCGCCACGTGGAGTCTTCCACCACGCACTACACCTTTGTGTCGTACACGGTGCGTTTGTAAACATTCACGCCAGCAAGTAAACATCTTTGTGATGCAGCTCGATTGTACCACCGCCTCCATCGGTCTACCGCACGCGCACATTTCAATAAACATAATAATCGTGCTGAATCATTAATCATCCCATCCCACTTTAATATTCCGAAGAGGAATTAATAAAAACCCATTGCCCCATTTCCTAGCGGTTTACGCTTTTGAATAATTAATTGAACTCAGACGACGGTTATATCGAAGATTATGTATGAACCACACGCATGTTTTGTCCTTTGTCAACGAGTTGTTTGTAGGCGATAATTTTGCTGTGATTATGCGTAACTGCATACTTTGAATATCATTTGTTAACAAAATTAATGAAATAATCATAATCCTTTAATTAATTGACAATTTATTCCCAACACGCAAAATAGGACCGGCGCGTAACTCCATTGACCGTATTAACAATATTGTTGGATTACATGACTGACCTTTTGTGAAAACAAAATATACGAAAACCGCACGGTGGGCCGATTTGAGCAAACCCGTAGAGCACTGGACGGTCAACCGAAAATTAATTAACATACTTTGGCGCGCAACCCTCGACCGTTGCGCGGACGGTAGGACGGTAGCGCACAGGTGGCCAGGCCTCACCCCCGCGTCCACACCCCAACAACTAGGGCTACCACCTTTGTAAACGTTTTTTGTTCCCATAACGATTCATGATTTCGTTTTTTATTATTTGCCGCGCGCTCGGATACAGAAGAGATAAAACGATGTTAACTACGGATTTACGGAACTGCAGTTCACACATATGCAGCTCTTCCGATATAAGCTTCCAGCTTTCGATTCGATTAAGATAGTGTTAATATCCAGATGTAACATTTAGATTCTATAAATGTTATTATAGGCTAGTTTTACGTTCCTAGCAGCTAATTAAATAGAAATGGGACTAACTGCTTTCAGGAAATTCTATAATTGGCAGCCCTGGTTAATCTGGTTCTGAAAACATGTCCCTATACATTTCAAATCTACCTATATGAAGTTAATTTGATGTGTCTGATTGCTAGTGGAGTAGTCAAATGAAATACCGTTAACGGGATTTTAACCACAAACTTGAATGAGAATCAACATTTGTTTTGTTGCAATATAAATTAAATTGTGTACTCTGTTATACTGGGTAGTAACAGTGAGTTCTTTCTAAATATATTCAAACCCAATGCGGAAAATACTGAGAAATGGTCCTTGATAAAATTTACCAGCGATTGAAAACCACGCAACAGGCCTACTAAAACTTAATTAGACAATAAAATTTACTTGTTACATTAGCAATTATGTTAACTGTATTTTGTTTTATTGACGTTGTAAAATTTAATTGTCATTTGATAATTTAATTTTTCACGTACTTTGGTACTTTGCCGTTTTATTAAAGCTTCGCCTTTTATTTCTTGTAAATAAATAATAATTAGCGAAACAAGGTTTAGAATGGATGCGAATGTTGCGACTACATAAGTGGATAATAGGCTAATGTTAGTAAAAAACCACAAAACAGAGGTGCTTTTATAGATTTTAAAAAAGCACACGCGATATGGAAGGGCCATACAGCATTAAATTACCGGAATTATTCCATTGTTGATGTTAAATGCATTCCTGTTTCAGGAATCGCGTGCAATACATATGTAGAAACAAACACAACAATCGCATATAGCCCCTTTTTGTCTTGTATATAGCATTACAAAATCACCCTGCTCATATTTTTGGCCATAAGAATGCTCTGAAATATCATTCCGAGATTGAAATCTGAAAGTTACACTTACAAACGAAAGTAAATCCAATTGAAAACTGAATTGAAAAACTCACTAAGTGTCATTCACATTCAATCAATGTCCAATATCGCTGTTAAAATTTGAAAGTCTGTAAATATTTGCTGTTGCAAAACAGTTTTATTATTAGATTTATAAAGTTAGTGTAGTAGGTAGAGCGGTTGATAAAACTATGTATAAACATCTGCTTTACAAAGGTTTCTGTATGCGTAACTATTATTCTCGGGTAGTGTCCCCACAGTTTAGTCTTTTACCTCGAAGTGACTAATATTACGTTGGTATCTACGTACTTTGTGGGCATTGTCTATAAATACGGCGTGTGCCTTTTGTGCCGCCCACTCGTATATGTTATAAATGTTCTGGAGAGTTTACCCTAGTTCTGTTCTTGATTCATCGTCTTATTATGAATTTATTGAAGTTATGTTGCCGGTTTCGTCATAATGCCTATACCCATAAAGCATTAAATAATAGTCGACCACTGATACTTTCCTGTTTCTATTATTTTTTTATATTAATATTAGTAGGTACCTAACATCCTCATTCATGTCATAACAATAGATTCAAGCACACGAGTTCATTTAAATAAAATCGCAAACACGACTAATATTGCACAACAGCAGATACAAATCGCACGCATGAAATAGATAGCTCGGATACCTACTCCCGTTTAAATATGATCAAGAGTCGACCCCAGCGTTCACCGCGTACGCGTAGCGAGGGTCCCACTTATTGCGGGCACTTCTCATATCAGCACAATGAACAGCAATGCTTTATTATTTTAATTATTGCACGGCCACGATGCGCCCTTTGTCAGCCAACCGCGAGCGCTCAGCCCGAATTAGTCACTGCTGAATAATAATTGTCCTAATTGAAGATCCTTGATACAACTTGTGGAGTGTAGGCAGTCAATACGACTGAATAGATAATATTAACGTACTATTATGGAAATGTACGCGTGATAGCGTAAAGATAAAAAAAAACAAAAACTTATTTTTCATTAATAAAACTGTTCGCAGCAACCGTCCTGGATTATAAAGAGGTCAATTTCTCATTTATAAAGACGGTTTCTCAATAAGTATGCGACAGAGACAATGCGAATTCGTTGCGTCAATGTGGGGCGTATTGACAGTGACAGCACAATATACTAAGTTGCAAGTTTTTGCCAGTGGTACCAGTGTCATTATTGGGAAATGATATTTTGCGAGACTAAATTAATTAGAAACTGCGACCAAGTTAGCTTTTTATCATGAAAACTAGAGTCTGTAGAATAAGGGTGGGTTGTTGGGTGTCAAGGAAAATCTTTGATATAAATATAGCTGGAATGTAGGTAGGTAAAGATAGGATTTATAAAGTAACGAAGACGACCAGCTCGTCTCGCGCAGGCGGGCGCATACTTTACTCTCGACTCCCGATCCGATCTTCATAAAGAAATTCTCCGTTTTGATATTATATTTATATTGTAAATGTTTCGTACCTGCATATTTGTAACAGTAAATATGAAAATTTCCGGAATGCCTACGAGCTCGCCTCCGATCTTGAGGGAACAAAGATTTTATTTGGCATTATGAAAATTTGAAGTCGGTATTCCTTGGCTTCATTTGCCAGTTTTATCATAACGAAATGTAAATAAATCTTAAGAAATGTTATTCGGGCGACAGACAATGTCGATTTTACACTAATAAATTATGTAAATTTGAATGTTACTATAAATAAATTAATGTGAAGTGGAGAAATCAATTTAAATGTTAGATAGCTTTTGAAACAACTAGACACCTGTCCTAAAACTGGTCTTCAGTTTGCAAAAGCTTTTTGTATTGCCTTAAAAATAGTAACAGAGCGGACTAACAGCAGTTTTGCGATGTATTATCGTGTCGGCCACAATACGATTGGAAGTTTACAAGACGAGCATCCGACACGGTAAACAAACAACGATTTGACGTCAGAGGCACTCGAGCCGAGAGAGACTTGTGTACTACCAGGCAAATCCATTCATTACTAGCAATAATGTTCCTCATTTTATTCATATTGTTTAGAGGAAAATACTTAGGGTTTTTTTTTTACTGAGGATGTCATCAAATCTTCTGGCCGTTGAAAACACGGGCAGTTTTCCATACCTACTATTAACAACTCCTAATAATTCGGACAGACTGTTAGATAGACGTATTATAACTAAAGTTCTAGATTTTTCTATAATACTTTCACCACCGTTTTAATCACTTTGTTAACGATTGTTTTACGACGATTAATTAACGTCTATTTCATTGATTTTAACACTCAAGCTGTCTATTTCGTCACAGTTACAGGTAAAGCCGACGGCAAAGGATAATAACTTTCAATCAATCGGTCAATAATTTCTTGCGTTACGTTTATGGGTGCGTCATACAAGTCATACAATTCACGGTCACATTATCTACACACGATTACATGGTACGACGATACTGATTGTTATATAATCGGTTATCGCTTGTCGGAAAACTTTGCGATTGTTGCGCTTACGACACTTGCTTTTCAGGAATTCATTTTTTGGAACACTGTAGCTGTACTGAAACTTTTGAAAGTATTGGAACTCTTTTCAGTTTTGCGTGTATAGTGTTAATGTTGTGCTTTGTTGAAATATCGGAGTATTTTATAAAGACAATTATATATAATTTAATGTTTGTACATTCGTTTTGAATATATCTTACCAAGTACCGTTAATAGAGATATTGAAAAAGCTAGGCCTATCTATGGATGCTGATTAACCACGGATGCTGAGGGCTAAGGAAAAGATAAATGTTGTAGTAGGTATAATATATTATAGAATTAATAGTGGTTATGAAGGAGGCCAATAGAGCTATAACCGTCTTCCATTTATCCGTAATCATCTCTAGTTTACTGGCCCTTGTTAAATTAGACTAATCTTCATGATCTCTATGTACAACTCCCACCTATATTATATTCTAGTAGATTTTGCCCGCTTCATCGCTCTCGTTCTCGAGGCCTATATCATCCAACGATAGTGTAGTTGAATTATTATATCTGAATCAATATTTCCAGAGATTACATCCTAACTATTTTACTACGGTCCTCCACTAATGCATAAATAAATAATAATAATAAATCCAAAATTTTGATGACAACTTCGTCTTTTTACCCAACTTTGGCAACGGACTCCTCCATTTTCTTCCAATCTGTTCTGTTTATCGCTATCCTGATTAATGTTTTCCATGCTTCTTCTTCTCCGTCTTCATATCGAATAGAATGCTAACCTTCCCTTTTCCTCTGTTCCAGCGAGCGGCGCGCTCGCAGCCGGCACCATTGCGTCCCCGTGGAGCACGGCGGCCGGCGCGCCCGACACCAATGGCTCGGGCGGCGCCGACGCGAAGCACCTGGACGTTGGCGATGCCAGTGACGATGAGAAGGTAAATATTAATGGACTATTTAGAGAGAAAGAAATAGATTAAGATAAGGGAGTATACATAGATAACGCTAAGCACATGGACATGGACTATGTCTGTGACAACGAGAAGGTAAATATGAATGGACTATATAGAAATAAGGAAAAGGAAAAAGGGATAAGAGAGTGGGTATAGGTAAAGCTAAGGGTGGGAGAAGAGATGATTTATTATGAGGTAGTCTGCGGGTAGCTGGTCGGTTTCCTGTCTGTGCATACGATGAAGACTATGATGAAGTGACATATTTTGAGGCAATGAATATAGGCTGGTCAAAGATGACGATTAGCTGCCACAGTCAACTAGACACATGGTGAAACATCCAAAAGCAAATGCTTTTGAAACAATAAGAATTTAAAGTGAAGCGTACAACGCCTTCCCCAAGCCTTATCTATCAGGCATTTGGTTTAAGTATCTCTTAGTCAGCTGCCTGATAAGACGCAGATAAGGAAGGACTTTGGAATAACTATATAACTATCCCCTAGGCCCTAAACAATAGGGCCGACATAGCCATTTTTAGAAGACTGCCTAACAGTTATATGAATCAATAGAGTCGAAACTGGTAGAGTCAGCATCGTCACCTTTTTGAGATATATCTGATCTGTAACCGACTCTCTTGCTTTATCAATTCTTCCATTTATAGAATTATCCTATATTCACTGTGAAGCATAAACTGCTCCAGACCGAGCAGACGTTCTTAATGTTAATATCCCATTAATTTAATGATCATTGCTGGTCACCCGCCAACCGAAGCGCTGAACACGTGTCGATTTTAACTGCCTGTTAATATTAGCGCATACCTATTTACGCAAATCTTCACCTTAAGATGGGTGGGTGTTTCCCACGAGTTTCAGCTATTTACGGTTAGACTGCAAGCCGTCGCTTGCGTAAGAAAAAACTGGAGCTTTCATTAAAGAAAGATTTCCGCAGATTCATTCCGATGTTAGTCAACCTTTCCAGTGTAAAGTTGTTTTTGACTTCCATGTGTCTTTCCTAATCTCTTTTTATCTTTATTTCCGTCGAACACGGTCAGAATTGGAACTTCATTGCCTTCTGGATTGAAGGTTGATGGTTAATTTCATGTATCGTTGCCAGTCTCTCAATAAACGATACACTGAACTCACATTTGTAGATTTTATTGCATGGTTATTAGTAAATCTTAGTTCCCTTTTGTAAGTCATCAACCGCGAGAGCTTTGTTTGTAGAAGTAATAGTGAAGTCCGGATTAGAAGAGGGTACTTACGCGTGTACGTTCGTGTAAACATTAACACACACAGCTGCGGTATGCATAGGACAGAAAGTACAAGTATAGTTCACAGTCGCACGCATTTGCGATGCGATTACATGTCGCACAAGGGTAACTTTAGTAGCCATTATAATATCGTGTAAAGTGATACATAAAATGTACCTGTCTCGTGTTTGTAGACTTCCACTGAATCTTTCAGATGACTCATCCATGCGTGTTAGGCCGAGATATTCTAGATCTAAAAAAAAAGATTTCCAGTCATCCAACTGGTTTCTTCTGTGTTTCATTATCAACAGCATTTATCACACAATCAATCACATAAAACAGAGCATTAATAGATTTTTAAAGATCACTACGACTGATTGATAACGTAATAAATTTTAAACTGTAACAAAAACACAGCAATATTAGTAAGCGCAGTTGTGAGAAATTGCAAGTAAATATTGACTCTTAGTAGTTAACAAATCCAGAAACAGCAACGTATCAAGTAGTTTCAAGGAACAGTGATTCACGATGTTTTCGATCCGGCCTGTTGGACCAAGTCGAGGGCAGCGCGTTATTTTTATTTTCTTTTGAGAATAGAATCGAGTCTATTAATTACAATGACGCACTCCTCGAGTTGTAACAGTCTGTAAGCAAACTCTCTTTACAAATGTTCATAATAAGTACATCTGTTCAGTGTTCCTACTTAGTTTCCATGTAATAAGGCTTCTTGAATTTGTTTTCGTTGAAAGTGGACTAGGCTAACATAGAAACAGTTTATCTTATAAACGTATTTAGTTTATAAGATTAATGATCTATCGTAGGATTCGATTCATTGGGGCGTAACAAGCTTTCGATACAATTAATGCTACTAAGATTCGAGAGAGTGCGTTCGGGAACAAGTTGTCCGGCGCAACTCCTAAGGGAAAATTAGAAGTAGTCAAATCAGCAAGTATTGTTCATAATGTTAAGCATCAAAACAGTAGCATCCGTACAAATTCCAAATCCAATCCAAAATTTCTGCACTGTGAGAAATTTTGGATCACAACATTCATATTTGTACACATAAGTTGCACTTGTTAAGGCATGTGTATTCGTTATAACTGAGTATCTCCATTAGGACACCGGTGTTGCAAGGAACACAATTGTTCTCTAACTTACTGGATACGTAGCTCATTACGTTATTGCCGTAATTATGGGATTTCCTAGATTTTCGGTTTACCAAACTCTTGCATTGTCCGGAAAGACCTCACTTCCTTTTACATTCAATTTCTTTTTCCTACATTTGTTTTCATAACATTATGTCCTTTGTGTGTTTGCTATGACGTGTATCTTTACCTAGAGTGGGAAAATTGATATCGATTCTACATTGTTTCGATATTAAAATAAGTTATGTTTTTTTATAATAAAGCGCGTTCACAGGATATGTCCGCGGCTGATGCGGAGGGAGTATGGAGTCCGGATATTGAGCAGAGTTTCCAAGAGGCCCTGGCCATCTACCCGCCGTGTGGCAGACGCAAAATTATTCTCTCCGACGAGGGCAAGATGTACGGTGAGTCCAAACATGCTAGAAGTCTGTAGGCACTAGCTTTTAAACTATCTAGATGTATTGCTTGAAATATAGGGATCTAGGATGCCAGAGACTAGTCCGGATGGAAACGGTAATTTTGCTTTGGATAATTAGGAAGATTCTGCTTTGGAAGTGATAGGCTTAATAGTTCAAGAAAATGCTGAAGGTAAAATGAGTCCCTCGCATAATAGGTCTAAATATAAAGCACAAACATGTAACAATGATGTTATAACAGCCGACGCTAACACATCGATTTACCTATATGTCACTTAAGTTAAATAATGAAGAGATATCAAGGCCACTCCGCCGAAAATGAACAATGGCTGTGGCACGAGACAAAAGCCACTGTAGTACCTATTGAAGTCGGCCGACAAAGCCGTTTGCGCAATAGGATTCCGCGGAAAGACGTGAACCGACAATTATTATCTCCCTTGATCGGACCATGTCGCCAATTCGAGGAACCCAAGTGTTGTCGCGAGCCTTTTGTTTCGACGTTCACGTGTACAAATACTTACTTATGAGTCGTAATTAGTCAGAAATGAATGCTATGCCCTACATATTCAAATCGCCACAAAAATATTTCCAAATTAACCCCCGAGTGGTTCTCAATAAGCCTTGATTATTAAAATGAAAGCTCTATTCATGAAAGGGAGACAGGCAGGAGCAAATTTTTTCACGTTACATTGTTAACTTAGAAAGCTCGTTAACGCGAACGTGACGATTGCTACATAAAAGCAATGCTTTGCCTTCAGTAAATTAACTGCCGAAGGAAACGGTTTGTGTTGCTTTAGTATTTTATAGTTAGGCGTAAAGTCTTCTTCTGCGTGGCTTTGTTATTCTCGGCTTTTGTCAACTTGTCAGGGGTCGCGGCCGTCTCGTACTCACGAAGTATTATGAAGAAATAATAGTTTGAGTAAACAGTTCACGGAGTGGGTTAGTTCAGAGTCCTGCGTGCTTAACCCGAGGAGAATAGTTTCATAACGCTTTCCGAAAAGTAATATTACGGGTGCTATGGAGCAGAATTGACATAGGACAATTATCAGAGGGTGCTAGTGCCATTACAACGCCGCCGGACGCACATTAAGTTTGCGTCAAGCGCCCAACATTATACGTCCCGGTTTTAATTAAAGGACTGCCCGCTCAGCCTCGTCGCGGTGCCAAATGGAATTGCTAAACAAATTTACCACAGGCGATGTGTCCACCTTAAGTGATTTAATAGGCGTAAAGAAATGCGATGTTTAAATTACTTCAAATCTTACGGTTCACACTGCGGAAGGGGAAATTAGGGGAATGCATAACTTCTTTTAGGTCTATGATATGCTTTGATGTAGGAATTCACGTTCATTATGAGGTTTTTCTTTGTGCCAAGCATGTAAAACATAACTTCTACTCAATAACAAATGTCACTATGTCACAGTAAAGAGCAAGACAACGATCAAAAGCCCTGAAATTGATTGAGTAAGCTTCGTCACAGCAAATACGCGGACTCTATTTGTAAACAAATATGTCTAACTGTTATTACCATGTGTAAAAGATGTTGATAATGGCTATCTGTGTGGATAATAATTGCGGACACGCGTCGCGTCGCCCGGACAATATATGACCACATTACTCGAGGACGTGTCCTCCCGCTTAATCTACGTAAAAGTGCGTCACCCTTGTCCGTTTCGTTACCACCCTCTCCCTTGCCGTACCGTAACGTTCCACGGGACACTGTTTTGCTTGATCGTCATGTGCTGCAATAATCCGACATTCTTTTAGGGCGATATTATTGTGTGTTTATTAAAAGAATAATGGGGAAATTATTTTCTATGTGGATGGTTTGGAAATTTTATTATGATGTTTTGTTTTGGATGAGTGGGATCCGCTGGATGCGGGATGCATGGGACCGGTCAATGTGGCGACGCTTGGGGGAGGCCTATATCTGGATATACGGACGTCCACTGCTGGCAGTGGACGTCTTTCGGCTGATATGATGAGTGGGTGCTGCTTTTTGACAATGTAGAGACAAAACAGCCAAAAGTTAAAAATTGCAACTCGGTGCCTTTCCTCGGCGGGAACGGAGTAAAATACTCTTCAGTTATTTATTTTCTAATAAACTTGGAATTTTCTTAGTTATATATTCCTTGATCAAATAAAAGCAGAACAGAATAAACACAAGACACCTTTATCTGAAAGTTATGACAACTGAAGTCAAGTGCCGATAAAAGTTATCCTAGAGGCGATACCGTCCTGTTTATTAGATATCCAATAGGTCTCGTGCGTCGTGTGCCACTGTATTGAGCTATCAGAGTCGTTATTACATTAGTGTGGAGTGCGGCATGTCATACACGTGGTGGCGGCGCGGTATTGAAGACTGTAGTTGGGAACAGTTTGCCAACAAAGCTAGTGCTCAGCACGTTCGTGAGTTAAGACATTCAAAACCGCTCAATATCCTGGGAGTATGAAAGTTTCGTCGGCGCACGGCTTCACGTGGTCCGGGGGTGGCAGGCGAGGGGTTCGTCGGGAGGGCTAAACTATGCGAAGAATGCGCAATTAGTGAGCGAGCGAGCGTGTAAGGGGCCCGGCCGCGCCGCTAGGCGGCGAACGCAGTAAGAAAATATAAAGAAGGGGCGGGCCGCCCGCGCCCGTTGTTTAGCGCCCCGCCCGCTTCGGGCATAACTCCCGATTGTCTCCCAAGAAATCCTCCTTAGACCTGTCGCAACTCAACCCTTTCCGTGAGGATTTGCTCCGCATAGCTCCTGTTTGGGTCAGCGTGAAATTCTGCTACGACGCCCGTGTAACTCTACAAAGTCCAATATATTTCGCAGAGCCTTTGTCATTCAAAGGTTTTCATTTTTGACGAGCTGTCCTCGTCACTACAATATTGTTGGCAAGCCTTACCTATAAACAAGTTATTAAAATACTCAATTGTTCCCTATTAACACATTGTTGGCGGCACCCTAATTGTCTTAGATAATATCTAATTATAACCGAATCTTGATGCCGATCGGTGGGGTAGTGGTTGATAATTAGCTTAAATCACACGGAAAATGGGCTTAAAATATGCCGCTTAAACATAAAATTATAGGCCTTGTCATAATATTAATTTAATACTGGTCATTAAAGTTTATAATTGGTTCTTAAGTGCGTTAGTTGAATAGAATTTTGAACAAAAAGCAAATAAATATAGGTACAGTAGAACAAAACATTGGGACCATAATTCTCAAAAATGTATGCACGGGCACGCACAAACTCGCGCTTAATAGACTGATATTATTGATGGCAATATATTTTGTGGGCAAAAGCGCTATAAGCAAAAACAATCGCGAAGTCATGCCTCAGGTATGACGTTAATGTATTTCTGATGGATCTCCAATATCTCCCCAGTTGTCGAATAAATTACTTTTCAAAACGCTGAGGGCGTAAGAAGACGATCAGGAAAACCGAAAAAAAAAATCCTCACATCTAACTTACATTTAATTACAAACATCTAAAATTGTGAAACTTGTAAACAAACAAGAAAGTAATTATAAATGGACGACAGTAACAACAAATACGTGATCAAAAAGAAAATAGTTAATATTCATAATGTAGCTGGAGCGTGCACGCACAATTTCCTCGCGGAGTGCGCGAGAGCGTGGCAGCGTGGCAGCGTCGCGCTGGCAATGGACCAAATTAGCCAACTAACGAACTAATAAATAATGATCTCTTGTTTTTCTATTCAGTGTGGAATAGAAACGTTTCGGCTTGATCCTTCTCTGCACCGCACTATTTATAGAAGGATGCACACGACGTTTCGGGTGAAAGCACTCTGAATGCTCAATTCGCGGGCGCGTATATGTCACAAGTGGAAGTTACGTTCACAGCGGATAACATACGACGTGTATATTCACTTTACTAATTCGTGCTAACAGCAATTTGTTAGAGTGGCCGCACTTACTAATTTTAGCTTAACACCCGCCGTGAAAAGTTTACGACGGTGCCATAATTTCGAAGTAATTTCAAGAATGTTTGACTTAACAGTCTTGAAGAGTTTCCTTCTCGAGATCTGAGCTTTCGTTCTAGTTTAATATAAAAATAACTGATATTGCTTTAGTCTTGTAGCGGGGGCCGTGTTGTGGCGCGGTATTTAAGGCGTAATGCAGAATAATATGATAAAGGTTATTATTGGCAATAACAGACGCAGGAAACTTGCAATGGTTTTTACAAGCTTTCATTTTTATTGAGAGATTTTTCCTACAAAAAAGTAACATGTAACTCCAACTTTTGTTAGATTAGACGGATAACTAAAATCTTGGTACTTGCCATATAGCTTTACCGAGATGTCACTTATTGGTAATTTTATTGTGGTTGAATACACAATATAATTTCGTAACATAGGTAGTCGTTGTCCATTTTAAAAATCACTTCACATCGTTAAAATGCCACAGTAACCGACCCCTTTTAACGACACTCCTCTATGATGGACAAATTCGTACTATGAATCAATACACGTAGATACAAATAGTCCGTACGTATACGTACGCATTCGCCTCAGCGAGCAAGCAAGGGGTTAATTAAATTCGCACCAGCAGCGCCTCGTCGCCATCGCATTCCCCGAATTCAATGAGATTTCAATTTACTTTGCTCTGACCGGTTCTTCCTCTACTCGATCATGTCCATCAATTAATACAGGATGTATATTAAAATCGTCACCAAATTACGTTTGGCTTTGATCACTCGTTTTATGGTTAGTGCTTAATGTTTTGTTACACTCTTTTTTAAAGAGTATAGTCTAATTGACAAGTTAGGTAACATTAAAATGGTTTTGTACACCTTTTAAGAATGAATAAGAATGATAGCTAAGAATTAATCGACAAGCGACATCCTTAAGATTTTTGACCAGTTTCTTAAAACAGTAGAGAGATCGTAGTAAGATCTAAGGTATAACGAAGACATATATCGTGTTGAATATTTTTTAACTGATTTGAGCAAGAAAATGTCACATTTTTCACTTTCCCCGAATTCAATGAGATTTCAATATACTTTGCTTTGAAAGGTTCCTCCTCTACTCTATAGAGTCCATCAATTAATACAGGAAGGAACACGATGTACCTTTTTTAAAATTTCGTCACCAAGTTACGTTTAGGTTTTATTGGGCTTTGATCACTCGTTTTATGGTTAGCATTTAACGTTTAGATAAGTCTTATTTGACCAGTTGGGTAACATTAGAATGGGTTTTTATTACTAACACTTATTTAGCAGTTAAAGTCGCCACAATATGCGATCTCTTTAAGATTTCTGTGGCTGACAGACAAGTTAAATTCTATCAACGAAAATGACGCGTTAGCAATTGCCAAAAATGTATGGGATTTCCGAGCGCAATCCTTTATTTGCTATATGAAATACTTATTAACTATAGTAAACAAATATGACAGATTTTTTTAAATATCTCGATCTGAGACGAAGTTAGGCGTCAAAGTTGAGAAATAGAAAGAGAAGTCCGAAGGGCCACATGACGTCAGATGGCACGACGCCCATACAGCTGCCATAGAAAACGGCGTTTTCGTAGAGAGGGACAGATATATTTAATTGAATTGTTATATCTTTTTCGTTTTTCGAACAATTCTGATTCTGTTTCCAAGTATTCTATTTTAGTATTTTTAATTTATCGATAGATTTGTCAAATAACAAATGTTTTTTCCTTGCATATTCCCTATTGCCATTGCTTTTATTAGTGTCTACAGCCTTTGGGCGGTTTTTAAAACTGCAACCTACAGTAATTTTTTCGTCAGTTGAAAATGTTTTAATTTACTTTGTATATTAAAATGTTGCCACCAAGTTACGTTTGAGTTTGATTGGGCTTTGATCACTTGTTTTATGGATAGTGTTTTAGGTATCTATTTGTAGTTTCCATTTGTAGTCTTTTGTTGACTAGTTAGGTAACATTAGAATGGTTTTGTAATCCTTCTAAAGAATGAGCATAACCAACATACGGACTTCTTAAGATTTTTGCCAGTGTCTAAAAACAGTTATACTGTGAGTTTTTATTTCGTAGACTAAATTGACAGCTCCCTTACGACTTATGACCTTATTTTTTTAAATGTTGCAAGCGTGGAGCATAGTGTTGTAGGTAAGTCTCATTCATAAGTGATTCATCGAATCGATGTGACATGACTCCCCAATTTAATTTTAAATGTTTTATGATTATAAACGTAATATATTTAAATATAACAGTATTCATACACATATTACATAAAATTTTATTGTGTTAAATATGAAATCAACAATAAAATAAATACGATCGGTAAAATGAAGTCTGACATAAAGGAGTAGAAACTAAATAAGAGCAGCTAGTTTCTTAACAAATGTAATTTTTTTGCCGTGAAATCGTTCCATTTTCGATCTACTTCGATTTTCGATCAACTTTCTACTCATGATAATCAGGATACGACACTATTTTTATGTAACTTTAAAGTAACAACCCCCCAAATGTCAGTTTATTCTACGAAATTAAAAATCACAGTATAGACAAAGTACATTGTAGAGGCATCCCTTGTTGAACACATCTTAGCGGGTTATGCGCACTTCGTCCCATTCGCACTTCGTCCTATTCGCACTTCGTCCCACGTTCGAAGTTGGTCCCATTCGCACTTGGTCCCATTCGCGGTTAGTCCTATTCTTAGTTGGACCCATTCGCGGCTGGTCCCATTCTCAGTTAGTCCCATTAGCAGTTCGTCCCATGCAATTATTTTATAAGGGAAGAGGTATGTTTATATACCAAAAGAATTCGGAGGCCTCAATGCGCCTATACAAAACATAACGAAAAAATAAAATGCGCCTATACACTTGTAGAAATATCTTTATTTCTAAATCTCAAGGCACTAAATTTAATAAAACTTATAGAAGAACTTCCAATAATAAACCAATAGATATACCAAACACTGTGAAAATCGAGACGGAAGTTACAAGACTTTGCTCTATTATGCCATTGATACCAGCTGATTTCATTCCTAAAGCATGGCGTCTTATCCTTAATAAAACATCAGTTACACCTGAAATGCAACGTTTTATACAGTATTACCAAAAACAATGGTATCCCACAATATCTCCGTCAGTCCTTAGTTGTGCGGGTCAGAAACATAGAACAACAAATGCGCATTATGACATACTCATTGTACTGTATCCATGTTTGATTGACAATATTCACTGATTGTATACCTACTTACCGTTATTAGCGATTGAGAAGTGTGTTTATTATTTTACTTATTACATTGCTTACTTATCGAATTTGCATGTTTCATTCCTATATTTGTTAATTTTTATAAATCCACCCCAATTTGGTCCATAAACCTACCTCTTTCCTAACAAACTACTTGCATGAGACGAACTGCGAATGGGACTAACTGCGACTGGGACCAGCCGCGAATGGGACCAACTGCGAATGGGACTAACCGCGAATGGGACCTACTGCGAACGCGGGACGAAGTGCGAATGGGACCAAGTGCGAATGGGACGAAGTGCAAATGGGACGAAGTGCGCATAACCCATCTTAGCTGATTCCAGCACCTAAATATAATATTATTAATATTATAATTATTATTTCGCTTTTATTCAAATGTTACACATATAAATACTACCAATATATACACCTAAATAAAATATAAAACTAAAATATTTAATAATTTACATATTTGTATCAAAACAAAAAGAAAATTTAAAATATTTATCGACAACATTATTCAATGTAAACCAACTGAAAATTATTTCACAATACCAGTTTGCACTGACTACGGACGAACCACCCCGCATTCCTGCTCACTGCAGTTTCAATGATTGAAAATAGCTATTCAAAATATTTTGAAAATTGTTTCATAACAGGATCGGCAGCGCTGAGCCTGCATTGCATTCTACGCGTTTGTCTGAAACAGCTATGCTAAATATGCCGCGGGCAATTGGCACATGTTTTAACCCCTTTATTACTTAAATTGAAATATCTCACTGGTCACTGTTGTTATTATATAAATGCGGAAGCTTTAACGTTTGGAACTCAATCACGATGTAACTGGTAGAATTCATTCGTATGTCGCGTCGCGTCGGTCTGAGTTTCGTGATTTGGTTTAGAACTTTTCATGATAAGAATGTTTCGCTTAATCAAGGACCAGCAGCCAGGTAACAGGTAGAGATTGGAATACATTGATGCCCTTTTGGCTTTGGACCATTTCATAAAGAATGTATTTTATAGATCTTCTTTATTACTTAAATTTCATTTAGTTACTATAAAACTGCTTTACGTCCGTCACGTCATCGGTCACAGGGCCAGTTGAAAACCAGCGTCGGGCACTAGTTGCCCGACATTTTGCTGAACTGGTCCTATTTGGCGCAGCCAATGTTACAAATAAATTGTTTTCTTTTTTTATATTATTGTTTTGTGTTGTGTGCTCTGGCTTGTGTCAAATAAATGTGTTTTCTTTCTTTCTTCCTTTTTTTTAAATTGAAATATCTCACTATTCACTGTTGTTATTACATGCGGAAGCTTGAATTTTTGGAACTAATTCTGGATGTAACTAGTTGAATTCATTCGTTCGTCGGTCTGACTTTCGGGCTTCTGGTTCACCAGTTCTTTTCATGGTAAAAAGTTACGTTTATTCAAGCATCTGTTGGTGGGTAGAGATGGGTAAATATTGCCGCCTTTTGACTTTGGATCATTAGGACCATTTCACTTGAGTATGAAATAAACAATATATCTTAGTTAAATGCTTTATCTACATCCCGGAAATGTTGGCTCTTGCTAATTTAAGCAAATGATCATTGATTGCTCTGTAGGCGTTGTTAGCGTCTTAATAGATAATGCTAAAGAAGAGGCAGATAAGCTTATAGATATTTTAGGGATATTTTCTTATGTATGTATCATCATTTAGTAAGGATAGAAGGAGGGTGACTATTGATGGCAAATATACACGTAGAGAAGCAGTCATGCAGCGGCGATCCCAAATAAATTGGAATAGGAACAAAATGATAACAATTATTTCTTAATTATTAGATAACGTAACAAAAACGTTTACAACGTTTTATAAAAAAGATAAAGAAAACTTCGACTAACCTAAGTTTTATTACATTACAGGAAGGAACGAGCTGATAGCAAGGTATATAAAACTCAGAACAGGAAAAACGCGCACGAGAAAACAGGTCTCATCTCACATACAAGTGCTAGCTAGGCGAAAACTACGGGAAATACAGGCCAAACTCAAAGTGGTTAGTACCTTTTAAAATACCTCTCTGTATTTATGTCGATCAAAATCAATTAGCATTGTTTTACTTTTGTATTAGTGAAGCGACATTCTCTGTCGAACTCTTGATTCAATTAGAGCCGAATATTTTCGGTGTATACAAATGTAGGTACGTAAAACATTTAAAAGAAGATACAATGTATTAAAATATACATATGAATGACGTTCAGGATGGTGGGGTGATGAAAGAAAAGGCCATGCAGTCAATGAGCACACTATCTAGCGCTCAGATCGTAGCCGGGTTACCGCACCCCGCGTACCACCATACGGTACTCACCTTGCAAAAGGCATGCCTTTGTGTTACTAGTAAAAATAAAAACTAAATCGCCTTTAAATTGTGTTGCTTCACTACTATTTAGGCATGTTGCCAAATTGCACGTATTAAGTAAAGAATAGGCGACAATAACACCAATCGGATACTGAAATTGCTTTACTCACATTTTTGTTTCTTTTTCTACCATATTACAAATAATATCGACTGGTTATTGGATTGGACTAAAACTTTATTAAATTACTCAACAAGAATAGAAAAATATCATGTTTATAGATAGATATTTTGTTCAGGGCGTGCACTACATTGAATTAAAAAAAATCCATGTCTCCATGTTTTCACAAATAAAATAATGCTTCAAGTGATGTGTGTAGAACTTAACAACTTGAGCATAATAACAACATGAAAGCTTAATTTGTAATGGTTATGATTGTGAAGATTTTTAACAATTGGTTTTATTTTTACAGCAATTTTGGCAACCGGGTCTACAAGCTGGACCTTCACAAGAGTAAGTATCTTGCTGAAATATTGTATTGAACTTGAACGGCTAACTGTCTCAAGTGCATAACTTTGCTCTCCCTCCAACTTGTAACACTTGACTGAAGTGACTTGGATCTTGGATTGTACCGTCGGTGCTCCATGGACCAAATGAAATTTGACCAACAAAATATTATTTCTGACTTGACGATAAACAGGAAGATCGGGCTGTAGAACACTTGACCCAGTATTTTATTACCAGATTTAGTTTAGTGTTTTGTGACTACTCAAGCAACGCGGTTGAAAAATAAGTACGTTTTCTAACATTGGACACCTTCCTTTCCTTCGATATCTGTCAAAACGCCTACGTGAATCATTTTATTTATACAATCATACCCCAAGTAAATCACTGTGTATGTTTCCTGGATAGAAAAATGATATTTCTATTTATTCCGTCAGTGAGATTATCAAATAATATTAGACCCGTATTTTTTGCTATATCAAATAAATAAAAATTGACAAAGATAAAGAGCATCAAAGTTCAGGAGTGTTGGCTTGTGACGTCACTTTGTCAGTATAAAGTGTAGCACACCGTGACGTCACACGACATTTCAACGCACAGTATCGTCGTAATTTTATATTTATGTGGCAAAATAAAAAATATGTGTCCAATTTTTTTAGCTTACTTTACTGACGGACTAAATAGATATGTTTTATCAACTACCCTATTCTGACGGAAGGATATATCTAAGCAGCAATGACGTCTTTTAAACAAAGCTAGTGACGTGAGTGATGCGTCTTCACGTATTGTCAACATTGGCAGTCAAAGAGACAAAATCAACAACCTCTCTACATATTGCACCGATTAAAGACAATTTGTGTAGACAAGCCATGGTGTCTGCGTCAAAGATGGCACACATCATGAACACTGATATTTCAAAGCATTCTTATCTAACAGAATTCTCTATTTGTTCCAGCGTAAAGCCGTTCCCCGGAGCGGGCTACAAAGGGGTCCCTGGTGTAGGAGGCGTGGGAGTACCGAGCGGGACTGATGTGGCGCCGCCGCCTCCGTGGGAGGGACGCGCTATAGCGACACACAAGCTACGTCTTGTCGAGTTCTCCGCCTTCGTTGAACACCCACGGGATCCTGAAACGGTAAGTTCTGGGGACTGGAAGACTTCTCACTTGGTGCCGAACAAGGACATCTTATCGTGAAAACCTTGCCGATTTTGCTCTCTTCGTCAAACACTACGAGATCCTGAAATCGATGATGGAACATTTCAGAGCAAATAATTATTTTAGAAACCTTCCTCAAATTACCTAACTTTGTTGATACGCACAGAACCTTACGACAGGGTCCAAGTGTCGCAGGGTCCAAAACTATATACCGGAGAACATAGGGCAAAATCAAGCAAGAAGTAGGCATACCTAAGTAGTTGTTGAGGGGTACCCCCACTTCGATGTTCGTAGGCAGATGTCATGCAAATAAACCCGCAAGGTCTTCAAATCGGGAAAGCGTCATAACGTCTGTGGTTGGCCTCAGACTTAAGTCGTAGTACTGGTTGGAAAAAACCATGTTATCGAGAATGTCATGCATGTCGTAGCACCAAGAATTCGAAGACATGTGAAATCCACCGACCTGCACTAAGCCAGCATAGTGGATTATGGCCCATTGCCTCTAACAGAGAGGACACCTGTGCACCTCAGTAATAAGAACGTTAAAGGCGAATTGCACTTATGCAGATAATTTCAGAAATTCCGATGATCAAGCTTGCATGTGCGTTTTCAGAGATTTCGCTGTTTCTCTACTCGAATACAGCTATTACCTTGGACCTTTGAAACAATAAAACATAATAATATATAACACAATACAGTCAAAGGACCGTCAGCGTTCACTAACAAATTGAAAGTAACGCACCTTGAACTTTTGTATCATGAAATAATAAATTGTAACTGTCTCGCTTTGACTGACATTATAAGTTTATGTTTAAATAAATACTACTAGCTTAATCGAGTAAAAAAAAACTTTAATCTAGATAAAAAAAAAAATACTGAACAAGTTTTTGCGACAATTTTTTCATACAGTTTTTTACTTATGTGAACGCAAAGGTGCATTTTTTTTTAAATAAGCCTGCTATATTCACCACTTCTCTCAAAACGGTGAGGGAAAACATCATGAAGGGAACCGACATGTCCTAGAACCAAAAATTCGAAGATATGTGACATCCACCAACCCTCAAAGGGCCCGCGTGGGCAATTACGGCCCATACCCTTTCACAGAGAGGATGCCTATGTCCCAGTATGAGAACATTGAAAGGCTGATGATGATGATGAAGCCAGCTATTGACATTGATCTCACCGGATTGAAAATTAATAGAGATTAGGCATAAGAAGGAACGAGCTAGCCCAGAATATGCCTGTTCAGCTTTGAAGGCAGCCGGGTTATATCTAGGTGGTAGCGAACACAGATCCTGGCAGAGAGTTCCATACTTTGCCCATAATAAATGAAGAGAAGCTCTTAGACTACTCTTAGGTAGTAGACGCTAGACAACTACTCGAGATATCAACCAAAAGCTCTTAAGGTTGCTATAGTCGATCATTTTTCCATGCAAACGTAGTCGGGCTATTACTCCACTGTTTTACGTTCAAAATAAAAATAAAATGATATAAATTTGTCTCGTCATTATCTAGCCCCGTATGGAGAAAAAAAGTAAAAAAAAAATGAAAGTTATGAGCGGTCGAAAATTCCATATTTCAACACTAATTTTAACGCATCTTTGGGCGGCAATAAATACCATACATAATAAAAGGGAAAATTGCAAAACAATCACCATACAGAGATAGATTAGTAGTTCAACAATGCAAATAATTATATTTTGAAATATGTATATCGAAATATTATAAGGTCTGTTATTATATTTCGAGCGCTCGTTTGCGTACTAAATCATCATCCATTTCGCAAAAAAATTGCAAAAGTGCTAATTCGTACGCGAACTAGCTTCTTACTGCACGGCACGTGTTTTCAGATGAGATAGCATACATTTTAACACCGCGCACAAAATAGTTCGTGCCGTCGACTAGGGCAACCTTAAGTGACATTATCCCTCAGTTTCCCAGCTCAAAATTATCGGAGAATTAATGTGACAAATTGTCAAGCACGCGTTATCTGCTGTGATTGGCTGTTGAAAATTCATTCAACCAATCACAGCAGATAACGCGTCTTTGACAATTTGTCACATTAATTCTCCTATAATTTTAAGCTGGGAAACTCGGGGTATATCAACCAAAGCGCCACCATAGCGATTAGAAAAAAGTAAAAAAATAAAAAATGCCAACCACTATTGAAGTACCACGTGATCAATAACCTTATATGGTATTTTGACCATGCCATCGCTGATAAGGACACTTTGTACCTATAGTCAACGGGACTACAGACCTACAATACGTCTGGTACCCGTTGCAACAATCGAAGTTCTACGAAACTACGAATCTTTTTACACCATTACCTTTTGTTTTGTTTCCAGTACCCCAGTTCGGCGCCGGCGCAACATCTATTCGTACACATAGGCGGCACAGTTACATACGCAGATCCTTTATTAGAGGTAAATAAAATTTTATGTTACTTTCCCTTTTCAAAAAGGCCTTGTCTCAATATTTTGTGTAAGAGATTTTTGTTTGAGATAAGATTGCTACATAATTGTATTTAAAATAATAGGCGGTTGACGTAAAAGGCCGCCATATTGACAGTTATATTTTTTAAATCCTGATTCTTTTTTTAAACAATGGCTCCTCTATTCTGGTGTCAATCTTTAAAAACAACTGAATTCTTCCTTTTTTTATTTAATCTTTCTTTTTTTTTGTTCGCAGTCTGTAGACGTACAACAGATTAATGATAAGTTCCCTGAGAAGAAAGGTGGTCTCAAAGAGTTATATGAGAAGGGTCCCAGAAATGCCTTCTTCCTGGTCAAATTCTGGGCGGACCTCAACACAAATAACCTGGACGATCCAGGGGCTTTCTACGGGGTCACTAGTGTGTAAGTATTTTTTGAATTAAGAATAGCCACGTTCATTTTTTAGGTTTCCGTATCCAAAGGGTAAAAACGGGCCCCTTTTACTAAGACTCCGCGGTCCGTCCGTCTGTCTGTCACCAGGCTGTATCTCATGAACCGTGATAGCTAGACAGTTTTTTTTTACAGATGATGTATTTCTGTGGCCGCTATAACAACAAATACTAAAAACAGAATAATATATATGTTTAAGTAGGGCTCCCATACAAAAGACGTGATTTTTTTGTCGTTTTTTGCGATAATGGTACGGAATCGTTCGTCCGACTCGCACTTAGCTGGTTTTATCAAACTATTTAGAAAAATAACGGAAATGTTCTGGGAGGTTGCTATAGATTATTATATTATACTAGCTGACCCGGCAAACTTTGTTTTGCCATAAAAACACCAAACATTTATCTACCCTACCTACCCTACCTTACACTACCTACCCTACCCTACCCTACACTACCCTACACTACCCTACCCTATACTACCCTACCCGACCCTACACTGCCCTACCCTACACTACCCTACCCTATACTACCCTACACTACCCTACCCTACACTACCGTCTCTACCCTACACTACCCTACCCTACACTACCTTCTCTACCCTACACTACCTTCTCTACCCTACGCTACACTACCCTACCCTACACTACCCTACCTTACACTACCCTACACTACACTACCCTACCCTACACTACCCTACCCTACACTACCCTACCTTACCCTACCCTACCCTACACTACCCTACCCTATCTTACGCTTCACTATCTTACGCTACACTACCCTACAAAAAAAATATGTAAATACGTGAAAACCATTTTTGAACTTCAACGAACATTAAAAAAAAAAAATTGTCCAAATTGGTCCAGGCGTTGTTGAGTTATGCGCTTACCAACACATTTTGCGATTCATTTTTATATTATAGATTGTCATAGATTGCAAAACGTTTCTATTTAGGTAGTGCTACGCCATCTTTGTGCGTAACGTAATATCTATATTTCTTGTGTCAAAAGACCACAGAACTTATTAAATAATGCCAAATGATATTATTTTTACAACCATGACGCCACAAAATGCGATAAATTGTAGCTATTCCAAATGGCACGCCAACTAGTACGGAATGAGATGAGGTACCTATTGATTGATACATACATTGATATCATGCCAAGCTTTAGAAGACCCAACTGACGAAAAAATATTGTCATCATAGCTATCATTATGTACATTCAAATGCAAAAGTATTGATGTATCCTACTGAAAATTATATCCTTTTACGGCCAACGAAACATTTATTCAGGAGACACTGTCTTAAAGACTACTATGATCTTAGTAAAAATTTACCTCCAGTGGTCCAATAGTGTTGTATCAGCTTTTGCATATAGCAATTCGTACCAAAAAAAAAAGAACAAAAAAAAAATTGTTTCAAATAAACCTATTAATAACCCAGTTGTTGGGTTACGAAGGTCAGAAGAGCAGGGGTTTCAGTCAAAATACTGGTATACTGCTCCACCCGGTTAGACTGGAAGCTGATCGCAACATAGTGGAGAAAAGACTAAGTAGATGATGATGATATGCCCGTTACTCCCATTAGGGGTAAATACCCTAACCCCTACCCGTAGAGTAAATACTCTCTGGGTTAAGTTCTACACCCATATCACACTAATATTATAATGGCGAAAGTTTGTGAGTGTGTATGTTTGTTACTTCTTCATGCTCAAACGGCTGAACCGATCTGGATGAAATGTGGCACAGAGATAGATTATAGTCAGGAATAGCACAAAGGATACTTTTTATCCCGGGAATATGTTCCCTCGGGATAATTTTTGACTTTCAATTTGTTTCCATTGTTGAAACACTGGCAGGGCGGGCTCCAGATGACGAGGATGAATTGATATTTTTTTACGTCACAGATGTCTTACAAATAATTTTCTTTATTACAGGTACGAAAGCAACGAGAACATGACCATAACATGTAGCACAAAAGTCTGCTCCTTCGGCAAGCAGGTGGTCGAAAAGGTCGAAACGGAATACGCGCGCTTCGAAGGCGGTCGGTTCGTGTACCGCATACACCGGTCGCCGATGTGCGAATACATGGTCAACTTCATACACAAGCTGAAGCATCTCCCAGAGAAATATATGATGAACAGCGTGTTAGAAAACTTCACTATACTACAGGTAAGTGGTAATCGATCGAATGACCTATTAAATTATGTATGGAACATTAGAGAGCCCTTTCCTGCATCTCTAATGGTCTTCATTCTTAATTGTCCACAAAGGATTCATTTCATCATCGTCATCATATCAGCCAAATGACATCCACTGCTGGACATAGGCCTCCCCCAAGCGTCGCCACATTGACCGGTCCCGTGCGTCCCGCCACGCCACCAACCTTCACCAAATCATCAGTCTACCTGGTGGAAGGCCTTCCAACGCAACGTTTTCCGGTTCTTGGTCGCCACTCCAGAACTTTTCTGCCCCATCGGCCACCCGTTCTGCGAGCAATGTGCCCTGCCCACTGACACACGAAGGTCTATGACCAGTGTATTTTGCCAGTGATGACCTATGGTTCCGAGACGTGGTCGCTCAAAATGGGCCTCATCAGAAAGCTTACAGACACCTAAAGGGCAATCACAATGGAGAGGGTTATACTCGAAGTTTCCTTGCGTAATTGAATCAGAAATGTAGAGATCCGCAAGAGCTCTTCAAGCAAACTTTTGAGTTTTAGAAAGAGAGCTCAAAGAGGTTAGGATCTAGTATTCTTTTGTGATTAAATTAAGTATCCGAAGACTGCATATCATTTATCTAGGACTAGCCGAGGTTAATCGTTTTGTTTGGCCGCCACTGTAAATTCTAACTTACAGTTACAGTGGCAGAATTGTCCTAAAAAAAGCCCAACGTTACGTTACCTGTGGATCCCATTTCTTCGAACAGCTATCCATCTTTAGGTGGTTGATGCATTCGAACTGTACTTATAGCCAATCTAAGCACGAAATTGCTTCTTTGAAAAAGTAATTTCCTATATAAACCCTGTGCCACTTATAAAACCCCACCTTTACTTTTAATTACCAACGTATTTGCTACACAATATTCAGTAAAAAATGCACCACTTAGCAATTAAACGGCGAGTGCATTTAATCGGCGTTGTTTACTTGTAATGATAGTTATAGAGCTATGTGTTGCGAGACCCGGCGCGAGCATGTGGGGCATGTAACTACGCAACCAGAATACTCAAGTGATATTCACGGTTTGATAAGTCAGTTAACTTTGAAAAGTAAATAAACTTAGGGTTTTTTCACTTATTATCTCTCTAGTCTCATTTGGCCATGATTTTCCGGGTTAGGGGTCATTCGGCCCACTATGGAACTGGGACCAGGGTCCAGTTGCCAATTTTGAAAATTGATAATGGTTAACTAAACCTACATCTCTTTCGCTTACAATCAAGTGAAGGGTGGCTTAAAATGGTTTATATACAACACAATAGATGTTGAACTTGTATTAAGCATTTATACCCAAACTACCAGGAAGCTAGAATAATGAAGAAGTATTTGCGGGGTTTAGTCTTCCCCACATCTCTTTGTTACTTTTTTTGACCGGGATCATGGTCAAAAAAAGTAACACAGATTTTTGGTCATCATGCCAGATTTTCTTGGCGACGACTTCTGTTGTCCGGCCGGTCTTTTGACCTTCCCACCCTATTAGAAGTAGGGTTGGAAGGTCTTGTTTACCCGTACATGTTGTTAGAATTACACAAGGTCCTTCGAGCCGGATTGTACTAAGAGAGAAAATCTGCTGGATGCAAGGCGCACGGGACCGATCGGGGAGATCTTTGTTCATCAGTGTATGTCTTTCGGCTAAATTTAAAGAAAGAAAGAAAACAAAAATTGTGATCCAAACCAGAGAAACGAGAGATAAAACAACAAAAAAATACATTAATTAAAAAAGAACCCTGTGACACCAAAAAGGGTCCTATAGCATGTACAACGATATATATAAAAAAAAACCCTGAGCTGGTATTCCGATAGGGCCCACTGTTGATGCCACTGACGCACTCACGGAAACGGAACATAAACAAAATTGATGATGGTGTACTAAACCGTAAACTTTTCTTCTTCCGCAGGTGGTGTCAAACCGAGACACGCAAGAGACATTATTATGTGCCGCGTTTGTGTTTGAAGTGTCGAACAGTGAACATGGAGCACAACATCACATCTACAGGCTGGTCAAAGACTGAACGCGCTCCGCACTGCACAACGTCTCCCGTACAACCATTCCTTACGCAAGCCTCGAAGGACCGTCTACATGGATACCTGACTTGCTGCGTTCGTCAGCCGGCGCACGCACACGTATGAACTTCGATAAACGTCGACAGAACTCTTCGAGCAAATTTATTTCCATTTTAGGGACAGATTTACATAATAACTTAGCGACGTAGTCCCTCAAGGATGATGACTAAAAATATTTATTGTCCGTCAAGTAGATTAAAATATAATATTGGCCACGTATTTTTTCTTTGGTTACGAAAATAAAAAAATACGACGATACAGTGTGTTGAAATTTCGCGTGACGCCTTGGTACACTTCTTATTGACTTGATAAAGCAAAACATACCGTGCGTGTCCAATATTTTTTGATAATCTAACCCCCAGTTTCCCAGCTCAAAATTATCGTAGAATTAATGTGACAAATTGTCAAGCACGCGTTATCTTCTGTGATTGGCTGTTGAAAATTCATTCAACCAATCACAGCAGATAAAGCGTGCTTGACAATTTGCCACATTAGTTCTCCGTTAATTTTAAGCTGGGAAACTGCGGATTACTGATAGGTCTTTAATTTGTACCCAGTCATCATCTCTATTGACGTAAACGAACGTTTAATATGTGTGCGTGCGCCGGGTGGTTAATATAGGAAGTCCAATGTCTGTATAGTATGTAGTCCCCGCGACTGCGACTCTGGCGGTCGCAAAACGAGTGCTGTCCTAATTTCACTCCTATCTCACACTTTTCTCCTTAGATTCAAAAATAAAAATATTTGTTATCAAACATAAAATAGCAAAATGTGATCTGAAAATTACGCTACAAGTATTTTTGTAACTGAGTGTTTATTATACATAGCTCAATTTTAAATATTGTCTATCGTAGTCCAGGGGGCGACTATGACGTGCTAACGTCATCATGATTCCGTTGTAAAAAGGGATAGTGTTATTCATTCTGTATAGCTCCGTCACTCTCACACTGGAACCATGGTGACTTTAATATGTCACAGTACAGGCCCTAATCCCTTAAATAGGCAACTGCTCGTTCGGTGTCGTAAATATAGACCCCCTTGTCTATACCACGAAGGTTTTATTCTTATGTTTTCCGTAATACTCTCATTCTAAAATTATTTCTATAAAGTTCTAAGATAAAGAGAGTAACAATAATATTTTACATAAGTAATTCTTAAAATACGAAATATCGTTCGGTATACTTCGCGTGTAAAAAATATCATATAAATTTATATAGATTTGAATACACACAGTGCCTCTATAATTATGTTACATTAACATAAATAAATTGAGCATATTTAGTCTTTTCACTGCATTAGAACATTGAAGAGAGTTGTAAGATTAATGCACTAGTGAAAAGGTTAAACTTTAGTGTAGTATACCATGAAAATAATAGGTTTAATAAGTATATATTATATAGAGTTACGACACCTATTCTTTTTCAGTTTAGTGCTCGTGGTACAATTTACTTTTGCTACGTTTAGTTCTCTTTTGAAACCAGTCCAAGTCTTTCTGTCCCTTAGTGTAGAACTCAGGTGAGTATAGACTAGAGCATTTACTTTTATCAGAACATCGAGCATCCGTCGTTTTTAACGCACTTCGAACAGAACACGGTCAATGTGCAGTGTGCATATACCGAGTTTTTGACGTTCTCACTCGTGGTAACGTAAACGATCTCATATTTCAAAAGAGGTTTCGGCTTACTGTCACCAGACGGCGCTTATCCAGTTTCAATGCAAATTAACGCGATTGAGCGTTAACGTGAGGGCTTAGTGTGAGTTTTTACTCACTTTCATTCGCGTTAACGTAAACGTCAATTTGTATTGAAACTGGATAAGCGCCGTCTGGTGACAGTAAGGCGAAACCTATTTTGGTACACATATTGACATAAGAGATCGTTAACTTTATCACGATCGAGTGCGTTAGAAAACTCGAAATAAGCACACCTATGTTCTGTTACAAGTAAATGCTCTAGTCTATACTCACCTTTAGCTTCATAATTTTATAATTTGGCATCTATTGTTTTCTTTCGAGTATTTTATTATGCTTTAATTATTATTTCATTTTGCCTTGTTATTTTTAGGTCTTTTTGAGACATAGCATTTTATCTAGTTTCTATGTACGTTTTGCCAGATTTGACTTACTTTTTGCAGTCTTTGCCACATTAAATACTAGGTACTTAGGGTATGGTATTGTACCTACATTGTACATATTCTATTGTTATGTACGTAAAGTTAATAGTGTCCATGTGTTCACACGGTCTGCCAGATCTAAATTGTGTATAAAATTGTATATGACATTTGACAAATCTTGTATGATCGTGGTACCAACAATATGTACATATCTGACTATCAGAAATATTTTCTTTGTAGTGGGACGCTATCTTTGCGCGTTCCGAGGCAGCTTTACCTTCCAGACCCTTCCTACAGTTTCCATTTCGACAATTAATGTTTATACGTCCTTCTATTTTCAAACAACTAATATAAAGCAATATGGCCGCTTTTGCTTCCAATTTCAAAGTACAAATGAGTGTCCACACTACTCGACATACTTGCATGAATATGTTATCGTGGCAATGATTTGATCTCTCTTTTAGTCAAATATATTTAGGGTCCTCCCGTGCGTGCTATGGTGCGCTCATTTTAATTTTACAGTGTTAAGTTTATGTGCATTAAATAGTATTTAGTTTCAAGACATGAGGTAGGAAAATATTATCTTAGATAATAAAAATAAGAGATTTTTGTATTTATTTGATAGAGTTATATTAGATAAATTGTAAAGTGACTAGCTTTAAGGTTCTTTTTTTATATGGCGATAGTCGTTCAGGAACTTATCCGTGAAGTTGTCACATATTTTAGTACTTAAGAAAAACTTAATTTTTGTTGCAACTGTATATTTCCTTCTCCAATACCACAGTAAAAATATACAAACAGTATGGAAACTACCTACAAACGCTTGAAACGGCACACTCACACAAACATACGCACTGACGAGACCATTAGGCTGGTTTTACAGTCACGCCGCTAGACGCGCCGTTGGACAGCGCGCTGTTGGACAGCGCGCGTTTGAACAGCGGTGCACCATAAAACGACATTAGTACGGCGCGTTTCGCTGCTGTGAGACAGTCGTGTACAAACAGATACAAAATGAACGGCAATGCGGTTAGAGTACTGGCTATTTACTTTTTATGGAAAAAAAGGCAACAAAAACGTCGAAGAACAGTAGGTGTTGATCCTTATAACGCTACAAGGTTACTGAGAGGCGAACACGTAACATCTTTCTCTGATTTACGAGAAAATAGTTATAAATTTTATAAATATTTTCGCCTATCAACCAGCAGTTTCGACGAATTACTGTGCAAGTTAGAGTTTTCTTTACGAAGATCCAGCATACGTCGCATCCCCATAGCTCCAGTGGAAAAATTGGCGATTACTCTAAGGTAAGTGAAATAAAAGAGTAGGTTTTGTAATAAATGATAATATTTGTTTGGCTTATTTTAATCACAGTCGTATTTTAATTACAACCTAACACACTTATTCATAAATGCTGATTAAACCTATTTTAGTTAAAATGGTCTTAAAATCGGAATCTTCTCTTTCATTTTGCAAATGTAGAAAAGAAACAAAACACTTGTAAAACCTATATTAATCTCACTCGTTTTTAATGAATAAGGGCATTATTTTAAATCACAGTGTTATTATAATCATTGACTTATTTTAAATCACAGTCTTATTTTAATCATAATCTTATTTTAAATCACAGTCTTATTTTAATCATAATCTTATTTTAAATCACAGTCTAATTTTAATCATAATCTTATTTTAAATCACAGTCTTATTTTAATCATAATCTTATTTTAAATCACAGTCTTATTTTAATCACAGTCTCATTTGAATCATAGTCTCATTTTAATCAGTCTTACTTTGTAGCTAAAAATTGACAAGTACTTGTGAGGTTCACTGGTGTGTGTAGTTAGAAGGAACACCGAATGATTTGTTGGTGTGTCTATGTCAAAGTATTGTGACAAGTTAGTGTGCCTGCTATCTTGACGTCAAGCTAGCAGGCACACGAAGCCTGGCAACCTGACAACTTTGCCCTTTCGGAGCGGCATTGCCTCCCAGGCAGTAGCATTTTGATTTTTGCGAAGTAGTAATAAACTTTTTAAAATAAATCTGTAAAAACTAACTAATATCCTTATTGATCCTCATTATCAGGATAATTTGAGTTATTATCGCCAGTCGGCGATACGACATTTGATAATTCTACTGCAGATTCATAAAGCTGCTGTTGAGGTGTAGAGGTGGTAGCATAGGCATAGGTATAATTATGAAGTGGCAATGTTTGAGTTGTGTAATTATAAGTAGAATTTGCGTTCACACTAGAATTAACATTATTTTCTGGTGATGAAAAGCTAGGTGTCGTAGTCGTTGGAGCTGAAATCCCAATAAGTAATTCTAGAACCTTTGCGCGAAACTGCAGCTTTTGATAAGCACTTAAATTACTTAGAATCGGACCAAGAGACTCAAAAAATGACAAATCATCAGGATTGAGGTTGGAAGGGGAAGTATTTTGGTTAAGCAACGTTATTAATTCGTTTTCAAAATTTGATTGTTCTGATTTACGTTTATTCATTCCACTACGTTTATTCCATTTGTTTTGACTATTTTCTGTGTTTTCCTGTGGTCTATGGAGCTGAGATGGAGTACTCAAGTTATTCGCTGATGTGGCTGTTTCAGTCAAATCTTCAGATACGATAGACTGATTATCGCTTAATGATTCTGTAACTTCATTTTCTGAAATACGATCAAGGAATGTCATTTGGTCGAAAAATAGATACTTCTTGTGTTTTGCAGCGCTTCCAGATGGCGTATTTCGCATATTCCCTTTTGTTCTGAAATAATTATCTCTGGCTGATTTCCATCGATGGCGTATTTGTTTATCTGCAATAAAAACGTATTTTTTTAGGTACTTACCTATATACTAAAATCAAATGAAAATACTTTTTGTTTTCAGGTTTTTGGCAACGGGCAGTACTTTCTCCGATTTATCTATCACATACAGAATGGGAATCACTACTGTAGCTAAGATAGTAGATGAAGTTTGTTCGACTATATGGGAAAAACTGCGTCATGAATGTCTACCTGAACCAACTACAGAAATGTGGCAGCGCATAAGTGAAGAATTTCAGTTATATGCAAATTTTCCAAATTGTTGCGGGGCGATAGATGGTAAACACATACGTATAGTAAATCCTGCAGGTGGAGGCTCAATGTTTTATAATTATAAACATTTCTATTCTATCGTCCTTTTGGCAATGTGCGATGCGAACTATTGTTTCACATATATTAACATAGGTTCTTGCGGGAAAAACTCAGACTCTACAATATTTCAAGAGAGTTCACTATTTCAAAAGTTACAGAACAATAGTTTGAGGTTGCCAGGTGTAAAGCATCTGCCGGGCACTAATATAACAGTACCACACATAATAGTTGGTGATGGTGCATTTGGTATATCCAACCATGTGATGAGACCTTATGTGCGATCCAACATGACTCATAAAAAGAAAATATTTAATTACCGCTTAAGTCGTGCTAGACGGTACATAGAGTCGACGTTTGGAATAATGTCCAACAAATTCAGAGTATTCCATACTCCTATGAGTGTCAGTTTTCCTATTGCAAAAAAGATAGTTCAAGCCTGTTGCATATTGCATAATTTTATTAGAGTACGGGATGGCTACAACATTAATCACACATTAACTATAACGGGATTGACTGATCTAATTAACGACCCAGATCATAGATCAGGAAACACATTACGCGATATATTCGCTAATTACTTCGTATCACCCACTGGTAGCGTGTCATGGCAAGATAGATCTGTGTTCTGATTTTATAGTTGACACCTACCGCGAAATTCAAAAATGGAACGAAACGAAACGCAGTAATATCGTCGTGGCTTATTTGATTTACCTACCCAATTAATATTTTTCACTGGGTGACCCGGCAGACGTTGTACTGCCTCAATCGATAAAATTTTCATATTTATTCACCTTTTAAACCTCCTCTGGACTTCCACAAATAAATCATAACCAAAATTAGCCAAATCGGTCCAGCCGTTCTCGATTTTAGCGAGACTAACGAACAGCAATTGATTTATATATTTAAATAGATTAGAATTTCTGAAATTCGCGGGCGGACAAAACGATTTCACTTAATTTTACACTAGGTAATAAGTAGCTAATGTGACTTAATTAAGGTACCAGACTCGTCGGTTACACTTGACAAACGATCTTTAAAGTTAATTTATATCTCTTATTGTGAACTGAACACTAAAAGTGATAGAATGTTTTAATGGAGGATGGAGGATTTCGTTTGTGCAACTAGCGGTAAACATGTATGTAACAAAAAAGATTTTATTAATAAATGTTTCTTACCTAAGTCTGTATTGAAATGTTCACCACACAATTCCTTTCCAATTTCTTCCCAGGCTTTATTTTTTGCGTCCTTATTCTTATAAAGATCATCGGCCGGGTCCCATAAACATCTTCTAATTCGCACTTCGTCAATTACTCGACCCGTATCGATGTGATTCATTTTGTACACAACAGTACCTAACGGGACGTCTCAACGGCGTGAGACTAAAACGCACAATGGCCGTAGAAGCGCACGAGCGGCGCGCGCTTCGACCGCGCCGCGCGAATAGGACGCGTTCAACGAACGGCGCTGCTCAAGCGCGCGAATTTGAAACGCTACTAATACCCCAATACATATCCGAGCGCGCGCGCTCCGACGGCGCTGCCGAAACGCGTGACTGTAAAACCAGCCTATTTTCTATACTGTTTGTATATTTATTCTGTGCCAATACTCTGTTATAAGATTTGTGTGACCGAAATTGTCTTTTTTCACAATTCTTACCAAAATTATGACAACTTTGGTGTCTAATATTTGCAATACGACGACGGCGTGTTCAATAATTAGTAAAAGAGATCTGCCCTGTTGTGATTTTATATTTTTAATGTTAATATGTACTCAATCAAAATGAGATTAACTCAAGTTATTCGAGTCCAGTGCTTGCAGTGCAACAGCATCGGAGTCGAATATAGTTTACTAAACTTTATGAACATGGAATTGTTTGATGCCGATGGCAATATTCAATATAGATATCGTTAGGTCGTGTTGTGTAAATAAAATAATTTTAGCGCATTTCTTTCAGTTAGTATTTGTAAGCGGTTTTTGCTTCTATACAAGTATTTCATATCGACAATCAGCCATATCAATATGAAAATATGAAAAAGAATTAGTCGGCGGAGTTGGAGACAATCATTTGCAATCGGCTGCAACTATCTTCAATTTTATATAGTTTCGACTCTCTTAAGTTTTTGAAGAATATTACTTTGTGAATTTCTTTCAATCGAAATAGCAAATGATTTTTTACAATACAAGCCGACAGTGTACAGTATTTTAAAGATAATACTACGTTAAAGATTTGTATGAAAATTTAATTATATTGTCTTCATAAAACCATGTGTATTATTATTTCAGAATTTCTTTTTATCGGAATGATAATGTGATAAGGTCGAAAATATTTGTAATCAACCTCCATGAATAAATCCGGATTAGGATTATCAGAACAACATTTAAATTAGTTATCTCGTTTACATCCAATCAACATTCTTACACAAATTATATGAACACAAGCAATAGATAAAAAGTTCCGATTATATTTTTTGGGGATCCTTAATTGACTGAGAAATGTTCACTACAATTTTGGAGAAAAAAATGGACCATCTTATCTTTTCACCCACTGCCGAAAGAGGGTTATGTTTTCGAGCGTATGTATGTACTTACAGTACAACTATTTTCTTAATGTCCCTCGGCAAACTTCGTATTTCGTCAGTCGTCGGATTTATATCAGTTGCCCTTTGCACTTGTTGCAGACCGGAAGCTCTCAATCAACTAACTTGGAAGTATATAGAGTTGTTAATACCTCTTTTAATTTAATGTAATTTATTTTAAAATGGGAGGAAAGCTGCTAAAGGAAAATAGTTTTACAGCTCTATATAATTCACAAGGAAATCAAAACGAAACAACAATAAAGTACTTAGTTCTGCCCCCGTACCATGACGTTTCAAAACTATCATGGTTCGACTGAAAATAAGGGACAGATGTATAATATACTAAGAGCTTATGGTCACACATCAGATCTGAATTCAAATTATAATACACGATAAATCTAATAATTGATGGATATGGAAATTAGCATTCATTTATATTCGGAAATGCGATGATTGCCGAGGGACATTAAAAAAAGTTGTGCTGTATACGCGTGTCATATGGAATGATGTTTGTGAGTCAAAATCAATCTGCCTAGATTTTTCCAAATTAGTTGGGGTTCTCTTTCAATCTAACCGGATGTAGCTGTGTGTCGGAGCGACTGCCTGTCTGACCTTCACAACCCAGTAACTGCGTAACACGATACTGCAGATCGGTCAGATTTTCTGTGTTCTGACTATTGTTATAGCTGTCAAAGATCTCCAAATGCCGGGACCAAAGGCTTAACGTGCTTTCTGAGGCACAGGAGTATCGTTATGTAATGAATGGTCACCCATCCACGGACCGACCTCTGCAAGCGCTGCTTACTCTTGGAGATCGACCGTGCAAATATAATTACTTAGCCACGAGCTCCTCGACTGTAAGCATAAGTTTCAATCACACTAATGTTATAAAGTCGAAAGTTTGTGAGTGTATGTGTGTGTGTGTGTGTGTTTGTATGTTTGTTGCTTCTTCACGCTGAAACGGCTAGACGGATCTGGATGAAATTTGGCACTAAGATAGATTATAGTCTGGAATAGCACATAGGATACTTTTTATCCCGGGTATATGTTCCTTGGGGATAATTTCGACATTCACGCGGGCGAAGCCGCTGGCAGAAGCTAGTGAATATATAAATTCCAAAGTAATGTCAGTATAGTTCTCGCCAAACTTCCTGGCCGCCCTGAAGTTGGCAACAATGGCTGCGCAGTAGTAAATGTCATACAAAATCAGCACCGATCCATGCCTTGCGCATTGGCAAGCAAACTTCAGGCTGGCCAAGAAGTTTGGCGAGAACTATATCTACCTACAATGCGCAACAATTTACAGTGCACAAAAATTTGGCCAATGCTAGGTGGGACTTATGTTAAAGGACAATACTGAATGCCGTCTCATGCCCGTTCTTCCTGATTGGTTTTTAAAAAACCCATTTAAAAAAGGAATAGTAGGATTTGGTACAAAAAATGCCACAAAAGCAACTATCTTGGCATCCAAGACCGGACTCTCACTAAATGATGAACCCAAGTGTAGGTTATTAACCACATAGAAAAGCTATTTAATTTCAGATATTTATTAATCAGCCCACGATAATGTCCAAATTATTCATGATAAGATATAAAGTCAAGTCAAGGTCCGATCAACAAAATAGATTCAGTTGTTAGTGAAATTTGTGGAGGTAAGTGTGTTAGATTTATTTATAAGTGAAGTTGTTCGAAGTAATCGGCCACGGGACTTATAAAAATCGGAATCGTAAATTCCCTATACTTAGTGGGAATTTTATTATTTTCTGGGGTCAATGCGACGGGGGAGGAAAGAGTGCAAGATGTGTGTCCTTTTAAAATTGGAACGCAGGGCAGACCAGAAACTTGGGTCGCGGATAAATTTGAAAGAGAGTTACCGCGGCCCTGGCAGAAGCAACTGAAGGGACACAGGTGGGTTTTAGTCAGTAAAAGTCTGACACGCCCTCCCGCTTCACCCAGAGCGGGAGACGTCATTGGATGATTTCCAACCAAAAAAAAAAAAAGACCAGAAACTTACTATCCAGATTATATTGTGATTAAAAGTTCATTTTATTTTATTATTTCACTGCACCAGAAGAGGCCACGAGAGATTTTTGCACCCTGTAGGCAAGGGATTTTGACCTTTGAAACTGAATCGCCACTAGGGCAGGCAGACATTGGGCGTAGGTATATCCTCTTGCCTCGCACGGATTGCGAAAGTTCAATTTGAGGCATAAGTGATACAAGTAATAGTATATCTAGTGGCCTATAGCGATAATCAACTGAGTATAATTATGTACTTATCTGTTAATACTACTTATCTCATCGTGGAGAGCTTAGAAAATATCTCAAGAGCTGGCACGATGTATATTAGTACTGCATAAAAGGTAAGAGTATACTACGAATCTGAATAATATGCGAGATATTTTATCATAAACAATCCTGATATCTAATCTGAAGGATCACCTGCAGATGAATCATGGCGTTAGAAGTACTAACTGCTTAAATATATCTTTATACTTGGCTGGTAAGTTGTAGCGATATATATGGAAGGCCAGCGTCCAAAACCCGAAATAGAAATACCTGTTTCTGATAGAAATCTAGAGCTATATGTTCTACAGTAATCTAACTTCATTTTTAGATGGCGATCTTCAGGGAAGTGGGGTTGATCGCATCTGTAGTGATACTATGTTCATTCCTCACGGTAGGAGTTAGTGGTAAGTAGAACTGTACTATCTAGGTATATTCATTTAGATCTTATTGACAAATTCATTATCTATACTAATAATAATATTATATAGATGAAAGATTTGTATTTTTGTATGTAACGAATAAACTTAAAAATTGCTGGACCGATTTCGAAAATTATTTCACAGTTGGGAAGCTACACTATCGCCGGGTGATATAGGCTACTTTTTATCCCTGTATTCCCACGGGAACGGGAACTACGCGGGTGAAACCGGCTTCCGCTAGTGTGCAATGAATACAATTCCATAAGGTTTATCTTGGATGATATTTACTGCTATAGATAAAATGGGCTCTGCTATATGCGTCAAAAGCTCTATAGGTCTACCAGAATCTCATGGCAAATGTGGAAATAAAAATTTGTTGTGTGCAATACTGGGGAAATTGGATTAAACGATCTTGATACTGTTTAATTCTTATTTATGTCTTTAGTATTAATGAACATGAGGTACCTATATTATAGTAGTCACAGCGGCTCTTTGTGTCTTTGAACTTGGTCCTGCCAACCATTGCGTAAGAAACAGTTTGTCATCGAGTATACTGCATAGAGTAAGCGAGATAGGACGATGTGACATACATGAGCGAGTGAAAGAGACAGTTATACAATGCTATCTTCACCTTCAACATTGACACAAAAATAGCTACTGCGCGGGGTCTTGCAACCAATTCAGAGACACAAAGATCCACTGTGAGTATTATAGATATATATAACTCACATGTATGAATAATGTTGTTATACATCGGGTTCTTAACATAGGAAAAATAAATTAATTGAATATTAATTTATGTACTAATTTATTATTTATCATTTAAATCATACTAATAACTTAAAACCTCATTCAGAACTAGAAAACTAGAATACGATTCCATGAACTCCACTGGTATTTCAGAAACTTGTATCTTTGTAGTTTTATGTCATCTCTCTCTATCAAAATGGGTCTTTTTCATTGGCATTTAACATATTCAAAACCAATCTCTTTATGTATACAGTCTGTAAAAAATAATAAAATGTATCATGTTACTTAAAGTCATTCATCAACATCAGTCTATATATACTTTTTTTATGTAAGTTTTATGGCCTGGTTGCTAGGACCTTTTAGCCACGTCTTTGGAAAGAGTTTTGGATCTTATATTTATTCTTTAGTATGCATTAGAATGCGGATGTAACAGATTCTAATGTTTTTTGGAGTATTTGGCAGCAAATTGTATCGAGTCAGTCTTCCCAGTAATCTTTGCAGAGTCAGTCAATACTACAATAAAATACTCCGCTCCACTATCCGGAGATCGCTTCTGTCAATGATTTTACAAATTGTCCAGTTGCGTAGACAGTTGAGACACAAAACTACACCAATAATATATCACAATATCCACTAGGAATCAATTTGCAAATAATATTAACAGCCACTGAACTTCACTCGACAAAATCCCGCCAAAAACTCCCGTCTCCCACTGCAGGGCGCAGATTATTATTTAATATTTTTCTGACGTCAAAGATTCTCAATCTCCGTTAAAATCAATATCTTGTCGAAGAATTAGTAACAGTTACATTACTGTTGCCATTTCCTTCCGGCCATCATTCAATGTGCCCTGACCTACGAATAAAAATTAAGTAAGAAAAATATAAAATAAACTTAAAGTATCAAAACAAGTCTAACTAGTTCAACTTACCGTTCCACTCTACGACGCACTTTAAAATCAAAGATTGAGTTTGATTTACGCCTTCTTCTTCCCTTATTTTACGATACACATTGAAAACAATATGTCTCGCTTGAGATCGAAGTGGGTTTTTCGACATTTTCACAAAAAATAACAAATTTTCAAGATAATATCAAAAAAATTCAGCAGCGGTTGACACATCAAGTACTTTGATTTGACAGGTGACACTTGACATTGCCATATAAAAATCACAATTTAAAAAAAATAAAAAATGCCATGAGATTCTGGTAGACCTATACCTAACCACTTCTGTCTGAACAGTGCGAAGTGATTGTATGTAGAAGTACAACGTTCCTATAAATATAAGTCTGTAGGACCACGGTAAAGCTAGATATCTTTACCGTGGTAGAACCTACCTGAGCAATTACAAGTGCCACACGGACGAACCTAAAATCGACGGTTATTTCTGTCGAAAACAAGACTTATTTCTGACCCAACAATAAAAATCGGTAGCAATAGCCCGTAACACAAACTTTTCTGCAAACCAAAGTGGTTTCCTGGCACTACAACCCTTAGGGATTTCGGTAAACGGTAAGCCGTTTCAGCAAATTGGTGGTGAATGTGGCGATTTTAGTTGATCAAATACTAATATTACATTCCAGAAGACCTGCCATGTGCCGCTCGCGATCTCGGCATTGAAGGTAGATCCGTGGTTTGCGTTTGCAACGCCAACTACTGCGACACTATCACCCGAGAGAACCCAGCTCGAGGCACCTTCGTTGTCTACACTTCTACCAATGTAAGATGTTATTTACATAGATAAAAGTATAAACAGTGTATAAAATACTTAATTAACTAAGACTACAAACATATACACTTAAGGTTGTCCTAGTCGACGGCACGAACTATTTTGATGAAATGATTCACGCAAAGTGTCAACTAGGCATTTGGAAAGTTCTTTAAACAAAGCGTGAGCACTCGGGCCCCACGGACCAAGACTTTCAACCCCAAACGGCTCAAAAATATAATTACTACAAAAAAAGCTACAGAAAAATATTGTAGGAATTATTTAAAAATAAGCTGGATGAGAGGAGCGAAGGACTTAGTCAAATGGCGATTAAGAGGGGACTCTAGTGAGACTTTCTCCATACAAACACATTCTGCTGTTTTCTTCGTGAATAATGCCTCTAGAGCAATGATTTTTTTCCATAAAATCTAGGTCTAATTAATACGTGCCTGTATCATTTCCTTTTTTCCAAAACATAATCACAAAAAGAAATATGACAATCCAAAAATCCGAAAAAAAATCCCGTTTTCACCGCCATGTTCAGAAGACTTTCAGACAAAATTTATAAGTTTTTAACAAAAAAGGAAATGATAGGAGCATAGATATACTTTTCCTCTAAATTTTGATATAAGAATTTTTTAGATCAGACCAGTTTTTATGAAGAAAACAGCAGAATACGAAACATCTTTTAGTTAAAGTTTTTGTAGGTAAAATCAGCCTGAGCTGCAGTTTTGTCCCTTTCGCACTTTACGGGGTGAGGTTGAAGGTGACGCGACGGCAACAGTTTCTTCAAATAGGTACCTATTTTTCAAATGCCTGTTGACTAGAGTCCCCTCTTAAGCTGTCGTTCTCCAATAGCTCGCCCAACTTCGAGTTCGAACATTATGGGCGAAGACTTAGGTATGGCCGACTTATAGATAAATTGTAAAGGTCACGCTACTAAGCGCTAGGCTACCCACGAGATTATAAAATTAGACGTGTTTAGTTTAGTTGTCGTGGTGTATGTTCTTTAATTTATTCAGCAGGTGTTTGTTATGTTTCTTATCATTTATATCGTCATAAAAAGTCCAATGATGATTGATAGCCAGCTTCAAAATTTTATATCAGCTGTGTTAAACTTGTTTATCATGAATATGTATTTACATCCTTGTAGGATATAAATACAATCCTCTTTAGAAACGACGTAAAACTTTTGACCTATTAACCTATAACAGGCTGGCAAAAGATTCGAAAAGAGCTTCGGCGAAATCCAAACACAATCGGCTACTGAGCTTGCGGATGATCCAGAAGACCTGGGAGCTGCACCAGAACCGGAACCAGACACTCTCCCTGATCTGCCGGAAGGTGGAATTTTGGATCCTCCACAGACTTCTGAAGACGAAGACGATGAGGAGGAGGAGGACGATAGACCTGGACGTACGTATCTTCATAATTACAAACCTAAAATCTTTGATCTGATTGGGTACATCTGTACCTAAGGTACCTCCTACCTCCAAACCCTCACAAGTAGAAACATAGATAACAAAATGAAGCATTTTTATCGGATTAAATGATAGAAGTAAGGATCTTTGATATGCAAAATTTAACATATCAAAAACAAGCTTCTATACATCATTTTTTTTTTTAATCCACCTACTACTTATATTATAATATTGCATTGCCATGAGAAGCAAGTATGTACGCCAAAGTTCAGCTCAATCGGACACTGGGAAGAGGGTCAAATTTAACTAGCAAGATTTGATTACAAACCCGGACAGGTGAAGCTAAATAAAAGCTTGTAAAAATAAATTTAACGAAAAGTTTATATGGCAAACCGGAAACCGGTCACTACCATCTAAAGAAATTTCTTATAACGACCAGAGGCGTTACATCAGCTTAATCAATGTCTTTCCAGAGACGGCTAAATTAATTCATATGACTTTACAGCTATGGCCCATACAAGAAACTACTATTAATTTATTGAAAGTAAAATAATATTGAATTTAATAGAACAATTGAACCTTTGCGTTACAGTCGCAGGAATACTGAGCAATGTGGTCCTTCGAGTCTACCCGAGCGCCCGTTACCAGACTATCGAAGGATTCGGTGGATCCGTCACCGACGCTGCTGCAATCAACTGGCGGGCACTATCCGATGCTACACAAGAGAACTTTATAACGTAAGACGCATCTATTATCTTTATAACCGGTTTCAAGTAGAGTAGCTGTGTTACAACTGGTGAAGATACTTAGGAACAGTTAGATCTAAAACAAGATCAATCATATTCTCTGAATCTCTCTCTCTTGTCTACCGTGGACAACATCATGACATTGAATTACCGACTGACTAGCCGGTCAGTCGGTCAAAAATTGGTGCATGATTTTAATTTTGCTCTCTATCTTATAAATAATCTCTAAATTGATTGCTAAGCTTTTAAGACATCACATTAATTACTTTGTAGATAAATTAATTCTTGATTTTTGTGTTATGTTTTGTTTTATATGCTTTGATACACTCACTAATTATTTTTCTATCTACAATATTTTCGATACGGTTTTAGAAACGACACAAACCATGAGGGCCAGATCATCATACCCTTATTTCTTAAAGGCGTTGTCTCCTACTTTCAGTTCATACTTCGGCGCCAAAGGACTGGAGTACAACCTGATCCGAGTACCGATCGCTGGCTGCGACTTCTCCGAATATCCTTACACGTATGCTGAAACACCTTGGCACGATACTACTCTATCCAACTTCTCACTGACGTCACATGACTTCTTCTTGAAGGTAAATAATATGCAAAGAACAGCATTTTAAACCAGTTGCACCATAAAGCCAGCATCAAGCCCCCCAATTCCATGATATTGAGTCACTTGGGTTTCATTGGTGCAATTTACCCTCCCTTTAGGAAAAAAGAAAGAGTCGGTGATGACAGGAAATACTGACATCATTATCTTTTTGCCCAAAATTTCGGGTCGGGAACGAAAACCGAATATCACAGATTGTTCTCGCGATCTTCCATCATTGCAGAAACCACCTTCTAAATCCTTTTCAGTTACCAATGATCAAGAGGGCTCAAAGAGTGGCGACAGATGAGATAAAGATCACAGCTAGTACCTGGTCTCCGCCAGTGTGGATGAAAACAAATGACAGGATCACAGGATTCGCACAACTGAGACCTCAATACTACCAAGCATTTGCCGATTACCATCTGCGGTAAGTTTATTGCTACAACACATTTTGATTCTTGGACATGATACGACTACTGTTAAATAGGACCAAGGCAGGATACCTTCATGAAATGATGAATGTTTTTAATGGTAGAGGTAAGAACTGAAAATAGGGTTACTTATTTAGGTACCTCTACCAAAGATTTAGACGACCGCAGAATTTCTATAGTTACAATGAAATATGTTTTGCTCAATTGCTGAAGTTTGCCTTGCCGCTACGTCTAATACCTCTCCAATACTAAGGAAATGCTGAAAGATGTGCAAAACAGAAGATTATATGGTATATTTTTTTCTCATTTCAGCTTCATAGAGGAATACGATAAAGCGAACGTGAAGATTTGGGCTATTACTACAACGAACGAACCGATCAACGGCATCGTACCGTTTGTGGATTTCAACTCGCTGGGATGGTTTCCTTCACAGTTGGTATGTACTTTCTAAATATATACACAAACATATTACTGATGTGGACTCTATTATCCGCACTTAGACTCCGATCCTGTCCTTTGTGGGTAAGAACCAGAACCTCGTTAGAGTAAAAATGTTCTGTGGTAAGAACTCTGGCTTACATTAGAATAAACCACAGATTAAAGGTACAGCATAAATAGCTACCAGAAAAGAGGCAAAAAGACATGATACGACATAATTTGGGCGCACGGTTGGCGCAGTGGTTGAGCGATTGACTGCTGCGCTGCGTGTCGCGGGTTCGATTCCCGCACGGAACAAGTATTTGTATGACCTACAGATAGTTGTTTCGGCTCTGGGTGTTGTGTATGTGAGTTAATATGTTTGTAAACGCACCCACGATACAGGAAGAAATTCCTAGTGTGGGGACACGTTTCTTTAAAAAAAAAAAAAAAAAAAAAATTATGGTTAGGAAGGAATTTAACAGCATTATTATGACGGATGATGAGCTCTGTATGGAAGAAAAAGTCAAGCTATACCATTCCCATTAATACCTAGTACCTATAAGAGCAGGAAGATGATGATAGTTGGGAACAGGCTGGTGCCGAAGATTGACGATGGATAGTTAGCCCAGCTATAATTTACGGTAAAACATATACTGTTAACTAATGTGTAGAACTGGCGAGATGAAGCACAACATCAAATCAGGATGGCAACCAACCGATTGGCATTCAAAGCGAAAGCTCGCGAGCATGTTCGTAAGGATTTGGCAGTAGTATCGTCACAGCGATAATGTTTTCCAATTATCTGCTACCACTAATTGTTTAAATATATTCGTGTATTATTTTATTTGTTTGAGTATCTATTGTATGTATGTATAGCTTTGTATTTGAATAAACCTACCTTAGGTATCGTGATTTACTTTCAATATTGCACCTACCATTATTTGTCTCTGCATCACCCAAAGGTCGACTAGTAGAAAATGCCTAAGGCATAAAGTCTCTCTACGTTTGTGTGCATGAAGTATTAAATAAATCAATAAACATCGAGAGAAATGGAAGGAAAGGGGGGAGGCCTTTGCCCAAGAAAGGGACGACAAAGGCTATAAAAAAAAAGTGTATTATTATTGTTTACAGGGTCGCTGGCTAGCCGACAATCTCGGACCTACAATAAAGAATTCCCGCTACAACGACACATTGATTTTCGGTGTTGACGATCAACGGTATCTCCTACCTGTTTATTTATTAGGAGTAAGTAGAAGAACCTTTAGGCAAGTAAGGCCGCATTTCCACCTTCAAGCAGCTCGCATGCATGTTACATTGCAGTGGGTTCGAACCCAGGCAGGCGCTTTAATTAGTGGAAATTATTTTATCACCTCTGCTCTAAAAACGGCGAAGGAAAACATAGTGTACTTTTTAATTTATTGGCGCGAATGAGCTCATTGACTTAATATAGAAAAATAGTGTCTTTAGATGCGCGCGCTGCGCAGTCACGCGAATGTTAATCTAAATTACCCGCCATACCAGATATTTTTCCGTTTTCACTTTTGTTTTATTTCAATTTAGTTTATTTTGTTTTATTATGTCCCGTTTCCGTAAGTGTGTCCGTGGCATCAACAGTGGGCCCTATCAGAATATCGGCGCAGCGTTATTACCTTTTTTGGATATCGCTGCATATGCTAAGATTTTTGATCTCGCACGGGGTTTTTATTTTATTATTGTTTAATTGTATGCTTATTTCTCGTGTCTCCTGTGCAGGTCACAAACAAATATATTTATTTCTTTCTTATAACTATATGAGTGAAGATAAACTACTATTACGGACTAAAAAATATTTTTGCTTATCATCCATAGCAAACATGCATGTGAGTTGCTTAATACAGGTGGTGCTGGTAATGCGAAACTAAGTACAAAGCGTAGAGCAGCTGTCATTGAATAATAAACCTTATTCTTAATTACTTAAAGTATACTTTGAATTTACAGATGGAACGCGCAGCTCCAGAATCGATTGATTACATGGATGGAATTGCTGTGCATTGGTATGGGAACTTCTTCCCTCCAGAAATATTAAGTGCCATACAGAGAAGGTATCCCGGAAAAATGCTTCTTGCTACAGAAGCTTGTGAAGGTAATATTCAGAAAATCGTTTTCACAAAAAAAAATACCGACTTCTAAAGCAAAACACAAAAAAGTGCAAAAATAACTTTCGTTTTGGAGTGGTACCACTTGTTTTTATCGTTTTTCAACACCGACTTCCGAAACGAAAGTTACTTTTGCACTTTTTTGTGGTTTGCTTTATAAGTCGGGTTATTTTTTGTGATGTAGCATGGATTATTATAATATACCTATATCAAAACAATTTTCATTTTCCACATCTCTCCCTTGCACATATTTCTTACAATGATTTTACGTGTTGACAAGTAAGTTATTTTCAGGATCAATGCCCTGGAACTCAGCAAGAGTTGTCCATGGATCTTGGAGACGAGCAGGCAGATATGTGAAGAGCATTTTGGAAGTATGTTTACCATTTAGATCAGATAATTAACTTTAAATGAATTTTTATAACAGAATATTTACGATGAAGGATTTGTTGACAGGATTTGAACCATTATGTTGTTGGTTGGATTGACTGGAATCTTTGCCTGAACCCACATGGAGGTCCCAATTGGGTCGACAACTTCGTGGACGCGCCTATTCTAGTCTATGCCGATGATGACGAATTCATCAAGCAACCAATCTTCTATGCTATGGGCCACTTCTCAAAATTCATCCCAAGAGGCTCTCGAGTGGTACGAGTGGCACAAAGAAGTCTTGCCAGTATAGAAAATGTTGTTGTGAGAAAAACAAATGGAAATCTCGTTATTGTGCTGCAGAACAGGTATTAAACCACATTTCATGGCAAAAATTATGAGGATGTACTTAGTTATAAATAATGATAAAAATTATCAATCAGGAACAGCCTACATAGTTTTTAAGAAAGTCTAATGTATTATATAGCTACTTTAGCACATGGAAGAGAATGTCGAACACAGACAGACCACCACCTGCAGCGACAAACAAAAAAAAAAACCGGCCAAGTGCGAGTCGGACTCGCGCACGAAGGGTTCCGTACCATTTTCGTAAAAAACGGCAAAGAAATCACGTCTGTTGTATAGGAGCCCCCTTAAATATTTATTTTATTCTGTTTTTAGTATTTGTTGTTGTAGCGGCAACAGATGTATATCTCATATACCCTAATATAATCACCTGTGAAAATTTCATCTGTCTAGCTATCACGGTTCATGAGATACAGCCTGGTGACAGACAGACAGACAGACAGACAGACAGACGGACCTCGGAGTCTCAGTAATAGGGTTCCGTTTTTACCCTTTGGGTACGGAACCCTAAAAAACAAACGACTTTTTGTATTGCGTAAAAATGGTTTTTGGGAAAGAAACAGTTTGTTTCCTTTGCTGAATTTACTTACACAATTAGGCTGCTGGATTTGCCCATGGGATACTTTTATCCCAGAAGTCTGTTCCTGTGAGATTCGTTTCCACTTTAATACAGGCATAGCTTCGTTTCTGTTTGCAACTGGCTTAAGCTAGTTTGAATAATTTACATTTCATTTTTTTCAGGCGAAGAAGACAAATGAATGTCCAAATATATATAAGCGCAACTAGGTATATTGAAATTACAATGGAGCCTGAATCAATAAAGACGGTGGAAGTCAACCCTTAGAATAACAAACAATTATGACTAAATAAACTTATTTATTTTTATAACATTTTAAAATTATTTTTCATATTTTTTTCACATCTACATTTGATCAACATCAAAACAAAATAACACTGGGTACATTTTGTGCTCTCCCTTAAAAAAGGCTTACTAAACGCTATGGTAAGATCAGTAATGTTTAGTAACAGCTCAATCAGCTCTGCTCAATCGGGTTAGACTAGAAGCCAACCACCACATATGGGCAAAGGCTAGACATATTTTAAACATTACTGTATGATTTTAGTTGGTGTCAAATAAGGAGCCAACAGAGGACATTGACCTATACTTATTTACAAAAATAAAGCCTGCTGATATCCTAATATCATTTATCTACCATAATATCATTGTTGTCAACATTTATCACAAATGAAGTATAGAACATAATATTCATAATTCAGATTCTTATCAAGAGAGAAAGGGCACTAATTACTTATATGCAACCCTATTTGGCACCAATCAATGCTAAAGTTGTACTTTAAGTACATGACTTGAACACTTATTTAATGTAAATCAAACATATCATCCTAGCCATTCCTAGTACACAAGGCTCAAACTTGGGACAATAAGCTAATCTTATCTAATGGCCAAACACGACACACTACTCTACTTCTAATGAGTCCTTCAGGCACAGGTCCATACACCCTTGAATCTGCAGAGTTACCCGAATTATCACCTTCTAACCATACATGACCTCTAGGAACAACTTGGCTACGTTTTGGGTAGTTACCTCTAACGCGATCACCGGGGAGGCCTGTGATCCTCTTACAAATATTCTGTTTTGGATTTGAAGGGCTTCTAGATATCACGATGTCTCCGCGTCGCAAGCGTTGTACTCGAGGAGATATGTGTTCAGTGAACAGAACGTTGTTGGTTTCGAGCGTGGGTTCCATTGATGGACCAGAGCACTGCAACAAAATAACAAAAATAATAAAATACGACGTAGGTGTTTGTATCCAATTTGCCAGACAGTTATAAAAAATACTGTACTTACCATGACAAAGTCTCCAACATACTCGAATGTGCAATGCGTAAGGCAGGCTGTTTGTAAAGCATATCCCACAAAGCCGCAGGTTTTACCAACAAACCTCATAAAGGCCATTTTGCAAGGTTAGGTTTGAAAAAAAAAACGTTATTTTAAGGAAATTACCATTTCTTCACATTTATTCGTCTAATTCCAATTTGTCTATAGCGGTTAAAGCAATTAATTCGTCAAAAAAACATTACAAATAATTATTATTTTCCTTTTTCTCAAGTGACCACAGATTTGACATATTGACATTAACTTGACAGATTGATTGACAGTGACGTCACTCGTTTTTTTTTTTTTTACGTAAGTTTTATGGCCTAGGCGGAACCACACTTACGTGTCGTGGCGTGCCGTGACGCAGTATCCACCGATAAAACAACTCTGTTTTCAAGCGTACCTCATAACGCAACGTGTTTTGCAGCCAATCAACTGCTTCAGAAGGCGCCACAACACGCCACGCCACATAAGTGTGGTTCCGTCGTCTCGAACGTCAAAAGCCGAAATCAATAGAGTTGCCCACAATTATGGGTATAGATTAGTAGCCAAAATCGGAAGGTACAACATATACAGTCAGGATCAAACGCAACTAGGGGTTAGATGGGGCCATCAGCAGCAAAAAATTGTTCTACGGGAGGTCCTTAAGGTCAACCCCTGCAGAGTTGTTTTTTACTAATTCTTAATAAAATTCGAAAAAATCTACACCTGTATCTTTTTTATAATTTTCTCTAGATTGGTACTGATGAGTCCTTGCGTTATGCACACATGCTATTTATGGTTGTTTATTGGGTGTGTTGAAGATAAAGTTTTAAGAAAAAATAACTCAAATCATAACTTTTTATTTATTTCGATGTAAATGTTACCTTTTCACTCACTTTCTGTGAAAAAAAATACTCTACCGAAAACTGACCCTGTATTACAAGTTTTAGCGCATTATATAAGGATTATGAAAAAGTATAACACATGGACATGAGTGGCTCTAATATCTTTCTTCTTTTCTCTATATATGTAAAAAAAGGATTTAAATCAAATAGCGGATACTTGAGGAACATATTGGCATCAGTTCCACATGTGTTGGTGGGTGGGGACGGACCCCATACATTTTTACCCATGGTCCTTTGGTGAATAATCTATTAATCACAATTACAATTTTAGACCTTATTAAGATCATACCAATTTTCTTTAAGTATATTAGCAGTCATTATAAAACTAATTTCAAAATCGTAACAACTTGCATCATTAATTAATCGTTTTTTATGTATTAAGCTTGTGGTAGATTCAGTAGAAAGCCTATTTCACTGTTTTGTTTTCATAAGTTTAATATGTGAGAATGTGCGCTCAACATTGGCTGAGGAATGGGGCCTTATAGTTCAAATACAACATGATAAAGACAAAAAGAGTCAGCAATGGAAACATTAATTAAGTGGCATCGCCACGTTTTAATACGATGATTTGATGTTTCCCCAAAATTGTTCTATAATATCAGAAAATATTTCGACTTGCTCACTGTTTCGCAAAACACGCCACTCTCTGTCAATTTTATGGAATTTTTTGTTCTAAATAATATTGGGAACATGTAAAATTGGTAAAAAATTGGGCGAACTTCCTTGTATTCTCAGAAATCATGAGAAACTGTTTACATTTCGGTATTTCAGTGGCAGCTGTTCCATAATGGTAGAAATATCGAAAAATAGGTAGGTGCAAGATCACTGCCGTGAAGTGCGTGCCACTCGAAACCAGTATTTATTAATAATATTTGCTTGAAACTTCTACTGTCACTCTGTAAAATTACCACTAATTTTTTATACCTTTTTTTGTACCTTCTTTGTCTGTACAAACAGAGCACTGAAAATGTTGTTCTGAGCCTTAAGTTTTGGTCTACCTTTCCAATTGCTACCGTCTCTGAAATTAAATTATTAATTTGAAACGTACTATGGGGCCTCCATCTTCGAACTGCACAGACTAAAACAACAACTTGTTTGTTTCAAAAAACCCAGCCATACCTTGCTTGGGTACGCGGTAAGCCTATGTGCCAACATATGATTATCGTTTTTGCATGGAACCAGCCGCCACGGGGGGTCAAATAAATACGAGTTGACTCAAGCGTCAAGCCAGTCAGTAGCAGCGAGTTTTTGAGACGCGAAACAGTTTGATACTTTTTTTGTTCCTGCTTAACGACGAGTAAAAAGGTAAAAATTCGGTATCGTTTGGCAGGAGGGGCCGGGGTTGGGGGTGTAGGTGGACGAGTGTTACCCCTCCCCCCTGGCACCACTCCCATTACAAGGTAACGCACCGTTCCTGTGAAAAACACATTATTGTAACCGAACCTCAAAACACTTTAAACTTGTTTTGATGCATTTAGACTGCATCGTCTCCGGTGCTGCAGGAAGTGCAACCCCTTCGCCCTTACGTAACAAAGGATAGGCACCCATGCTTACCTCCGCAGCTTCGGCTTAATGGTCGTCGGCAGCCTCACCCGCTACGGCTCGCACGGGTGACTATGCTTTATTACAGCGGGTGGGAGTTGCTCTCCCTTCGCGACTCCGGCAGGCTTATTACGTATCTTTTGCAAGAGCAAAACGATAGCGATTTTTGCGCGATAATTGATCTTCCATACAGAAGTTTTAGAATTGTTGGCGGTTTTTCTTTTAAATAAGTGCATTTGACAAGCAGCGAGCGATTAGCAAACGATTGCGTAGGACCTACCATACCTACACTGCAGGTAATTCCGACTTTTATGACATACAGCGTTTGATTGCTATCGTTTTGCTCTTGCAAAAGATACGTAATAACCCTGCGGTTTTTATAAACACTCTAGGGGTAGCAGCCAAAAGACTACGTGAAGTCGGTGCCCTGGTTTGGTTTTGGAACAGATTCGACCTATTTTAACTATGAACTGGGGTTACACTAACTTACGGCTAAAATTTCCATTATGGGCCGTTGATTTGAAGTTATTTTTTTTTGTAGGTAGTACTCATAAATAGAAAACTATTTACAAATTTTCAAGACTCGGATATTTTATGTGTTTTTGTATGTTTTTCATGAGGTAAAACAATGAGAATTAGTCCAAGAGCGAGCGAAGCGAGCTCGGGAACTTAGGGCACCCCGACACGGATAGGTTAGGTTCGAGGGAGATGACGGGAGCTGAAGTAAGCGAGCAAAGTGAGCGAACGCAGGTCCCATCATCTCCTTCATGTTAGGTTACTTTAGACCCTGCAGACAGAAATAGGAGCCCCGTCGGGTCCGTCGACTTTGTTGCTTAAAAGTAATCTTTAACTTTACCATGGATAACTCCATAACCATGGGGTTCCGTGGGGTTGGGATGGTACAGTGAGATAGCCCCTCTACCCGCCTTTCCCTTCCTCCCTCCGCGTCACTTAAACTGATGGACATTTATGGAAAGAACAATGGCGAGATTTTAGCTGACTTAAATTTGAGCGTCTGAAAGTGAGTTATATACGAAAGACGTTTATTTATTTATTTATTTGAAATATAGCACAGCCACATCACATTACATTACGTTCTATTAATTGTCTACATTTTTTTAATATATTATTGGGCTGGTTCAAAACGGATAAAAAAAAATCATAATAAATAAAAAGTTATTCGATTTTTTAGTTAATTTCTTTAGCTTAGTGTTGCCATTATATATTTTATCTGCTAAGTGACAAGTAGTAACTATATTAATTAATAATATAATTAATGTATTTATTGCAGTAAATTAGTTAACAATACAGTTTATGTCTAAGTATAGATGTTCCTCGCAGGTAGGTAAGAATATTGTAGTGCAGTAGAAATAAATGAATTACTTTTAATTAATGATTGGCAAAAAGACTAGTATCCAAGTTTAAAAAATATAGCTTGGTGGTAGACGAGGACGACGACCTTTTGATAAAAGTCAAAGTCGCTTAGTTTAAAACTTTAAATAAATATACTCTTTCCAAAGAGTATATTATACATTTCATGCTGAAATAACTAGGTAAGGGAAATGCTAATGCGATAGTAAAAGGGGAACCCCTTTTCTTCCACGAAATTGAATAATATTACCTATTAAACACATTATTAAAAGTTACCCAGACATAACCTACAAAAGTTTATGACTGAATATCTATTATTCTCGACATTCTCGAACAAAAATTCTTGCACAAACTAATTCAGAACATCACCCTGAGTTAAACCAGATATTTTTCATTTAAAGACGTAGGAATTTAATCTCAGCTAAAAAAATGTATGGGCACCTGCCATTGTTCTTTTCATTCTAACCTGAAAACTTTAACCATGGATATCTCCATAACCATTGGGCTCCGAATGGTGGGGATGGTACTGGGGGGTCACCAAACCTCCCCCCCTCCCCCCTCTACCCTCCCCGCACCAAAAATCAACGGCCCATAAACGAAATTTTAACCCAAATGACACTGACACACGTCAGCCATGACGCAAATGCCATAGGTTTTTTTTTACATTCTTGTTCAACAATTTTGCTCGTAATATTGTGCCACAGACAATATAACAGTACTGTTATTGTTGTCAATCGCCCATTTTGACGTTCGTTTTCACTGTTTATCTGATTGAGGTTGGAAACATTTTTTGTAATTTTCTCGAAAATTAAGCAATACCTTGTAATAAGAATGGTAGTGTTTTAATCAGAGTCCCATCCCCTACCTGCTTTAACCACTTTTAACCCTCTCCTCCTGCCAAGCGATAGTCAACCCAAGCCTTCCTCCGTGCCTCGGAAAGCGAAGTGAATTTGAAGAGCTTTGAAAGTCGTTATGGTCAGAAGCCTGAAATTGGACACTAGTCTTGCCAAGGAGTATCGTGTTACTCAGTAACTGGGTTGTGGAGGTCAGATAGGCAGTCGCTCCATGTAAAACACTGGTACTCAGCTTAATCCGGTTAGACTGGAAGTAGACCCCAACATAGTTGGGAAAAGACTAGGCAGATTGATTTTAAAGCGCTCTGTAAACGATAAAATTTGCTTTACAAATTTGTTGGTCAAACTTTACGTTTTCATCAAACATTAGCTTGAACGATCAAACTAAAGATCAAACTTTGGTAACCAGCCCGTACATTCGGATTGACAAACATCTGGATCTGGAGGTTTTGTTTGACAAAAACCGCCGCTCACGTTCAAACTTGTTTGTCAAATAAGTCAGCAATCAAGATTTTTGTCAAACACGACAAACATTGTAGACTGTTCGAGAAACGCGTCAAACTCAACTACAAACACAGAACAATAATACACTACAAACTATCAAATAATTTGACAAACAAAGCCAAAATGCCAAAATATGTCAATCAATTTTGGCATTTTGGCTTTTTGGTTCTATCTCACGAAGAAGGGTTACGTGACTTTTATGACGCCGAAATAAGATTCATTTTGCTACGATTTATCCCTTATCGTGAGATAGAACAACTATACATAATACATAGACCTACCCCATCGAGATTCATTCGAGTGGGGTATCTTTGTTAGCTTGTTTTGTTGTTGAGTAAATAAATAATGTTTCGTGGCTATATCTAACAAAATGTCTAGATATTTGTTTGGAAATCGCCAGTGTGTTATAGGCCTAAAGCTTGAAAATATAATTATGTAGTCGATTGTTCAAAGTATTGTCGAACTATCGAATATAATTTAAATCATGAGTTTGATTGAATTGAGGATTGAATTGATATTTTTCTCTGAGGAATTTAGATAGCAGAGCAGCACAGACACAGAAGTTCAAAGAAAATTTTTACTCAAGCGAGAGCACAGACTACTTAGAGACTCTGACTAGTATTTAGTTATCTGTGCTTAGAGATAGCAGCAGAGCAGGAGAGCAGGCAGGATCAAACAGATTATTAAATTGTGTAGAATTCGCTGGGGCATAACGAGCTTAGCGAATCGTCATAAATTTTGTTACAATACAGTGAAATAAATATCCACGGCGCGCTAAATATTCTGTGTCCTTTGTTCATTGGCTTTACAGCAAAATTACAAGTGTACCAAAATTTGTTGCGATACGGTTAACCCTTTAGCTTTCACATCAGAATTTCATTTCATGGGATTATTTCCACAGAAATGAACGGTCAACAGTAGAAGATATTTGTTTTCGATTTACCCAGTAGTGTTAGATGTTTACGTTATCAAGTATTCGCGGTGTTCTATGTTTATGCTGGCTAGAGTAACATCAATATTGTATTAGAACGTTAACCTATTGTTGTGAAATGAGTGTGCATATTTGGTGTACCATTGAGTTATGAGCACCTGATGGAAGATTAGCATCGCCACCGAAGCTCAAGAATTCAATACCAAGTAAGTATATTTTTTGCTGTTGGTGCCTGACCCTAAATCTTGGAAATATGCATGACTCACGTACGTTTCGTTGTAAAGATTACTTAGGATATGAATAAACAATTGCCCGTTTAGAATACATTAGGTAGCATAAGGGTTAATGCCTTCAGATTGTGGTATTCCAAATATTTCTGTGGAGATACAAAGGTATAACACACTATGAGAATATAAAAACATGTGTTAAATTTTTAGATCTATTAGTTGTGTTTGGTAGTCTCAATGCAATGGTTTATAAGTGGACATTGATCTGAAGAATTACTAATCTTAGGAATGTGTATAAACGTTTTTAATTTATAATAACCAGTGTTAACATCAAACACGAAAGGCAAGTCTTGAATAGTCAATACAAATAAATATTGTTGTTGATTCAATAGAGGTTCTTTTGAAAAATTTCATCCATGTTTTCTTTTAACATTGAAAGTATTATGTGCTTGTTTTAGACCCATTAAGATTGGCCATATTTAATTATTTCTAATATCATCAGTCTGTAAATTGTCCCAATGCATGAGAAAAACATCTACTGCAGAGGCATTGACCCATTTTTTCTAAATTACCCAAATAATAATCTTTCTAATAGTTTAGCCATCAACTAGTTGCACCCACTAAAACTATAGCAAGTACTAAAATATCATTGATTCATATCAAAAGTATTTGTTTATAAAAATATAATTAATCCTAATGATGATGAACGTAATTTGTATTCAATCATGATGCTTTTAAGCGAGATCTTGTATCATAATATCAAGAAATTAATCATAATAATTATCCATGTTGGACTCTCTAATGCTGCAACTGATCATAATAATATTTGTTGTTATATTTTATCTTTCACTTTTTTGCAGGTGTAAAACTGATTTTAATCTCTACAGAGTTGTTAGCTTTTTTTTGTAATGCATAGCTACCTTATCATAGCTGTCCCTCTTTTATAGATAGATAGATAGAATACTCTTTATTATGTACATAATTTTTCTTGTTGTTATCCCAAATTCTAAGAATTGGGAGTGCCATTTTACAATAATTCATGGCTTGCACAAATTGAAGGAACTAAAATAAAAAGTTTAATTGGTTGAGAACCCTTAAAATATGTAAAAGGTAAAGGACAGTGTCCATGAAGATGTCGGTAGGCATCTATCCTTCTGGCATTCTCCATTCCTTTTGTACTTCCATCACAACAAGAGATAAGTCTTGTTGTAAGTAAATATTACACCCGTTTGGGAAAGCATCTGCACCTGGGCCTGTTTGTACTGACTTTAAAACATTCCTTTGAATGCTTTAATAACAGACCCAATAATAATCCATTTTGTTTGGCTTCAATCTGCACTCCAGCATAGAATAGGTTGTTCATTCAATTGTTTTTCTGCCTTTTTAACATTATTTTCCATAGGTAGTTTAGTTTTTAAACCTCTTGACTGCTTTAGTTATCGAATCAATAATAATAATCCATTGTTCTAGTTTCAATTTGTGCTGCGGCATAAAATAAATTCTTCCGTTTATTTTCTTTTCAACAGAAACCATGGGGAGGTTCACAGGAAAGAAATGCCGACTATTGTCGATGTTATGGCTGACGGGTGGCTTCTTCTTTGTGGAGCTGATTGTCGGCTACATCACCAACTCTATGGCCCTCGTAGCAGACTCATTTCACATGTTAAGCGATGTTGCTGCACTTGTTATTGCATTTTTATCAGTTAAGGTAAGTTCCCTTGTTCTAATAACATATTTTTTTACTGATAATGGCTTTGTTATTTTAGTTTAAAATTAATATTGAATATGATGACATGTTTGTCTTTGGATGTGTAGTTTTTCCTTTGATTATGTATTGCCTATTGTTATAGTAAGTTGTTAGGTGTAAGGCAATAACATTTTTTAATTGTCTATGAAAATGTTAATATAAAAGATGTTTTTAGCTTTGTATTAATTTTCTCATAGTATTGTTTTGCATAGAAACAAAAAATATTGTATTGTATATTCTCCATTCGAATGAAAAAAAAAGATGAGCATTAACAAATTAGACCTATCATTATTCCAACTGGCATTAAATAATTATGATTATCATACAGAAAACAATTAAATTAAATGAAAAAACAAATTCCTGCACCATTACTCCCTAATGCTGGTAATTAGTTAATCAGTTGATTAGAAACTGCTTTTCAAATTGCCATTTAATTTAAATTCGCACAGACAGATAAGATTACAAATTTACCTGCATGGAAATAACAAAATATCAGTATTATTGGGCTTTTTCCTTGTTTAGACATTTAAAATATATTTCTGCGAAGTGCGAATATAAAAAAAAATCCTTATCAAACATGACGATTCTCACGAATGCATGGCTTTTCACACAGCAGTATTATACATAAATATGTATATAATCATATTCATAAATATTGACTCAATGAACCGATTGGGCTCATGACATCACCATAATTACATTTAGGAAATAATGTAAAGGCTCTGAGTATCAAGCACTGAGGATCTGATTCATCTTACGGAAATCGAAAAAGATGTTGGATCTGTTTTCTTGTACCATAATACACTACTTGATTCATAGAGTAAAACTTAAACCTCTTACTCATACTAATAAACGCAGAATAAAGTTATAGAATAGAATAGAATACTCTTTATTATGTTATACCACATATAAACCTATGAAAATATATGGTTATACTTTTGTTATACCGGGTATAACTTTATTCCGTGTTTATTAGTAAGAGGGAAAGGGTCTTATTTATAAAAACCTCTGACCTGTTTAGCAACGAATTAGCAGATTGAATTAAACATCTGCTAATCAGTATGAAAAGACAAGTACAAAATATTTACTTATGTGGAACTGTATGAGTACCATTGGATTCTCTGATTCGTTTCAAACTTAGCACTTATGTCACATTGCGAGTTTACGACCATTGCGCACATACCCCAAAAAACCGGCCAAGTGCGTGTCGGACTTCGCGAATTTAGGGTTCCGTACCAAACCACAAAATTAAGTTGGTTTTGATAGGAAAATGACGGAAATTCAAAGAAATAATCTAATTTATCAATATATTGCTATTTGTTAGTAAAATATAATAATAAACATTATCACTAAATTTCAAGTTCCTAGGTCAATGGGAAGTCAAAAAAATACTTTTGTAAAAGATTTGACTTTGGTGAGATCTCATTTCTTTGTTTTACAATATTTTTGAAAACAAAAAGTACATTATTAAATCACAATAAACTCGATGGAGTAGGTAACATTATTTTTCGCGGTATGAGCCTTAGCCTTAGCTGTATGAGCCCCCTTCTTAAAAACATTTAAAATATTTCTTGACATTTTGTATAGCTTTGGGTCAACAAAATGCTTATACTGTAAAAATTTGAAAACTGTATCTCCAACCGTCTCGTTGTAAAACCTCTATGACAGACGACGGACAGACACAGAGACGGACAGAGATACACGTGAGCGACAGGAATAGCCAGCTTTGGACCCTACTGGTACGGAACCCTAAAAAGATTCTTGGGTATGCTGTCCTCATTTGCAAATCTGTCTATAGCACTGAGTTTGCTGTTAGAGAACCCAAATCTAGATTAAGGTCGCCTTTGTGCATAAACTGTACTATTGCATTCGGTTTTGTGTGCAATAACGAGTAGTTTATATGAATTCAATAAGAATCCTAAAAAACAATCTTCCACAGAAATTAACCATTACATTTTTCTACCCAGATGTCACCAAAGAAATGGTCAAAGAATACATTCGGGTGGGCCCGCGCCGAGGTGCTGGGTGCGCTGGTCAACGCAGTGTTCCTAGTCGCACTGTGTTTCAGCATTACCGTGGAGGCTGTGAAGAGATTTATTGAGATCGAGATGATCCACGACGCGAAGCTGCTAGTTGCCGTCGGAACTCTGGGATTGATTCTCAATGTTGTGGGGCTATTTTTATTCCATGGTGAGTTTTATGATTAAGAAAATCTGTGTTAAAATTTTTCTGATCGCAGCAGTAGGTACTATCCAATCTATGACTTAGGACTCATCATCTTCCTGACCTTATACTATGTTACTTGAGATCGGCGCAACACGTTTTCTTCTTCCATACCGTCCTGTTGTCACGCTATCACTGACTCCCTTTTCTTTCATATCACTCCTCACTCAGTCCATCCATTTTTTCTTTGGCCTTCCTCTATCTCTCCATTCATCCATATTTATATCTCTTTTCACAGCCCGACATTCTGATCCATACAGTAAGACAGGACTAATCACGGACTTGTAGATTTTCCACTTTAACTTATTCGTGGGTCGCAAGTTGCTCCAGTAACCTGTCGCCATTTCCTTCTTCCTGAGTTGATCCGGTGCGTTATGTCTCGGTCTATCTCGTCATCCCCTTGGACAAGTGACCTTACTACCTCTACTGCACTGACTTCACTTAAAAAGCAGGGCAAATCCATGTACAGATAGCGTCTATAATTGGGTACTCCTCACGCGTTAAAATGCCTTAAAATGGGGTAATCAGCCCCCTATCTAAATAATTTCTACCGTGATTTGGCTGAAGTAAGGTAAAGGCTGTAAAAATATGTTAAAGTAAATTATTTATATTTTTATTTTGCCCAAAAATTAAGTTCATTGATAACATCTCGCTATCGCCCATCGCCTTTTCTAACATAAATATTATTGCACTCTTTAAAAAGATTATAGGATTTCACTATCTGTTATAGATACCGAAATCCTTTCCTTTAATCTACTCCTTTCCGGAGTAGACATTTTTTTTGCTTAGACTTAAAAAAAGTGTATCGTTTTCTCGCATTTCCTCCCCACCAGTCATCATCATCCTCCTGTCCTTATCCCAGGTTACTTGGGCTCGGCGCAACACGTTTTCATATTCCATACCGTCCTTTCCCCTGTCACGCTATCACTGACTCCCTTTTCTTTTATATCACTCGTTATACAGTCCATCTTTTCTTTCCGCTCCCTCTCCATCCATCCATATTTATATTCGTAACTCTTTTTAACACCAGCATATAGCAAATATCTCGAAGACATAAACAAAACAGGGTCCAAATAAATAAAATTACCTAGTAAATTCTTATTCTGTTTATGCTAATTCAAAGTATCTTTGGAAACACAAAAACTAATGACACGATTCGCAATGGACAATTGCGGAGTACCCTACTATATAATCTATTCGGTATGTAGTACCTATTGATTAATATATTTTATTTTCCTCCTTTGAACGATAGATATCTACATCGATCAAATGTACATGTTTATAAATTAAATACTAATAAAGTATTGTAAATTCGAAAATTATCTCAATGATACGTTCTCCTGGGATAAAAAATAACTTATGTTTTTCTCCAGGGTCCAATCTATCCTGACGTCAAAACTTAATCACAATCGATTGAGCTATTTAGGCGTAAATTTGTATCAAACGGACAGACATAGTTACTTTCGTACAACATTCATAAAGTATCTTCTTTTAACGTTAAACCCAGCGAAACTAAAAGGGAGGATGATTCACTGATTTCTTAAAAGTTAACGGAAACAGAGACATTGATTCCGTATTCCAACTTCGTCCTGCGTGCCGCTATGTCCCGGGCCTAAAATTTTATTGTTTTGTACCAATCCGCCTATTTAACCATTGAACTACACGCAATACATTTGCGTGCTTTGGAATTCTGTAATAACCTTCCTTGACAGCCTTAAACCAGTTTTTATTCGCAGTTTATATCTGAATCTACATAACATTACGTCTGTTTTGCCCGAAGGGTTGGGCAGAGAGGTGCACCTATACCTCGCTCACATCTCACTATACTCCATTTGAGATAGCATTTGAAATTTAAATAATCCCATTTCACAGCCCGTTCAACCGATTTTGACTGGTATTGCGTTGGTGATATGACAAATGGGTTTATGCTTTTTATGCCATCCTTATATTTACGGGATAGAACTCAAAATCGGTTAAACGGACTGTAAAAAGGGATTGTAAAAAATTTCTAATGTTATTTTAAATGGAGTATAGTTATGTTGAAGTCCCATTTAATAGAGTGAATCTATTGCCATCAACCGGGCACACATCTAGACTCCCGGCTGCTACTGAGAAATTCCTGTTGGAAAAACCCAATAATAGTTTGCTCGACCCAGGAATCGAACACAGGCAGTATTAGCACTTGAGACCACTAGAGTAACGAGCCAGTCTGAATCTCAATCTAATAATAATACAAAGTGTGATTTTACCCGACTGCAGAAGGAGGGTAATGTGTTTATCAGTCTATGTATGTGTGTATGTTTTTTTTGTGGTTTGTTCGTTCTAGAGACCAATCGCGTTGGCCGATTTTTAACCCCCGCCGGAAAAAGAAGGGGTGTTATAAGTTTCACGTGTGTTGCTGTGTGTCTGTCTGTGGCATCATAGCGCCTAAACGGATGAACCGATTTCGATTTAGTTTTTTTTTTTGAAAGGTAATTTTGTCGAGAGTGTTCTTAGCTATGTTTGAATAAAATCGGTTCAGCCTTTCAAAAGTTATGGGCATTTTACTGCTTGAATCGGGGTGTTTTCGCAAGAAAAATGCGTCGGGGGTTTTTTAAATTGTGAAATTTTACTTGTGATGATTCTAACGTCAATCGATTCGTACGTGAACCTTGCGAGAAAAATGGCGGCTTTTGAGCGTCATATTGGGGGCCCAATTGACGAAATTTTTTATCCTTGCAATCCCATCGTTGAGGTATATAAATAAAGGGTTTTAAGGGGTGATTTCAAAAATATATAACACTTATACATATGTTTAAATAAAATATATTCGAAAAATCGAAATATCGAAAACTAATAAAAAAAAGAATAAGAATAATCGAAAATAAATAAAAAGTCAAAAATCCCGACTGCTTAAGAAGCGAACTAAAAAGACACAACGATACAACTGGTTTTGCTCAGCCAGCTCGCTTTGCTCCTCCTGTCAGGTTTTTAGATTTTATTAACTAACTTTTTTAACTAAGACCTCATCTCAGCAACCTTCACGAGATGCAGTTCAAGAGTAAATTAAAGCTAACTGTATGTCGACCTTGCCATTGCGTCACAATGCAAACATTCTTTACGACCGGTTCAGGCATGGACCTATATCATAAATATTTATTACTTGTTTTTAAACATCATCCAAGTCGAATTTGGAATTTTCTAACGTTCGTTTTTTGTTACTTCCTCTGAAGAGCGATTAACCGATCTTTTCCGGTTCGAGTTATCGATTTATATGATACGGTTGGTTATGGCATGTTTTAGCTGTAATAATAATATAAAACGTGATTCATATTTAAACTATGTTAGCTAAACGTTGTCTTATGTTGAATTATTGTTTTACCCCATTAGTCATCCGACTAGATTGAATATTGAAGTAGATTTAAATGGAAGCTATGGTCAAAGCTAAAGTTGTAAACAACTTCTCAGAAAAACAACGCATACTAGAAAAATCGGACAAGTGCGAGTCGGACTCGCGTTTGATGTATGGGCCCACTTAAATATATTTTTTTCTGTTTTTATTATGTATTTGTTGTAATAGCGGCAATAGAAATACATCATCTGTGAAAATTTCAACTGTCTAGCTATCACGGTTCATGAGATACAGCCTGGTGTACGGTAGAGCCTTAGTAAGTAATAGGGTCCCGTTTTTACCCTTTGGGTACGGAACCCTAAAACTGTATACTCACAAACATGTAGAAAGTTTTGATTACGCGAAGCTTCTAAACCAAAAGTAAACAGCTGAATACAACAGCGTGGAATATGAGTCTAGTTCAGAAGTAGGGCTTAAAATAAACTTGAAACTTCTCTTTCTGCATACGTATAACTGTAAAGAGGTCTTGCATACAAAGCCTAATAAACGTAACAATGAAAACATATCGTGTTACTGTAGTAAATTAGATCAAACACAAAATAAAACTAATAATTCGAACCTCGATAGAAGTTAGTCACGGCCCCTTACCTTATCAAAATCACCGATATAGCTTGCTCTATATTTCAAGTACTATCTATTTGTTTTTGTCTTGAAGGATCCTTTACCTTTACAAATCAGTATATAAAGTTCCTAGTTTTATAATAAACTAGCTGACCCGGCAAACTTTGTTTTGCCATAAAACACCAAACATTTATCTACTCTACCTACCCTACCTTACACTACCTTCCCTACCCTACTCTACACTACCCTACACTACCCTACCCTACCCTTCACTACCCTACACTACCTTCCCTACCCTACGCTACACTACCCTACCCTACACTACCCTACCCTATCCTACACTACCCTACCCTACCCTACCCCACACTACCCTACCCTACCCTACACTACCCTACCCTACCTTATGCTACACTACCTTACCCTACCTGTCACTACCCTACCTTACCCTACACTACCCTACCCTACACTACCCTACAATACCCTACACTACCCTACACTACCCTACACTACCCTACACTACCCTACACTACCCTACCTTTCACTAAGTAAAAATAGCTAGCTTAATTTAATATGAACTTTAAACAATAGCAATAAAGCTCAAATTGACTATACGTTTTAGTTAGAAAACTTTTGTATGGGAAAAAGAAAAGGGCTGTTTTTAGTGTTTTGCCGGCAATTATTAGAATTTTTCTCGCCGTAAAAACCATCTTTGAACTTCAACGAACATTTCAAAAAAAGAATTGGCCAAATTGGTCCAGGCGTTGTTGAGTTATGCGCTTACCAACACATTTTGCGATTCATTTTTATATTATATATTGTAAATGAAACATTCGTAAAAAGACGTGGCGAGGGTAGTTTAGGATAAGATAGAGTACCTGGAAGAATTTAGGAGAGACCTTTGCCCTGTTATAGAGGGGCAGTATCTATAGGTTATCTACCATCGACAATGTTACTCTAATCTAAACTTTTCTATCCTAGATCACGGAGGAGGTCACGGTCATTCCCACGGCGGGGTTCCACCGCCATCCAACGTTCGACATCTCACAGAGATCGTCAACAGCAATGCAGACATGGCCCTGGGCCATAATGCGACTGATACTGAAGAGACTGATGAAATGGTCCCGCCGAAACCGGAAAAACTAGCAAATAATAAGAAGCCCCCTTGCAGAGCAGCCCACGATCCTGGACATATGAATATGAAGGGCGTGTTCTTGCATATCCTGTCTGATGCTTTAGGTAAGTGATTCTTTTGTTTGTTTTGTTGCTCAGCGACAAAACGTCAATGTCAAAGTCGTCATCTTCCTGTCCCTGTTTCTTGTTACTTGTGGTCGGCGCAACGTTTTCTTCTTCCATACCGTCCTGTCAACCGTCACTTTGTTGCCCACCGATAGTATTATGTTTTATTTTTTGTCTTATGTATGGGAAATGAGAATACCTCTTATTCAACTACAAAGTGGTTTCAACGAGATAATACTTATGGTGGGTATTACCAAATTGAAAGCTATGAGTCAACATGTTCCTTGTATCAACACTGATTGATACAAGGGGCCTTTCCAAGTTCATCCGAAATGACTTATGAGTCGCCATGATTGAAATGTCGTAACCAATGAACCAATCATGACTCTTGTTCATAGAAAAATCAAACATACGAGATAATACTTATTAGTGGAAATAACCAAATTGAAAGCTCTGAGTCAACTTGTTGCTTGTATCATTGTCGGGGACTTTCAAAGTTCAAACGAAATGACATATGAGTCGCCATGATTGAAATGTCGTAACCAATAAAACAATCATGACTCTTGTTCATAAAAAAATCAAACATACGATATGATACTTATAGTGGGCATTACCAAATTGAAAGCTCTGAATCAACTTGTCGCTTGTATCATTGTCGGGGACTTTCAAAGTTCAAACGAAATTACTTATGAGTCGCCATGATTGAAATGTCGTAACCAATAAAAAAACCATGACTCTTGTTCATAAAAAAATCAAACATACGAGATGATACTTATAGTGGGATTTACCAAATTGAAAGCTCTGAATCAACTTGTCGCTTGTATCATTGTCGGGGACTTTCAAAGTTCAAACGAAATGACTTATGAGTTGCCATGATTGAAATGTCGTAACCAATGAACCAATCATGACTCTTGTTCTTAGAAAAATCAAACATACGAGTTAAAACTTGTAATACGAATTACCAAATTGAAAGCTCTGAGTCAACTTGTCGCTTGTATAAATGTCGGGGACTTTCAACGTTCATCGTACAGAAATGACTTATGAATCACCTTGATTGAATTCTATGAAAATCCTTTTCATAGAATCAAATATTATCTTTGCAATCGATTGCCTCCCTGTTAAGAACTGCATGTAAAATTGAATGAAATACCTATTTTTTATATATTTATGCCTTAGATACCCACGATGTCAGTCCGTAGGCGGATAGAACAAAAAGGAAGCCGATGACACAATTACGTCATGAACTGTTACATTTTCTCTTTTATAATACCACCCACTTTATTAAATAGCTCTTTAGCTAAGTGGTTACGATAACATCAATACTTTGTTTTAGACTTACATGCATGCAACTTTAGATAATACTCTTAACACGTACATCTATTTATAATTTAACTTGATTAGTTTCGATTCTCACTTATTAATCTTCAAGTACAATTATAAACATCAAATAGAAATTGTTCTACGTGCTGTAGACAAATGAAAAAATAGGCGAAAGTTAATTAAATACGACTGTTTACTCGTGGATTTTAATTGCATTTAAACAACGAGTTTTTTTATTATTACTAGCTTGCGCTTGACCACTATTTCACTTTGATGGTAAGCAATGATGAGGTGGTCGAAGATGAGGCACGTTTGCCTAGAAGTAACCTATTCACTCTTGACTTATAGACTCTCTGAAGGTTGTAGCTATCAGGCTACTGAGTAAGCAATCCCTGTCACATATCACCATCTATAGGTACTTAATATTATAAAGAGGTAAAGTTTGTGAGGTTGTAGAGGGTAATCTCTTTATCTACTGAACCGATTTAGATGAAATTTGGCATGGAAATAGTTTGAGTACCTGGGATGGACATAGGATAGTTTGTAAATACCCTTGGGCTCATGATAAAACACTTTTTACGCGGGCGAATAAGCTACTCTATACCAATATTATAAAGAGGAAACCTTTTTTTGTTTGTTTGTATGTATGTTTGTTTGTACCGAATAGTCCGAAACTTCTAGACCAATTTAAAAATTGTTTCACCTATGGCAAGCTACATTATTTCCGAGTAACATAGGCTATAATTATGACGGGAACGAACCTGCAGGAGTCAGCTAGTATATTATAAAGCGGAAAGTTTTGTATTTTTGTACGTAACGAATAAACTTAAAAACTACTGGACCGATTTCAAAAATACTTTCACCGTTGGGAAGCTACCACTATCCCCGGGTGACATAGGCTACTTTTTATCCCTGTATTCCCACGGGAACGGGAACTACGCGGGTGAAACCACGAGGCGTGCGCTAGTTAGTCTATTATATTATGGTTATTTATACTGCCGACATTCGAAGAATTAGTGATTTCCGCGGGCTTTTCCTTATAACACGATGTCGTCTCCATGGTAACAGTAATCACTCTTTTTGAGGAAAATCCGATGAAAACCTGACAGAGAGTAGGTACCCCAATCTGGTAGAAAGTGTAGTTGTCGCAGTTCAAGAGTTCGACTCGTAAAGCGATTCTTTTTACCCGACTGCCGAAGGAGGGTAGTGTGTTTATCAGTCTATGTATGTATGCCTGTATGCTTGTTCCAATGTGGTGTTCTAGAGACCAAACGTGTTGGCAAAATCTGATGATTCTTATGTCAATCGATTCGGCTTAACTTTGCGAGTGTCACTGGCAAGGTTAAGCCGAATCGATTGACATAAAAAATCATGCTGTGCAGTCGGAGGATACATCTGGTTTTGGTCAGCCAGCTCGCGAATACTATGTATCCTCCGACGGCACAGCGTGATTTCCTTCTTGTTTACGTCGTTTTAGTTCGCAGTCGGGTTTTTGATTTATTGAATTAACTTTGTTTTCCCGTAGCAGAATCTAATTATAGAACGGGACTCGTGTATGCATGGGGGCGCGGGCGGGGACTAGTGTTAATCAAAGCAGTGTAACATTTAGGTCAACGAACACTGCCTTAGCCTAGAAACATTTAGTTGAACTGGTGGTTTACGCTATCGGGGAACCGGCTGTTTGCTATATCGCGTGTGAAATTCACACCATTGGTCTGAAAAGGCGATTACCTGGTTTATTTGTAGCCTATGTGATTTATCTGGGAATGTTTATTTGCATTTATATGGGGTTTAGCTCGTTTAAGTTTCCCCTAGTCGCCGTTACGAACTATTTTGTGCGCGAGGTTAAAATGTATACTATCTCATCCGACAAGACGTGCGATAGAGATAGATGCTATGATGAGCAGTAAGAAGCTAGTTCGCGTACGAATTAGCATTTTTGCAAATTTGTATCGAAATGGTTGATGATTTAGGACGAAAACGAGCGCGCGAAATTTTATAAACAGACCTCTGGGAGTCTAGATATCATGCATGTATGCATGTATTTGCATTGTTGAATTACTAATCTATCGCTGTATGGAGGCCGATTTGCAATTTTCCTTCTTCTTATGGTATTTATTTCCTCCCAAAGATGTGTTAAAATTAGTGTTGAAATATGGAACATTCGACGCTCATAAGTTTCAAATATATTTTTTTTACTTTTTTGTTTCCATACATTTTAAATTTTTAGCGTGCATCGTCAAACAGTGGCGAAACCGCTACTTCGCTAGACAACGTTTGTATGCAAAAAAAAAACGACTAGTGTAACCTTAAGATAAGTATTTATAGCGGCATCATTGGCGTTCATCAATGCCTCACAAAAGTGCAAGTGTATGGGCACTTAGAGCACTTCGCAAGTGGGCCATGCTCGGGACAGGGGAATCCCATTTTTAAGCGACTTCCCAAAAAGAGGAGGTTCTCAATTCGGATGTTTATATACCTATTGTTTTAATGTATGTTCGGACATAACTCCGTCATATTTTAAAGGATTTGCGAAATTATTTTTTTGTTCGAAAGAAGTTTATTTCGCATTTAAATTTAGAGATATACAACAGAACTCTTCAATAAATGACGACAAATCTCTCGTGATTGCTGCAATCGCATGTCTGTTTATTGTTTAGGTACACCATTTCATAACATATCATCATGCCATGTATGCTTTAAACGGGTACGCAGATGTGTACAGTTCACCCTGGTACACTCTCATTCCACCGGTTATGTTCAAGTTACATGTTATTCCGGTAATCTATTCTGACATCACTGTGAGCATTATAGGTACCTAACTTATCCATTATGTACCACTAAAAAGCGAAAAATAAAAATCTTTGTACACAAATATACAACCGACTTCCAAATAATATCACTACAAAGTAAAAAATTACTTTGATTTCGGAAGTGGTGTCAAAAAACGAAGAAACGAAAACAGGAACACCGACTTCCGAAATTGATATAATTTCTCACTCTGTAGTGTTTTTATTTGGAAATCGGTTGTATTTTTTTGTAAAAATTTTTGCTAAGTTGTTTTTGCAGCGAAATAACTATAAACGTGGCCCAAACTGTCTAAGAGTTAAATCATCGTCTACTCGGAAAAGAAAACGATTAGTAATTTTTGGAGTAGTCCTAAAGAACCTATCAGTGATAGAAAGAGCTATAAATGCTCAAATATCTACGCTAGGCGCGGCCTGGACATGTGGTCAGAGTCAGACCCGCTGCCGTATTTACTGAGTTACTAATATTTTTTTCTCGGTATTGGACAATGACGATATCACAAGACTCTCATTAAGTTTTTAGCGTTATAGAAACGTGTTGATAAGGAAATCTATATATATAAAAGAAAGTCGTGTTAGTTACTTCACTTATAACTCAAGAACGGCTGAACCGATTTAGCTGAAAATTGGCAGGGAGGTAGTTTAGAGCCAGGAGAAGGACATAGGGTAGGGTAGGGTAGGGTAGTGTAGAGTAGGATGGTGTAGGGTAGTGTAGGGTCGGGTAGGGTAGGGTAGGGTCGGGTAGGGTAGGGTTGGGTAGGGTAGTGTAGGGTAGGGTAGGGTAGGGTAGTGTAGGGTAGGGTAGTGTAGAGTAGGATAGTGTAGGGTAGTGTAGGGTCGGGTAGGGTAGGGTAATGTAGGGTAGTGTAGGGTCGGGTAGGGTAGGGTAGGGTAATGTAGGGTAGTGTAGGGTCGGGTAGGGTAGGGTTGGGTAGAGTAGGGTAGTGTAGGGTAGTGTAGGGTAGTGTAGGGTAGGGTAGGGTAGGTAGTATAAGGTAGGGTAGGTAGGGTAGATAAATGTTTGGTCTTTTTATGGCAAAACAAAGTTTGCCGGGTCAGCTAGTTAAATATAAAACTAAATCGAAGGATTTTACCTCAATGTTATTTACGAGTACAGTTTAAATATGTATAAGTTCAGAAGGTGATTAATACAAACACAGAGAACTCATTCAAGTAGGTACTGGAAAACCACAACCTCGTGGACAACTATGTTTATTCAATAGTTATTTCCACTCTATAGACAATAATATTTTTTGTTGCGTAATCTGTGGGTCATTGGAATGTGTAGTATAAGGCTTCGGGCAACCTACACATTTTTCTCCGAAATAAAAATAAGATGCGACGATTTTCTCTTCCCACTCAAGTTATAAAAGTAAATACAAGAAAGTATGTTATTTCAAACATTAAAGGCGGTGGACTAGATACATACAAAATTATTGTATCATGCATTGTTACATAAATTGCTATCAATACTGCCATAACGGGGTGCCATTCGGTGCCAAAGTATGCTTCAAACCTTGTTTGCCAAAAATAAAAGTTGATATTTATCCAAACCTTTATTTAAATGAGACTGGATTGTGTGGGATGATAATAATAGCATAGTTTATTCATATCTGAATTCACTTTTAAAATAATCGGAGTGACCAATAAAATAGTGATGGGACACTTTACTTTTTTGTCTGCCTGTATGGAGTCAGCAATGTTTAATTAATTTGAACACTTAAGGTTACGCTATTCGAAAATTCTTCCATACAAACGTAGTCTAGAGATTACTCCACTGTTTGACGATGTACTTTCAAAATTAAAAATGATATCAATTTGTCTCATCATTATCTAGTCCTGTGTGGAAACAAAAATGTATAAAAAATAATATATTTGAAAGTTATAAGGGTCGAAAGTTCCATATTTCAACACTAATTTTAACGCATCTTTGGGCGGAAATAAATACCATAAGAAGAAGGAAAATTACAAAACGGTCTCCATACAGGGATAGATTAGTAATTCAACAATGCAAATAATGTTATTTTATAAATATACATTTAGTTGTTTTTTTTATGATATCTAGACTCCCAAAGGTCTGTTTATAAAATTTCGCGCGCTCGTTTTCGTCCTAAATCATCATCCATTTCGATACAAATTTGCAAAAGTGCTAATTCGTACGCGGACTAGCTTCTAACTGCTACTCACAGCATCTATTTCTTTCGCTCGTATTGTCGGATTAAGATGGCATGCATTTTAACCCCGCGCACAAAATAGTTCATGCCGTCGACTAGTTCAACCTTAAGACAAACAACTTGTTTGTGCTCTATAGCAAATAGTTATTTATGATACAAGTGCGGAAGGTAGGTGATTTCCGATGAGTGGCATTTTTATTCACGAGCGAGCGAAGCGAGTGAGTGGATAAATCGACACGAGTCGGAAATCATCTTACGTACGTGTATCATACAACATTTTACTATGCATTGTGCGAGGAAATAAATAAATTAATAAAATGAAATTAATAATATGGCGGGCTGATTCAAGCGCGTTCAGCATATCCACAGATTAACTAATAATTCCTCGGGCATATCTACTGCGCATGTGCAAATAGCTGTCACATCGTAACGCAATAAGGCACGAGCAAAATAAACTTTCTGCCAAACATAATTAATTAATATTTAAAATTAATTTATTGATCAAAATCTAAACCTAGAGTAATTAAAAACGCCTAAAATTAAGTATTAGTTTTATTTTACCTTTTATATGAATGATAATCTGTACATAACTAATTTGTAAAACTTTTCTCAAATAATAAAAACTCTATGCGTCGGGCTGACGTTGGAGTTAAAAATTAAAAAAATACAGGAAAGTAAAAAGCACTAGTGAAAAAAAGTGACACTTTCCGCACAGTTTGGCTGCTTAGAAAACCGCTCTTTTCGAGGACATGCATTGTAAAATCATTTTCACGGGTGCCCGACATAATTTATATTGCTTTATTATATTACACTAGCTTCTGCCAGCGGCTTCGCCCGCGAAAATAAACCCGAGGGAACATATTCCCGGGATAAAAATAAAGTAGCCTATAATGCATCCACCATAGACTGTAGTGTGATGTGATAATGTGATGTATTTATATATTCTTCCTTACATCGGCTTCTTACCGTCTTCTCATTAATCAATCCCTTTCTAGCTTTACCTTCGTCCACACAATTAATCCATCGTTTCGTTGGTGTTAAGGCGGTACCCTGACCAAAAAATCAGCATGAAATATGAGCATTCCTATTGGCCTAGCGGCACTGGTGGCGCATGAATTACAGTAGTGAATACGCCTAGATTTTAGAATAAAATCATTATAAAATCGAATTTTAGTCTTTTAAAAAAAAATACTACAAAAATGTCCGTTATTAAATTGTCTATCCATTAGTGTTAGTACAAAAAATAATTAATAAACACTTTACGAGGAGATGCATGCTATCAAAAATTATTTCTCATTTTTATGGTTTTTTTGGAAGGAGATTAGTGAAACATATACCTCTTTTAAAAAAAAGTATACGACCATTTTCGAATTAATAATAAGTAGAAATTTGCTGTATTTTTATTAGTTGATATTTCTTTTTACATAAGAAGATAGCTCAAAAAGAAAAACAGGAAAAACGGCTAGCGTAGCGTTTTGCTCGGGGTACCGCCTAAACTACTCAAAGTTTGAACCCGGAAAGAATATAAACCCGCCCTGTGTTTTAATGTGGCCACATTAACCTGGTTGTTTTTTTTTTGTTGCCCACCTCTAGCCCTGGATGACGATTTCTTTAAATCTTGATACATATTGTATCATTGTAATTTGATGTATGTTATTCACATATTCAATCAAACATCGTAAATTAATACCGAATAGTAACTTAACCCTATAACGCAAGTCACAGGCTGTGACGTTTGTTGTCCTAATCTCCATTCACTGTCAGCGAAGGTTCTATCAAGTACTAAACCTTGGTGCACTTGATTCATAGACAAGTTTGCCTTGACATTGACTCTTAATACTTTCGATAAGGAAATTGCCGATTCAGCCATGACATACTCGAATAAAAACATATTGCATTTTCCAGCTTAATTGAAAAGAAAATTGATTGTCTATGTAGAATGATTGTCAAAATTTAATTTAAGTCGTAAAGTACTGAAAACTCATTAATGTTTAATTTAACATGGAAATTATGGTTATCATAATTATCAGCAACTATAAAATACTATATTGATTTATTGGTGGAATTACTTAATTATTGGTTCGATTTAAAATTAATAGTTATTCAGTATAATTACAATCATGATTACGTACACCACCATTAATAGGTATTGTTTGCACGCCTCATTTTCATTCGTGAATAATTAAATGGGGAAATACGCAATACATTTGAATACATTGACCAAAGACAAGTATTTGTCTCTCGTACTTGATGTCTCTAGAACACAAGCATTCCATTGGAAAATATTCAACTTTTTATTTGTTTTCGGTTAATTGTCACTGGCACTTATAAAAAACTGCAATTAGGTGCGTGATTCCAATAGGTCGTATCACTCGTATCGTAACTCGTATTATTTGAAAGAAGAACCGAAATTCATGGTAATAAAATTTTTTTGTCATTAATATCTCACTGGCAGTTATTAAAGCTGAAAATAGGCGTGTTTTTATTGTAAAAAGAACTAAATATTTTTGGTATGTTTATTATCTAGATACGAGTAGCTATGATCACTTGATTACACATCAATTTGTCAATTAAACTCACGGCGTCAACGGCCGATGTTTATCGACTTGTGTGTGTGTGCGTTTAATTAAAGGATCCCTAAAAATATGCGTCTGAGAATTTATTCGGAGACCTTAGGTATTTAAAATGATGACTGATTACAATTTTATTAAAGTGTATCTCTGAAACAAAATTCGCTTAATTATCGCTTTCCTTGTTTTACAGTGTTACCTTACTAACACCTACTAATCCTTGCCATTATGTATTTATATCTGTCAACGCATTATTTTAATAAAAACTAATAACTATTTTGCTTGAGGGGAGATTCGCAAGAGCAAACGTGCTCGGAGGAAGGAAGTTAACCCAGTAAGATGCTGGCAGGGATCTTGACCATACTTCCGGGGTTGTCCTGATAGCTGTGGCATACCTGTCCACTCCTCAAGCACCTCCGTATATGTTGCCTCCTTGGCGCTACGTCACTTAAAGTGCTAGCGACTGTTTATGGGGGGCCTATTATTTGAGTGTGCAAGTCATCCCCTGCTATTTTATAGCCGTGTAGATCAACAGTGGTCAGGCAAGGGCCAATAGTCGTTCTATAGTTTTAGGTAATCGATCCACGAACCCTCCCAAACCCAAAGCCCAATGTGTTTAGACTATATTCTGCAATAGTCCTGCACCAGCCGGGGATTATCTTTGGATGTTCTTGCGTAGTGACTAGTGCATACAGGGATAATCGCCGGTTGGTGTCTCATTTCATCCTACATATCTAACAAGGCCTCTGCGAGTCGGTTTCGGCCCCTGGTACGCCTTCAAAAGGTCCGTGACCCTAGGGTTCCGAGAATCATGAAAACTAAAATATCTCGAGCGGTAATGAACCTTCGATAAATAGTAAACAGGACATTTCTTCTACAATAATACGCATCAAAATAATACTTTATAATCACTCCATGTCGCGCCGAGAAATTGTGAATCGGTAGATAAATCTATTCACATTTACTGGATCTTCATATTATGAAAACTTAACTTACATTATCCTGGTATTATGGGCTACTCAAAGGAACCATATAAATTAAACATGAAATTCTCAAACCATTGTATTATTCACAGGCTACGTTGTTGTGTTATTATAAACATCTATTGTTGAAGCTATTGATCGGCTCTTGCAAATTAAACTCGACCTTTGAAGTCTAAGGTTTCGCATTCAAAGGCGAGCCGGTCAATGGAACCTAGTGCATAATAAATGAAAATGGCCGTCTAGAAAGAAAATTGGAGCTCGACAAATGCTTTAGGTATAGCTTTCCACGAAGTTATAAAGGCAGACAATTTGAGGGAATTGCGTCCACTTATGGCCCATCAAGTTCTTTGCGTTTGAAAGGTTATTCTTTTCCCTTTCCAAGGAATGTTTTAGTCAAATGGTTGACATGGCAATCGTTGACTTCAACGTTAGGCGCTGCATTTTTACTATCATTTTTAGGGTTCCGTACCCGAAGGGTCCAAACGGAGCCCTATTGCTGTCACTCACGTGTCCGTCTGTCTGTCCGTCCGTCCGTCGTCTGTTACACAGGTTTTACAGCCAAACGGTTGGAGCTACAGTCTTAAAATTTTCCCAGTATAAGCATCTTGTTGACCCAAATCGATACAAATTTTCAAAAAATATTTTAAAATGTTTTAAGGGAGGCTCCCATACATCTAAAGGGGAACGCGTGACCTGCCCGATCGAGTGGGGTATCGTTGTTTAGAGCTCGTTGTGTAGATAAATACTGTATCTTTTGTTAAAAAAATATTGGAAAACAAAGAAAGAAGTCATTTTTACAAAATTTTGTAACGATGAATTTTTAACTTCCATTGACCTATGAACTTGAAATTTGATTATAATTATTACGTATAATCAGATTTTCTTTGAAATTTCCTCAATGTGACTATTAAATCCAACTTTTTTTGCGGTTTGCTACGGAATCCTAAATGTCCGTAGTCCGACACAATTGATTTTGTCTATGATCTATTCAGCTATAAAATTGAATGAACTGCTACAAGAATTCAGTAACACTGAAAACACATTTAAACTCGAATAATATTAAAATTTTACTCTGCTGTTATTTTGTGTATCGTTTACTGCAACTTTTATGACACATGGCGACCTAATAAAAAACACATAAAATGAGATCACCATAATCCAAGGCGTGCCCAAAAAGTCCGTGAAATTTGTAAAAAACATGTTTATCCCATTATTGACTGACATTGACATTATTTTGATAGGAAAACAAACGCGAAACAGTAGTATAATAGTAACCTTGGACCAATTTCACGAAAGGTGTGTTATCATTAACGCACAGTTATCTGATCGGTTACACTGATCATCGGCACAGAATGAATATACAAACAGTATGGAAACTACCTATAAACGCTCGAAACGGCACACTCACACAATCATGCGCATCAAAATTTCAAAATCTAAATCAAAATGTATTTATTCAATTAGGCCATTAAGCGGCACTTTCGAACGTCAAAAAAAATAATTGAATCTAATACTAACCTCCAGTTTCCCAGCCCAAAACCATCGGCGAACCAATGCGACAAACTGCCAAGCAAGCGCCATACGCTGCGATTGGCTGTTGAAAATTCATTCAACCAATCACAGCAGACAACGCGCGCCCGACAGCCCGCCACACCAACCCCCGACAATTACGAGCCGGGAAACTGGGGGTAATTGATTCTACCGTCCATTCGGAAATGTAGCTTGTTGTGGAGAAGAATGGACAAGAAACTCCACACGTACTCTTTTCATCGACCAAACCCCTAAGAGGCTCGCACTACTGACAGCAATGCAGAAGTGCCTTAATGGTCTCGGTGCGTATGTTTGTGTGAGTGTCCCGTTTCGAGCATTTGTAGGTAGTTCCCGTACTGTTTGTATATGTTTACTGTGTAATCGGTCAGCTTATCAATTATTTTACTTTCAAGGTTGAAATAGTAGGTCTAGGTAGGTAGGTACATACATTCTTGTTTGATTAACAACGTGAGAAATTACGAAATATTTCGGCGATAAACGACGGTAACGACGTTTCTTTGTAACTAATCGTATTTTTAGATATATATCTGGTTCATGATCGATCGGTAAACAGTAGGTACAATCAACCGCAAATCGGTAACACTTGCACTGTAAAAATCGCCTTTACTGATAAGGCATAATTGCGCAGTCACTGTTCAATATTATCACTGATTAAGCATTGTTCACTGTACCTTCCTGTTATGGGAAACGGGGGCAATAATAATCATGTCATCATCATCCGTTAAACACCTGCTAATATCACATGGCGTTTTGTTAACCCCTTTATTTTGTTATATCGATATGGATAAATTAAAACTGTTGAAATATTTTGTTTACAAAGTAAATATATTGCAAGAGAATAGGGATGTTTCCTGGGTAGAAAACTTACAGTTCTATTTTTTCCGTCAGTGAGATTATCAAATAATATTGGACACGTATTTTTTGCTGTCAATCAATAAAAATTAACAAAGTTAAAGAGTATCAAAGTTCAGGAGTGGGGCCTTGTGACGTCACTAAGGCAGTATAAAGTGTACTAGCGGCGTGACGTCACACGATATTTCAACGCTATGTCGTCGTTACTTTATGTTTACGTGTCAAAAGAAAAATACGTGTCCAATATTTTTTATTAATCTACCTGACGGATAAAACACAAATTTTCAGTGAACTACCCTAGCGACATGTTAATTGTCATAAAAGCTCTGCTCATGCAAACCTGAATTAAATTCTAGTCTAACAATTTTTTTCCTTTGTTCTAGGTTCCCTAATAGTAATAGGATCAGCTTTAGTAGTATGGCTGACGGATTGGAAGTACAAACACTACATCGACCCAGCGCTCAGTATAGTGCTAGTGATCTTGATACTCGCGTCTGTCTGGCCGCTTCTTAGGGAGTCCTCGTTAATTCTCCTGCAAACTGTGCCAACACATATTCAGGTAAGAGTTTCTTGAACTGTAATATCCTTCACTCTCGAGAGCTGAACTGTTTACTAATAAAACATTTCTGCATAATATTATTAGGCAGAAATGTTTTGCCATAAATACTGTTGGCATAACAATAATGAAGCATAATGTTATAAACGCATAATGATATAAAACGCATAATGATATAACTCACATAAAAACAAACATGTTCGCGGCCGCACCTAATAGAGTAATTAACCTAATCTAATAGAGTAATTCCCAAATTGTATTAAATAATGTAAACTTATCACCATTTTTTATTTTTCATACTTAAAAATATTATGCCTTAAAAATTTATGCAACTCCAAATTATGCCAAAATAAATGAGATCAAATGACAGTTATGCTAACCTTAGCATTTTGTTAAAGTATTATTATGATAATAAAAGTTATGCGAAAACCTTAAACCAAACAATATTATGTATTAAAATTTTATGCCAAGAAGGGCTTCCCGCTAAACAAAAATACTGAGTTGAAGAGTATGAAAAATCGATTAATCACATGCGAGATGAAAGACGCGATGTAGCTTTCCATCTATGTGATTGGTCGATTTATCATACTCTTTGCCCTTTTGCCTTGCCGAATTCATTACGCAATAAGGCTGTGGTCCAACAAAATTTAATTTGAGTCATACAACACGAAATGAAGAAGAAGTCTTGCCGTCTGACAAATTAATCAATCTGGCTAGCCTCACAATTATGTTGGAGTGGGCTTGCAGCCTGACCAGAAGCAGCTGAATACCAGTATTCTATATGGAGCGACTGCCTATCTGATCTCTACAACCCAATAACTGGGTAAAACAATACCCCTTGGCGAGACTAGTGACAGAGTTTCTGGCTTCTGACTACCGGCAGGCTTATTACGTAAGAATCAGCAATCATCGCGCGATCGAACGCTTTATGTCATAATTACCTACCGTGTAGGTATGGTAGGTCCTACACAATCGTTTGCTAATCGCTCGCTGTTTGTCAAATGCACTTATTTATAAAATAAAAACCGTCAAGTGCGAGTCGAACTCGTGCGCCGAGGGTTCCGTATCTACCCATTATACCGCCATAATAAAATTGGTATCATTTTTATTGGTGGCTAAGTTTTAAAGATATTGCCAAATTTAGATTTTCGCGGCAACTTATAAGAGTTGTAAGTACCAAAATTTACCTTAATTTTCAACTTTTTATTTTTTCCTTTATTTGTGCAATAAGACCTTACTTTTTTGCCAAACTTCATGATTCTAGGTCAGCGGGAACTACCATATAGGTTTTCGACCCAAAACCTATAGGGTGCTTCAGATTGACCTAGAATTGTCAATTTTGGTTAACAGCAAGGTCTTACAGCACAAGTAAAGGGAAACTTCCGAAAAATAAAAACATGTTGAAAATTAAGGTAAATTTTGGTTCTTACAAGTTTTCGCGAAAATCTAAATGTGCCCATATATTTTGATCGTGTTGACTCAGGACCTTGATTTTTATACACCTAATAGGGACTATAGATCTCAGAATCTGGTATAAATTTCAACTTGCTAGGTCCACCCTGAGAAAATCGGTGGTGACACACGGACAGACGGACAAGAGAGTGATCTTATAAGGGTTCCTTTTTTTTACCTTTTTTAACGCCAAATTTAAAAAACTTCTGTATAGCAATTAATGCGCAAAATTCGCTATCGTTTTACTCTTGTAAGATAGGTACGTAAAAAGCCTGCCGACATCTAAACATTTTGTTGCAAATACAAGAGAAGGAAAATCATTAATTTAACATTTTGTACGAATTTAAATTTTTGCCCCATTATCAGCATGCAGTCCACTGCTGGACATTGGACAAGTCTCTTTAATGTATTGTATTCCAATATGCTGAAGAACATGCTTAAGCTAATTCCTTAATTATTTTTTTGTTCTGTGTGACTAGTATATTTACATATTATAAAAGAAGACTGAAGTGCTTTGAAAAAATGAAATCTGTTATTTTTCATGCATTTTTTAGATTTTGGGTCACCACTGTATTTAAAGAGGTCTGCCTAAGCACTAGCAAACTCTAAAGAAGATTTATGTGCTTTACATTGCAAATGAAAAAAAATATTTACTTGACACGTCCTTGACCAATATTTGCTACCAGACATTGAAAGATAATTATTAAGATTAATGTTCTGTTTGGATAGTTTACAAAATGTTTACAATGCTTTAACGAAAAAGCGTTTTTTTTTTACCTTTTGCTGAATTTTGACTGTAAATTACAATAGAAACCTTGCAACATGACACATGCGGGTGTTACCGTATAATCAATTGGTAAAATATTCATTGTGTACAATTACATTGTTCGCAGTGAAATGCGGAATTCCTATTTCCGATCGACTTTTCCGATTATCAGAACCACAGTAAATTGTAAACTCATTTCTATCGAATAGATCTTGTGGTCGCAAACGCAGCTATGATACGGATACAATTGGATCAAGTTTGATATGTTTTGTTTTGAGTAGCTAAATATTCGTACAACTGCCTCGTTAGTTATTAGTTGTAGGCGCTACTGTTGAGCATGAAGACCCTGGTTCGATTCCTGGGTCGAGCATAGAGGTATTGGGTTTTTAGATGTGAATTTTCTCAGTAGCTGTAAATCCCCATCCAATGCTTTAAAACTATTGTCATAAAGTTTAAATTCAAATGGCACATACCATAACCCACAGACATAAATCTAACTAGATAACGCAAGTCCCTCCATCTGTATGAAAACCAAGCGTGCCACTTTTCACAAACAAATTGACTTACCAATTAAATTAAATAAAACATTTCCAATGCCTCGGCCAACTTTTTCTATACAGTCTGTACAGCTCAATATGGTATGAAATGGCATTTTTCTATATTTCGTTGGCTTGCCGGTGCCGATAATGCTAAATGACAAGCTCAAATTACTATCATTGATCTTAATATTACTCCGTTTTTTGACACGCGAAGTACATACCATCGCGTCATCTAGTTAAGATTCAAATCTGAGGCTACCCCCTATTAAACTCTGCCTTACCCTGGCCTATGTTATATCATTCATAGTCACTTACCCAAAGCTAAAAAGGGGATTCCAACTGTCAATTGTTTTCTTAGGTTCTTTTCCTTAAATCCCCATCCAATGCTTTAATACTATTGACATAAAGATCAAATTCCAACGACACATACCATTAACTTTGAAACATCTGTCAAACAATCTTGACATTCTATTTTCAAATAAATATTTTCGACACGAGCCGGCACTTTCTCAAAGCGAACAAACACGGCTGTTACAATTTGTTTTGTTGTTGATAAGCCGCACACAGTGTACTGACATTATTTATTTGTTCAGGTGGACGCGATACAGAGGCGTCTGTTGGAAAAGGTCGATGGTGTGCTCGCTGTGCATGAGTTCCATGTGTGGCAGCTTGCTGGGGACAGGATCATCGCCAGCGCACATATTAGGTGGGTAAACTTTTGAAGTTGGATCTTTTGTTATATGAGTGAATGATAGTGAGACGGTTGAAAGGTGGAATAGATGAGAATTACATTATGCGCCGACGACGAGTATTTATGTAGCAATAGAGATGAAGACTAAAATCATATTTTAGTCCGTCAGTTAGGTTTCCATAAAATATTACACATGTATTTTTCTTTTGTCACGTTAACAATAAATGTTTTTTTTTTAAATTATAATTCACACAACTGTATCACACGTGCAAAAAAAATAAGTGAATGTGAATGTTACATGCATATTTAAAAACACTTACTATTAAATAAATTAAAACGAATCAAATCAAAACTAGATCAAAATTAGAACAAAATAAAATTTAAATAAATAAACCAAACGGCGAGTCGGACTCGCGCACGAAAGATTCCGTACCATTATCGCATAAAAACGGCAAAAAAGTCACGTTTGATGTATAGGGGCCCCACTTAAATATTTATTTTATTCGGTTTTCAGTATTTGTTGTTATAGCGGCAACAGAAATACATCATCTGTGAAAATTTCAACTCTCTAGCTATCACGGTTCATGAGATACAGCCTGGTGTACAGTAGAGCTTTAGTAAGTAATAGGGTCCCGTTTTTACCCTTTGGGTACGGAACCCTAAAAAGAGGAAAATGGAAGGAAAACCATTGTTCACAGACTCCCAAGTAATTTAGGAACTGGGAAGGCGGAAGAAGATCTGTCATAATAAATTATATTTTTATTAAAAAAATCTGGCGTTGGATATATCACCCAAGTAGTGTGTCCCGATACGATTTGAGTTAGACGTCATTTTTCTTTACTGCAGAGAATTCCAATGATATTATTTTATTATCCAATAAAACATCTGTTGTTCTTACACATGGCATACAATTGTGTATTGTTCGCAAGCTCCAATAACATTTTCTAATCGAATGCTACGAGCCGTAACGTCAGTCAGAACATTCCTTCATTGAAATGTACCGAATTAGTCACACATCCTCTCAATATAATTGCACACCGCGCAAAATGATAAGCCGACGATAAATCTATGTATTTCCTATATTTACGTAGCGTGTTATCAAGGATGTGATAAATTAGTCGTGGTGGTCTGTTAAGTTTCTGATGGAGTGGTGTAATTATATAGCAACATTAATACTTCATTAGGTATAGTTCACGCCAAATTTCTGGGCCGCCCGCCCTAAAAGATGGCTTTCCGATGAGCAAGGCTCGGATCGGTGCTGTTTTTACCCGAAAGCCGAAGGAGGGTAATTATTATTATATTCTTTATTGCACACCAAAAAATATGTATACAGGACAAAAAACATAAAAACAAGTGTACAATGTTTATCAGTCTATGTATCTATGTTTGTTCCAATGTGGCGTTCCGGAGACCAAACGCGTTTTCCGATTTTGATGATTTTTACGTCACTCGATTCGTCTTAACCCTGCGAGTGTCACTGGCTACATTAAAATTGCAAAATAGAAAAATGGCTGATTTTGGGCGCCATATTGTGGGGACCAAATTTTTGCTTTTTTCTAAGCCCATCGTGTGGGTTATTAAAATCAAGGGTTTTAAGAGGTGATTTCAAAAATATATAATACTAATATGTTTAAATGTACGTAATTCGAAAAAAAAACTAACTATAAAGTTATTAATAAAAATGTTAAATCAAAAAACCCAACTGTTATTGTTATTAATGTGCCTGTGTATCAGCAGTGGGAAAATTAAAAGGCTGGTGATGATGATACATTGCATCTTATAATTTGGTATTGTCAATATAAAGCGCGTGTAAAATGTTCCCAAGACAGTGTCTTTTTCACGGTTAAAATTAAATGTTACGGTTAGATTCTGTCGTAAATAAATCACCATTATAAACAGATAGTTGAATGAATGTTGAAATATGTATTTATTGTATTTTGACGTTTTGAGTATTGGTGGTTCTTCTGGCCTGCAGGTTTATTACGTAAGAATCGGCAATCATCGCGCGATCAAACGCTTTATGTCATAAAAGTACAGTGTAGGTATGATGAAAAAACAACTCTAAAACTTCTTTATTGAAGAGCAATTATTGCGAAAAAATTGCTGTCGTTTTGCTCTTCAATCAATCAATCATTTATTTATTTGTTAACATAGGTCAATAAATACAGATCTTAAGTTTGAACAGAGCGCTATGTTATGCCAGGAGGCGTACAAATATGGTGTACAAATCTAGCTGAGGATTACATATTAAAATTTTCTTTAAAATAATTGAAAATCATGCATAATTTTGGTATTGCATTAGAAAATAAATTGAATAATTCAATACTCCAAATATGTCAGACCTAAATGGGGAATTATTAAAATGTCAAAATAATTAAAATGTCAAAATAATTAAAAATGTCAAAATAACTAAAAATGTCAAAATAACGAAAAACTACAAAATCATTAAAAATGACAAAACAATTAACAATTTCAAAATAATTAAAATGTCAAAATAATTTAATGCCTATATTTTATACAATAATTGTAATTCTAAATTAATTCGTCATTTAAGTATTCGTCAATATTATAATAACATTTATTAATTAAGAATAATTTCATTTTTTTCTTAAATTGTGTGAGATTTAATTCTTTTATGGCGTCTGGAATTTTATTATAAATACATGGAGCCATACCCAGGACAATTTTTGTTACTAATGCAGTTTTACACTTATAATTATTCAAACAATTTTTGTACTGACTACGAATTGGAACATTTCGTACCATTGTAATTTTTTCAAAAAGGTTGGGATTCGTTTTGACGAAGATACTGATTTCTAATATGTATAACGCCGGTAGCGTAAGTATTTTCAATGATTTAAAGTACGGTGCACAGCTGTCATCTGTTTTCAGACCACACATGGCTCTAATGCACCTTTTTTGTGCCTTGAATAATAATCCCTTATCCGTGGAATTACCCCAAAAAATAATTCCGTATCGTAGAAGTGAGGCTACTAAACCATGATAGGCAACAAGTAATGCTTCTATATTTACTTTTCTAGTTAATTGAAAAAGTGCGTAGGCAGATTTATTTATTTTTTTACATAGCTGTTCTATATGAGCTTTCCAATTAAGGTTACTATCAATATGGATACCTAAAAACACACTTACTTTTACTTCTTCTATTTTGTTGCCATTGTAATTGACACAAATTTTTGGGGCTTCAATTCTTTGGTGGAAATGCATTATTTTGGTTTTATTAAGATTTATTACTAAATTATTCATATTAAGCCAATTAATTATGTCAGTTAGAGTATTATTAATGTCAAATTGATAAGTATTTAAGTTCTTACATTTTACTATGGCAGTGCTGTCATCTGCAAACAAAATCATTTCTTGTTGTGTCACTCTTGGTAAATCATTTATGTAAATGAGAAATAAAGAGGGCCCAATCACGCTACCTTGAGGCACTCCATATTTTATACTCCTGAAATTCGACACATACGTCTTGCAAGATACATAATAAGTCTACTGGTTTTTGAGTGTTGGATATTTACATCTTCAGACGAAAGAAGTCCAGTGATAGAAATACACTACCCGAATCGTAGCCACTTTGTCCGTTCTTGTGTTTTTCGCATACAATGGACGCTATGTTATTCAAATCACAGTGTTATTGAGTGTTTCATAAAAACATTAATGTAGATACTAAAATCGTAAAGAGATACAAACTCGTGTAAGATACAGGTCAAGAAGATTGTGACAGTTTTGAATAGCAAAACAGAGACATATTTTAAAATGGAAAGGGGTCAAAGTGGCCATCTAACAAAAATGAGAGCGAATAACAAACTCTTTGGGAAAAGTCTTTGGGCGAAAATGCAGAAAAAATGTTTTGTTTTATCAATGCAAAAGCGGTCATTGACTCACCTATATTTATAAACATTGGAAATGAAGGTATAAAGCCGTCCTGAATCGACATCTATCGTGAATTCGTGATCTACATGTTTATTGAAAAAACCGGCCACTAAGGGTTCCGTACAATTATCGCAAAAAACAGCAAAAAAACACGTTTGTCGTATGGGAGTCCCACTTAAATATTTATTTTATTCTGTTTTTAGTATTTGTTGTTATAGCGGCAACAGAAATACATTATCTGTGAAAATTTCAACTGTCTGGCTATCACAGTTCATGACATACAGCCTGATGACAGTCAGACAGACGGATCGTGGAGTCTTAATAATAGGGTCCCCTTTTTAACCTTTGTCTAGGGAACCCTAAAAACGACACATAGTTTACTATTTGAGCTTCTGTGGAGGAATATTAGGAAAAATGCCTCTAATACCATGCTAAAATGAAACATCAATATAATGCAGAAAGTTATCATCCTCCTGCCAGCTATATTGGTTGGATATGTGAAAAATCATGGCAGTAGTATATATTACGAAATTAAAAGGAAAACTATCTCAGCTGAGTAGGCTAAACTTTACAAATATACGAGTAATCTAAAATTAAAAAAAAAAGCACATGGGCCTACATGGGCACTTATAAAACGTCGGCAAAAATCGGCAAAATGTGCACGGTTCGGGTTGGTCGTTTACTATGGAGAAGAGCCGGCAAGAATCTTCACGGTTTCTCTTATAAAATGGTTTGGTTTTACAATATTTCCATATGCATTAGTACTTAGATATGGGGGACAACGTATGCCCGACAATAAGTCGTAAGAAACTAAAAAAAAAGCATATATATATTATATAAACAAAGGAAAAAAAAAGTAAAACGAGATAAATAGTAAACAATCTAGAAATCTAGAAGGCCTTTCATAATAACAAAATTAATAGTCGACTAACTTATAAAATGTACATGAAAACGTAAAATTTTTGTATTTTGATGGATGGGGACAACAGTTTTCGAATGGCAAAGTTAATTTTGTCCCATCGTTAGAGCAATGATCGGTGCTTTCATTGTTTATGAACGTTGGTAATGTTAACTATTTATTTTGGTGAATGTAGCTGTAAATACGGAACCCTCTGAGCGCGAGTCAGACGCGCACTTGGCCGGTTTCTTTCTTATCACTCCTCACACAATCCATCTATATTTTATGTGGCCTTCCTCTCCCGTATAGTACAGAAAATAAAGTATTTATTTCAGTTTCAGTATTTGTTTCTAAGTTTTAACAAAGACGGCCCTGATTCAGACAATTTATACCAACATGGAGGCAGCAACCATTAGGTTTTCAACGGTACTAAAAATATGGCTGCGTCAGTTGCATTTCTCGGTATTTCCTGAAAGTCTTTGTTTTCATACACTTGAATTAATCATGCACTGTAAACAAAGCGTCGCATAAAATCCAGTAATGCGGTAAATAAACCTAAAGCTAAATACTTTTCTAACGTTGGTCAACACACATTATTTTAGTTTGTAATTTTATGACTATAAGTTGGATACAATGATCAATATAAATGTAATGAAAAAAAACATGAATGCTCTCTACAAGTATTTTAACGATTCTGATCGTCTTCCAAAAGTTGAAAAAAATAAATACCACGTCTTTCCTATTAATAGAAAACTGTATTTTTTTCATTTATCAGTGTTGCGGTTTTCCCGCTGCGTTGTAGGATAGGATCACACTAATATTATAATGGCGAAAGTTTGTGAGTGTGTGTGTATGTGTTTGTATGTTTGTTACTGCTTCACGCTCAAACGGCTGGACGGATCTGGATGAAATTAGGCATGGATATAGATTATAGTCAGGCACATAGGATTCTTCTTATCTCGGGAATATGTTCCCTTGGGATAATTTTCGACTTTCAAGCGGGCGAAGCCGCTGTCAGAAGCTAGTTGTAATATAAAAGCAAGCTTTGGTCGTATCATTCATTTGTTTCAGGAATGATTGATCATAATGAAATATCGATGTCAGCCAAAGTTTTGGAACTTTTACCGAACCGAAATGGATGGGCAAATTCAATTAGTCTTACAGGCATTGCTGAAAAACAATGTTCAAATTCTACCTTTAAAAGTTTGAAGTATCTATGTCTCTGTAAACCATGATGATAAGGCCATAGAATATTTTTATTCCGGTAGGCATTTCTCGTGTGATAATTTTCGACATATTTCAAGTACATCCATGGAAACTCGTATGTACTTTAACGGTTAACCATAGTGGATAAGAGGAAATCAGCACCAGTTTTCCTTATAGGTACTAATCAAACAATTCCGCTTCTTAAATAAAATATTTCACGATTAGAATATTTTTCGAGCAATTCGCATAATAATGGTGGGGTAATCCCCAGCATATTTTCCCTAAGCGAAAAATAAAAACTCGCACCAGGTTTCCTGATACTATTCAAACAGTTCCGTAAATAGAGTATTTTAACATACTACTAGTAAAATTCCCCAAAATATTCTTATCATAGAAATTACCACAGCAAATATTTCCTGTGCCTGAAAAAAACCCTCGCACTTACGTGACAAAATAAAATCGTATGAAAACTAGGCTAACTTGAGTACTAATAAAAATACTTGAAGAAATGTTGGCACGATTTCTTATACAGCCTATTTGGAGGATAATTAGGAATTATACTTAGCCTAGACGGCACGCCATTGAAATTCTTTGCACGAACCTTCTTTTTTATATTGCCGTAAAGAGTTCTGCAAAAATCTTTTGCCAGTAACTTCAGTAAAAAGGCTTGAGTTACTTTTTATGCCAAAAGGAAGGGTTATGATTTTAGCAGTCTATGTATGTACGTATTTACGTATGTTCCTCCGTAGCACCTAAACTTTACATCCGATTTTGATGAATAAGGTGTCAATCGATTCGGAATTTATGGCTCGGGTAACATAGGCAAAAAAAACCGTAGTCGGGTTACAGCTTTTTATTAAACTTTTTTGTAGTGTGTAACCCTATCATAAAAACCAACAACGTTTTAAAATAGGACGACGTAATTGACCTCGGTATTATTATGGAAAATGTTTATTTAATTGGCCTACAATACCTTTGGACCGGATAAAGTGCAAAAAAGGAAGGGTTTATGCCCTGCAGTGAACCAATAAAGCAATAAAATCTTGATTTAATTAAAATATTCTTGTAATGATGCAGATATATACAGAAATTGATTGAAGATTCGAGAAGCAACTATAGATTTATATATATTTTGCTTGACAATTCAAAAATACCTTTAAAAGTTAATTTGAAATAAATTGTTTGAGTTGTCAATTGACCAAACAAAAAAAACATACAATGTAAACCTTCAACTGTCCATTTCCAGACACAATAGAAATTACCATTGTTCTAATCCGATTCGGTCTGATGGACAGATGACCGGCTATATAACACAAACAACAATACAACAATCTAAACACAATCACAATACACACACAATCATACAATCTATGGATTTACACCAGATTTTGGTCAGCCAGCCCGCAAATATGTATCCTCCGCGTGCACAGCATGATTTTTCCTTGTTTACGACTTTTTAGTTCGCTTTTGAAGCAGTCGGGTTTTTAGATTTTTAGATTTAACTTTTTTTATTTAGTCGATATATCCTACAACATCTACATCATTTCAATATATAACAACAATATATTTCATATCTGTTTACATTCAATTATGAACTAAATATTATTCCGACATTAATTGACAACGTAACATTGTACAAATTAGCGTTCAAATCAAACCTGTCCATTGCAAAGTGGGTCAAGTACGTCACACATAGTACAAATGTATAGTAGATATGTCGCAGACTAATTGCAAATAGCGTTTTTTCACTATATGCCTAGGGTTTTTGCAAAGGACCAGGATTATAGAAAAACGAAGAACGAATGCCAGAATATGAGTAAATATTAGGATTTTTGCAAAAATAAAACATCAGCTTATAAGTTTATCGCAAACAACGGCCATGAGTATGAACGCTGATGGCTGGTGTAAATGGAGACGGATGCGCTGATTGGTTAACAGCTATATCCAAGACATTTCGAATAAAACGGAGTAAAGATGTTGTGAATTGACTCTAAGATTAGCTAATCAGACGGGCGAGCACGGGTCACTGTGACAGACTTGAGTCACATAGTTTTATCAAAGTTTTGGAGCAAAAACCGTGACAGAATGCGTGACTCAAGCCTATCACAGAGGCCGTGCTCGCCCGGCTGCATTCAAGTTTCCAACCGTCGTCAATAGACTAGGTTTTTCGCAATAATGCTGATCGTCATCTTCCTTCCCTTATTCCATGTTACTTGGCGTCGGCACAACACGTTTTCTTCTTCCATTATACCGTTGAGTCCACTGATTTCTTTCACATCACTCCTCACACAGTCCATCCATCTTTGGCCTTTCCCCCCACTCTCCATCCATCCACCGTTATATTTAATACTGATATTATTACCTCGTATGATTAAGAAAATCTTTCATAGTGTTCCCGGGAACATTGCAAAAAAATCTCTTTTCTCATTTTCCTGCAACATTTCCCCACTTTGTATTTATCTAAACATTCGAAACCTTTCCTTCGTCAACTAACAGTCGGTCTGTCTTTTGCACGCGTCAATAACGACGGTGTGATAAGCAAAGCCTTTTAGTGCAGCCTGATAAGGCCGCCTAAGAGACTGTGTCAACGTTCAGACATACATAGTAGCACGTATACATATATTAATTTGCTACTTTGTTTTTGTTATCATTTTTAGTAGGGTTAGACAGGTATTTTATAAACCTGGTTAATATTCCCCATTGTTAACGCAGTACTGGTCGTGCGCCCGCTCAGAGCCAGAATATCAATATTGAACCTCCTTTTGGACGGGTTTGTTTGTAAAATATTCTTTGATTTACAAAATTACAAATGCTATTACAGTTATGAAGAAATTCGAACCATCAATTTGACTGTGTAAAAATATTTTTAAATGTATCCAAGTCGTTTTGCGCAAAAAATTAAGATTTTTTAATTATCTTTTTTAAAGCAAAACTTGTCTACACGAAAATAACCATGTTACCCGAATAATGTAAGAATAAAGAATATTTGTTTGTTACTGACCATAAGTTATTAGAGCGAGGTTATTTTGACTGTGCGTACCGGACAGATGTATATGACATAGGAGGAGTATACAACTCCAATCGCCTATCTTTCGCCTTTTTTACAGTCAAAACTATGATAGTTTTGACACGACAGGGTACGGGGGCAGTACTGCGTTAACATTGGGAAATATATACGCCTTAAGGTTGCGGGCATCCGCTGAATCGAGACAAAGGACCGATTGATGTAGCGACACCGGCTTGTGAGCACGTCGGCTGTCGGTGGATAGACGTCTTTCGGCTGAAATGATGTTGATGATATTTTGGCAAAAAAACAGGCGGTCTACCTGGCCACCGCCGACTATTAGACATCGGCAATATCTCGGGTGGCACTAGAAAAAGGTTTGTGACAAAGGAGAAAAGATTTCTTTCTAGTAAAATGTTTCTGCTACCGGTCTATGAACTTGTTGTGCCGTATTGTATGAACGTTTTGTGCCGAACTGCCAACCAACAAATGTAACCAACTGTAACATAGGACAAGGGCAGGAAGATAGTGATGTATTTAAGGCGCAGATACCCCTCAGTAGCTGATTTTAAAATGAGAATCACGTCTTAACGGCTAGTCGTAATTTTGTGGAACAAAATATTCACATATTTTTAATAAAGCAAAAAATACTTGATCAATATTTTCTGATCATTGAACTGAGGGAATAAATAGTAGTTTTTTACTCAGATCCCTATTGGTTATAGGACCCTTAGTGTTTGTACTGTTAAGGCGTAGGTTACTTACTGTTTTATTCGTATAACATAGTGTAATTAATTTGTAAACAGTCTGACAGGGACAAGAAACCGACAAAACCACCGGGCGTATTTTAATGAAATTTTCACCATCAAAGATATTTTGATCTAAGGCTTTTTTTAAGTCATAGAAAAACTACAGATTTTTGGATCGCGCGGGTGTTTAACGAGTGCGCGTTTTATTCCCTCTTGGTCGTGTGCGACTGTCGCCGTCTTAATCACTCTGAAAGTGGCTGTAGGTGTATTCAAATAAGCTTGTGGTGAAAAAGTTTATTTATTCAAACAAAATCAATTTTCCAGCTCACCCGGTAATGTTTGTTTTTGAAAAACGTTTCACGAGTAAATTGCTTTTGGCAGCTGGCCAATCCAAACTAGTCTTTGTCCCAGAATCAATGTCAATGAACCAATGCGCTGGCGCCTTTATTTTACACTGTTTTTACATGAACAGTGTGTCAGCGTCTTTATTGAATTATTGACCCCAAACAGATACAATTAATTTCATGTGTTACATTGTTTTGCGTCTTCACTTGACTTTGCAGTTGTCATGTGAAATATGGCAGAGTTAAAATATCTTGGAGATTTATTCATGTTAATTTGGACAATATGGTGTTGTGCAGATTATTGTTGATATTTTCATGTCAAGTTTAGCACTAGTTTTTAAATGAAAATTCGTATTAATATTTATCCAGAGCAAATTAGTTCCTATACTAATAGTAGTTATATGAGGCAAAATACTTTTTTGCCTTAAGCGGGATCCAATATGTTATTTAAGAGGATGGTGGAGGGGCATTAATTGAGTTTGCAAGTCATCCCCTGCCATTTTATTGCTGTGTAGATCATCAGAGGTCTGGCAGGGTTCAATAGTCCTTCTATAGTTTTAGGTAATCGATCCACGAAACCACCAAAACCCATAGCCCAATGTGTGTTGTCTCCATATTCTGCAATAGTCCTGCACCAGCCGGGGTGTCTAGTGCATACAGGGTTAATCGCCTGTTGGTGTCTCATTTCATCCTCCATATCTTACAAGGCCTCTGGGAGCTGGTTTCGGCCCCTGGTACGGCAAAGGTCTTATGTACTAGACCTCTAGAACAAGCTTAAAAAAATACCTATACAATAGAGCGGTCATTCAGCAGAAAGAAATACACAAGCCCATTGTAAATTTTACAAAGCGAGAGCAATACTAACACAGTAAAAACATACAAACAGTATGGAAACTACCTACTAACGGTTGAAACGGCACACTCGCACAAACATGCGCATCGACGAGACCCTTCGGCTCGCACTACTGACAGCACTGCAGAAGTTCCTTGATGGTCTCGTCGGTGCGTATGTTTGTGTGAGTGTGCCGTTTCGAGCGTTTGTAGGTAGTTTCCATACTGGTTGTATATATTTACTGTGATACTAACGTGTTGAAATAACAATCAATGATAAATGCTCTTTGTTTAAATTATATAATTTAAACAAAGAACAGTATTGCTTGTTAAACATCTTATATTCAAACTATTGAAAATGGTCACGTACTGAAAGTAGTAAATTATCGATATTAATGGCTCTTTTTATAGTACCTATTTATCGGTGAAAATAAAAATAATTTATTATTGAATAGGAATGAGAGTCACGCATTACTATTTGTACAATGCAGACCGCAACAATGAAGTTATAAACAATAGCGGTTTAGATCTTAAGGAAAATTTGTCTGTTACCTACCACCTAACCTACTCTATCGGGTAACCCCTTAATGACACGTTACCTACAGTCTGGATAATTAAAATAAAATAAAAATACCCTTTATCACCACAATTTTATTTATTCAACCTATGTGGTCCCACTGCTGGACAAGGGTCTACCCCATAGCCTTCCTCGGTTCCCGATGTTTTGTCCAAACTATCATAAACGCCTCTAAGTCGTGACGCCAGCGTTTCCTAGACCTTACTTGGCGACTATTCCACTACTAATAAAAAAATACTTAAAAAATATTGTAAATACTTCTAAACGAAATGTAGCTCTTCTTCTACTTATATATCTACGATGTTCGTAGCAGTCGCTTCCGCCGCGTAGGCAATTTTTTTTTTTTTGGGCGGATAAGGGTTCATGCATACTGCACTACCACGGGGAGATAGTGCGGTTATGTGGGACTCTAACCCACTAAAACTGCACGGTGTCCTCCTGTGCCACTTATGGCGGGCACACGGGCACGCGTTAGCACTCACCGTCACCGCGAACCCGCCGCAGCTGTCCGTCACCGGACCCTCCTCGGGGGAGTAACCCCCATCACCGGCGCACCAGAACACACTAACGCCGTGACCACCCCAGGGACCAAATCAGCACATGGATGCCAGACGACCCCGCGTATGGCACCATTGGTCCCCCTGTGAAGGGTCAAGGTCAATGGTCCCGCCACCTACCATTTTGCGACCGCAGAGGATAGGGAGAGCGGCTTACGCTATACCGACACTCCTCTTCCCCTGCGGCCCCACCGCGTCCGCCTTCAGACGGTGGCGACCCCGTCTAGGCCGCGGAAGGTAGGGAGAGCGGCGCACCGCAATACTCTCCTCTCCCGCCGCGGCCTCCAACCCTCAGCCGCGATATCATATGGGACCTGGGACGCTCCATAACACATCGCGGCCCGCCTCAGTTGCGATGTCGCCTGTTACCAAGCGGCACCGCAACCTACTAGTTGGCCGGTACGTCGTCGGCTTAATCGGCAAAAGCCCTGACGAGCGGCCCCTCCTCTGTTTCCTCTTCGCTTCACCGTGGGTGACCAAGCCACGGTTACTGAGCCCCCCCGCCTCGACAATGCGGGAACCCACCGGGGGGGCGCCGCGTAGGCCTGTCCTAAGTTCCGATACTTACATAATTAAAGTACATCTTCATAATTAAAGTCTTGGTTACTGTGATTAGCGGTACACCAACAGCCAATAGTTTTATTAACCGACTTCACAAAAAAGGAGGTTTGACATCAACCGTTACAAAGAGGAACTTTGTCAAAACATCAAAATTGTAATCGCTGCCTGTAAAATAAAATTCAAATGCAATATAAAAAAAAAACTTGCTTCTTACTAATATGTATTATAAATGTGAAAGTTTGTATAGATGTGTGTGTGGATGTATGTTTTTTTACTCAATCATGCTAGAACCCCTGAACGGATCTGGATGAAATTTGGCACAGACATAGATTATAATGTATGTCTGTGCCAAATTTTTTTCGTGTCTGGAATAGCTCATAGGCTATTTACCCGACTGCTGAAGGAGGGTAATGTGTTTTATCAGTCTATTTATGTTTGTTCCTATGTGGCGTTCTAGAGACCAAACGCGTTGGCCGATTTTGATGATTCTTACGTCAATCGATTCCTCTTAACCTTTCGAGTGTCACTGGAACATAGAAAAATGGCGTTCATCTGGTTTTGGTCAGCCAGCTCTCGAATATGTATCCTCCGACTACACAGCATGATTTTCTTCTTTTATTTTGCGTCTTTTTAGTTCGCTTCTAAAGCAGTCGGGTTTTTTTTTTTTTTCCATCCCGGTATAATGCTCCCTTGGGATAAGAAAACTTTGCTAAATAAAGTTTGCTAGAACATGGCAGAAGACATGATGTTCGGTGACTATCTTAAATAAATTGTCGTAAAGACCAGATGTATGATTATTACAATGTGGTACTTCTTTCTGTTTACAGGTGTAGAAATCTGTCGGAGTACATGAAGATCGCGGAGAAGGTGAAAGAATTCTTCCACAACGAAGGCATTCATTCGACCACCATACAGCCTGAGTTCGTTGAGCTGCCTATTGGCGGCAATGAGGTAATATTTTCTTTTTTCAACTCTTTAAGAGGTAGGTAAGGAGCGGAACTCCTTGGGGGCCGTCCATTAATCACGTTATGTTTTTTTTTGCATTTTGTACCACCATTATTTTCCCCACGTGTACTTTTTAATACCTACAAAGAATCTTAAATTTTTACAATATCTTTAAATGCAGGTAAAGTACAATCTAATTTTATTCTGAAATTAAGGACCATGACAAAAATGTCTAGACAGAAAGGTTGCAGGTTGTTTTTGACTGGCATAAAAATAATGTTAAGAGGGGACTCTAGTGAGACTTTCTCCATACAAACACATTCTGCTGTTTTCTTCGTGGATAATGCCTCTAGAGCAATGATTTTTTTCCATAAAATCTAGGTCTAATTAATACGTGCTTGTATCATTTCCTTTTTTCCAAAACATAATCACAAAAAGAAATATGACAATCCAAAAATCCGAAAAAAATGCCCGTTTTTACCGCCATGTTCAGAACACTTTCAGACAAAATTTATAAGTTTTTAACAAAAAGGAGGAGCATAGATATACTTTTCCTCTAAATTTTGATATAAGAATTTTTTAGGTCAGACCAGTTTTCATGAAGAAAACAGCAGAAGACGAAACGTCTTTTAGTCAAAGTTTTTGTAGGTAAAATCAGTCTGAGCTGCAGTTGTCCCTTTCGCACTTTACGGGGTGAGGTTGGAGGTGACGCGACGGCAATAGTTTCTTCAAATACCTATTTTTCAAATTCCTGTTGACTAGAGTCCGCTCTTAATCGCGCGTTTGGCGAAAAAATAAATACACATGATATCTTACTACACCCCCGTCTCCCCTTGTGATGTTTCGTGTTTTTTCCTAAACCCCCTCCCCCCTTTCAAGCCTCACGTGATTAATGGACGGTCCCTTGCCGTTGTCGTAAGTTTTCTAATGAAATCTTAAAATATTCAAGTCGTCAAAGGGTAGGGTGACTTCTATGCAAGCGTGTACCATTGTACACCATAATTATCATCGCTTAGCATCTGGTAAGATTGCGATCAAATGAGCCTATTAAACATGTACTTATTTTTTATCCTGGAAAAATAACGACTTTATCGATGATTCCTATCTTAAAAATCATAATTTCGTCATGTAATAAGCCTAATAGCCTCGTCGTTAATGTCGTTATGCCAAATATAATTATCGTACCATAAAATAGTAATATTTCAACGATTATTATTTAAATTATCGTGATAACGAAGAAATAGTGATTGTGTCTGCAAGTTTTCTCTTATCCGAAGGTGCTACTATATTATAATCAGATTAGATTTTAATATTATTACACAAAAAGTCCTTGGTACTGTGTAGAAATTCCGGACCATTACGAAACCAAGACAAAGGCTACAGACCCCGCCGTCTTCGTCTGATTTTTATCAGAATTTAATTGGCACTATAAAACAAGTACGATATTTACAGTTAAGGCACTGAAGATACTAAAACTAATAACGGTTAACGGTTCTAAACTCTTGCATCTTGCTGATTTAGGTTAACTAATGTATTATTTCTGAGGGGAAACGGCGCTGTCAGCTGAGATACAGGCTCACGCCTAGTTCAGCTGCGGATGCTCATTCTCTTATCTAGAATTAAACTGTAAGCCTAATATTTGTAAGAATGTACTGTACCTACCTACTGTTTTTGAGTAAATAAATATTATTATTATTATTATTATTATTAATAAATCACCCATTGGAGTTCCGTCACAAAAATGAGAAAATATTGGCATACCGAAATTTTAATTTTGAAAAAAAATAATTGTAATACCTACCCTAAGTCAAAAATTACAAAAATTGACATTAAGAATCTATTTTTATTGGAAGTAAAATCTTATCCTAAAGACACACATAGATAGTAATTATCGTTTAAAGTCTACTAAACGGAAGTTTGTAAACAATGTGTTTTTGTTTTCGTTGCAGATAATAAGCGGGGCGTCTGCCGAAGCGCCCTGCGCACTCCACTGTCCGCCGAACGACCTCTGTCACAACGCTACGTGTTGTGGGCCCAACCAACAGGTGCGTCTCTTACCTGAAGACATTATTTAGTAGCTAGCCACCGCCTTAACAGTACAAACACTAAGGGTCCTATAACCAATAGGGAACTGGGTAAAAAAAAACTATTTAGTCCGTCAGTTCGATGATCAGAAAATATTGGACAAGTATTTTTTGCTTTATTAAATAAAAATTTACAAAGGTAAAGCGCATCAAAGTTCGGCAGCCTAATTGCGTGAATTCGACAAGGCAAAGGGTTTTGACCCCATCATTCGACCAATCACATAGATGGAAATCCACATCGTGTCTTTCATCTCGCATGTGATTGGTCGATTGATGGAGTCAAAATCTTGCAGAAAACTTACGTAATTAGGCTGCAGGAGTCATGTGACGTCACTTTCGAGTAAAAATTATACTAAAACAAAACGTTACACGAAATTTCAACGCATTGTATCGTCGTTATTAGTTGATGACGCGACAAAAGAAAAAATACCTGTCTATTATTTTTTATGAATCTACCCGACGGACTAAAAATAATTTAGAATTATTATCCCTATTCCGCTAAGCAAACTTCCAAGCCTTGCTCACTTTACTAACTTTCCAACTTCCTCTATCCCAACCAGTCAAGAACGTGAACCAAATTTCTAATTTGGTATAATTGGGCAGCTGAATTAATGTATATAGTCGGAAGAAACGATACATATCGTCGTCGAAAAAATGGTTTCAAGTTTGCCCTATTTGAAAAAGGGGATATTGTTCATATTATGAAAAGTGACCCCTATTTGAAAAATGGTTTTTTGTTTGTAAATTATGTTAAAATAAAACACAATCTAAATTGGTTTTGGGATAATTGTTGAAGTAACCCATTGTACATATTATGTATATTGTGTAAAAAGTGTAAAGATCGATTTGAATAAAATATCTTTAGGACCAAAGAATACTTGTACTAGTTGTTAGGGAAAGAACTACTACTGTTCGAAAATTGGGGACAGTGTAAAAAGGCTATGTTTTTATAGCCTTTATATAGTAACTGCTGTATTGCTGACAATGTTTGTATAAAGCCTGGGCAAGCACAATCTCTTGAGCATATAACACAAGTAAATAAAAGTGATTGTTTTAACAAACTCGCTTCATGCATCACGTCTACTTTATCAAATGGAAGCGTCAAATATATTTTGTCTATACCTCACGAACTACGCATGGACATTACAATAAACTGAATTTATACTAAACTATTTGCTTTTTATTTTTTAATCCAAATTTGTTTTTAATTTACTTTATTTTTTGTTCGAAATTTAAATTGATTATTTATTTTAATTTTATGTTTGTTTGTCAGTCACTTAGCAGTATTATTTGTATTTCAATTACAGTTTTACAGTTTAGAAACGATAAGGGTTCGATAAAATCTTGTTAAAGGAGACGGATTCGTTGAAAGCGAACAAACAATTCATCCCGACCCTCTCCAAAGCAGACGGTATCAAGATTTTGAATAACTAATGTAGAAATCGTTAGATTAATAATATTTTATATGTATAGAAAATATATTTGTATGAAAGTTATTTGTTGAATCATATAGTTGTATTATTATTATTACAGGTTCATTAAATCATAAGTGATTTTGTATTAATGCCAAATGTTTGTTAACGAGGCTGTGTTCATTTGTTGTAAAAGATTTATAAAAATAGTAAAATGTTTACAATTTATTGGACTTTGATTTCCTTTTATGAGAGTCGACCTAACTAGATGTTCTGCGATTGTATACTCAACATGTTCAAAGGACAACTATGAAGAAATAATGACACATAAATATTTGACTTGCATGACTATTGGTGGCAGAAATAATCTTATCTATACACTTAATGGAATTATTACACTTAAGTTCACAATAATTGGTTGGGTTTGGGCACAAATATATGTACAGGTGATATGGCTAACACACAATTCTCATCCTTTTAAATTACCTATTCCTTTTTCTGGTTCCCTCACAGTTTCTATATTAATAAAAGTGTACAGAAGTAGAACATAGTAAGTGCCAATTTTCCAAGATTGAAAATCCTTATTAAAATGTCTAGAAGAAAAATGGAATGCCTTTTAGCTTGTAGAGCTCTCAGGACTTATTAATCGTTTGTGAAGCACTGGGCGACAGCTTTGCCGTCCGATCAATATCGTTGCATATTCTCCGAAGGACACGTAATTTCTACGACTTATATCGACTATGAAAATTGTCCGATGGCAATTTACTCAGAAATAATTATGGACAAAGGTAAACATTTACTGTATGTCGGATGCACCCAGTAGGTAGTGTATTTTTCTCAGTATTAAATTGGTTTTATATAGCATGTGTTTTTATTTTTTTCCAGACAATAGGTATATATATTTGATGATTAAAATTAGTAGGTAGACACATCAACACATTTGCCCCACCTACACAGTAAAACAATACAAATAAATAAAATAGAACAGAAGTTGAACAAGTCGTACCTATTCGATACACAGAGGGTATCTAATTATAATTAAACATAATTAGCAAAGTTATCACACGTATTTATCTAGTACTTGTAGCCAAGTATCAGTATTCATATGCTTAAGGCGCAGGCCACGTCCGAGCAACGACATATCGTGTGTCCTAAATTGCGCTTTATTTCCATGCATTTAGTTTGAAAGTAGAATGCAATAGGAAACCGCCCGTGCCATGTCCGCACCCGACGCCATTTCTGTGTGGCCTGCGCCTAAGGCCCGATTTTTCATTAGTCTGATAACTTTTAAATGAGGAATAAAAATGGCGGTTTGACAGCTGTTGTGTAGAAAATATGTCAAACGGCCATTTTTATTCCTCAGTTAAAAGTTATCAGACTATTCAAAACCGGCTCAAGAAATAATAAGAGTATTGAACACACTATCTACGCGTATTTATAAATCTTGTTGCTTTAGAACTATTGTTTGTTATCTTTGAAGCTGATTGTTATCAAATATGTCTCTTGTATTTGAAATAGATTAGTAAACACGTGAGCGGTATAGATTTTCTGTGTCAGTTTAGAAATATACTGAATCGTGACCTTCAATTGGGAATGCACACAATGATGGGATGTTGTTAATTCAGCTTCATTGGCGGGACAACATATTCTGTTAAGGTTGCCCTAGTCAGTCATTCCTCCATACAAATGTAGTATGGCGATTACTCCACTGTTGACGGTGTACGCTCAAAATAATAAATGATATCAATTTGTCTCATCGCTAGCCCTGTAGGAAAACAAAAAAGAAAAAAACGTGTATTTGAAAGTTATCAAGTGAGCGTCTCAAGTTCCTTATTTTTACACTTATTTCAATGCATATTTGGGCGGCAATAAATACCATGAAAAGAAGGAAAATTTCCATACAGTAGTTTTTTCATGATACTCATACTATCAAAGGTCTGTTTTTAAAATTTCGCGCGCTCCTTTTCGTTCTAAATCATCATCCATTTATTATTTTTATACCATGAGTGTGTATTCGTTCGCGCACTAGCTTCTTACTGCTCATCACAGCGTCTATCCCTTTCGCACGTGTTGTCGGATGAGATAGCATGCTTTTTAACCCTGGCCACAAAATAGTGCCGCGGACTAGGGCAACCTTAACAAGCCAATATTATAAGGAAGTAGGAACACAAAATGAAAAAAAAATTGGGGATTTCTTTTTGGCGACCCTTCGTCCGCAATTTGGTAACAGCCAACCTCATATAATACGACCTGTATTAAAATTCCAGGAATTCCAGGAGCAAAGCACACCCTCTCCCACAGTGACGCCGTACCTCTGCAGACAGCGGACCATGGGGTCTAGGACCGAATCTATGTGTTCGACGAACGGCGCCGGCGCACCTGGCCGGCAAGCCACCACGTGGAACCTAGAAGCGTTAGAGTGCGGGTTAGTAGAGTAGCAATGACGGGACCTAGTAGCGATGGACCTATTCGATGTTATCGATCTCTCGATATGTTATCGGTGATATCTCGTTGTTACTAACGGCTATATGTGATTATGGATTGTTCGTAAATTTATTTTGTGTATTTGGAAACGCAGTGATGTTGAAAATGTTTTGCAGATTTTAATTAAGTTAATATTCCAGTTTTTTTTTTGTATTTATGCAATTAATTGTAAAGAGATTCAGAATGCATTATAGCTGCTATAATCTTATTTGTTAAAAGGGTCAGGTCCAAATTTTTGCCGAATAAAGACACTGTGGTTTCCGACTTAAAATCATTTTGGATATTTGCCAATAATAATTACCTTTATATATTGTCAACAGTCTCAATAATTAAACAACTAAATTTGAAGCTTAATTTCTTCAAATAAAATATAATCACAAGCTCGGTGTCTTTTTACGCTATACGCATGTCCTTGTTTGACTACCTAAGAATATTTTTGCCGCTGTTTTTTTTTTAATTTGTGAATTGTTGCAACTTGAAGGTTATGTCGTGAATAATTTTCATTCCATTGTGCGATTTATTTTCGAACATTTATATTCCAGTGTGACACATTGTGATTTCCGTTGTGCAATTACGTCAAAAATTTGGTCCTGATCCAAAAGTCGTCAAACATTTTCAAACTTACTGTGTGTATATTTAATGTAAGAAACAGCGAGAAAATATTGACAGTTTTCCTACAAAGCCCAAAGAGTACAACATCGGTCGATAGTTAATAATCTTGCATTTAACATACATTTTGAGGCTAAATTTGGAACTTTTGAAGCAAACATAAGATTGGTATTTTCAATTTCTTCGCTAACATCTTTAGTGACCGACAAATTGAAGTATTATATAAGGCTAAAAAGTACAATTGATATACCGTATATATCACCCATTTTTTTTTTTAACTTTAAAGTCTGACATTTTAAAATGTTAATTGAAATATACGATTTGACTTTGACCCTAAACGCAAAAGAAATCTAAAATCTTTCCTGTAAAATGTAATTATTTACATTTCCGTCCGTCCGTCACCGCGTCGGCACAAAATGGCTGCCAAAGTCGCTAAAGCTAAAAAAATAGGTAGATAAATTAAGTTGAATTTATGTTAAAATATTCGCTAAGAAAGACTATAGAAAGGGAGTCTAATAAGAGTGTTTTACAAGCCTTTATTTACCTGTCCCGGTGTCTGTAATCAATTCTTGCAAGTTAAATTTGACCCACTGCCCGAGGTTCGATTGAGCTAAAATTTTGTACACACGTTTTTCCACACATTTGGATTTTTATATCAAAGCATGTTTAAAGAAACTAACTTTTTTGTTTTAATTTAGAATCTTGTTTAGTTTCACCTGTCTCGGTGTCTGTAATCAAATCTTGCAAATTAAATTTGACCCACTGCCCGAGGTTCGATTGAGCTAAAATTTTGCACACAGGTTTTTTCCCACACATTTGGATTTTTATATCAACAAAGCATGTTTAATTATTTTATTTGTTTCAATTTAGAACCTTGTTTAGTTTCACCTGTCTCGGTGTCTGTAATCAAATCATGCTAGTTAAATTTGACCCACTGCCTGAGGTTTGATTGAGAAAAAAATATGCATACACGTTTTGCCCACAAATTTGGATTTTTATATCAAAGCATGTTTAGAGAAAATATTTTTTTTTTAAATTTAGGACCTTATTTAGTTTCACCTGTCTCGGTGTCTGTAATCAATCTTGCAAGTTAAATTTGACCCACTGCCCGAGGTTCGATTGAGCTAAAGTTTTGCATACACGTTTTTCCCACAAATTTGGATTTTTATATCAAAGCATGTTTAGAGAAAATATATATATTTTTTTTAATTTAGGACCTTATTTAGTTTCACCTGTCTCGGTGTCTGTAATCAAATCTTGCAAGTTAAATTTGACCCACTGCCCGAGGTTCCATTGAGCTAAAGCTTTGCATACACGTTTTTCCCACAAATTTTGATTTTTATATCAAAGCATGTTTAGAGAAAATATATATATATTTTTTAATTTAGGACCTTATTTAGTTTCACCTGTCTCGGTGTCTGTAATCAAATCTTGCAAGTTAAATTTGACCCACTGCCCGAGGTTCGATTGAGCTAAAATTTTGCAAACACGTTTTTTTCTGGAACATTTGGATTTTATATCAAGGATTGTTTAAGGATTTTTTTTTTTTTAATTTTAGATCCTTGTTTAGTTTCAACTTTTTCGGTGTCTGTAGTCAAATCATGCAAGTTAAAATTTGACCCACTACCCAAGGTTCGATTGAACTAAAATTTAGCACACACTTTTATTTTCTTGTGACATTTAGATTTTAATATAAAAGCATGTTTAAAGGTATTTTAATTTAATTTTTTATTTAGAAGCTTGTTTAGTTCCACCTGTCTCGGTGTCTGTAATCAAATCTTGCAAGTTAAATTTGACCCACTGCCCGAGGTTCGATTGAGCTAAAGTTTTGCACACACGTTCGTTTCTTAGTTCATTTTTTAATATAAAAGCTTGTTTAGAAAATATATTTTTTTAATATAAGAACTTGTTTTTAGTTCCCTGCTCCCGTCGCCTATGGTGGACGGTCGGCTCGCGGTCTGACACTTGGGCGGCCCGACCGAGCTGTCACGGACTAACCCCGTCACTTTCACTACGCATTAGCTGTGAAATTAGTTCCATTGTAATTATAATAACTACGAATTTCTTACGTGTCATCTAATATAAATTAACCATCTCATTTGAACCGCTGTTGTAACTAAAATCTGATAAACCTCGCCACCATTACTTAGGTAATTACACTCATTTTTAAATTAAGTACTTACCTTATCTAAATTGTTACAAATGCTTAGATAAAATTATTCGTAATGTTTTTTTTATAAAATTTAATATTGTAGAAATTTAATAATTAATTTAGTTAGGCTTCAGTTCAAATTTCCGGATGCAATACGTAATGTTTTTTTGTTGAGTTTAACAAAATAGTAAATAATACCATTTTAATAATAATAATTTTGAGTGATATTGAACTGATGGTATCAGTAAATCGCGTCATAAATAAAAATTAAAACTATTCTTCCTTTAGGTAATTAGGGTATGTCAAATATAATCGGATATTGTATTACTAAGAGGTATTTCACAACTAATATGTGGGTGCGAGTTGTTTATACCAAAATAATGTTGTTGAATGCTTCGCAATGTGAGTTATATGAAATAATTTATATTGTATGAATAATTTATGTCTTCAAGGCAATAATAAAATGTTATTCATCGTAGCAATCACGGCAGGTAGTGTCTACAGACGAATAGACAATTTTTAATAATTTTATCTAAAATCTCAATGCAGACTTCAAAGAAATTTAATACTCTGCAGGGTGTAACGGAAAGATGTGATCATATTTAAAAAAAAACTCCATCTGCCGATGTAAAGAACAACATTCTTTATGGCAGTCATAAACATTCACAAATAAATTGTGTCTCGCATACAAATTTTGCCGCCTTTGTACTTGTGCATAAAGTTTTAATAAATAAATAAATAAATTTTGATCAGCTGATGACAACTTTGTATGATTTTTTTTAAATTTTATATTTGCCTATTGCAGAAGCAGTTTTATATAAAATATGATCACTTTTTTCCGTAATCCCACCCTAACAGGGTGTACCCTTTGTGCTCAATAATCGCTATACTGAAGCAAGGCTACGATGTAGTAAAATATAATTTATTATTTTCAACCGACTTCTTGTAATCGCTTATTTCTAGTGCACGTCTCTTTGAATTTAAACACTCACGAGTATTTATAATTTTTGGATTGTTTATCCTTGAAGTACAATAAGCATATTATATTTTTATATCTTGAAATAGTCTTTTTGGTGGCATTATTTTTGTTATACATACAATAACAAACAACGTTGTAAATTATAGGAAATTTACGATGAAAACGAGGTCAATGAACTGATACTGATCTTCCACGTGAATGACGCAACAACACACCAGGTATAACAATCTTATCTACAGTAAATATAAATATCTAAATATATGTATTTGATAATTATGTTAAGTATGTTTCGATAATTTCAAAAGTTAAGTACCTATACAGGCAACTTTAATAAAATTGCACATTTTTTTATAGATGTCTTAGATAAATAGCCAGTAGCCAGTTATGTAAAAAATGGTGATGTTGCGTCAAAAAATAGTAGGGCAGTAATTAAAATGAAATTGAATAGTCACAAAAAATTTAAACCTCGTAAGTAAAGATGCCTGTTGCTGACACAATTACTGATCTGTTTAGAACATTTTGGCGTCGAATCGGTTTCCACAATTTGATTGTAACAATGAATAAGCCCTTGAGTGTTAATTGTTTTTTTTACAATAGATAAATAATTATTTTGGGTACCAAAGTTCCCAAAAGGCACTCAAGAGTTTAGGTGAAATCTATGGTTAAGTTCTTCTTTGGGAAGTAAATTAAAACATTTTAGTACCTATCTAATCAAATATTCTTTTTTTTATAGATTTACATAACATCTGACCCTCATTATTATAAGAAAGGGTGTATTATTTCTTATTACTTAAAAATGTGATGTAATTTTGTAGTTGTAAGTAGTAATGGCCGAGTTAGGCTAGCATTTTAGAGAGCATTTTGCGGGTAACTTTGCAATAATAACTTAGTTAGATAATCACAATTTAGCAAATAATTATTGCACTTGCGCCCAAAATTAAATTAATTAATTCCTCCTATTTTAACCCTTCCAATAGATCCTCCATTTGATCATTCTAGAGTGACAATTTAAAAAATATATTTTTATCAGCGTTTTTTTAACTACCCATTCGAACTATTTTTCAAATATAGTATTATTTATATTCCTAGGTGGGGAATATAAATAATACTATATTTGAAAAATAGTTCGAATGGGTAGTTAAAAAAACGCTGATAAAAATATATTTTTTAAATTGTCACTCTAGAATGATCAAATGGAGGATCTATTGGAAGGGTTAAAATAGGAGGAAATAATTAATTTAATTTTGGGCATTTTATTTGAAAACTTCCATTCATATTGACCGTTTCTCTATATCATATAGGGATATCTTTCCAACACATGCTTACGCAGGTAAATGAAATCGGAAACAAGCCAGAATATTCTGCCCCAAATTATAATAATATTAATAATATCTGGCTTTTCGAATTAAAATGAGATTACAGAACACTGAATAGCGTAGCTTCTAAAATGATAAGGTTTTCGAACATTTAAGTATCTCCTAATAAAAACCAGACTAATGGGTTAATTCACATTTAACCTCACCATTTTATATGAGTTGACTTTTGATCTACAAAATCATTAATTTTGTGATATTTCCCTTAATTTAATCACAATGTTATAAAATAATTATTTTGGATTTGTATTTTATTGTATAGATTTAAGTTTCGATATAATTTATGAAATTATGACATAATCAATTAATATTTAGTGAATTTGTATGATTGATGTGACAACTGGAAGTTGGGTCACTGCTCAATATTGGTATGAAGAATCATTAACTAATGTACTGGTAACATTGTGTTTATGTTTAAACAAATATAAGGTCAATTTAAATGTGCTGGCAACACTTCACAGATGTGATGGTTGTGAGGTTTCCACAGATATAAATCTAACTAGATGACGCGAATGTATGTACTTTGCGTGTTAAAACAGGGTGAGCGATAATCTTTCTTTGAGCTGGATCATTTAGGTGGTTATATCGGCACCGGACATCAACATCGAAATCTAGAAAAATGCCTAATTGTGGGGTGTTGTGCTTTAGAAATTACAAAAACAAAAATGTCCGTGACAATCGAAACATTTGCTTTCATCGGTAAGTAAATTTGTTCTTACTACTTACTTACTCATGAGATGAAAGGATTTGCGTTATCTAGTAAGATTTATGTCTATAGAAGTTTCGCTGATTGAATTTTACCTTTAGAGTATTCTACCCTTTTGGGGACTGCATCTCATTACAGTAATGAAATCTTCCAAAGCCTTTAGGTATTAAATTTTCTTATTTTTAATGATTTTGTGCAAAATTTTGTAAAAACTAAAATGTTTTTCGTTTTTATTGAATCGTTGAGACATGAAGTGAATGTTAAATTGTGGATTGTGTTTCACAATTAAATAAAAATATGTATTGAAACAACTAATTGTTTGAATTTCTTTATTGAATTTACTACAAGTTCTGCCCCATTCGAAATTATTGTGCTTTTTATGTGCTAGTGTTATTTATTATACTTAAGTAACTAATACACACATACACACGCTTAAACTTATTATTTGTATCAAGTAGTTTTTTCTATTTCTACTTACACAGAAAAACACTGAATTATTGTTCACGAAATGAGGGTATAATAACTTCTACAGAGGTATTTTCCATGTGTTAAATATTATAACACAAACATTAATATTTTCTTCTAATGTAGCAAAAATCTTTCAAGGCTCCACAGGTCTTCATTACTTGTTGTCCGACCTATAAAGGAATGACGAAGGAGCCCTAGCAGGAATAAGTTTCCTTTCGCCGCTTGCCGTTTCATAAACATAGTACTCTCTTCCGTTTATCATTTTCGTGCGGGTAGTCTCGACGTTGAACCGTGGATTCTTTCCGAAGAGAGAATCGTATGGTGGAGGGCGGCTGTCATCGCGGCTCGTCGATTTCTTACCCATTTTCGATTTCTTGCTCTTTAATTTCGTGATTTTGTTTGGTTTACCGGAGAGATAACGTTTTATGAATAGCTGTAACATAACAATAAGGGAGGTGTTAATCAGTTAGGCAATGGTCTACTCTTTTATGTCTACCTGTAAGTACACTGTACCTGCATGGCATTAAGGCTCAATTTACATTGCCACGTAAATTTTGCAAAATACTTATTAATTAAGGTTGGGTAGGTACTTTCTTCAGTATAATGAGCAGTTTTGACTTCGGCATCTCCTAATGACATGATCAATGAATCAAACCTAGTCGCTATGCAGTAGCAAATTGATATGGCAGAAAGGTGAGGGGGTACTGCGCAGCGAAAAGCAAACTTCACAAACGTCATTAAAGAACGTATACCTGTATAAAATTCACAGCGGATCTTTGTGTCTCTGAAGTTGGCTCTGTCAACTATTGCGCACGAAACAGTTCAACTGCATAGAGTAAGCGAGATAGGATGATGAGAAACACGTAAGTGAGTGAAAGAGACAGATAAACAATGCTATCTTCACTTTCAATATTGACACAAAATTAGCTACTGCGCAGGCTTTTGCAGCCAATTCAGAGGCACAAAGATCCGTTGTGAATATTTATATGACGAAACGGCAAGGATGGGCGATCGCAGTGAATAAAAAAAAACAATAGAAAGTAAGAATAGGTACCTCAGCAGCAAAAACAGCGACAGCAGTAGCTGATCCGGCGACCATTACCAGATACGTCATGATAAGATCACTGTTCCTGAGCTTGCGGTCTTTTGATTGCAAGTCTAGCGGACAAATTTTTGTGCTGGGCAGGTCCTTACGCTTCTGGAAGTCCAGTATGCCAGCTTGGAATATCTGTGTTAGTCTGCAATATTGAAAAGTTGGTAAGTATTGGTTTGAAGAAAGGTAAATATCCTAACACCCTTTTACAAAGAGTGTAAATATGATAGAAAGCGGGCACCGCAACTAGAAGTCTGTTAAAAAAATTAAAGCCAGGTTTGTCTGGAGGTATTTTTGGCCAGTTACGTTAGAGGGCGAGCCTTTTGGCACCAATTTCAACTCTCAGCTGCTACTGTGAATATTCTAATGGAAAAAGATATGTAAAAACACTAAACGATCACTTCAGAATCGAATCCTGTAGGTTCATTTGTCGTCCAAAGGTTAGTTGGTATTAATAATAATACCAGCCTGTAACTGTCCCACTGCTGGGCAAAGACCTCTTCTCATACAAAGAAGGCACTAGCATTGATCACCGTGCTTGTTCAAAGCGGGTTGGCGATTGCAGACTTAAGTATATTCAATATAAGTCTGTTTCCTCACGATGTGTTCCTTCACCGCTGTCAGCGATGTCCAACATCAACTTGGAAAGTAGGTAGATACATAATGCATTTGAAAAAGTCACTTTGGTACTTGCCCGGATTTGAACCCACGACCTCATGCACGAGAGAAGAGGTTTTCGCCACTGGGCCACCACGACATGTTTGGAATAAGAATTAGGAAAAATTACCCACCCCGGAATTGAACCCAGTAGGTACCTACGCCTATACGACCGAAAAAGAAAGTGAAAGATTAGGGGGCGTCCACAAATTACGTGAGATGTTTAAGGGGGGGAGGGGGTCGAGTCAAATCTCATCTAATCTTACGTTGGAGAGAGGAGGGGTCTCGGCAAATATCACGCAATTATTTGCTGAAAGAAACAAAAAAAAAAAATACTGTTTGGTCCATTTAATCCAGATTGTACATGCTTGAGATTTAATCTTAAGCGTTATCGTAATACGATTAAGATCATTCAGTAATTCGTTCGAAAGAAAATAATTTCATTCATACTTCGACGTTATACATCTACTGATTGTCAAACCACCATATACAGCAATTTTTTTTCTTTTTACAATAACAATCCAACGCGTTTACGTAAGAAACCCACATTTTGAAAAATCTCACGTGAGATTGGGGGATAGGGGAGGGGTTGAATAAAATCTCACGACATCTCACCAGGGGGGGAGGGAGGGACAGAAAATTTAAAAAAACACCTCACGTAATTTATGGACGCCCCCTTAGAATAAGATTTACTCTGATCGAGAAGTAGAAACAAAGTAATAATTTGATAATCAAAACGTCCTTACACAGGATCAAATAAGCTCTTCAACTTGCTTCCAACAGGATATGCGAACGCCCTCTGTTTCTTCATAAACGCATTAGGAGCTACTACATAAGTGCACTTTTCAGATTCATCCACATCTTTCTTTGAAGTGTAGTCATTGTACATCAGATGGTCTACCACGGTCTGTTCCTTGACCAACACCGCGCCTTTCTTGACGGAATCGAGGAATTCCTTGTCGCCAGCCACTGACAGGAACCGTGCTCTATTGTTGGTGACCATTGCGCTCAGGTAATAAAGGTCTTCGCCATCCTGTGTATTAAAATTTTAAGTAGGTAATTTGAAATTAACTGTTTCTTGGCAGAGGGGTTATTCTCTACTTGGTATTATGGCGTTCTTTCAGTCGACCACCAATAGTGATAACGATCTTGCAACTAGTTGAAGACCGCAACCACAGTAAAAATATACAAACAGTATGGAAACTGCCTACAAACACTCGAAACGGCACACTCACACAAACATACGTGACCACTCGTCGTGTCGCGGTTCTCATCGGTGCGTATGTTTGGTGAGTGTGCCGTTTCGAGCGTTTGTAGGGAGTTTCCTTACTGTTTGTATATTTTTACTGTGCCGCAACGTAGAGATTTGGTAGGTATATTGAAAACTATACCAAAATCGGTTTATCCGTTAAGGAGCTACAGACAGATACACACAAATAGAATTTATACCAACACTGCATGTTTGCATCGGGAGGACAGTGTAGGCAACGTCGCCTTTACAGGGTTTTTAACCGTTCTCAAGTTATGTGATGATAATTTAATTGTATTTGGCGATCTATGTTTAGGCTACTAAAAAACTGTTCAAATTTGAACTTCAAATAAGGATGAATCGGAACAACTTACAGATTTAACAACATGTTCAACCGAGCTGCCAGCCGAAGCGACCCAGCGATAATTCTTCGAGTACAAATCTCTAGGATACTCGATGGCCAGGGTAAACTTGGAGAGGGTGAGAAAGGCAGTCAGATTGGCCGTGTAGAACGCTGACAGCAAGATCATGAACAGCCACCAGGTCACGAAGAGTACGCGGGTTGTATCTAGAAAATTATGAAACGTTATTGCTCAATAGAAGATTACGGGGCGAGCTAGAGAAATTTATTAACCAATGGTTACCACTTGAGCGCACGGTTGGCGCAGTGGTTGAGCGATTGACTGCTGCGCTGAGTGTCGCGGGTTCGTTTCCCGCACGGAACAAATATTTATGTGACCACAGATAGTTGTTCCGGCTCTGGGTGTTGTGTATGTGAGTTTATATGTTTGTAAACGCACCCACGATATAGGCAGAAAGGTCCACACTGGCCCTGGGCCGCAACTTTGGAAGATTTAAGGAGAGACCCCAGCCCAGCAGTAAGATGATACAGTCTGACGCTAACAGGCTAACATTATTTCTCATTAATTAAATTACGATAGACAATGTATATCAAGGATATCTACTTTGATAAATCTTAAATAAACGTTGTCTACTAAAGCAGGAATCGAACCCGCGACGACTCGCCTTTGCTTATTGTGCCAACGTTGATATTATTTAGGTGTCTATAATATGTAATAAATAGATGGGTGACGATTTCAACATACCGAGTTTCCTCCGTGCCTCGGAAAGCACGTTAAGCCGTTGGTCCCGGCTGTCATTTGAAGATCTTTGCCAGTCGTTACGAGTTGTCAGAAGCTTGAAATCTGACCAGTCTAGCTAAGAAGTATCGTGTTACCCAGTTACTGGGTTGTGGAGGTCAGATAGGCAGTCGCTTAAAACACTGGTACTTAGCTGATTCCGGTTAGACTGGAAGCCGACCCCAACATGGGAAAAGGCTAGGCAGATTTTTATGTACTAGATATATAGAACTGTAGGTAAGCCCAATTGCCCATAATTAGCGACATGCCCCCTCAGCGATATATATATTATTTAGGTAGCTAATTACTAATTCGGTAGGTCATACAGTTTAAAATATCACCCAAAGTTACTTACGTATACAAAGGTCACCATTAATCAACAGGACATAATAACAGTAATTAGGATGACCTGACAAATATTTTGACTACGATCATTAACACCATATTCATTTGTGATTACTTTTCATGTCGCACATGGAAAAGTTGGAAGGGTGTGACAAAAAGTGATAGATTACGTAACCCATTAGCGCTGATACGATCTAGGGTTGGAATTGACCGCAGTTATGGAACTAGTTTGTAATGCTCGTATCATAATCTTGATGGCAGTCCAAACACAATATTTTAGGTATTGCTTCGTGATTCGGATCAATATTTATGCTTTAGGTAAATAATCATTGCTAAGCATTTTCTTTAAGGTTTATTATAGATATTAAAGACAGGTTTCTAGAGCCTAACTGCAACAATCAGTCAACACCATTTTTTAACCGACTATCCAAAAAGGAGGAGGTTCTATGTTCGACTTAATGTTTTTTTTTTGTTTATGTTCACCGATATCTCAGTTAATTGTGGACCGATTTTGAAAATTCTTTTTTTGTTTGGTAGAGTAACTATATGTTCCGAAGTTGCTCCCATTAGATATACAACAGAACTCTTCAATAAGTAACGGCAAATCTCACGGGATTGCTGCAATCGCATGTCTCTTTATTGTTTATACCATTTCGTAACATAACATCAGGACGCTTATAGGACGCTCTAAATGGGTACCTACATAGATGTTTACAGTTCACCTTGGTACACTCTTATTTCACCGGTTATGTTCAACTTTCATGGTATTGGGGTAATCTATTCTGGCATTATATTAAGTACCTTACTAACTAACAAATGAAAAATAAAAAAACAGTTTTTACAAAAAAATACTACCGACTTCCAACTAATAACACTACAAAGTGAAAAATAACTTTCTTTTTCGAATTCGGTGTCCATAAAAGAAAAACAATTGGTACCTATCAGAGACACCGACTTCCAAAAATAAAGTTTTTTTCATTTTTACTGTAAATTCATATCTAACTACCCAAGCACAGAGTCCAAATCAATAACCACATTAGCACTATAGTAAATGTGGGGATGAGCAAAACTTTTTTCTTTTTGGTAAAGTTTTGGTACTTACTAGCTTCAGGTGCCAAATTGGTGCCTTGCTTGAGGAAAGCGCTGTAGACGAACCAAAAGCTAGGCTTTATTGGCAGAACTCCCTCGTCGTCCGTAATCAGTTTGGTTCGTACGCGCGTGAAGAATGTGATGCAGGGTCCGAATGTTAGCACTGCAGCCAGGACCAAGTACCTGAGAAAATATTGTGCTAAGAAATCGCAGAGGATAACTAGGCAAGCCTCATGGGCGCTGGGGATGCACTTGCATCCCCCTGGCTTTCAATAAATGTATTATTAATAAATATAGGTTATACATTAGGGTCCTATATAAGAAAGGTGCTAAAATTTATAAACTCGCTTCGCTCGCTCTGTAATTGTCCTAAAGAAAAAGTAAATAACTTTTTTTAGTGTTCCGTACCCAGTGGGTAAAAACAGGACCCTATTACTAAGACTCCACGGTCCGTCTGTCTGTCTGTCACCAGGCTGTACTCATGAACCGTGATAGCAAGACAGTTGAAATTTTCACAGATGATGTATTTCTATTGCTACTATAACAACAAATATAACACAGAATAAAATAAATATTTAGGTGATGCTCCCATAACAACCGTGACTTCTTTGCCGTTTTTTGCGATAATGGTACGGAACTCTTGGTGCGCGAGTCTGACTCGCACTTGGCCGGTTTTTGTATATAAGTCGACAAATAGTTCTCTGTACAAATGGGTAAAAAAACACCTATATGTGGGGTGCTGAAGATGCTGAAAACATTCCAGCCGGCGCCCATGGCCAGCTTTAATGTAATATTTTGTCTGGAGCCGAATAGGTACATTCACAGAAATGCCGGAAAATTGCACAATTTTATTGCACTTATATATTCAGTTACAAAAGCTTGAGTTGGAATAAGAATTCCATTAAAAATTATATCCTATCCTCGGTAATTAACAAACAGTCGTCTTACCATACAAGCTCGTTGAAAGGTGCAAGTAGCCCAGACCCGGCAGCAGATTCCTTGGGTCTCTTTAGCATCATGACCCAGATACCCTCGTCCAGGTCTATGGAAAACGACACCTTTTCCCGGTAGGCTATCAGAGTCGGTAGAAATGCGGCGGCCATGTCGACTTTCTGCTTGGAAAAATGTCTAAGGTTTTCGTCATAGTTTGCAGGAAAACGGAGATAGACTTTAGATAGATTGCTGGGATGTTTTTTTTTTTCGGAAATCTTTCGCCAGGTCATGTAATATAATGTAATGTACATCTATTTGGTTTGCAAAATCATAGGGTTGCTACGAAAAAGAGAAATTCGAGCACGGGCTCGAATTTCTCTTTTTTGGCCATTGAGGTAATAATGTAGGTACCTAAGTAGTTTTTTGGCACAGTCAAAATTTCCGGCAAGCTGAGTATCTTTTGCAAGAGCAAAACGATAGCGATCAATCGCTTTATGTCATAAAAGTCGGCATAACCTGCAGTGTAGGTATGGTAAGTCCTACACAATCGTTTGAAGAGCAATAATTGCGCAAAAATCACTATCGTTTTGCTCTTGCTCAAGATACGTAGGTAATAAGCCTGCGGGAAAAGTGCAAGCCAACTTCGGGCTTGACATATTTTTTCTAACAGAACTCAACTCAGAGTGCGTAGGAATTGAGGGACTTTTCATAGGAAAACAATAGAAGAATCTTCACAAAAACTTACGCTTGAATTTAGGAGTCCTATTACGGAGTCGTCACTCAATTTGGTACCCAACTCATAGTTTCTTTTGGGCTCAACCACTTCATAGGTGAAATTAAATTTCTTCTGCAATATGTCCATGACGACGAAAGCCACACCTCCGCCGCGCATCGTACCATTATGAAATTCGGTCCAACTTAGGGGTGTGTTCTGAAAACGTATGGGTAAATCAGGAGAGAGGGATTTAGGACTATCCAACTCGTACAAAGCAACGAATTATTTTATTTAAGTAGGTTAGTAAAGTCTGATCAAGGACTTCGCCTTTCAGCACAAGCACAAACGGGGAGTACGATTGCCTGCACAATAAGTAATCCAAGATAGATCTCGATCCAGCTTAGGCTTTTTAGCAGATAACAAGCAGAACAGAAAATTTGAGACATTCGTCTTTCAGCAACCATGCACTGCGTCTTGATTATTTCATTTGAACTTACATTATACGTCGTTACTTTGAGATTCTTCCCATTGACCTCCTTCATCAAACTCATGAAATTTGTGTCCTTCGCCACCAAAGCGTCCGGCACTAATAAAAAATCGAGATTTTAATATTAGAAAGACTCTTTTCAGAATCTTTAGTGCAAGCGAGCCTTATAAAACTTAATAAAATTATCGAATTAATGATGGCCCAATCAAAGAACAAAATTGCCATAAAAAGTCACCTTTATATGTATCATTGTAAGGAACTTCGCAGAACGTAGCGTTACATATCGACGATATGATTAGTTCTATGCCGGCCATGGCATAATGAGGCTGACGGGTTCCGCCGTAGGACACATTTGGTGGTCGGTGGTCGGTGGTCGAACAGTGACTGCCAGTGGTCACTGCGGCCGACTGCGAGGATGCGCTAGTGACATGGCCTTTGCCTTTTGCCACCACTGTCCCCCCGCTACGGTAATGCACGTTGGATTAACATTGACATTCAGTGTTATAATCAATAGAATACTTAATGGTTGACGATTTCGCAATGATACGGCAGTTTTGCGTAGGATTAGCAGCTGCAAGTTTCTCAAGGGTTCATGGTTATTAGAACATGGAAAATGACAGTGCTGGCCGGTGTTCGGTATTCTGATAGAGACCAAAGCAATCTTACTTTATAGGCAGATAGGAATTCTACGAATATCAATTCATTTATTACTTTTAAGACACAGATGATTCCTCTGAAACGTTATCAACCCATGTGATAAACATAAATAGGAGATAAACATATTTGTAGTCTCGAGCGAAGGTGAGCTGGTTCCCACGGCAGTTCAGAATTGTCACGATCCTATCCGTTTAACCTATATATTTTTCAAAAAGTGCGTTGTAAGAAAGCCCTCAGTCTATTCTACTTGTAACATAATATCACGACTGAATTTTAAGAAGGGTTAAGCAGAGGCATAGGTATAACCTAATAATAAATAGGTATTAAAAAAGCCATTTTATTACCTTAATAAAATTCAATTTACAATGATATTACCTATGATTAAAGAGCATGCAATTTATGTATTAGTAAAATAAAATAAATTATTTCTTTAAAAATTATACAACTGTTCAATTTAACCGCTAATATTATAGGTATAATTATTCAATTTAATCATTATTATTAAATAATTATTCAAGTTAATCATTATTATTAAATAATTATTCAATTTAATCATTATTATTATATAATTATTCAATGCAATTTCATTATTCTACAATTATTCAATTCTTTTACAATTTTATACATTTATTCAATTTAATTACCATTAATACACAATTCTACTCAACAATTATTTTTCTCTCTTGATTTTATTTATTATTAATACACCCTTAATTTAGCCAGTTGTGTTAAAATAATAGGGCACAAAACCACATTCCGGTCTGCTATTGAGAATTTCCAGATGGAAACAAATCACACACTTATTGCCCGACACTGGCATTGAATAAGACCTCATGCTCGGCAGAAACACTTGTGACTACTAGACCTACAATGCAGTTAGGACAATAAAATAAATACGAATAGCACATCCATACTATTCCTTAAGGCAATAATGTAGAGGTAAATAATCATAGCTCGTTAATGGGTGACGGCACGACGAGTTACTCGGTAAATTGTCATTCTGTGTCATCTATGTGTGTGTCATTAAACGATACCCCAATATGGTTCTGTAACGAATTGTGTTTAAAGTATCCTGTTTGGCTTGATTCCTAGATTCACGATTCCCTGAATCACTTCAACGGGCTGCAGATATTAGGCTGTTCTAAAACTAATTTCAAATTCAAGATTTTCTTGGACCTTTGTTACTAACCGATAAGTCGACCGATCTATATATCAATAGCGGCAGATAGATAGATACCTTCATGAAGGACTTATGAATGAATAGTTAGGTTTCTCTAATTTGAATTGTACGATTGGTATATTCAGGCTAAATCATGGGTGGATCAGCAGTGCTCTTTTCGGTACCTCCTAGGTCTTCTACAGCACTTGGGTAAAAAAAATAAGTCGCCGTAAATTTTTAGACCCACTAGACCTACGGATCACTAGACCTCAGTTCACAGTTGTTGTTTAATTACAATAGTGAACGGACGTACGATCGCGCGCGCATGCTCTAGTTAAGAGTATTTTGCAGACGCAGCACAACACCGTCGAGTCGCCGCGGTGTACCTACGTCGATCTATCGGTGTCATTGCCATGACCTAGTTACAAGTGCGGAAGTCATGAAGTGTTTACAATAATTTATTGTTTAGGTGGTTAACTCGTCCTAACAACTAAATAATGGCTGCACAGTCATTTAAGATAAAAACTGACCTGGAAAAACGGTTGTATGACTGTTACATCCAGGAGAAAACGGATAGAGAAAACCTGCAACTTATGGTACGTAAACTTAATGATCATATTAATAGCTTGCAGGACCAAGTACAAGTCCTTCAAGGAGAATTAAATTGCTTGAAGGAAAAAAAAGAAACTAAAGAACCCTTAGAAAAACAGGAAAGCGAGAGAGCAATATTTGGCCAGCGTACTAAAAGTGACGTTGAATATTGCACAGACGAGGATGAGCTCGCTAAAGAGACTGAGTGGATTAGGGCCAAGAGCAGGAAGAAGAGGAAGCTTAACACCTCCCTTTCTCCAAAACAACAACCCGGAATAAGTGCCCAACAAGAACACCAAAAAAATGCGAAAGAGACTTCTGTCAAAAAGGTGCCCCCACCGCCGCCAATTATAATAGACCGGGTTAAGAACTACCAAACGTTCTACGACTCGCTAACGGAAACAATACCAGCTGAATCATTTACCGCTAAAATGATGAATGGGGATTGTGTGAAGGTGAACGCCAAAACAGAAGACTCTTATAGAATAATTGCCAGGCTTTTGACGGAAAAAGACCACCATTGGCATTCGTACGAGAATAAGCAGGTTAGACCAATTAGAGTTGTTGTGAAGAAATTACATTCCTCTTGCCAACCTGATCGTATCAAAGACGATCTAACATCACAAGGACTGAAAATAGAAAAAGTAGACAACAAATTGAGCTGGAAGAGTAAAGAACCACTCAATATGTATGTTTTATCATTTAATAATGATGAAGATGTCAACAAAATCTATGGCATAAAGTACATTTTAGGGTGTAAAATTGAAATACACCCACTCAAAAATCCTAAACTCATTCCCCAATGCAAGAGGTGCCAGGCGTATGGGCATACTCATAAATACTGCAGAAAAGAGCCAAGGTGTGTAAAATGCACTGGCAAGCATCTTACAGCCAACTGTACCAAATCTCCGCAAGAGAAGCCAAAATGTGTTCACTGTGGTCTTCCTCACCCTGCCAACTATAGAGGGTGTGAAGTAGCTAAACAGATACAAATGATGAAAAATAAAAATATTAAAAAGAAACTTGTGGTACCAACTACCCAGCAATCTCTTCCCGTACAAAATCTTGATAAACAGGCACAGAAAGCAAGTGTCCAGTCAACTGCAAAACCCATACAAGTTACCAACATTGGATCCTATGCGGAAGCTGCAAAACAAAGATCACAGCCCTTGAATCTAGAGGATAAGATTAATCAGATCTTAAAATGTATTACTTCATTTGACAAGAGATTAGAGAAACTAGAATCCAGCACTAAAACAGCTGTTTTAAATAATCCAAAATGATTAATACTCTCAAAATAATGGCATGGAACTCTAATGGGCTCCTCAAACATCAAAATGAGTTGCAGGCGGTCCTAGACACAGAAAATATAGACGTGTGTTTGGTCTCCGAAACGCACTTCACTAAGCAATCTTTTGTCAAATTTAGAGGATACATGGTATATAATTCGCTCCACCCTGACAACTCTGCCAGAGGAGGTAGTGCGGTTATAATCAAAGACAACATTAGTCACTACGTGCAGTGTAAATATGAAGAACAAGACATTCAAGCTATGGCAATATCTGTTAAAACCAAATATTGTCACGTGTCTGTTGCAGCCATATACTGCCCTCCACGGCATATGATAAGAAAAGAGCGATATTTACATCTTTTTGAACTATTAGGCCAGAGATTTATCCTAGGCGGCGATTTTAATGCTAAGCACACGCATTGGGGATCAAGACTTACTACAACTAAGGGTAGGCAGCTCTTAAGTGCAGTTAAAGAAATACATTCAGTAGTTATGAGCACGGGTAAACCAACGTACTGGCCCACTGACCAACAGAAAATTCCGGATCTTATAGATTTTTTCGTATGCAAAAATATATCCGCCAACTACCTCAGTTTGGAGGAAGGTTTTCATATGAACTCGGACCACTCTTCAATTATACTAATGATGAGTCAAAAAATCCTACTCAAAGAAAGCCACTTAACCCTGGTTAATAAGTTCACAGATTGGAAAGGTTTTGCCCTTGATCTAGATAATATTATCGACCTTAAAACTCCGATAAAAAAGCAAGATCAGCTTGACTCAGAGGTAAACAAATATATTGTTAATATCCAACAATGTGCGTGGAACAACACACCGCAATTAAAACGTAAATATAAAGGATGTATCTATCCTAAGGCAATTGTAGATTTACTATTTGAGAAAAGGAAACAAAGGAAGCTTTGGCAACAAACAAGGTGCCCGAGGGATAAAACATTACTAAATAATCTAACTAAACGGTTAAAGAGGAATATTCTACAGTTTGAGGCTGAATCTCTGAATACCAACCTTCTTCAGCTAACCAATGACAAATCAACTGATTACTCCCTTTGGAAAGCTTCAAGAAATCTAAAAAGGCCAATAAAACAAATACCACCCATCAGAGATAGCGACGGAAAATGGGCCATAAGCAATGACCAAAAAGCGATAAGGTTTGCTCAACACTTAGAAGAAACTTTTCAACCCAACGAAAGCTCGATAGAAATACTTGAGCGTGAAAGATTGTCACAAAACCAAAGAATTAAGCTTGTGACTCCTAAAGAAGTAATGAGAGAAATCCAAAATAACATTAGCTTGAAAAAGTCTCCAGGTTACGACCTCATTACAGGGGAAATTCTAAAACATCTCCCACGCAAAGCCATAGTAAAGCTCACCAAGCTTATCAATGCTGCATTTATCTTAAAATATGTACCTGAGCCATGGAAGGTCGCTGAAGTCATTATGATTGCGAAGCCTGGAAAACCACCCCATGAAGCATCATCATATAGACCTATTTCTCTGTTGCCCGTGTTATCAAAGCTATTCGAAAAACTGTTATTGAAACGGTTAAAACCAGTAATAGAAGATAAAGACCTTATTCCAAATCATCAATTTGGCTTTAGGGAAAAACATTCAACAATAGACCAGGTACATAGAATAACCCATATCATTGAAAAAACACTTGAAAATAAGGAAGTCTGCGCCACCGTATTTTTAGATGTCGCGCAAGCTTTTGACAAAGTTTGGCATAAGGGTCTAATATTCAAGCTCAGACGCAAGCTACCAGAATTCGCAGATATTCTAGAGTCGTATATAACTAATAGAATGTTTAGAATACGGCAAGAAGACGCATATTCCGAGCTAAAAGCTATAAAAGCTGGGGTACCTCAAGGAAGTGTGCTAGGCCCAATTTTGTACTTGTTATACACATGTGACATCCCAGAACTGGAAAACAACACCATTGCGACCTTTGCAGATGATACTGCAATTATGGCTACCGGATCAAGCCACAGAGAAGCAGTAGAAAGAGTTCAACTAGCTGTGAACAAAGTTTATGACTGGACACAAAAATGGAAGATTAAACTGAATGAGTCAAAATCAATTCACATTGACTTCACAAATAAACACTTGGACTATCACCCAATCTACATAAATGGCATGCAAGTGCCTTATGCTAATACAGCCAAATACCTTGGTATAACTCTCGACGCCAAGTTGCGATGGAAAGCTCATGTCAAAAAGAAAAGACAGGAACTCGACATACGTTATAAAAGTATGTATTGGTTACTCGGAAGGAAATCCTGTCTATCAATACATAATAAAATAACCATATATAAGCATATACTAATGCCAATTTGGACGTATGGTATCCAACTTTGGGGCTGTACTAAACAAAGCAACGTAAAATTAATCCAACAATTCCAAAATAAAGTGCTCAGGGATGCTGTAAATGCACCCTGGTACATAAGAAATGACGATCTTCACCGTGATCTTAAAACGGAATTCGTCACCACCATCATCCAAAAATTTGCTGAAGCCCACGAACACAGACTTCATCGACACGTGAATGTTGAGGCTATCCAGCTGCTAGACAATACAGACTTAGTGCGTAGGCTAAAAAGAACTAAACCTTATGAATTGGTGTAGTGTACAAAGTGAATGCATAATAGTGACAACGCTGTGCTATACATATAACACATGAACATAGTGTTTTTATAAATTATATCAGACTCTAAGAAAGTGCTACGGACTTGTGTAAAAGTGCAAATGGACACTATTCTTAGTTTTAACATAATCTATAACGTAACATATTAAGTTAGAGTTAAATTGCTTATTAGCCTTTTAGGCTAGATCGTAATTAATTATTAAGAATTCTGTTCTTAATATCAAAGAAAAAAAAAAAAAAAAAAAAAAAAACTAGACCTACGGGTATAATCTTTTATCTCTGTATACAATGTGTCCGGACTTGTAATAATAAAACTTAAAATAAACTTAAATTTGCCTTATAATTTTTGCAGAATTTTAGGGAATACAATAAAAATGTATGGGTTTAATCACAGAACCAGATCTCTTTTATCTGTTCTGTGGGTTTAATATGTGGGGTGTTTTTATCTATAAAATGAAGTGTATTTTACGATCTTAAAGTTTTATTAGATACCTACTAGAAGTCCGGACACATTGTATAATTTAATGTTTGCTAATCAATCACGGCTAAATAACTGAAAGAATTTGGATTAAAATTGAACACGGGTAGGTAAACGGTAGACCAAGACCTAAGTTAGGCCTTTCATTTTCCTTGGGTTAATTTCGACTTTCATGGGGGTACTCCCCAGAGAAGGGTCCGATGACGGACAGCCGCGGCGGGTCCGTGAATGAGTGCTTACGCCGACGCGTGCCCGTATTCCCGACATAAGCGGCACAGGAGGACACCGTGGAGTTTTAGTGGGTTGGAGTCCTACTTAGCTGCACTAACTCCGTGGCGCGAGGTAGCGCAGTATGCATGAGCAAACCCAAAAAAAAAAAGAAGTTGGGTGAAACCGCTGGCAATAGCTAGTACGTACCTATCTAATAAAATATCTATAGTATCGACGCGCATTAAACGGTGACCCGCCATCACAATAATCATAAATATTGCTTACTTACTTACCTACCTACCTACAATAATGTTAGTGTAATTTAAAAATGTTTGCCTACTCTTTAAGTTGCATTTCTAACTGGGTTTGTTTAAACGATAAAAGCATAATCTTGTTTGCTATTTCGAACGTTTGCCCGAAACAGAATTTTTAATAGGTATATAAGTAGGCAGGTAGTTAAGTTGAAAGGGAATGTGTTTGCTTTGGTAATAATGAAAAGTAACAATAACCATTTTCAACAATTAGATATCGATTCTGCATTTCTTAGTCCAGGAGGTAAAGACATTTGCTGAAAAAAAAGTAGTTATTTAGGTAGGTACTTTCACAGGTATTAAGTACATTATGGTAGCAGTAACTTTGCCTGAAAAATACATAAAAAAAATACAACCGACTTCCAAAAAAAACACTACAAAGTGAAAGATAACTTCAATTTCGGAAGTCGGTGTTCCTGTTTTTGTTTCTTCGTTTTTAGGGTTCCGTACCCAAAGGGTAAAAACGGGACCCTATTACTAAGACTCCGCAGTCCGTATGTCTGTCTGTCTGTCCGTCTGTCACCAGGCAGTATCTCATGAACCGTGATAGCTAGACAGCTGAAATTTTCACAGATGGTCTATTTCTGTTGCCGTTATAACAACAAATCCTAAAAAATAATAAAATAAATATTTAACTGGGGCTCCCATAGAACAAACGTGATTGTTTTGCCATTTTTTGCGATAATAGTACGTAACCCTTCGTGCGCGAGTCCGACTCGCACTTGGCCGATTTTTCTCTATTTGTACCTACCTACTCAATCTGTGCTTGGTAATTTAGGCTATCAAATTATGTTTTTATGCGCAAGAGAGCCGTATAACTTTTAAAATGACGTTTTCTGGTATGTTTTAACAACAATATTATCTATTTTGGGTAGTTAAAATACGGAATAAGATAATGTACTGTGATACTGAAATATACCTCCATTGCAGTGTTTTTCATCGACAGTACTAAAGGTATGAAACAGTTTGGAACTTAATGAAATGTGAGAAATAATAATAGGAAAATATCTGTAGGTACCTAATTGTAGGACAATCTGCGAAATGTAATTCCTAGTTAAGTATTTTCACCGGAGTTATGTTTATTAAGCTAGTAGTAAAGTTAGTTATCAAACAATGATAAGTCCAATAAAATCATACTAACAGAAAAACATTACCCTCCTTCGGCAGTCGGGTAAAAATAATTACCGTCGACGGTCCTCAAAATATGTTTTTTTTCTGAGTTCTCATAAAGTTTTGGTATTACCTACTTACTGCAATCGATCTGGACACGTCTATTTCGCCTTTCGTATGAGACTGGCAAAGTGCCGAATACTTGGAAGCAAGCTAACATACAGCCCGTGCCCAAGAATGGCAGTCGAGCTGACCTGGCAAATTATAGACCCATCTCTGAACGTGTGCTTAATATTAAGCTCCTGGCATATCTAGAAGGTAACGACATCCTATGTGACCGCCAATACGGCTTCCGCTGAAATCGGTCTAATGGGGGTCTGTTAAAAAGAAGAAAGATAAAGTGTTTATTTGCCACAAAAACGATATACAAATTTTTTGGTTTTTCCTTAAATTAAACGCTTAACCGCAGCGGATCAGCGGAGTGAGGCCATAGAGACGCACGGGGAAGCGGTTGCCGTCTTCCTCGGCATCTCGAAGGGTCTGGCACGAAAGCCTTCGATTCGACAGCGGTCGATTTGTCATACTCTTTTCCCTTTGCGTTGCCGAGGCTTACGCAATAAGGCTGCCGGTCTCTCAGTGAGGCTATGGTGGAGCGCTTGAACCTGTCCTTGAAGGCAGTATCCGAATGGGGCGATGCAAATCAGCCTTATTGCGTAAGTGAATTCAGCAATGCTAAGGGCCAAGAGTGTGACCAATCGACCATAATATGAAAGACGCGATGTGGATTCCCGTCTATGTGATTGGACGATTGTTCATACTCTTCGCCATCTGTCTTGCCGAATTCACTTACGCAATATGGCTTCTGGTCAGGTTCAATGCTGCTAAAACCCAGGCGTGTCTTTTCTCCGCTAAAAAGAGGCAATTACACTCAGCTCTTTCCTTCCGAGGTGTAAACGTGCCATAACGGACCATCTTGAGCTTATTGGGTCAGTGCCACTCAACCCGAAGAATAATACCAGATGTTTTACTACCAATTCAGTGCCATTTGTACAGTCAGGCAAAGTGATATATTTAATTCTAAATAACATAATAATGTATTATGCATATAATATTTATATTACGATACATAAATAAATTTTACATTCACTGTGGTGCAAGCGTTAAATCAACACTATTCTGCCTGACTATACTTCGATGTTTTTACGCCTATCAAAACAGAAATTTGCAGGTATTATTCTTCGGGTTGAGTTTAATCGGGTTGAGTGGGAACTGACCCGTTTTTTATCGGTTGCATTTCGGGGAGCGTGCTATAGTATTACATGGTCTAATTCCGCCTAGCCCGTGCCATCATCGGACTACAAGACGTACGGCGCTGCTCCGTCGGTACCTATATGGTGGACATCTCTCCGACCCGTTTTGGTAATACTTTCATTGTGCGTACAGCTACTGAGTGGAATTCCCTGCCGGAGTCAGTGTTCCCCGATAGCTACAACCTAAGAGTCTTTAAGTCAAGAGTGAATAGGTAACTTCTAGGCAAGCTTGCATCAAAGTCGACCACATCATGGCTTACCATCAGGTGAGATAGTGGTCTAGCGCGAGCCTATCAATTATAAAAAATCGCTTATTGGCCTCCAATTACAGACATTTTCCTATTATTATTTCTCGCATTTCATTATGTTCGTTCGAAACTGTTTCATTCCTATTATATATATATAGTACTGTCGATGAAAAACACTGCAAATATTTCAGCAGGTATAGGTCTACCAGAATCTCATGGCAAAAAGGGAAATAAAAATTTGTTGTATGCAATACTGGGGAAAATGGATCAAACTATCTTGATACTGTTTAATTTTTATTTATGTCTTTAGTATTAATGAACATGAGGTACCTATATTATAGTAGTCACAGCGGATCTTTGTGTCTTTGAACTTGGTCCTGCCAACCATTGCGTAAGAAACAGTTTGTCATCGAGTATACTGCATAGAGTAAGCGAGATAGGACGATGACAAAAAAGACAAAAGATATTTATTTCAACTGGGCCACCAAGCGGCACTTTTGAATGTCACAATTTAAATTTACATGGAATAAAAGTTGATTCTACCGTGCATTCGGAAAGTAGCTTGTTATGGAGAAGAATGCACAAGAAACTCCGTAAGCTTATGTGACATACATAAGCGAGTGAAAGAGACAGTTATACAATGCTATCTTCACCTTCAACATTGACACAAAAATAGCTACTGCGCGGGGTCTTGCAACCAATTCAGAGACACAAAGATCCACTGTGAGTATTATAGGTATGTGTATGAATAATGTTGTTATACATCGGGTTCTTAAAATAGGAAAAATAAATCAATTGACTATTAATGTATGTACTAATTTATTATAAATCATTTAAATCATACTAATAACTTAAAACCTCATTCAGAACTAGAAAACTAGAATACGATTCCATGGACTCCACTGGCATTTCAAAAACTTGTATCTTTGTAGTTTTATGTTATCTCTCTCCATCAAAATGATTCTTTTTCATTAGCATTCAACATATTCAAAACCAATCTCTTTATGTATAAAGTCTGTAAAAAATAATAAAATGTATCATGTTACATATAGTCATTCATCATCATCATCAGTCTAAATATACTTTTTTTATGTAAGTTTTATGGCCTGGTTGCTAGGACCTTTTAGCCACGATTTGGAAAGAGTTTTGGATCCTATATTTATTCTTTAGTATGCATTAGAATGCGGATGTACCAGATTCTAATGTTTTTTGGAGTATTTGGCAGCAAATTGTATCGAGTCAGTCTTCCCAGTAAGCTTTGCAGACGCAGTCAATACTACAATAAAATACACCGCTCCACTATCCCGAGATCGCTTTTGTCAATGATTTTACAAATTGTCCAGTTGCGGAGACAGTTGAGATACAAAACTACACCAATAATATATCACAATATCCACTAGGAATCAATTTGCAAATAATATTAACAGCCACTGAACTTCACTCGACAAAATCCCGCCAAAAACGCCTGTCTATATACACGTCCCACTGCAGGGCGCAGATTATTACTTAATATTTTTCTTACGTCAAAGATTCTCAATCTCCGTTAAAATCAATATCTTGTCTAAGAATTAGTAACAGTTACATTACTGTTGCCATTTCCTTCCGGCCATCATTCGATGTGCCCTGACCTACGATTTACCATATAAAATTTCTTTCCATTACTAAATGGAAAGAAATTAATATTAAGTAAGAAAAAAATAAATTAAACTAAAAGTATCAAAACAAGTCAGTCCAACTTACCGGTCCACTCTACGACGCACTTTAAAATCAAAGATTAAGTTTGATTTACGCCTTCTTCTTCCCTTATTTTATGATACACATTGAAAACAATATGTCTCGCATGAGATCGAAGTGGGTTTTTCGACATTTTCACAAAAATAACAAACTTTCCAGATAATATCAAACAATTTCAGCAGCGGTTGACACATCAAGTACTTTGATTCGACAGGTGACAATTGACATTGCCATATGAAAATCACAATTTAAAAAAAATAAAAAATGCCATGAGATTCTGGTACACCTATACCTTAGTAGTTTAAGTAAGACGACGACTAACGCCAACGACCTTGAGGGAACAAAACGCGCCCTCGTTTCTCACCCGCGCGACCCGAAATTTAGTAGTTTTTTGTACTTTTCTTATTATTCTATGACTTTAAAAAAAAAAGCTTCAGATCAAAATGTAGATAATTAAATTGTCTTTGATATGGTGTCGATTTCATTAAAATACGCCCAGCGGTTTTGTTGTGATTGTCGTGTTATACCTACCGTTAACTTTCTGTAATTCCATATTTAAAGGTACTTCCTCATCCAGCGTTCGCCTGTAATGTAATGTAACATTTCAAATTCGATTTTGAGCTTATCATTACAGTACTCCTCTCTGGCTTGACGAGCACTCGCCTGTAATATAACATTTTAGAATCGCATTTATAATGATTTTGATTTTGTAATGCTTGGTTCTCTTCCCTCACCAATGTAATGCTCGAATTTGTAACATAACAGATTGCGCACTGTATTGCTTGATTATCTTCCCTCACTGATGCAATGCTCGACTCCATGACGTTTCCATTACAGGCGAAATACGGTAGTATCTCTAAGTAGTCTGTGGAATGCTCCAAGTGAGTGAGCACCTAAGTAGGTACCGAAAAAAAAAGCGCGGGAATTGTCGAATTTGGCGGTCGTGATTTTTCTTTCGGATTTTTTAAATAACACAAAACTTTTGAGATTGGAGATAAGTTGTGTAGATTTATGTAGATATTGATTAGGCTAGTTAATTTTATTGTTTGTGTATATAATTCTCTACATTTAGGGTAAGTTTTTTTTCATTTTTATCGTTTTGTCCGATGGACAATGAACCGCCTGACCCGGGGGGCACAGTCCCCTCGGTTGGGCTTAACATTGTCATTAATAGTGAGTCCAGTATGGACACAGACTCGTCCATAACCAGATCGGAGCGGAAAAGGGCTAGAGCTCCACGCAAAATGTGCAAACATTGTAATAAAAGAAGGAGACATGGTCACTCTACAGGAGTTATTAAAGAATCAGATTGCCATTGCGAACATGAACATGACTCGGTAGTAGTTAATTTGGAAGCCACTCAACGTTCTGTAGATGGTGCTCAAAGTGAAATTCGTTCCACCTCAGAACTTCCCCAGAAAGCGCCACAAGTTGCTAGGGCTTTGTACGAAGCCACGGACCTGTCGCCATATGTTGTACATATTCAAAAAATTATTGATACAGGAAATTCTTCTCAATCGTTACACCCAATCGCATTAGGGCATTTTCTTAAAAAACGTCGCTATAACAATATTGTAAATGGTTCATTAAAACGCATCGGGAGAAATAGAATTTCATTAAGCTTCTCTCGTTACTTAGATGCAAACTCTTTTATAAATGACCCTTTTTTGGTAAAAGAGAAATTAAAGGCATTTGTACCATCTATAAATGTTTGTCGTATGGGTATTATTAAAGGTGTTCCTACCGAATGGTCTCCCGAAGAAATAATAGAAAATGTGACTGTTCCCACTGGATGCGGGAAAGTCATAAAGGCAAGGCGTCTTAACTATAAAGTTCACGAACCGACCCCTGTTTGGAAACCATCCCAAACAGTCGTGCTCACTTTTGATGGTCAAATTTTACCAAAACGTGTGTTTTGTTGTTACAATTCTATGCCGGTAGAATTGTATACATTCCCAACAATTCAATGCTTTAATTGTTGTCATTTTGGTCATACAAAGGTACAATGTAGGTCGAACCCTCAGTGCTTCAAGTGTGGGGAGAGGCATTCTGCTGACACTTGTAGTATTGTAGACGAAAGTGATAGTAAATGCTGTCATTGCGGTGGCATTCACTACGCCATTAACAAAAAATGCCCAGAGTTTGAGAGACAAAAGTCAATAAAGCACTATATGGCCCATAGCTGTGTGTCGTATGCTGAAGCGTCGCTGCTACATCCCCCAATCTCCAAACTATATGCAGATGTGGTAACATCTGCTTCATCAAATAAAAATAATAGCTTTTCTTCTTCACCACCTTTGCCCCATTCACCGAACACTTCAAACAGGAAAACAGTATTCCTAAAACCTCGGGATCCCCCAAAAGTAGCCAAGGGATATGACCGGGCAGCTCATCAAGAATTTATTAATAATGAAGTTTCAACATCAGGTAATGGTGTTGCTTTGCATAATAAATCAACAACAAATAATAATGAAAATCAAATTTTTAATTTAATTATCATGTTAATTAATACTTTATCTAAAAATAATATTATTGAACCGTCCAACGTTGCCACTATAATTGATACGCTGTCTAACATAATGAATCTTAACCATAATGGATCCAAATCTATCCAAGATTGTTCAGTGGAACAGTCGCAGCATTGTAAATAAAAAATCTGATCTGTACTATATATTAAATAAATACAATCCCTTTGCAGTCGCTCTCTGTGAGACATGGCTGAAACCAGGTTTCTCTTTTAGAGTTCCTGGCTATGCATGTCTAAGAACAGACAGAACCGATGGGTATGGCGGTGTCGCCATACTTATTAAAAATAACTTGTCTTTTCAGTCTTTTCCTCTTCCAAGTCTCAGTGATGATATATCTGCTGTTGCTGCTATTGTAAATAAAATTTGTATAGTATGTATATATTATTCTCGCCCTACTGTAAATATTCTTTCTGAAATTAATAATCTTCTTACAGTTTTACCTAAACCATTTTTGGTAATGGGCGATTTTAATACACAACATCAGTCCTGGGGCAGTTCTAGTTCCAATTATTATGGGGAAAAGTTATTAGAAATTCTAGACTCAAACAATTTGTGTATTTTAAACACATGTCTTCCAACACGCCAAACAAATCCAGATGAGGGAATAAGTGCTCCTGATCTCTCAATCTGCACACCTGAGTTAGCATCGACATTATCCTGGTCTCCATTACCGTCTTCATATGGTAGTGACCATTTTCCTTTAATTATTTCTTTTCCACATAAAAAACCAGATACTTGTATTCTGACACCACAACCGCGATTAAAATACAGACTTCAAAATGCAGACTGGGATAAATACAAAAATTGTGTAGAAGCAAAAATTTCTGCTTTATCTAATTCCTTACTACATGATCCTCAGTTATTATCTAATGCAATTACAAGAATTTTAATAGAGGTAGCAGATAATACTTTCCCTATTAAGAATGGGGCTAAAGGCAAAATTCCTTCACCACCTTGGTGGGATGCTGAGTGCACTCAGGCAATTAAAAAAAGAAAAGAAGCGGAAAAAAATTATTGCCATTCTATGACTCATCACAATTTTGAGATTTACCAAGACGCTGCTCGTGCAACTCGTAAGCTCCTCAGGAAAAAGAAATTTGAAGGTTGGCAAAGATTTTGTGCATCTATCTCTCCAGAAGTTAACGCATCTGTAGTATGGCAGAATATCAGGCGATTCAGGTCAGCATTCAGTAACACAGCAGCCTCAAAACTGCCATTAGAGTTGGCCAATGAGTTCATGGATCATTTGGCTCCTCCGTCGGTTCCAGAACAGAGATCTTTAATGCATTTTCCCTATGTTCCTACTTTGAATTCCGAGTTGAACTCTCTCTTCACATTAAGTGAGTTGAAAGGAGTTCTTTCACACGTTAAGGATTCAGCTCCTGGTGAAGATGGTATACCATATTCATTTATAGCCAATCTGTCTGACTCTGTTCTTTTAATTTATTTAGATCTCATCAATACAGCTTTAATATCTGGCAACATCCCATCAAATTGGAAGTCTCAAACAATTATTCCTATTCTGAAACCAAACAAACCTTCTTCTAAAGTTACTTCTTATCGACCAATTGCACTTTCAACAGTTCTTGCTAAAATTGCTGAACATCTCATAAAGAATCGTTTGGAGTGGTTTTTAGAAAGCAAAAACTTGTTGGCAACATCACAGTTTGGTTTTAGGAAGGGTAAGAGTACGATTGATAGTCTTAGTGTGTTCACAACTGATATTCGCTTAGCCTTTTCTTCAAATAACTCTGTTATTGCTGCCTTCCTGGATATAAGTTCAGCTTATGATAATGTCATAGTATCAGTCCTGGAACAAAAGCTACATTTATTACAAATTCCAAAAATGCTGTCTAATTTCATAATTAATATGCTTTCAGAGAGATCGTTAAATCTAGATATTGAGGGATGTAAATTTACCCGTTTGGTATGGAAAGGTCTCCCTCAGGGTTCTGTACTTAGTCCACTTCTCTATAATATTTACACTTATGATTTAGAATCCTCTCTTAATGGGTCAGTACAAGTCCTTCAATATGCAGATGATTTACTTCTTTATTTATCTGGTCATTCTGTTGTGAATATTTGTACTTCCTTAACCTCTTCTTTATGCTTGCTGAAGACTTGGTTGGAAACCAATGGTCTACACCTGTCAATTGATAAAAGCAACATAGTCTTATTTACTAGAATGCGTAAGCCTCCAGCAGTTACAGTGACATATGATAATATCTCTATGCCGCTTAAAAATCAAGTAAAATTTTTAGGCCTTGTTTTAGATACACATCTTACAGGCTTACCACACTGTGAGTATATAGCTGCTAAATGTGAACGAAATATCAACATAATTAGATGCCTTGCTGGTGTTTGGTGGGGTGCACATCCCTTTTCATTAAAACTAATGTACAACACCTTGATTAGAAGTGTATTGGACTATGGTACCTTTTTGCTGGAACCAGCTAATGTTGCTGGTCTTAAGAAACTGGAAAGTGTTCAGTCTAAGGCACTTAGAGTAGTTTCAGGTGCAATGAAAAGCAGTCCTATTAATTGCCTTCAGGTGGAATGTGGAGAACCCCCGCTTCATTTACGACGTCAATTTTTAGCTGATAGATTTATGGCTCGATGTTTGCAATTTACATATCATCCTTTGCGAAATACACTTTCCATTCTCTCTAAAGAAGTTACTTCATCCACTTACTGGAGGCACAAAGATACTCCGTGTTTAGTTAAAAGCTTTAGAAAATACAATTTAATTGAAGCTCCTTGCCACCAATCCCAATTTCTTCCTATATATCATTGTAATTACAGTTCATTAATTATACCACCAAACATTCACTATAACCGTTATAGTGAATGTTTGGTGGTATAATTAATGAACTGTAATTACAATGATATATAGGAAGAAATTGGGATTGGTGGCAAGGAGCTTCAATTAAATTGATAACCTTAACATTTACCGAGATGACGTATGTCATAACATTAACTTCAACTTTACTATGGATAGAGACTTCAAGGGCTGTCAGCTCCTGTTTACAGATGCTTCGAAACATGGAAGAAACTCATGTGTGGGAGTAGGTTTATACCACTCCCAGTATAATGTCGTCCAAAAAATAAAGCTCCCGCCCGAATCATCTGTATTTACGGGCGAATGTTACGGTCTATTCAAAGCTGTCGAATATATACTCATTATGGGCTTACAGAATTCACTCATTTTAACTGATGCAAGGAGTGCCTTACAATCATTGGCCAGATTTCCTTTCTACTCTCATAATTCTATTATTATATTTGAAACACGTGAACTCCTTCATAGATGTTATACTAAGGGATATTCAGTGCATTTTGCGTGGATACCCTCACATTGTGGCATTCTAGGTAATGAGAGAGCAGACCAATTAGCTAATGATGCCGTATTATGTGGAGACGTTTTTCCGTACAAAAATAATTCCCAAGATCTGGCTGCTCTGCCTAGGGTTTATCTACAGGAATCCTGGGGTCAGCTTTGGTCAGGGCAACCAGTGAAAGGGAAATTTTATCGTACTATCCAGCCATCCATTCCTGTAAAACCTTGGTTTAGCAAGTACAAGCTAAGCAAAAAGATTACAACCATAATCATACGTATGCGATTGGGTCATGTGTGCACTCCAGCTCATCTTGCCAGGCTTGGCATTGTGCAGAGCCCTGAGTGTGAATGTGGCGCTGAGGTGGGAGATCTGAACCACTTTATTTTTGCCTGCCCCCTTTATGACCATTCCTTACTTTTCCAAAGCCTTGTTTCCCTCCGAGTCCCTTTTCCCACATCTATCTCATGTATTTTATTTAATTTTAATTTAGATATTTATAAATCCATTGCACTTTTCCTTGTAAATAATGATATAGCTATTTAAAAGTAAATTTTAATATGTATATACATAATTTAGTAAGTGTTAGTTTAGTGTATAGATCAATAGACGCACCGAGTCGGCCCTTTTATTAGGTCACCTGGTGACAGTTTGCTGTTGTATTATATTCCCTTAGTGAACTGATAAATTGGTTACAATTTATTATTTTTATTTAAACAACTATTCTCCTTTTCGTTTCCAAATTTCCCTTTTTAATATTTTTTATTTCGCGAGTTATCAATTCTTACGTTTTGTTATTAGCAGATTAAATATTGTCAGTGGCAATAAGCACGAATAGTGCAACGCCAAATCCAAAAAAAAAAAAAAAAAAAAGTAGGTACCGAAAATAGATATTATTGCTGTCATACATAAAACATACCAGAAAGCGTCATTTATTAAAGTGCCGGGAACAGACCGTATCTTTCACCGACAGAAAGTGGGGAAATTGAATTTGTAATTACCGCACTTGTATTTTAATGTCCAAAACAAAAAAAAACTACAAGTTTTCAATCCCTACTAAAAAGTAATTGAGATGTTGCAGATTATGAAAGCTAAGATTATTATTATTCATGTTAATTTAGACTGGTTGAAAGACGACGGTGGATGCGGTCGAATCGAAGAGCGAAATATATAAGATTCATGAACGAAAAAAAGGAATAAAAAAAAAACGAATTTAGCAAACTGTCCCTCAGTGTAGCCAGTTTAGGCGACTTTTCGCCTTTTAGGCTATCCAGAAGTGTTGGGGCGATTTTACGGTCGGCGATAAGTCACCAAAGAGGATATCTAAAAAAAAAATTGGTGATTAATCTCTGATTTTTAATTTCGTAGACTAAACTGACATTACCAAATGTCAGTGAGGTGTGACGGTGTCGAGGGTGAGTTGCCACCATGGTTGCCACTTTATCGTTACATAAAAATAGTGTTGTAGGATACGGATTGATCGAAAGTCGATCGAAAACCGAAGTAGATCGAAAATGGAACTATGCGACGGCAAATTAAAATACATTTTTTATGATACTAGCGGCCCTTTTTTAGGGTTCCGTTACCGTAGCCAAGGGTACGGTGTATTACTAAGACACCGCGTTCCGTCTGTATGTCTGTCACCAGGCTGTATCTCATGAACCGTGATAGCTAGACAGTGCAAATTTTCACAGAAGATGTATTTCTGTTGCCGCTATAACAACAAATCCTAAAAACAAAATAAAATAAATATTAAAGTGGGGCTCCCATACAACAAACGTGATATTTTGACGTTTTTTGCGATAATGGTAGGGAATCCTTCGTGCGCGAGCCCGACTCGCACTTGACCAGTTTTTAATTCTTACTCATTCAAGCTTTTCTGCATAGGTCACAGTTATAATTATTTCTGCATGAAATGACAATGACAAAACATCTAACGGCTAACCTATCCGAGCTGGGTGCAAAGTTTTCAACCTTTCTAACCTGTGGACTCATGAAAATTTTAGGGAAAAGTACCAAGTACCTAATCAAGCACCCTTAAAGAAGATTAATTAGTGATCTAGTAATATAGATATAGAATCAGACCAATACATTAGTTAAAAAAATCACCACAATCACAAATTCCTTCAGGCAAAATATCAAATACAATAAGGGGCGAACGAAAGGGGCATCCCCATATTTTTTAGATCATTATCGAGAGAGGGACAGAATGTCGAATTACGACTTAGTTCAGCTTATTTAGTGATTAGTGGTAGGCCCCCAAGTAGTGTTAGCCTAGGATCAAACAAATTCACGGTCCGCCTCTGAGCCAACGCTCATTTTTAATGCCTTAATTAACGCGTAGTTGGACGTTGATAGAGATGGGCGTTGTTATTTTTCAACATCGATACGCATGATGTGCGACATCGTTGTTTCCAACAACGGTGTCGGACATCCAGCTAGCGTACTGACTACTGGCTGAGTAACATGTTGTTTTGTTATTTTGGCGTTTTTATAAGTATTGTTATCTTGTCAACGGCTAATTTGCAGACACAATAGAAATTACCATTGTCTTTCGCCGTCATTCGTATTGTTTATGTCATTATGTTCTGTGCATTGTTCGTTGTATAAGTTAGTCATCGGTATGGTCGGCAACTCGGCACTACTAAGTACCTCGGATCGCGTTGATATCGATGTCACTCCTATCCGTTGTTCAACATTTCGGAATCGGATGCTAACATAATAGACCAACATCGTCCGTTACACTTAACTGGTCCAGCGATGTGACATTTGTTCGCAACCATTAAAGTGACTGAACCAGTGACATTCACAGAGTACATTGAATATATGGTAGGTGACATTTCACTGTCCTCAGATTTGACGTATTTTTTGTGTCAAAACTATGCGTAACAAACAATAGAAATTACCATTGTCTTTTGCCGATTCGGCGATGTAGACAGTCTATCTCAGTCGTACTTGTTCCTACGTGCTGTGGAAAAGACAAGGATGAAATAAAGTCACTAAGAAAGCTGCCTACTGACCCCCGCTACTGCAAAATTGCTTCAAGTCAGTATGCGTTGTGGTACGCATTCCGACAGGTACGGAGCCAATTACGGAGCGTGCACGGGAAAACGTCAAATTTTTCGAAGTTATGGTGAATTTAGTGCTGTGGGTGTTAAAATATAATGGAACGATAAGTGATGGACTGTTTTTACTAACTTGATTGTGTATTATGTGACATAAGTTGCAGCAGAAATACGTATTTCAAAGAAAATAGGCCATAATTGTTCTCGCCATGCCGGCCGTTTGACGGTAAGACCGTTTGATTACCAATTTTTTGAAAAATATTTATGCCTAATTATTATCAAACTGTCCTTATTTACAATAATATTTTAATTAAAAACGACTCTGATGCATTTAATTGAAGTGATAATGTCGGAAATTTGAATGTAATTGAAAACAAAAACAGCCTCCCACGGATAAGAAAATGTGATGTATTTTTTGTTTTGTTATTAATTGAATGTTTTTCTTAGGCGACATTTGTTTGTGTTTTTCCATTAGTAATTATCATCATCATGGGGATAGTGTTTTTTTATTTTCATAAAAATTCCTTAGTACCTACTTGCTATATATAAGAAAAGGTCTTTTTAGCCGCTCTTTTTCAAGTGTTTGCATTGTGACTCATTGTTCGTAAACTAAACAATACTAACACCTAAACCTTTTTCTGCGATAAGATTGTGTACCAAACTATGTAATAGTTTGTCGGCGGCCGGGTCGACTACCTGAGGCGTAATTTTGTAAAGCATGTGTTATTAAAAAATGTATAGAGAGTTGTGATCTAATGATTGATTTATGTAAAATAGGGTGTAATTATGTATACACTTATATATATACTTTCGTAAAATAAACTGGGAAAATATCCAATAATAATCCAATATACTACTAATCAAAACTGGAATAATTCATTTGAAATCTGTTATCTTATTTCATAACGATTCCAACAACATAAGTTTCATGTATGGCTCCCATACAAAACTTTCAAGATATCAAATTTTTAATAACGTGCCGCCCGGCCCGTCACAGAGCCGCGCAATCGCGACAAATGCCCGTAACGCAAGAGTGGTGGTTGAGCGGTAGCAAACTTAATATTCAGTAATTAGGCGAATTTGTACGAAATTTTAGGCGACTTAGGGTTCGCTAAATCTGGCAGCACTGCTCAGCTGTCAGTGCTGTCACCTGGATGTCACTGTCAAATATTGTTAAACAAGCGTGATCAAAACAACCTAACCCCAGAACATTTTTATTTTCAAAATAGTTATTGTAAATGGTTTAAAATCTTTAAAATATGAGGGATGTGTATTTGTCAAACTGTGAAAAGAACTTTGTCAATAAAATAGTTTCAGAAGGACACGTAAGACGGTTTCAATTTAGTTTTAAACTATCTTTATTTATATTTACAAGTTTTTCAAACTCATGCTTTGATTACAGCGTTTAGACGGCAGAACTTATAATGAAAGCAGAACGTTGAACATATCTTTTGGATCCGAATATGGCAGTTGTATTGTGTCGTTAGGAGAAACAAAGTAATTAAGTTTTGTATAGTTCAGTTTTTTTTTGTATAAATGTATAGAATAAAGACCACAAGGAGGTTTACCTGTGGTCTTTTTTCTATACATTTATATTGTCTTGTGTTTTCTATTAATACAATGAAATTTATGAATTATTATAGACTAATTTAGAACTTTTAGAAATACAAATAGAATTTTCCTTTGAAGTTTCAAATAAAGATTTTTTTTTTATTTCCAGAGTGCTTGCACAGGTATCATGTGAAGTGGTACAGCCTAAACAAATCAGACCAAATGAGGGTCTACTTTATATCAATGTAGAGATGAATCCAATGGCAGCCCCACACATTGAGGCCAACAGGCAGACAGACCTTGCTGTGCATTTAAACAGAATGCTTGAGAAGGCTTACAAGGACTCAAAGTGCATTGACCTTGAGTCCTTGTGTATTGTTGTTGAAGAAAAGGTAAGGATTTACACTGATAAGGATTCTAAAAACAGTTGTTTTATCTATGTTGAAATTGTTTATAAACAATGTAGTAGTTTTATTTTAATGTACTCATATAAAGTAGCAAATTAATCAAACTTGCTACTTTTGAAAGAGAAATAAAGCTGTTTGTAAAAAAAAATGCACAATTAAGTACAATAATTTTAAGCTTGTAAGCATCCTGATTAAGACACAAGGGCTCTTTTGATGTGTTGTCACTTTTCCCTCCAATTACAGGTTTGCTTTGAGATGAGAAGAAAATGCTTGATATCTTTATCTGATCATCAGTAACTAAATCCTCCTGCCTAAAATAACATCAGTTCCATCATTTTCCAGGTCTGGTCTCTGAGAGTAGACATCAAAATCCTGAACCATGATGGCAACCTTATAGAATGTGCAAGCATAGCAACTGTAACTGCCTTGGCACACTTCAAGAGGCCTGATGTGACTCGCAGTGGAGACAATGTCACTATACATGACATTACTGAGAAGGACCCTATACCTACTGTGCTGTTTCACTACCCTGTGTGTACTACCATAGCTATATTTGATACTGAGTAAGTATTTTTTTTTCAACTTAATTTTCCTAACCAGGATGAGATGGATGGATAATGGCCTGGATGGATTGGCACATGCATAGCAGTGGGTAAAGTCAGGATGTGGATGATGACGATAAAGTTTTTTTTTATAAGCTTTCTTTAGTATAAGAAATGAAACTTCTGATTTACTACTAGGTACTCTCACAAATGTGAATGTAGTATAGAAGTCTCAGTATGCTTCTACATATTATAAAGGCTCCCACCTTAACTCAAAAACCTACTGATCAGGTTATCACCAATAGAAAGAGTGTTCTATGTTAAGGGGTTTGGTTTCTGCCCCTAGGCCTTCAGGTGGACCATTGTGTGTGGGCCATGGTGGCCGTTTGGTGGTTATTCCAACCTGCCCACCTCCCTCCAGAAGTTAATTAGAGCTCCTGGTTTCTCAGATCTGGGTGACCCAAGGGTTTGTTACCCGACTGCCGAAGGAGGGTAATGTGTTTATCAGTCTATGTATGTATGTAAGTATGTATGTATGTATGTTTGTTCCTATGTGGCGTTCCAGAGACCAAACGCGTTGGCAGATTTTGATGGTTCATACGTCAATCGATGCGTCTTAACCCTGCGATTGTCATAGGCAACATTAAAATTGGATAATAGAAAAATGGCGGATTTTGGGTGCCATATTGTGGTGGCCCAAATTATTTTTTTCTTCCAAACCCATCGTGTGGGGTATCAAAATAAAGGGTTTTAAGAGGTGATTTCAAAAATATATAACACTTATATGTTTAAATGTATGTAATTCGAAAAAAACTAACTAAAAAGTTATAAATAAAAAAACTTAATTCAAAAAATCAAAAAACCCGACTGCTTCAAAAGCGAACTAAAAAGTCGTAAACAAGGAAAAAATCATGCTGTGCAGGCGGAGGATACACCAGATTTTGTTCCGCCAGCCCGCGAATATGTATCCTCCGCCTGCACAGCATGATTTTTTCCTTGTTTACGACTTTTTAGTTCGCTTTTGAAGCAGTCGGGTTTTTTGATTTTTTGAATTAAGTTTTTTTTCTAATCTGGGTTACACCTGTGCATTCAAAAAGCATGTGCATGACAGTTGCCTCAGCCTCCATGCACGCCCTGCACAAAGGACTGTCAGTTATGTCTATTGTGTGGAAGTGTTTGTTAGAATAGAAAGAGTGAGAAACGAGGAAGGTTTTTCTGCATAATTTATAACAGATGAAGCCGGGGAGGGTTGCTATCTATTAAATATATGAGGAACAGCTGAGTCGTATTTTTGCCTGAGTATGGTGGTATAATGGTCATCAGCAGGCAGGCACCCTAATTAACTATGGGACACAAATGAGGATATTATTAGGAACATCTTCCCATTAACGTTTTCATTTGTGTCGGTTTTGATGGGTTCAAGTGAATATCTGATGAAGTAGCATGAGAGCCCATATTTAGCAACTGGTGTTATTTATATAAAATCAAAATCCTAAGCCTTTTTTTTTAAATTTTCAGTATACTACTAGCAGATCCCAACTTCCTAGAAGAGTCAGTATGCACAAGTACAATAGATGATGGTACAACCCCTTGTGGAGGACTACTTATAGTGGGGTTCAACCAGTACAAGGAAATATGTGTGATGAACCTATCAGGAGCTGCGTTATCCAGTGCTGGTATAGTCCATAAAGCCTTGCAAGGAGCTAGTGACAAGTGTAAGGAGATTGTTGAACTGGTGAAGAAGGCTATCATCAGTGATGATACTCTAAGGTGGGTTACTCAATTGTTTTGTTGGACTTGGTCCAAAAAAGTTATGGTGGAAGGCATTTGCCCAGCTGTGGGATGAAGCAGAAAATTGAAATCAGTTCTGTTAAAACTTATATTTACTTTTTTCTTATAATTTGTTTTCAAATTTAATTACTTGGGATTTTTAAATGAGACTAGCAAATTGCAGATGTTGTCTGAGGCAGAATTTTATTTTATTATGTTTCGAAAACACACAGCTAATAACAGGGCATGCTTGATTAAAATTATAAAATTAAAGTCAATTACAAGTATTCTCTTACAGTAGAATGCAGGCATTGTCATCCCATAATCAAATCAAATTTATTAAACAAATTAGGATGGACCATAATAATTCTTCTTTTTGAAAAGCTAGGTAGGTTTGTTGTAGGAGCATTACTTTAAACTTTATCAAAGAAAACTTTAAGTTACAAACAGTAATAACCATACATTTTTCGAGGTTTAAGTTTGGCATACATAACTTTAAAGGGGGCTTCAACGATAGTTCAAATACCTATTTTATTATGACCTCTCCCAACTAAATGTTATACTTACAAATAAATAAACATTAACCACACAAATAAGTCACAATTCTCTTATCATTGGCAATTGATCTAGTGGAATACCACATTTATAATGTTAAATACATGGTTAAATGAAACATTGAAGACAATAATATTTCATAGAGCTTAAGAATCACCATTCCTGTTAGTCATTTTATTCAGACCCAATTTTTTGATCCGTAGTTAATCAATGGTTAAATATACTAACCAATTGTTTAAAATTTCGGTAAATCGCGTCCATTCGTCAATTGATAGTCTAATAAATGGTCATATAAATAACTCTCTCAACTAGTTTGACCATCTGTGAGGCTAACAACTGAAGAAAAATGTTGTTTTACCGAAATATGCTATGCTATTGCTTAGCATATTTAACCAATGGTTGTGTTAACCACAGGTTAAAAAATTGGCCCTAGTGCTACAGCAGTTTTTTTGTGATACTAGATGCCATCATGCCTCTAATTCCCGAATTAGTAGGTAGTGCTAAGTCGGCATTTCGTTAACTGCTTTCATTAATTATTTCATCATATAAGATCCTATGTCCATCTGGGACAGTAATCTTCTTGAGCCATGTCATTTCGATATACGTTGCTTCTGTCAATAGGTGTGTCGCCAGGTTTGACGGGGGCGGCCACGCTTTCTTTTTCCTTGAGGATTCCAATCCATGGCCTGTTTATGAATGTGATCGGAAGAAAAAATCCATAAAATCCATTTCCATTTATGACGCTTGGTCTGGCGGTCGATCGGGCTCTCGTGGCATCTTTCTAACAGCATTACGTTAAAGATGGTCTTGGTCTCTCTAAGATTCTGAGAATGTCTTCGTCCCGAAGATATTGGTTGACGAAGACCCAGGTCTTGAGGATCGAGGTAATCTCACACAAATCCTTTGTTACCTTCCATGTTTCGCGTACGGACTAAGAACCGAAAATTATGATTTTATCTCTTTGGGTCAGTTTCCTCAAGTTTCCGCAATTGCTTAAGTGAATTGCGCAAGGCGAAAGATTTTCACCCCATCAATCGACCAATCACATAGACGGAAATCCACAAAGTGTCTTTCATCTCGCACCTGATCCTGAATCCTTCGCCTTGCCGAATTCACTTACGCAATTTGGCTGCAGGTCTTTAGTGTGCAGAGGTAGCTTGCTTTGATCCATGAATTGAGGTCCTCTTCAGTTCCTCCAATCGACACGTCGCTCCCGAAGTACTTGAATTCTGGACGCGTTCTACTGCTTCAGTGCCCATTAGCAATGGTGCCGAATTGTTCACTTCTGTATGCATCTATCGCCTGGGTCTTCCAGATGTCCATTTGAGTTCAGTTTTCGCAGCCTCCTGGCGCAGGTCGTTTAATTTTCCTTGCATGCTATGTTTTAATGCCTGCTATTTTGCTAGGCGCAAAATCAGATACAATACCAACCTGTAGTAATTGATTCGTGTTATTTCCAGACGAAAAAGGGTGAAAATAAACTTCTCAGATGTAATAACACAAGATCACCTGCAGTGTTTGAGTAAAAAGGATTTGAACATCAAACTCAAACATTATAATATTGATGATGAGGTGGAGGATGATTTAATGGATTCGGATTCTGATCCAGAACCTAGCAAATATGATGGTCAGTATGAATTATTGTTTACTTTATAAAGAACTCATAATTGGGTTGGTTAACTTTGTGTAATATTCTAAATATTTTTTTTTCAGTTGTGGCATCCAAACCCCTAACTGCAGAAATACAAACAAAGCAAGGAGCTTCACAATGGATAGAAATTTCATCAGATTCGGAGGAAGACTGAAATAATACACATGTACTTGTTAAATAAAATGTAATAAATTTACATTTTAAAACTTCCTGTTATTAATAATCTCTCTTATAAGTATTATATTAACCATTGCATATAGCTTTGTCAATAAACATTCATAACATTTGACACAAAAAAATTTAAGTATAATACAGAAATATATTAACTTAACTAGAATAACAAGAAGAAATAAATAAGAGTAGTTCATGTGGATGCACAAGTGGTGTGGAATAATAAAATAATACATTCGTTATGCGGTCACATCACAGTCATTCAAAATTATTTTGCACGTTTACAATTTGGCATGAAGTAATATACTTCAGTTATCTTTGAAACTGATTCTCAATCTATATTCCTATATTTTTATTGAATGCAGATTGAAAATTTAAGAAGAAAATGAAATGAAAACAATAGTTTAATAATTCGATTTTCGAAAGACTCCCACTGTTGAACATAGGTCTCACACAATGATTAATTCATTTTGTCAGCTGAAATGTTGATGAAATCTAATTATTAAACTATTTTACAACTACACACTTTAGCTATAAATTACAGTCATATTTTATTCTACACTGAATCAGAGTTCATACCATTTTTCTGGTCTAGCTTGTTACCATTTGTCTTCACCATATAAATAAAATAAGTCATGATTTCCTTCTCATTCACTGGTATTGATTTGAAATGTTTTTGGATAGCCTAGAAAAATAAAATCTATTATTTAATAAATCTCACATTATAAAAGGATAAACAAGGTTTTTCTAAGAATCAATAAAATAAACACAGAAAGGACTAAACAGTGGAATTTATTGGTACTGTGATACTTAACTTACATCAGCTAGTTGAGCTTTGTTCAATCCTGGCCTTGTTGGCACCTTATAATGTCTTTTATATCTTCTCAGTGTGTTCACTTGTAATTGAAACCAGTCTACTTCAGGAGAGTCCATCTCTGCCTCATTGCTGTCATCTTCAGAGTCCTTGGGCCTCCTCTGCTTTGTCCTTGCACACTGTATCATTGTTTTATGATAATCGCAAATGTATGTATGCCTCGCCTGAAAACATATGGAATTCAGTTAGCCATCATAAAAATTTCAATGCTGTGCAAGCCACTCATGATGAAAGTTAAAAATAAATAAAATTGTGTGTGACATACTTGAGGGTCAATGTTAAGTTTCAGCCTTCTTTGGGCGACAGTCTTTTGTATGCGCTTGCTGTACGAGGCGTTGCCTGCGGATCGTCTGCAACTCTCGCCGTCATCCATAAGGCAACATATTTGGTCAGAATTACCTCTAGAATCTTCTTCTCCTGTACTAAACCCGTTGTTCATTTGATACTCCCGTTGAATCATAAATAACGAATAAAATAAACTCTTCTATTACACCTCGCACCAGGCGATGGAAAAACAGTTCGACGTATTCACAATGACACACAATTGAGGTTATAATTTATAACAACAGAGAACATTTGTGATAATTAAATCAATTAAAATCATCACAATATATACCCAGCCGTTTGTCTATTGCACACCGGTCACTATATGGAGACAGTATTTCTTTATTCACTGCACATATGCAACAAATAGTACATTGCTACTTCGCAACTGTTCAATAGTTTTATTTGTCCAGGTATTTGATTATTTTATTTGGTGACTTCTAAAAGCAAAACTATATTTAAGACGAATTTATTGTGTCCAAGATGCTTTTAGGCAACTCAATTGTAGCCGTTAAATAAAAATGACTCGGCTCGACTCGTACTCGCGTCGTCGTATCCCGCACCGACCGATGGCATCGCCATTATATTTTATTATTACTAGTTCGTCATTTCATTCACTCACTCACTCACTCGCCACAAGTTACGGTGCACCTATAAAATAGGGCATTATTGAAATGGTGAATAGCACTTACTTTAGCGTAACACGATTAGAACCGCGAAACGAAAACAGTTCTTTTGGTGAATGTGTGCATGAATACAATATGACAACGTATCTATGTATTGTAGTATAAACAAAAAATAAAGCTAAGGCTAGCTCAGTTATTGGTTGAAAAATGGCGGGGCATTTAATTTAAGCCAATCGGAATGCTTTGTCACTGACATCGTCTGTTCATGTAATCATTACTACGAACGCAGCAAAGTTCCCTACGTAATAAGCGCTGAAATCGTGTGCTCGTTTATAATAAACACAATACTCGGTGAGTTTCATTATTTCCTATTAGAAACATTTAATTTGATCTTAAACGAAAAGGTTGTGTTACGTTTATTCTTTCTCTGGTTTAAATATTCTCAGCATCTGCTCGAAGCGATATTTATAGTTTTACATTCTAATTTTGTAAGCAAATGGCTGCCGAGTGCCGAAGTAAGGTGACAGATACTATATGTACTCTCTATGTATACATAACAATGTCATAGTAGGTAAGTAATAGGAAGTTATCATGTTCATATGATTTAGCCATCAATGGAAATATTTGTACTAAGGTACACAAATTTCTGAACATGTTTGTTGATTGGTTTTAACGAATTTGTTTTAGTATTGTTTTCTTATTTAATACGCGACTGATTGATTAATAATACATAAAATATAGTTAACAAAGTAAATAAATCACGATATTTTTTTAGACATACTTTGAGAAAGCATTCGGAAGAATGTAGATGCTTAATGTTTATTTCTACATAGATTGAACATTTTAAGTGTAAGCGCTAATTAGGAAGTTTATTTTTTATGAGTGAACTAGGTATACTTATTCCTATTAGACTAAATAGTTATTTAACATATTATATTAATATTATAAAAGCACGTACTCAATGTCTAGTTACTTGTAGTTTATTAACTCTTGTTATATATAGTACCAAGTGTAATTTTTCTTCTTGTAGTTTTTGAAATAATTTACTTTGTTTGGGAAGTTTTAAAAATAACAATATCAAACAATATACTGAATGATTGTTTTACTCACACGTCCACGAATGCAAATTGCTTTCGCGGCATGTAATTTAAAATATAGAATATAGGTAGCTATAGTTAGTTTTATTTGGTATGTTTTGCTACAGCTGCGGCACGTAACCGGCGTAAAAACAGGCATTTTCTGAAAAGGGTGGGGGCATTATAACTTTTAAAGACTAATGACCCTTGATGGCAAAGATGCATTGACGCAGTCTAAAATGAAGAACATTTACCTATCTATACTTAGATAGTACCTATTATGCTTCCATAAAAATAATTCTTATGGTTTCTACGATTGAATAATAAATAGGTATACTATATTTGCCAAAACACTTTGGAAACCACATTTGGCAAAAAACTTATTACTTAAATGTAATAAGTTTTAGATAAATATGAACCGTGTCAGATTGTCAAAAATTCATCAGTATAAATTCTTACAACAACAACTTTTCTTGTCTTCCCTCCAGTGCTATAGGTACCTACGCTTTGCGCAGTTTGCGTCTTGTAGTCCACGGACAATAAAAGTAAAGTACGATTTGGAGTAGGTACCTGCCTATTTCTATGAAGAAATTAACCAGACCAAGAGTTTGTATACGATAGTAAGCTCGTCTATATCATGAGAATGAACAGACAGCGTTGCAGATATCTTTACCGTGGTTGTAGCGACGATTATAATAATATGTATTTACTATTTATAGGTAAAGATATACCTTCCGCAGTTCACAGTTGTATACTTTTGCCATTATCCTCATGGAAAGCAGTTGTAAATTTTGTATTATCTAATTGCTCCTTCCTGTACTTCTGCTTTGTTCTTTATAACTCTCACTACCTACCTACTCCTTCTCAAGTAGGTAATAACTGAAGTCTGAATCAGAAGTCCGGAATTGATTTAAATAAGCATGTACATGGTAATAATTATGTACATGGTATCGGTAAGTTTAAAAACTCTCTCTTCCCAACGTTAGTCACATGATGGTGAGGTCTACATTTCACCATGTTCATTTATTCTTTATGTCCGTCTGTGTTGGTAAGTCAAACTATAAATAATATTGTTGGTTTGTTATCAGCGTAATATTTATACGGAAGATTTTGTCGCGCAACGTAATGCAGCACATTTGAAGTTTCGTATTCGAAGCGTTAGATACTTGATTTAAATAAATGTGGAACAAAACAGGTTTGCAAAATTTCCCAATTGCAAAGTATTCATCAGTCGCAAACATCATAATATTTCGTTGAATGCAGTTAGCACAACGCCAAAAATCTTTTTAGAGTCCAAATATAAAGTATCAACTATCAAACCAGTATTTCATGGAATTGGATATGGACCTCCTGAATCCTCCAAAATGCACTGTTATGTACTTCTAAACGGACATCCAATGCAGAACGCAGATCTCTGACAAATTGTTATAGTTAGCAAGGATTGAGGAAAGATAGAAAGGAACTAGTGGAATCACCTTCATTGATATTAAAACGAAAGACATGGCTGGTCTATATTTCGACGGAAACCACAAAGTGCACTAAACATAGTTAAAGTATCACCAGGATCGGAAAAGCAAGTTGCTTTTATCTGAGTATTTCATCAGCAAAAATTAAGTAATTCTCATCTTTTGATTCAACTTTGTAGGTCAATTCCTAAGACTTAAATGCTACTATAAAATTAAAAGTATGATGCTATTTTTGTTTTGACATCTAAGGAAATTATCCATAGTAAGTTCTACTCTTGGAAATATTTAGACGACCATGCCAACCTCGACAAGCGGATGTGATTTCAAAGATATAGATATGGTAAAAATAATTATGGTAGGTTAGGTAGGTGTGTCGCAGCTAGGATTAAAAGAAGCAGCAGACTGACATTGTTTACGGCGGAGAACGAGGTACTCGAAATTGTCGTACTTGAATTTATTTTAGGATAATAAAAGTGATAGAGTGAGTTTATTCAGATTTCAGATTTTAAAGAAAACAACAATACATCCATAAACTTAATATGACATTCGTTATGCAAAGTAAAAGACATTCCGATTTAAAAATGACTTTTTTCTTGTGCAAAGTTAAATTTATCGAAGGTAAAATATGTTATTTAAGGCTTTGCAAGCTAAGCAGCTGCTTAGTACATCATATCATTTAATTTAGAATTATAATATGATGTCAGTGTCACGTGATGAGTCTACATAGATGGTAGACTGGACTAGCTCACGATATTTTATAAAATAAATAATGCTTACGACTTAGAAGTAGCCCTAAATGTCTGTCATCAGTCATATTTCAAACAAGAATTAATAACTAAAGTTCTCGCCAATCTTCTTGGCCGCCCTGAAGTTGGCTTTCTGCTGATGCGCAAGGCACGGCGCGATTCTGTTTTTGTATGAGATTTACTACTGCGCACTTGCGCAGCCATTGTAGCCAACTTCAAGACGGCTAAGAAGTTTGGCGAGAACTAAAATAAGTAGATGCCCCTGATCATAAGTGGCAAACCCACCCTGAGACTATAATTATATGCATTTAACTGCTCGAACTTTGCCAAGAAGAAAGAATATATCTATTCTGGTTAAACTCTATATATTAATTTTAAAATTAAATTATTGGTAGTTAGAGTATTAGATAGATTCTTACACGGACTTCCAACATCGTTACTTCATGACGCGCAACCAAACACCGGTACTGCGGTAATGACACGAGACTATTAAAACAAATTAAATTAAATGTGTATAACGCGCAGCCCCTAGCCCACCGCACCAACGTTGTTGAAAAATAAAATTATGTTTTATTTAGAATAAACCTGAAATTTCAATACGACTATCGAATAATTCACTTATTTTGCAATTAAGTATTGTTATAATTATATTAAACGATTCAAAAGAAAGACATGAGTATTATTGCTACAATTTCTTCCAGCTGACTTGTTACAAGTTGTTAAATCACTTAATACCTATCGATTCTGCATAGTTGTGCCGGCATCCATAAAAAATGACCGATTTTTTACTCTTACAACCGCGGCCTTGAAAGCTTAGAAGCTTACAAGTAGACAAGTAGGTAGGTACTGACAGATACTCCTACTTATGTATGTGAAGGCTTTAAATTAAGCTATAAATATAAACCCAATATATTCCATCGAACGTATTATATACTTTTTATTTACCATTAATGTAGTTCTCACAAACTTTTACTTAAGAATGTAAGGAATTCTCAACAGTTTGTGAAAACAATTTCAATTACAAATTAACATTATTAATTTCGTGTAACACACATCTTACTTCAATGAAATAAGTTCAATGTGAAAGGTTTTCATTAACGGTACCTATGTAGATTTACTTGAATTATAAACAAAAGAATTTCAGTATGAACATGGATAGCCGAGGCTGCGCTAATCGTCTTATTGACCGGTTGCTGGACGAGCTTGTTGCCAGTTCGTGCACACTCGTCTCTTTTCGTATATGTTCGAACGTTTCTAAAATGGCCGCTGCGCGTTGAGGGCGCTCGTGTGCACTTGTTTGGCGTCTGACTCTGCGACGTTGCCAACTTTATTGACTTAAGTACAAACGAAGACAAAACGTACGCGTGTGGAGTGGAACTTACAGCCGGTAGCTTTTTAATTAAACAACACGCGAGACCTTGTGCGTTTTCGATTTCCATGGAATAAATTTGATTAAAAAATAATGTGGCATACATAATCATATCGAGTCTTTGTGATAAAAACCGATTTGCATGAAAAGTGACAGTGTTTCAGTGAAAATATATTTCTATCAATACTTAAAGCTTAATGCTCCAGTATTTGCAATATTAGAGAAAGGACATGATTTCAACAGCTTTTGGAACGCAGGAAACATTTTAAAGTGACCAAAGAGGCATAAAATAACTGGTTGTCCGCAAGCTAGATTGTAAAATGGGGGATCGGGGCGCGACGGGGGACGCTTGGGGTGCGCGCGACGATGCCTCGTGGTGGCCGGGTGGCGCAGGTGAACTACAGCATCAACAACAATTACATGAGGAGATCGCAAGAAGCACTGCTGCTTCAACTCACCAACTGTATACATACAAAATGACCGGTGGATTTTCAAACAACGGCGGCGATACCTCAACTCCTAGTTATGATTACCGCATAATGTCAAATTCAAACGCGAGAGAAGAATCGCCTCAGCAACCATGGTGGTATGCATCTGGATCAGTAGAATCGCAACAAACATCATCTCCAACGGTACGAAAAGGTTTTACCGACCAACTAAAAAATATAACAAAGCAAAAGAGAATTCTGGGATCTGTAGCTACATTTACGAGTTTCTAGTTCTTTTTTAATGTTTTCTAGGCACCTACCTACACAAGTGCTTTGTGCAACTTTTCACTATGTACATGTTTTATTCAAAAGAGAAAAAACATCTTTTGTTTTGCACTCTAGGTTATCAATCGTTTCAATCCCATTTATTAATACAAAACATCAGTATTACAGTTTGTTGTTGAGTATATATACGTTTATTTTGATGATTCACCTATTGTCATCAGACACTTAATTATTCTTATCAATTTGTCTTGCTGGGGCAAACGAAATCCATCAATAAAACTCTATAAAAATACCTATTCAAATCGTTCTAAATGAAATAAACGCATAACATAATCTACTTTGCTTATGTCAAAATTTCAATAGACAGCTAGATATACACAGGTTCAGGCATAATATCTTAATTTATTTTAAGGTTAAAATTTTAACTCACCTTTCGGTCATCTAAATAAACAGTTAGATTGCTGGTTTTACTCACAAATAATTTATATTTTGAAAATGTAAATAAAAAAGAAGATAACGAGCGGTCACTGTAACAAACTACAACTTGAAAATAAAATCATTCGTTCTTTTTTGAAAACCATTCGGTCTGTTTTTGTTATTTTCTTTGAAAAAGGAATTTTCTGATACAGCCAGACACTCACTGTTGCTAGGGATGTCCTATGAATAAAGAATATTTTACAAATAGTTTCTTTTCAAACGGTTTTTGTTTGTGTTATTATGTAGTGACAGTAACATCACGGTCCCAACATGCCGAATTCCGCTAGAAAATTAAGTCTAAAAAATTCCAACAAAAAACAACCAGTGGTTTTAATTCTGATTTCTATTTCTGAGATTTAAAAAAAATTGGATAGATAGATTTATTTATGATAGATAGATGGATGTATTGAAATAATGATACCTATGTACTTGCCGAGCTTATTGCATAATATTAATTAGGTAGGTGGTTCAAATAATTTCCAGAACGAGATAAAAGTTAATGCGCCCAAATCTGGCTGAATTAAAATTCTTTTAATATATTTGTACTTACAACACTAATTTAATGATAAAATTGTTTCAGTCAGTGTCACTGTCAGTTTCTCAAGGTCAATAGGTACCATCTGTATTTGTTTACAGTTTTTCTGGCAACTAAATTTTTTTTTTTTGATTCTAGAGTAAACTATTTGAATGCAAGGACGTCTCATTATTGAATGTCGCCTTACTTCTACACTTTAAAATAGTACCTTATTGGTCATAACTCTTGAGTAATTTACGTAACCTCTATTGTAAAAACAAGATCATCTCGATAGGAAAGTTGTTGTAAGATATTGGGCCGTTTCGGGACACAACGAAGATTCAGACATCATCTGACAACATACGCTTCATATTGTAGGAAAAATGATGGTACAGCTTACAATTTAAATGTTCTTGATGTGATTCAAGTTAATATTTGTATAACATTTTATCTATTTGGAATAGGAGGTATGTTATTACAGTTATAGCTAGGATGGCCCTCTGTACAAATATTTGCCTAAAACGTATCTACGAGTTCTACAATCTATAAGCCATCTTCACTAATCCAACTGGTTGTTATTAAAATACATCTGGTCTCTGACCAGTTTCTTAAGTCTGCCCCGGCAATGCAGTCCAACCTCGGTCTCAGAGTCCTTCTTCATAGAAACTTTTAACCTGTAAATACCGTAAGTAAGGTAAAAAGTTGTAGGCACCGATACTGAAGTGTATCTTGCAATGTTTCCAATCAATCAGTTGATGCTAGGTTTGTTTGTCTTATTTTCACAGGTTAATTATTTCAGATTGGATATAAAGTTCAGCCGGATCTTCTATTGCTAGTATTGTAGACATTAATTAATAATGGTTCTCTATTGTTGCAGCCGCAAAGTCAGTCAAGTCCTGATTCGGAACATAATAATCAGCAAGCTAATGGTATACAACAAAACCACCAGTCTATGCAGCAGGCACAACAGGAGCAAAACCAGGCAATCCAGCAGCAGCAGAATCAGATGCAACAACAATTGCAGCAACAAAACTTGCAACAAGCTCTGCAACAGCACAATCGTACGCTGCAGCAGACATTGCAGCAACAGCAGCAAAGTCAGCAAGAAACTTTGCAGCAAATGCTACAACAGCATCAACAGCAGCATCAGCAACAACAGCAGCAGCAACAACAACAGCAACAACAACAGCAACAGCAGCAGCAACAACAGGCTCTGCAGCAGAGTCTCCAACAGACTCTACAAGTGAGCCCAGCACAGGCTCAAGCTATTGTGCAAGCTCAGGCAGCTTTACAACAGCAAGTTGCTCAAACTCTGCAGCAACAACAACAGACTCTGCATGAACAGTTACAAGCTGTCCAACAACAACAGATTCAAGCTGCCTTACAACGGCAATCTGCTACATTACAGGTAATACTTGAATACAATATTTTGTGTTTGTGATTGTCAAGAAATATTTCCATTTTGAAGATAAAATGCTGCAATCAAAAGACTTTTGTGGACGCTTTTGGCAATACAGACATTTTTTAGATATAAAGGATAATAAAATACTTGTCTAGGTGGGAAAGTAAAGGTTTTGGTTTTGTTGAGATTAGTTGAGAATTGAACACTTTTGTATTAGTTTAATCAATTGGTTTGATTAGATGAAAAATATATTTGGTTTGAGCTATCCCATTGCTAGGTATTCTTAGATTTATTTTTACTGTGTTAGTAGTTAGAATAACTTGAAAAATAGAAAGAAACTTTAATGTCCAGGAGTTGCAGCACCAAGCACAGCAGCAGGCGTTAATAGCCCAGGCTCAGGCAACCGTCAAACAGAAGATGCCGAGGGCAAGGGCCTACAACAAGCCGAGGGGACGTATGACAGCTTATGCTTTCTTCGTTCAGACCTGCCGTGAGGAACACAAGAAGAAACATCCCGATGAGAATGTTGTGTTCGCTGCGTTCTCCAAGAAGTGTGCTGAGAGGTGGAATGTAAGTTTTTGGTTTTAAACTTTTTAATTTGTTTATTTTATTTATTCCTACTTATAGATTGAATGGTTGTGTCGCAGTTACCATTGATAATTAAAAAAAATGTTTCTGAGCTGTTATCCAAAACTTATCCAGAAATGGTATAAATGGACCATTTGTAAATTCACATAAAAATAAAAGTAGAAACAAAAGGCATTAATAGAATACAAAAATAATTTCCTATAAATTACAACACATTTTTATGGTTTTGCTTGTTTTATAAAAAGTTTATCAGACTCCTTAAGAAACAAATAAAAAGATGTAAACAAGAAGAAAATCATGCTGCCCAGCTGTCTTACCATAATCAGATGTATACATAACCCGACTGCTTAGGTCGGTTATTTTTGATTTTTTTAATTAACTTTTTTATTTATAACTTTTTAGCTAACTTTTTTTTTCGCATTAGGTAATTTTTTTTATTTTTTTTAAAAAAACTTTGCCCCACACTAGGAATTTCTTCCTGTATCGTGGGTGCGTTTACAAACATATAAACTCACATACACAAACACCCAGAGCTGGAACAACTATCTGTAGGTCATACAAATATTTGTTCCGTGCGGGAATCGAATCCGCGACACGCAGCGCAGCAGTCAATCGCTCAACCACTGCGCCAACCGTGCGCCCTTATTTAAACATATAAGTGTTATATATTTTTGAAATGACCTCTTAAAACCCTTTATTTTTATACCCTACACAATGGCATTGGAAGGAATAAAAAATGGTCCTCCACAATATGGCGTCCAAAAGCAAGCAATTTTTATATTTTCCATTTTTAATGTAGCCAGTGACACTCGCAAGGTTAAGACGAATCGGTTGAAGTAAGAATCATCAAAATCGGCCAACGTGTTTGGTCTATAGAACGCACCTAAGGAACAAACATACATACATAGACTGATAAACACATTCCCCTCCTTCGGCAGTCGGGTAAAAAATATACTTGGTGGTTTTTGAAATGCCAAAATCTAGCTATCATAATCATTACCCAGCCTATTATTACCCACATTCCTGCTATAAAAAAATAGTTCTATCATCAAAAACATGCCAATTAACATAATTTTATAGTTCATAATTTTCCCACTTGTAAAATTTTGATCATCAGTTAAATGGGACATGAAGAATTGGCACAATATTAGTATATTGAGTGCCAAATATACATAAATAACTCACTAAATCACTTACACATGTAAATTAAACAATGCATTGTTGGTATAGACAATTGTGAGTTTTAGGATTTTATCTACTAGGTAATCTTTTGTTTTCCAATTCCAAGATTGATTTAAAGATAAAGTGGCCTCTGTATTATATGAAGTCCCTTTCTATTGGCTTTGACATTTGTATTTCAATTAAATATCTGAAACGCCCATTGAAGCTTAAGATACACTGGAATAATATGCTAAAATAATGTTGAATTGAATTGTACCTTTGTTTAAAACAATGTTTGAATTTGCTGCTTTATTCAAAACATACTTCTATAGTGGCATCTTTTCCGCCATATACCCAAGGGCGTCGCCAAGGGGAGGCAGGTAGGGGCAGTTACCCCCCACTAGAGATTAATAAAAGTAGCCAAATGGAAATGATGATGAAAATCAAAGTCCTAAGTCAACATAAACCCAACCCAACAAATCTAGCCATTTGTTGAGGACATCAACAATAAAAGAGTACTAAAAGCGTTAAAAATTTTGGTCGGTCTACCAAAATCAATCGTTAAGCAGCCCCAGGAGACTAAAACCTGGTTAAGAAGTACTATGGGGGAAAATAGCCTCAATGGTCTGGCCATGATGAAAGTGCACGGAAAACTTATTAATGAAAACTTATAAGATTTAGATAATTAAGTAGTCGAGAAGTTTACCCAAAACGCCTGATGATTGAGTTCGTGGAACGTTATCCATTGGACTTTATACCGTTCTTATAACAATCGCCGTAGGGGTAAGACTCGTACTACCAGTTTAAAGCTTCATAGTTATGCTTTTGACTGTACCATATTTAAAATTCATATTTTTTCCCATCCTCAATATATCAACATACCCTCTCTGGTCCATCGGCTGGCGACGCCCTTGCGTCTATATATATATATACATACCTACCTACGTTTCTGTTTTTTACCCGACTGCCGAAGGAGGGTAACGTGTTTATCAGTCTATGTATGTATGTATGTTTGTTCCTATGTGGCGTTTTAGAGAACAAACGCGTTGGCCGATTTTTATGATTCTTACGTCAATCGATTCGTCTTAACCTTGCGATGTCACTGGCATTGAACATTAAAATTGCAAAATAGAAAAATGGTTTTTGGGCGCCAAATTGTGGGGGCCCAATTTTTTTCTTTCCCATCGAGTAGGCTATCAAAATAAAGGGTTTTAAGAGGAGATTTCAAAAATATATAACACATATGTATAAATGTACCTAATTCGAATATAAAATGGTAATTATAGAGTAATAAATAAAAAACGTTAATTGAAAAAATCATTTGAAGATCTTTGACAGTCGTTACGGGTAGTCAGAAGCTTGAGATCTGACACCAGTCTTGCCAGGGGGTACCGTGTTACCCAGTTACTGGGTTGTGGAGGTCAGATAGGCAGTCGCTCCATGTAAAACACTGGTATTCAGCTGAATCCGGTAAGACTGGAAGCCGACTCCAATATAGTTGGGAAAAGGCTAGGCTGATTGATTAATTAAAAAAAACAAAAACCCGACTGACTTTTTGAATTACCTTTTTTCAACGGAAGTTGTGGGACTTAGCCTGTTCCGCATACCTCCATAACTTCAACACGTAATACAGGAGAAAATGCATTTAGCCTCTGTTTTGTACCTACCTGCTGAGATTGTCATCTCTCAAAAAACTATTTTCATCATCTTATAGTCAACTTACCAATATACAATTTTCCCTCACAGACGATGTCAGAGAAGGAAAAGCAGCGGTTCCACGAGATGGCAGAGCAGGATAAGAGGCGTTTCGACCTGGAGATGCAGAACTACGTGCCTCCTAAAGACATGAAGGTGCGCGGACGCAAGCGGCAGCAGATGAAGGACCCTAACGCCCCCAAGCGATCGCTGTGAGTTATGGTCATGAGTTTTTCTTTAATCCGGTGTAACTTTATGTTGTCTCCATATTGCTTAAGGCTTTGAAGATATAGTTTTTTTTTGGATTTTGCTTTACAAGACATTCACACGGCAAATGATAGTTGCACTTTTTTAGGATTATTTTTTCTCGTCACCCTTCAAATGTAAAGGAAAAGGAATTTAGTTAAAATGACCTCAATCAGGCAAACTCTCTCCATTTGTCAATTGCTCCCGCTTTCATGCTTTTTTACCCGACTGCCGAAGGAGGGTAATGTGTTTATTTTGTTAAATTGCCTCAGCCTAATTGAGTAATTGTATTCAGCAAGGCGAAGGGCAAAGAATATGAACAATCGACCAATCACATGTCGATTGTCCATTTGCCTTGCCGAATTCAGTTACGCCGAAAAAAAACTAGTGCCTGGTTAATTTAGAAAACCAAAAACAGGTTTAGTAGTTCTACACAATTCCATAACTATTTCCTGGTTGTTTTTTTTTCTTTTTAATTGTAGTTCAGGTATCCACACCTAAGTCTTATTGTGTGATTGGTATTTTAAAAGAGCTCCCAGATATATGACAATTTTGGCATAAAATAAATAATATTTTGTCTATCTAGAGATATATAGTAGTCACAGCGGCTCTTTGTGTCTCTGAAGTTGGCCACAAGACCCTGCGCAGTTGCTATTTTTGTGTCAATGTTGAAGGTGAATATAGCATTGTATAACTGCCTCATTCACTCGCTTACGTTTGTCGCATCGTCCTATCTCGCTTACTGTATGCAGTATACCCGATCAAAAACTGTTTCTTGCGCAATGGTTCACAAATTTACCTACCAAATAAATTTTCATCACTAAATGTCTCCCTCCACTTACAGATCAGCATTCTTTTGGTTCTGCAACGACGAGCGTTCGAAGGTGAAGGCTAACAACCCAGAGTACACCATGGGTGACATTGCCAAGGAGCTGGGCAGGCGCTGGGCGGCTGCAGAGCCCGAGACCAAGTCTAAGTACGAGAGTCTGTCGGAGCAGGATAAGGCGAGATATGATCGGGTGAGTGGAATTAGTAGTATTTTTTATAAGTTTCCGCCCGCGGCTTCGCCTGCTTGAAAGTCGAAGATATCTTAAAGGAAACTGGATAAAAAGTATGCTCTGGGTTAATCCAGTGTATATACTATCTGTGTGCCAAAATTCATCAAATTCCGTTCTGTAGTTTTCGAGTAAAAGAGTAACAAACATACTCACTTTCACATTTATAATATTAATGGAATGAGCTCGCGTGTCACCATTATCTCACGTGATGGTAAGCGATGATGTGGTCGAAGTAGAAGCTTGCCTGGAAGTGTCTATTCACTCTTGTCTTAAAGACCCCCAAGTTGTAGCTGTCAAAAACACAGGCTGCGGCAGGGAATTTCAGTCATTACATGTACGCACTATGAAAGTATTCCCAAAACGGTTATTGCCTTTAAGTGGAATTTCCACCCTGTTTTTTGTATGTTTTAATCGTTCAGTAGATCTAAAAACGGGTCGTATCGGACGAGGTCGGATCTCTTGTTATATAAATTGTGAGGCAATTGAATAGGTACTTTAAAAAATTAGAACTCGTAACATTCGTACAGGTCAAAATCAAAATCATTTTTTTAATTTCATATAGGCCTTACTACATGGGCACTTATAAAACGTCGACAAAAGGTGCACGGTTCGGGTTGGTCGTTTCCTACGGAGAAGAACCGGCAAGTAACTCCATGGTTACTCTTTTAAAAAATGGTTTCTTTTTACAATATTTCCATGTTACAGCATTAGTACTTAGATATGGGGGATATAAAAAAGTTTGCAGTCAGGAATATTGTTATGAATATTGGGAACACTGAATTCTTTCTTGAAAAGAATCCTTGTCCCTCATATGGAAAAATAACTGACTTTGTTCCAAAAAAAAAATCGGTTCGTTTTTTTACGTGTGTAAACACTTCCGGTTCGTTTTTTTTAAGTGTATAAACACTTAAAAACAAACATAGCTTTTTAGTTCTTTTTACGTTTTAACAACTGAGTTCTTGGCGAAAGTGGGTAGTAGTGGTAGTAGTGAAACTGAATCCAACTCATTGGAAACATATTACTGAATCTTCCTTCTCAATTCTAGGAAATCTCATACTTTCTTTGATATACCTTGCCCTTTATAAACGATCTTTGCCTTGAATATATTCCTAACACCGAGTCCAAAATTACTTATTCTCTGCCAGCAGCATCACCTGTCCCTTAATATATCAAGATGTTTCCAATATAACAAAGGTAGAAGTTTCCTTATAGAGCAGATTACGTGGCAGGTGCGAATCATGTCTATGTGTGATAGGTACTTCGTACCATGGCGAACGAGAATGAAAAAATGTGCGTCCCAAATGCACGATTTCTTTAATAAAGAGAGGCATTGGGAACTTTATTGGGTTTTACGTTATTTATGTTTTTTTTTCGGGTTTAAACGGGATTTGGTAATAGAATAGAGAATTTCTGGCAGCTTATAAAAGCATACTGCGACTTCTATTTGAAATGATGCTGAATATAAATAGGAGACATGAATTAGCAGAGATATTTAAACTCACTAGTTATAATGGGAAACAGTTTATTTTATAAATATTTTTTTAATGTCAATTGAACGAACATGTTCTAATACGTCATCCCAGCGGGAATTCCAGAAAAGTAGTGTTGCCAGAAACGTGTACTTTTGAGAATTTTCAAAAGTTTTTTTGTTTGCTAAAGTCCTTCCAAGAAATATTTTCGGTACGCGTGGCGCCATCTATCTTCAGACACACGTTGCGTGGAGAGTTTTTGTTCTAGTAGTAGTAGCTCGAAGTTTATTAAAATTATTTCCCAAAGCAGTTACGCGTCAGAACCCCAGGACCAATAGAGATATTTGATGTTAAGAAAATACCAAAATGCACTACGTTTTTGCTACTATTTGATACCCAACTTCAAATAAAGAATGAAAGAAAGAAAAGATTTTTTTACGATTTATTTGGCACACACAGATACACACAAATAAAAGGGAACTGGACCACTTTGTCTATCATAGTTGGAGACAACACAACAATTTTTTTCTTTGTTAATATTTATGTTTAAATGCGTGACTCAACTGACTAAAGACAGAGGCCATGCTCGCCCGGCATGTGTAGGATTTTACATAAAAAAATATTAAATAATAACTTTATTGCTTATTCCGTAATTTCAAATGTCTTCACTAATGCGTTTGCCTACACATGTCTGACAGCTGTTAAAGCGATCCATATGTTTTACAACAAAACAAATTCTATTTCTAGGAAATGACTGCATACAAGAAAGGCAACATACCGTTAGCGCTAACGCAGCAACAAGCAGTGGTCGCCGAGGTGGAAGAAGACGGAGACTTTGATGCCGAAGAGGAGTACAAGTGAAGCCCACGCCGCAGCTCCGATGGGACCCTGGCTGGTGCACGCCATGGAAATAGTCGGAACCTATAGTTAACTTCGAAGTTGCTTTAACACTTTTAAGACACCAATTCCCAGTTCAAACAGCACCAAGGTTGGACCTATGTATATGTCAGTATATACTATAACCCCAGTTGAAGACCAAGAGCAAAGCTAAATTGATTTTGGGTTAGCCCCAGTTATTTTATCCATAGTTAACTTAGCCAATAGTTAAATATGCTAACCATTGCTTGCAAATTTCAGTAAAACACCATTTTTTTTTCAGTTTATAGCCTCACAAATGGGCAAATAAGTGAAAGTGTTAATTAGTTAACCATTTGCTAGACTAACAATAGTGATGTTTCCTGGGTACAAAAATGATAATTCTCCGTCCTTCAGTGAGATTATCAAATAATATTGGACCCATATAATGTACGTCAACTCATTATAAAAAAAAATAATCAATTTATCACACATGAAATAAAAAAATTCTGAAAATAACGCGTTTTTGCAACTGGACATATTTTTTTTTATAACGAAAACAGCTTACACAGCCTATTAGATTTTTGACAAATGTTGATGTGAAAATAATTAAATTAAAACAGTTAATTAAATATATTAAACAACCATCTAAATATCATCTAAAAGACTTTTGAGAATACAATTGTAAGACGTACGGTCATTCATTTTTCGGCCTGTAAAATCTATCCCATTTTATTCTATGTATAAAAACTTCTTGCTACTAAACTTTTTTAAATTTACTTATAAATTTAAAACTAAACTGCAAAACTAATGATCGAGCTCGTAAACAAAAGTCACGACCTCGTAACAGAAAGATGCCTGTGCAAAAGATTTGATTTTCGAATCATAACTAATAGCCACTGAAAGTGCGCCATGTTTAACAACTGTATTGAAAAAATATTTTTAGGAACTAACTGACGAGCTAAATATATATTTTTGTCAATTTATTGATGAACAAAAGCGTTTTACCGAAAATTTAAACCGCTGGTTAGCATATTTAATCTATGGTTGAGTTAACTATGGATAAAATAAACTGGACCTTAGCTGCAGACCGCAAGCTATGTAAGGAGTATGTAAAAATACCTTAGCTGTGCATACTAAGCAAAACTAACTTAGCTCTGTAACCGGCGTAAACCTTGTAGTTATGATGGGAATTTGATTGTGGTAACTTCAGGGTGGAACAGCAATTTCGAAGTCGACTTCACCAACTGTTCCTTGTGCACTCACCTTTTAAAGTTAACCTTATAGCTACAGTCGACCCCTAACTTTTTGCCTACAATTTTGATATACTCGGATATTTTTATACAACGACTGGACATTTGTACAGATATTCGATAAGACGAATGCTTCATTTTATTTACCTTTTTATCATGTAATCCACGCGGAGGTTTGTGTATTTTTAATTTTATGGACGTTTTCAAGGCAGTTTGTTGAGTGAGAACTTTGAAAATATAAGTATAATTTGTTGTTGTTAGACTATCTTTAGTTTTCTGTTTCGACATTGTTTCTGTTGTCGAATATTCTAATTGTAGGTGCGATCATAAAGTGGATTCGTTGGAACTAGGATGGATGGCAGAGAAAAAGGAAGTTTCACGGAGAAACCTGTAAACTATCTTTAAGGTCGGGTTGGAAGGGGCCTTATAATTTGAATCATAAACAGCAATAGTTAAATTATGTATGGAACAAAAGATAGGTTAAAAAAGTCCATCGAAAGAAAATTAAAATTAAGCGGATAGTATTTCAAGTTAGAAAATTTAGGTGTAAGTTTGAAACGCGAGAGTGAGTGAGAATTTGTTATTCGTGATGAGAAAATGTATAGTTAATAAATTATATTCCTTTATTGACCTTATATTATTTTATGTTATTAATATTTCGTTTATGTAATAAGACCTTGTTTGAATTAAATTGAGAATTCTATAAAGACAATTAAATCTTTGATTTGATGACATGAACCATGTATACATATTGTAAACTGTAAAGAATTGTGAATTCTTTTTTTAAATACAATTGTTTAGTAGCCCGATATTCATTCGGTTGTTTTACCATTGTACATCGTGAAAGAAAATGTATTATGTGTACATAAAAGGACTGCAAAACCGTGATAGTACTTAAAGTTGTAGGACATCTAGGTTCCATTACCGTCTATAGAATAATGCTAGAATATCCCTTTGCTTATTGTACTTGTTAAATATCATTTGACTGTTTTTTTATTTTCAAATGTTTGTTTTTGATTCTGTCTTACACGATTAAGCAATTATTTAAGCAATGCCACGAAATTAGAACCGTGTCGTATTAAAAGTCTAGTGGAAAGGAAAATGAGAAAATATTTTAAGCCGTTCTTAGTGTAATAGGGGCGATATTGTTTTGAAATTGATGTGCTCACTGTACAAAACAATATAGTGAATCTTTTACACAAAAATTGATGTTTGATTTTATTTAACCCTTTCAAAACTATCTACTTTTATACTAACATACCTATACCACAGATAATATAATACTAGCATACAGATGCCTTATCCCATACAAAGAAACCGTGCCGACGTAACTAGCGTTTTTCATCTGATTATACCGATTATTTTTGTAAATCGATCGCGTTCGGTTCCGTTCCACGGCGATAGATAGATCGCCATCTATATCCGTGGATCGGAACCGAACGCGATCGATGTACAAAAAATAATCAGTACAGTACGTCGGCACGGTTTCTTTGTATGGGATGAGACACCACTGCCATGGGCGTATCCAGCATTTGCTTAGGGGTGAGGAAAAAGTAAGGAAACTCGAAAAGTAGTAGAAAGTTCCGAGGCGAAACTAGTCTGTCGGGACGCAGGATAGCAAAAATAAACAGGATCCCACGAACCGGTACGCAGAAAATCAAAAATTTCAAATGAATGGACGTCGCTCACGCTTAGAGCATTTAGGTTAAATGCTCTAAGCGCTCACGTGATCGAAAATGTCTGTATCCATCTTGTAGTTTTTCTCTCAAACAGTAAACTTTTAGTTCGAGACTAGAAAGGCCCACCCACAACCTTCACTCTGAGGTTTGGGTACCCACGTAACATACCCTGATATCTATAAACTCCAAATCTTTGCTGCAATCAACTTACCAAATTCGTGCAATAAAATTAGTGAGTTTGAGTTTATTGCCTTCCTGCCCTGAGAGCCTGAGACTAATCAAAATGCCGTACATAATCGGGTTGAGCTGTTGCAACATTTATTACCTACACAAAAACCTGTTTTTTCGATATCTCTCAAGGGCTCTGCTACACGCTCAGTGTAAATTGCGATCACACACATCTTGTTTGCGAATGCTAGTAGCAAAGTTTGGCTACGTGTAGACAGGCCTTAACGGAAACGTTGGTACATACCTAAACCATTCCCGTGTTCAACTCTGCTCTGAGCACTGGTTGTTGAAGTTACCACGCTTTTGTTTGTAGCTCAGCTCATGTCATCAAAAACCGTGACCCGTTTGCGCCGGTTAGATACCCAAGATGACTGATATGTAGGCACCAATATTTCGAGTCATTTCAACCACTCAATTCAACCAATATTCGGTAGAGTGGAGTAGAGGACGTTTCAAATATACTTAAAAATAAGCTCTAGGTAAACGTAGTTAAGTAATAAGTTTAAGTAATCGAATAACTTTCGTTTTGTTTTTACAAGACATTGGTTTCAACGTCAACGTCGCATTAATTCGCTGGAGAAAAAAATAAAGGTAGGTAGTCTCTTCTGCACCATTGATTGTGCAGATTAATGGTGCAAACGGTACTACGGGAACAAAACAAACCATGAAAAAGGTTTTAAATAAAAAACATTATGAGAAGGTGTTTATTTCACACAACAACCAAATGCAAAAATAAGTCAAACATTTAAATTATTCTGTATTTTACAACAACATCAATATTTTTAATGTTTAAACAAAAAGCATCTTAAAAGTCTGGAGTTCACTTTACTGATAACTAATAAATTAAAGAGGGCTTCAAAAGTAACCAGTTTGCGTTCACGACACGATCCACGATCTATTTGACGACGATGCCGCGATGGTAAAGCCAAGAGGGAGAAAAATAACCTCACTATTTTTGGCGTTCCAAACAGAAAATTGTAAAGAACTCAATCGAAATTTCTTAGGGAAAACCCTGTGTTATACTTTACCCTTTCTTGGAATCGAACCCAGGATCTTCACGCTCAGCAATCGCTTACTTTTTTTTTGTTTTGTTGGGAAATCATCCCATGACTTCTCCCACTCTGGGTGGAGCGGGAGGGCGTGTCCACGGAAGTGTTAGACTTTTACCGACTACAACCCACCCCTGTTCCTACAATTGCTTGCGCCAGAGCCGTGGTAACTCTCTTTCAAATTTATCCGCGACCCAGACAGGCATCAGCCCTAGCGGAGCACTTCAGTTTTTGCTAACATCTCTTTGAGGCGTGGGTGGAACACTACGCGCCGTTGAATCGGGCCTGGACCTTATTGGATGGCGAGCTACCCATAACTCGCCGTTCGCAAGCCCGCGCCTGCGGTGGCCGGGAATCGGCTTGTGACGCCCGACGCCAAGGGAATCTCCTGCGGCGCCTAGGGGCTTTAGGACGTCTCCGTTGCGTCTCACTCACGCGTTCCACCTCCTCCTTCGCGAGCATTACTGCTTTGCAGAAGGTGGCAGCTTCCCATGCCCTCTCGCTCCGTACTATGCCCTGGACCAGGGCCGGACGCGAGAGGATACTACCCCCGATCGCTTCCACTAGGACACAGCGGTGGTCTGCCCAAGTGGGCTAGACCTCCATCGTGTCCTCCGGGCGATACACACAATAGTGACACCCGGACGTTTCCTTCCACCTTATCCTGAGCAGGAACCGCCTGAAACAGCCGTGTACGGTGAGGACCTGCGTAAGACGTTAAGTGAGGACGCCGTGGCGTCTCTCAAGCCACAATGTGCCCAAGCAATCACTTACCTACGCTTCCATTCCGTGGTAATGTCAAAATGTCGTGGTGGACTCATTGAAATCAAATGGACTCAAGGTTCAAGGCACATTGAATCGGCGTCGAGTCGAAATGAAACGTCAAATTCTCTAGGATTCGTGCGTATTCGCTCGTCTTCCCGTGTATTTAAGTATTTGTTGGGCACTTTCTGTTGCTGCCTGGCTGGAGGCTATAGTTTAGTCTCCACAGGATCGCCCGGTTAAGCAGTAAGTAGCCAATCATTTGGATTGACCTGCGAGACGCCCAACAAAAAAAAAAAAAAATCTGTTGCTAGTTGCCAGTTGATTCGCGTAGATGCGCTTGTGGTCGCGTAATGAGGGCTACCACCTCAGAGCAATGGCTATTTATTGCTACCACGTTTGAATTTTCCAGTTCCTTGGCTTTTAGCGCAAGTTATTTTTTTTTATTGTTGTGAATATTTTTCAAATATGGCAGTTTAAGATAGACCGGGATTTACCAACCACTGCTTTAATAGAGTTTTATGTTTCGGAAAATGTTATCCTCCTTATTTTCGAAAAAAGGGGCTACGCAAAACTGAGGCATACGTAATTACGTACCAACTCGATTTTATATTTTAATCGCACTTCTACGGTATTAGAAATTTTAAATCAAACTTTGCTTCCATGCGCGTAATAACAACGTTTAAAAGCTAGGTTAAGATCAGATATTGACACTTAGAGAATGGCCTCCCCTAGCTTCGTAATCAAATGCCCAGAAAATAATATTGAAATGCTAGCATAAAAACTTCGAAGACAATGACAATCAATGACATCGAAGGAAATATTCTTATCTTTAATTTAAGGGTTGATTCATACAACGAAATAGTAATTATACACATACTTAGTACTTATAAAAAAAGCTATCTGAAGTCCTATTACCGGCATGGAAATTCTAATAATCTATGGTTTTCTTATTTTAGCCTGTAAACTCAGAAATACCTTACTCAACAGAGGCGTACAGCACACAATAAAACGGAGGCTCCCATTGCGCGCGCACAAGTCAAATGTCTGCTCCCAGGCGTGCTATCGATCGAATGTAAGGGCCTTTTAATCTCGATATGTGCTTTACGTTGTTGAGATAGGAGTCAATTACTATTTACGTTAAGAGATTAACGCTTCGATTCTGTGTCGGTGTCCGGTGTGCCTTGTCCTATCTAGGAAAGACTAAGGCCGGCAGCCTAATTGCGAGTGAATTCGCCAAAGCGAAGGATTTGTCCCCATCAATCGACCAACGACATATACGGAAATCCACAACGCGTCTGTCATCTCGCACGTGTTTCAAGCTTTCATGAAGGGGTGTGATACTAAAATAGGCAGTGGGTAATAAAATAAAGCAAAACTCATTTGAAACATTTTATTTTATAAAAATAAACGTTTTGACGACAAATAGTTACAATATTCGGGGTCCTTACGAATTCATCAACTCATAACAGAGTTCCCACAAGAAATGTTTCAAGACATTGTAAAAAATTCAGTTTTTACAAAAGTTACTTTTTATCTTAAAACATTAACAACATTACATTTTTTTCACATCTAATTCTAATAACGGTCGATCACTTTCATGTTTTTACGTAATATCTTTAATTAATAAGAAAATAATATTATTTTATTTGTAGCTATATCCAGCTAACGAATTGGATTATCAAATACAAAATACAGCGACTTACCTACGGGAAACACACTGCTGTAATGTTTGTCGAAATTAAAAATGTAATTCTCAAAGAATTACAAATATATCTTACAATTATTTTCTAAGAAAATTATATAATTCTATAGGTACATACTTAGGCACTCTGTGTACATGTTTGGGAGGAAAAATTCAAGTTGAAAAGTACCTCAATCCTCTTGAGTAGTTATTAAGATATATTGTCATCTCCTACCAGTACAAAAATCAGGACTCAAAATTCATAAGAAAACTTTCAGAAAACATAACAGCGGTGTGTTTCAAAAAGATGAATTAAAAGTAAGTACGAATCCCGAACACAAAGAATATCTAAGACTCAGATACACTCTGAGAACAAACTGAATTTAATATTAGAATACTTTTTTCCCGAAAATGTTTGTTGATGGCCTTATCATTTCCCACTGCGTTCATTGATGATGACTCTCCAAAGACTTTCTTGGACGGTGAGTAGGTTCGATAACTTCAACAGGTAGATGACTGATCCTTTATACAAATGTTTGTTCAGCTAGATAGTAACACGATGGTTTAGTAGAAATGGGTTCGCAGTAACACAGTATATATATGGACAAACAGTATGGCAACTACCTACAAACGCTCGAAATGGAACACTCACACAAACATGGGCATCGACAAGACCCCTAAGCAGTGTCCGCAGTGCTGTCAGTAGTGCGAGCGGCAGGCTTATTCCGTAAGAGCAAAACGATAGCGATTTTTGCGCAATAATTGCTCTTCCATACAGAAGTTTTAGAGTTGTTGGCGGTTTTTTTTTATAAGTGCATTTGACAAACAGCGAGCGATTAGCAAACGATTGTGAAGGACCTACCATAGCTACACTGCAGGTAATGCCGACTTTTATGACTTAAAGCGTTTGATCGCTATCGTTTTGCTCTTGTAAAAGATGCGTAATAAGCCTGCCGCTTAGGAGTATTGTCGGTGCGCATGTTTGTGTGAGTGTGCCATTTCGAGCGTTTGTAGGTAGTTTCCGTACTGTTTATCCATATTTATACTGTGGCAGTAATGCGGGGGCGCCACTAGTGCTAGTCCCTCGCCTAATCGAAGCACGGGGTCATTCAACTTTAATTTCATGTACAATGCAATGTATTTCATAATCTAACTAGAGTAAAATAACCAAAGAAATTTTCATCAAAACGAGCATTGTGACTAGAGAAACTTAGATTACTGGAAACAGTTTTTTTATACAATCTATTTGCTATTTCCATTTATTTTTTTAAATACACACATATTGTAACTGTCCATACATTCCGTATACCGGGCTAATGACAAAAGCTCGTTGAAACATATTCTACATAATACCTATTTATATATGGCATACACAATTATAATGAATGATGTCTTTTAACTAATATCACGAAACGCCGTTATGCAAATCAAGTTTTTCATCTACGAGATCAATGATTTTATTATATTGTTTGGCGTAAATACTTCGCTCAATACCGTTACAAAATCTATAGTAATAGAGTCACCGAAACGAGAAGTTATAAATTTTGTAAATAAAGAACTTCTACTCAGTTACGTAGCGAAAACTCAATCAACAATAAATAATCCCAAATTCAATCAACTCAAAGTAACATACGTGTAATATGAAAGTAACGAGCAATTTCATTTGGTCGGGTTATATTTTAGCGATATAAATCGCTGTCGTCTAATGTTTTGTGGTACTGGAACGCGAATGTGTGTTTACAAAATTTATAGCTTCTCGTGACGGGGACTGTAAATATCTTCGAAGTAAAACGAATGTATAATAAATCAAGCGGAAGGAAGTAAGGTGAAATACAATACATTATGTCCGAGTCAGATAGAAGGTAATACCCTGATTGTTCGAAGAAATTATAAAAATAATCGATAGGCAGGTAAAACCGCGACTGGCCGTTTGGTGTTCGAAGAAGATTCCTAAGCAAAATGTTATTTACATGTTCATGTTCCGTTTCCGTTGGTTAATAGATTAATATTCTAGTGGCTATGAGTCGTCGGTTTCGTGGGGGTCCGGGGGTTGTTGGGGGATGTAGTTCCACCTCGCTCGCACTTCTGTGGTGGCGGTGGCTGTAGACGCAGGGTTGGGGGGAGTTTTGTTTGAAGTAGGGGTGGCGGCAGCTTGTCGTCTGGCGCGCACGACGGCTAGATGGCGCTGTATGTAGTGCTCGTGGGGTGCTAATGCGGCGGCTCGTGTGAGACACTCTTCTGCGACGGCTAGCTTGCCGCGCTCGACTGCTACTACGCAGAGGTTGTGGAGAGCTTGTACGTTGTCCGCTTCTAGCTCCAGAATACGACGGTAACACTGGAATATGGAGAAAGATATATTACAAAATGAATATAAGACGTAAGCGGACCAGATGGTCCATATATCTGACCCTCCAGATCTTAGGAATCTCTAAGAATGACCTAGGACAGACACAATTGACGATAAGTGGCGAATTAAAAATACTGACTAGATTGGTCACGATCCTCAGCAATGAGAGTCTGATTATTTATTTATTCAGGACCTCCAACGAAAGATGTACACAAAAACCGGCCAAGTGCGAGTCGGACTCGCACACGAAGGGTTCCGTACCATTATCGCAAAAAACGGCAAACAGAAACACGTTTGTTGTATGGAAGCCCCACTAAAATATTTATGTTACTCTGTTTTTAGTATTTGTTGTTATAGCGGCAACCGAAATACATCATCTGTGAAAATTTCAACTGTCTAGCTATCACGGTTTATGAGATACAGCCTGGTGACAGACAGACAGACAGACAGACAGACGGACAGACAGACAGACAGACAGACGGACCGCGGAGTCTTAGTAATAGGGTCCCGTTTTTACCCTTTGGGTACGGAACCCTAAAAAACACAATGAATCATCAATATGAAGTAATGACAAGTGCACTCCCTCAATTATAGGAGGCCACAGCATGCAGTCTAGATGAATTAATTTATGATTTTTTATAATGAAGAGATGCCGCGTTTCGGGTCTACTATACTCCATTTGAAATAACATTCGAAATTTTTACAACCCTTTTTTACATTCCGTTCAACCGATTTTGAGTTCTATCCCGTAAACATAAGGTTAGCATAAAAAGCATAAACCTGTTACCAAAACTAACTGTGAAATACAGCTGCCATTTGTCATATCACCAACGCAATAGAAGTCAAAATCGGTTGAACGGGCTGAAAAATGGGATTATTTAAATGTCTGATGTTATCTCAAATGGAGTATAGACACCTACTACAAAACTTTACTTAAGGCTGTACAGTACAAGGATTTTTTGGTATGAGGCCAAAGTTTTCACAATTCATCGCAAAGGGTCGAATTGTCCGAGTTATTTCGCGGCCCCTCCACAAGATAAGATGAGGCCAAATTGGACCTGTTGCCATCTTGTTTTTTTTAACACAGTTTCCATGACCATTTGCCAATATAAATGTTCCAATAGCGCCCCCCTGAAAAGACATTTAAGTGTGAAAAGATTCTTGTAGCATTGTAGCCTAGGACGCGTAAATACTCACACTCTCAGCCGCATCCAAATCCTTAACAGAATTGATGTAAATGTCTCCTAGCAACACCAACGCCTTCACATGGTCGGGATGATGGCGGACCAGCTGCTTCAAGAACGGAGCGGCTTCCAATGGCCGTCTCCTGTCGGCTAGGAGTAGCGCCAGGTTGAAGAGTGCGGAGCGGAAGTCGGGCTTCAGGTGCACGGCTGCCCTGAACCAGCGCTCAGCGCATTCTGCGTCACCCTCGTCCATGCAGACCATGCCGAGGTTAAAGTGGACGCGCTCGTTTGTTGCTGGAATTTTAAATGTAGTAGGTGTTATTAAGTAGATCATTAGATGAGAATAGACCATTGTACACATTTTGAGATTTATAGAAACACATTCTATGTGTTAAGAAGATGTTCTTATGAAGTAGAGGAAATAAGGTGACAGGATGCTTTAAATACCGGTCTTATGTAACAGCCTCCAGTTTGACAGAATTTTATTTATTTGTTGTTCCAATGAACCAACCATTCCTGTTCGTTTGTCCTTGCGGACACGTCCATGTTCAAGCGTAAGGCGAGATGGCTCTTGGAAGTTTTTCCAATACGTCAGAAGTTGTTCTAACATGCTAGAAGTAGTTCTAATACTCTTGGTTCTACAGTTGGTTGGCGCAGTGGTTGAGCGATTGACTGCTGCGCTGCGTGACGCGGGTTTGATGCCCGCACGGAACATATATTTGTATGACTTACAGATAGTTGTTTCGGCTCTGGGTGTTGTGTATGTGAGTTATATGTTTGTAAAATCAATCATGATACAGGAAGAAATTCCTAGTGTGTTTTAAACTATGCCCAAGTTTAAAAAAAATACGGTTAGAATACCCTACGTACAACGAGTACGTAACGTTATTCGTACCGTATTTTCCTTTCAAACCTGTTTCAAATTTATTTATTTTTTCCTATTCGAAGGACCATGTAATAACTTGAAGGATCTTGTTCCAATTTCAAATACATTAGTTTAGAATTTGGTGAGTTGTTAACTTACGAATTAGATAAAATATACTCACCATCTTTATCAAGCAGTTTGAAGAGACGTTGCCTGGCCAGATGCCTCAGGTCAGCAGCTCCGAGTTCTTGCAGGAGTATGGCGGAGTTCAGGAGAGCTTGTTCGTGTTCCGGTTCCAGTTCCAACGCCTTGTCTAAGTAGGCCAGCGCTTGGGAAGGCTTGCCCTGCTCTAGGAGGACCACTCCTAGCTGGAAATTTAATAGGCAGTTGGTTATTACAATGTTTTTCGCTTTTTTGAAGACTAATACCCATTTTCATAGTAATTATGTAGGAAAACTCCTCCACTCCACTCGACTCGTCGGTCGGTCGTGTCGAGCATGTCAATATCAATAAATATTAACAAGCTATTGCTATCAATTTGATTGAGGGAAGCTGAGTTGAGGTTCTTTTTTTTATAGCCTGTAGGCTAGCGCTTGACCACTATCTCACCTGATAGTAAGCGATGATGTGGTCGACGGTGAAACACGCTTGCCTAGAAATAACCTATTCACTCTTGACTTAAAGACCCCCAGATTGTAGCTGTCGGGAAACACAGACTCCGGCAGGGAATTCGACTCCTTAGCTGTACGCATAATAAAAGTGTTCCCAAAACGTTTTGTGCGTATGGGTGGGATGTCTACCATGTATCGATGGCGCATCGCCGTACGTCTGATAGTCCGATGATGAAACGGGCTAGGTGGAATTAGGTCGAGTTTTGTGGACGAAACGTATAAGAATATGGTCTTAATATTTTGGACTAAAATTAGAATTTGGTAGTTATGTCAATCTTTTCAATTTTGGATTTATTGCTAGCCAAATTTTAGTTAAACAGCTTAAATACTTACGTTATAATAAATATCGGGGTTCCCACTGTCATACAACAAAGCCCTTTCATAAACTTCCTGAGCTTCCTTCGTCCTATTTAATTTGATTAAAATATCTCCTCTATTTATGTAGGCCTGAGTATAATCCGCTCTCATGCTGATAGCTTGTCTGTACAACATATCGGCTTCTTCTAACCTGGTAGCATTCTTAGAAATCAAATTAGCCAGATTCAAGAATACATTCAAGTGGTTAGGCGCTATCCTTGCTTGGTATGATTCTCCAGGTTTGGCTTTTGGTAGAAGAGATTTGGCTCTGACATATGCATCCTCTGCCTCTTGGTACCTTTCTAAGTGGTTGTAAGTTCGGCCAACATTGATGTGGGCCCCAACATCATCTGGTTGTACACTGACAGCTGTGTTGAAGAACTCTAACGCTTCTGCGTATTTTGCATCCGCTTCTAAGGCATGTCCTACGTTATTGTACAATTTGGCGTTGTTACGGTTTACCTGAAAACACAAACTTACATTTAGTAACGTAAAGTTAGGAAGAGAAAGAAGGAAAACTAAGAAAAGTAAGAAAAGAAAGAAAAGAAAGAAAAGAGAGAAAAGAAAGAAAAGAAAGAAAAGAAAGAAAAGAAAGAAAATAAAGAAAATAAAGAAAATAAAGAAAATAAAGAAAAGAAAGAAAATAAAGAAAATAAAGAAAAGGAAGAAAATAAAGAAAAGGAAGAAAAAGAAGAAAAAGAATAATAGAAAGAAAATAAGGGAAAGAAAGAAAAGAAAGAAAAGAATGAAAAGAAAGAAAAGAAAGAAAAGGAAGAAAGAAAGAAAAGAAAGAAAAGAAAGAAAAGAAAGACAAGATAGAAAAGAAAGAAAAGAAAGAAAAGAAAGAAAAGAAAGAAAAGAAAGAAAAGAAAGAAAAGAAAGAAAAGAAAGAAAAGAAAGAAAAGAAAGAAAAGAAAGAAAGGAAAGAAAAGAAAGTAAAGAAAAAAAAGAAAGAAAAGAAAGAAAATAATTTTATATAGTACAAAAGGCATTAAAAAATATCTCAGGATAAACAAACGAAACAAAAAATCACTTTTCTTGATAAAAAAAAAGATAGTGTGCCTTATAAACTCTGGTATAAACGTCTTAAAAATCTAAACAAAATCAATGTTACCTTCAGTCCCGAAGCAAATATTGAATATTCAGTCTTCCAATCCCAATTCCTCATGTAAGTTTTCGCGCTGAACGCTAGAAGAAGGAATATGAGTGCACTGGCGGCAAGCTTGGCCCTCCTCTTGGCCAGGAGTCGCCAACCGTGGGCCACTAGCAGGCACCAGCCCATTGAAGGCATGTAGAGAACCCGCTCGGCGACCACGAAGCCAACAGGGAAGAATAGGTTTGAAGCTGGTAGAAATGGTAAGACGAGGAGTGCTAGACCCTGGAAATACAGATATAGCCGGTGAGTTTATTTAATCAATTAGTATATTTAGGACCTCCAAAGAAAAAAGTAGAAATAAGGGTCAAAGTGCAATCACAGTCTACTAAAACAGCAGAGGCAATTTATTTAGGCTGAAGAATTTCAACTTTCACGGTTACTAGGTATAATCTATACTTTAATTTCTATACAACATATTAAATCAGTTGTAAATAATTTAACTTCTTCTACAAAAACTATAGCCATTTGAGTTTTGGGGAGTATGACTGCACTTTTGGCCTTTGACTGTACACAAGAAAATACAATGTTTCGGAAAATGACGTAATGCACATTCGGTAGAAGTAAAGTGAAACATCTAAAATGTATTCTATTCCATTCTCTTGCACGTTAAATCCTGATGTATGTGTTTGTCCGGAGTTTCATAATTACCTATCACAATGGGGCTAAAAAGTTGTGTACTTATTCTTTTTTGCGCAAAGTTTAAAACGGATGCGAGCACTTTACAGATATCGGCGCGGATTAAGAGCGCTGGGCAAAAGTGGTGGGATATTTGCGCATGTCACGCATAAAATTACTAAGAGCGATTTAAACTAATTATTTGTTTGTACGTAGTTTAAATTTTGTGAATAATGGATTTTTGAATACCTAAATTTAACACAGTATGGTTTAGGCACATTAGCCTATTGATTTGTTTGTTAATTTTTTGTGTTTGCGTTCTTTTTTGTGTAAACCCGAAAGTTTGAAACGGATGTGAGTACTTTATCAATCAACTAAATGGTTCATATAAAAAAGCAGTGTTTTTTGTATGTGTTGAATAAACTCAAACCATTTTTATCAAACCATTTATAGGCAATTTTGAAATGTCAAGGAGTCGGTAAGTCAGAAAGATGAAGCTAGTTGCTCGTTCCAAAGCGTAGACTCTAGAGAACTGACGAAAAACTTGCAAGGAACTACATAGACCCAATATTATAAAAAAAAACTTAATTAAAAAAATCAAAAAACCCGACTGCTTCAAAAGCGAACTAAAAAGTCGTAAACAAGGAAAAAAATCATGCTGTGCAGTTGGAGGATACATATTCGCGGGCTGGCTGACCAAAATCTGGTGTATCCTCCGCCTGCACAGCATGATTTTTTTCCTTGTTTACGACTTTTTAGTTAGCTTTTGAAGCAGTCGGGTTTTTTGATTTTTTTAATTAAGTTTTTTTTATTTATAACTTTTTAGTTAGTTTTTTTCGAATAAGATACATTTAAACATATAAGTGTTATATATTTTTGAAATCACCTCTTAAAACCCTTTATTTTGATACCCCACACGATGGGATTGGAAGAAAAAAAAATTTTGGGCCCCCACAATATGGCACCCAAAATCCGCCATTTTTCTATTATCCAATTTTAATGTAGCCTATGACGTTCGCAGGGTTAAGACGCATCGATTGACGTATGAATCATCAAAATCGGCCAACGCGTTTGGTCTCTGGAACGCCACATAGGAACAAACATACATACATACATACATACATACTTACATACATACATACATAGACTGATAAACACATTACCCTCCTTCGGCAGTCGGGTAAAAAACAATAATCTCTGCAATTTAGCTTACCATAGACAGAGCTGACGACCGCGTCCGCAAAGCGTGTATGGTCGCAGCCACAATTATAACGACCAGCGCCAGTGTAGCCAGGTTCCGAGGGTCCCTCCAGCTCTTCAGCAGCGCTACCGTCCCCATAGTCCAGTCACAGCAGAGAGCTTCGGGGAGTGTGAGCAGCCAGGCGTTTAGAGCTGGCAGGTATGCGAAGGTTAGGTGTCTGTAAGGAGGGTGATAGACATTTAAAAAAACGTTTTGTTGGAAGAGAACAGTTTTTTTATGCAGGCTGTGAAATCAGTTACAGAACATTATTTGCATTATACAATGTTCGAGGAACATTAAAGCCCGAAAGTCTGACAACTCATCATCGACCACATCGTCGGTTACCATCAGGTGAGCTAGTGGTCAAACGCGAACCTCATAATTGTCATCATCATATCAGCCGGAAGATGTCCACTGCTGGCACTATTGCCAGCCTCCCCCAAGCGGCGCCATATTTAGCGTTCCCGTGCGTCTCGCATGCAGTGGATCCCCGCAACCTTCACCAGGTTATCGGTCCGCCTAGTAGAAGGCTTTCCAACGCAACGTCTTCCGACCATCCGTTCTGCGAGCAATATGTCCTGCCCACTGCCATTTATTTTTGTTTTTTTTTTTGCTTGGTGAAATGCTCATGCATACGGCGCAGTTATGTGGGACTCTTACCCACTGAAACTCCACGGTGTCCTCCTGTGCCAATTATGGCGGGAACACGGGCACTTAGCACTCATCGTGAACCCACCGCGGCTGTCCGTCTCCGGACCCTCCTCTGGGGTTTACCACCCATCACCGGCGCACCAGAACACACTGTACGCCGTGACCACCTCATGGGCCAAACCAGCACATTGGCGCCAGACGACCCCATGTATGGCACCCATGGTCCCACAGTGACGGGTCAAGGTCAATGGCCCCGCCACCTACCATTTTTCGGACGCCCCTGCGTCATAGGGAGAGCTGCCAATGCTATACCAACACTCCTCTTCAACTGCGGTCCCACCGCGTCCGCCATCAGACGGTGGTGACTCCGTCCAGACCGCGGCAGGTAAGGAGAGCGGCTCACTGCAATACCGGCACTTCTCTCCCACCGCGGCCTCCAACCCTCAGCCGCGATATCGTATGGGACATGGCACTCTCCATAAGACATCGCAACCCGCCTCAGTTGCGATGTCGCTTGTTACCAAGCGGCACCGCAACCTACTAGTTGGCCGCTTAAAAGGCAAAAGCACTGATGATTGGCCCCCACCTCAGGTTCCTGTTCGGTTCACCGTGGTGACCAAGCCACGGTTACTGAGACCCCCCGCCTCGACAATGCGGGAACCCACCGGGGGGGTGGACAAGCGATCCTAGGTACCGGAAGTCTGAGCACATCGGTATGGGTGTTCCGGCGAGAGCTATAGGAACGGAAATAGAGAGACCGCCAAAATCGCAGAACAAGTATGCTGTTTTGTTCTGCTCAATTTCAAGCGAACGACTCTGTTTCTAAATATAATAAGAATAATTTTACTTTTATAATAAAATAGCCAGAATTTTGTAAAATGTAAAAAAAAACAGCGAGCATAAAATACTACACACGCTGTCGACAGCACGAAGTACTAGTTCTTTATTATTATTTCGGTGGGTTGAACATGTTATAACATTTGTATCAAAACGAAAAATGTAGATTTTTTACAATATATATGTTTATTTTTTGTTCTTTTTTTTATGAGCGGTATACCATTAGGTCAACATAGCAAAATATATTCGCAGTCGATGTTATACGAGTCAATGTAGCAAAAAAAGTTTTAATTCAAATATTTTATTTTTAAAGACACAGTTCTTTTTCGAGCCTAAGTTGAAAAGGTCGATCGAATACCTATTCTTCAAATTTCGTGAAGCTCCCGTATCCTCTTAAAGACTTTATAACCCTGTAATGTGATTCTCCCCCATCGAACAAATTTTTATTTACCAACTAAACACACGAGTAAAGATAACAGTACCCACGATGTACGATTATAGAGTGCCGAACTCCAACTAGCCACGATAACCGACTGACAATAATTAAGAACAGTCAAACTTCTCCGGACCATTTTCTTCCGTGTAGCTAGAAACTTTAAAATTGCTTCACCTTGCTTCAAGCGCTGTTCAGTTCACGTTGAAAAGATTCAAAGTATGCTTCATTAACACTGCGTTGGGCATCGACAATGGACCAGGACCTCAGGTCTCGGATGTAATTAGTGGCAGCCTGCCGAGCCTTTAATACATTCTTATTAATCCGCACTGCCTGAATGGGCGTTAATAATTATGAATAGGAATAATAAAAATCAATTCTAAACGAATGTTGATATTTATTTTATGTATTATGCTCACATTCTTATTAACAAAAGCCTGTATTTTAGATAGCCGGGTGAAAATCCAAGTTACAAAAATATTTATTTAACGGAGCAGTGGACAGCCCGTTCCCGGTTAAGGCTGAAATTCATTGCATCGGTCCACCTAGTGGGAGGCCTTCCAACGCAACGTCTTCCGGTTCGCAGTCGCCACTCCAGAACTTTTCTACCCCATCGGCCATCCGTTCTGCGAGCAATGTGCCCTGCCCAGTCCACCTAAGTTTGGCAATTCTTCGGTTTATGTCGGTGACCCTAGTTCTCTTGCGGATCTCTAAATTTCTAATTCGATCACGCAAGGAATCTCCGAGCATAGCCCTCTCCATTGCCCTTTGGGTAACTGTAAGCTTTCTGATAAGGCCGATTGTGAGCGACCACGTCTCAGAGCCATAGGTCATCACTGGCTCATACACTGGTCATAGAACACTAGTCTTGATACACTGTGGTAAGTTGGACGAGAAGATACCGCGCAACTTTCCGAACGCTGCCCAGCCGATTCCGATTCGATGGTTGACCTCTTTTTCGTCGTTAGCACTACCCGACTGGATCGTTTGTCCCAGGTAAAAAACGCGAACGTATCAATAATGATTAAAAAAACAACTAGTACATACATAAACTCACGCCTTTTACCCATGGGGGTAGGCAGAAACTACAGAACGCCACCTGCTACGATCCTTACATACTTCTTTTGCTTCACACACATTCATACATCTAGTCATACACACACGCCGGTTAAGGGTAAACAACTAGTATTTCCAAGATTATCGTGTTACCCAGTGACGGGGTTTTGTAGGTTAGTTACGTAGTCGCTCCATGTAAAATTTTGGTTTCTAGCCGCATCCAGTTAGATTGGAAGCCATAGCCAACACAGTTGCGAAAAGGCAACAAGCAAGGCAACGATGATGATGATCCTAATTCCTAGTAGACCCTGTTAGGATTAAAAGCATTTTTCAGGATATATAAGTATACAGTAAAGCCTCGTTATGTGGTTGAACGAAGTACAAAGCCTAAACCTATGTCGAAGATTTATAAAGACCTAGAGGTTGAAAACTGCAGAGACAGTTGCTGTTTTCATCCTAATGAGGACAGGTTATTAGGGGAAAAACATATTAATGACTACAAAAAGTCAGCCAGTCGGTCCAAACAAACAAAACCCACCTTCTAACATCACTAAACGATACAAAGCCGGGCTTTGTTTACTTAAGTGAATTCCACCATAAGCCAAGAGTCCACCGTTTGAACAATGGCGCACGAACAGGGACGTTCATAAAATTAATGTGGCTTAGCTAGCGGCCAGCCGTTTCGTAGCAAGTGTGCTTGTCAAAGCCAATTATCCTTATTACCGGGCGATAAAGACGCAGACTCTACCGACCGGTCACAAAAGAAGAATAATGTGGATATGTTTGTGAATACACGATTAAGTACTTAACAACTTGGTAAGCCGTGGTGGTTGAACGGATAAAATGAAGAGTGACTTAATCTGTCAACGTGATAAAAGTTTACCGGCAATTTGTACGGTAAAATGGTGAAGCTTTCAATTAGTGGTTATCGATTATCATTTTTGGTAGATTTCTTTAATTAATATGAAGTGGAGAATTGGTTTAGGCTGCGAGAATCTTCTGGATACGGCATGCAAAGGACCGGGCGATGTGGCGAAACTTTGGGAATACCTAATGTTCTCTTTCGGCTAAAATTACGATGATGTTGGTGTCTTGTTTCTAGAATAATTGGCAGTTATTCAAACCTATCTGGGTTGGGGCGGTTCTATTGAGATTTATCGACCAGCCTTTTAAAAGTAGAATAATGGAGACATGTTCGTGAATACACGATTAAGCACTTAACAACTTGGTACACCGTGGTGGTTGAACGGATACTATGAAGAGTGACGTAATCTGTCAACGTGATAAAAGTTTGATGGCATTTTTGCAGTAAAGTGGTGAACCTTTCAATAGTAGTTATCAAACAACAACTTTTGTAGATTTCTGTGGGGCTGCAGGGAACCGCTGGACGCGAGACGCACAGGAAAGGTGAAATTCTGAATCTTTCAATTAGTGGTTTTCTATCATCAAGATTTGTAGATTTCTTCAATTAATATAGAGTCTTGGTTCTAGAATCTGTGAGATTAATTAACCTATGGACTGTTTGATTGGGATCTTCTCTCGTTTCTAAGTTTAATCCAACCCTCACCGCATGTTACTTGACTTTGGAGCGGAACACGTGTTCTTTTTCCATTCGTCCCTTTCAACCATCACGTTTGTCATTGACTCGCATTTCTTTTGTCGTCATCCGTCATGTAGTCCTTATTCCTAGGATACATCTTATACGATATCACAGATAACACAATAAATATCATCATAAATACCTGGCAGGCGGATGAGCAGCTCCAGCAGGGTTGTCGAACCTTGTGAAGACTGGCAACTGCGCTCCCATGACATGCAGCCTGGCAGCCAACAGCGCGAGGGTAGCGCAGCACACAGTGGCAACGCGTCTTGCTGCCTCACCGCACGCGCAACCCCAACCACCACCCTTGCCCCAAGCGTCCACCCAGGACCAGCGGCTAATACCGCCTGAACTTCGACGCTGTAAGAAATTGAGGAGTTCATTTAGTCGCTGAGATGACTTATTGATTCAGGAATTCGTGTGGACCCTTTTTTGTTTTGTTTTATCACCACCTTCTTCTACGTGGTCATAACCACATCGCGCCACCAGTCAGGGGCCGTACTCTGACGTGAAAAACTACCATGATTCCGCTGTGAAAAGAGATAGTGGTATTTGTGTTGTGTAGGTCTCTCTCACAGTGGAATTATGAGAATTTTGGTACGTCATGGTAAGACCCGAGTGCCGCACATTTCCGCTTAGTTATGGGGGGAGATCTTTACATAGTGTGATAATGTAGTCTGGCAGTAACTAGTAATTTTGTTGTTACTCTTTGTAAAAGCATTGTGTTTGCTAATATGTAGGTCTATGAAGGAAGAAGGAAGGGAGATATGGCTGCTGGTGAAGTTAGGAGACAATTTTGTGTCAGGTTGACCATGCAACGTCAAACCTAGTGTTACAATGTTTTTCTATCATGTAAGTCCTCAACAACTTTCGGCCTACAAACTTATCCTGTTAAAAGTACGACAAAAGACGGGGACGTAAATAGACGGGGAAATCACAGAGGCTTAAAAATAAAACAAGTATAAAAGGTGAGGCGGTCTGGTTCGAGCACTAGTGTTGTGCCGTTCGATTTTGTATTAAAATTACGTCAAACGGGACGGCAGCAGGCGCGATGGTTAAATTCTGTGGTAAAGGCGGGGAAAAACTGATAGAATATAAATTCTTGCCTGTTATAGCGGCTGCCCTGGTTTCTCTTTCAAGTATAAATTGGATGGAAAGCTTTATTTATAGCGACGAATAATTAATCAAGGACTATTTTGATTGCCAAAATGTAGAGCTTGATTGAAATCTTTCTGGTTAGGAGTGAAGATCAAGCAAAATCGGAGGAGATGATGAAAGGTCTTTAAATGTAGGTATAGTTAGGGTTTAGGGATACACTAGGGACAATATATTGTAGATCGTAGATATTGAAAACCTAATATTTGTACAAACTATGTCGAAGTAACATTACAGTGTATGTATGGGATAAATAAAAGAAAAGCCAGCAGATAAAACGGTAGTGACTTTTTTTATTGGGACAATCCCACCTCACTATTCCCAAACCAATGCAACTCATGAAAGCCAGAATCAACAGTGGCGACTACAAGAAAAAGCACCGAGGCAATGAAACTCGATGAAGTATAGTAATATTATTGGGTAAACGGTAGTTACTATCGTACCTTCTGTGCTACGAAAAGTTCGTAGACGACGCATACGCCAGTGACGGTAATGCCTTGTTCCTTGCAGAGCATCGCTACGCCAACACACGCCGTGCATGCTACTACGTAGCGCCAGTCTGAAACAAATTTGCAAAATAACTATGTTTTATTCATGTTCGCAAAAGAACGAATGAATGATGAATTGATTTGAAAACATCAATACATAGGTACGTATTGTACGAACAGCGTTCGCAACTGGTTATCTACTTTTCAATTATTGATTCGGTAAATCATGAGATATACCCAATTGCTATAGCTGTCTGTACATCCTGTGATCTTGAGAGTAAAGTGTGTTTTTAGGGTTCCGTAGCCAAATGGCAAAATACGGAACCCTTATAGATTCGTCATGTCTGTCTGTCTGTCTGTCCGTCCGTCCGTCCGCAATTTACCAAGTACGGAACCCTTCGTGCGCGAGTCCGACTCGCACTTGGCCGGTTTTTTTCTTTTGGCTTTTAGTAAGTAGCTTAATTAGATTTTTGTTCCAAAACAATATAGTCTTGAATACCCTACAAAGTCATTACATTACAGCAGCTGAGTGTGATTCTCGTTTATTGCAAGTTCTAATATTGGGCTCCTAAGTCCTACATAGTATAATGTTACCTAACAACTAACTTATTTAATACCACGTCGAACTAAAACGTAAAAACTAAAAGAATTTTAATCAAACTTTTCTCATTCATTCTTCAGAGACTGGAAACTGATTGTTAAATAATTTAGATTGTGCCCATTGGGGATACACAAATAAATGTTTTAGGCTGTTACTACGCGGGGAACAAATTCAAGGTCTAAGACGGTGTTCACACCAGAATCAAAACCGTTTGACCGTTGACTGTAAAAACAGCAACAGTTTGGTCTTGTTTCAAAACAGTAATTTCATATTTTTTTTAAACAATTATGCATCGATTTCTGGTCATCATCCTGGCCCTTATCCAATTAATTTTGTTGTTGGCGCAGCATGTGTTTTTCTTCTATACATTTATTTTAGCCGTCATCTTAAATATAAATAGTTACTTATTTTACAGCTATATTATTTTTCACAGTCCATACATTTTTTGCAAGTTTACACATAATTATTGTTTTCATAGAGCTACATACAACTGTAAAAAGGTGTGAGACCTCGTTTTCTAGGGTCCCGTACCTGAAGTGCGAAGGGTCTAAACGGTGCGGTGGTCTACTCACGTGTCCGTCTGTCTGTCTGTTTGTCCGTCCGTCGTCTGTCACACAGTTTTTACAGCCAATCGGATGGAGCTAATTCATCTTCAAATTTCCACAGAATAAGCATCTTGTTGACCCAAAGCCATACAATTGTCAACAAATATTTAGAAATGTTTTTAAGGAGGGCAATACACACAAAGGAGGGGGGGTGGGGCAAAAAATTATTCTACCCATCGAATAGAGTATCGTTGTTTAGAGTTCTTTGAGTAAATAAATACTGGAAAACAAAGGATTGCGAAACCACCAAGGCAGCTTTTTGAACAAAATTTTGTACCGAAGAATTTTTTTAACTTCCCATTGACCTATAAACTTCAAATTTGGTGATTATGTTTATTATAACCTATATTTTACTAACAAATACCAAAACATTGATAAATCTGTATTTTCTTAATTTTTGCTATTTCAATCAACTTCTTTTTGCGGTTTGGTATGGAACCCTGAATGTGCGAAGACCGACACGCCCTTAGCCGGTTTTTTGAAAACGATTTCCTTGGAAAATGTCATTGAAACGTCAAAAATATGCTTGTGGTACTGACACAGTTTAGTCTATAGACACACTATTTAAACTCAGCGGTTTCGACTCAAGTTTACACACAGCTTAAGGTATTCAAATTCGTATTACATGAGTACCTATTAATATTGACGCCTGTACTGTACATGAAAGTATGAAAGGTAAATAAGGATGTGTGTATGGAGAATTCAGGACATTCACGCAGAATTACGATTCTCGGTATAACGTTAAAAGACGATTCGAATATTTCGAGGTTTTTCCTTTTAGTAAATGTACCTTTCTTAGGAAGCTTTCTGTAAGTCACGTGTTCGTGTTACCTTAATAATAAATGTGTGCTCTTAAGACGTAAATGGCTTCCTAGAGAGCATACATTTAAGGCCTACATAAATGGATTAGATAAAACACTTAGGTACTGGTCCATTGAAGTCATCAAATATTACTTAAAGTTCCATTACGTCATTGTCATACGAAAATATGATTTGAAAGCAACTAATGATGATTATGGCATGTTTCATACATAGACAAGATCACTTAATAATTTCACAATCACTTTTGAACGGACGGTAAATTGTTTATTTTTTTTCGACTGCCCCCGAAAGAATAGGGTAGTTGACAAAAAATATCTATTTAGTCCGTCAGTTAGATAACCTAAAAATATTGGACACGTATTTTTCTTTAGCCACGTAAACAAAAAAATACGTCGATATAGTGCGTTGAAATATCGTGTGTCGTCACGGTGTGCTACACTTTATACTGACAAAGTGACGTCACAAGCCCCCACTCCTGAACTTTGATGCGCTTTATCTTTGTCAATTTTAGTCAAATTTGTTTATTTAATAAAGCTAAAAATACAGATCCAATATTATTTGATTAACTCACTGACGGACTAAATAGAATTATCATTTTTCTACTCTGGAAACTAAGATATTGTCTATTATACTTCTTATTTGCTTAGAACGGTAGGACAAGGATAAGTCGTGGACTATATTAAGGATTTCCATGGTTTGACATGATCCCTCCGTCATCTTGCTAGAAGCGATACACATATACGCGTCCTTTTACATTATTTATGTTACCATTCTTAAGTCTCTCTCAGATCCTCTCAACATAAATGCCTTTTACAATCATATCGACACGATATTTTCTTTTATATTACCTGTATATCTTCTCCGCTGTGAAGCGCGCGCGTAGCACAGTAGTGCTCCGAGGAAGAATAGAGAAGATAACATCTCGGCTCGTCCCACCACACCCGTCACCTGTCAGGAGAACATTTTTTATTAGAGAAAATATGATAAGTTCGTGTGACGATTGGAACATGGAACTGTAGATAGTGCCATTCTGTAATGTTCGTATTGAATTCGAAGCTCACACAATTTGAAAGTACACGCAGCCCTTTTACTTTCGCGGGTTTACATTTTGATTGCCCTAAACGACCTAGTCAGTCATTCTTCCATACAAACGCAGTATGGCAATTACTTCACTGTTTGACGGTATACCCTAAAAATAAAATAAAATATCAATTTGTCTTTTCATTATCTAGCCCTGTATGGAAACAAAAAAGGAAAAAGAAACGTGTCTATGAAAGTTATGAGCGTCGAAAGTTCCATATTTCAATACTAATTTAAACGTATCATTGGGCGGAAATAAATACCATAGAAAGAAGAAAAATTGCAAAACAGTCACCATAGATAGATTAGCAGTAAAAAAATGCAAATAATTTTATTTCAAACAAATAAGTTCAGTAGATTTTACTTGATAATCATACTCCCAATGGTCTGTTTATACAATTTCGCGCGCTCCTTTTCATTCTAAATCATCATCCATTTATTATTTTTATTTGAATATCAAGTTTGACGATTCAGTTTTTTCAGGTATTCTTAGATATATATATATAATAAAGCAAGCTATTTCTGAAGTTTTTTTGTGGTTATTGGGTACCTTATTCTCTTCTTATCGAAATCATCGCATTAAATTTTCCGTGATAGTTATATTGTTTTCAATTATAAAACGCGAAAGTTTTAAAGTTAATACCTTATTACAATCAGGTTTTCAACAGAAATAAAAAATACAGGTACAAGTTAATAGCGCTAAAGTTATCAGGCGGTTTCGTCGAAAAACTTTGCAAAGACAGCAGCCTGTTTCCCCAAGACATTTTCCTAACAACCTGCCACTTCTTACGCATAGTTGTTACTAACAGACCAGCCCATTACTCTTTTACGACGTTTCGAGGTAAAACCTTCAGTTTACAACGCGAGCTTTCGAGAAAAAGGGACAAATTCAGGAGTCGCCGTAAAGATTGCGAAAATAGCAGCGACCGACCGTGCCACAGTCTATAAAAATAGCAAACATGGTTAAGGCTTACGTACGGGGCCGCAGTAGTCTAGCGTTCACGACTTCATTACACCGAGCACACTACAAACACATTTCCTTCTAGTCTCTGATACTCACGAAATAGCTTCACAAGTTTACTTAGAGCAAGACGATTTTTTGGAAACAATCGGAGTTCAATACCGTAGAAATGAGATTTCTAACTAATAGAATAAAGCTGTAGACTATTCTTCGAATTTTCTCTAAATGTAAATGTTGCAGAAGGCTATTGTTCCTTTTTCAAATTATGAAATTTCATTCTCTTTATATAAAAAAAAACCATTCGATAATAAAAAATATGACGGTATAAACACAATTACAATAAAATAAATTTGAAATGAGAACGTAGGTGAGATCTTTTATAAATATAGCTTCCTGTTTCATACCACTTTTAACAGGACAACCCAACGCTAAAATAAATCGTATGCAATATAAAATACGACACAATAAAAAACGATGTTTCTAATTGGAATGCTGACGTAAACGAAAAGTTTAATGATCATCAAGTTCACACCTGACGGGGCGTAAAATTTGCCATACGAGTTGACGAGTGTTGCCATAAAGTAGCCGGTCACCGACGGACGTCGGTAGCCTTTATTGCCACAGCTACATGGTACCGTCTATAGTGTATTTTTAGAATGGAAGAAAGAACAAGACTGCATGCTCGTAAACTGCTTTGACGAATTTGAAAATTCTTTCTAGAGGAACTAGGACCTCAAACTTGGAAGCTTATCAAGTTGCTAGGTCGTATACAACAGTGCATCTGTATTCTGGGGTGAATTTTGGAAAACCAAAGACATCCTTTTCTACCTAGATAGACGCTCTGCTAACTAGATTACCAGATGGAAATCTGATTGTTCTTTCTGTGCACTGTCATGAAAATCCTAAGAGACTACATAATACACGTTACACGCTACAACGAAACGAATTGAGGACTTCGTTTTTCCAATCGGTTAACAACAAAATCATAATCAGATCGTTCAACGTTCAAGCTATAAACAGAAAAAAAACATTCTCAAAACGCTTACTCAACACACGATTGGCATCAAATCGTATTTTTTTTATGTCGAGCATAAAATTAATTTCATCCGGAGATGCACGAAGCAAGGGAGCGAATAATACTACTTACCGGAAAGAAACTCAGCATTTTTTTTATAAAAATTCTTTGCGAGTTTCCTTTGCGTCTTTTGGATTTAGTTTTTATTTCTTCTACTAAATGACTTCTTATATCAGTTAATACAAGTATGACGTTTCTGAGAATCAAACTGAAAGTATTTTTTATTGATTTTCGTTATTTTTTTGTGCGCATGTACGTATTATTAAATTCACACTGAGTGAAATGTTTATTTCAAAATATACGAATCAGTGCGTTTTGAGTCCAACATGGTTTAGTAAATTAATACCCATAGACACATAAGTAGATAATGTTTGTACGTGTATGTTTAGGAACACATTAGAATTTTTTTAGTGAGTTAGATACTACGTTTATAGATACAACATTTTTCAATTACCTTTATTACATTTGCAACATTGGGCTTATTTATAAAAAAAACTCTGTGCTGTTTAAGTAACTGATGAGCAGATTCTTTATTCAAATTCTCTTATTTTTTTAAGAATTAGAATGTAGAATGTGCTTAGCAATCACTAAAAAGTGCAACTTTTTTAAACTAAGGATGTTTGAATTTAGAATAAGAATCTGGCAATCCACTGCAAAACAGCTGATAACTGAGAAGGCCCATTATATAGCCTTCAATATTTGAATAAAACATGCTTCGATTCAGTAGCTACAGCGAGCCACTAGACAGAAATACAAGAGAGCTTGTCACGAAAGAAATTGGCATCGTAAAACGTACGAAGTGGCCTAGCACTTGCATCCTCACATAAAATGCACGAAGACCTAGTAGGTAGATACTAGCTATACACCGAACTCATAATGCTGAATATTTTAAATGTAAATAAGTATGAAGTGGTAAAAGGTGGTAATTAGTACCTACTCATCACATAATTTAATAGCTTCGTCTTGACGTTTCTGATTTACATGTGTGATGTTTCTGATCACATGAGGATCTTTAATGACGATGACATGGGCTCGTTGTCATGGCGACTAGTTAGTAGTTCCCATTATTTTTTGTAGAAACAAACAAAGTTCATATTTTGATAACTGTCAAAACGAACCTATTATTTGGAGTATGGGTCATGGTAAAATAACGGTTGCAAAATACTTTACTTTCTTATACGGTATGATAACTAAACATTATAAACGACAACTTTACTTTTTTGTAAAAAAAAAAACGGCCAAGTGCGAGTCGGGCTCGGGCACCGAGGGTTCCGTATAAACAGCTGCAATTAACAAAATAATTAGGTAACATTGCTAACGTACAATAAAAGCACTGTACATTGTTCTAACGAAGGGACAAAATTTTGTTTTTTTTTGTTGTTCTACAAATTTCCAGTTTTTAGAATTTTTCCTTCACTTGTGTTATAAGATATTGCTACTTGCCAAATTTCATTATTCTAGGTCAACGACAAGTACCCTTTAGGTTTTTATTCCCTTGCGATTCCTAAAAAAAGCGGCATAACGACTGTAACTTTTGATTGCGATGATTTAGAAGGTTGATTTTTTCACAGCTTCAACAGAAAACAGACTTGAGTATATCACATTAATTTCAACTTATACCTCCGAGCATTCCAAGGAAAAAGGTCTTGACACACGGACAGGCAGACAGACAGACAAGAACGGAACCCTAAGAAACATGTTAGTTACTTGGAGTAAAGTGGAATGAGTAAAATCAGCTTGCAGTTTTTCATATCCAGCAATTTCACTGGTTTTGTGAATATGGATGTTTTTTTGCAACCACCAATACAAACGAATAGTTCAATATATATACCTATGTATTTGCATGTCAGTACCCAACAGTTTTTTACTCTTTTGCGCATATCCATTTTAGTTTACGAACTAATTGCAGTCGGGAACATAATTTTGTCCGTTTTTAGAGTACTATAAAAGCTTTTGCGTGTTCTAACGAACAAACACATCGGCATAGGTCTGTTTATAATTTTTTGTTTTTTTTTACTCATGTCTACTGTACGACTCTCCAATAAAATATTCATTTTTTTTGTTTCTCTCTGTGATCAGGGTTGTACTGTAAGTACCATGGCTTAATATGTGGGCGTCCAAGCAAAAAGGGTCCAGTAGCGGGTTATTGAGTTAAGACTAGATGCGGTATCTAGAATAGTCAAATGATATTGGATTAAAAAAATGTTGTTCCTGTTTTCGTTTCTTCGTTTTTTGACACCGACTTCCGAAATTGAATTTATTTTTCACTTTGTAGTGTTTTTATTTGGAAGTCGGTTGTATTTTTTGTAAAAACTTTTTTTTATTTTTCACTTTTTAGTTGTGGTACATAATGGACCAGTTCTATAGGTTAGGTACCTATAATGTCCAAAGTGAAGCCAGAATTGATTATCCCAATAACATGAAACTTAAACAAAACCGGTGGAATGAGAGTATACCAGGGTTAACTGTTTACACCTGCGTACCCTCTTTAGAGCGTACTAGTGTGATGTTATGTTATGTAATGGTAAAAACAATAAACAGACATGCGATAGCAGCTATCCCGAGTGATTTGCAGTCATTTATTGAAGAGTTCCGATGTATATCGCCGAAGTTCTTAATCAGATCTTTATGAAATTAATTAGGACCACATGACAAGCACCAGCTTTCAAATGAAAAAAGAATCATCGAAATCCGTCCACCCAGTAAAAAGTTCTGAGGTAACAAACATAAAAAAAATACAGTCGAATTGATAACCTCCTCTTTTTTGGAAAGTCGGTTAAAAACTAGCACATGCTTTTTTAACTGACATTTGAAGTTTTTTTTTTTACTCTTGATAGGCTTGCCTAGAAGCAACCTATTCACTCTTGACTTAAAGACACCCAGGTTATAGCTATCAGGAAATACGAACTCCGGCAGGGAATTCCACTCTTTTGCTGTGCGCATAATAAAAGTATTCCCAAAACGTTTAGTGCGTATGGGTGGGATGTACACCATGTACCGATGACGCGTCGCCGTACGTCTTGTAGTCCGATGATGGAAAGGGCTAGGAGGAATTAGTTCATGCAATTCCAACGCACACTCCCCGTGATGTGACTGTATTTGTGTTTGTATGAGGGCGACTTTACAAAACTGCGTATATCTCGGCGACTAAACGCCGAGTACTGGACCCTTTTTGCTTGGACGATCACATAATGATCTTTTGCTACTTGCTACAGAAATGTAATACCTAGCTCCAGCTTTACACAGATAAAACTATATCCATATTCTTATATTGGTTTGGTACAAACATTACCCATTTTTCATAAGCCAAAACACAACACAACATACATTTTAGATTTAGCAATCCGAATTCAAATAAAAACCGTTCGTATGTACGAAACACTTAAATATAATGAAGAATTCCAATGAAAACAACCAAACGAAATGAAACGTCGAACAAAATATGCGGTCGAATCGAAAAAATCACTACGGATACTGTCATACACAGCGTGTTGTTATATCGAAAGCAAACCGTTTAATATCTGGAATGAATATTAACCGAATGCCATCCGATACGACGTATTGGGTTGGATCAAACTTTTAAAAGCATTTCAAAGCGGCCCCATTTCTCATACATATTTTAGTCGCACATTAAGTAGCGAAAAGCTCTTTGAGAAAAGATTTTACAGCCAATAAGGCAACTTTTTAATAAAGGATGCAGTGTTCGGAATTGAACTAAATTTAATCAGACATCCATTAAGACCTTTTTAAGCAGTATTTTGTGAAAAATGTGTCTATAAATAACTGCTTGAGTGTCTTGTTAGATAGACAAGTAAAATTTCACAATTTAAAAAACCCCCGACACATTTGTCTTGCGAAAACACCCCAATTCAAACAGTAAAATGCCCATAACTTTTGAAAGGCTGAACCGATTTTATTCAAAGATATCTAAGAACACTCTCGACAAAATTACCTTTCAAACAAAAAAAAACTAAATTGAAATCGGTTCATCCGTTTAGGCGCTATGATGCCACAGACAGACACACAGATACACAGATACACAGCAACACACGTGAAACTTATAACACCCCTTTTTTCCGGCGGGGGTCAAAAACAAAAGGAGGCTCTCGTTATTATGGACCCAAATTATAGGAATCGTTATGAGATCAACGATCGAGATATACCTACATTTATACGTGACTTGTTGCTATATTTATAGGCGCCATATCAACCCCAACATTTACCTCAATAACTTGAGAAGGATACACAATATCCTTCACTATTTTTAGGACTACGCTGACGATTCTGACAGTTCCTTTATATGCCATACATAAAGCGGCTGACGTTTGATGTGTGAATAACTCGGGGGGAAACTAAGTTTCCTTCGCGATATTACTTAGAGAGGGAAGTCGTGACCTTCCCGGCGTATCCCGGAAAACCTATTGGCATTTGAAGTGAATATTATTGACATTAATTATAAAAGCATAGGTATAGATCCATATGATCTATTGAAAATCCATACCGTATACCTATGGCATAATTTTGAATATGTGCACACAAACTGCTGGATAGTCCATTCATATTGCTCACTCTACCTATCATAATCATATAAGGTAGCATTAATGTTGCAAATGCACTTACACCACCCAAATTTTCACGTTGCTGTGAACATGTTTGCTAAAGACGTGTTTATAAAAGGAACGGCTCCGTCAAAGCAACATTTCAAACATAGTTCCAAAGAACCACACATCACTCACGATAGACACTTCAAGCTTCGCTATAGCTATAAAAATATAAAGGTATCTACTCACCGCCTCAGTGTGAATAGGATGAACGGCAAACAAGATGGCGGCGACAAAACTCGCAAACTCCGGCAGGAACATTGCGCACACCCTGTAACAGAATAACTAGGTCACTGGATGGATAAACAGGCTGAATATGGCGTCAGAGAGTAGGTAGACCACAGAAGGCTGACTTCGTAAGACATACAAAAACGCAGGAACACATACGTGAAAGTGGAGACTGTCGCAGGGAGACGTCAAGCAACAATACGAAGACGCGTTTACATATAAACTGTTCTACGGATTGGAATAATTTATATGAAAAATCGTTGCTCCATTGTTTCGTCGCATCTGTCTACGGTAGCCTTCAAACTCAGTCGTGATTCGCGAGTACACTAGCAATCACTGCATGAAGTAGACGTGTGTCTATATGTGCATACATGTTAGCTTATTAAAAGAAACTATCCTTCTGTTTCTATCTATTCTGTGATATCGCGGTCTTCTAGAATTACACTGTTTTTGTAGACCGTATACTATATTTACAACTGTTTGAACCGGGTTATTAGCAATCAAGAGCGGTGTATCACTGGTATCAGTTACAAATGAACGGATACTCGGATACTCGGTTAGCGTTTGGCGAGGTCGGATTGGAGCGAAATTACGCCAAAATATTTGCGGTGTAGTGTTGAGGGAAAATTGAAATTGTATTAAATAACAATGATTTGCGGTTTTCAGTGTTTGTTTGCGTTGCGTTAGTTTTTCACTAAATTGTAATTTTGGAATATGTTTTGTCTATTTTGTAAAACATTTTCATCTCGATTTATACGTAATCGGCTGAAAACAATTTTATTCTGCTTTTTCATTGTATAAAACAGAACTTTAAGTACCTTAATAAAATCTAAATACGGGAAAAGATTTAAATACGTGTATTTAAATCAACAAAAAACACCAAATCCTACCGTTTGCAACACAAAGAAATAAAACAATGTTTCTCTTCAATTTCTTTTTAATAGCTGATATGTAGCCGGACTCACCCAAACTCACATACAAATAAAAACTTAAAAACATTTGAAAAGGTGTGTTGCTAGTGTGTTCAGCGCTTTATTTCTGTTGGCTAAGCAGCGTTGAGCCGTGAAAACTTTTGTGGTTTCATTTTGCACGCACGCTCCCACGGCAGGTCTGTCGAACTTTTAATAGGTGGATTTTTATGTTTACTTCTATATGGAAAACTTTAATGACTTGTTTGAAACGAATTAGTATGACAACGTAGGGGAAAGTTTGATTAGAAATCACTTTGGGTGGTGCTTAACGTTGGGTCTGTTATTAAGCCTCATTTTTGTGAAAGGATTTATTGGAAAGCACGAAGTGAAAATGATAGTATTCGGATGTTTTTCTTTGATTTGATTCGTTTCTCTCTCTGTTAGTTTGATATAGTTTTAAATTCTATAGTTTATCGGCTTCTAGGGCTTAGATTTAACTTACCTAAAATGTTATTATTATATAGAGCAATGGTGGGCCAGAGATATCGGCCGCGACTTGCAAGTTGTGGGTCGTGGGTTCATGCATTACTTTGAGTAAATTATTTCATCACCACCGGTCTCAAAACGGTGAAGGAAAACATCGTGAGGAAACCGGCATGTCTTAGAACCAAAAAATGGAAGACATGTGACATCCACCAACCCGCACTGGGCCCGCGTGAAGAATTACGCCTCATTCCCTCTCACAGAGAGGAGGCCTGTGTCCCAGCAGTGGAAACATTAATAGGCTGATGATGATGAAATGTAAGTTTAATGCTAACAGTTTAATCCAAGTACGATTGACTAGAGTTATTTCAGGTTTCATCAATGCTTCTTAAAGTAATGAAGCCCTATTAAGATCCGAAGCACCATCCACAATCTATGACATAAGCGATGTCAGATCGAAGCCAAGTTAATGTCGAATGTCACTTAGTAATATCACCCGGGAGCGGTGATGTAATGCCCTCTCAGAGGCAAACGGAGTAAATTAGGCGTCATAAATTGGCCACCCATCACATTGACGGCCCAGGCGACACCATAATTTAATCACAAGGATCGAACGATCATGTCATTATCTTTACTGGGAACACAGCTTCCAAACGTTTATTTGGGTAAGTTAACCTTCGGAAAAATTGTCTTTGTTAAGTGTACATGAAAGCAGAATAAACGTTCAACTGTATTTATGGGAACACAAAATACAATGTAGCATTGAGAGACGGAATTGAGAAAGTTATAACAGAAACGGAACAGGTAATAACAACAAACCGCCAGGGAACGTCAACTGAGTTATCAACAGCACTTTAAAATTGAGTCGACAATTTTTACCGCCGTCTGCGCTGTCTCGTGAAATATACATCGCGGTCCGTACGTCCTGATCGTGTGAATTGTGGAAGTCGAATGACAATAATTGGGCAAGTTTGTCCGGTGGCGCCGCCTTGTGGCGTGCGACCGCAACTTTGCCGCAGAGGTGGAACAACGGCTAATTGAGACTAACGCGGCGAAGGTGCTCCCGACGGCTAACTTCTGCCGGAATTAAGGCACTCGTTAGTGACTTTTTGCGAATCTGACGAAATCTCTAGCGAAGTTGGTGGAAAAACATTTATGGCTAGTTTGTTCGCGAAGCGGGCACCTAATGAGCTCCTCTCAATCGATTCGCTTGTGGCGACCGCGATAGTGGCAAGTGGCTTGTTTCGTAATTGTGACGATCTGTTTTATGTTCTTCGTTTTATATCGAAACTTTTAATGAAACTACTTAAAGACGTTAGACTAAACGACGTATAAGTAACTTAGTGCACGTAAGAACCGTAAAAACTTTATTTATATTTTTGATGGGAGGCTTCCTTTGATGTTTATACGGCGAAGTCTTTACGCTAGATATTGTGAACGAGATATAAATTATGATCCATTGAGCTCCGAACTCCGAATGTTGGGCTATAAATATGTTCATTTACATGTGAAAGGCCTAAATTAATGTAGATCCGATGTATTCAATATTTGGAATTAACTAGCGGTTGTATTATTCATTACGGATCGTGTTCTATTGTTTATCGTATAATGTGTAAAGATACAATTCCACGAGTGTGCTGAACTGTGCGGCACTGTCATGCACAGTGTAAGACACAAATGTTTATTCTGGTCGGCTTACTCAAGCAAACAATAACAACTTGTGCGCGAACATTCTAGAAATGTTCGCGCACACATGAAGCAATTTTTATTTCTCTCTTTTTAGTTTTAGTAAAAAGTGTCTTGTGTCAAGTGTCATCACTAAAAAGTGAGCAATCAATCTGCCTAGCCTTTTCCCAACTATGTTGGGGTCGGCTTCCAGTCTAACCGGATTCAGCTGAGTACCAGTGTTTTACATGGAGCGACTGCCTATCTGACCTCCACAACCCAGTAACTGGTTAATACGGTACCCCTTGGCAAGACTGGTGTCAGATCTCGCTAAAAAGTGAGCAAAATCTTTAATAAGGTACATAGAGAGGATTGACAAAACATCCATATTAACAACAGAAGGCAGAAAACTCTGCTCAGTGAACATGTTCGTGCACAAGTGTGCTACACTGTGCGATTACAAAAGTTACACACAGCCTTGCCGGTGGAGACAGAGGCTAAACGCGATACCAGCTTATTATTATTATTATTATTATATACTTTATTGTACACCACTTAAATAATTACAGGACTAAACATTTATAACGATAAGTGTACAATGGGCGGTCTTATCGCACAGGGCAATCTCTTACAGACAACCTTTGTACGTGTCCAAGCTTAGTACGTGCACTGCTGGAGTTTTGCACAAAATGTTTGTTAACAAATTTGCTGCACACTCTTTTGGTGGAATCGTACCTTTGTATTCGTAAAATATGATCACTACAATAGGTTATCTAAATTTATAGGTGCTAAATGCTAATTAAAACACTCTCTCTTGAAATATTTATCAAAGGCAACCGTTGATTTTCCAGCTGAAAACGTACCCAAATTCAACACGATCTTTGTTGGTTACTATACATATTTTTATTTTCCTCTGAGTTTTGTGGACGTAATCAGAGTTCACCAAACGAAATGGCCTATAAAAATAGTTGAAAGTATCATGACGGTGGTTATTTTCACTATATTACCAACTGTGACGGCACTTATATTAAATATTTATTGGATGCCTTGATGAGCTCGAAAATGTCACACACATAATCTATAAAATTGACAAAAATAAACGTACTAAATCTTGAAAATAAATATTACAGGAATATTGCCGTAATCGGCGTCAACTGTCAGGAAATAATCAGACTGCCTGTGAACCTTTTGCAATGAAAACGCAAACATAAAAATACATTTACAATTGCAAAGAAAATATTACGTGTCCTCTATCAGAAATAACCGCTCCAACACCTGCGGCCATATTTTCATTGAACTTCATTTCTCTGAATCAATTTTCCAAAACACTCGATTATACTGGCCTTTTTTGTCGATAAAATGTTGATCACTCGGAATATCGATTACGCTAAAACTGGTCGCAGAGTAGGGTTACCAACTTTAGAAGAAAAATAGTATATTACATGAATTTAGAGACCCAAGTGAATACTCACTCAGTCTTTAAAATCAAAAGACCTTAAAAAACATTTGTAGTAACATTTTTTTTTCTATGCATATTTCGCTGTTTTGAAAGTAATTGAACGATTGCCAGACATCAATTTAAATTAATGCTTTGCAATTATGACAGAAACACAAAACTTTCTTTGTAAAATAACAGGAAGTAATTCAATTGAATTTATAATCAGAGTCGGATAATTAAAGCATCTTAGCATAATCTACTGCTTCTGCAGATTATACTGTACCATCATAATCTTCATTATTTCACCCGAAAAATGTCCACTGCTGAAGCCGCCCAAAGTGTCACATTGACCGGTCCCGTGCGTCTCACATCCAGCGGATTCCCACAAACTTAACCAGGTCATCGGTCCACCTGATGGGAGACCTACCAACACAGCATCTTTCGGTTACTATTACTAAGCAAAAAAGAGTACAATACTTTATTTATAAGACAGTACGCTAGGCAACCCTATCGTAGGGTCACCTTGTTTGAAGAACGTCGCGCCGCTGACGTTGCTACGAACCGCGTAGCTTCGTAGCACTTCGTAGCGCTGCGTAGCGCTGCGTAGCGCTGTCGTAGCGATTATTGATACATACTTCTACGCTTTTGTACCGTGTAGGCATTTTCAATGGATGTGGAAAATTGTTTAGATCAGTATTACATTAATGGATCTGAGGGCGATGTGATGTAATTTGATTACTTCAAAAGCATTGAAGTAAAATACGACCAATTTATTAAAAATAACGGCAGATGTGGCGACACTTGAGCGAGGCCTATATAATATCCGACTGTAGAAGTATTTTGGATGATAAACCAATTGTTTAGCAACTGATTTAATATCATATTTATTTTTCCTCGAGGAGATAAACGGTTTCAATACAGGGACGACCCTATTGCCAATCCTACTTTTAAGAAAATTCCCTTATGGACAAACCCAATAACACTTCAGCATTCCCCATATTATTCTAGAATTAAGCTATCAACCAACCAACAATGTTATTAACGCAGCTCAACTATGGTTAATTGCATAGAGGCAGTGGATTACCTAACTATAGCTATTCGCAGAAGGTAATGGCTGTCTATCGGACACACACACATCGCGTGCACTGCACTGGGATATTAAGAACAGAAAATACGTGTGATTTGCTGCAAATGGGTTTACTTCATTTGCAAAAGGTGCGCGAAGTTTTATTTTACACGGTGAATCAGTCTGTAAGACTTTATTTTTGTATTTTTTTTATATTCTGTTGGTTCGCGTTTGACCACCATCTCTTCTGATGATAAGCGATGATGTGGTCGACGATAAAGCATGCTTGCCTAGAAGTAACCTATTCACTCTTGACTTAAAGACCCCAAGATTGTAGCTATCAGGGAACAAATAATCCAGCAGGGAATGCCACTCCTTAACGATGCGCACAATGAAAGTATTAGCAATGCACTTTGTGCGTATGGGTGGGATATTCACCATGTAATGATGGCGCATGGCATGGGTTGGTTTCAGAAGAAAAATAAAAAGGTAAAAAGCCTGCCTACCCTGCCTACCCAGCCTACCCTGCCTACCCAGCCTACCCTGCCTACCCTACCCTACCTACCTACCAAATAATTTTTAATGAATGAATTTTAGAGACAACATTTTGCTACTTTGGGTTACATTATTGCAATTTTCATAAGGATCTCTAATATTTTTTTAAATATACAACATAATATGTTATGACACTCAGACTTTATGACACTCAGGAATAATGTACCTTTCTACTGGTGAAAGAATTTTCAACATCGGTCCAGTAGATCCAGATTTTGATTAGTATTAGTATAGATTTTAATAATGATTTTGATTTTAGTCTAGGATATTTATTAAATACTTATTTGGATTGCAATTCTAATATTAATTGCATTGGTGTTACATTAATTATAATTATGTAACGTAACGGAGGTGGTCACTGGCCCCTGAAACACCGGTGCTGTTCTCAGGGGTCAGGGTTTCTCGTAGTCATGGTATAAAATATAGTATGCAACTCTTGAATAAAACGGATTTATATCGAGGGCTCATGATTCTAACACTTGAATCACTCGCCATGCTCGTGATTCATCTACAGCCCTCGGTTTAAATCCGTCCTTTATTCACTAGTTGCATAATATAATAGTATGATGCAGTTGTTTGAAAATCGAAGGAAAATGTTGCACTGTAATGGTATTTTTTTAATCTTCCCTACCTACGAAAAAAAGTGCGTGTTTATACAATATTTTTAGAATTCATATTTGGAACATTACGTTGTGAGTGTAGATAAATTAACCGATCACTGCAGATAATTCGATATTTTCCAGAAACTTGGCCTAATAGTTGTAAGTAGATACGGATATTTAGAAGCAAGCAGTGTTAAGCAGTGTCATGTTATCCAGTGCCTGGGTTTTGTAGGTCAGATAGGCAGTTACTTCACGTGAAATACTGGTATTCGGCTGCCTTCGGTTAGATTGCAAACCAGCCCAAACATTTTTGAAGTAGGATGTAGCGGGTGTTTGTCGGACGACACATCGCGTGCACATAATGCACTGTGTTATTAAGTGCAGAACATAGGTGTGATTTGCTGCAAAGGTGTTCACGACACTTACTCAGTGATTCATTTTATAGTAGTCATTACGCGTTGTCGGAAGATCGAAAGTTTGACAACCAGTCTTGTGCGATTGTGTTACCAGTAGGTCGTGGAGGTCAGATATCCAATCGCTCAATGTGAAGACTTTGAAAACCGATCCCAACTTAGTAGGGAAAACGCTAAGCAGATGACCAAACCGATGGTAGATGAGGATAACGTATATTATTTATTTAATAGGGTGTTCGTCTTTCTAAAGACCAGGAACACATATTACGTAAGCGGCGGCCGCCAGGAACTTACAAATTGATATAATTTATTAATTTAATTTGATTTGGAGTTGTCACATTTATTTTTAGCTTTTCATAGAAATGGCCGAGATATCTATAACTGTTGAATTTCTCAATTCTATTAGTTACGTCACAACTAATTATTTTATGACAAGCCGACCTTTGTCAAGAAAATTTCAAATACAATAAATCTTATCCAAATTCGATAGTTTACATTATATACTTGTTTTATTTGTGATATAGGCTCGTGTTTGACCACTATCTCGCCTGATGTTAAGTGATGATGTGGTCGACGTCGGAGCACGCTTGCCTAGAAGTAACCTATTCACACTTGACTTAAAGGCCCCAAGGTTGTAACTATCAGGAAACAAAGATTCCGGCAGGGAATTACACCCCTTAGCAGTACGCACAATGAAATTATTTGCAAAACGCTTTGTGCGTATGGATGGGATGTCCACCACGTACTTGTTGTTTTGTAGTCCGATGATGGAAAGGGCTAGGTGGAATCTAATTGTGTCTTTTCAAGGCTCTGGAGCTTTGAGTCGACCGACTCAAGTGCATCATGTTGGTATTTGTCTTATTTTCCATCTTATTTTCCGCGTCATATCGAGAAGAAAGTGTTTATGATTTACGCGATATATTTAAACCACCTGTGCTTGCAATAACACGGTGACAATACATTCACATCATAACGCCTGCTGTATTCTCCAAAGGGTTAGTCGGAGGTGTACCTGTAGTACACAACAACAAGACTTTCATATGTATATATCTACCATGACACATTACCCAGTTCACGAACCAGCAACTATTCCATTAATTAGCACAGGGGCCGAGTGCGAATAACAACTACTTGCGAAGGGTAAGGGGATGTCTATCATTGGACATTAACCATCGCGTGTGAAACGGAACACAGGTGTGATTGGCTACTGTTGATGCGTTATCAGGGGCACTCAACATTTTCTTGGTTGGCAGGATAGTAATTGGAAATTAACTTTTATAGTGTATCTACCTACACTGAGTTGAGCTACACGATAAGGGACAAATGCTTCCTCTCTTTGTCTTTCTTAAAAATACCACCTCAGAGTCAGACTAAAGCAATAATAATTGAATGGACTTTAAAAGAGACTTTGACCTCTGAGTTACAAAGATAGTTTCGGTTTTTATTGTCAGGGTTAGCTAGGAAATACTGCTCATCTGGTTTGAAATGACAAAAAAGTTTGACGTGTAAGTGTTATGCTTCCAATTTACAAAACAGATATCATTTCTGTTACGAGTATGATTATATGTACTTTTGTGAGTCGTCGTAAGCCAGTCTAGGTCTAACGGTAGTCAGAAGCCTGAAAATCTGACCATCACACTTACGAAGGAGTTTCGTGATTCCCAGCAGTTGCATTTTGAAGGTCAGTTAATATGCCATCACCATCTAAACATTTGCATTCAGTTACATCCGATTAATCTGGAAGCAGCATCTATGGTGGTTGCAAAAAACTAGTTTCATTATGTGTTTAAAATGATAAATGCAAGTAGCGTAGTTTTATGGCTGAGACCAAAAAAATTAATAAGGCAGAAGGGATTATGATAATGTAAAAAGAAAAATATTATATACAATTTTTTTTTAGTGTTCAATTTGTTGCCGAATCTCACCGCCTCCTACATAGTATGTTTGTCTTTACAGGCCAAAGGCCTTGGGTTTTAAACAGAGTGACATTCTATCAACGACAACGATTGTCAGAAATGCTGCTTAGCATTTCGAATCAAATCAAGCTAATAATCATTGTTTATTTACTCAAACATGAGTATCATACATACTTAACAAATTGCCAGCATGAAGAGTTGTTAAAATAAAAGATCATGGACATTCATGGAACGTCATGTTTGCCTTGGGCAATGACATGCAAATATTGATATAGACTACAGTTCAAAATAATTATTCTAGATTATCAAATTTAATTATAATAAAATATGTGCAAATGTCAATAAAATAAAGCAAGTTAAAATTACCATTCTAGAATGTCAGGTAAACAATTATAAATAAATGTCAAATTAATTTTCACCAATCAATTTCACTTTGTCTCTTTTCTCATAAAGAAATCGACAATTGGATACACCATTTTATCAACATTCCTAGCTCACTGCATGTTGGCGATTATAGTCCTTTCTTAAGTCCCATGTTTTTGTACAGTGTTTTCCTTCACATGTTTGAGATTAACTCAGAAGTTAGGTACGTATACGTAATGAAATTAAAGTTGCTCGTGATCAAGAGGCGGATCTTTTAACCTCCATCGCGACACACATATTAGGGTACTTGGTAGGTAGAGACAGACTTATACACGTGTAACTTGACAGCTATTTTAGTCCTTAAACGCTTTGTAGGTCTGAAGGTTAAATTACTCTGTTCCGACAGTTGTTACGTTTTAAGCATGACCACTGATCTGCCTACATTTATTGACATTTTTAATTTAAAAAATTTTGAGTTTACCATTGTGGTAAACTAGAATATCACACGCATGCTGGAGTATCCCAAGTCCCATACACCCGCATTTAAAATATCCTAATGAACGCCACTGACGCTGACACGAAAAGAGATGAAGAATAATAATAGAATTTCAAAATTGGTATTAATGACAAAGTCGTGCTGACTGAATGGACGTGATGTTTCGTGATCCTCGACGTATTCTACTTTTGTAAAACGATGTACAGTTTATTTTTCGTTTTTGACCGCTATTGCTGTCATCATCATCTTCCTACCCTTGTCCCATGTTACTTGGGGTCGGCGCAACACGTTTTCTTCTGCCATACCGTTGTGTTCCCTGTCACTTTTCTTCTTCCATACAGTCCTGTCACCTGTCACTTTTCTTCTTCCATACCGTCCTGTCACGTCTTTTATATCACTCCTCACACAGTCCATCCATCTTTTCTTTGGCCATCCCCTCTCTTTCCATCCATCCTCATTTTTATTCATTGCTATACTAAAACGAAACAACTATGATTAGATAGTTTTCCTTCAACATTTCAACTGCATAAATATTTAAGCCTTCTTAGAAAATTGACTTTACAATGCTTTATTTCTAAGAAATAATCCAACATAGATTTCAGATTAGAATCCTATTTTAACAATCCATTCTTACTATTGGAAAGTGACGAAGTCAATTCAAAGAAATGTAAATGGTGGAACCTAATGGTCTTTTTAAAGGTAAATTCGTGTTCATGGCATTATTATGGTTACAATACTGCAAATGGATTTTGTTTGTTATCTACTGTTTCTAAAATCAATCTTTGTAGGTGGATTGTTTAGTTGATTATCTGTATAGTTCTCGCCAAACTTCTTGGCCGCCCTGAAGTTGTCTTTTCGATACGTAAGGCACGGATCTGTGCTGTTTTTGTGAGATATACTACTGCGCAGCTATTCTAGCCAACTTCAGAGCGGCCAAAAAGTTTGGCGATAACTATATATTCGTAGAAATTCGAAAGTAACTCTGCCTGTATTTTACCTTTTCACGGCTAACTGTTAAGCGAATTAAGATGAAACTTGGCACATTGCTAAAACATGTCCTAGGTAAGGATATTGAAAAATTTTATTCCGGAATTATGTACAGTTTCCGACCATCACGGTCGAAGCCGATGGCAGAAGCTGCAAAAATAAGCCATACTGGATTACTTACATCTTGATTGCAATGCAATGGATGTATGTGTGTGTCAAATCTTGCAACTGAATTTTAAAGCAGTTATCCTCCACCGATTAAGATTAAATTTTGCATACACGTTTAGTTTGGATGACAATACATGGTTAGATAAGTGACGTCATTCTAAATCCAACATGGCGGACGGCCCGAGATGGTGGACCAGTTATTTTTTTGTGCACTGCCATGATATGGGTATCTAATGAAAGGGTTTGCTGAGAAGAACACGAAAAAAGCTTGTTTTAAGCAAATATTTTGATGAATAAATTATTGCATTTAGATGTCTAATACGTTACTTCCTTTGCATCTAAGAACCATCTGCTACACACAACTACCACAAACACTGAATAGCATTTTTATTTATTGTATCCATGTCTGAACTTCGGTTCCCCAGCAAACTTACTAGATCTTTACAGCTTAAGTACTAAACTATATCTATAAATCTTCTCATATCCCTGTCATTTCATCGAATTTTAGGCCGTAGTTAATCGGTAACTGGCAGTTAAACTTCGGTAACTACAGTAGCTCGGTTCTCGTACGACCAAGTTCATGTCAACACTCACTGAACGACAAACTCTTTAATATTATAAATGTGAAGTCTGTATGTTTGTAACCTTTTCACGTTACTAATAATAATATCGTTTGTTTATATAACTGAGGCACAATTACAATAAAATATCTGATAAATATATAACCTGGATACGTTTTATCTCGGGATTATGTTCACTTGGGATATTTAATTACCAAAATACACGCGAGTGAAGCCGCGGGCATTATCTAGTAGTTAATACTTTTCATATACAGACTATTTTCATATAACTTTCAGTTTGGCAGTAACAAAGCTGTGCTTTAATAAATATTTTGTATTCGTTTTTTGGCTTACCAAAGCTTTTGGCAACCCTCTCTGGCTTGGGATGCGTGTGTGGATGTTTCAGTTAGCCTTTGTTTAGTAGTTTTATTTTATATAGCGAAAATATTTGAGTCTATATTGTTGTCAGACTGATTTTACGGTTAGTACTCGTTCACACATGGGTCCGTTTTACAGGTCGCTTTATCGTATACTTTTTTATTCGGCGCTGACGTATGTAGTTGTATGAGCGAGTTCACACACACAACAGTATTAAAATACTGATTCGTTTTATCGGATCGAAGACATGCAGGGCTTGCCATTACCCCCAGTAGCGACGGATCCGTTAAATGGTTCTGTATATGTGGTGTGAACATTACCCCCATTAACGACGGACCCGTTAAAACGGCACTTTAAATGAAAGAAAGAAAAAGTAAGAATGTATTTATGAATCTAGTACCTATGTCATGTCACATAGGTACTAGATTCATAATAATATACATAAATAAAAATAAATAAAAAAAGCGTAAAGCGTAAGTGGCGAGTGTAAATGCGGTGTGAACATCATCTCTAGTAATGACGGATCCGTTAAAACGATCCTGAAAATACGAATGGTCTATGATAACGAGCCCTTAGTTGAAAGCCCTCTTTTGCTAAATGTACCTACATACATCAACTCGTGTCTTTTTTTCATGGGGGAAGGTAGAAACTACAGAACTCCGATCAACTCGTGTCTTTTTTTCATGGGGGAAGGTAGAAACTACAGAACTCCGATCAACTCGTGTCTTTTTTTCATGGGGAAAGGTAGAAACTACAGAACTCCGATCAACTCGTGTCTTTTTTTCATAGGGGAAGGTAGAAACTACAGAACTCCGATCAACTCGTGTCTTTTTTTCATAGGGGAAGGTAGAAACTACAGAACTCCGATCAACTCGTGTCTTTTTTTCATGGGGGAAGGTAGAAACTACAGAACTCAGATCAACTCGTGTCTTTTTTTCATGGGGGAAGGTAGAAACTACAGAACTCCGATCAACTCGTGTCTTTTTTTCATGGGGGAAGGTAGAAACTACAGAACTCAGATCAACTCGTGTCTTTTTTTCATGGGGGAAGGTAGAAACTACAGAACTCCGATCAACTCGTGTCTTTTTTTCATGGGGGAAGGTAGAAACTACAGAACGCCGCCAGCTCCGATCCTTATTTATATGCTCTTTTTGCTTCGTTCATGTTCGTAAATGTCAATAGTCAACCTAAAATCAGTTGAAGCACGAAGTTGACCCGTATTATTGCTACATCACAATAGTTATTTATGCTACAAGTGGCATTTTTTCGACACGAGTCGGAAATCATCTTATGTACGTGGTATCATACAAGTTTTTACTATGCATTGTGTAAAATAACTATATTTTTGGAAGTCGGTGTCCATATCGCAAATAATTGGTATCTACGAAAGACACCGACTTCCAAAAATAAAGTTATTTTTCACTTTGTAGTTTTTGATTTGGAAGTCGGTAGTATTTTTTTGCAAAAAAGTTTTTTTAAGTTAAATTTATAATAAAAATTATAACATAAAGAATCAATGATGGCAACAGTACAAATTACAAAGTATACGTGTTAGGCCCTAGAATAAGTGTTTTGCTTAAAATATGAGGAAATAAAAACATATATAAAATAATAAAATGAAATTAATAAAATGGCGGGCTTAATCAAGTGCGCTCAGCATATCCACAGATTAACTAATAGTTCCTCGGGCATATCTACTGCGCATGTGCAAATAGCTCTCACATCGTAACGCAAAAAGGCACGAGCAAAATATACGTTCTGCCAAACATATTTAATGAATATTTAAAATTAATTTATTGATTAGACTCTAAATCTAGATAGAGTAATTAAAAACGCCTTTAATGAAATATTAGTTTTATTTTATCTTTTATATGAATGATAATCTGTACATAACTAATTTGTGAAACTTTTCTCAAATAATAAAAACTCTATGTTTCGGGCTGACGTTGGAGTTAAAAATTAAAAAAATACAGAAAAGTAAAAAGCACTAGTGAACAAAAGTGATACTTTCCGCACAGTTTGGCTGCTTGGAAAACGCTCTTTTCGAGGACATGCATTGTAAAAGCACTGTCGATGTCATATTGTTACCATATTCACCGAGATTCGATTGACAGTCATTTGAAATTAGAATTTGTTGTTTCTAGTACTCATTAGCTATGATATTATACGAGAGATCTCTTGATAGTTCTTTAAGTCGAATCTTTTCAACAAAAAGTTTATAGCCAATGTTATGCAACTATAAATTCAAAGAAATTTATACACATCAGAAGACTATAACTTGTTTAATACCACACAAGTCTTCACATAAAACCACAGCATAATTTACTCTTCACCACGGTTCCAAGAAAGTTAATCAAGATTTATAAAAGCGCATTCCCGAAGTAAAAGCAGCACAAGTAATGAACATAAAACTTTTTATAGTTTCTATTTCTATTGAGATATACTAAAGTAAGAATGAAAGAAAGAAAAGGAATATTTTTATTTTTTTCTTGACGCGATATGAAAGGCTTTTCATAGTATTGAGCGCTGGTTTTAAGGTAATACTAGGTACCTATAGCTACACTGTGAGATCTTATATAATATTCGTTAGTTTCTATGTGCCTTTTGAATATTTTTTACCTACTTCAAAAAACCTGTATGGACTTCTATTCTAAACACGTGTGCCAAATTTCATAAGTGTATGTTTACGCGCGCATTTCGCCGAATCTACTTATCGGATCGTGACCATTCTTTTTTTATTGGATTAGGTATCTCTCAACTTAGGGAATAGTGCAAGTTTCGTCAAATCAATGTATGAGAATGACACATCTGGTCAGACCATACAAATAGAAGGCGTTAACGATTGTAGAAAGAGATTTGACACGAAACGTTTCTTACTTGGCTAGGGGGGTTAAGCGATGAAGGTGGACTGTGAAAACACGTATGATAATTTTTTCTATCTCATATATAATATACATATATATTATACTTCTGACCGTATTTACTTGACACCCAGACTTATTGCACGCTTACTCCAGTTTTCTATATCTACGGGCTGGGCTTCCTAAGCTTTTCAGATTGCAGTTTCATAAGTACCAAGTTTCTAGCTTAGCGTTTGCACTTACTAAGTTACTCAAAATGGCTACGGGCTCATGGTTACAAGAACAAAGAAAAGAAAGAAAGACTAACATAGTGTTGAAACTTGAACTAAACATAGCGAAATCTCCAAGTTGTAGTGAGCGAAGCTTTCATAAATCTCCTTTGTATGAGAAAAACCCACGATTTCTGAATCTAAAATTTGTAGAATTATCTGTTGTTGAATATTTGTGATAGGAATTTTACTTTGGCCTGTAATCCTGTCAAAACTTGGCATTAAATAACCGTATGACACGTTCTCAGCTCCAAATGATCAATTCAGAAACCGACCATAAATTGAATATATGGGCAATCAGATATTTGGGAATACGGGTCATCATCATTATATCAGCCGAAAGACATCCACTGCTGGACATCATCGCATCCAGCATCCAGCAGATCCCTGCAACCTTCACCAGGTCATCGGTCCACCTGGTGGGAGGCCTTCCAACGCAACGTCTTCCGGTTCGCGGTCCCCACTCCAGAATATTTCTGCCCCATCGGCCATCCGTTCTGCGAGCAATGTGCCCTGCCCACTGCCATTTAAGTTTGGCAGTTCTCTGGGTTATGTTGGTAACCCTGGTTCTCTTGCGGATCTCTACATTTCTGATTCGATCACGCAAGGATTCTCCGAGCACGGTCGGACATAGCATGGCACACGGCATGGTCACAGTCATCCAAAGGGCAATGGAGAGGGTTTGTTGCCCTTTGGGTGACTGTAAGCTTGGCCCATTGTGAGCGATCACGTCTCAGAGCCATATGTCATAACTGGCAACACACTGGTCATAAACTTTTGTCTTGAGAGACTGTGGTAAGTTGGACGAGAAGATACCGCGCAACTTCCCGAACGCTGCCCAGCCGTTGGATACAAAAATACGGTAGTCGGGAATACGGGGGCAAAAATAAAACACATTAGGTATACCTTCCTAAAAACAAACAAGCATAAAAAATATCAAATTATTTTCTACGCAAATTACTCAAAATATTATGAAAAATGATCCCTTACGTGATTTGTCACTGTTGGTTGTAAGACACAAATTCAAATTAACGACAGATACGCGAAAAAGTGGGTGTTCATCACTTTCACGCACACCCTTCAGCCGCCTTTGACAAATGAAGTGTTGGTGTAACGCCTCGTTTATCTTACTCCGAACTCAGATGGAAAAATATGGCATAAATATAGAAAATAACGACAAATATATCTACAATAGTTTTCGTGCAAACATAGAACTGAAAGTCTACCCAGACAGTCTGAGAAATAGGATAAAAATAGAATGATACAAGAGATGGAAATTGATGTGTTATGTTTTGACAAGTAAAATTTCAAAATTTAAAAACTCCCGACACATTTATGTTGCGAAAACACCCCGATTCAAACAGTAAAATGCCCATAACTTTTGAACGGCTTAACCGATTTTATTCAAACATATTTAAGAACACTCTCGACAAAATTACCTTTCAAACAAAACAAATAAAATTGAAATCGGTTCATCTTTTTAGGCGCTATGATGCCACAGACAGACACACAGATACACAGCAACACACGTGAAACTTATAACACCCCTCTTTTTCCGGCGAGGGTTAAAAATACAAGTCTCCTAAAAAACAATGAACACCAGTAGAACAATACCTATCTTATCCTAAATTTTCCAAAACATGACCACAACAAATGGCGAAGTATCGTCGATAATTAAGCGCCATCGCTGGAACCCTCGACAATCACGGTTCGGCCGACTCACATATTGCCCTAATTGGCAACAGGCTTAGGTACCAAACGCTCCGTGAAACCGCATATCAATCAATCAAATAGACATAATGTATTCATTGACGATGTCACCAGACCAGTACCATGTAACACGAGAAAAATACGGAAGCAATAAAGGGTATGTAGCTGTAATGGAACCCGAGGGATCGCAAATTGTCACAGCAGTTTCGTTCTTGTCATATAACTTTTACAGCTTTTATATTTTTCTATTTATTGCGCTCTTTTGTTTGTTGTTAGTTTTATCTTCGCGGGCGATTTATGTTTTGTATGGCTGGGAGCGGTTTTAGACTTACAAGTTAACGGCAGACGGCTATGACGTCACCTTCTTAATTCAAAATGTCTGAATTATCTTCTTCGCGTGTTCAAATATATTGCATTCCGAGGTAAGATGTGTTTGGTAAAGGAAGTTGTTACGACTGTGGACATTTCAAGTTCTAACGATTACGACTTTCATTGATCTTAAAAGGAAATGTTTTGTCATCAATGCAACACAAAAAGATCTATCGAAGAGGATACTCTAAGTCGTGAGGATGAGGACCATGAACTAGAGAACTCTTTACCTAAAAGGGATTAAAGCTTGCCGATATAAAGTATTTACATTTAAACGTTTTCGAGTTAATAAAACTGAGTAAAAGCAAATGTGCGTATGCAAATGTGTACAACAGCAAAACGTACCTAACGTTTAGGTTTTTTACGGGTTTGCCAAATAGGGGGCGCTGTTAGGGTAACTTTTTTTGTCCTTCCATCTATTTGATTACATTTTTGCTCCCGTACGCAGTGCTCACTCTCGTGCGATTCGGTTTTCATTGGACCACAGATACATTATGAGCGCGAAGCGACACCACCACTCTCCAACCATAACGGCGTATCTAGGGAGTTTTTAATTAATAAATCGTTTAATTATTCCTGAATAAAGAACGATACACTCACATTACATTGAATTTAAAGATGTTCGTGCCGACACGTCAGCCATTTAAAGCGCAATAGAGAATATTTTGTTGTTATTATTGTACCCTATGTATTATTCAATTTTGGCATTGTTATCAATCAACTTTATATATTTTTAAATTTTATCAATTCTATACATCTTTCAGTTTTACCAATGTTATTATTTTTATACTTTTTATCATTGTTACTTTTTATTATTGTTATTTCTCTTTTTTTAATGGGCACATAGAACTTTTATTTTTGTTGTTTTATTATAATTAAGAGTCGTAAAATTTTATCTTAGGTTGTTTTTTACAAAAATTGTATACTTATTATAAATGTTTGTCAGTGTTTTCGAGCGTATGGCACTCGTGGGCTGCAGCTGAAAATCAGCGTCAGGTGGTATACCCTGTGTTACCATTTGGCATTATGCTGAGCTGAGGCCCTTTTGGCATTAATAGTTTAAAAAATATTTTGTTTAATTTTAAGGTGTTTTTGTTTTTAATGCAAATAAACTCATTTTTCTTTCTTTCTCATTACGAGTAAATTATTGTCTAAATGTAATTAATTACTCGGATGCGAGGATAAGACAAAGCCTCGTAAGTTAGTGTATGACAGGCGATGTACGGGTACTATGAAAAACTAATTTAACTCCGCGGTAAAAAGTTAGCGCTCTCCGGCGCCTCTCACTCCATTACGTTATGAATAGCCCAAACAGCCTTCGTGTCTTAGGTACGTAACTAATTCTCTTGTTTGCCTATTCCGTTACTTTGGCTCAAGTTGCTTTGATTATTATTCCGGGGAGAGTTTAACGGTTATATCCAACTTTCAGGAATATTTAATTAATTAATATTAAAGTTATTAACTCTACCTACTGTTTTTCAAGCTAATTGCACTGTTCTCATGTTCCCCAGTAGAATCGCTTTTTATCTCTTTCAGAAAATTTGTTTGTGGAGAGCTGTAGCTATAAGAAATCGTATTTACGTGTCATACATCCGCAGGGTCTGTAACGCAAATAAACTCAACAAGTTTTATATTACAACATGCATTAGATACTTTCAAATTAGGGTTTCCGCATGCAAATGGCAGCGAGCCATGAATTCGAAAGTAATTCCATTATAAGTTTGAAGTTGAACATTTTCGAGTAGCAAATAATGTGGCAGCCTAAAATTTCCGCTTGATACTCTAATATGATTGGAGTGAGCGCGGCACTAAGGACATTAAAAACTTTTGAGTGGCGTAAACAAGTTGGTGTCGTCACAGTATTGCCTACCAGCGATATATGTGTCGATACACATCGAATGGTCTCGCTCGTCCCGAGTCAACTTCAGCGGATTAGAATGATGTTCGAGCTTCGTTACCACGTTATTGTCGACTCTGAATGCGTCATTTGCGTGTGAATTTTAACACCTCCAGAACACCGTGAAGGGAAATAGGCAGTTGTGCTTCGTTCCCACGACCCCGCACTAAGCCCGAATGGACGGAATACCGAATATTTGCCGCCCAGACGCAATGTAAAGAACGGTCGAATATTTTTGGAATTTCGGCACATTTTCCACGGAGAAATTCTAGTGTACGCCAATATTTAGTTATGGTTTTCATGTGCGGCCCTGTATTTTCCAAAGGTACTCTTAAGGAATAGTTTCACATAAAAGCGAACCTTCTCGAAATACGGAACCGCTGTGGACTTCAAAATGTTCCTTCCATTTGAACTTTGTTATCGAATCGCAACAGTTTACATGGGTTTGTTATCAAAGGGAAGTTGTTAATACATATGTACAAATGGGCACCGCAGCGCTGTTCTGTAACAAGTCCGCCGGACTAAAATAATAATGCGAGCTCGAAAATCGTTAATAGGATTAAGCTGGCAAATTGGATATTGAGCATAAGCCGGGCTAAGTTGGCGGTGGACAGCAAGTATCCGTAATTAGCAGTAACTAAGGGGATTGGGGGCACGGTGCCTGATTAAAATTGGCTTAACTGGGGCACTGGTGGCCCCCACGTTGCCACCGCCGCTGCAGCCTGACCTGTTCGTAACTACTTATTAATGGCAAAAGCACTACCATCCTATTACACTCCTATTTTAAAAGCAATAACAACCAAATCAAATGAACATTCCCGACATCGTTTACATTAATTAATTATGTATTTTAGTGATACAGTTAACTTTCATGCGATCTTAATTGGAGGTCGTTTGTTTCTTCGGTTCTCTGTTGCTAACAACAAGGGATTTAGGTCACAGCGAAATAAATGTAAAGTATCTGCGTAATGTTTACTTCTTATTTAGACTCCGAATTTCTTTCAATGTTTACAATTTGCATCTCAATGTGTAAATGACGATTCCATCGTCGGATTATAAGACGTACTTACGGCCATGCGCCATAGGTAAATGGTGGACATCCCTCCCGTACGCACAAAGCGTTTTGCTAATACTTTCAATGTTCCCTTCCGGAGTCTTTGTTCCCTGATAGGTACAACCTGTCGTCTTTAAGTCAAGAGTGAATAGGTTTCTTCTTGGCAAGCGTGCTTCATCGTAGACCACATCATCGCTTACCATCAGGCGAGATAGTGGTCAAACGCAAGACTATAAAAAAAAAATGTTCGAATTTTTTATATTTAGAAAAAAAGTTAAATCAAAAATTCAAAAAACCCGACTGCTTCAAAAGCGAACTAAAAAGACGTAAACAAGGAAAAAATCATGCTGTGCAGTCGGAGGATACATATTCGCGGGCTGGCTGACCAAAATCTGGTGTATCCTCCTGATTTAACTTTTTTTATTTATAACTTTTTAGTTAAGTTTTTTTCGAATTAGATACATTTAAACATATAAGTGTTATATATTTTTGAAATTACCTCTTAAAACCCTTTATTTTGATACCCCGCACGATGGGTTTGGAAGAAAAAAAAAATTTGGACCCCCACAATATGGCGCCCAAAATCCGCCATTTTTCTATTATCCAATTTTAACGTAGCCTATGACACTCGCAGGGTTAAGACCAATCGATTGACGTATGAATCATCAAAATCGGCCAACGCGTTTGGTCTCTGGAACGCCACATAGGAACAAACATACATACATACATACATACATACATACATACATACATAGACTGATAAACACATTACCCTCCTTCGGCAGTCGGGTAAAAAGAGATACCGGCTGGATTTTTTTCTCTGTACCAATCAGAATCGTACGTCAGCATACGGCAGTGCGTGCAATTTGTGAGGGACGGTAACGAGCAGACTTGCAAAATAAAAACCTCGACACGACCGGGATTCACACCACTCACCCTTTCTTCAACCCCACACTGTGTCGCGTTAACTCAATTTGCCCGAGCAAAAATAAATTAAAATTCACTCTTTGGTGGCGCAAACAACCCTAAACCACCCGATCAGGGGTATATTGTACTGAATAATTAAATGACCCACGCCTACTTCGGCTGAAACAGTGGATTATTGAGTCCTAACAATTAAAAGTTTTGCTGTTCAATTATCAATTAAGGGTTAACAACGCGGGTCAACTCTGATTGGACTTTCATATTAATCAACATTACGTCATTGTGAGGGACAGTTGTTATAAACTACTTAGGGCAATACTTTCTGTAAACGTTTGTTATTGATCGGCCTATAAAATTAAATATTAACCGAAATAGTTTGGTTCTACGATTACTTGAATTTTTTATCAGTCAGTTAATGTGTAGGTATGACTTTCAATGTAGAAAAGAACAAAGGAATTAATATATATGCTTATTCACATAAATAGATTAAACAAACCTCTATCACTTTGCATAATAAATAAGATGAACTATCACAGACAAAATTTGTTTTCAACTCAGGCTCCCTATAAAACCATTTACATTTTCTGTGAACACAAGAACCGGGCATGATACAGCGTCTCCGTCAATTAAAACTCTTTCCATCACCCTGAGGGTAGATAAATATGAAATAATTATTCATTCTCTCAAGCACTAGAGATTTGAAAGGCCTTCTCATCCAATTAAGCCTTCCTGCGTTCCTTAATCAATCCCATTTAGGCGGTAAAGTCATTGGAGTTTTAACGAGAACTGAGTTTGGCCGCGTACTGCCGATTTTCCCTTATACAATCAAAAGTTGGGCTTTGCTCTCACTATAGAACAAAAAGTTAAAGTCGAATACACTGGAGGTTTGTGTTGAAATGAGAATCCGGAAAATCTCGACGGTACGTAATTAGTTGTTACTCTAATTTAGGGTTGCATGGGGTTTTTAATTGCATATTCAAATTATGTATATGCGGACGTATGGAACGCCGCAATGCTTTCTACCTTGGGTTTTGTAAAAAGGCATAAAGCGATGATGAGATATGAACAAATTATAAAAAGGGAATCCGGAGAATACTGAGATGTAGGACATGTAGGAGTGTGTTTTCCGTGCTAGAATATGAATTTCACATTTACTCATGCACCACAATATTCCTAATAAAATAGTTCTTAAATCATGAAACAACTATATTCGTAAATAGTTTCAAATAAACCGACAAAAATTCAATTAGGTGTTTTAGGTTTTAATTAACCCGATATATGGTTTTCCGAAACAAGTCGTTTGCAGATGTGGTGCGAAACATTTTTGGACAATGCAACTATTATGCATTTTTTAAGTGGGGTTAGAAGGCCAAATCGGAAAATATGGGGCATATAGGTAAAATAGAATATAGGGGAAAAACTATATGTAATAATTAAGGAACGAGCTCATTTTTACAAGCTTTTATTTAACTTACAACGTATGTACCTATGTGTTCGGGTCAAATCTTGCAACTGAATTTTAAAGCAGTTATCCTCCACCGATTAAGATTAAATTTTGCGTACACCTTTAGTTTGGATGACAATGCATAATTTCTTAGTGACGTCATTCTAAATCCAATATGGCGGACGAGCAAAGATGGCGGTCTAGTTATTTTTTGTGCACTGCCATGATATGGGAATCAAATGAAAGGGTTTGCTGAGGAGAATACAACAAAAGCTTGTTTTAAAAAAAGATTAACGAATTATTTTATTAACAAAATAGTTTGCAGCATATCATTATTTCCTAGGATTTTATCTTAATTATCGACACTATCGAATGGATTTCGATTCGTGGTTATGATTATTGTCTTTTTAATCATCCAATAATGCAATTTGAGTTTTCATCAAAACTAGGTCCAACATTCCTGCGAGTATTTTTCGCTATTCCTCATAGTTTCGGATTTGGCCACTTACAAAATAACATATTAAAAGTTGTAATTCACTCTACCTGTAATACAGCAACGACACAAGGGCGTGTAGAAGCAAGTTCACGAGGTGGTAGCCCGCCGGCTGCAGGCCATGGATAGCGTAGTTCCATCGGAAGGTCAGCACCGTCAGGGGACGGTACGACTTGTGTGATTGTTCCTGGAAACAAGAGAAAATTTGAAATTAGAATTGAAGCGTGGTCATAAATTTAAAAATAAAGATACGGCCATCCGAACGACTGCTTAATTGCATTCACTACGTAAGAAACACGGCATTTTTAATGATTCGCACACGGTCCGAAGATAGTCGATAGTCGGTCGATTGGTCCCGAAGATAGCCGACCTCGTGGAAGTTTTGCTTCGGTCTTATATGACCTATCTAGGAGCTTATTGTAGCGTCAGAAAACCGCGTGGTTTACTCTGTCCGTACTATATAAGTCAATGGGTGTGGTATTAACACCCGGTTTCTGAAAAAAATTATCAACGCGATGCAAATGATTCTTGTCAAGTGACGTGATTGGCTGTTGAAAATTTATCTAACCATCGTAGTGGCTGACCAGAGTTTGACAATTTATCTCATTTATTTATTAACGTTAACATAACATGGCCAAAGGCCAATTAAGCCAATAAGCGATAATTTTATAATAAGGTTGTATTCATTTGCGACCTACGGATGCCCCTCAAAGGGGAAAATATACAAGCCCGAGAATAGACTTATCATACTGTATGGATCAGAATACTGGGTTGATAAAGATGAATGAAAAGAGATTGCATGTAGCAGAGAGATGTGCGGCGTGACGAGATTGGATAAAGTGAGAAATTTGTATATTAGAGGAAGTTTGAAAGTGGTGCCAGTGACAGTATAGAAAGTAAACCGTCTGTCCTGGTATGGTCATGTGATGAGTGTGAGTGAGTTATGAATATAAATTTGGATGGATGGAGAAGGAGAGGAAGGCCTAAGAAAAGACGGATGGACTGTGTGAGGAGGAATATGAAAGAAAAGGGAGTCAGTGATAGCGTGACATGGGACAAGACGGTATTGAAGAAAAACACGTGTTTCGCTTACCCTAACCCAAATAACATAGGATAAGGGCAGGAAGTTGATGATTCATTTGAAAACGTGTGCTACTGTGGTATGATTAAAACAAATGAACTTGTGTAACTGAAAGTTCACATAATATGATATATAATTCAATTTTAGAATATAATGTAGGGGAACAGATCTACATCCTGTTATTGTTGAGTTCCGATAGTTAAATAAATGTTAACAAGGCCAATCAATTTTCGTTGTTAATAGGTCAAATTAACCTATTTCTAAATTACCGACAATTTGATTCGTAAAAGTATAAATAGGTCAATCGACTTATTTAACGATTCCATTTATTTAGTAAAAGTGTTATTAGGTCAAACTGACTATTCATTAATTGGATTAACTGGTACAACCAAGAAAACCCAATTAACGAACATCAAACTGTTAAATAATATCTGTTGGGACTGCTACTGATATGTTTAAAATAAGTTATTTTACGTTTTGATAATTAACAAGAGATTATTTCACATTATGAAACTATAGTTCATTCAGTCCATCTAAAGTTTTCTGCTAGATATCGTTGACAGCGACAAGACCGCCATTGTACACAAAGAATTAAGTTTTTTTTTGTAAAATATTCAAGCTAAATGAGGAGCTCGTGGCTAAATAATAACAGCCGCACGGGTCGAACATCAAGGTTAAGCAACGCTTGACGAGGTCGATCCGTGGATGGGTGACCATTTCAACATACCGAGTTTCCTCCGTGCTTTGGAAAGCACGTTAAGCCGTTGGTCCCGACTGGCATTTGAAGATCTTTGACAGCCGTTACGGGTAGTCAGAAGCTTCAAATCTGACACCAGTCTTGCCAAAGGGTACCGTGTTACCAGTTACTGGGTTGTGGAGGTCAGATAGGCAGTCGCTCCATATAAAACACTGGTAATCAGCTGAATCTGGTAAGACTGGAAACCGACCCCAATATAGTTGGGAAAAGGCTAGGCAGATTGATTTATTGATTTGTATTTAACACATTTGTTGTCAAGGACTCGTATCAGAGTCCGACACAATGGCTTTTTAATTGTATCAGTAATTACGGCGTACGTATTAATTATAAGATGGGAAGCTACAATGGTCATTTGATATTTGACCCCATCTGGATAAAAATAACCTCCAGTTTTGAAAAGCAATTATAGTATCAATTCTTGAAAATTAATTCAACTAATGCTTTTAATTTTTTTTCACCTTCATTAATTAATTGCCAGAAATTGGTAATTAGTTTGGAAAGGCCCGATTGAGTAATTACACAAATAGTTACCGCACTATACAGACTATACAACTTTACAGAAATAATTGAACTTCGTTTAATGTGTCAATTCATTTAACTCCGCGGACTCTCCCATTTAGCCGTTAAATAAAAAGAAAACTTTATTTTTAATTAAATGTCACTGGCAGTGCATGTAATTCAAAATATTGTGAAGAATTAATTAGATACTCTACGTTCGTGTTCTTTTTTCAAAAGTATGTTTATCTTGTTTTTTTTTTAAATTAGGGTTTGCGAAAATGTATGTTTTAATAGTTTTGCGAAGTGATTGTGGAAGACGAAGAAGGGTCAATAATGTTTTTTTTTAAAGGTAGTAAGTAAAGTAAAGTAAATATTTATTTCTCAGTATATGGTACATTGAGATCTTACATTTAAAATTGTTTCACACATACTACCATTGAGTGGTGTAGAAATATTAAATAATTTATTAGCTACATGCAAATCAAAACTTACATTATAAGACCATTATATAAATCATATCAATAACCAAAAATAAATCATAATATCAATAAAATTAATCACAATGTCAAAAAAAAATATCAAAAATGTCAAAAAATACATCATCATGTCAAAATATCAATCATAGAGTCAAAAACAAAAAAGAAAAACAAATAATTAAAAAAAAAACAAAATTACAATGTAAAAGAATTCATAATAATGTCAAAATACAAATATCATTATTAAGATTTTAATTATAATATCAAAATGTATGATTTAAAAATTCATTAACGGAATAAAAACACATGTCTGAGAGCCAAGCAAACATTTGTTTCTATAAGATGTAGCTTTCGTGAATTCTTATTCGAATGAAATAATATGTAACCTTGAATTAAAGATCAGTTGTCATATCTCATACATGATTAAGAAAAATATTGGTTAAATAATATCGAACGCGCCAATGGCTACTCTCCTACTTTTTGGACTTGGATATCATTCAATGACTTCTCCCGCTCTGAGTGCACGAGGGCGTGTCAGACTTTTACTGACTAAAACCCGCCCGTGTTCCTTCAGTTGCTTGTGCAACGGCCGCGGTAACTACCTTCCAAATTTATTCGCGACCCAGACAGGCATCGGCCCTAGCGGACCCCGTCAGTTTTTGCTAACATCTCTTTGAGGTGTGCGTGGAACACTATGCGCCGTCGACTCGGGCATGGTCCTTATCTGACGGCTAGCTACCTATTACTCGCCGTCCACAAGCCCGCGCCTACGGTGACCTGTAATCGGCTTGCGACTCTCGACGCCCAGGGCGTCTCCTGCAGCCGCTAGGGGTATGAGGGCATCTCCGTTGCGTCTCCCCCACGTATTCCGCCTACTCCTTCGCGAGCATCCAAAAGTGGCTTTTACCTCCACCGTGTCCTTCTGGCGATCAATAATAGTCCTCCCAACCGATTACAGTAAGTAAGTACCTGCATTAATTTGAGCAAAAATATCAACACATTATAACCAAAAGTGGCTTTCATTTATTAACATTTAGAGGAGATCGGAACGAGGTGTTAAGTCTCGCAACCTCTATTGAAAAGGGAAGAATCCTCTGACCAGACGAGTCTTCTCTGATCCAATGTTACTGTAATCAGCAAAAAAGCCTAAAACCAGATTAACCTCAAGCACAGTATTTTCTTTTAGTCTGGCTTTCACATATCCAGACTCAAATAAGTACGCATTCAATCCTCTTGGCAAGTAAGTGAGAGAATACCTACAAGTTTCGTATAAGTAATACTTATCAAAGATCTACGTGTCTTTGGACGATTTCAGCTCACTGAAGTAAAATATATTTAAAGTTACATGGCAAATATACATGCCGATGATTTCAGCCTTCTCAAAGTATTTTACATTGTACCGCGGGTTTGTATTGCAAGAAGTGGTAGATAGAGTGAAATTTCCTCTCGTATATACGGTTATAAAGGAATTACAGTTTTCTGTTATAAATAGGAAACGATTCTCCATGTCTCTCTTTTAAGCTCATCATCATTTACCTAGTCTGACAGAGGAGCTAGTGGCTAAATAATAACAGCCGTACGGGTCGATCGAGGTTAAGCAACGCTTGACGAGGATAGGTGACCATTTCGAAGATTCCGAGTTTCCTCCGTGCCTCGGAAAGCACGTTAAGCCGTTGGTCCCGGCTGGCATTTAAAGAAATTTGACAGTCGTTACGGGTAGTCAGAAGCCTGATATCTGACACCAGTTTTTCCAAGGGGTACCGTGTTACCCAGTTACTGGGTTGTGGAGGTCAGATAGGCAGTCGCTCCATGTAAAACACTGGTACTTAGCTAAATCCAGTAAGACTGGAAGCCGACCCAATGTAGTTGGGAAAAGGCTGGGCAGATTGATTGATTGATCATTTACCTAGTCTGTTCCAGCAGTGTTTTACATGGAGTTTCTGCCTACATCTACAACACTAATAGGGTTGTGGAGATAAGAGACGTAAACAGGGGTACCCCTATGGTATACTTATACTGAACATTTTCAAACATGATATAGCCTTGGAATTCATCTCAAATCCACGCGCTTAACTGCTATTTTGTATACGTAGGAACTTAGGATCTATGCGAATAATTTTCATGTTTAGGAACCTGTATGTTGTTATAATCGACCTGTTAACATATGCCGTATTCTGCGAATCAAAATCTTTAAATAACATCATACGTTCATTCTCATTCATATAATTCCGGGATAATTCATTCCGTTACACGTGAGTGGGCTTTCAGTGGGAACGTCGGGGGTTTAGACAGGTGTTATGTTTGTGTTAAAAGTGGATTACTTACGAGTTTATTTGTGTAATCATGTTTAAGATCATAAACATTCACTTATATTGGGCATACATTCTAAAGACTATTGACTAATAATTATTGTAATTAATAAAAGTCACCGCCGGTAATTATTGATGACTTTTTCAGCAAGGTTATATACCACAGATAATATAATATTAGCATACAGATGCCTCATCCCATACAAAGAAATCGTGCCGACCTAACTAGCGATTTTCGTCTGATTAAACCGATGATTTTTTGTACATCTTCGGTGTTCGGTTCCGTACCATGGCGATACATAGATGGTGTTAGTAACGATTTGCAAGTAAAAGGGTTTACTCGGTGCATGTTTTTTTTTTCTATATAAAATGAAGATTTGTTTTATAGTATTTTTTTGCACGTTTATACAATTTTATTGCACCAAAATGTGTTACAATATGAATTTAAACAATCGAGTGGAATCCCTCAGACATTTAAAACCGCGCCATCAATTTTAAATGATCCGTTCAAATAATGTTTGAAATGTGAATTAAGATCTCAATATTCCATAATTCTGTGATTAGGAGAGTTGATTAAACAAGAAAATACAATTTTTATGTTCAATGCCATAAAATGTTAATTTTACACTCAATTAAATAACAACACGGTGCATGTTGCGCCATCTAGTGAGATTTACTTGAACCAAATTTTCTTTCTTAGCTCTGGGACCCCGTGGTTATACTAACCTTTTCACAAAAATTGCCTATGTATAAGGTAAAGATATTGGAAAACACTATACCATCAACCTTCCTTTCCTTGTGGTCTACACGACTCACTTGACATTTCTGTAGCGCATGGCAAGTTTATTCGTCATGCATTTTGGACCTTTTAATAATCGTTGTCATTTATAAAATGTCACGTTGTCTATGGTCTCCTTTCCTAGGGATAACCAACTGGTGGTGAAGATTTAATAAATCACTTTTGAGACACCTATTTAATTTGAGTCGTTTTGTTATTTTCTTTACTAAAAACCAAATAATTCACGCACTACGACCACACCTACTCTATTAATGAACGCATTATTTCTCGTTAAAATCGGGCGTGGTCACTGGATAATTTATTGACGGCATTATTTGTTGGCCATTCATAAAGGACATATTATCAAAAGAGGGCGTGGTCGTATTTAAGGTGCTTCTAAACACGCAGTATTAATTGCAACAGCTTAGGTTAGAGGGGCATTCGCGTAAAGATTAATTTTAATAAATATGGATGCGAAGTAATTGTTAAATATATAAAAGCCATCAGTAAAAATACCAATATCTTAATTGATTTACCTAGCTATTAAACTTACGCAGACTGAAAATAGATAATTATCTGACATGTGAATTCCAAAGCAATATGCCGAAATAAAAATAGCGAACTACAAAAACCCGTCCACACATAGGCATCACACAAGCCGCCTAAATGATAAATAAATAAATCAGTTTTATAGAGCACAGAGTTACACGCACAAAAATGTGCCTGTCTCATAAACATGATTCATCGCCGAACAAAATTAGCAAGTGGAACGGAGCAATATGGGAGGCTTCTTTAAATGAAATTCCATGTCAGGTGGAGGTAGTGGTAGGGAGCACATTTATCACCTACAACAATATGGGTGAGCCTATAAATATCACTTGTCGCAAGTTCCTATTACAGGCCCCAGCATAAACGGTGCCACGGTTATTCAACAGTTTAATGACCATCACAGTTTAAAAGCGAAAATGTTCTTAATTTATGAAATTTTGCAAGTGCATCTGGGCTTCTTCTTTAAATGAAATTCCATGTCAGGTGGTGGTAGGGAACACATTTATGACCTACAACAATATGGGTGTGCCTATAAATATCACTTGTCACAAGTTCCTATTACAGGCCCCAGCATAAACGGTGCCACGATTATTCAAAAGTTTAATGACCATCACAGTTTAACAGCGAAAAAGTTCGTTATTTATGAAAATTTGCAAGTGTATCTGGGCTTCTTTTTTAAATAAAATTCCATGTCAGGTCAAGTTAGTGGTAGGGAACACATTTATGACCTACAACAATATAGGTGTGCATATAAATACCACTTGTCACAAGTTTTTAACCGCGAAAAAGCTAGTCATTTGTAAAAATTTGCAAGTGCAACTGGGCTTATCCTTTAAATGAAATTCTATGTCAGGTCAAGGTAGATGTAGGGAACACATTTATCACCTACAACTATATGGGTGTGCCTATAAATATCACTTGTCACAAGTTCCTATTACAGGCCCCAGCATAAACGGTGTCACGGTTTTTCAAAAGTTTAATGGCCATCACTGTATAACTGCGAAAATTTCAAAATTAAAATTGAACGTTACCAAGTTATGCTGCCGTAAAATGTAATGGCATGTTTTTATAGGATTACTTTAAAAACATTGATTTAGTAACGTTTATGGAACACATAACAATTGGGATTGAAAGGATGCAAACTCGCTAACACGATTTGAGGGAAAACATTTGTTTGCACTTATTACGAATTAACTTTGGCCCGCATAGCCGTATAAACTTCGGGATTGGAACGTTTGCTAGCTCGTTTCCCCTAGGTTTTAATCGTATGGACTGCGGTAGGTAAATATAATTAAATGAGGGACTCCTATTGAAACCTGTGTGATTGAGAGACGTGTGCAAACGTCAATTTAAAAATGATTTCTACCTAAATTAATGTCACTCTGGATTTCAGTGGATTGAGGTGTTTGTTTTCCCTACCTTGGGTTTTACTTCTTTAACAAAATGAGTTTACCAACAACTCCAACAAAGTAAGTTAGGTACCTTGAAAAGCCAGGTTTTGTTTCCTTGTATGCCAATGATGCTCAGACACTTACCATCGAAATGAGGGAACGTCGTAAAGCTACCTACTCGTCTTCACTCAAGGGCCATTCCGCTAAAACTTTCATAATCAAAATTAAGCGCAATTACACTAAATTATTAAGTACATAAAATGCGCGCCTACGGTATAATTATCTAAGTGAATAAATCTGTATTTTTCTCATTTCGCATAAAAAAGTTGCGACACGAAATTTTAAAAGAGCTTTCAGGAAATTTATATGAAAATTTTAAATGTGGTGTCGTTCTGCATATTGCGAGCGTCACGTTGTGCTCGGTTTAAAGCGGAGAGCACAATTAAACGGCCGATTATCTGGCGTATAGCTTGCGGTCTGCGGTGTGCGCATTCATCAGTCACCGAAACAAATTGATGGGTTATGATAAATAATAGACACCCGGGCGTCGGCCACCCTAACCACAGAAAAAATACGTAACAGAAGGCCGCCTTAATTTAACGAGTATGAACTGCAAGCACGCCTCAGCACACTTGGGACTAGCATTTGTTTTAATTCTTTTGAGTTCACCGTGAATTCGCATCTACGGCCCTGAATAGGGTGAGGAAGCGGGTGCTATGGCGGGAGCGAAGTATCAAACATTATGAAAGCCCCCTTTGCGTCTATACTGAAGTGACTATGACGGGCGCCTAGCCTGACGCGACTCGACTAAACGTACGCTAGCGAGTGATCGTCTATTGTTTTAGCCTAAGAAAACATGTCTTATTCTACTGTCCGTTACAATAACTCGCGATGCACGATGGCCAGAAAATCGCCACTCTGGACAAAGGCCTAAGTGTGCGTGCCACAATTTTCAGTTGTTATACGGAGCTGATATTCTGAACTATTTTACTCAGTGCCCCGTGACGTCAGGCACCCGAACACCGTCAGCTCTCCCGCCATATCATACGTCACGGTTGACAACTTGCGAATGTTCGAGGGGAGAAGCATGCTCAATCGGGATTTTTTATCTGCTAATGTTTATAGCCCCATTGTCGTGTACAAATAGCTGGTTTTTGATGCGTTAATAAAGAAGCATTGGTTTTGGAACGGAATTGATTTAGTTATGGTTGGTAATACATTAGGGGCAGCTGAGCGTTTTAATATTAAAGAATTGTGTTCAGTACGAAACGAATTATTCTTAATGGCCTGTTTTTTCTGTACAATATACGGGCTACAAGGATTACATAAGCAGTAATTAATCATAACTGTGTTCAATCTGCCTAGCCTTTTCCTAAATATGTTGGGGTCGGCTTCCAGTCTAACCAGATTCAGCTGAGTACCAGTGTTTTACATGGAGCGACTGCCTATCTGACCTCCACAACCCAGTAACTGGGTAACACGGTACCCCTTGGCTAGACTGATGTCAAATCTCAAGCTTCCGACTACTCGTTACGACTGTCAAAGATCTTCAAATGACAGCCGGGACCAAAGGCTTAAAGTGCTTTCCGAGCCACGGAGAAAACTCGGTATGTTGAAATGGTCACCAATCCACGGACCGACCTCGACAAGCGTTGCTTACCCTTGATGATCGACCCGTGTGGGTGTTATTATTTAGCCACAAGCTTCTCTCATAACTGTATTGTCGGCTATATTAAACGTGTAAATAGTACCTCTTTTACTTTCAATATCTCATAAATATTTCCTTGGTAAATACTTCACTTTTATTACTTATTTACCAAAGAATTCATTAACAGATCCAATCATAATAAAATCGAAGAACGCCGTCTCATTTTATAATTAGCTTTTGTTCACTCCAAATAACTTTGGCGTAATAACTTCATCAACAGAAACATGTAATAAACAAAACAGACGAAAAAATTATTCAATTCGGATTTAAATCAATTAGGCGACTACGCCCCTCAAAATGCAAACACTCCAAAATGGTAGTACTTTGTTGCCATAAAACGACTGGCAGATGGCAACACAGACTTATATTTGTTCAAGAGATTAATGTCTACCGGTGTCTGCGAGCAATAATAGCAGCCGAGTGGAGGTGACAGAATCACTGGGCTTCGAATAAGGGTCGACACATAGCCCCGCGCAAGGTCGCAAGCGATCAATTTTCCAAGGCATATTTGCTTACGGGACACCTGATACTGTAAATTAATTTTGACTCTTGACCTTGTTGAAACTGTTAGTAGTTTGTATGTATAATGGTTTATCAAGTTTATCAATAGAGGCTTCGTTCGGTACACTTTTAGGTTCAGTTTACGTAAGACGTCTATTGGCATAAGGTTGAACTTGTCGACGGCACGAACTATTTTGTGCGAGAGGGGACTCTAGTGAGACTTTCTCCATACAAACACATTCTGCTGTTTTCTTCGTGGATAATGCCTCTAGAGCAATGATTTTTTTCCATAAAATCTAGGTCTAATTAATACGTGCCTGTATCATTTCCTTTTTTCCAAAACTAATCACAAAAAGAAATATGACAATCCAAAAATCCGAAAAAAATGCCCGTTTTTTCCGCCATGTTCAGAAGACTTTCAGACAAAATTTATAAGTTTTTAACAAAAAAGGAAATGATAGGAGCATAGATATACTTTTCCCCTAAATTGATATAAGAATTTTTTAGATCAGACCAGTTTTCATGAAGAAAACAGCAGAATACGAAACGTCTTTTAGTCAAAGTTTTTGTAGGTAAAATCAGCCTGAGCTGCAGTTGTCCCTTTCGCACTTTACGGGGTGAGGTTGGCAGTGACGCGACGGCAATAGTTTCTTCAAATACCTATTTTTCAAATTCCTGTTGAAGTAGAATGCATGCTATCTTATCCGACAACACGTGCGAAAGAAATAGATGCTGTGTTGAGCAGTAAGAAGCTAGTTCGCGTATGAATTAGCACTTTTGCAAATTTGTATCGAAATGGATGATGATTTAGGACGAAAACGAGCGCGCGAAATTTTATGAACAGACCTTTGGGAGTCTAGATTTCATTAAAAAACAACTTAATGTATTTTTATAAAATAACATTATTTGCATTATTGAATTACTAATCTATGCCTGTATGAAGACCGTTTTGCAATTTTCCTTCTTCTTATGGTATTTATTTCCTCCCGAAGATGCGTTAAAATTAGTGTTAATGTATGGAACTTTCGACGCTTATAACTTTCCATACAGGACTAGATAATGATGAGACAAATTGATATAATTTTTTATTTTCAACGTACATCGTCAAACAGTGGATTAATCTCTAGACTACGTTTATATGGAAGAATTTTTGACTAGTGTAACCTTAATTAAGTAACCAACCTGAATATTATTTATTGAATTAAAAGACGATAAGTCTACATGTTTGAAATTTCGTCCACCCAAAACAATGTTGTCAGTTTTACCGCATAGAACTTTCAGAATATCACATTTTATGTAAATTAAGAATACTGTTTCGAAGTCCGCAAATATAATTTCCCTGATATAGCCTTCGGTAATGTGTAAATCATCTTTAACTGAGCCTCGAGGCAACGAAGCTCGAAGCGAACGAATGTGGATTTGTTAGTTGTTTTCGTGTTCTATAAAAGCTTGAAATGTGTTTCTTTTTGCGTGGGTAGACAATTTTCACTGTTTCAGGCATGTAGGAATAGTAAAGATAGAATAACTTTTTCGTGGAAGTTGGATCTGTGCTAATGGTGCCTATCTATATTAAAGATGAGGAAATGAACGTATATAATTAAGCTGGTCTAATAAGTCTGATATATATAACCTAACCTCGTATTAAATTATTTTCTGTTTTATTCGAATACAATAAGGTAAGGTAGGGAGGAGGAGCTCGTGGCTAAATATTAACAGCCGCACGGGTCGATCTTCAAGGTTAAGCAATCCTTGCCAAGGTCGGTCCGTGGATGGGTGACCATTTTCAACATACCGAGTTACCTCCGTGCCTCGAAAAGCACGTTAAGCCGTTGGTTCCGGCTGTCATTTGAAGATCTTTGACAGTCGTTACGTGTAGTCAGAAGCTTGAGATCTGACACCAGTCTTGCCAAGGGGTATCGTGTTACCCAGTTACTGAGTTGTAGAGGTCAGATAGGCAGTCGCTCCATGTAAAACACTGGTACTCAGCTGATTCCGGTAAGACTGGAAGCCGACCTCAACAACAATTGGGAAAAGGCTATTCAGATGATGATTCGAATACAATAAGGTACTTTCGGTAGTGAAAATAAAATGAAATGTGTCAAAATTTATAAAGAAAAATACTTACTAAATCCGATTTTGAGTCAATTAAAAAACCGCATTATTGTTATAATATATATTAAAATTAAAATCGATGTTTTTATTCTATATATCACGTGCCCTAAAACACGAGCCGCCATGGCGTGACGTCATAGAGGCAAAACGTATTAATTGTCATCTGTCAGTTCAGTCTAGACAGCACAGAGTACATTAAACTATACATAAACAGCTATCCTATATCTTCGAGTAGGTATTTGTTTATTATAAATAATACCAAAGCAGTTCGATTGCAATTCATTATTTTTGCAAAAATCACCGATTAGTGGTTAATAGAATAGAATAGAATAAAATAGACTAGAATTCAATATAATAGAATAGAATAGACTGGAATTGAATATAATAGAATAGAATACTAATATACTACTAATACTAATAAACTTTAATGTTGAACGAGTGCCAGTCGTCACGACTGTTTTGTTTACACACCAGTATTACGTCACCAAAATGGCAGACAGAGTTTTTGCGGGCATAAAAAAGATTTAAATTTGAATTTATTTTTATGGTAAGAGAGCATGCTTATTTTGGCGACATTTTTCTTTTTTTGTTTTTTTTTAGGCATTCAACATTTTGAAGTACGTTTTCAAACAGATTACCCTATGTGAATATATAGATTATACAAGGGTTTCAGGAATAAGTTAATTTCATAACCCCTTCGTTGTGGTAAATACATTTGATACTCGTTCAAAATAATAATTATACGAAAATATTTCAATGTTCGTTAAAATTATGTAAATGTATATTATTAGACTAGAAATATTCAAATTAAAATCTTGCGCAGTTAATTAAGAAACCTGAAACCGGCGAAAAAGTTATTGTCTCTGGGAGTACAAAGAAATGCTGTGTTTTTTTTCGTAAAGGGAAGAAAAACGTCTACGGCAAGGCCCCCGCCCAAAGAGCTGGGGCGGAAAACCGCCCAGAGCAAAAGGTCGCCTTTGCGAATAATCCCTGGTTTTGGGGCTGCCAGCTATTACATAGAGAAAAAAACAATTTACGTCTTCGTTATACACAGAGATTGAGCAGCGTATAATATTGTAACAATTACGAAGATAAATATGTTTTAATAACACTTTTTATTTTTTACGTGTATCAAAGTTTTTTGGGACCTCTTTGTTCAGTTTAACTTGGGTACTGGTATTGGAAAAGCTTGAACTTTCTTAATATACTCAAGAAGACTTGTCAGTTTGTTGAACCAATGTTTGATTCATAGAAAGAAGAATTAATCTCATCAATTGCTGCTAACTTACATTTTAATAACTTGTAATATTATTACCGTTATGTCTTTATTTACACAGATAAAAGAATATACAGTGTATAAAATACTAATACTAATTAACTAAGACTACCAACAAATACACGTAAACCAAAAACTACGCACTAACTAAACCTAAAAATATACTAAACTAAAATATGGCGTCGAAAAACTCCTCCACATCGTTTTCCACTGTCGATGTGCCCAAAAGACTGGCAGCCACGTTGCATGGCAATGCTTATTCTCTGACCAAGGTAAAAGCCAGCCTTTGGGTCACGCGAATTGTCAACTAGGCGTTAGGAAAGATCTTTAAATTAATTAATCCATTAAATTACTTGTAATAAAATGGATTCAAACATATTTTTTCTATACACAAAGGCAAAGGCAACAAACACTTTTGCTATTCCTGAAAGACGAAATGGACAATTCTTTCCTTTGCTCCTTTTTCTTCCATCCAGTGTAATATACCTGTTAGTTGAATCGTGCCGTCACGTAACGATGTGTCAGTTTTCCTACACTGTCAGCAAATTGGACGTTTTATTGAAAACGAGGAAGAGCTTCAAAGGGCTGTAGAATATTTTATTTACGACCTTTCAAATATCTTACTGTCTACTATGTGTGGAAGTGTGTATACTTCGATATCTCGATGTTTGTTTATATGTCATACTTCAACGGCTAAACGGATTTGGATGAAACATAAGGACACAGGTAGATGATGATCTGGGTTAGGACATCGTATGATACTTTTTATCCCTTACATAATTTCTTATCTTATTCCGAAGTCGCTGTCAAAAATTAGTCATACTCATTGTAGCAGTTATTGTAGAGATATCAATTTGTTTGGAAAAAAAAAGTATTTTTAGTTATAAATATGTATCTAACTTTTTATGTAGATATCTACGTCAAAGTATTTTTATAAGTGAACATAGTTGTACCCTTTACAACGATTTATATTACCATTACCGTTGTACCTGGGCTACAAAAAAAAAACAGAACTTTACAATTGTACGTGATTCCATTTGAATAAAAATTCAAATAAAGACTTGCCAAGAATTAAATGCTTTGATATTATATTCGAAAAATGTGATACTAGATTCGAAAAATGTAATATTATTACAGTTGTACGCTCTCAATAAAAGCAGACATTAAAATATTAAAAGGTTACAAATTCAAATACAAATCGAGCCAAAAATAACGTTACAGAAAAATATAACAAAATAACTGGAAAATGAAAGGCGTATTGCCTTAGTAAATAGAGGCCTTACAAAGTCGTGTATTGTTAAAATATGACGCCGGCCGGGGGTTACAGTGTAACTTTTTTCATTTCGTACGAAAAAACTGAACTCGTAGAAACGAAAATAAGGAGAAGCAATTATAAACTGTTATTCTTATGAATTTGTTGCTTCGTCTAACTCTTTAGATGTTAGAAGTTTGCGTCAGTGAATTGGCTTACTTTTCCTCGGTTAAAGGTCTGTATTTTACCGTTATTTACAATACCTTTTAGTAGCAGTTAAGTTATGTAGATTGCCTCAGGTCTCTTGTGGTCACAGGCACTACAGCCGGTTTTTTTTTATTTTGTCTCTTCCCTACCGCACTATTCCTAAACTCCTGAAAGCCAGAATCAACAGTAGCGACCACCAGTAAAGCGCCGAGGCAATGAAGCTCGACGAAGTCCCAGATAATTAATTTAACTGTCTTGGATCCCGCAACGAAATTAATCAGAAAAGAATAACGGAGGACAAGGCAAAAAAAAACATTTCTACTTGAATCTTGTGTTCGATAACCAGGTCAGGTTTTTCAACCAGGAATTTGTCAGTAGCAGCTTATTTCTGAAAGATTTACGACAGTATGCTTGGACCCCATTAAATGGAAATTAAACATAACTAGCTAAATTTGGAAGTATTATTATTCAACTCTGCCTTCCGGGGTCGTGGGTGTTCGGATTGGCGACTCTGTCCACCCACCAAGTGACTCTAGGAAAGACGGTAGCACAGTGATCAAGTGCTGCCGTGCACAGCGAGGCTCAGAGAGGCGCTTTTTTAGTATCCCCAGAGAGCAGTGGTTACCACTGCTCTCAAAACAGTGAAGAAAAACATCGTGAGGAAACCGGTATGTCACTGAAACAAAAATTTTAAGACATGTGACATTCACTAACCCGCACTGTGTCGGCGTGGAGGATTACGTCCCATTCCCTCTCACAGAGAGGAGGCCTGTGTCCCAGCAGTTCAGCAATATTCCCAACATTAAAAGGCTGATGATGTTGATGATGATAACTAGATATCTAGAATCCCCGTTATCGTCCCACTCCAAGTAGAATACGCCACAAAAGTAAGAAAAATAAAACGTTAAAGATCTGAATATAATGTACGTCTTTATGATTCTGTTTATGCCAGCAAAGTATAAAAATGTAGGCAGCTTGCTAGATTTTTTTCTAACCTTAAAATATCTTAACATAACTTTGTTTTTGAAAATAAAAAGCCTTTGTTTAGGAGAAACAAGATCATATTTTCTCATCAAAACATTAGGCAGAATAATAATGTTTTTAAAGTAATCTAACTGCACGTAACAAAGATAAATAAAAATGTTCTTTGATACATTTTTAAACAGCAATTTATCATTGTCTTCGACGACAAAATTAAGAAAGGCATTAAAATTTCTCCCGATGTTTGTTGAGAGGTTTTTTTCTCAGACAAGAGTAAGTAATAATTTATGTTATCCAAGATACTTTGATGGATGATCACAATTAATTCAATTTATGTTTACTCAATGGATATTTACATATTTCTCGTGTAGGCTTTCATAGTGATTACGATATTATATGAAAACGTTTTCTTTTATGTTTTGGATATTTTATATATTACTACGCAGCGTTTAAGTTACGTTACTTAATAAACCATTGGGTTACCATCTAGGCTTGATCATCAACATAATATTGGCCGAAAACGTACACGGCAGAACTAAGCCTCGCCATTGACTCGTCCGGTGTGTCTCGTATCCACCGGATTCCCACAGACGTAACCTGTACTGCTATTCTGTTAAAATCTCACCGTGATGACTTAGGTGAAGTGAAACCGAAGCGAGCTGTCAATCCCTAAGGTCGTTTGTTCACGAGGCACCGCACGACACAATTTGCGGTCCCGATTTTGGACAGACTACACACCGTCTGCACGGTCTGTCGTCCGTTCGTTTGTTCACTAGACACGATACTGCAACGACACTGCAGTGCACTTGTATTGTTTTATAAGCCCGTGAATGACGAACCTGCCGTGAGCCGTGCGGTGCTCATACTTGTTTTGTACAGCCGCTAAATCGTCACCGCAAAAAAGTCGCGACGATATAGCGGCATTGACGACATAGCCGAAAAACCGTTCGTAAATTGTGTCGCGTGTGGTGCGGTGTCGTGCAATGAACAAACTGTCAAAACAAATATATGGAGCTCTGAATAGTGACCACATTTCGTCGTGTCGTGTGTCGCGTCGTGAACAAACGGCCTAAGTTATCATGGTGAGATGTCTACGGAATCGACCGGCAGGTCATCGGTCCACCTATTGGGCGACTTTCCAACGCTGCTACTACTACTGGTTATTTAAACGTATATAATAAATGAGTGATTGTTTCCATTTTAGTGCTAATCTGATAAACATTCTAACGCTATTACCAACTGTCATAGACTACCTTATCCGAGAAAATGAATGGTATTCGAAACTGGAGAGAAGCTGCGAGAAAAGTAATTATTAAAGTAATTACTTGTACAGTTAATATTTACAAATATTCCATGATCAGCGTTGTAGTCATTGTACCTATCTAATTGCAATGGTTTTAAGGTGGCAATTTCCTTGGCAACAGACTGTACCTCACATTGGGGCTTATTCACGTTTAGTGAATTACCACCGTATACCATGGCTACTCGTATAAGTGATGGCTCAATTGTGTCTGTGGTGTACGGCTCCGCATTCCGATTCAACGTTGCGGTTTGATTCCCGTATTAGAACTAACAGTTGTTTGTTACGATTCTCATGGTTCGCCTTCGCGATTTGAATAATTTGTGGCGCGGAGAAAAATAGTAATAAAACGGGCTCCAGACACCCCTGTTCATTAATACTTGACGCTGTTTAGTGATTGATTGCTTAATAAATTCAACTATTGAGGGCAACCTAGTTGAGTATAGGTCTTTCGATCGTGTGGGATGCAACATCCCATCTTCTTAGTACGGCGGGCTGTGCTGGGGTGACTACTGCGGGGCAGAAAACCTCAAACGGTGCAAATATAACAACTTTTTTGGAAATTATATGTATGAGCCGTTTGGGGTTGAAAAATTAGGTCCATGGGATCCGACAGCTCATCGAGTTGTAAGAGATATAACCAAACGGTTAGTCGAGTCTTCACGTAACCAGAGAGCTGAGCTTTTCTTCGGCCAGAGAATCAGCATTGCCATCCAACGTGGCAATGCTACCAGTGTTTTGGGCACTATTCCCGTTGACAGCGATGTGTACGAATTTTTTGACGCCCTGCCCTGCCCTTTTTATACGTGTGCGTATTAGATTGAAGTGTATATAGGTAGCTGTTAATTAAGTATTTTATATTATGTAAATTTGTATCTATATTAATAAAATCAATTTAAAAAAACCTGTTAATCAGTTGCTAAGAAGCTCAGAATTTTTTTAGATACCTAAGGTCCAATTTGTTATTTTATCAACGATAAAGATTGTTACTCCAAATGTACAAAATGTATGGGAACTTTTGGACCTAATGACAATCATTTATGGCTCATCTAATTCGACTTTTCGAGGTCAAATAGTCGAAGAAATCCAATGACTTTCACTGTCTATTTTCATTCGAACCTGCCTAAGTCCCAAGTGTGCACATAGGGTTAGGGTAGGTATAATTTCAACTGAAACGACAATTGCCAACAGCCTAGTTACCGATTCGATTCCGATCTCAATTTTACTGCCCAAAACCAATCAATGGAAGAACAAATCGCCTTACGTAATCGTTTTATCAATGATATAGTAACCAGTAACCTTCTAGAAATAGACCTGGAAGCTCTAAATTCATTCCGATTTCTAGATATATATTCGATACTAAAATAATAACATGTTTCACCACTACCTCGAATACGTGAAAAACCAAAAACTCATTAACGGGAAAGTTCTATCTGTAAATATTTTACCATTCTGGCTTTGAGGTATATTTAGTATCAAAGGTAAATAAGTTACTGTAAGAACCGTATACAAATATAAAAAAAAAACTACCTATAAATACCACCATTAGAGAAATTCGTTGAAAAACCTGTTTTATACGCATTTAATCTAACATAAGGTAAAGATTTACTGGTGATTGCTTGGCAACGAACATCCACGGATATTTTAGAGGAAATGGCACATTGTATAACAAAGAAAATAATTCGAATTCTTATTCCATACTTAGAAGAAGAAAAGTTTGAAAGAATTCTGGAAGTTTTTAAGCTGACATGGTCACAATCATTAGAATTAATATTTATTTCGGGATATTATATTATATTATAATATATTAAAATATACATGGTAAATATCCCGAAACAAATATTAATTCTAATGACTTCTGGAAGATAATAAACAAAAAAACAAAAGAAAAGTAATTTAATGTATAAAAATAATTGCTTGTAGATAGCAACACAAAGTTTTTATATTTCTTGGTTATTCTGAGTCAATTTTTTATCTGTATAAAATACTGTCAGCGCTCTCTTCTCCATATAGTACATTTTTATATAAAACTCTCTGGCTCTTCTCTATAACCTCTGGTCGATGTACGAAACGTTTCATGTGAGTTACAGTAAAATATTAATAAAACGAGCAAATTGTATCCGGTACGTTGGGAGAAGAGAGCGATGACAGTATTTTACTCAGATAAAAATATATATCAACAGAATAAGAAATATAATAACTTTGTGGTGCTATCAACATTGCCTAATTTTAATCGATACGTATTTTCTTTCATAGTATTAGAACTCCGGACACCGCAGGCACCTACATCTGGCTCTTATACCAATTGGGTACCTACACAAGAACTTGATTTTTAAAGTCACACTTACTACTTATTTAAAATTTAATTATGTTACTCGTCTCTGGTACTTGTTATGGTTAAAGAAACAGTTCCATTTAAAATTTACAACTCGGTTAGTTCTATCTTCTGGAACATAGCCAGTTTTTAGTTTGGTTAAGCGCCCGAGTTCTTTTGTAACTTAGAAAACAAGATTTGTGCATAGGTCGAGAATACTTGTAACGTAACTTATCGCCTAGCCAGAAGTTATCGAGGTATCCACTAATCCCCCTTCAACCTCTTCTGTGCAACGTAATAGCACATTCGGATAACGATATTCTGATTATTATTTATACAATATAATATTCTACATAAAGCTGCGTTAATTACCAATTAGTCACAAGCCATAATTGCCATAATTAAAGTCTCAAAAGCTAACATAATGGCTAGCAAAACGTTCAAAATGAACAGAGAACGGTTCGAATTCAACATAGCCAACAATTTCGAATTTCGAACGCGTGTCAATTTTGATGGATCGCTGTGACATATTTAATTTTAACTATCGATAGCACAGACGCTCGCCCGCCCGTTTAAAACACGATCAATCATTTGAAATGTTTGGAATACGGACACATGGGTACATTGGGTACCTAGTACCTACATATTTGGAACATAAATGTTTGTGAGTGCTGGAAGGTAGGGGGTGGTGTAACTGTTGGCACACTCTGTTAGCAAATGTGAAACCTGGAAGGTATTCGTAAAATGGGTATGAGGTCGTAATATTTTATTTTTAGAAGGATCGATACTTCTTTCAAGAAAAATCTCTTCTTTAACTGCAAATATTATTGCATGGGGACTATTCTAAATAGGTTTTTAGGGTTCCGTAGCCAAATGGCAAAAAACGGAACCCTTATAGATTCGTCATGTCTGTCTGTCTGTCTGTCCGTCCGTATGTCACAGCCACTTTTTTCAGAAACTATAAGAACTATGCTGTTGAAACTTGTTAAGTAGATGTATTCTGTGAACCGCATTTAGATTTTCACACAAAAATAAAAGAAAACAATTACTTTTGGGGGTTCCTATACTTGAAACTAAAACTAAAAATATTTTTTTTCATCAAACCCATACGTGTGGGGTATCTATGGATAGGTCTTCAAAAATGATATTGAGGTTTCTAATATCATTTTTTTCTGAGCTGAATAGTTTGCGCGAGAGACTCTTCCCAAGTGGTAAAATGTGTGTCCCCCCCCCCTGTAACTTCTAAAATAAGAGAATGATAAAACTAAAAAAAATATATGATGTACATTACTATGTAAACTGCCAGCGAAAATTGGTTTGAACGAGATCTAGTCAGTAGTTTTTTTTAATACGTCATAAATCGTAAACCACAATTTACCAAGTAAGCGCGAGTCCGACTCGCACTTGGCCGGTTTTTTTTTGTTTAATCACTACACTAAATGCTGTTAATAAGCCTGTCATTGGCAGTCAATGCAGGTAATCAGAAGCCCAAAAGTTGGACTGGAAGTCAATCACAAAATTATAAAGTTAAACCTCTAAATTGACAATTGCTAGAGCAACTTTTCATTGCGTTTTAATTCAACCATTAGCAATCGTACATTGAATCGAACATTCGTTCAGTGATACTGAAAACATTGTACAATTTTTGTAGTAGCCTACTAATGTTCCGTAAACTGCAATACCATAGCATTACGTGTAAGTTGTTCTTGTTCCACATCGCCATTCGCCTCAGAGCTTAAGCGTCGTGATTTATTTGCCCTGTCGGCTCCTGCTAGCGTGGGAAAGAGGCATCAAAATGTTTTTTATTTAGTTGTTAGTTGGGTTGAGAATGTAGGTGCTAATTTTCTTGATATCGTTTTTGACTGCCTCGTTGGGGCACAGGGATTCCCTTGGAGTTGAAATCGGTCTCCCAGGAGTAGAGATAAACGTAAACTGATTTTGGGGGCGACGAGGTCTAAAAATTTACCCCTATTAATTAACACAAGTTCTTATTTGAAACTTTCAAGATACTGTATGTGTTACCTTTACAAAATTGTTATAAGAATGACTAATATTTTGGTAGGAAGTATAATTGTTGTACTTTTATAAAACTCAAGTCGATAAGCGTGCACAAGTTCGTACCAGATGAAAAACTCTGAAGTCAATAAGCGGATTTTTAAAGAAATTTGGCTATGGGGGTCTGAGGTATCAGATCATTTTGGAAAAGGGGTCTATTGCCCAAAATAGTTTGGGAATCCCTGATCTTGCAAGTGTGAATGTCGAACCATTTGCGTTGTATTCATGCAAAGGTCCTTTCAAATTTGCAAAAGCAATAATGGTTTTTCTATTAGGGATAGTGCCCTGTTATTCGCAAGACTGAGGCAGAAAACATGGGGATGGCCTATTTAAGATCGTAAGGGTGTTATAATGCAGCTTCGGCGAGGTCTATGTCTAGCAGTAAAATCCGTGAGACTGATTTAATTGATTTAGCTATTGAATAAAACTAAAAATAACTAGCTAATGTCTATGTTAACATAAGTAACGCAAAATATCTGACCTTCGAAAATGAAGACATGATATTTCGTAATGTAACAAAATTCTAAACACAAAATTATTAGTGTAGGCATAATATGAAGGCAAAACGAACAATCTAAGCTCGTATTCATTCATCTTCTAATCTTTCGACAAGATGAGAGATTACGGCTGCCAAGAAAAGTCAGATAATCGTAATAATACACGTAGTCGGATAATCCGAAATATGTAGGGACCCATTACGCACAGAAATAGCAATTCTACGAAATTGTTCGCAATGGGAAGACAAATAAATCTTCAATAAACCTTCATACGGGTATTAAAAGATTACCTTTTGCTGAAAAACCTGAAACCTGCAGCAGATTTTCCTATATCGTGGTCGCGTTTATAGACACCAATCTCCTTTTAACCGAACTCGAAAACCCAACAGAAGGTCGTATTAATATTTGTTCTGTTAGAATTGAAATAGCGAACTGAAAAACGTAAAACCAAAAAGCATCCGAATACGAACCAAAACTAAAATAGTTATTTATGCTACAAGTGCGGAAGGTAGGTGATTTCCGATGAGTGGCAATTTTATTCACGAGCGAGCGAAGCGAGTGAGTGGATAAATCGACACAAGTCGGAAATCATCTTACGTACGTGTATCATACAACATTTTACTATGCATTGTGCGAGGAAATAAATAAATTAATAAAATGAAATTAATAAAATGGCGGGCTTATTCAAGCGCGTTCAGCATATCCACAGATTAACTAATAGTTCCTCGGACATATCATCTACTGCGCATGTGCGAATAGCTGTCACATCGGAACGCAATAAGGCACGAGCAAAATATACGTTCTGCCAAACATATTTAATGAATATTTAAAATTAATTTATTGATCAAAATCTAAATCTAGAGTAATTAATAACGCTTAAAACAAAGTATTAGTTTTATTATACCTTTTATATGAATGATAATCTGTTCATAACTAATTTTTTAAACTTTTCGCAAATAATAAAAACTCTATGCGTCGGGCTGACGTTGGAGTTAAAAATTAAAAAAATACAGGAAAGTAAAAAGCACTAGTGAAAAAAAGTGACACTTTCCGCACAGTTTGGCTGCTTGGAAAACCGCTCTTTTCGAGGACATGCATTGTAAAATACTTTTTTCGAACACGTAATCTACATCCTAGGATTTCTATGTCATGTTGGACAAAATAGAAAAATCTTGCAACATATAGGTCCTATTCGCAAAATATTCTACAAACTAAAGAATGGGAATGGTACAGTCATACCACAAAAATATGAGATATTTAAAGAAATAATTTTATTTAACATTTTCTTGGGACTGTAAAATTTTAAATAAAAGTAGAAAATGAAAATAAAATTTATTCGATGCTTTTTTGCGTTCAGTGCGAAAGTTATCATTTCCAGTTTAAGTTATAAATCGGTCCAAGTGTACAAATACTTGTGGATGTTCTCCGCATTGGAGCGAGCGCATCAAAACGAGACTCTCGTCGAGAGGTCTCGTTTTGATACAGAGTCACAGATGATACAATAGTAAACTTCTTTTTCACTTTTTTTCGCCCATCGCTGTCAGTCATTTGTTTTTAGACGCACGTTCTGTTTCTAATGTTAGAGATGTATTTTACCTTCAAGAAAGCAGTACACGCAGCGTTTTCACCGCGTATACGAGCGTCGACGGCGGAGCGTACAAAAACGCCGTGTGCTTAGAGCCCTTATAGAAACGGTCTCTTTTTGGCATAATCTGCTCTCTACAGGGTGTGAATTTTGATTATTTGGTAATCTATCAGGGAGTGAATTTACCTACTCATGAATTCGAGTAATTTTCACAATGGAATCACCTCTGAAATATGAAAAAGAATGTAGGTTATTTTTTTCGCAATTTTGTTGGTCTCATAGTAAAAGTTGTTCGTATTTATGAGTATTTTTACCCCCTGAAAGATTGTCAATGAATCAAAAGTCAACCTTTTTAAACCTCATCTGTTTAGCTCATCCAGTAATCTATATCACCGAGTAGAGGTTAATTCCAACCAAGTATATCTAGTTTCACTTAGCAGCTAAAGTCGATCTGACGTAGAACCGATGTAGCCCGGTGTTCCAGTTAAAGCGATGCTAATACTGTGCCAAGGCGATTAGTCAGGTGGCTATAACACTACCTGATATTGGCGTCCGCACGTACCTAATTGTTATGGCATCTATAATACCTTTGGGTGGCGTAGCTAACTATAGTGTGTGTGGAATGTACTTTAGATACTGAATTATGTGGGTAGTTGTAGATTCTGTAATGTATTTTTAACACCCGACGGAAAAAGAGGGGTGTTGTAAGTTTGATGTGAGTTCGTGTATCTAGATGTAGCATCATAGCTCCCAAACAGATGAACCGATTTTGATTTCGTCGTTTTGTTTGAAAGGGGACTTTATTGAGAGTGTTCTTAGTGTGATGTTTGATGAAAATCGGTTCAGCCGTTCAAAAGTTGTTGGTGTTTTACTGTTTGCTTCGGGCTGTTTTCGCTGATATCGTGTCATAATTACTTGTTCAATAGATTGTCGATCGAAGCGTGTCTACTACTAAATAAATTATGTAGTATGAAATAAAAATATGTTGGGAGGTTTTTTAAATTTTAGTTGTTGAGGATGTTAATAGAGATATAGGTATATACGTTTTAGCATGGCAATAGCGGTAGATCTCGTCGTAGAAATAAAAACAATATACAGTAACGTTTACCATATTGGGTCCCGTAGGTGGCCACGTTAATAGCAGCGTCAGTGGCACTTAATAAATTTGTCGTATTGTGCGCTGGGAGCTATGCTTTCTTTATTTTAATACCTTTTTTAGGGTTCCGTAACCGAAGGATCCAAATGGAGCCCTATTGTTGTCACTCACGTGTCCGTCCGTCTGTCACACGGTTTTTACAGCCAAACGGTTGGAGCTACAGTCTTTAAATTTTCTCTCTATCTTGTTGATCCAAAGCCATACAAATTATCAAAAAATATTTTTAAATCTTTTACAGGGTCATAATTTTTCCATATAGTAAAGAGGGCGCGAAAAAAGAAATTTGATCTATCCCATCGAGTGGGGTGTCGTTGTTTAGAGCTCTTTGTGTAGATAAATACGGTTTTTTGTTTTTAAAAAATATTGGAAAACAAAGGAATGAGAAGCCACCAAAGTCAGCTTTTTTACAAAATTCTGTTCCGAAGAATTTTCTAACTTTCCATTGAACTATGAACTTCAAATTTGGTGATAACGTTTATTATTACGTATATTTTACTAACAAATACCAATATATTGATAAATAAAAGTTTTTCTTTGAAGTTCCCTCATTTTTAGGGTTCCGTACCTTGAAAGGAAAAAAATTAACCCTTATAGGATCACTTTGTTGTCCGTCCGTCCGCCCGTCTGTCTGTCTGTCAAGACCCTTTTTCTCAGGAACGCGTAGATGTATCAAGCTGAAATTTATATGAAATATTCAGGTCTACTGTCCCTTAAAGCTGTGAAGTGAGTGTTTTCGATAATCGCAAGGGAATCAAAACCTACAGGGTACTTCCCGTGAACTCAGAATCTTGAAATTTTCCTCATGAACGCGTATAGGTATTAAATTAAAATTCATATCAAATACTCAGGTCTATTATATCTTTAAGCTGAGGTTTGTACGGAACCCACGGTGTGCGAGTCAGACTCGCACTTGGCTGGTATTTTTCTATTACAACCAACTTTGATTTTGCGGTCTGGTACGGAACCCTAAATATGCGAAGTCCGACACGCACTTAATTAACGTAATTAATTCATTCATACACGATGCCATTTTAATGTGACTGCAATAACGGTAATATGTTTAATTATTAACTTAATAAACCGAAAATTAACTAATAATTAATACATACAGGCTTTGACTATAGCCGCCACACCACAGATACCACATGGCCACTACAAAATATAGCATCGATTTCATAAAGTTTGTAGACTCTTACACATATTAAATCATATTTTTATTTATGGTAAATTTTATGATGAAAATGTAGGTATTATTAACTTAAAAAACCCTTTCTGTTCAGCACCTATACTTGTTTTGTTTTTGCATGGCAACACCGGTCAATTGCCCTTTTCTTTCGGAGGAATCTGAACAATAATTTATAAATATCGTTTGTATAATTAATGGCACGAACATTGAGGACAGCTTTATTTCCGATGTTGAAATAAGAACGTCAATCAATACATGTAGGTGGGCCAATGATCGCTATTGCCATGCAACAGCTAAGAATAATCGTTGAAAATGTAACCGTCAACATTTTCAAAGGGACGAAAGTTATCATCGCCTTAACATGTAAATTTCTGATTCACACAGCAAAACCGCGGTTTCTGAATTAAAAATTCGAATTAGAGTAGTCAATCTCTAGCATGAAAATTATCCGAAATAAAAATTCTCAATTCGGAAACTTGCCAACATCTAAAGTCTCTTATACTGCTTTTATAAGCCTATGTGAGCCTGGTCACTACCCGCAGTAGTATATATACTCCACCCTCATCCACAAATTCTAATCGATTTAGGCATAATAAATTAACCTAACCGTTCCACCGACTATTAACGAGAAAACCCTCTTTTCCTTGTATACTCCATGTTTGCTTATTAGTAGCGAGGGCTAAATATTTTTCCTTTGTGATGCTTTTCATGCGCTCGATATGATTGGCATTGGCAGGTTTCAGGTACGTACGTTGTTCGTTTGACGTTATATGTACGTTACAGGTAGTATTACAGGGTGTGACAGGCTGTTTTCCTGATCGACAGCACTTTATGAAAGTTTCGTGTAGTTTTGACAGGTTTCCCGGTAAGATAGGTGGAGGAAACTGAAAAGATATCATGATATAGGTAAGATATTTACACTGTAAAAAAAAGCGGTCGCGCACCTAGGGTTCCGTACAAACAGCTACATTCACAAAGATAATTAGGTAACTAGGTCAACGGGAAAACGGACCCAAAACCTATAGGCTACTTCCGTTTGACCTAGAATTGACAATTTTGGTTAAAAGCAAGATCTTTCAGCACAAGTAAAGGGAATATTCCGATAAATAAAAAAAGTTGTTACCTTGAAGTTTTCGCGAAAAGCCTAAATTTGCCAATATCTATTTATCGTGTTGATTTAGGACCTTGATTTTTATACACCCAATAGGAACTATATACCTCAGTATCTGGTTTAAATATCAAATTGCTTGGTCCAACCGTTCCTGAGAAAATCGGTGGGGATCCATGGACAGACGGACAAGAGAGTGATCTTATAAGGGTTCCTTTTTACCTTTTGAGATACGGAATTTAGGGTTCCGTGATGATGAAGATGAATGAAGGTATAAATTTCGAAATTGTGATTTTAAACGGTTTACCAAGTTTAAACTGTAAATGAAAGTCCCTAGAATTAAAATTTTAATCTACGATGAAATTCATGTTACCTATCTGAAAATACGCCGCTTCACTTCATTTTCTTAGTCAAAGTAACTAAATGAATTTCCGACAAGAAAAATTATCGATTTCATATTTTCCCTGAATCCAAAGTTTTTAACATTAGTCCAAATATTACAAAAAAATAATCTTTTCTGTTCGCTTGATTTCTCATAATTGTCGGCGTCAGTTATTAATTGTAGTGCTTCTAAAAGCGATTACTCACAACTATGTCAGCGTTTCTGTCCAAGAAAGGAGAAGTGGACAAAACTTGTATAAAAACATTCAAATATCCGGTGACAGGGTTAGTTACCCAACGATAACATCAACTTGCCTCGAGCTATTCGTTTCGCCAAAATTACTACTTAGTAATGGCAGTAATTTAATAGAAAAGGTCAACTGTTGTTTCTTGTGACAGCGGGTCATTTTCATTACGTCGAGCACCTGTCGGCCTTTCGGTTCTCCTCAGGGGATTTTCTTTCGTGCTGATAAAAATCAATTTGCGAGTATTGTTCTATGTTCTTATCTTAATCAAAGAAAAATATTGGAAGGGAAGGAGAAATGCGATGAGATTTTTAATCAAGATTCCGTTTAATTTAGTGTTGTGTTTACTTCGCTACGTTATTTTTCTTTTTCAGTTCCGACACTTCGGAGCCATTGGCAATCTTTTAACAAGTTTTTGTGTACATAATTTAATAACTACGTCTGATGGAAAAGCAACAGCCACATTAACCTTTTGGTTGAGATTGTATTGACGTTCCAAAGTTTAATAATGCAATAATGATAGGTTCAGACCTTGGCCTGAAACGAGCCTTAAACAGCCCAAATTACAGCTGAAACTACGTAAAGCTAAGGTATACCTGTGCTGATGTTACAATGAGTCACTAGAGAATACCAACACACAATAGTAAGCTAGCTCTAGGTCGTTAGCTTCTATTATGCCAATGTAAACACCGCAGTCGCCTTTATGTTTCTATTTTCCCTTTTCAAGGCATGTACGAGTAGTTGCCGTTGGTTTTCTTACTATTAACATACAAATTAAATTCTCCACCATTTTCTCGGCCAAACGATCAACGGGGACCACGGTCGCGATTAAGCCTTAAAGATAGCGGGTAATGGATAGAATCAATCCACTCTAGCACTCATAAAAACAACGTAGGTACTTTCGTATGATTGGAAATCTAAAGCCGGGGTTACATTACTGTTTCGTGTTGTGTGGTGGCGCGGGATCCACCAATCAAATTTAATGACTGTTTCAGCCTACGTTATAAGAAAACGGGTTTTGTAGCCAATGAACTTCGTAAGAAGGCACCATGATATGACACAACACAATAATGTAGCCCCGGCTTTAGACTCATATTCCACTCGACTTCGACTTAGTCGCCATGATATCGCAAAATTCCTCGAAAAATGTCAACAAAAACAAACTGTATCTGTAAATTTGATCATTCGAGGTGGAGTTTGACACCATTTAGAATATAGGATTCACTTCTAGCACAGGCACTCAACGCGAAGAAACAAAATTTGTTTCAAATAAATAGCACTAGATGGCGTGATAAGCTTCGATTTGTTATTGAGTTTTGTGAAATATTAAGATTTTCTAGAGACAATCATAAAAAAAAAGTTCTTTTAACTCTCCTAAGCACAAAAATAAGGAATATTGGGCTCTTAATTCACATTTCAAAAATTATTTGAATGGATCATTTAAAATTGTTTCCAATAGATGGCGCGGTTTTTTAAATTTTTATTTGTTTTAACACATTTTGATACAATGAAACTATAAAAACGTGCAAAAAAGGTACTATAAAACAAATCGTCGCTGTATTTAAAAAAAGTATTCACGAACCGAGTAAACCCTATTACTTGCAAATCGCTGCTAACACCATCTATATCCGTGAAACGGAACCGAATGCGATCGATGTTCTTAGAAAAATAATCAGTTTAATTAGACGGAAAACGTTAGTTATGTCAGTACGGTTTCGTGGTATGGGAAGAGGCATCTGTATGCTAGTATTATAATATCAGTGCTTCTAGTGAAGAATTAAATTTTTAATGATACAAGGACAAAGTATTTTCAGAAGGGCTTTATGTATTGTTCTCCTGTTATTATTATTAACTTAGCCTTGAACACTGAATAGCCATGAAGTCTAACAACCGGTATTCGATATGTAATTTACGGTGTTTGTAGCACAATTTATTCATGAAAATTTCAGGTTTCCTTTTGATTGGCCAAGATTTTTTTCTGTTTAAAAACAGCCCTCGCTGATGTAGCAATATTGAGGATTTTTATGAAGTTCGCACGCTTCAAGCGTTTTGTGCTTTCCTTTGGTAGGTATAAAAGATTTTTACGATCCACTTTGATAATGATGTTAGGATGAAATTCCGGAAATCTTGAACTCGGAGACTGTATATTTAAAGTACTTTGGTAAAGAAAGGTACTAACTTCAATGCTTGATTGATAATATAATTTACCTTACATTCCCTGACATTTTCTCGAACATGAGTCAATCAAATTAGTTTGTTCTTTATTGCCCTTAAACGAGGGTTCTTTTCCCGTTGCCATGGTGACTGAGTCAATTGAAGTGGAATGGAGTAGAGTTCCTTCATAGGACTTAGAATACTTATAGACCTTGACTTTTTTGGAAGGCGTACCCCTAGCTAGGTGGATCGATAACCTGGAATCCGATGGATGCAAGACGCACAGGACCGATCAGTGTGGTGACGCTTGGGGGAGGCCTATGTCCAGCAGAGGACGGCTGAAATGACGATGTGACTTAACTAGAAAGTGACACCCAGTTGAAATTTTGTTCTCATTTTAATACTAAACTAAAACCTAATCAAGCTTGCCATAAGACCTCTGAAACAGTATCCCCATCTTCCAACCTAATGTAAATTAATACTTATATTAGATTAATTAATTAGCCACCTAACAACATCGTACTTATTTATTAATTCAGGTTCTTATTCTATACAGTTACCTGAAACCTTATACAATAATTAGGCCTTGAAATTAGGGCGACAAAATACCAGCTTAATACCGAAATTTATCAAGAGCTTATGAATAAAATATACACTTAACTTTAATGAACTTTATTAATTAAGACTCAAACGGATTTTAGATTAATGTAAACTGTAGATAGAATTGAAGGTATCGTTGGTCTAGTGATCTTAAACTCTACTGAGGATGATGAGATTCCGGTTCGATTTCCGGGGATGGTAAACTTCCATTGATGATTCCTGACCAGTAAGCAATAGGTTCACCCCCGATTTTATGTTGTTTAAATATATCTGGTGAATGTGAGTGTACACCTCTGCTCCAACAGTTCGGTGAATACAGACGAGATTTTATGTTGTTTAAATTTATCTGGTGAATGTGAGTGTACAACTCTGCTACAACAGTTCGGTGAATGTAGACGTGATTTTATGTTGTTTAAATATATCTGGCGAATGTGAGTGTACACCTCTGCTCCAACAGTTCGGTGAATACAGACGTGATCTTACGTTGTCTAAATATGTCTGGCTAATGTGAGTGTACGCCTCTACTACAACAGTTTGGTGAATGCAGACGTGATCTTATGTTGTTTAAATATATCTGGCTAATGTGAGTTTAGACCTCTGCTACAACAGTTCGGTGAATACAGAAGTGATCTTATGTTGTTTAAATATGTCTGGCTAATGTGAGTGTACACCTCTGCTACAACAGTTCGGTGAATGCAGACGTGATCCTATGATGTTTAAATATATCTGGCTAATGTGAGTGTAGACCTCTGCTACAACAGTTCAGTTAATACAGACGTGATCTTATGTTGTTTAAATATATCTGGCGAATGTGAATGTACACTTCTGGTCCAACAGCTCGGCGAATACAGACGTCATCTTATGTTGTTTAAAAGCTACAGAGCCTAGTTTGAAGCAGTAGCAGAAAGTAATGAGATGAGGTTTGACACTTTACCTGAAATTGCTGTAGTTTCAGAACACCATTCTCAAGTAATTTTATCTAGACTAAGGCTTTGATATCTATAATGAAAAGTCCAATGTTAGCTTAAATAAGGCAGACGTCTGGGACCACACATCACACGGCAATACAACGCATGTTTTTACAGTAGGTATCAACAGGGGAATGTTGCCGTTTGATCTCAGCATTATACTGCGAAAAACTTGCAGTACAATGCCGCGTGAACCACAGCTAGCTAATTAAGTTTCAAACGTATTTCAGTCGACAAAAAGTGTTACGAGCATAGACCTAGTTGGAAACAGGGACAAAAACTGTTGAGGTCGGTGGAAACAGTTGAAAGTGTGGTGAATGGCGGGTCATACATACATATATATGTTGGTAATTGAAGAGTAGCATGTGGTAATATGTACTATATACTATGCATATATTTTGGTAGAGTTGAGGTAAAACGATGGTGTCTACGTTAGAGGATTTTAATTCTATCCTACTTCTACGAGTATTATAAACGCGAGAAACAAAAAAATACTATAAATCAAATCGCCACTGTATTTAACGAAAAATATTCACAAACCGAGTAAACCCTTTTACTTGCAAGTCGCTGCTAACACCATCTATCTATCGCCGTAGAACGAAACCGATTGCGATTGATTTACAAAAAATAATAAGATAATCATACGAAAAACGCTAGTTATGTCGGCACGGTTTATTTGTATGGGATAAGGCATCTGTATGCTAGTATTATATTATCTGTGGTAATAATGTGAGTGTATGTATGTGTACGTGAGCGTGTATAATAGCATGAGTTTACATTGTGTATGAGTTAAATTCGTTAACCTGAGGTTTCAGTTAGGCTTAGGCCAGCCCCGCGACAATGTCTTGAGATTGGAGGTAGCCAGGGACAGCTTCCTCCACTAACAAAAATATGTGTACAATATTACCTTTATCACGTCACACATCAAAACTAAATGAATTAAAGAACACCAATGAAAGCCCAGATTCCTGAAGATCCAAAGCTAAGTACTAAAGAGAAACCAATCGGTATCTTACGATCCTCCAGCGTTTACTTTCTGTCATAAATCTCGCAGTGAATGCCAAGCGAACTTTGACGATAGAGGGCGCTTCGATGATAAAATATAAATGGGCCGCGTTAACTGTAACTATGGTGGTGGGGAATGAGACAAGAATGGCGCTTGTGTATAATAATAAATTGTCGTTGAGTCTAGTTTGTATGTTTTATGTATTTGTCTACGTGAGAACTTCTAACTTAATTGTACACCAAAGATATAGATGAAGGCAGTAACAGTATGAAAAGAAAAAAATAAGTGGGTACTATTAATTGGGAAGCTGTTCCATTGCTCTTAATACAATAGGTTTTCAAGAACATCAACAAGACTTTTGTGAAGAAATCAAAACTTTACAATCAATCTGCCTAGCTTTTGCCCAATTATGTTGGGGTCGGCTTCCTGACTTAACGGATTCAGCTGAGTACCAGTGTTTTACATGGAGCAACTGCCTATCTGACCCTCACAACCCAGTAACAGGGTAACACGATACCCCGTGGCAAAATTGGTGGCAGATCTCAAGCTTCTGACTACCCGTATTGACTGTCAAAGTTCTTCAAATGACAGCCGGGACCAACGTGCTTTCCGAGGCACGGTGGAATCTCGGTATGTTGAAATGGTCACCCATCCACGGACCGACCTCGTCAAGCGTTGCTTAACCTTGAAGATCGACCCGTGCAGCTGTTAATATTAAGCCACGAGCTCCTTACAAACACCTTTATATATAATTTCGCCACCTCAACCTAATATTATTCAAAGACCTTACCCTTATTCAAAGCCTAGACCATTCCTAATACCCAAACCATACGAAACTACATTAACCAGTCAAATAAATAGTAATTTATGCGATGATAACCAAATAGTAACTTTGCTACGCTCGGAATTAAGTTGTAATTAGCTTGTATAATCTAAAACACTGTTATCTTGACTCTGGGTGCCATCGAATAACATAGGGTCCTTTGAGATAGCATCTGATCTATAGTAAATGTTATTGTTTGATTCCTTCGGGCGAATTCGGGGTTCCTCGTATGTTAGGCGGAAACTGTTACAGTCATTTAGATATTTTGTTTATCCCAGAAATACTATAAAGGAGATAATATTGTAAGTAGATACCAAGACCAGTCCAATAATTGTGTGAAATTAATTGCTGATCGAAAATAAATGGTTCTATCATAGTTAAAGAAGCTGTGCCCGCGGCTTCGCCCCCGTCAACTGCCTACACTACTTACCTACCTGCTTACCTGACTGCCTGCCCTACTGACCTACCAATTTTTTTTCTAGTGTCTTTCTTCCGCGGTGAATCTTAACACTGCCATTCAGAAAATGACGGTAATGCACAACGCCATCTCTCGATTATGGAGTTCAACTATCCGAGTATCTGACTTGCGTGTTATGATATTTTTCTTCTTGAACAATTTAAATTCATCTAACTTTTGATAGAGTGAACCGATTGCGATAAAACAAAAACTAAGTATTGTTTCAAGTTACGCACAATTTTTATCTAAAAAGTGGGCATTGGTTTCGTACATTTTACGTGATGCGTGCACAACTAAACAGACAAACAGACAAAAATTCCAAAAATGCGGCAAATGAGTTCTGTTGGTTATCCTTTAACACCTTGCTAGCTTTTTTTGAAATGTTTTCGATGTAAAAAAACGACTTTTCTACAGATTTATTATATGTATTGATTAGACCGTCAACGTTCCGGAAATTTTTACAAAGAACGAGGACCAAGCTAAATTATTCAGGAAAAAAGTAGCACAGAGCGAGTAGAATTGCAATAAAAAGGGCTTATATTGATGGATACTAAAGACCTCAAGCTCTGTCAATCTATGAAAGTTCATCGGTTAGAAAGAACAGAGATCTTAAAGAATCGAGGTAAATGTTGATATCGTACACTCTTCCCCACGACACCAACCTCTTCAGTCCTCCTCCTAGTCTACGCCACGTCCTCAGCTCCATCTAATTGAAGTTCAAGTTTGTACGGATCGCTTCGCAAAGGATTCCTTCGTTTTGTTACCCTGGGTTCACGTGCGCTTGATTCTTCGACCGTTAAGGCGTCTATTAGAACAGGTATCCTGCAGCGATTTCAATAAGCGCTTTATTGCTTTACGGACAATGCGACCGGCCTTTCTTTTGCTGATAAAATGAGGGGTGATTGCTTTTGAAGACGTGCTTGCGTTTTTTAATATTTTTGTATGGGGTAGGTACTTGAAATATCCCAGAAAGTAGGGCGTCAATATTTTCTTTCCATTTTCTTTTATAATTAACGTCATTAACCAACTATGAGTGATCTAAGTCCTTTTGCAGAAAGCTCTTTCCACATCACTATTGTCCGAAAAAGAAGCTCTCGAAGCGAGGACGTTAATTTTAATAAATAACACGCTATACACGTCTACTTATTTGATTGAGGCAGTCTGAGTCGAGTGGTTGAAATGACAAAAAATGTGGTTCATAGACTTACAAATTAATTATTGTTATCGACTAATGAATTAAGAGAATTCATTCATTCGCTTAACATTCAGTTTAATTTATCATTGACTACCTAAATGAACTTGCGAGAATTCTCACTTGACATAAAGTTCATTTGCTTTTAAGTTGACGTATGCAAAATCTATTGAGTTTTAAAACTCGCTTTACCAGTCTCAAACTCGAGTTATATAATTAAAATAGCATTCGTTTGAAAGCATTAATAAATCACCCGAAATGTCAACTTAAACACTTACTATAGTTTTATCATCAGCTACGAGGTCAATAACCTGTGCACTTTGTAAAGTCCACGCCACAGCGCAAGCTATTGTCACAGATAAGCTCAAACCACACTTCTTATTTCAGCACTTACAGCTCTTATTTTATAGAAAACGAGAAGAAACTTCACTGATATATAAACACGAAGTACTTACATATAAGAGCTAAGTACGTGTACATACGGCGTTAGGTAAAATGGCGTCATATAGCGTAACATTAAGTTTTAGTTATTAGGCCATTTGCACGCCATTACAACATGGCCGCGGACCGCGAATGTGGTGATAGAACATAATGGAAATGGATTGCATTTCAGGACGGTATCGAGGCAAATAATGCATGTTATGCTAAGTATGTATCGAGGAGCTCGTGGCTAAATGATAACAGCCGCACGGGTCGATCATCAAGGTTAAGCAACGCTTGACGAGGTCGGTCCGTGGATGGGTGACCATTTCAACCTAGCGAGTTACCTCCGTGCCTCGGAAAGCAAGTTAAGCCGTTGGTCCCGGCTGTCATTTAAAAGATCTTTGACAGTCGTTACGGGTAGTCAGAAGCCTGAGATCTGACACCAGTCTTGCCAAGGGGTTTCGTGTTACCCAGTTACTGGGTTGTGGAGGTCAGATAGGCAGTCGCTCCATGTAAAACACTGGTACTCAGCTGAATCCGGTAAGACTGGAAGCCGACCCCAACACAATTTGGGAAAAAAGGCTAGGCAGATGATGATGATGCTAAGTATGTATAGAAAACATTGGATTTTTAAATTTCAGTTTAAGAAAGTGTCTGCAACTAGTAAGCAGACATATTTTGTGCTATGGTACTTATATAGAGGTGCCTTTAATTTAACCTAGAGCCTATGTTCATACTTACCTAATACACGGCCAAATTCAAGAAAATCCTTATCAAAACCTTGTCCAAAAGAATAGAGTAAAGAGTTATATGTTAGAAGTTTTTAAGCAGAAATAGTATCCCCTCTAAAATAGTAAGTACCTACTTCATTACCAGCGAAATACACGTTGACTAGATTTTCTAGAAATTCGATTTAGGCTTTCGCATTACCGAATATAAACGAATGCTAATTTCCATGACCATCAATTATTAGATTTATCATGTACAATAATTTGAATTCAAGACTAAGTACTTTATTGTTGTTTTGTTTTGATTTTCGTGTGATCTATATAGAGCTTTATGTGTCTATTTTCCTTTACGAGCTCGCCTCCCATTTTTTTAAAATAATTACATTAAGTTAAGAAGTATTAACAACTCTATATACTTCCAAGTTGATTGAGAGCGTCCGGTTTGCACCAACTGCAAAGGGCAACTCAAAGAGTAAAATAATATAATATGGGAGGGGCAACTGCTAGAAACAGAAAAACGACGACTGACGAAGCACGAAGTTTGCCGAGGGATATTACTACAATAATTGTACTGTACACATATCGAACTAATATTAATAATAAAGCTGTTCTAATCCCATCTATCTGTTCAGCTCATATTAAACACACATAAGTACGAAGATAATGAGAATATTATTCAAATGTATCTCATTTATACACGATAATTATTTAACGATAAATATGGCGGCCATTCGGCTACCGATGCGTGTGATTTGCATAAATATGCATAATTCTAATATCAAAATAGCAACAAATTATCACTAAAGCTCATCTGGGCTTTGAAATACAAATAGATTTTGTGTATATCGTGTGTTAATGCTTCGTTATTGGCTTTAATTGCGTTTTTGGAGTTTTGCAAGTTGTAAAGCTGTTACTCTGGGAGTTCCAAAAGGTAGTGCAATATTTTTCATGAAGGGAAGATGTATATTTTAAAGAAAATATGCCGCGAACTTTTGAATCTACCTATTTATCCTTACATAGTATAAAACAAAGTCGCTACCCACAGGGACAGACCTATGTATGCTTAGATTTTTAGACAGATAGATAGATATTGATGCGTTTTTTTTAATAGATAGAGTAATTCAAGAGGAAGGTTTATATGTATAATACACGCGGGCGAAGCCGCTGCTAGAAGCTAGTTTATTTATATATAGGTACTATGTACTTTATGAGAATAATCTTGGTCTACTATCCGTATAAGGTGGAATACTATCCGTATTTTGTACTTCTAACTTTATCAGAGGTGTATTGCTGGGGAGTTTGTCACTTATTCGTCCCAGGAAAAAAACTAGGCATTCATGTAGAGCGACCGTTTCGCGACCCGACTGCTTAAAAAGCAAACTATAAAGGCTTTTTAGTTTTCTTTTTAATCAGTCGGGTTTTTTGATTTTCTGAATTAACTGTTTTTTATTTATTACTTTTTATTTAACATATTTTTTTCGAATTAGGTACATTGAAACATATAAGTGTTATATATTTTTGAAATCACCTCTCAAAACCCTTTAACTTGATACCCTACGGGCTGGGTTCAATGATGAAAAACAAAAAATTGGGCCCCCACAATATGGCGCCCAAAAGATGGCATTTTTCTAATTTGTAATTTTAATGATGCCAGTGACACTCGCAAGGTTAAGACGAATCGGTTGACGAATCATTAAAATCGGTCAACGCATTTGGTCTCTGGAACGCCACATAGGAACAAACATACATACTTAAATATACTGATAAACACATTACCCTCCTTCGGCAGTCGGGTAAAAAGTACTGATGCTCAGGCGTTTTAATGAATTGTATTTCAATTTGTATGCCATCTATAGAGCCATAAAGAGGTGGCGAGACTATCTGCACGACGCCTATAGCAAGAGCTGGTTCGAGGTGGTTCAAGAAAAAAATACATGGCACGATTTAACGGATAGTGTAGACTACTATAAGAAATGGGCTGTTTGGAGAAATAATGGAAATAAATGACAGCTGAAGAAAGATACTTAAATAAATCACAGACTATGCCCACTTTATCAATAAATTAACGTTGTATTTCAGTGACAAACACTGTCCTGGAAAAGTGCTAAGTATAGAACGGTCGCGCGACAGCCTTGAAATAATTAATTAATTCGCTAACGGATCGGATTTGCCAATACCACAACCCAGATTTATTTATTTTCAGTTCACAATGCTGAAACTGACGGCGACGAGGCGATCAGGAGCTGTAGACCATAGACTATACACTTATATACACTGTAGACAAAATGGGGTCTAGACGAGTGGCATTCGAAATTTAAAAATCTAAGGGGTTTATAACTTATTCGATAGCGTTTGACATTCCCATACATCACACTAATATTACAAAGGCGAAAGTTTGTGAGTGTGTTTTTATGTTTGTTACTTCTTCACGTTCAAACGGCTGGACGGATCTGGATGAAATTTGGCACAGAGATAGATTATAGTCAGGAAGAGCACATAGGACAGCTAGTTTTTGGATATTTTCCAATCGCTATCACCACACTTTCGTTTTGTTAGATGTTTCAGCAATAAGATTTAAGAAAAGTAAAAAATGTAAGGGATTGGCATATGCGTATTGAAATGTAAAGAGATCAAGTAAGAGCTCGTTCACACAGAACATCCGTATTTCCAGGATCGTTTTAACGGATCCGTCGCTGCAGGGGGTAATAGCATTCCCCGTGAGGCTTCGATCCGATAAAACGTATCAGTATTTTAATACTGTTGTCTGTAAACTGGCTCATACAACTACCTACGCCATTTCCGAATAAAAACGTATACGATAATGCGGACCTGTAAAACGGACAGCTGTATATTTTGTCGGATCGGTTTTTTCCTGGATCTGGACACTGTTGTCAAAGTCAAATGATTTATTTTTAAGCGGCACTTTTGACCATCAAAAATTAAAATTTACAAGTTATAAAAATTGATTCTACCGTCCATTCGGAAAAGTACCTTGTTATGGAGAAAAACGGGTAAGAAACTGCACACTTACTTGTGTGTGTGAACTCGCTCATACAACTACCTACGCCATTGCCGAATAAAAACGTATACGATAAAGCGGATCTGTAAACCGGACAGCTGTATATTTTGTCGGATCTGTATTTTTACTGGATATGGAATACTGTTTTTTGTGAACTCGCTCATAAAACTACCTACGCCTTTGCCGAATAAAAACGTATGCGATAAAGTGGACCTGAAAAAACGGACCCCTGTGTGAACGAGTACTTACATGTTGATTTAGTCTTTGGTCAAATGACACAATGGCGATTAAGACGCTGCTGGTTTAGTGTGAATTCAGACATCGCACATGATCATTTTATGCCTATTGATGTACGTAATAGAAAATATGTAGGTATAGGTGATGTGTCTATCTATGCTGTGCCTATACTTGGGAGTGGCTAGACTACCACGTTGGTTAAAAATTTGTCTAGCCTTTTTACCCGCCTGCCGATGGAGGGTAATGTGTTTATCAGTCTATGTATGTATGTTTGTTCTTATGTGGCGTTCTAGAGACCAAACGCGTTGGGCAATTTTGATGATTCTCACGTCAATCGGTATGTGTAACCTTGCGAGTGTCACTGACAAAATTGGAAAATAGAAAAATGTAGGATTTTGAGCTTAGAAGAAAAAAAGATGGGCCCCCACAATATTGTGGGGGCCCATCTTTTTTTCTTAACCTATAGTGTGGGGTATCATAATATATAACACTTATATGTTTAAATGTAACTAATTCGAAAACAAAAAAAATAACTAAAAAGTTAATTAAAAAAATCAAAATACGCGACTGTTTAAGAAGCGAACTAAAAAGACGTAAACAAGAAGAAAATCATGCTGTGCAGTCGGAAGATACATCTGGTTTTGGTCAGCCAGCTCGCGTATATGTAGTGCAGTCGGGTATTTTGATTTTTTGAATAAACTTTATTTCCAAATATGTTGTGGTTGGCTTTAGTCTAACCGAAAACAAGTGAGTAGCACTTCACCATTAGTATAATGAAATAATGATGAACTAATTAGGTACACATTAAGTAATAATACCCAGTATGTGACTCCATAAAATATGACAGGTCTCTAATTATATTATCAAAGTTGCGTGACCCATTCTGATACACCACCTCAAAATATATCTTAAATGGCAACGTATTTACGTTGTCGGCAGTCAGCTATATTTTTGGTTCACCGCAATACCATTTGCCTCCACATTAGTGGTGTTTATCGGAATAATGTCCCCTGTGGAAGTCTGTCGCGGTTCCCTGCATGTTTCGTTGGAGTAATCTGTCCCCTGGGGCTGCGAATATCCGTGGACAACTCACTGTTACGCGTGTTTGCATTCACTTTTTAGAATAAGGTTGCGGGCGAGTTGAGTAGGCTAGTCCTACTATCCTACCAATACTTTCTCTACTTCCTCAACGTAAAAGTTAAGTGGTTTAGATCTTTGGGCATTTGTTAATTAATCACACTTCAACTGCTGAACGGATTCGGATGGAACTTCATCGTCATCATATCAGCCAAAAGACGTTTACTGCTGAACCCATGAAACTAGGCATACGGGTAAACCATGGCTTGGATTAGGACAAAAGATAGTTTTTATCCTGGTAAAAGGTTTGGGCGTGGCGTCGCCGTGGGCGAATTTCTAACCTACACGCGGGCGAAACCGCCAATAGAATTTTTCATTTCTTAATTCTTTATTGTACACCAAAAACGACATTGAATTATAATTTAAAAAATCGGCCAAGTGCGAGTCGGACTCGCGCACGAAGGGTTCCGTACCATTATCGCAAAACAACGGCAAAAATATCACGTTTGTTGTTTGGGAGCCCCCTTAAATATAAATTTTATTCTGTTTTTAGTATTTGTTGTTATAGCCGCAACAGAAATACATCATCTGTGAAAATTTCAACTGTCTAGTTATCACGGTTCATGAGATACTGCCTGGTGGCAGACAGACAGACAGACGGACCGCGGAGTCTTAGTAATAGGGTCTCGTTTCTACCCTTTGGGTACGGAACCCTAAAAACATGTACAAAAGCGAGCTAAACTCAATGTTGAGTTCTCTTACAGCAAACAAGCTAGTACTATATAATTTTATAACATTTTAATACCTAAGTTACTGTACTTAAAGATCGTTCTTCATAAATAAGTTTTTGTTCGTCTAACAAAGAACGAAATTCAGTGTTATATAATCATTATTTATGGATAAATAAGAGTCGGACGTTTTGAACTAAATAGAAAGCACTACTACAACTTCAGTACTGAGTTAACTTAATTAATATCGGTATTGAAAACACGGCCAGTGCTCGAAATTGAGCAATTGAACCAGTGTGGCTTCCATTCGATATTATGGAGGTAAAGTTGATTTTGTATCGAGTATCAAAAGAACAATGAAAAAAAAAACTGGCGAAGTGCGAGTCGGATTCGCGCACGAAGGCTTCCGTACAATTATCGCAAAAAAATCACGTTTCTTGTATGGGAGCCCCACTAAAATATTCATGTTATTCTGTTTTTAGTATGTGTTGTTATAGCGGCAACAGAAATACATCACCTGAAAATTAAAATTTCAACTGTATAGCTATCACGGTTCATGGTATACAGCCTGGTGACAGACGGACAGACAAATAGACGGATCGTGGAGTCTTAGTAATAGGGTCCCGTTTTTACCCTTTGAGTACGGAACTCTAAAAATACCAAAAAATATTAGTATTAGTTTAATTGAAAAAACAATATATCACGGGCATTTAACGCGATGTTTGAACATTGGGTGAAATAGGTAAATAAAATAGACTGATAAACACATTACCCTCCTTCGGCAGTCGGGTAATAATCGAAATCATCGCGTTAAATTCCCGTGACATATTGTTTTTTTAATTATGAAACGCGAAAGTTTTAAGTTAGTTTAAATGAAATTGAATTTAGACAGCAGTCGTGGTAACTAAATGTTCCCTCGGCTGTTAACCACGGTCATCATTTTCATCATTTCAGCCGATGTCTTTGTAAGTTTATTACTTCCTCACGCTTAAACGGCTGGACAGATCTGGATGAAATTTGGCACAGAGATAGATTATAGTCAGGAATAGCACATAGGATACTTTTTATCAAGAGAATATGTTCCCTTGGGATAATTGTCGACATTCACGCGAGCGAAGCCGCTGGCAGAAGCTGGTAATCTATACCAATATTATAAAGAGGAAAGATTTTTTTGTTTGTTTGTGTGTTTGTTTGTACCGAATAGGCTCCGAAACTACTGCACCGATTTCAAAAATTCTTTTACCGTTGGAAAGCTACACTATCCCCGGATGACATAGGCTACTTTTTATCCCTGTATTCCCACGGGAAAGGAAAAATCCGCGGGTGAAACCGCGATGCGTCCACTAGTACTATTATAAAGGCGAAAGTTTGTGAGTGTATGTGTGTTTGTACGTTTGTTACTTCTGCTCGCTTATGCGGCTGAACGGATCTGGATGAAATTTAGCACAGAGATAGATTATAATCTGGAATAGAACATATGATATATTTTATCCCAGGCATATGCTCCCTTGGGATAATTTTCGAAATTCACGCGGGCGGAGCCGCTGACAGAAGCTAGTCAGAAATAAACTAAAAACACATCAACCAACTAAAATTCTTTTCATATCTAAACGAGAGACTACTACGAATATTACAAAATGGCCACTAGCTATTAATATTATGCCTCGGCCGCGTACCTAGTAAAAATACACCAGCCGGGTTTAAGACCCCTTTTAAGAGTAAATTGCTTTCAGTGGTTACCGAATAATATTTGACGCAGCTTATTTCAATGTTCTAAACTACGAGTATTATACGTTCGGACAGTTAATCACGTAAATACATATAATCACAGGTTCCGAACCCTGTCTATTAATCTTTAAATCGAATTATAGCAAGTCTCTAATCGAACTAATGACCTATCTGTTTAATTAGGCCTAATCATAGTGTGTCAGCATGATAATTGACTGAGGTAAGCTCATCAGATCGTTTAGTGATAGTGGAGTAACTAACGACATCAAAGATACTGATAGCTGACAAAAGATTAGACTTGATCCCCGGTCATAACCCCGACCGTAAATCTTGGAATAAAGCCTTGACGTTAAACCTGAGATAGTCCCCGACAAGAGAATGTACTATGTACCAACCCATCTCGACTCAATCAAGATAGCTGAAAGATTCTATTCAAAGTAACTCGCGCACAAGTGAATAGTACAGTAAAAGGCAACCTCTGTGACTTGTCTGCGATTTGAGTGATGTGAATGCGCCATTCGCCTGAGGCGAAGGACTGATATGCCGTTACTGAGTTCCACTCTTGCCTTGAGGCGAAGACGGCTTGACAATTCGTACATACTTAGCGACTTGGAAGTCTCCACGGCTTTTAATATCTGGTTACTGTGTGGTAATGTTCCTGTGTGAATAATGTACACACTGTGTATTTTCATTTATTTAGTGTAACTGCCGCAAATTGTGATTAATGAGTTTTGTGTTATGTTGTGTTTAATTTGCAGAGATGAATGAAAACGGATGTTAATCTTCTTGTGTAAGTAATATGAGTTTTTGCGGAATTTTTTGTGTTTCCTCATTGCTCGTGAAGTTTATACCTACTACGTAGCTTTTAGTGTGGCGTTTTTATAACTCTAATTAAAGAAATGGAATCGGAGAAAAGAACGACTTGTAGGCATAAGTTCAATGTTTATTTGTATGTAGACACATATTCTAGACGACCTCTTAATCGCTCACGATTTCAATAGAAGCAATCGATTAAAAATCAAAACAAGTGACAGCGAATAAACTATAAAGAAATATCGAATAATTATGCAAACATCCCCGCATCTTCAGACATTTGCATTCCTTGTAGATTTATACGACAGAAAGACATCATTACTCACTTAAAAAAACTGGGGATGACAGTAAAAAATGAAAAAGGAAAGACAGCTCTTTGTTAAAAACGTTTTATATTTCGGTGGAAAATATTGAAAACAACCCGAGGCGTATACTTTGCTGGTATAATTAAACTTTCACAAATAAGCTGTCACAGAAATGGAAAAATATATTTCGATGGTAACATTTTTAAAATACTCCGGGTGGATTTGTTTCAGCGGAATCACTTAATAATGCGAAGGCGGGAGTGGTAAGCCCGCAGCCACACTGGGTACATTCAGTCGGCTACTGGGGAGGGTCGGCATCGCGGGATGTCCCTTCACAGCTTCATCCCGAAAAAACGTGAGATCGCCGGATCTTTATGTACTGTTTGCGAATCCGACCGTCGATGTTTCAACCCTTCAAGGCTTCAGTACCTATAATATAAAAAGTTATTTCGCGTTCCGTCCCGACAATTTTTCATGCTTAGGGTCGACGGCGGAAAATACGTATTAGCCTCCACCAGCTATTTCGTATTATGTTTCTATTTTACAAGATTTCATTGGAAAACGGTACAATACCTTGCCTTATGTTGCGTACACGTGTCGACTTTGGGGCTTCGTAATGAGAAATCCGATAGAAATAGGCGTTGGTGTACTAGAAACGATTTACTTTTGCTGAGATATTACGGCTTTAATTAATGAAGGTGACAAATTAGATTGTCTGATTATTATTACTGCGAATATCCCCATTTAAGAAATAAGTTATGTTAGTCCGAGTCTAATATATTGAAAATAATGAAGCGTGAATAGACCTAAAGTTATGAACGTGAGTACATTGCGATAAATCAATTTGATGAACGTTGTCATCGTTTCGGATGATAGCTAAAAAGAATATAAGTTTTTAAGCTGACATGGTCACAATCATTTGAATTGGAAAGTGGATACAGTGAGCATCGTCTGTCGTGAACAATGTCGAGTAACTAGTCGACGAGTTCTGGTGGTAGCGGCATCGTGCATGAAAAACGAGTGAGGAAGAGGGTAGACAGATATGTCAGTTCGTAAATAACACCCACCCGTAAAGACTTAAGTTCTCGTGATCATGGCGCTTGTAACCGAAATATCGAGCTCTCAACCAAAATCAAAATATACATGGTAAATATCCCGAAACAAATATTAATTCTAGCTAAAAATAAATTGTGTGGCAAACGGTGCGTAAATCGAAGCATCATCATTACTTACGTTTGGTATCGACAATTTAATTTATTGAGAAACGGCGGCTGCCTTGCTTTTGTCTCTCATAGATTGATACCATTACAAGAGGGAATAACGGTCTACCATTCCCTTTTGTAAGCACATTCCCAAATTGAAAGGAACGCGGTGTTCAATACTGAAAATCAGAGCTTTGGTTATACGTAATCTATTTGTGTACCTGAGGGATTTACTCAGAATACGTCAGCTGAATTTTGTGTTAAAAGCAGTCAATTATATCGTTTACGCCACGATTAAACTCCCACATAATTAACATTACGAGTTGGTACACCACAACTTGACCGCTGCTTGTGACGTTTTGATAACTTGAACTAAAATTAGCTGCGAAATGTTGTTTATGATAAAACACGCTAGAGCAAGGATGTTGCCAGAATTATCTACGTAACCTAATGTTATTTACACATACAAATATAGCAATTCATAGAGCGTAGGTGTAGGAGAAAATACACCGAAAACGTGAGGTCGGGAGGATGTGTTCCGGAATTTTCCGACAAATGATCGGTCCCACTCGGAAAGTTTCAAATTACGGTTGGTCCAACGCTTTGCTTTTAGTTCGCTGAAATATTATACGCAATCACTCGTTTGAATCCTAAATTACTTTTGTAATTAAAATTCCCAGTAAAATGTCTAGAGCAGCTACTCCAATTTAAAATTGACGGATATGAGAGTTCAATGAGCAAAAGTTGAAGCAGATTGTTGGAATTGGAGAGCTGGAAAAATCCGGTTGCAGTTGGTAAAGTCTTAAATTCGCTGACGAGGCGAGCGGTGGGCGGTGAGTTCGCGCAGAGCTCGCCGCTCGCAGACCCTGACAGCCTGATTACAAAGTTTCAACAGAATGATGCCGAGAAAGATTTTTTAATGAATATTAATTCCTTTCAAGTAAAACAAAGTTTGTTCTCGGCGCGGATCGGTAATTGCTTCGTTTTTCGTTTTCGTTGAAATTCTTAATCTCCTCCCGTTGTCGAAATGCTAATACAGCTGAATTGATTTTCGCACTCTGAGCCTTTGTTTTGATTGATGGAATCCGGCTATATTATATACCTGTCCGGGGTAACAATGAACTTTCCGGTGTTCAATAGCATCGATGCTTGTGAACGTAATTTCCATGCTTCCGTTTCGTGAAGCCCGAAACTTGTTTGATGAAAACGCCTCAAGTTTATATCTATCTATTAAAAATACAAAACATGATACCGTAACATAATTGAGAGGGAAAAACAGGATAAAGTAACTAGCTTGAGGGCAGAGGGGAACACAGTCATGTTGTTGAATATTTTTTGGTTTATGTTTGTAAAAAGGTTTTCGCAATTTGTATAAGTCGTTACAACCTACGCTGCTTTGTTTTGTTTAAGAAAATAAAGCGAAAAACAAAATATAATTCATTCTTCTTGACAATTGGCTTTCTTTTAACCTGCACTAATGTACATATACTTGTATACTAGCTACTACATGACATAGCATATTCTACAAGTCGCTTCATATACGATATAAATACTTTATTTAATCCGCCGCCGCTGGGCGTAGAAGCGTGATTGAACTAACTTTTTACATTAACAACGGAATGGGAACTGGATTAACTTTGAAATACAAAAATTCGTTTCATTAGCTGTACACTTCTAGCTTCAATTTAAGTAGAGAATGATGAGAGCAATGGTGGCTCAGTAGTAACGGCCCCGACTTACGTGTGGTCGTGTGTTCGAACCCAGGTAGGCAGAAACTTTGTGTAAATTATTTCATCATCACTGCTCTAAAATAAAAACAGTGAAGGAAAACATCGTGAGGAAACAAACCGGTATGTCCTAGAATCAAAAATTCGAAGACATGTGACATCCATCAACCCGCACAGGACCCGCGAGTTGGATTAAGGCCCATTCCCTCTCACAGAGAGAGGAGGCCTATGTCCCAGCAGTAGAAAGTTAAAAAGATGATGATGAAGTAGAGAAATTAATCTACTTAATAAATTTCTGCAAATCGTTCATTGCCTGACATACAACGAAATAATATGGGTTTAGGCTCAATGAAATTTGTACAATACTTTCTTATATAAAGAAGGTGCACCAATAATGGAGTTTCTTTAGTGGTTCACCTTTTATTGTCTATAGGGGACAAAGTCAGATGAAAGTTTATATGGAAGTCCACCATTTTTATCTACGAGAAATCCTGGGTACAGGGCTTGTATTCTAGAAAGTCAGAAACCATTAAGTTTCTAGTTTATACAAAGCTTGAAACTTAATGGGTCCTGGCCTTATGAGACTGTACCTAAGTACGTATGTTTGTAGGTAGGTACAGGGATTCTGTGAGGCCTCTGGTCCATGTGTTACAGTTGGCATGGTGCCTAATGTCTGATGGCGGGATGAACATGGAAAGGTACAGACCTCGTAATGGATCGTTCATCTTGCGTCTGTGTACTTTCGTTTCCACACATTCATGTAATTTTATTTGGTACAGACTATACAGCCTGACTTTTAATTCATTGGTAATTTTTTTTAAGTGGTGAAAGAATATAAACCACATTTACAATGGGATAAACTCTCACATACATTGACGTAATACATTCTACCGATAGACAAGAACATTCATGCATAAAAATGTTCAAACGCTGGTGAGTTAGAACTAAAGTTCGCTGCTGCGCTAAAATATGTGTGTTGTCTAATCAAAATATTAAAACATGCAGCGCTAGATCGCTCATAGAGTTTTGTTCATGACGCTTAAGCGTTTCGTTCAACATAGTGTAAAGTAAGGTAAGTAAGTGTGTGTTCGGATCGCACAAATATAGTGCGTAGTACATATATAGCGATGCTCATATAAGAAGAAACATTTACTGTTTAGTATCTTCACCGTGGCCGAAGTTCGGTCTGGAGGACTATATCATTTGATCTCGCTCTGGGAAACAGCTGTATATTTTTCACGATTTCAGGGTTGTTCCGATAGTAAATGTTGTTAATTTTCATAAATATTTGCGATCCCTAAGGATTTCCTGTAAAAATTCACTCTGCATGTACTCATTTTTATCATCTTGTACCTGTGCATATTACGTACCAGAAATTGAAATAATATCTTAACAATCTCCGTAGACTACAAATTCAAGGCATTAAAAATAATACTTAGCTTCCCCCTAACTCCCTCTTTGATTGCAGCCCGGCTTTCTTTTAAAAGAAGAAGGTGTAAAAAGAAATGTTAAGATATTAGGGTGGTTTAACTCCTCTTAATTAGGTGCTCAGTATTTTCCCTATCATTTATATTCTTAAATACTCTGAGATTTGTCAGTTGTCAGATAAAAATCCGGAAAATTTCGCTAACCGAGGATTTCATACCTTGGTAGTTAAAAGTATTTTTTTCCATTTTCAGAGAGCCATTTTTATGGATCAGATATATTTGAAAACAAGCTAAAAGCTAATCCACAGTCCGCACAAATAGAAATAAAAACGCTTTTAGAGTTGTGTGAAAAAAGCTCTCACATACACTGAAATTAGCATCTGTGACAGGCAAACGATTTCACACCACAAGGGTTCATTTTGCTATTTTGGCACGGAACCCTACAACGTACCAACCCACCCACCTACGTTTGTTCTTACAAGAATCGTAATTAAGGTATTCTTTGAAGCTCAGATAGCCAAAGGCGGAATATGTTATCTTGAATTTCAAACCGTTACAACGTTGAAAGGAAGATTTGTAGGTAAAGGTCGGAAAAAGAACAGCTAGTTACAGAGCGAACAAAGCCATTGATTTAGGCAACAAAAACATCAAAGAGTAACAACTGAAAAAGGCTACTACTGAAAAGAGGGAGGCTGGCTACTATAATCACATACTGCCTTTAGTAAAACCGGCTAGAAACTAGATACGGAGAAAAAAGGACTATATCGTGTGGAGGACATAGAAAAAGGCGAGTCTGAGAAATGAGTGAAAATTTGTTGATTATCCATGAGACATATTACGAAGTTTGGTAAGAAGGTAAGTATCTCTCTCTCTTGGTCAGTCCCTCATGTCTGAAAATCGTGGTTAGCATCAGGGTTGCATCTGGAGCGGATAATCTGCCTCCACCGGTTTCTGTCCAGCGCGTTCTTTACGAGCGTTTAGTATTTGGAGGACGACGAGTCTTTGACTTGATCGGTCCATCTTGTTCGTGAACGACTACGTGATCTCTTGCCTTCGTTGTGAAGAAGGTGAGTAGTCAGGCGAGAATGGAAAAGTAAATAGTGTTGCGCTGACCCCAAGTAACATAGGACGAGGTTAGAAAGATGATGTACATGTGAATTAGATTACGAATCCGAATAAAGATGACACTTCAAATACAACATCTCTCAACGACTCAAACGAAATCTTTATTATAAACACAAAACCAACCACCATTATAAAAATGTCGCCAAGATAAAAAGTGTTCATTACAGCGTCCACTAAGATTAAATCAACGTAGTGATATAAAACTTGGCTGAGATAAGATTCCTATTGTGATCGAGATGAAAGCGCGGGAGTGCTAGCCCACAATGGCCGCCATGCTGTTCCATAGCGCGTACACAATGGAGACCACATCTCTCATTTCTGAAAACAACGGATTCAAACACTTTTATTGTGCGATAAATTGGAACAGATGGAAATACGGGACCATAATGAAGTTGACGTAAGGCTCATTTTCCGTTGCATTGTCCTTCGCCGATCAGGTTTTGTGGCTTGTGAATAAACCTTAAATGTATTGAATTGTGATGATAATGCAGCTCGGTGTTTTGAGATAAAATATTGTTGCATTGAATGAGATGGTATCGTCATTGTTTTTGCGCGATGAGATTAAAATACACCGATGTTTGAATTAAATCAATAAACAGTGACATACTTTGATATCATTCCGGAACGATTTCAGACGGTTTAATAGATATGCTATATTAAAAGTTATTACATGATCGAAGAGACAAATAGGCAATAATAACCAAAAATAACGAAATTGATACATAATTCCCGAAGTCTGACATACACGTGTAACAGAAAGCTATTATATATTATTCCCTACTACAAGTATTTTTATTGTATTTGCCACTTCACCGAAAACGTACTCTATTCAGCCAATAAGGCACGTCTACACTCAACAACACCAACAAGACATTTTTATACAACAAAGGGGCAGACCTTTATATCAAAGCGAGAAAATAATAATACGAGCTGAGAGGCGGACGTAGCGAATCAGTCGCGAATCTACTAATGCGTACATCCTCGAAGTAAAAGATTCTGATCCCGAATCAAAGAGGTTAAAGGAGCTGACAAATCCGCGAGGTAACGGTAACAACACCAAATACGGAATGCATAACAAGGACTTCCGTTATATCTGCGTAATCTACACTAATGTTCCGTGATTCTTGCTCATCAATACCCTGCTAATGTGAAATATTTTTAGGTCCACAATAGGAGTAATAAAAGCTGCCTCGTCTCAATGGATTAACACAGATTTAGAAATGATTTCCATAGCGTTATACGGATTGACCAAGTTTAGTATCACGTTACAACGGATCGAAAAGGTTTTGGAAATTGTTCGGCTTCCCGTTCCCCGCTATTTACAGAAAACGAAGCCCTACACAAATATTTACGTACATTTTTATTAGAGCCTTGATTAGGTGTAAAGAAGAATATATAGTGCCATAAATGTTTCGCTCGAACAAAAAGCTTTCCGGGATTATTTGAAGTTACGATAGGATGTAAAAAATAAAAGCAAACTGGAGCTCGACGAAAGGCACGTGTGAAATCTTTATTTTTCTAACTCGCCGCGAATCGAAATTTGCAAAAATGCCGGCTGGCCGAAAATGGGATCTCGCCGCTTCCCACACAGCGTTTTGCAAAGGAAAAAGAAATAAAAGCGAGTGTAGCCCGACTGACTCATAAAAATTGTAGTAGTCGTGGCCTACGGACGCCACGGGAAATGTCGGAAAATGGGGACAGTCTCCGAGATACGCCAAACGCCGCACTAGTGCTCCATTGAAATCACTCTCTCTTATAATAAAACAAGGACGACCCATAATAATTTTTGACTCACGAGAAATTGACATGGTCGTGCCGAGAAATTCGAAATGTTCGCCAAATTGTTTGATGTCATGTTTCCTTTGAGTCTTTGTGTTAACGTGAAATATTGCTTAAATATTTATTTTCCTGACGAAGTTATCTGAGGCAGACATAGTAGCGTTATGGAGCACTAGTGGGAGGTTTTGGTTTCAATAATTAAGTAAACATTTTGTATCTAGTAGTTACGTTACGATTCATGGCGGTGCTCGGGAATTTACATAAATCTGTATATCATTAAAATGGTAGATGCGGATAACTAGTTAATAATAAATACATTTACGTATTCCACTGGAGGATTAGGTGGGAAGCGGATTTTGGTCTCAGTGAATAATTCCATACTTGGAGGTGGAATATATTCATTCCTTAGGTCGCCTTGGGTGGTGGTATTACCAACTTATATAGGTTAGGTCTAAATACCATACAATTACTTCAAAGCCGTTTGGTAACTGACATGGATGGAAACTGTGACTTCCTTTTATACAAAATACTTTGAAATGTTGTACTTGAAAATTATAAGAAGCTTCCTGAACGTTTTTTAATTACCCACGCACCAAAAAGCGAATAAAAAGGAAATGCGACATCAAACGTTCGCCAGTAATTAAAATGCGTCTCCCAAGAATCTTAGTCGGCGTCAAGATGAACAAATAACTTGATTTCTATTCATAATGAAGTCAATAAATAATTAAGTTACGAAGGACAGAGGCGCCTAAATTAAGTGTGAAATTAGATTTCAACTAGAAGTTGTAATTGTAAGCTCAAGACAAAGATATTAAACAGAGGAATATAGTGGGGAAACGATATTGAAACTTTTTAATCATGGTTTAAGGTAGAATTTTGCAGTCATCTTTTGTGATACTGGATTATTACCTAGATGCATGTATTCACCGGAGGGTTAGGCAGAGGTCAGAGGTTCAACTAAAGTACCTACTTCCACCATCCACATTTCGCCAGATATTTTCAAGTTTTTTATAGGGGTGTATGGAATATTGCCTTTAAGACGTAGATACCCCTGAGTAGCTGATTTTAAAATGAGAATCACGTCTAAACGGCTAGTCATAATTATTTGGAAAAATATATGTTAAATTTTACAACTTTTATTATAATTTGATCCAAGAAAATTTTGAATTTATACAAATTAATAGTATGTATGTATTTATTAATTATTAGTAGTATAGTTATGTCAACAATCGCACGAAAACCACCGGGCGTATTTTAATGAAATTTTCACCACCTCAAAGACAATATAAATATCTACATTTTGATCTAAGTTTTTTTTTTAAAGTCATAGAATAATAAGGAAAGTACAAAAACTAATGGATTTTGGGTCGCGCGTGTGTTAAACGGGTGATGTTGAACGTTTTGTTCCCTCAAGGTCATTGGCGACTATCATCGTCTTAATTATACTTGCATCTATTCTTAAACCAATGATTTCTGAGGATTCGAAAATCTGATATTCTAGCTTCCTTTCTTCATAAACCAAGACAATGATTTCGTTTGTTTCAACGTATAAGATTTAATGAGCCCTTCCGTCTTTCAGGGCCGTATAACTAAGAGAGTAGGTATGTCATCACGTTTTGTCTGAAACGTCCTTGAGGGGAAAGGATTTTGTTTATCATGCAAATAAGCAGTTTAAACGTTTATAAGAGGATCCCTGGAGGCTTTGTACGCTGATACAATGTACCTACTGGCGTAAAATTAAATTGTTCATTGCTAAACAGTGTCTTTGTAAGTTGCTATTTTGTTTCGTACTTTGTGGGCAGGGAAGTTAAATGAACTTCCTTATATCCTACTTCCCTACTAATATTATAGGTATGTCTTTGAATGTTTGTTAATCAATCGAGACTCAACGGTTGAACGGGTTTGGATGAGATTTAGAGCACTGATCATTTATGTAAAGTTTTGTCGTTTTCTGTGATAAATAAACTTTACTTTCTGTTCTTCTTTTCTCTGTTAGATTTTTTAGATTTACCTGGATTAGCACAGGATTTTTCTTGGCCATTTTTCATATCAGTGGTAAGTTTTCGTAGCATTATTATTGACTTTCAGTCGGGTGTAGCCGCATCTTCCTGCCCTTATCCCACGTTTTCTTCTTCCATACCATCCTGTCCCCTGTCACGCTATTACCGACTCCCCTTTCTTTCATATCACTCCTCATACAGTCCATCCATCTGGATGTAGCTGCTGGTAAATGGTAGTAAATAATAAATGGTATTTATACGCCTATTTCCAGCTGTGATCTTTACTGTCAATACAGATAGACGTGTAGTTTTAAAAAGTAGGTTTACTTTTGCTTTTACAGAGACCTTTTACAGTGTACAAGCAAGCAAGTAAATTTTCTTTTGCTTTTACAGAGATCTATTTACAGTGTGCCTTCTTCGAAGAAATGGCTTACGTTAGCAACCCACAAACGTTATTACTCACTTTCAGAAAACTCGTGAGAAAATGCGGATAAATAGGTAATTAGTTGCGTAATAAGATGGCTGGAGAATTAATGACGGCCCTTGACCGACGACTTGGGTTGTGGGCTATTGGTTGCCGCTTCCATCAGGGCTGCTACCCCTAGATTTATAACTCTGGCCTCATTACATCCCTAATTATGTTTACGGGTCGTTTTTATTCGGGCTCGAAGATTCGGGAAGGCAATTGATGTTGAAGTTTCTGGTAAAGTTGTTTATAAGGGTTGGTGTTTTAAATGTGGTACTAATAGGCTTGGAGTGGAGTTAGTCCTTTTTGACCGCACGAATTTTCTAAACTTTTATTTTTCTGGATGTAATATATTTCCTCTTCTTTAGTAAGTACAATACTGGGCATGGATATTGTTTAAAATTACTATGGCTGTGTTTATAATGATACCTCGTTTCCATCTACTTGCAGTATTTAAGAAAGCTTATAAATTAAAGAGTGTCAAGTGTTAACAGGATGAAATGGAAGAAAAAGGTGTTACTCGGTCATCATATCAGCCGAAAGACGTCCACTGCTGGACAAAGGCCTCCCTCAAGCGTCGCCACATTGACCAGCCCCATGCGTCACACATCCAGCGCATTTCTGCAACCTTCACCAGGTCATCAGTCCAACTGGTGGTAGGCCTTCCAACGCAACGCCTTCCGGTTCGCGGTCACCACTCCAGAACTTTTCTGCCCCATCGGCCATCCGTTCTGTGAGCAATGTGCACTTAAGTTTGGCAATTCTTCGGGCTATATCGGTAACCCTGGTTCTCTTGCAGATCTCTACATTTCTGATTCGATCACGCAAGGAAACGCCGAGCATAGCCCTCTCCATTGCCCTTTTGGTGACTGCAAGCCTTCTGATGAGGTGCATTGTGAGCGAACACGTCTTAAAACCATAGGTTATCACTGGCAACACAAACTGGTCATAGACGTTTTACGGGGTAAGCACCCCAAATTACATAGTACAAGGGGAGGAATATGATGATAGACAAACATCCACCAGCTTCCATAGCTACAGCGGATAACTTATAAGAGCTATTTAAACTTTGTTTATTAGGTGCTTTGAAAGAAGAGAGAGAGTACATCGAGAGATTAATAATGGTGCTATAAACTCCTTTACCTATTCAGTAATTACGTTAAATGGATAAAATTTCGCCAAGCGCTGATGCAAATAATTAATTTCTGGGCTGAAACATTCTATCAGGGAAGTTTTTAAATTAAAGCCTTTTTAAATCAAACCGTTGTGGTTTATCTAGTACATTGTGATTAAATTGTGGCCTTTTAGATCAAACCGTTGTGATTTATCTAGTACATTGTGATTAAATTGGGGTCTTTTTAGATCAAACCGTTGTGGTTTATCTAGTACATTGTGATTAAATTGTGACCTTTTTAGATCAAACCGTTATGGTTTATCTAGTACATTGTGATTAAATTGGGGTCTTTTTAGATCAAACCGTTGTGGTTTATCTAGTACATTGTGATTAAATTGTGACCTTTTTAGATCAAACCGTTATGGTTTATCTAGTACATTGTGATTAAATTGGGGCCTTTTTAGATCTAACCGTTGTGGTTTATCTAGTACATTGTGATCTGTGACGTATATTAATTTACTTTTTTTTATTTCAGTTTTGGAATATATTTTTTTGGGTTGGTAAATCATCCAATGACTTTTCCCGTGAAGCGGGAGGGGGTGTCAGACTTTACTGACTAAAACCCACCCGTGTTCCTTCAGTTGCTTATGCCAGGGCCGCGGTTACTCTCTTTCAAATTTATCCGCGACCCTGTGGTCAACACTGGTCTGATGCTGTAACCAAGTGTCCGATGGCCGATGTCAGCGATGGCTATGGTCAAAATGTAAGGGATTGATCACGGGACATTTCAATAGTCCTTGACATGCCCAGTTTTGGACTTTTCGTGTCTCTTTTGTAGTCTTTCAGACCAAATTAAGGCCACGGCGGCCAATCTCAGTGGAGACTAGCCATTGGCGTGGGAGATAGTATAGTGTACAAGTGTGTGTGCAAACGCAGGTGCACTCTCTGTTCTCTCTCTCTCTCTAGTCCGAGAGGACCCCAATTCAACATGAAGAGATAGATCAGAGCCAAGTTGGCAATCTACAATCGATAACGCTAGTAGAAAACGAATCAATGTATGGGAAAATCAGATGTGTCAATTTACAAACGTTTCGTATCGAATCTCTTTCTAAAATCGTTAACGCCTTCTATTTGTATCGTCTGACCTCGTGACTTATTGTTCAGATGTGTCATTCCCATACATTGATTCGTTTTCTACTAGCGTTATCGATTGTTGATTGTCAACTTGATTACAAGTGCAGGCGACCAACGGCTTGACGTACTTTTCGAGGTACGGGGGTTTCACACCGCCAACTTCCAATCTGATCTCCAGGCTGCCACTGAGAAATGTCTAATAATGGAAAAATCCAATTAAAATTGCCCGACCTGGGAATCGAACCCGGGACCAAACGCTCAGCAGTCGCACTTGCAACCGCGAGACCAACGACGCAAATTCGTAATACATGATCAAGCTTATTTTCAGTACACTTCTATTGCTGAATATAATAAAAAATACCTGTACTGAGTTACATTGAGTTTGAATATGTTGGTAAGTACTTCACATCTAGACTTGAACTTATTACGTCTGACTCGAGCGCTCCGAAAATGGCTGCCATTTTACCTGAAACAAAATGAAATTACCTTTTTGAGTATAAAATAAAGTAAGTAGAAAACTGACTAAAGAAGTATTTGTGTAAAACATTTTTCCATTACTGTACACTAATACTAAGTTTACACCTAAATAGATTGTACAAGACGAAAGCACCGAGCCACCGCTTACATACTTTGTAACGAAAACTTAAAAAACGGTAAGTGAATAAGGTGCTTTACTAACAAACATGACATATCCTTATTATTTTTAGTGCGGCTACAAGCAGTAGAAGAAAATTTCTTCTTTTAAAATTCATGGTGACTTTTTATTTACTGCCAATCTTTCAAGGGGTGAAAGTACTGATAAATATTTAACCAGCTTTTTCTATGGCATCAACGTTCAGTAGGTACAGACATATATGTTCGCATCTCTACAAAATGTACCTACTGCAAAGCTGCATTTTTTCGCGAGTTTCAGAAAGACGAACGTCTTTACCAATGAAGTCCACCACTGGATGCTTCTTTGGAACCAGTCTTGTGCTTGCTAATGTATGTATACATATACGTGGGACACTCAGAAAGTTTTGCGAAACTAAAAAAAATTGTTCTATACGTACATATATTTTTATTAAATCTTTTCAAAGTACTTTCCACCAGCCTCTATACAAAGATTCATGCGCCTAAACCAGTTTTCAAAACACTTTTTCCAGTCCGCCGCAGACACCTCGTTTACAGCCTGCTCGAACGCAGCCAGCGCATCTTCCGGCGACGAAAATTGTATCCCTTTGAGCTGATTTTTTATTTTTGGGAATAAAAAGAAGTCACACGGTGCTAGATCAGGGCTGTAAGGAGGGTGACCCAGGAGTTTGACTGGCGTGCTGTCCAGGAAGTCCCTCGTTTTGAGTGCGGTGTGCGCAGGTGCATTGTCGTGGTGGAGCAGTAGCCCGCGGAGCCCTGTGTTTGGTCGCTTGTTGCTTATAACAGAGAAAACTTCTGGCAAACATTTGGTAGTATACCATTCGGCATTAATGCTTCTTTGATCCCGTAAGGGAATTGATACCAAGTGGCCAGTCAAATTAAAAAAGCTAGCGATCAAAATCTTACCCCCGCTTCTAGATCGCTTCACTTTGGTAGGCGTTGGCTCATTTTGAAACACCCAAACAGTCGACTGGCGCTTGGTTTCTGGGTCGTATTGATAAATCCAGGACTCATCACCTGTAACGATGTCGTAAACACGCCGAGACGAGCCTGCTTCAAATTTGTTAAGCATATCACGGCACCATTCCACCCGGGCCTGCTTCTGAGCATCGGTGAGGTTGTGCGGCACCCAGCGTGATACTATCCTCCTCACGCGAAGATGGCTGTGTAGAATCTCGTGAACGCTTCCCGATCCAATCTTCAATATGTGTTGAATCTCCTGATATGTAATTCGCCTATTGTCTTGGATTAAATTTTTCACTGCTAGCACGTTTTCTTCGGTAACAGCCGTCAAAGGGCGACCGCTTCTTTCGTCATCCCCCAAAGTTGGTCGACCGCGCTTGAATTCGTTATACCAACGATACACGGTTGCCTTGGAAGGGCCTTCATCCATGAATGCCATTTGAAGTCTATCGTACGATTCATCCGGTTTCAGGCGACACTTGAAATCGTATAAAATCATAGCTCTAAAATGTTCCCGGCGCGGATCCATATTTCAGTGAGACACAATACTTTGAATTAACTCGCAAAAAATGTGGAGGGAAATTTTGAAATTGGAACTTACTTATTTTTACTTATAAATAATCATATTTTCGAAAAACATTATAACTGGCCAGTCTCCCATATATAAAAACTTTTTTTCGCAATACTTTCTGAGGGGCCTGGTATGTTCATCTTTCAATTGTTATCGGTGTTGAGAGCCTATAAATAAAATTATTATTAAAAAAAAAAACAACCAAGCTTTTTTCGTATTCATCTCAGCAAACCCTTTCATTTGCTACCAATGTTATGGCAGTGCACCAAAAAAATTGGATTGAAAACAAGTAAAATTTCAAAATTTCAAAAACCCCCGACCCATTTATCTTGCGAAAACACCGCGATTTAAACAGTAAAACGCTCATAACCTTTGAACGGCTGAACCGATTTTATTCAAACATAGCTAAGAACACTCTCGACAAAATCACCTTTCAATAAAAAAAAACTAAATCAAAATCGGTTCATCCGTTTATGCGCTATGATGCCACAGACAGACCCACAGATACACAGCAACACACGTGAACTTATAACACCCCTCTTTTTCCGGCGCGGGTTAATGATGTCACTTAGCTAACCATGCATTGTCATCCAAACTAAACGTGTATGCAAAATATCATTTTAATCGGTTGAGGATAACTGCTTTAAAATTCAGAAAATACACACCCTGATTATTCTGTACATATTTGACAGATACCAGTTTCATCTAGATATTTCGTTAGATTGCAGGTATTATTATTACTGCATGTACCGGTACCTACAGATAATTCAATAAATTGTCCATTACTATATTGAAGTTTATCAGGTAGGTACAGATATCTATGGTATGCCCACGAAGAAATATCGTCACATTTGAAAGACATGGTAGACAGAATGCTTTCAGATTCTCGATTTTCTTTGATGTCCTTATGAATAAGTCCTTCATGCTATCAGATGAAATGTAGGTCACATTTCTCTGCCCTTGTCTTGTGTGAGATGGGTTGTGTTTTATTATCACGTTTGTACATTACCTATTTTAGTTAGAAAGGTAAGGCTTAATAGAATATAGCTTAATAGCTTATAGAATATAGTATTTTTGTAAGACCTTCATTTGAGAAAGGTCTCGAAGTCCTAATTGACATACTGATTGAAAGACACTCTACATGGTAAGGGCAAAGATTTTTGCTTGTGTTTTCCTGCTTAACTATTGATGGTTTTAGTACATATTTTGATGATGGTTTTAGTTCTAATTCATATATACTTTCTTAGTTTACCTTGGACATCACAGGCAACGGTGAAGGAAAATATCGTGAGGAAACCTGGACTTATTTAGTTAATGTAAGTCTGAAATAGCCCAGTCAGAGGCCTAAGGGGTTCCCAGAGGCGGCGTAATTAACTCTGATACCAGAGGTTGCCATATCCTCACACGTAAAGAATGAAATAAGGGTTACAACAGTGTTCGAAACTCTTTTTGGAGAATATCGGCTTGATTTAGACAGTCGGCTTTATCTACGTACTTATCAATCTTGCTAACATCAATCATCATCTCATTGACATCGATGTGGACGAATTTTTTGATGTGAGCCCTTTTGCCTCGCCCCTTTGTATTGATCAACCGTTTAATGTTCCCACTGCTGGGACACAGGCCTCCTGTCTGTGAGAGGAGATGGGCCGTAATCCACCACGCGGGCCCAGTGCGGGTTGGTCTTTGAATTTTTGGTTCTAGCACATGCCGGTTTCCTCACGATGTTTTCCTTCACCGTTTTGACAGCAGTGGTGATGATACAATTTAGGCAAAGGGTTTGAACCCACAACCTACAACTTGTAAGTCGCGGTCGGTACCACTTGGCCAACACTGCTCCTCCACGAAACCACAAACCTATATACAAAGGGGCAGTCCCTTTGTATATAGTTTTGATATGTTATTAGCCTTATGTATACATTAAAATTAAATACATTTAAAAAGAAACAGCAGTTTAAAAATCTTGCTGAATCACTAATCTTTTCGCTAAGGCATAATATGAGTATATAGCCGAATAGATCGTGCCAACACGAGACTAGAAGAAAAATCACCTCCTTTAATACTTTTTATAATTTACGGCACTTCTCTGCAATGTCTTAAAGTTTACTTTCCAAAAGTTCTAACTGCAGATATACGAGTAGGGAGCGAAGACTACGATAAAATTTATATCGCGACTGCCAGACTGGCGGCCATTTTTTACTTCCCTAAAACGTAAACACCGTGCCCGCGGCTTTTTGGTAAATAATTAATCTTGGAGCTTATCGCATTAGCCACCCCCACGTCCGAACTATTACAAGGTGGTGTAGCGCGTAGGTGCGTGCACAAGGGCCAGTCCACAGATTTATGCGCCACTAACATGCCCAAAAATAATTGGATCGCGACCGAAAAATAAATTGCCGCGGACCCCTCCCTACCCACTAGAAATAACTCCAACAATTTGTTATTGAGGATCCCTGAATTACAAGGTATCGTGGCCTTCCTTGCGATATTTAATAACGTTTTTGGGTGATCAAATAAAGTATACTTCGGTAAAGTGGATGGAAGTTTGCAATATCGTCGTGATTATCGGAGAAATATGGAAGTGGAGGTAGACGGTGGGTGGTGGAATTCATAAAATATACCTAAGCTTTTTTCTATTAATCCGACGAGTTACTTTTTGCCCTTCGTCTTGTCAATGTAGGTATGTTCTGTCTCTTCGATTCTCAACTTGCTTCATAAATCGATATGCTACCAATCTTTACAGAGCGTTCGGAATATATAATACCTAAATCCGAATAACTTTGAAGTTCATCTTATTACCTGAATGTTTAGTTATATGTTTTCACTAGCTTCTGCTAGTAGCTTCGCCCGCGTGAAAATTGTTTTCTTATCCCAAGGGAACATTACACCAGGATGAAAAGTATGTGCTATTTCAGACTATTTTATCTCTGCGCCAAATTTTATCCAGATCTGTAAAGCCGTTTTAGCGTGATTGAGTAACATAAACATACACAAATCTATCCAAACTTTCGCATTCATAATATTAGTAAGATGCTAACTTCCGCCAGCGGCTACACCCGCGTGAATGTCAAAAAGTATCCCCAAGGGAACATATTCCCGGGATAAAAGTATCCTTTGTGCTATTCCAGACTTTAATCTATATCTGTGTCAAATTGCATCCAAATCCGTCCAGCCGTTTAAGCCTGATCAAGTAACAAATATACAAGTAACACACTCACAAACTTTCGCCTTTATAATATTACGTGTGATGATATATACTTTATTATTATATAGTGTGATACATAGTAGTCACATTGCTATCCAATATATACCTATATAAGAGTAATCTCTTTGGCTCCTATTCTTAGCACCAGCCTTCGACGAAGGTACGAACGACATCTCGTATACACAAAATACCTTTTCTGAACAGTATTAGTGAAGCGAAATTGGCAATAAATAATTCAGATCCATGTTTGTCCTTCAATCCATTTGTCTGTCACAGCGGATTACCGTTGAAAAGGACTAAGCTACCGACACACTCATGTAGCCAGTAACTCAGCCATCCATGCTATTATACTCAGGTATTAATATGGATAATGGCAATCGTAAAAAGTGGTGACAGGAAAATAGGGAGGGGAAAGCTATCCAATTAATAAATTCGCAGTGCTCTCCGCTGAAGCTAAAGTGAGCGCTGAATAAAGCAGAGTACGCATAAATCCAAAATTGTAATACAATTTACATTGGCGCTATAATCAAGCGCTTCACAATGCATACGCTTGCAATTGGTATCACACAATCCAATTTAGCTAAAAGCTGATACAGTCCGACAACATTTCATAGGAGTTTCGTGTGTGGTTTTATTTATATTTGCGGGGTTGCCATCTATTTCAATATCCTCAGTTAGTTTATTCAGAGCGACAATATGAATGACGGAGTGAAGTGCATCTGGCTTTTATAAAAAAAAACATTACTAATAGTAATTGTGACTGATATTTCTTCTTTTGATATAGCTTCTTTTATTAGGTGACAAAAACCCAAGCAAAGATAGCATCCATTCTAGTACCCTAACCTAATCATTTTCGCTTCACGATACCCCAAATTGAATATAAACTCAAGCAACATGCTCACACGTACCGTATGCAAATAATCAGTTAATTCATCGAGACGCCTTTATTGCGTCATATCGGACGTTATTCGAGAGGGTCTCTCCTCAGTCCGGAGCTTTATGGATCATACGAAGGAGGAAATTTATTACATCGTCATTCGACTAAATTCCTCCCACAATGTTGCAAGCTAAAAGGAAATGAGGGTTGGCAGATGTTGCTCGATATATAAAAAAAAATGTTGAATATTAGGTCGTAAAGATGACAGTTATTAAATCTATAGCCCGTGCCGAGGAAGCAAAAAATTCTAACAAATACTTATGAAGGCGAAAGATAATATTGATCAAGCTCGGTCGGTGTTGGGAATTCGAGCTCAGGATTGGAATGGAATCCCTAAGGTAAGCGATTCAAATAGTCTGTACTCCGTAGTATGGCTGCGGTTGGGAAAATTGGTCTCAATGCATTGGATCGTGCAATCACTTACAGTTGGGAGGTCTCTGCTCCTGTCTGTTGTGAATTGAATTGATTTGACAGCGGTAGGCTGTGCCATATTCTGTACGAAGCGAATACGGTATCAGAATTAATTCAAATACGTTTTGGTCAACGTTGTGTTTCATGAATTTATTTTAACGGACTTTTAGTCGAGGCTTTTGGTTACAAACTCATGTTTGTGAATATAATCGGGAAGTATTTTATTGTTTGATTCATAAATATCCTTTTCACATTCAGGATCCCTGCCACTTTTACTACGCTGTTTTCGGAACTGTACTTTTCCTACCGAATCGATTTGATTACGTCACTAGTTTAGCAGAAAACACGTCCTGTGTCGAGTCAAGCGTTCAAACAAAAAGTCTGGGTGTAAAAGCGTGTAACTCTCTATCGAGTGCCGTAGTGTTGTCGGGGAGACAGATAAGCATCATTCAACGCCAATTTATCGTCGTGTTCATTTCACTAGCGAATTCAATTGAACTAAATTTGAATAGTTCTGATATCGAGCGGTGCCTATCGATAGTCTATTGTTTCTTGCAAAATAACTTTTATGGAATGGAAAACTGATACTCGTATCATGCTTATCACAGCACTTCAGTTAAAACTGATAATAAATACTAGGCACAGTATATCTTTCTATAATGTATGTGCATGTGCGTTTTGTTTTGTTTGTGCAGAGAGCCTATCATTTTATTTTTTTCTAATGGTGACTACTAGAAAAAAAAAATGATAGGCTCTCTTTATTATAAGGCATTTTTAAATCACAACGAAAACAAAGCCGTCTTAGAGAAAACAGATTGCCAAAGATAAAGCAAACGGAAGGAGTTTACTCTAAGCCGGTGGACGTTTCAGAGGTTCCCAATGAAGGGCGGGTGTTAAAATTAAGTTGGACAGATATGCGACATGGTGACAAGGGTCGACTGGGGCGAAGGGACACTGTCTCCGGACCCCAGCCTCCCATACCCTGCCATAGCTTATATTGTGAAAACATTTTTACATGTAGATATATCAGTTTATCTTGCCACGCTGAACTTATTAAAGCTGATAAAAATGAAATACAGCCTTATTTACATCGTGCCGAAAATAACACCAAACCGAAAAAATGTCGCCGAAAAATGTGTAGGAGTGAGAATGCTGGAGTATAAAAGTTAGCCCAATTTTCTTAAGTCGACGTTAGACAACGTTTTTATCTTATTTACCTATACTTAATAAAAGAGATTATTCTGTTATTATCTCTCATACAAGATACTTTTTAACCTTTTTAGGGTCTACAAAATCTCGAAGGCATTGTACATATCTTCTGAAAAGACAAATAATAATTTATAGCTAGTCCTGCCAAAGCAATCTCGCGATACGCTCGCGCTCATCAATAATGAAAATATTTCCTCCGAAGGATATTGACTCTGATTGCGAACATCTGAAGATATTTCTCGAACTGTCTATATATCTACTAATATAGTACGAGATAGAATTTGTCCTCATCAATTTAGAATACTCAAACACGACCCACATATATCAAAATGTATTCGATCTGAATTCGTTCGGAACACTTCGTCCAATGGAATATAAATCAGAGTAAGAAAATATTTAACGACAAGGGTGTTAGAGGGTATGAATCTGATTTACCGGATCAGGAAACCGTGAAGCAAGTTCTAAATGGATAAGTACAGTCACAGGACGTGTACACTTAAAAGGGTTTTTCAAAAGAAAAGGTTAAAGAAATAACAAAAGTTTGCGGCTTATTCCGCCTAATTCAACGAGGGTTTAGGTTCAGCCCCTTGTTATGGCTGAGCAATATAAGCACAGTCTAACTGCGACGAGCTCTGGGCTTCAAAGAGATTCTTCAAATCAACCGTGCGCCTGTCGTGTTTATCGAATAATAAAAAGGTAAGGAAATCCATTAGGCTCCAAAGGAATAAAAACTTTACGTGACGAGGAACTTTATAAGCCGAGCACTATTATGTGTACTAACACGTTTGATTTTATGAGCTGAGCCCATAATAGCTATCGCCACGAGAAAATGAAGTGGTTCAATATTTTAAAGCTGGTTCATGGCTGCCTCTGTTTGCCCTTATTGTTTTATACACGAAACATTGTATTGGTTGCGACTCATTTCTTTCTACAGAGTTCCCGAAAAGTAAAGAAGGAGAACACAACGGCAGGATTACTGACGATAAAGTGCGCTACATTACACGCGCGTAAGGGGCGAAAGTCACACGATTTAGATGAGAAATGGGTAATATGCCATACCGCACTTAAGGTACGTATGTTACGCCGGGCGCGGAGGCAACACATATTCGCTATTACTTATTCGTTTATTCTCTTGTTCGCTTTGACGCTCAAGAGCAACATAAAGGCTTTCACCACAATCTGAGTGACTGGCGCTAATACTTTAACACGTTGATGTGAATTTTAACATGTGTGCTAATCGGTTTATGTTTTTTATTTTGCTGTTATTCGTGTTTTAAGAACAAAAATATAATGTCCCTTTGACTCAGTCCAGTAGATTTACATGTCACTCACAAGTTCACCCTCGTTGTGCATTTGAGGGTTTGTTGGCCGCGGAGAAAATTAACTGCCTAAAAGGTTTCCCTTTTTTAAACATTTATTCATGAAGGCTATTTATTAAAGCAACAGCAGTTACATGTTAAACAGTAGATAGGGGGTGGGAGACCATGTGGCGGACAGTAAATATATCAGACAGACAAGGGCATCCATCTTGACGATGGAGAACGCCCAACCTTTAAACGATTTACGAGGGGCAATGGGCGCTGCTGGTAAACACCAATGGATCGAGCTCAGAGCTATAAATAACAGCACTTCTCTAATCACTGCTGCGCGCCTCTCCTCTTAAACTTGCATAATATTCACGTAGTTTGTGAATAAATGCAACATACATGGTGAGGGAATGCAAATCGCCGTCCAGAGTACCGGTTTGAAAATGTAAATTGAATGGTCAAACTCAGCAAAGATTCATGAATTAAGCATCCCCTTAAAATTCCACATTTAAGAGGGTACATAAACAGGATCGGCTGGATGTTCTAATTTAATTTGCAATCTGACGAGCCGACCTTTGTTGTCAAGTGACGAACGGATAATGACGTTCGGGCCGCACTCGTGGGTTTTCAATGTGAGATCCTTTGTTTAAACATTGTAAATTAGACGTTATTAATGATGGCGTACAAAAAGGTTTCCTATGTCGTTTAATTTGGGTAATAAATTGTGGAGCGCAATTGTTTCGACCGCAGCACATTCAAAGAAAATCGGCAGTATGGGGCGGTGAGTGTGTGGGCGGAATGTCGTCGGAAAGCTGTTTGTATTAACTATTCCCATTTCATTTGTATGTAAATGTGGAACGTTGTTATTTTTCAATCTAGTATTGGAGATTGGATAAGGCAAAAGACCGGTCATTGTTATTCGGATGAAATATGAGTGGAGTCGCTATTCGTTGGGTATTGTCTGCTGGGACAAAGCGGACGGCGGGGCATCCACGAGAGGGCGAACTTCTTCCGAGATACAAAATTTAATTTCTATGATTTCGAGCTCATTTCTTTCTTGAACGGGGCGCCTTTGTCGTCGATGCCCTTTATGTGCTTCAAGTTGGATTCCAGTCCATGGAGACGCGATATTGTGCAGAGTTTGTGTGAAATGACTAGCACATTTGCACTGGTTGTGAACAGTCGCAGCCTCAAGTGGAATACAGTGAATTTGTTGAGGTAAAATGTGCAATATTGTGTGTTCTATTTGTCTGTTCGTGTTAGCACTAGCCATTGTTCTGACAGCGAGCAGCCTGTCCTAGTTGTCCTTTACTTCCTTTTGTTGTATCCTCAATTGCTTTTGAAATCCCGCTGCTATTAAATTCCTGTAGAACGAATTTTATTTGTAAAGTCTTTCATAATCCTAACTACATTCCATTAAGAGCGTGTGTCATATAAACGGATATACCGTCAAAACGGATATTTTAATTAAAGGGTCTTTGTTTCTTTCGTCCTGAAGGCAATCGAGCTTACACGAACTAATTAAGCTCACACAAAAGGGTTTGATCAGTACGTACATTTTAATCTCATTTGCAATCAATATCTCTCTATCGGAGGGTTCGGGAATGACATTGACGGGCCCACTCGAGCCTCCGTTTTGTCGATAAAGGCAAATCTTCGTGAGCTAATATTTTCAAAAGCCTTTCAATGTGAACAATAGCCTTTGGACAATTGAATGTTGGATATTCCAATATCCTTTCTGAATCGTAAGGTTTTTCATTTTATGTCGCCATTAAAAGAGTTTAACGTTTTCCTTACCTGGGCAATTTAGTTTATTTACGAGTTTGGAATTGTGGTCTATTTTTAGATTCAAAGTTAGTACCTTGCATAATCTTAAGTACTCAGTATGGGAACCCATTTCTTGGAACAATCGGTTCATTTAACGGCGTTCTGTTTGAGACTCATGAGAGCTGCTTTTAACTAGATTCGGAAGTTATGAAACTTTGTAACATGTTTCGTAAAACAAATATAAAATTCTACGTAACTTCAGATACTTTGCTTGAAATATTTAAAAGAGTAATGAGCTTTGAGATATTTTGAGACTGTGCAAAGAAAACTTTAGTCTTTATTATACCCACGCTACTGCTGCTAGAAATAGGCCAATTTGTTTCGGTTAGAACTTAGCACTCTAAGGCCTTACAACAGAATGCTCTATTTTATGAGTTCTTCTGGAGAATTCTGTTTTCATCATCATCATATCAGCCGAAAGACGTCCACTGCTGGACATAGGTCTCCCCCAAGCGTCGCCACATTGACCGGTCCCGTGCGTCCCGCATCCAGCGAATCCCCGCAACCTTCACCAGGTCATCGGTCCACCTGGTGGGAGGCCTTCCAACGCATCGTCTTTCGGTTCGCGGTCGCCACTCCAGAACTTTTCTGCCCCATCGGCCATCCGTTCTGCGAGCAATGTGCCCTGCCCACTGACACTTAATTCTGTTTTACATTGACTTAAAAAAGGAGTCTTATTTATTTGGCCAAGTGCAAGATTTTGTTGGCATCAAAATTATTATTTTAGGCTAGTCTAGACGAAAGTGTAACGTTTGATTTTTTGACCATACATAACGCTTTGATATAAAAGCGACATAAACGATAAAATCCTTCATGACAGATTCGAAGAAACCCACAAAACTTTTATATCTGTGTGTGTCTTCAAACCAGGAGTGACCAAACATCTTCAGGGCTCGCTCGATCGATCTTAGACCTCATTCTTTGCACTCCATCAAGCGAGATCGAAATCAATAAAAATAAAAACTTGTGTATCCATTTCAGAACCACCTTCAAAAATGCTTCACAAACTCATAAAACGTTCAAAATATCGTCACAGTTTACACTTTACAATAAATACGGGACATGCAAACTAGGTTGGCTCCGTAATACACAGATCAAGCTATATAGCTCTGCTTTAAGGCGCTACTATATAGCCAATATATTGCTGCAATTTCCTATTGAAACAATTCTATTTACTTGTATACAGCCAGCCCGTCTTGAGTCCGCAGCGCGCGGCTCGCAAATGCACCGAATTGAATTTAAGTTGACATAGGATTCGTGCATTAAATTTATTGCTTCGATGGCAATGTTAAATCAACTGTTGGATGGTCCGAATTTGGATTTAAGTATGTTTGCCGTTTATTACAGGTTTTTATTTATCACCGTGATGATACGGGCTAGGTGGAATTAGATCATGCAATTGCATCGGACACTCCCAGAAATGTTACTGATGACAAACGACAAGCTGGTAACTCGGTGATGATGTTCAAGGCTTTGGAGCTTTGACTTGACCAGTGCCTCATTGCCGATGAGCTACAAACTTGGCCCGCTTTTCGATCGACTTTGGTATTTTGTCCCGGTGTCTGTGTTACGTGTGTGATACAGTCAAACTTACAAGTAAAATTTAACCCACTTCCCGGTGGTCAAATGAGCAGTTTGTTTTGGTTTCTCGTGAAAATACAATTGATAATATATAAACTTATTTTGTGTTTTGGATTTTTGAACTTATTTAGATAGATCGATTTTTTAAAACCGAGACTAAAGCTCTAGATAAAATGTCATTCCATCAACGATAATATCAAAAGTAGAGATGCCACGAGTATTCGTCTACTATTCGGTATTCGGCCTATTCGGCTGCCTTTTTTACTATTCGGTATTCGGCCGAATATTACGAACCTTTTGGCCGAATACCGAATACCAAATATGAAAAGCACAATAAAATATACATAAAGAAATATATTAGCAAAACAAACAGCATATTTAATACTACAAACTTCAAATCTATCGGTGGTTATGATTAATGAAAACAAATATTTTATCAGACACACAAAACCCTTTTTTTAAATACATTTATTGATAGCAAACTAATGCGCTTTTCCTCATAAATTATGGCTTATGCCGAAAATATGCGCTCACTATGTACATTGTTACCGGAGGAAGATCAATAAATCTTAGCAAATTCTGCTTTTTACTGGCCACAAGTTGTAAGGTTGGAACCTTAGCCGAATATTCGGTATTCGGCAAGATCACTATTCGGATATAAAGAGATATATATATATATATATATATTAGGAATGACCATGTTGCAGAGGAAATGTGAATGTTATTAATCCTTCAGTTGAAATTACCACGCAGTGGAAGTAAACACCAAAACTCAATTGATGTTAGCATAGCCTAATTAGCCTATTATACTCTCAATGCTGGGACACAGACCTATAGGCTGTAATCCACCACCAAGAACAAAAAATTGGTCTTATGTTAAGATATCTTAAAGATATGGGTTTCTAAGCCTGAAAACATACTTTCATCATTACTGCTAAAACTTAGCTGACGATATTCCAACTAAAAAAGTTTGTAGCTGTATGCCTTCATATGTGAACTTGGTAAGTATACCTATGCTTTCAGTTTCCTATTTAATTTAAACCAGCGAACTACCCAGACCAGCACATTCAGTTCAGCACATAGCTTAGCTAGGCTTAAAATCTGGCCCGAAATACGTAAAACTAAAAACTTTTGTCATTAGTCCCGTGTTGTGACCGTTAACAGGTATTTTAATTACTTTGAAACATCGCCGTTAATTTATATTATAACTATCTGAATTTGATGCTGTAAGTTTTGATGGCGGCTCCGGTTTATTAACATGTTTAATATCATGAATAATAATAAAGTTTAAAGATAATATAGGCCTAGGTAGTAAAGTTGATTTACCTTTAGCTGGCTGACCGTGGCTTTACCTGCGTAAAAAGTGTTTGTTTTAGGTACTACCGGGATAGCTACTTTTTCGAATGGAGAATCAATTATTCAATCAATCTGCCAAGCCTTTTCCCAACTATATTGGGGTCGGCTTCCAGTCTAACCGGATTCAGCTGACTACTAGTGTTTTACATGGAGCGACTGCCTACCTGACCTCCACAACCTAGTAACTGGGTAACACGATACCCCTTGGCAAGACGGGGGTCAGATCTCAAGCTTCGCGGACTACCTGTAACGACTGTCAAAGATCTTCAAATGGCAGCCAGGACCAACGGCTTAACGTGCTCTCCGAGGCACGGAGGAAACTCGGTATGTTGAAATGGTCACCCATCCACGGACCGACCTCGGCAAGCGTTGCTTAACCTTGAAGATCGACCAGTAGAATCATTTATTATTACTTGTAAATTGTAATTGTTGACGTTCAAAAGCGTCGGTTAGTGGCCTAGTTAAAATAAAGGTTTTTGACTTTAGCAAAAAGGATTCTATATCCTAATCAAGATCATAAGTAAATCCGTGCGCCAAGTCCCATGACGTATGTTCAACGTTTTAGACGCGTAGATGTAACAGATATACAATTAATATGAATAAGTCAAATAACGTCGAAATAACGACAGTATTTGTGGAATGTCTGTGTTCTAATAGTTATATTTTTAATGTAAATGGTAATTAGAATACATATATTTGTATGTATTGTAAAAAAACCTGGAGCTTATAAACGTGTATTTCAAAATAACGATAAGGGTAATAACGGTATTTTTATACCGATATAAAGTTATAAATACATAAGAAGGTATAATAAAAGGGGTATTATACCATCCATAATATAACATTGTACAATAACTTAAAGGAATTAGATATCTATTAAACTTGGCTTGTCAATTTAACTACTTTTAAAGCGGTAAAGTATTTGACGCTCCTTAAAAAGAAAAGTTAAGGGAAAAATAAATTGAATCCCCAAAACAGGAAGGAGTTATAAGCTTTCAAAGTCTTTCTCAAGTTACCCTTCCCTGTTCCGCAAAAAAAGGATTTGCTCGAGTTATTTTTGGTATTTTGTATTGTAAACTCTTTGCATTATAACCTTAGTAGCTTCTGCCAGCGGCTTCGTCCGCGTGAAAACGTTAATTATACTTAATTAATTATAATAATTATATCCCCAGGGAACTAAAGCCCGGAATAAAAAGTACCCTTTGCCCTAGTCCAGTACATGGTGTAACCGTGTGTAAAGTTGCATCCAAATGCGTTCAGCCAACAGGCCACCAATGACCTGGTTACGAACCATAAAAAAACTTAATAAAAAAAATAAAAAAACCCGACTGCTTCAAAAGCGAACTAAAAATTCGTAAACAAGGAAAACATGTGTACAGTCGGAGGATACATATTCGCGGGCTGGCTGACCAAAATCTGGTGTACCCTCCGCCAGCACAGCATGATTTTTTCCTTGTCCTTCTTGACTTTTTAGTTCGCTTTTGAAGCAGTCGGGTTTTTTGATTTTTTTAATTAAGTTTTTTTATTTATAACTTTTTAGTTAGTTTTTTTTTCGAATTAGATACATTTAAACATATGAGTGTTTTGTATTTTTGAAATCACCTCTTAATACCCTTTATTTTGATACCCCACACGATGGGATTGGAAGAAAAAAAAAATTTGGGCGCCCACAATATGGCACCCAACAGCCGCCATTTTTCTATTGTCCAATTTTAATGTAGCCTATGACACTCGCAGGGTTCAGACTAATCGATTGACGTATGAATCATCAAAATCGGCCAACGCGTTTGGTCTCTGGAACGCCATATAGGAACAAACATACATACATACATACTTACATACATACATACATAGACTGATAAACACATTACCCTCCTTCGGCAGTCGGGTAAAAATTACATGATAGCGAGCCACACAATAGAACAGGCAACCCACAGCCGTACGGTGTGGCGCAATACTAGGAGGGCTGACCCCAAATAAATTGGGATATTAACCAGAAGAAACAAGAGAAGTTCAGCCAACAGACGTAAAGGCAGACTTGAGGATGAATCCGCAGCGGGCGCGAGCCGATCCCCATGCCAGGCACGGACGAGACACGGATCCTAAACTTTACGAACATTTTATATGACGCGGCGTCCGCGTCCCGGACGAGGTTCGGGCGTGCCCCAAAGACGCATGGTTACTCCACGGGCCCTTCTCGACTCATCGTATAAACACGTAGCACGTACGGGGCTCGGAACACTCGGACACGGCTCGCGCCCGCCTCGGTCTAGCGTATTCATCCTTAACTTGTCGTTTTAATAATAATATCAGTAGGTATGGATCACAATCTCATTGCCTCATAACCTTATTTAACGGTTTGAAGTATAAATCTATAAATAGACCGTCCTCTATCTGGAGGACTCTGATAACAAAGTTATTAAGCTGGTCGGGGATGGGCAGCTGAATCTGATTTGAGAGGTAAAATTACTATCGATCCGTATTTGCAAAAGATTCTAGGAAACGTATGTTTCGTTTAAATATAAACCGCTGATTTCGAAATCAACAGAATTTGCTAAACGTTACTTTATCATGAAAATCGGCGTGAACCATAACCGGTGTACGTGTATGACTATGGAAATAAATATGCAGGTGACTATAATTCGGCCAGTCTAGACATATGCTTGTGAGACGTAGACTCTGACTCAAAAAGACCAACTTAAATTAGCACTGCTCGAAAGGAAAGTCCTGAGGAGAGTTTTCGGACCGGTGCGAGGAGATGACGCGCGACGGCACGTATCGTGTACTGATAAACCACGAATTACAGAAGTTGATCAATAGGGAAATTATTGTCAGGTTCTTCAAGTCGCAAAGGCTCAGATGGGCAGGCCACCTGGAAAGAATGGGCGATACCAGAGCCGTTAGAGTCATGTCCAAGTGGACTCCAATTGTAAAAAGACCCAGAGGAAGACCTGGATATAATGTGCCGAGGAAGATTTGAAGAGGATAGGAAGGAAAACATCTTGGTAAAAGGAGGCCAGTGATAGAGCGAAATGGATGAAGTTCGTTGAGGAGGCCAAGACCCACAAAGAGTTGTAGCGCCGAAGGAATGAATGACGTAGCAGTTGACTTTCTGCCTATTTCTATGGAAAAAAGGCGTGAGTTTATGTATGAAAACCTGATATACAATCAGAAAACGAGAATCAAACGTTGATATGCATTGGTAGGATTTAACCTTATCTACTGGCATTTCCCGGACACATTAAAATTTTCACACAAAAATGTTTTCCGGCGCACTATTGTTTTTTTCTAAAACACCTACCATAAATAGCTGCGCTTCAAAACAGTGCTTTGTGAACAAAAAGCGGACGTGCAATGTATCACCTGTTATCTGCGAGCTTTATGTTAGAGTCAATTGTGATAAATGGATATAACGAAATATTATGTGCTTTTGTGTTTCTAATAAGTACTTAAATACTTGCGTCATCATTAACAAAGTTGACAATCTACAATCGATAACGCTAGTAGAAAACGAATCAATGTATGGGAATGACACATCTGAACGTTAAGTCACGTGGTCTGACCATACAAATAGAACGCGTTAACGATTGTAGAAAGAGATTCGATACGAAAGGTTTGTAACGAGGGGGGGGGGGGTTTGTAAAGTTTGTGAGTGTATGTATGTTTGTTACTTCTTCACGCTCAAACGGCTTGACGGATCTGAATAAAATTTAGCACAGAGATAGATTATAGTCGGGAATAGCACATGGGATAATTTTATCCCGGGAATATGTTCCCTTGGGATAATTTTCGACATTCATACGGACGAAGCCGCTTGCAGAAGCTAGTACTGTTATATTGCCATTTCTCTTGAATTAAAACATAAGTAGATAATCATGAGGAATATTTTTGAATAGATAATGTTGTAATTTACTACATGATGAGTTACTAAAGTTAAGAGATATCTTTGTGAGTTTAATCAATATATAACAACAGGTTGACATAAAGTCCACTTCCAATTAATTCCGTTACATAAAAAAGAAGAAGATTGTTAATTCTAAGCTTTCAGAATTTATAATCTGAATTCACAGTCAAACTAAATGCTACGAGTATATCGCAAATGTATCCTCATTTAATTTGCAGAAAAGGCAAAAGGGTGAATTGAGAGTCCCTAAATGTTTTCGACGTCCCTATCTATTTGCAAGTCGCTATTTACCGGAGCCTTACGGCATTCCCCACTATTCGTATTCAATTTGCCGTCAAAATGGACGTTAGGCCTCATTTGGTATCGTATTCCGAGTTCTATCTGTCCCTACGTAACAATACAATCACATTTCCAAGTTTTCAGACGTTAGATTGTGATCAGACGAAGAAAATTGTTCATCTATAGTTTTGGTACGGTTGGTTTTATAGTTGGTAGGTACAGTCAGCAAGATTAATTAATGGTCACCTTAAGTTTGAATGCCACTTAATATCACCAGCCGGTTACTGTCCTACTGCAGGGTAAAGGTTTCTTCTCATACAGAGAATGCAGGAGCATCAATCACCACGATTGTTCAAGACGGGCTGGCGAGTCCAAACTTATATTCAAAGTCCAGGTTTCCTTACGAGGGCTGCATGTCAAAACACGGTCTATTAGACAATCTATGTGACAGATAGCTTCAACCAAAGCCTAGTTTTAATTTACAGTCATTGATATCAAAAGTTGTTATAATTAATTTTCAAGGTGAAGCTCCGAATATTCGTAGTCGTAGTAACAAAAGCGTATAAAATGGGCCACAACAGTTTTAATTGACGGCTATTTAGTTTGAAGTAAAATTCCATCTGTTATAAATATTTTATTAGGTTTTTGAGGACTAATAACTACCTCCACAGTAGATTGACACATTAAAATAAATAGCCGTTTATTTGAAGTTTTTATATGAAGCCATTGTCTGCCTATCTTTTTTGTTTCAACCGTATCTTAAGGTATTCGGTAATCACGATGGGGTGAATGTTTTATTTCCTGACTCAGGTCCGAGTCCTGATAACAGGCCCTTGGCTTGATAACATCGGGTCTTAGTCACGCGATTCACAGCCCTGGTTTTACACAGTGGCCCAACTAACGCCAACAACGTTGATTCGAATGGTGGTTAGTGGACGTAAACACTGACTCGATAATTTATAATTTAACCCTAGGCTGGTTACACGATGCAACGTGTATACCTGCATTATTGCCAATAAATGATTTGGATTCTTAATATAACAGCCACACTATAGTCTTTTCGTTTTAGCATGGCAATAGCGGTCATTTCCCTATACCTAATATATTTTAGGAGCTCGAACAATTAGCTAATTATCGTTTTTAATTTATTAAAAAGTGCCTCAAACCATATTATGTAGATTGAAGACGTTCTTCTGTCTTTATTTCCGGTTTTTACCAATTACAATTTTCATTAATTGTAGGTAGGTCAATGACCTTTATTTCCATGTTATAACGAAGCAGCTTTAGTAGCTTGTGTATGCCATTGTTATCAAACATTACGTTTGCAGAAATGTATTTTAAGCGTCTGTGGCTAAGATATGATCATACATCATGTGCCAGTGTGTAAACTACCTAATTGTGATGTTCCTAGGTTACAATATTCCGAAATCAGGTTACAACGGTCCGGTGGTAGTCACTTCATGTACAATATTGATATAGTATTCAGTCCCTTTTGGTTACACTGGAAACCGACCTCAATCTTGTTGGGAAAATGCTGGGTGGATGATGATTTACACTATTTATGTCGGTTTTACTGTTGGTCCCAATATTGGGCCTAGTACATTATGTAGGTGGTAGTGGAGGTCAAATGTTAAGAGTAAGACTTAAATAATTGAAGATCGTGGATTCGAACCTAGGTTGGTTCTTGGCTGGCTCTATTTTTTGTAATTTATTTCAGCACCACTAAAAACTTTTCAAAAATAAAAAAAACAATATATGACGGGAATTTAACGTGATGATTTCGTTTGTTTATTTACCTATTTCAACCGACGTTTCGGCCGTGTTGCAACGACCGTGGTCCCGGGTAGACTGGTGTCTCGGTGTACTGGCTCCGTTGGTGCAGAAAATTCTTCCTCTACCCTCACATTTCTACACACAACACTGACCGTGTCCTTATTAAAAAAAAAAACATCAATATAACTTATCGCGTTAAATGCCCGTGATATATTGTTTTTCAACCACTCAAAACGGCTAAGGAACCGGTATTTTAGTTTTATTTATTTGGACCAAAAAACAATTACATAATGGAAAATACAACCAATACTTATAATTAACCATTTCGTAACCATATTGGTTATTAGAATACGCTATTCCTTTATTCCCGTAGGCTTATTACGTATCTTTTGCAAGAGCAAAACGATAGCGATCAAACGCTTTATGTCATAAAAGTCGGCATTACCTGCAGTGTAGGTATGGTAGGTCCTACACAATCGTTTGCTAATCAATTGCTGTTTGCCAAATGCACTTATTAAAAAAAAACCGCCAACAACTCTAAAACTTTTGTATTGAAGAGCAATTATTGCGCAAAATTCGCTAACGTTTTACTCTTGCAAAATATACGTAATAAGCCTGCCGGTGCTATAACAATGTATGGATGCCCACTGCCTCTAAAAGAGAGAAGGCCTGTGTCCCAGCAGTGGGAACATTATTCTATGTAAGTAGGTAAGTACACCTACCGTTCTTTATTCATTGAGAACGTCTGAAAATCTAAGCTGTTACCACAAACAAGCTACGGGACTCATACATATGAATGTTTTATCTACATTGCCTAACACGCTGGGGAGTAATACTCGGTTTAATGTGTTTGAGGGAGTTTCGCTTTAACTACCTACTACCTACCTGTCCAAATTGTGACGTTCTCGTGTTGCTGCGTGGGAAAATATGTATATTATTCTTTCAGTATTTTTAATGGCCTGACACTGGTCGATAGGCGGTCTGTAATTATTTTTGTAATTGTGTTTCTAATTGGGAATGAAAATTTTTATAGAGTATTTTATTTGAATAGGGACTTTCTACAGCATATTTTATTTGAATAGATATCGTGTGGTGCCTGATCGCCATTTTCAGGACTAATAATCGAGAAATTGCCAATCTCTCCATCTCAAATTTGTTAATTAAGAATTATTATTGTGTTGTTTTTAATGTTGCTATGTGACTTATGATTTTTAGATAAAAAATAAAAAAAAATAGCACTAAAGCATAGTTTGACACGTTTTACATAAAATTCGAATTTTCAAATTCAGAAAACGGGCGTTTTTGTCATGATGAGGTAATTAGGTTAGACTGAACTGTGTGTGTTTTATAAACTGATTTGGATAGGTATGCGAGGTGCAAAAGAAACCTGGATGAAATGAAAAACTACCTAAGTGCGCAAGTTTGAGCTGCACTACAAAAAAAAGATTATTCAAATAACTTCAAAACAAACTCTCCAGTCTAAAATCCACATTTATGATAAAATAATTTTAACTAAATAAATTAAAAATTCGACATTATATAAACAAAACATTTTGGTATTGTTCAAATCTTTTCAAACTTTTTTGTATCACAGACTTTATTATTTTTGATCTATTGTGTAGTCAACGCTATTGTATTAAGAATTTCGGGACCGAAAGCATATAGGGGCTTTGATGAATATTTTTCGATGTACAAACAAAATGATTCGTAAAAACAAGTTCACCAGAATAATTTGTTAAAATAATTTCTGCTAAACAGTGGCTTGTAACGTAGAATAATGAGCCTTTAGTGGATTCGACTGTTACTAATTGAATTGTATTACAAATATTTAATTAAATACTTAACATAGCTAGTTGGTCTCATTTCAAGCCGAAGCCTCACGATTCTCACACACACACACTCTTTCACTTTTCACATTTTTAGGTAAAAAACGCAAAATAATATCAACTCATAGTAACCAGAAAGGTAAATATGTGTTTACATATATATATTTTTACATGGAGCGGCTCCCAATCTGTACTCCACCACATCCCAGTTAATGAGTAACAGGAATAAATACCCTTTGGTAAGACACCAGACTTTCGAGTTTCTGACTACCCGTAACGACTGTCAAAGATCTATCTAGATTAGATTTATAAGTCATAAGTAATTTATTTCGGAACAACATAAATTGTGTAGAAGTTTTGTAAAATAAAACAGTACCATTAAAACACTACAATTCATAAAAAGTATTTAAAAAAAACATATCAAAGATAATAAAAAAACAAATAATAAATCACATAAAACTACAAATTCAAAACAATAATCATCCACATTACACTTAATTATTATTTATTAAAATTATCAAAGTATTAAAAAAAAAATTGATAGAAAGATCAATATAATTATGTCATCTTTTCTTTGAATAATCAATAATATTTATATAGGTTTATATTACTAAGAAGCACGTATCTGTTTCAACAATTTTCCAAATACTTTTAAGTTCGTTCTGAGTTTCTCGGTTCACTGAAATTCGAGCCCGCATGTGAAGCCCCGAAAATATTCAGTCGGAGATGTCTTGAGTTTCGTTCATACACAAAGGAGATATTTCAGTCATCTACATTATAATTCCAGTAATTTTGTTGAGGTCTTATTTTCTATACAAAAAAATAGACGAGAAAGGAAAGCCTTAAAATATCCAACTTGTGGGTGTCGCTAGGATAATTTATTTTAGATAAGACTGTCTTAAGATTAGTGATAAGTTATGAATAATTCTACGAAAAGTTTAATGATTGGGAAATTATTCTTTCGGAAAATTTAAGTTCTTCGTTTTTATTTTTGGCAAGTAAAAGCAACTTATAGGTGAGATGAATGTGTAAACTGTAACTAGCTAGCAATATCGAGGCCCTGGATTCGAAGTTGGGTTGGATAATAAGTTATAAATGATATCGCAAAGGCCTCATCATCTGCATAGCCTTTTCCCAATTGTAGTTGGGGTCAGCTTCCAGTCTTTCCGGATTCAGCTGAGTACCAGTGTTTTACATGGAGCGACTGCCTATCTGACCTCCACAACCCAGTAACTGTGTAACACCATACCCCTTGGCAAGACTGGTGTCAGATCTCAGGCTTCTTACTACCCGTAACGACTGTCAAAGATCTTCAAATGACAGCCGGGACCAACGGCTTAACTTGCTTTCCGAGGCACGGAGGAAACTTGGAATGTTGAAATGGTCACCCATCCACGGACCGACTACGGCAAGCGTTGCTTAACCTTGAAGATTGACCCGTGCGGCTGTTTTTATTTTGCCTCGAACAACATTAAAATCATTAGAATTTGTATTTTTCTCTTATCTTTATATGTATCTTTCACCAATTAAACGATACATCGTGTACTTTTATCATTGATTTGTAGCAAAGCCTCTCCGAATACACCGTCCACATAAAACGACCTACAAAACGAGAAAAAACAGTAACACCTCTAAGAAGCGCCCACACTTGGAACTACAGGGTGTAGACAATGTGTGCGACAATCAGGCTGTAGACAGCAAACAGACAAGCGCGGCGCCAAAGGCAAACATCACCCTGCCCGAACAATTAACCGACTCGCCAAGCAAAGCGCGTTGCACCCAGCAGCGCTCTGAGACGTCCAATGGGTGCAATTATAGACTTTTTATATTTGTTGGCATTATGGTAGGTATATTATTTTTCTTCAATAAATTAGGTCCTTCGAAATGCTGTTGCATAGCCGGTTCACTTATGTACCTATGTACAGTCCGGGGTCAAAAGTGCAGTCGCAATCATTCATTGTTAAAGTATAAGGTCAAAGTTTATAGAAGGTCAACTACTTAAATCTATAATAACTTAAATATTTTATTATTAATTGAACTAGACGAGTTTAATCTTTACTTTAGATTATATCAGTTGTTGAGTATAAAACTTCTCGTCCTTCTCTTCTCCTCCCGGCTTTGGTTGATTGCGACTACACTTTTGGCCCTTGACTGTTCATATCGGGTCTTTGAGACAATCCCACCGCACTATTCCTTAACCACTGCAACTCCTGAAAGCCAGAATCAACAGTGGCGACTACCAGAAAACCGCCGAGGCAGTAAAGCTCGATGAAATCCCGGAGAATGCATTTAACAATCTTGGATCCCGCATATCGAGTCTATGATGACCCTTAACCAACACAATTCTTGCCGACATTGAAATTATTTTTTACGTTTTCTGGTCACCGACTAGTTACTGAAACTAAAACTCTCAATATCTAGCTACTAGTTATAGTCGACCAAAGGGTGACAGTGTTTTAACAAGGTGTTTATTCTGGCTACTGGCTTTTTAGGGTTCTACATCAAACACAGCAGGTGCGGCGTCAAAGCAAACAGTGCCCTACCCGGTCAATTAACAGACTGACCGAGCAAAGCGCGTTGCACTTAGGCAAGTCCTGAGACGTTTACTTAGAGGTATTTTTTTAAGAAACCTGCCACGAGAAGGTTTTACAGCTGGACTGGAGATTTTCATTTATGCGGAATACTTAAATATACTATATATTGAGGTTTTATTGAAAGAAAACGGGGTGGGTGATGTACTGACGGGGACTGCTAGGGCCGATGCCTGTCTGGGTCGCGGATAAATATTAAACACAGTTATCGCGGCCCTGGCGCAAGCAAATGAAGGAACAGGGGTGGGTTTTAGTCAGTAAAAGTCTGACAATCCCTCCCGCTCCACCCAGAGCGGCAGAAGTCATTGGATGACATAACAAAGCCCAAAAAATGGTTGTAGATGTGGAGGTATGTCGCACACTATAGCCCACCTCCTAGCCTGCTTTTTCTGTCTCAAAAAATGCATGACCTCTGCGTTACCACCAACGACGTCGTGGATGTAGCGAAGTTTTGGGCCAGCAAAATTTGATGTATTGATGAAAATACTTCAAATTTTAGCAGTGATATGAAGAAGCTGTGGCTTTCGTGCCTTCGTTAATATATTTATCTATATTTAATTGAATACATATCAAGGCAATTGTTTTCCACAGCATAGCTTCCTTATCTCTTGATTGTTTAATTTCCGAGAAAAATTAAATAAGTTTCTGTGTAAAGCAAGTTGTACGAGTAGCTAAAGGTAATTTTATTGCTGTTAATAACTGCAAAAATACATTTGATATTGCAGTACCTATGAACGTTGGAATAAAGTTTCAGAAATTACAACTAATAACTCTATTAAAATTAAATAAGATGCTTTGTAAAGCAAGTTGTACGAGTAGCTAAAGGGCATTTTATTGCTGATAATAACTGCAAAAATACATTTATTATTGCAGTACGTACGAACGTTGGAATGAAGTTTCAGAAATTACAACTAATAACTCTATTAAAAATAATAACGAGCTTGAAAGCAAAGATGCCTTGCGTAATCAAAGGCTGAATAAAATTCTAGGTTGGAATATTATGTGAAAAGTAATTAGACGGTCTGCACGTCTTGTCAGTACTAAACTCTTTAATTAAAGAATGTTTACAGCCCTGTAAAACCTAACTATATTTCACTAGCTTCTACCAGCGTTTTCTTCTGCATGAAGCCAATGCCGTCGTGCCACTGTAGTCGGAAGTTATTCCAAAGGAACTTTTTTAGGATAATTCTCGGCACGCACTTGGGATAATTCCCGGAGAGAACTTCCGAAATAAAAAGTAACCCAAACCCTTTGCCAATGTTTAATCTATTTCTATATCAAAATTCATCAAAATCAGGTTGACGGTTTAGGCGTCAAAACGTAACAAGTGAGCAGACAGAGTTATTTTCGCATTTATAACATGAAATAGTATTACACAGACTAAAAACTTCAGTTGAACAATATTAAACACAAAGTTACTATCAATTTATGAAGTCCCATTTCTTAGTGGTTTTTGTATTATAAAGTTGAATGAATGCAAAGTAGTTTAAAACTAGGTGCCGTATCTCCGGTACCTAATGGAATTAAATCAGGATTCTGTTTAGCGCACCCAAAACTTTGGAACTTGGCAAGGTTAGCTCGTACAATACATACAAGAAGACTTTCAAAATATTTGCAAACTAATTCAGTAATGCAAAAGTGTTATCTGCCATGACACATAAACAGATGAATATTTTCTACGAAATTTTGTCCAATTTCACACTAGAAGTCGGCTGGATATTCGTATTTATTAGATAACTGTTTCAAACTAATGTTACTCTGTGTCGTGTTTGCTAGGCTGTAACCCGAACTGATGAATAATTTCCCAAGAATTCATCTGAACGTAACTTCATGAAAATTGAACCAAAATATGCTAACAGCTTAGCGGTAGACATTTTTATACCGTACATCTTTTTTTGATTGGCTTTTGTCGCATAATCTAAAAATATACAAGGGGTGGCTTAAGTTGCCGGAGGTTTCCGGCAATTTGCGATAAGGTAAGATACAGGTTTCTAAGCCTCATCATGATCATCATCCACACTCTGACTTCGTTCACTGCTGGCCATAGGACTGTCTTTAAGAGGAAATGCGGTTGCAGACATCCGACTGAATATCCTAAGTAAATGGTCATAATTCGATGTTTGGCTCTCGCCTATTTTCCCTTCCAATATTGGACCAATTAAAAATATTCCTTAAATTGAAAAAGAAAAATATACAATGTGCCTATGTTTGCCTTTTTGATGATAATTATCTTTAGAAGCACTAGAACCCTAATAAAATGTTCAAAATTGCGCTGTCAACAGAGGCCTAGTACACAAATTTGACAACTATAAATGAAAAAACCGGCCAAGTGCGAGTCGGACTCGCGCACGAAGGGTTCCTACTTGGTAAATTGCGGTTTACGATTTATGACATATTAAAAAAAAACTACTTACTAGATCTCGTTCAAACCAATTTTCGCTGGTAGTTTACATAGTAATGTACATCATATATTTTTTTTAGTTTTATCATTCTCTTATTTTAGAAGTTACAGGGGGGGGGACACACATTTTACCACTTTGGCAGAGTCTCTCGCGCAAACTATTCAGTTTAGAAAAAAATTATATTAGAAACCTCAATATCATTTTTGAAGACCTATCCATAGATACCCCACACGTATGGGTCTGATGAAAAAAAAAAATTTTAGTTTTATTTTCCAGTATGGGAACCCCCAAAATTTATTGTTTTACTTTTATTTTTGTGTGAAAATCTTAATGCGGTTCACAGAATACATCTACTTACCAAGTTTCAACAGCATAGTTCTTATAGTTTCGGAATAAAGTGGCTGTGACATACGGACGGACAGACAGACAGACAGACAGACAGACAGACAGACAGACAGACAGACATGACGAATCTATAAGGGTTCCGTTTTTTGCCATTTGGCTACGGAACCCTAAAAAGGAAAACATAAAGGCACAGTTTGTATTTTTCTTTTCTCAGTTTATGGAATATCTTTTAAATTTGTACAATATTGGAGGAGGTATTAAGTGAGAGCCAAACCTCGAATTATGACTTTTTACTTAGGAAATTCAGTCGGAGCTCTCTGCTCGCATTTCCTCTTAAGTGTCCGATCTACCTCTCAGTCTGTTTCTCACTTATTACAAGTACACAATTCTCCATAAATTTCCACTACCCCATTCTAAAAGTAAAGTCAATTTAAATCCAGTATGAACCTAAACTAGTGATGTTGACATTCCTCGAATCAGCCGCGGACGCATTCGGAGCAAAAAGAGATTGTTTGCCGACTCTCCGGGTTTAAGTAATTTCCTCTCACAACTCAAGAGTCGTTTCCGCTAGTTACTCCGTTTTGTTGGCCAAGTGTTATTTTAGTGATTTACGAAAAACCCCACAGGGGAAATTGTCCTTTAGTAGAAATATCAATAGGTATGGGAACGCCATGCAGGGAATTTTCGCTTTCATTGGAGGCTTCTTGTTTTCTTGTAAATAGAGGGAAAAGGGAAGGAAACATTTATACACATTTGTGGCAATCATTGTTCAAATGTTTGTGTTGTATTGTTTGTTTTTTTTGGCTTCTTATTTTTGCTTACATGTTATTGGAAATGCGTGTATATTATTACGTGGATTGGTTAACCAAAGTAATGTGTGTAAGTTATTTATAAAAGTGGAATATGCTTTCTGATCTTTGATTCCCTAGATGGTCTAGTGAACGCAAGCACTAAAGCTGAGCACGAGGTGTTGAACTAGATTCAGGTCTCTAGTGTTTTTTCAGCATCACCCCGAAGTTTAGATTTGCGCCCGGTAGATGGCACCATGTTCGTTTTATATTAAATATAACTTAGCCATTTGCACGTCCCAATTGTCCTAGGCGATTATATTAACATTTGTACTTGGCAATATTTTTAACCATGGGGAGGCTGGCCGGTTCGTCCCACTATTTCTCGTATTGTTACGATTTGGAGCATTTTCTGACGTTTAACCCGAAAGACATACCCTTCTCTATGAAAATTTTCATGCTCAAGTATCGAAAAAGTTTAAAGTTGTCATTCTGTCAGTGTCAACAAACAGTTGTTGTCAAGTGACTTGTCGAAGTCTGGTCGAAGTAATTGCCGTGTATTTGAGAGTATTGTTGGCAAGAATGTTAATTAATCCGTATAAATTTCTATCGATAGTTGCTTAAATAATGTAACCGTAATCAATGCAAACGCATACAATGCGTTATATTATAGCAACACCGAAACCATTAATATTGGTATCAAAACAAAGGGAATGTAGTCTAGTTAATGCTGGTATAGTTTAATTACAGACTTATCTCTTAGCCTAGAAATAATCAGTGTAAAGGTGTTGTAAAAATTTTGATAGAACGGTCGGCTTAATACGCTAGTAACAATTTTATTACGAAACCTTGTGATTATTTGTTTAACCATTAATACTCTTTACTAATTCAGCTTTCTATGTCTTTTGTACCGAATAGGCTCCGAAACTACTGAACCGATTTAAAAAAATCTTTTACCTATGTCAGCTAGTATTATATAAAACCGCTACTTTATACCAACTAAACCTGGATGTAGCTCGATCCATACTAGACTGAGTTTTACATGAGAATCTAGGAATAATTGCTCGAGCAATTAAAAGTCTTGCCTGACGACGCTTTAAACAATTTACGAAGAAATCAATTGCTCAGTAATTGCTCGTAAGGTGTACATCGTCTTCGTCATTAAAATTGTAAGGGTTTGAAATCAAAGTATGATAGTGATTATGTCTACGCTTGCTGTAATGGTTTTAGTTTTTGGTAAAACTGTGTTCATTTTTATGAGGTATTAAGTGAGAGCCAAACCTCGAATTATGACTTTTTACTTAGGAAATTCAGTCGGAGCTCTCTGCTCGCATTTCCTCTTAAGTGTCCGATCTACCTCTCAGTCTGTTTCTCACTTATTACAAGTACACAATTCTCCATAAATTTCCACTACCCCATTCTAAAAGTAAAGTCAATTTAAATCCAGTATGAACCTAAACTAGTGATGTTGACATTCCTCGAATCAGCCGCGGACGCATTCGGAGCAAAAAGAGATTGTTTGCCGACTCTCCGGGTTTAAGTAATTTCCTCTCACAACTCAAGAGTCGTTTCCGCTAGTTACTCCGTTTTGTTGGCCAAGTGTTATTTTAGTGATTTACGAAAAACCCCACAGGGGAAATTGTCCTTTAGTAGAAATATCAATAGGTATGGGAACGCCATGCAGGGAATTTTCGCTTTCATTGGAGGCTTCTTGTTTTCTTGTAAATAGAGGGAAAAGGGAAGGAAACATTTATACACATTTGTGGCAATCATTGTTCAAATGTTTGTGTTGTATTGTTTGTTTTTTTTGGCTTCTTATTTTTGCTTACATGTTATTGGAAATGCGTGTATATTATTACGTGGATTGGTTAACCAAAGTAATGTGTGTAAGTTATTTATAAAAGTGGAATATGCTTTCTGATCTTTGATTCCCTAGATGGTCTAGTGAACGCAAGCACTAAAGCTGAGCACGAGGTGTTGAACTAGATTCAGGTCTCTAGTGTTTTTTCAGCATCACCCCGAAGTTTAGATTTGCGCCCGGTAGATGGCACCATGTTCGTTTTATATTAAATATAACTTAGCCATTTGCACGTCCCAATTGTCCTAGGCGATTATATTAACATTTGTACTTGGCAATATTTTTAACCATGGGGAGGCTGGCCGGTTCGTCCCACTATTTCTCGTATTGTTACGATTTGGAGCATTTTCTGACGTTTAACCCGAAAGACATACCCTTCTCTATGAAAATTTTCATGCTCAAGTATCGAAAAAGTTTAAAGTTGTCATTCTGTCAGTGTCAACAAACAGTTGTTGTCAAGTGACTTGTCGAAGTCTGGTCGAAGTAATTGCCGTGTATTTGAGAGTATTGTTGGCAAGAATGTTAATTAATCCGTATAAATTTCTATCGATAGTTGCTTAAATAATGTAACCGTAATCAATGCAAACGCATACAATGCGTTATATTATAGCAACACCGAAACCATTAATATTGGTATCAAAACAAAGGGAATGTAGTCTAGTTAATGCTGGTATAGTTTAATTACAGACTTATCTCTTAGCCTAGAAATAATCAGTGTAAAGGTGTTGTAAAAATTTTGATAGAACGGTCGGCTTAATACGCTAGTAACAATTTTATTACGAAACCTTGTGATTATTTGTTTAACCATTAATACTCTTTACTAATTCAGCTTTCTATGTCTTTTGTACCGAATAGGCTCCGAAACTACTGAACCGATTTAAAAAAATCTTTTACCTATGTCAGCTAGTATTATATAAAACCGCTACTTTATACCAACTAAACCTGGATGTAGCTCGATCCATACTAGACTGAGTTTTACATGAGAATCTAGGAATAATTGCTCGAGCAATTAAAAGTCTTGCCTGACGACGCTTTAAACAATTTACGAAGAAATCAATTGCTCAGTAATTGCTCGTAAGGTGTACATCGTCTTCGTCATTAAAATTGTAAGGGTTTGAAATCAAAGTATGATAGTGATTATGTCTACGCTTGCTGTAATGGTTTTAGTTTTTGGTAAAACTGTGTTCATTTTATTTTGTTGGTATCTTAATTAAAAAAACATTATTTTAATGGGGTATTTGGAGTTCAGAACTAAACAGGCTTTAGTGGCAAATTTTCTGGCTTTCAGGTTAAAGGATACTTTGACAAATACTTATTATTAACCTCAAAAACTTAATTCAGAAATCCGCCCTCAATTTTATCCGTGGTGCTAGGCAACTGGGCTTATCCCAGTTGTAAACGACCCTTTGTGCCTATTGGCCTTGTTTGATCTGTCTCCTGCTTGATATGGAGGGAAGTGGAAATTTGTATTTTTCCTAATCCTCCGTTTTTCTTTTCTGATTAATGTTGTTGCGGGATCCAAGACATTTAAATTCATTCTCCGGGACTTTGTCGAGCTTCATTGCTTTGGTAAGTTTTCTGGCTGTCGTCACTTTTGATTCTGGCTTTTAGGAGTTGCAGTGGTTTGGGAATAGTATGGTGGGAGTGGGTGGGATTGTCCCAATAAAGAAATCGGCCCTCAATTTCAAATGCTTAATTGAGAAATCGGGGTGAGTGGAGTGGAGAAGTCTCGTCTTCTTCCTACCCTGGTCCCATTATTTAGGGTCGGGTCTCCTCACTTTCCTGCACCAAGTTGTTAATAAATTGATTTAAGTAGTTAATATAAGTATGATTATTACTCAAATAAGGTATATTTTATATGAAAAAGAACAACCTAAAGTTTTCTTGAATTTTTGCATTGTATAAACGTAAAGTATAAAATTATCAGACAAAACAAGCTATCTATTTAATGAATACTAGCGGACGTCTCGCGGTTCCACCCGCGTAGTTTCCGTTCCCCTGGGAATATAGGGATAAAAAATAGGCTATGTCACCCGGAGATAGCGTAGCTTCCCAACGGTGAAAGAATTTTTGAAATCGGTCCAATAGTTTTTAAGTTTATTCGTTACATACCTAAATACAAATCTTTCCTTTTTAGGGTTCCGTAGCCAAATGGCAAAAAACGGAACCCTTATAGATTCGTCATGTCTGTCTGTCTGTCTGTCTGTCTGTCTGTCTGTCCGTCCGTATGTCACAGCCACTTTATTCCGAAACTATAAGAACTATGCTGTTGAAACTTGGTAAGTAGATGTATTCTGTGAACCGCATTAAGATTTTCACACAAAAATAAAAATAAAACAATAAATTTTGGGGGTTCCCATACTTGAAACTAAAACTTAAAATATTTTTTTTCATCAGACCCATACGTGTGGGGTATCTATGGATAGGTCTTTAAAAATGATATTGAGGTTTCTAATATCATTTTTTTCTAAACTGAATAGTTTGCGCGAGAGACTCTGCCAAAGTGGTAAAATGTGTGTCCCCCCCCATGTAACTTCTAAAATAAGAGAATGATTAAACTAAAAAAAATATGTGATGTACATTACATGTAAACTACCAGCGAAAATTGGTTTGAACGAGATCTAGCAAGTAGTTTTTTTTTAATACGTCATAAATCGTAAACCGTAATTTACCAAGTAGTTTTTTTTTATTACGTCATAAATCGTAAACCGTAATTTACCAAGTACGGAACCCTTCGTGCGCGAGTCCGACTCGCACTTGGCCGGTTTTATAATATTAGTATAGATAAATTAATAAATTAATACTCTATAAACGGATATCCATATATAGCATGTATTAATAATTGATTTGCAGCCACTACTTGTGAAGTGAAGCACCGCAATAACCCGTTTCCTTTCTATCGCAACGTGCTCGGGAAACTAAGCAGCCGGTAATAATGATCTGTATTTATTAAATTCATAAAATTACCTATATGATCGATGAACATGGATAAATAATAATAGCAGAACGGTCGAAGAAGGTTAAGCAACGCTCGCCGAGGTTGGTACGTGGATGGGTGACCATCTTAATATACCGAGATTTTTGGACTGCCGTTGCGGGAAAGTCAGTCAGAAGCCACGAAAGCTGACACCAGCTTTGCCAAGAGGTCCATCATATCGACCAGGTTTCCTGAGTTGTGTAGGTCATTTAGGCAGTAGCTTCATGCAAAATACTGGTACTCAGCAGGATCCTGTTAAACTAGAAGCTGACCCAAATTATGTTGGGAATAAAGGCTATAATATATAATAAGGCCTGTGAGCTGAATAAAGGCTATAATGCTGGATATATAAACATAATAGAAAACATTGACAAAAGCAAAGCAAAAAACGACGTAATTCATACACAACTTCCCATTTCTAAAGATCCCAATAAAAGCAACTCAAAACTTGCATTACTAAGCACTTTGACTCCAGAATATTCCATTCATAAGACGTCAACAATTCGAAAAATAGGGTAACAAGTCGACGTAAGTACGCCCCTAATTCCACGTGGGCGGAGCCGAGGGTCAGAGCTAGTTACGTAATAACAGTATCAAGACGTATAATATGCTTCAGTATTTTCCCCATACACTTTTATTATAACGTAGACCGGATTCCGATCGATTGTTCCGTAATGAAACGAAATATGCACGAACATGAATAGCTCCAAATAAGGAGGGTGTGTAATTACCTACTATTTATATGGAAAACAGCTATCGACTCAACTGTCGAGCATTTTTCCCTCAAAATGCCATACTTAGGAATAATGAATAAAGGCCACGAGCTTCACTAAACTTAATGAAGGTGAGAGGGCTCCCTCGAAGGAGTTACGTAATAGCTACGATGATAGCAGTATAAAATCTAATAGGGACCTTTAACAGTGGTACATTTCTCCCCGGCCCGCGGACGAATTAGTGAACTACGGACGGCGAAGGGTGTATTTCATATGTGACCCAGCGCGCCAAAGGGTCGCGTCATAACACCCAAACCCTGCATAATGTACATTAAATAGTCGCGACATCTCAAGTAACAGAGTTCTCTAAAGTTAATTGTAATTTATGAAAGCCCAAACAAAAGCGGAGTATGTGCTCCGACTAGAACTAGAACTTCACCAGTAGTCAGAGGACACACACTCCAGTCACAATCAAAGTGAAATATTAAATATATAAATAGTAAAATAATAAGAATTTGTCACTCGCAATTCATTTAGATGTCTTTTGATGCGTTCAAATACTCGCTCGTACGTTTATTACACTCGCGGTTAGCAAATGTGGAAACATCTCGTCAAAGCAGTCGCCGGCAGTCGGTTCTCAGCTTGAAGAAATAAAATTAAAAGAAAAATATCTTGCGCGTTCTGTTGTTGGCAACGTCTTTAGTGAAGTTTAATGAAAAACAAGTAACTCTAACGTCTCGGTGTGCATACTGCAGAATTCCTCTAATCTAATTATGTGCACAGCTGGTGCTCATTGTTTTCGTTCAAAAATCTGCAGTGTTCACGTCTGTTTCCTGCGCTGCAGCTAAATTGATGTGAAAGCTCCTGTATAGGTAAACGACACGCCATCTGCACTGCCATTACACGTAATAGAATATCCAAAAATGTGTATAATCCACGTGATTAACACATAATAGCGTATATTCGCTTTCACGATATAACGAGCGATCATTGACCTTCCCGCGGGGTTCGAACAACGACCGCAAATCCAGCGGATGTTATTCAAAACAAACAAAATGGCGAATTTACATGAGCAAAAAATAACCTCTATGTGAACGGCAGACGCAGCGGTCACGATATTATGCTGTGCTAGTAAAATTGTCGCAATAAATTTTCCGTGTCGCTGATAGAAAAAGTTTTCTAGCATAGATGGGGTCGCTGTCTTGCCAAGTCCCCCGTCCTTGTTTTACTACGCCGCCCGTACGCATTGCTTTTAGTGAGTTGGCTTCGATTACAGCTCTGCGTTGAGATGAGATTGACTTAACGGAACATGATATTTGTCCTTCGGCACTCCTGGAAATAACCGAATTGTATGAACATCTATAACAATTGATGACTTGCGGATACCGGAACAAAAGTCTATAAATAAGAGTGTATTGAAAACTTAAATTCAATGTTTTATGGCTCATAACTTATAATAAATTCCACATCAATGTCGGTGATAAACATTAAGTAGAGCTATAACGCACGCATTATGCACTACTCGCCCGTCGTATACGGGTAGGTCGTTAATAGCAAAAGTTTTTGCGCAATGCCGACCTACTACAGAATTTTATTTGTGTTTTGTCGTTTAAACGCGAATGCATTGTTTATGCTCTGTTGAATTTGCACAATTTATGTGCTTTGTCAGATTTGGCAGAGATAATCTGGCGGGTCTGTGTTCGTACTGCGTGAAATTGTTATGAGAACACGCCGTGTGGTTCTAATTTCAATTGGGCTATTCCATTGCGAGTGTTAGAGTTTACAAACAGCCTCTAATTATAGTCTAATAAAGACTGTTGTTGTGTCACGGAACCCAATACGTACTAATGAATGAAGGATCGTTATAACGTGTGGCATACATACATTATTGTGATTATGATTGATATTCAAAAATGGTTTTGTATTCTATTTTCTAACGGTTATAAATCATAATTCTCATTTCGTACAACGTGCTCTATAGACGTGAAAGAAAATAGGAAAACCTTTGGGATTTTCCGTGTGATTTCATTTGCAAGCCCGATTCGCAGGCCGGGCTCGTGTGGTCTATTTTGCGCTACACAAAGCACATCGGTAGTTTGGCACGTCCGCGCTCTCGGCCTGCCAAAATGTCAGATCTCCATTGTTATAGAAAAGTTAACAGTTTTCACTTGTCGGGAAATTCGAAAACGAAAGAACGAATGAAGAAATCAATTAAGCGATGCTTTTATTTCAACAAAGGATAGTGGAAGTTTGGTGTGGAGGGTGGTTGTATTGTCTCGCCAGAGATAACGGAGAAGAAAGACAAAGACATCGATCAAACTGAAAGGTCGGCGACATCGAACGGGTTCTGTATATAAAAGCATTATAAATCATATCTACGGTACAATATAGGGTTACGTCTTACGTCCGCTCGACAACAGATTTCATGCCGCGAATACTGTTTTAGCTTTCATTGAAGATTTAAAGAGTTTTTTGCCTCAATAATACTTTACGTCCTTTATTTACAGTCTCTGAGAGTGCGTGATACTGCGAAAATAAGAGTGCGTACAGTGTGTAATAAGTTTTTATTATGTGCCTTCTTCGTAAAGTGAAGGGATTTTTTTATTTCAATTGTATACATGTGTGGGTTATGTAGATGGGTATACATATAGGTGTGTGTATGGGCTTAATTTGTGCTCACTCCTAAATCCTGTACAGGGATCTGATGTGATGGAACCGAGTGAATTTGTGAGTAATCTCATTGGTAAGGGCGTAAATATATTGGAGTGGAAGTATTTCTATGTACTGTAGGGTTTGGTATGTATTGAAGTCAATCGGAGTATACACATTACATGGGGAATGTCGGTCGATGTTTCTCGCTGAATATTGAAAAGAGCATTTCAATGAATGCAAGAATGTTATCATTTTACATCGCCTCACAGAAATGTTTTGTACAATTCATGTTTTGATGTGAAAACCTTTTCTAATATTTCGTCAGATGCTTTTGAAGTAAATTTATGTTTATATCAACAATGTTACTGGTCTATACAAATGTCAGAATGTATTGTGTGAATGTAAATAGAGGGGGAACTTTGCAGCCAATAATGAAGTGGGGTGCTTGTTGAAGGGAGTTCTTTGGTCAACAATGTGTCAATAATAAAAATTCTTATTGCTTTTATCCTTAATTCTTTATTGTACACCAAGAACAACATGACGTACAATTTGATAGTAAAGTACATGTATACAGGCGAGTTAGGTCAATGTTGAGTTCTCTTACAGCAAACCCTAGAGTTACTTTTATCCTTGTTAGTTTTTTGTTTTACTTGAACTAAAGTAATGGTTTATTTATATTAAAGGTTTTTTTATAGCTAACGTCTTGTTTTAGACGCTCCCGCAGATGGGTGCGATTTGACAATGCGATAGCGATGATACAACGCGTTTTAATGCGAGCCTTATCAGCATTCTCGATATATTATGTGTTCAACAAACTGATATTTTTTTATTTTTGTGGATGCAGATAATGATTCATCCGTTTAAAAAACGAACGCAACTTCTACACACCAACAACCAACACATACTAAATCAAAACAACCAGCAACTAACTTCAAAATCAAAAGACAAACCATGACTTTCCCATCTCACAATGACACAGATAATTTTCGTTGAAACTGAAGCCTGAAGGAATCTTGCGTCAATACCGTCATCCGAGCCGACACGGCGACGTCAACGGCAGCAAGATGGCGGGTCATCAATCATAGAGCACAAAAAGAACTGTGTTGATAGGGTACAGAACTCTTTGCTTCGCTCTTTGTCTGTGGTGTGACAGCTTTTAGTAACTGGTGTGTTTTGTTTTTGGAATAGTGCGTGCGTAGTGGTGTATAATGGATAGGTTTTTTCAAATATATTTTTTGGGTAAGTTTAATGATTGTGTTGATATTACACGGAACTCTATGAGTCGATCTTTATTTCTGGTATGGCACCTTTTACTATAGAAAGTTTTTTTGCGTTGTGTACAGGGTGTTATGTGGAGTGAAGAGTGCGGGTATTTTTTAATAAAATTTATAGAGTAAGTTGTAAGTTAATGTAATATAAACTGTGTTGATAAGGCATGGAACTCTTTGCTTCGCTTTTTGTCTGTGGTGTGTTGACACCTATATGGGGGGTTTTTGGTTTTGGAATAGTTGTGTATGGGGTTTATTTTGATTTGAAATGCGTATGGATAATGTTGCATTTTTTTCTTAGCTTTGCTCTTTCTGTGGCGTAGACAGACACCTTTTAGTAACGGGTGTTTTTGGAAAGGTGTGTTGTGTTCGTAGTGTAGTGTGGTATGAAATGTATAGGTACTTTTAAAATACTGTTTTGAGTGAGTTAAAGAACGGTGATAGGACGGAACTTTTTCGTCTTCACTCTTTTGTCAGTGGTTTGGTGATACCTCTTAGTAACTGGTGATGATTTATCTAGATATTATGACAATAAAAGTAGTTTGTAATAACTGTATTATTGTAATTGTTATTTTATTTTGTATCGAAGCATCTTTGACCAAGGTCGAAGAGTTGTAGTAAGAAATGTGTAATTTATTTATTTCAAGAGTTATTTTATTTTGTATCGAAGCATCTTTGACCAAGGTCGAAGAGTTGTAGTAAGAAATGTGTAATTTATATATTTCAGGAGTATACTGCAGGCACTAAAGGTTGACTAGGCCACTAGTAGTATGGTTGATATTAAGTAACGAATTTTGACACAGTGGAGTAAAGAGATTTGTTCGGTATTGTGGTCAAATAATATTGTTTGTGTAAAGCCGGGTAACCTCCCAAATTGTGTGGTTTTTAATTATATTATTAAATTATTATTCTTGTTCAGAGTAATATTACACTTTGATATTAATTTAGGGTTACACTAATTATTAGCGAATGATGTTTGTATATGTATTACATATATGTAATAATTATGTTGAATTAAGCTTTATTATACTTTTTTGGATTTTTTACATGGGTCTCCATGTCTTCTTTCTTAATCGTTTGAGGATGTGGCCACCTCTGGGAATCCGAAAGGCCTCTGACTGATATTAACTTATATAAGTCTAGGTTGCCTCACGATTCACCGGACACGGCTGCTTTGGGAGGTTCCTATTCAGGATAAGGCGGGAGGAAACGCCCGGGTGTCACCATTGGGATCGCCTGGAGGACACGGTGGAGCATACGGTGGAGGTCTGCCCCGCTTGGGCGGAGCACCGCCCAAGCGGGGCGGTGGGAATCGCAAGCCGATTCCCGGCCACCGTAGGCGCGGGCTTGCGGACGGCGAGTAATGGGTAGCTCGTCGTCCGATAAGGACCAGGCCCGAGTCGACGGCGCGTAGTGTTCCACGCGCGCCTCAAAGAGATGTCAGCAAAGTTGACGGGGTCCGCTAGGGCCGAAGCGTAACTGGGTCGCGGATAAATTTGAAAGAGAGAGAGAGTTACCGCGGCCCTGGCACAAGCAACTGAAGGAACACGGGTGGGTTTTAGTCAGTAAAAAAGTAAAAAAGTTGTTACTTGCCCGGATTTGACACCACGACCTCAAGCACGAGAGGCGAATTATTAGCCACTGGACCACCACTGTGTTCACATTCGATGAGCCTCTCAAACTAAACTATCAACTTATGTGTACTTATTTATCAATCTCTTTATTTACTTTTCTTTTCATAAACTTTTAGTAATACCTAGTATGTTCATGTCAATTGGACTATTGTTACTTTTTAAGATACAAGTCTAGCTCCTTCACAGAGTAATACAAAAGACAACATAACGAATTCTCTTAACCAATCCGTTCTTCAAGCAAAAAAATAAGATATTACAGGAATAAAACGTCTCAAACAAACGCGAAGAGATAACACTTGTACTATGTTAATGTATTTCCTTTACAGCTTCCGTTGTCAAAGAAACTTCACGCCTTTGACAGTCTCGTGGTTTAAACTTTTAATACATTTAACTTATATAGATGACTTATTACTCTCTCTGTCATCCTCTGTATCATAAAGTAGACTGTAGGCAACACACCTTACAAACGCCTCGGAATTTAATAGAATTGATTGCATAATATAATCACGCATTGTAAATTGTATTCTACAGTCCGAATTAACGAACAAGTACCAAAAAATACAAATAGATGGCGCTACTTGTTGTACAAATTGAGATTTGTATTTAGACAATCGATATTTTGGTAGGTATTTATGGAACGTGGTGGCTGAAAGTGATTTAAAAAAAATCTGCTATTGTTTTGTGAATTATCTTGATAAATTGGAGATGACTTAACTATACGAACTTTATTGTTTAACGTTATTTTTGCATTATCTTCACATTTTTATTTGTTTTCTTAGAAAATACCTACAAGCATACATACTATTTTTATGATTTTCTGTACAAATAAAATAAAAAACCTAAAATAAGTGTATCTTTTTTTGTAATCTGCAAGAATCCAAAAAAAAAAAATATCCCTGTTCATGAGTGATAAAGGGTTAACTGGTCTTACTATTGGGGTATTAGTTTTGACTTTCCTACACAGAAAAAGAAAATGGGTAAACTAAACAATTGAGGTAAATAACGCTCAGAATATGGTTATGTATGGATCTCCTCTGTTTTTGTTCTAAAGGAGACAAGACCTACTAAGTAAAACCATAAAGTGTTCTTCCTGCTAATTTAAAGACTCTCTTAGACATGTTTGTTCCCAGTGATCGGGCATTTATTAGGGCGTAAACTCGTTTATGCCCAATATGCCAAGTTTATGCCCATTTTGTCCATATTTGTTTATGCCCTCGACCGATCTTCAGTCGTGCCTTGCAACACGTTTGCTAAGAAATTATTTTACGGATGAGAACAGTTTCTATGAAAAAGCATTGTCGCATTATCGCGCCGTTCCTGACTGCAGTAGCCTTAAATCTGAAGTCAGGGCCACAATATTATCATTCTAGCTTTGTGGTATGAGGTTGCCATCCAATCTAATAATCTGCGGCCGAATAACAGTATATTTCACACAGAGCGACTACCATGTCAACTCGGGAACCCAACTGACGAATATTGAATCACTGTAGTTGTGTTAGAATATCTAACAGATAAACCAGCCGGCAGATCTTCAGCCTTCTGCATAAATGCCATAGTTATTTGGCTTCTATGGTAAATACTACCTTTTGCTTTTAAGTGCAATAGTTTTTTTTTTTTTTTTTTTTTTTTTTTTTTTTTAAACTTTGCCCCACACTAGGAATTTCTTCCTGTATCGTGGGTGCGTTTACAAACATATAAACTCACATACACAACACCCAGAGCCGGAACAATTATCTGTAGTTTGTATACGATACAAGTCTATTACTGAGAATTTTGGATATAACATCATGCCCGTATTCCTCAAAGGGTTCGACAGAGGCACAACATTGAAATTAGTGCGCCGCTGCTGCCATACTTTGTGACAGAAGTGAACATAGTGCACTTAAAATTCACCAGTTATTTTTGAGTTCCGTGTAATAGGAGGCGCGTAATGCCATCAACAAGCTACTGAGAAATTTTAGATGGAAAAACTCAATAATACCCCGCCTAATCTGGTTATGAAGCCCAATACCACATGCGTAGCAATATCGCTTGTGACCAATAGAACAACACTTACAAATTACGAACATTTCTTACCCCTATATGTATTCCAAGTCATGTCCTCCAACTCTACTCTACTTCGAATCATAAAATTGACAGTTTTCACAACAAATTACAATTACACATTATCAAATTACAAAATACAAATTTTCGTAGCGTTGGGACCCCATGCTAGTGCATGGGGTCCCAACGCTACGAAAATTTGGTTTAAGTAAATATCACTAGATGGCGCGAGATGATGCTTGTTAAGGATTTGTGCGTAAAATTAACATTTTCTAGTATTGATCACAAAATAAATATGTTTCTGTATAATCATTCTGAGCACAAAATTATGGAATATTGGGCTCTTAAGTCACATTTCAAAGATTATTTGAACGGATCATTTTATATTGATTCCAATATATGGCGCAGTTTAACATTTCGTAGGTATTCCATTTTTCATACATTTGTATTGATACAGTTTTTACAGTTTCACTGTACCAAAATGGTACAATGAAACTGTAAAAACGTGCTAAAATACCATAAAACAAATCGTCACTTTTTTTTAAGAAAAAATATTCACGAACCGAGTAAACCCTTTTAATTGCAAGTCGCTGCTAACACCATCTATCGCCGTGGAACGGAATGTAGAATTGATCAGTTTAGTCAGACGAAAAACGTTAGTCACGTCGGCACGGTTTCTTTGACTATGAGGCATCTGTATACTGGCACTATATTATCTGTGCCTATAGCTTATAATTTAATGACATTGATCGGGGTTCCTTGTCATGGCGACTGAGTCTGAGTCGAGTGGAGGTCCTTTAAATTGTCTTAAAATATGGGCGTTAGATTCAATTCAATTTTGCTGTGTTCCACTGTAGTTATAAATACTTATTGTAAAACATACCTTTCTATTAATATTTGGATAGTTATCCACAATTAAGTGTGAAGGTGGAAATCATTGAACTTGATAATAAACAGACATACATATATCACATAATACGGCGTCAACTTCAGTGGGCATAATTATTGCGGTCTACATAAGTTAGTAGTTTGATTTTTAATTCATTGGAAATGTTTTTGGGGATGAAAGTACTCATGAATATAAACTGCTTTAATTTTCTCAAGGATATGAAAATAAACAACAGCTCAGTACATTTATGTTCAGACTAGCTTCTTCCAGATGCATCACCTGCGTGAACTTTGGCAATTTTGTCAGGGGAATGAAATCTCGGATTAAAAGTGTTTACTTTATCATTCTTCAAGGCCTATCTATTTTTAATACAAAAATTCAACAAAAAATGGTGTGGACAAAATTCAAAACGCAACAAACAGACAGATATACAGACACACTGATATAATTTCTTATTTTCGTATTAGTATGAATTTCTTGTCAAAAATAACGAACTGCATTATTTTTCGCAATTTAAGCGTTGGTCACAGAGTAAAAAAAAATATGTTTCCAAGTACTTCAGCCCCTGAAAGATTGGCAAAAAGTTAAAAGTCTCCGAGTATATTGACCTACATAGCAGTATGCCCGAATCGACTTCCATTTCACTAAGGTCAATTGTCAAACATCCGTCCACTCGTTGTTTGTCTTGCCCGTCTTTTCCCGTTATAGAAGATATGGAAATATCGGAAAGGTCCTTTTTTTTAAGAAGCACGGGTATACATCTTAAAGGGTCTTAGGTACGTCAATGTTCGTTGTCGTATAAGCAAACGGCGATATTTGATCATATCGGCAAGGGTTGAGATGACCCGGAATTTCATCTAACTGAGAGGTTCCAACTATGCGCCATTTATTTTAGTTTGTTCGATTTCTGTTAGCTGAGAAATTGACTCGGAGTTGTGAGGGGATGTTTGGAGTTGAGTGATATACGCCTTTTATTATTGAAGCGTAGATACCTACACGTATTTTTTTTTGTTGTGAATATGGCTACAGTTGTTGTTTTATGAATGAACTCTTCTTGGTTTCGTGTAGATACAGGCTGATTATAGTAGAGAAGCCAATTCCTAAAGGGAGGATAAATCACAATATTTCCGAATGCTATTTTTGAGATGTTATTTTTTTATCTTCGCGAAATGCAGTCGTAAATCAGAGTTGCTTCCAGTTGTGTAAATACCACCTGAGAGATAGAAAACGTTCATATTTCGCCGAAATCTGCTAATCCTAACTTTGTAGTTCTACATAGTATGTTAACATCTATTTCATCATCCCACAACATAATCTCAAAGTGCTTCTTCCATAAGAGAGATCGATCGTAAAACTACAGGTTCCTACATATTTTCATGTTCTAGATCGCCCCTCCGTCTATAAAGTGAGATTGGAAAATTCCAATGCGTCAGGTGGACATAACTCACATGCAGGACCGCTGCGAATGAATAATTTACTAAGTTCCCAACTTTACTGGTACCCATGTATCAGCAACCATCCAATCCCGATCCCCAAAGAGAAATTAATGCGAACATTCCAAAAACATTCATACTGCAATCTAATAAAACGGAAATGTTGACAGACACTAATTTGTATAACTACTACAGCGAAAGCAGAACAGTTTTTGAAGTAAACTCGGCCAAACCACCCCCACTAGGGTTGCGATGTCAGAAAATTACGTAGGAACGTCAAAGTAGAGACCTCGTCTAGGTAAATATTTGCAAGTTCCACGAGCGGCACGGCTTAGACAGAGCGGATGTAGTTCTCACAAGAAACAAAAGACAAAACATTGCAAATGGAAACACCAAGATGGAACGCCAAGGGGTTCGCTCGTTTTAGAACACGCTGTATAGTTCACCGAACGTTATGAATATTTAGATAATGAGCGGAGTGAGCTCTTCGTAATTCGCCTTTTACGCCTAAAAAGCTTTTTGTTTGGAGTGCGTAGGTAATGTATTTTTATGTGCGCGAACTCCTTGGCCGTGATCCTCTACTCTCACATTGCTATTCTATAGTTGTACGAGACCCAAATTTGTATAGACTCACTTTTCTCAGTATACATTTCTGAGCACTTAAAATCGTCTGGTATTCCGCACACTCCAGCATTTGTCGGCGAAGAATGTCTAAAATATATTTGGGGTGCCAAGATCGGATGTCGTAAATCGATTGACTATTCAACTAAATTCCCGGCCGTGGGACAAACTATAGCTTAACTGCGTAAATCGAAAGTTCCACGCACCCTAATCTACTGCCCCTCACATATTGGTAGAACATTTAGATAATAAACAAAGGGAGGTTTTCAAGCTTTGCAATTTGGGCCTTTTCTCTCTAAAAGCTTTTTGAACGAGTTTTGGTAATACGTTCGGCCTTGATGGGTATTACTTGATTGATTGATCTGAAGCGTTTGATAAGACTTTGATGTACATCACGCATATGAATTGCTTTTGTCGATTGTTCTACTGGCAGGTAAAGAGTGTTCTAGACAAGATTCCGTATAAAAACTAGGTTCGGTGGATCAATACCGATTAGGGAATAGCGGAGAGAGGAGAGGTTATTATTATGCTGTCATCCGCAGACCGCGCCTCGGGCGCCCGCAAATATTTTAAGCTTTCTGTTACTTGGGATGAAACAATAGTGAGCGGGAAACAGGAATTGATTTGTAACCATAAACAAATATTTGGACATAAGTTTGGGCGCGCGGTCAGATTGGGCGGATGCTTTGTTGTTGCTGTTTCGCTTTGATCTTCTTACTTGACCGACGCTAGTTTAATTGTTGGAATGGATTAAGTTAGAGATTGTTTTTCTTGTTTGTTTGACAAACGTTTAAGCCATTTTAATGACCTTGCCTACTTAAAACGTATATTTATATTTTTTTTCTACACTATAAATAAAGTTAAATGTTTTATTAAAACAATCATAGGAAGGCAAAACGACAATTTATAATACAATATAATTAAAACTTCAAATAACTTTATAAACAAGCTCAAATGAAGTCGATTGTAAGTTGACCCATTTATCAACCCGCTACGAATTTAATTTAGACTTTCCTTCGTCACATTTTTACTTCTAAACGCATTTCAGCTTCCTTACAAAACAAAAAAGAGATTTGCATTTTTTCCTCTACAAAATTAACAAGGAGAAGAACCCGGTTACAAATACCAGGCCCCTCAGAAAGTATTGCGAAAAAAAGTTTTTATATATGGGAGACTGGCCAGTTATAATGTTTTTCGAAAATATGATTATTTATAAGTAAAAATAAGTAAGTTCCAATTTCAAAATTTCCCTCCACATTTTTTGCGAGTTAATTCAAAGTATTGTGTCTCACTGAAATATGGATCTGCGCCGGGAACATTTTAGAGCTATGATTTTATACGATTTCAAGTGTCGCCTGAAACCGGATGAATCGTACGATAGACTTCAAATGGCATTCATGGATGAAGGCCCTTCCAAGGCAACCGTGTATCGTTGGTATAACGAATTCAAGCGCGGTCGACCAACTTTGGGGGATGACGAAAGAAGCGGTCGCCCTTTGACGGCTGTTACCGAAGAAAACGTGCTAGCAGTGAAAAATTTAATCCAAGACAATAGGCGAATTACATATCAGGAGATTCAACACATATTGAAGATTGGATCGGGAAGCGTTCACGAGATTCTACACAGCCATCTTCGCGTGAGGAGGATAGTATCACGCTGGGTGCCGCACAACCTCACCGATGCTCAGAAGCAGGCCCGGGTGGAATGGTGCCGTGATATGCTTAACAAATTTGAAGCAGGCTCGTCTCGGCGTGTTTACGACATCGTTACAGGTGATGAGTCCTGGATTTATCAATACGACCCAGAAACCAAGCGCCAGTCGACTGTTTGGGTGTTTCAAAATGAGCCAACGCCTACCAAAGTGAAGCGATCTAGAAGCGGGGGTAAGATTTTGATCGCTAGCTTTTTTAATTTGACTGGCCACTTGGTATCAATTCCCTTACGGGATCAAAGAAGCATTAATGCCGAATGGTATACTACCAAATGTTTGCCAGAAGTTTTCTCTGTTATAAGCAACAAGCGACCAAACACAGGGCTCCGCGGGCTACTGCTCCACCACGACAATGCACCTGCGCACACCGCACTCAAAACGAGGGACTTCCTGGACAGCACGCCAGTCAAACTCCTGGGTCACCCTCCTTACAGCCCTGATCTAGCACCGTGTGACTTCTTTTTATTCCCAAAAATAAAAAATCAGCTCAAAGGGATACAATTTTCGTCGCCGGAAGATGCGCTGGCTGCGTTCGAGCAGGCTGTAAACGAGGTGTCTGCGGCGAACTGGAAAAAGTGTTTTGAAAACTGGTTTAGGCGCATGAATCTTTGTATAGAGGCTGGTGGAAAGTACTTTGAAAAGATTTAATAAAAATATATGTTCGTATAGAACAATTTTTTTTAGTTTCGCAAAACTTTCTGAGTGTCCCACGTACCCCTTATTAATTGTCGGTAACAAAAACTACCTAAAATCAAAAGACAGAAGTAAGTGAGCCAATTTGTCCTAAACTCCCCTAACAGTGAATGCACAAAAAAGACAAATGCCGTGAAATTAGCTGGGTGTTTCAAAATTCGCGGTACGTAATCCAGCGAGGTCATGTCTCCCCAACATTGCCCTCATACAGTTTTTGTTACACTGAGCGAGCTTTGTATTCGTGAATAAATTTACATCTTAACAAATGCCCGCTTGGGCTTGGATGCAAGACCTTTTTGCTATAACAGGGATCCCTAATAAGTTCTTAATGGCGAAATGGAACTGAAACAATCACATTGTGCCCCAAATTGGGTTTGCACACTGTATTTGGTTAATGTTTGCAATTTATGTTTAAGGTTTCTGAGGTATTTTTGGTAATGGACTGGCTATATTAAACGTAGAGCCGATGACCGTTGGGAGACGTGTTCTTGCATGGAGATCACAAATGGGTACACGCAAGGTGGGACGCCCTCGAGCTAGGTGGAGCGACGATCTTCGCACGTTGGGTGGCAGCAGTTGGATGAGAGCTGCCGAAAATCGAGACAAATGGCGTGCGAGAAGTCCACTGCTGAATATTGGCTACTCCAAGACCAATATTCAGCAGTGAAATTCTATAGGCTGATGATGATGTTGATGAGGTATTTTTGTATATCATTTAGTCATTTTCATGCTGGTGCCTACACTTATGTATGGAAGTGAAGGTTGGGTATGGCAAAAAGACATGTAAGTAGGATTAATGCAGTAGAAATGCTTTCCTTGCGAAGTATTTGTGGTGTAACTTTAAATGATAGATAGAGGAATGATGTAATAAGAGAACGTTGTGGTTTAAAAGAAAATGTAGTGACTAAAATTGAAAAGAGTATGTTAAGATGGTTTGGCCATGCTGAGAGGATGAATGACGCTCTAGGAAAACATACATAGACCTTTTTGGTGATGTTCTTCAGAAAGGCCAGGTGCGCAGTACTTAAACTGGCGTGTATGTATGACTAGATGTATGACTGTGAGTGAAGCAAAAGAAGTATCTAAGGATCGTAGCAGGTGGTGTTCTGTAATTTCAGCCCACCCCAATGGGAAAAAGGCGTGAGTTTATGTATGTATTTAGTAATGTTTGCACAAAAAACTAAATACAAGCAAAAACTTTACTGGGAACTGGTCAAAAGAAACATTATTTCTCGCTTAGCAACACTATTAAAGCTGTACAAATTATTATAGTCATTTCCGTAGACTGAAAATTTACCTTTTGGCAATGCACCAGATTACTACGGAATGAAAATGTTTCGCGGGCAATTCCTTTACATTGTCAACTCAACCAAAATGTTCCCCAAATAAAGTGCTTGTTTATTTGTATGGGCAAACATTATGAGGGGCAGGGGGAGAAATGACGATTTCATTATAACACATTTATTTTATTCAGACATGTATATTTATCGGTTATTTGAGACTGTAGGCACGATCACCGAATATATATATATCACTAATAGGTACCTATAGGAATACTTTTTTTAAGTTTTTGGTTGGCTAATAAGCAGGCGGACCACCTGGTGGTTAGAGAACATCTCCGCTTATAGAATATGCAATACAGAAGCATTCTAGAGAACAAGCTAAACATCTATTTTAACAGTAATTACACCGAAAAGGTTTACATGAAGCTTTTTCAAAGAAAGTATTCTACTCATAGAACAATTTCCAACAAAAAGTGTCGTCGGATCGTTACCACATTCTCGCGTCGATACCTTCTGTGGTAACCTTAAGGGCCTGCCACCGCTTTAGTGCCTTAAACAGTAACTTCCTAAAACATACTCCTTAGTAACGGCTAGGTTATAAGGTTTTTTTTTTTTTTTTGTATTTATTATAGATTCATGTACAAGTTTCTACTTAAAAAAATAATTAACATCACGTTATTTTTTCGCTACTTTCGGATACGCCTCCAAAACGACATGGATGTTGAAAAATATTGTTACACAGAAAAAATGACGGCGAGGATTTCTTCATAACTGAAATGGCATATGTACATCAAAGAATATTTTGCAAACAAAACTGTCCAAAAAGAGGTACAATATTGATAGGCTCCGAGCGGGCGCACGGCCAGTACTGCGTTAACATTGGGGAATATGTCTTAACCCATACCTAAACTAAAACACAACAACGCTCCTTGGTATCAGAAATAGGCACCATGGCAGTACTTCCCCGTACAAACTTCATCACAAAGAGCTGTAAGTAGGTACTACTCATGAAATTACGTCACTGTAATTTATGTGGTATCAGAAGCCTGATATATGCTTTGAGTATGTTTAAACTAATTGATATTACAGCATAAACTGTTTCAATTTAATTCATATCAAATATCAAACAGGCACCGACTCAATATTGTAGCAAATTAGCCTTGGCAAACACACACACACACACAGCCAGTGTGTATAAGGTGAAAGGGCAACGTCGAAGACACAGATATTTACATAACAAACAAAGGGTCTGGCCTGAACTTCTTCCGTCATTGTTATTGTGAAAGGCAACACTGGATTTCTTCTATGACGTGTTTGTATTGCGAAAAAAATAGAGACTTTTCTAGTCTTCTATCTATCTATCTACATAAAAATCGATGTGTGTTTGTATGTTCTTTATTGGCCACAATACCGCTGGAGCGATTTTGATGAAACTTTGTTGGGATATTCTGCGAATGCCAGCAAAGGTTCCTGACACAAAAAATTGTTTTTACTTTTCTTTGTCTCGCATTGAAATTAGAACAACACAGATTTTACAACTGGTATTGTTTTATGAAAAGGTAATATTTTATAAAATTAATGTTTTCAGTAGAAACACGATTTAGAAAAAAAAATATCATTTTTAAGTTACGAAATAATATGATAAAAAGAGAAAATATGGCCTGAAGCAGTTATTAAAATCAGTGAACCGAAATTTGCTGGATAAGCGTATTTAAAAAAATATTGGCTGTAATTGAATCCCGAAAAAATGTGAAATAATTGGCGGTGTAATGCCGTGGGCGGCCAGTGCCTATCAGTTTGTGAATCCACCACGGACCAGGTACGGTTATCACTTCCGGTAGGTAGATTTTAGGATTTATTTAAACAATATTTTGCTTAACCGCGTCCCAATTACACAACTACATGGTTAAACTCTGTTCATGCAACAAAAAAACGCGCGTTTTTTTGTTGTATGAACAACGTGCGTGCATTCAGATGAAAAACTAGCTACTGCTAGCGTTTTTCATCTGATTATACCGATTATTTTTTGTAAATCGATCGTGGTCGGTTCTGTTCCACGCCAATAGATAGATCACCATTTATATCCGTGGAACGGAACCGAAGGCGATCGATATACAAAAAATAATCAATATAATCAGTACAGTACGTGGGTTTTGCTTTGTATGGGATGAGACACCACTGCCTCCCCAAGCCAACCCTAGAATTCTCATTCTAGGGTTGGCTTGGGGAGGCAGTGGTGGTATTTGTGTTATTTATTTCCTTAGTTGCCTAAGTTTCATAATTATTTTATAACAATCCTCCTTATTCGTTGTCTTCATTGCTGAAGGTAGTGTCCGTCTTGGAAAGCTTTGACAACAATACAAGAACCTTTAACAAACTCCTGTCCACAATTCAACCTTCACAGTCATTTAATCTCAACATCTTCATAACCCTAATCACCGTAACTACCCTAATCACTCTTCTTAGTACTGTCACATAACAGAAAGGAACCAAGACAGACCATCATCTTTGATCTGTCCATCATATTTTAAGACTACAGTGAAGATCAACGTCGGACAGTGACAAGAGTTTACCGGGTTAACCCTCGAAATAATGACCAGGGTTAACCTGAAGTGAGTTGATTAGTCTTAAGTGTTAACTTTAAATGATAAAGGAATTAGAATGGCTGTCTTCGTCTATTGTTTCGTTATCAGCGAAGACGATTGTTAAAAAGTTCAAAATGGGATTTGACATGTGCTACCAAAATGCCAAGTTGTCATTCTCATGTGTTTTCGCCAAAGAAAGGATGGATAGATTGTATGAGGAGTCATCATCATCTTTTCAGCCGAAAGACATCCACTGCTGGACATAGGCCTCCCCAAGTCGTCGCCACACGGGATCGGTCAGATCCCGTACGTCTCACATCCAGTGCATTCCCGCAACTTTAACAAGGTCATCGGTCCACCTAGTGGATCACCTTCCAACGTATCGTGTTCCGTTTCGCGGTCGCCATGCCAGAACTTTTCGGCTCCATCGGTTCTGCGAGCAATGTGCCCTGCCCACTGCCGCAATTCTTCGGGCTGTGTCGGTAACTTTGGTTTTCCTGCGGATATCCTCATTTCTGATCCGATCAAACTAGGAAACTTCTAGAAAAGCCCTCTCCATTGCCCTTTGGGTGACTTTAAGTATGAGGAGTGATATGAAAGCAAAGGGAGTCAGTGTTAGAATGACGTAAGACAGGACGGTATGGAAGAAGAAAACGTGATCAGAATCACAAGGCTAGAATGGAATTTTGAAAAAAAACCTTCAATATATAATAAAAAACATAACTCAGTAAAATAAGGGATCATTGCGTAATATAATAAATTATAAATCCTCATAATATTATAGTCAAGAAAAGATTTCAATGAAGACATAGTAATAATAAAGTTAACTTTCTAATTATTTATATAATATGTAAAAGTTTTTCTACAAAAGCTACAAAGTCATGCTTGTCCTTTTAAAAGAAGACGTGGAGTGCCTTCATTAATAATGAGGTAATGGCTAACAATTACTTATTTATGTTGAATTTATGAAATGTAGGTCAACGATACGAAAGAAATACGCCTACATTATGTTGGGTTACTTTGATTCAATAAACGCCTAACTGAAACGGATGATCTTATCAATCTCTGTAGGAATGTGTGTGACAAGACAAGTACAAGCCAGGAAGACGCATGCCCGCAATTGGCACAAGAGTATGCAAGAAGCTTGCATGCCATAGTGTCATAGGACTGCCTGATTAATAGATCTACTAAAACCGTACGTACAAACTATGATCTTGAATAGCATTTTAACCGCTATCTCTACACAACCCTTCAAAAAACACGGGCGTGATTTTATGTTATGTATGTTACTAGTTTCTGCCAGCGGCTTTGCCCGCGTGAAAAGTGTTTTATTATCCCAAGGGAACTTTATACCGGGATTAAAAGTATCCTATGCGCTATTCCGGTCTGTAATCTATATCTGTGCCAAATTTTATCCAGATCTGCTCAGGCGTTCATTAAGTAACAAACATACATACATCCATCCAAACTTTAGCATTTATAGTATTAAGTATAGTATATATAAGTATACAAATAGTAAGAGTAAGATGGTAAGAAGTAAGATTAATGTAATTTTTTTTTATAAATAAATATGATTTATTAAATTCGTTGTTTTTACTCTTTCTTTTAGCATTCCGGAAATAGGAAACTTCAGGATGAAGGCTTCTTCCAAAGTTTGTTTTCCAGATGTTAAATTACGGTTTAAAAACAGATTAAGTTGTTACTTGCATATTTATATGATAGCTATTGACACGTCTATTCCTGCCTTAAAATATTCTACTTCAGAGTTAAGATCCTTTCATAATATTCGAGAATAATATGAAATAGGCTTGCGTAGCTAAGTATTGTCTGTGGAGCGTCAAAAGAAGGGTGCCTCATAAATATTCAATTCAGTTTCAAGCCCGAAAAGTCATCGTTAAGTCTATTTCCGATAAAATGCTGAAGCGCTTTCACAACTAATGGTGATTCCATTTTAGCCCACCTGACTCGTGAAAAAAATTTTAAAAGTTATTTGGAAAGTTTGTTGATGGGATGACTTAGTTCACCTTTTTGTTTTTGTTTGTTGAGACTGGACTGAAATAGAAATTAAAAAGCAAATTAGTGTGTTTGCAGAGAACATGGATTCCAGGGAATAGAATTTCTGGTTTTCTATGTAGATTTAGGGCGGTTTATGCAGAAAATTCACACATCATATCCAATTATAGAGCTGTAGTTATTTAGTACGACTGTAAAAAAAAATACAATTGCGGTTTACCTACGGAAAATGTAAGTTTCCCTAACTTATCATAGCTTATGATGGTTGAGCTGAGTGGTGCCGATCCATGTGTTATGTTCGTGAACGGGCGCCATCAATTGGTGATAACCAAGCTGCCTCGGCCTGTTTTAATTACTTATTTATTGTATTTTAATTATTTGTTTTACTCTAGACGCTTTTACGTGCACGTCTTTTTACATCGTTCTCACATACGGTATAAGTATTTTTCCAACAATAATAATGTAACCAAATACTTGTAAAACACTTTTTTTTGAGTTTATAGGTGGAGTTTCTTGTCCGTTCTTCTCCATAACAAGCTTCTTTTCCGAATGGACGGTAGAAAACGTTATTATTACTTATAAATTTAAATTTTTGACGTTCAAAAGTGCCGCTTAGTGGCCTAATTGAATAAAGAAATTTTGATTTTGATTCTTACTAACTGCACATCAGCACCTAATTTTTCTGGGCTATTACAATACCAAAACTCAGTTATGCATCTAGCAAGACCATCTATCAATATTTCAAAAATCCAACTGGGAGTTGACTGGCTACAACATCCCCTTAGCCTCTCAAAAGGACATTACAACCCACCACAAACGTCCTTCATAACTTGAAATACGCAAACCAGCACGCGCGACATGTTCATTTAATTTTTATCAACGGTCACGGGGATAACTAATCAACCGAGTAGTATGACCCCATCCTCCCCCTGTGGATTGTGAAATTATTTAGTTACAAGGGAACGGGAACAACGGATTTTGATACTAAGGGTCGCCCAAGGGACCATATGATATCCAACCATGTGTAAATATTACTAGATTCAGAAATATTACAGATTTCATGAAGCAGGCTAAGAGGCATAACGTTCGGATTGGAGATTTTTTAGAAATACATATGTTTAAATCTGTCTGTATTGTGTGTTTTCATTTCGTTGTTTTCTTTTCTATTATGAATATAGTCCAGAGTCCTATTTCTTGAGATCACGAAGATATATATATACGTAATACTAAGATTGTATTGATTTAAGCTCGTTACTTATCGGATATAGTACAGACTAGTAATTAATTAACTATGTAATTATTATATACTTATGATATCCAAAAAGCGTAAAATTCTACTTTATTTTGATATTACGTATTCATTCTACATCCTATCTTACTTATTACTAATAAAATACCTAAGCTTCAATATATAAACATGAGGAACAAGGGTAGACTATTGTATTTATTAGGACACTTAGTTTAGAAGGGTCAGTGCCTATTCGTCCCCTAAAATTCGTCCCCCAGCATAAAAGTTGTAGATTCGGCCCCTATATAGGTGCCCATTGGTCTCCTGGTAGGGGACCAATTAATATTTTAATAAAAAATATTATTTTTAAGGTACCCATTCGTCCCCTCTAATATATATACAAAATAAGTTAAAGATTCGGCACCTATTCAGGTGCCTATTGGTCCCCTGAGATAAAATTAGCTATATTTTACATAAGAAACGGTTAATATAGTACACTTGTGAACAGTTTATTAACGGAATTAATTTAATAAATCATAACACATCATTGAAAAAAGAGCTATGATGAATGATAATCAAAAATTAGATTTCACTAGGCCACTGCATGGAAAAGCTATGCATATATTATTAATTTAAAATGAAAAAAAATATAAGATTAGTTTTATACTAAAATAATGTTGATTTGTTTAATCTTCAATAATTATGGTGATTTTAGTCATTTTTTGTTATTGTAGTTATAGTTTGTTAGATTTAGGTGATTATAATTTTGCGTGTAGTTGGTAAATATACAAAAAATACGATGATTTTAGCCAATTTTTATGTAGGTACTTCTAGTTACAATTTATTTGATTTAATTTATTACGATTTTGCATGTAGTTGATTAATATACAAAAAAAAATATATGTTGATTTATCTAGTCTTCAATAATCACTGTTATTTTAGTATTTTTAACCGACTTACCAAAAAGGAGGAGGTTCTATGTTCGACTTCTTGTATGTTTTTTTTTATTTTTTTTATGTATGTTCACCGATATCTCCGTCAATTGTGAACCGATTTTGAATTTTTTTTTTTTTGAAAGAGTATGTTTCGAAATTGGTTTCATTTTAGTTTGGTGAAGATCTGATGAAGAACTTCGGAGATATACAACAGAACTCTTCAATAACTAACGGCAAATCATTCGGGATTGATGCAATCGCATGTCTGTTTATTGTTTATACCATTACATAACATAACATCACACCAGTACGCTCTAAAAGGGTACGCAGATCTCTCATTTCACCGGTTATGTTCATGTTTCATGTTATTCAGGTAATCTATACTGGCGTTATAGGTGCCTATTTTAGGTAGGTACAACTAAAAAGGGAAAATAAAAAACCTTTTTGCAAAAAAATACTACCGACTTCCAAAAATAAAGTTATTTTTCACTTTGTAGTTTTTATTTGGAAGTCGGTAGTATTTTTTTGCTAAAAAGTTTTTTATTTTTGTACTGTTATAATTTTTTAGATTTAAGTTATTATGATTTTGGATATATGTAGTTGGTAAATATACAAAAAAATAAGAAGTGATTATTTACTGTTGATATGTGTTCTATTTTTTTGCATATTTTATATTTAATGTTGATTTATATGATGGTCAATCAAGGCTGATTTTTGTAAAAGAGTTGTATTTTGTTAGTTTCTAGGACATTGTGATTTTGTATGTGCTAATCTTATTTGAAATAAACATGATATCTACCGAATTACTATATTTTTTATTTTAGCCTTTTCTGCGCGACCGTACCAGGACTACCAAGCTGCAGTATACACATATACATGTACTTATATTAGAAGAATGAATAAAAATAAATATTCTTCAGGGGACGAATGGGCCCCTCAAAAGTTCCAGGGGACGAGTGGGCACAGGGTGCGAATCTCAGGGGACGGATGGGCTCTGACCCCTTCTGCCAGCGGGTTCACCCGCGTCATCATCATCATATCAGCCGAAAGACGTCCACTGCTGGACATAGGCCTCCCCCAAGCGTCGCCACATTGACCGGTCCCGTGCGTCTCGCAAACAGCGGATCCCCGCCACCTTCATCAGGTCATCGGTCCACCTGATACGAGGCCTTCCAACGCAACGTCATCCGGTTCGCGGTCACTCGCGTGAATGTCGAAAATTATCCTAAGGGAACATAGTCCTGGGCTAAAAAGATTCTGTGTGCTATTCTAGACTATAATCTATCTCTGTGCTAAATTTCATCCAGATCCGTTCAGTAGTTTTGGCGTAAAGGGGACAAATACACTCCCCTTTATAATATTAAGCGTGATAAGTTAGTATGGTACTTTTTACTTCTGGTGTTGATTGGAGCAGTGGTGGCCCAGTGGTAACGGCCGCGATTTACAATTTGTTGGTCATGGGTTCGAATCCAGACAGGTGCTTTACTGCTCTCAAAACGGTGAAGGAAACCGGCATGTCCTAAAAACAAAAATTCGAAGACATGTGACATCTAACAATCCGCACTGGGCCCGCGTGGTGAATTATAGCCCTCTCACAGAGAGGAGGCCTGTGACCCAGCAGTGGGAACATTAAAAAGGCTGATGATGATGATGATGAGTATGTTCCCGTGAGTCAATTTTTAGGATTCCGTACCCAAAGGGTAAAAATGGGACCCTATTACTAAGACTCCGCGGTCCGTCTGTCTGTCTGTCCGTCTGTCACCAGGCTGTATCTCATGAACCGTGATAGCTAGGCAGTTTTCACAAATGATACTAAAAACAGAATAAAATAAATATTTAAGTGGGGCTCCCATACAGCAAACGTGATTTTTTTTTCTGATGGAAAGCGATGATGTGGTCGACAGTGAAGCACGCTTGCCTAGAAAAAACCCATTCATTCTTGACTTAAAGACTCCTAGATTGTAGCTATCGGGAAACACAGACTCCGGCAGGGAACATCAACATATTTTTACAGGGGATATTAACGCAGGCAAAGCCTAATTCAGTAAAGAAGCCTTCAGAAAAGGAACTAGGTGCACAAACCTAATAAAAACAACACAAAGTAATAAATCACTCATAAAATAGACTTTATTAGACGCTTTTACGCGTCAATTTAAATAAATTATCGACTAACGACGTTTTGGTAATGGCGGTTAACGAGTTGACGAGCCGTTGTAAGTACCTAATGCTATTATATTATGTATACCACTGATTTAATAACGCTTTACGTGTATAACTTGTATATTTTACGTGTGTTTATGTACCCAATTTTGGAGACATCACAGCTTATAATGCGATTGAAGGCTTCCACAGACGGGTGCGATGTGATATTGCTACTTGAGGTGAGAACGGCGTAAATTTGATCTACAGATAGAACAATTTATATGAAAAAGGTTTGTCGTATCATTGTCACACTGTTGCCTGTCTGCTCAAAAAGGTGTGGAAAGCTTTGCCTGACAGTATAGGTAAATAAAGAGTATGCCTAATGAGGTAAATTACCATTTCCTTACAATTCACAAAGAAATAAACCAAATGTAGCTCTAAACTAACAAGGATTACACACAAACCGGCGACTGTATTCAACTAAGGGAATGGAATTAATTCCAGGAACGTTCGCTTCAGGCAGGAACATTGTTTGCTTTTCAACACATAAAAGGAAAACAGAAACCTTCCTTCAGTATCAATCATAAGTATCATAACAGTCGGCTTCTAACCAAAACAGGCACTCAATTTACATTTTACAAGGAATCTTCCTTTTGTTGTTGTATTCAATGTGATTTTGTTCTAACAGAATCACAAAGTGGCTCTGACTCTAGTGTTGTTTGGTCACTTTGTAATTTGATCATTGTTTTTTTTTTTAAATCCCTTCCAATAAAATTTGCTGTGAACAGTATCCTAATTGCGTAACTTTATTGAAAGCTCAAAGCGCGCAAACGCTTTCATTCTGCCAATTCAAAATTATTCATTATAAGCAGACGGCTTAGCAAAAAATTTTACGCGAACGCGCGTGCTTGGGTCTTTTAATAAAGTTAAGAAATTAGAGTGAAGTTTACTCAAATTAAAAGGACCTGGTTTATCAGATTTTTATATGAACAATTACAGTTGCGACTAAATACAATAATAATCCGCAAAGACAATGCACAGACATGCTAAAATATATAAATGAAAAAATCAAAAAACCCGACTGCTTCAAAAGCGAACTAAAAAGTCGTAAACAAGGAAAAAATCATGCAGTGCAGTCGGAGGATACATATTCGCGGGCTGGCTGACCAAAATCTGGTGTATCCTCCGCCTGCACAGCATGATTTTTTCCTTGTTTACGACTTTTTAGTTCGCTTTTGAAGCAGTCGGGTATTTTGATTTTTTAAATTAAGTTTTTTATTTATAACATTTTAGTTAGTTTTTTTCGAATTAAATACATTTAAACATATAAGTGTTATATATTTTTGAAATCACCTCTTAAAACCCTTTATTTTGATACCCCACACTATGGGTTTGGAAGAAAAAAATAATTTGGGCCCCCACAATATGGCACCCAAAATCCGCCATTTTTCTGTTATCCAATTTTAATGTAGCCTATGACACTCGCAGGATTAAGACGCATCGATTGACGTATGAACTATCAAAATCAGCCAACGCGTTTGGTCTCTGGAACGCCATATAGGAACAAACATACATACATACATACATACATACTTACATACATACATACATAGACTGATAAACACATTACCCTCCTTTGGCAGTCGGGTAAAAAACATCACCGAAGACAGACGCCCGGATTGTGGAAACTTACAAAAGAACAAGTGTGAAGTATCATTTATTAAACCAATTGATAGGTACGAACAGTAAAAAGCTACTGAATATTAATCGTTTGAAGCGAGACCATTTCTTTTTCTAATAACAACCTTACCAGAATAAAAATAAGGATCGAATTGATTTGCTTAAGAGGTTCGTGATCTGAGAGTTTTGGCTCGGGAAACAAACCGGGAGTATATAGGTCAACAACTTGAAGGGAGAAGCAGTGGGTAATTGGAACGTAAGCCATGTGAACCTTCGATTTTCCGTAAAATCAGTCGAATAGGTATTGATGTAGTAACGCCTTCCGTACTTTGGGTTCAAAGGAAACAATAAACTTTGAACATAAATATGTAAAATGGACATAATGGTGTTCGTTTATAATGGTACATATATCTAAGTAATAACACTTTATTTTCAATAGTAATCCCATTAAATATGCCAATATTTCGTCGATTTTATCGTACGAAAGCTCTCTGTAATACAATCTCTGTATCCTGAATTTTTTCCTTTGATTTTCATTTCGGGGTTCAAAAATCGACCCCGATCCACTAATGTGATGAACTTTTTTCCGATGTAAGCCTTAATTGAAGTTTGGGGGATGATAGGAAGAGTAGATAATATTACGGATTTTCTCTCGGAACTGATTTCATAGATTCTGTTAATAAAGCAATTTATTTTCCCCTTTGGGATTAGCTTAAAAGGGAAAGAGTTTTAAAGGTATTATCTGCTGATTCTGCCTACAGACTAATTTGGTTCTAAGATAGTGTTCCTTAAAAGCTAATTCTTAAATTAACTATCTTGCTTATTTTCATAATTTGTGTGGAAATAAAAAGTTATAGCGAACAAGATAACGAAGCGTAGAACGTGGCTGGTGGTTCGGAGCTCAGGTGCTCGTTTTAAGCATAATTAGAGGCTTTGCGAAGTGGAAGTTTTCGACAGCGTTTTCAGCTACATTTCCCATTATGAGTTCATGAATATCAATTAAAGTTTACGACTTTAATTGGCTTTGCGTCGATATTTTAATGCTATTTGCATGTTGTGGGAGCATTAACTTATCTGACTATTAACCGGTCCGTAATTGGGTTTTGTGCGTTTTCCAATGCCACAGTTATTTTTAACCCTCGCCGGAAAAACAGGGGTGTTATAAGTTTGACGTGTGTTGCTGTGTATCTGTGTGTCTGTCTGTGGCATCATAACGCCTAAACGGATGAACCGATTTTGATTTAGTTTGTTTTGTTTAAAAGGTGATTATGTCGAGAGTGTTCTTAGTTATGTTTGAATAAAATCGGTTCGGCCATTCAAAAGTTATGGGCCATTTGCTGTTTGAATCGGGGTGTTTTCGCAAGATAAATGTGTCGGGGTTTTTTAAATTTTGAAATTTTACTTGTATTCAAACATATCTAAGAACACTCGACAAAATCACCTTTCAAACAAAAACTAACTAAACCAAAATCGGTTCATCCGATTAGGCGCTATGATGCCACAGACAGACACACAGATACGCAGCAACACATGTCAAACTTATAACACCCCTCTTTTTCCGGCGGGGGTTATAAATGTAATACTGCATTATGAATTGGTATTAACCATTTCATTGCCGTTATTACCGAAACAATTTAAAAGCCTTTTTGCCTCGCGTGGATCCACGCTTCGGGCAATCAAAAGGTTAAAAGTTTAAGTGAAAACCCAAGATTTTACCCACTCACAGACTTTTCAACAGCACAAAAGCACTTCCCACATCTATTGGTATCTACATGGTGTTGTTTATTCAATTTAAAAATGATTGTGCATTAAATAAAGCCTACGTTCGACGTAAACAACGTCCGTCGCTAATTGAAGTTGCCAACAAAATTAAGTCAATTTAACTTCATTACAGTGTCATAGCGTTTCGCTAGTCATTATATATGCATCGTGTAATTATAGTTAAGTTCGTAAACTATTTACTCGTTGTATAAAGTTTAAGATATATGTAATGGATGGCAATTTGCGTGGTAATGTGTTTCTGCAAGAGTCAGAGCGTTTATTGGGTTTTACAGTAGAATATTAGATTTTATTTAAGTACTAATAATGTATAGCCTATAACCATCTGCAATAATGTACTCGTGTCTTTCAAATGGTGAAAGATTTATTAAGAAAATAGGTGTAGTGGTTCCAGAGATTACCCTACATATCTGAACAATCTCACAAAATTCGGACTCTCTCTCTATAATATTAAGATTTAAATTAGAGATGCCACGAATATTCGGCTGCTATTCGGTATTCGGCCGAATATTGCGAACCATTCGGCCGCAATATTATACATCAGATCATGAAAAAAACACACAGTAAGGCATAAAAAAATCTGCATAAACAAATACGTAAAATCTATCAGTAATAAATGTTGACGAATGGAAACATTTTTATACTGATAGCAAACAATTGCTCTTTTCCTCATAAATTATGCCTGCTTTCGAAAATTGCCGCTCACTGTATACACTGCGACCGGGAGAAGATAAATAAATCTAAGCAAATTATGCTAGGATTGGATACTGTTTTGCATTTGCTGAACACCACCAGTAAGGTGCAGTTTGGAAACTGTCACCCGCGAAATTTGCTAAGTGCCGCCCATGTTCGGCGGCAAAATCTTCGGCGCTTCGGCCGAGAGCCTAGCCGAATATTCGGTATTCGGCAAAATAAAAGCATGTGATGTGGCTGTGCTATTTTAAATAAATAAATCACTATTCGTGGCATCCCTAATTAACATTATGATGTAAATCTGTACTTTTTAAGAAATATATCTGAAGTCTTAAAAAGTCTCGATCCTCCATAATTGAAGCTAAAGCGGCGATGAATTAAACGGGCGCACGGTTGGCGCAGTGGTTGAGCGATTGACTGCTGCGCTGCGTGTCGCGTGTTCGATTACCGCACGGAACAAATATTTGTATGACCTACAGATAGTTGTTCCGACTCAGGGTGTTGTGTATGTGAGTTTATATGTTTGTAAAGGCACCCACGATACAGGAAGAAATTCTTAGTGTGGGTAAAAGTTTTTTTTAATAAATAAATACATAAATAAATAAATAAATTACTTTTGTTCCAAGATGAATATGGTTGTAGGCGTTTTTGCTGTAGGTGAAGGTAAATACAAGTTTTTCTTAACGTTAATACATATATAGTACCACTTCTACCTAGTTTTTAGAGCTGAAAGATTTAAAGAAATTGAAAAGCCTATTTTCTCACACACTTAGGCAGGGTTACTAAATTGAGTATTTGGAGTAAGAACGTGTCAAACCCTACTTCAATGCCATATTTTAACAGGTTTTCAGACGCAAGCTGAGTTTGACAAATACTTAACTTTCAATACTTACTTATATTCAGAAATCGCAGGTTACTCACCGATTTTGTATTAATACACACATTTTCACTATACACTTTCCTTATTCAACTCTTTATAAAAATAAAATACTTTGCTTAAGAACCATCCATCTTTCCTTCACCGCTATTACCTTACATTTCTTTAAAATATGAGGCGATCCAGAGTAAGAACGGTTTGACCTAGTCTCTGCTTTAGAACTCGCTTATCAAATAGTTTGAATTCCTATTGATTCCTCGCTAGCGTTGTTGGCTAGTTCAGAACTATAATGTTATACTTAGGTATAGTCGGTATGTAATCAATACTAGGTCGTCCATGGAATAAAAAGGACAGTTTCTCATGCCGCATTACTAAGGCGTATTTAAATGTACTTCACTCTAGTTTTGGGTTTTGGCTTAGTTTTTTTATTCGTAGTTAACTTAACCAATAGTTAAATAAGCTAACTAATGGTTTAAAATTTCGGTAAAACGCGTTATTCGTCAATTGTTAGTCTCACAAATGTTCAGATAATTAACTCTTCAATTTATTTGGCCATTTTCGAGGTTAACAACTTAAGAAAAATGTTGTTTTACCGAAATTTTCAACAATTGGTTAGCATATTTAATTTTAACGATTGCTTAACTACGCATAAAAAACTGGGCCTTAGTGGTTAAACTCAATCAGCTTATAAATATTACCGGCTTTGCCCGTGGCTACGCTCCCGTGTTCAATCCAATAGTAACCGCGTAAAGTGAGTACTTTTGTGAAAGAATTTTGAAAGAAAAATAATGAAAGAAAGAAAATATGTATCGTGACCCGCACAGGAGACACTAGTTAAGCAAAACACAAACAATAACTAACAATACTACCAATCACAAACATAACACATAACAGAACAGTACACACACACAGTACAGTTTGGATGGATGCATGGATGTATGTTTGTTACTCAATCACTCAAATTTGGCACAAAGATAGATTATAATCTAGAATTGTGCATAGGCTATTTTTCATCCTGGTATAATGTTCCCTTAAATACTTTTCACGTGGAGAAGCCGCTGGCAGAAGCTTCTTTACCAATATTAAAAAGAGGAAAGATTTTTTTGTTTGTTTGTACCGAATAGGCTAAAACTACTGTACCAATTTAAAAAAATCTTTCACCTATGGAAAGCTCCATTATTCCCGAATAACATAGGCTATAATTTTGACGGGAGCGAAGCCGCGGGGGTCAGCTAGTAGGTAATACACAAACAATAAATTTCGCCTCATTCATTCATTTAGTTTTAGTAAGCTAGATAGAGGCAGGCAGCTCCTAAGTCGAGCTAAAACTAGTTTTACGCTTTCCACGTCTAGTTTTCACCGGCTAAAAGCGACTGCTTAGTGATCAATCAGTGTTCTTATTAAATGGGTGTAGGTAGCATTAGAAACTGCTGTTTTTTATTAATTAATTAACGAGTGCAATAAAGTCGACAATTAATTAAACGACTATCTTGTTTATCCTCCGTCCTCCGAAACGTGTGATAAGAATAATAATGTCTTAGACAGAGTTTGAAGGCAGGAAGGCCTCCCTCTAAGTGGTCCGATGACCTGGTTAAGATTGCGGGCATACGGCTGAAATTATGGTGAAGATGATGAGACAGAGTTTCGTAAATATTGGCATAATTATAAAGGAAATGCTTAATTATTTCCTTGTGTATATTGTCTGTCGTTATTTCATTAATTTTACGTTCAGCGAAAATATTTAGTTCAATCTTTCGACATCTAGTTCAAGCTCATCAAATAATCAGGTTAAACAAATACCGAATCATTAAATCAGCTTTATATATAAAAATAATAAGAAAGTATTATCCAGTCTACAGGGTGCCTTACATTGTTACAGGGACCTATTACGTAATCTATTTTGTCTTCGCAAATGGTGGATCTGGGACTTTTTAAAGGCGAACGCCCGCCCCTTATTAGAACGGAAGGAGGGAGAATATTTTTAGCGAACTCGTACGGAATAAGGACGTTTTTATGTGTTGTAGTACGGGCGAGAGATTTGGGTATAAGATTTAATTTTTTGTTTACGTAAGTAAGATGTTTGTTAAGATTAGGTACGTATGGAAATGGCGTTGATTATGGTGATTTATTTACGTTGATTTGGGGATGAAAATATCAGTGTATTTGACTTGGATGTTTACATAAACAGGCGCTTGTACACGGCATCTCTAGGTATACTTTCATCCAGGTCGCAGGTTCTTGTAAGCCATACATCAGACGCCTCGTAATTAAGACCTAAGTTAATAAAGTATCTACATTGTTCCTTATTTCTTGAACTAAGGAAATTATGTGTGTAATAATGAAATCAAAAAGGTACGAAAGTAAACGTAACCGAAAAATCAATTAATCTGTTCTAACATTTAAGGCATTGGTTTGAAAATATAATCACCAAACAATTTAAAATCTAAAAGAACAAAACAATATCTTAATATACTCTGTTTTGAAGCCCTAATTATTAATGTATCTAGACATCTGTAACATGCCTAAGTAGCTAGTCCCTCCCTAGTAACCCATTTGGGAAGTACATGTGTGGGTGTACCAACACATATACGTCCCAAATAGGTACATTACACTAATCCCAGGTAGTACATTTCCAGTCCCCTAACACTACGTTAGCAACGTTTTGCCATCATTTATCTGGCTTCCAGTAAACAATCCCAAGCCAGGCCTTTAGTCCCGGTAATTGAAGGATATCTTACTTCTAACAATAAACCAGAATTGGGCACTATGTTTTATCCAAGTCTGGATCCCATTCAATCTACGACCATATTTCTCCTTCTATTATAACAAGACATATTGTCGCTTTATTACACCATACTGCAGATGTAATATTTTTTATACCTCTTATACAGACAAGGTTTTATACTTAAACACAGTATTCGCTGTGTAGATATTACCTTTCATCTACATGAAGGAAATAAAAGCGAAGATAAAAACTGGCAATCGTATTTTTGTGAGGAAAGGGATGTTGGAAACGTTAGTAAGTACGCTTTTAGACATGAATAATTATTATTTCTAGCAAGGGGTTTCTTGCTAAGGAGCCCGAAGCCCGGAGCCCGGGGTTCTCGCTATCAATAAAGCCTCGGTGGGAGCAAGCCAGAGCACCGCCAAATGCTCCATCTTCGGGATTAGAGCGCGACAAGGATTCTTGCGGGCGTTTAAATTTAGAATACCGATCTTTACTATAATCGCGGCTTAGTCGACGCGTTTATGGCAAGCCTTAGGGAATTATTTGAAAGGTCACTTTCACTCATTTACGTACCTACATTTGTAAGTCATTGGTTTATGAGATTATAGGAGTTTTGCATTGATAAGCAATCTTAAATAGGGTTTGGAACATTAAACCATTTATCGAGGATATTTCGATGGGTCATCTGGTACGTGACTGAACTTTCGATTGACTGTCGCAAGTTAACTCTGAAATGGGAAAAGGGCCTTTATTAGAGGAGAAACGAATTGTTTCCTATCTACTATCTTATGTTAGGCACTATACGTATAGTATTCCCGACTATGTGCAATTAACTCTATAGGAATTTTATATAAGTTGCAAAATTTTATGGCAAAAAGTTCAAATTGAGGCAGATGTGGTGATGTTTACTCTTTCAAATTATACCATGATGTATAACTATTTTCAACAAAATTCTTCCCTAAATCCGGGGAGCAAACTGACGTTCCAACCTAACATATATCTTCATTTTAACAAAGCATCAACTCAAACGTTAGGTGAAGTTTTGAAATTGCGTTTTCAAATATCGAGTCTACGGATTACGCCGTAGCTTTTGTGAATCATATTACTTTGTAGGTAGAACAACTTGTATAATAGTGGAACATCTCCAGCCTTGTTATGACGTCCGTTGTATACTTTGGATTATACACTTGTCTAAGTTGGGCTTATTGTAATCGCGTTGGAACTTATTATATGAGATGAGATTTTTTGGCGTTTGACGTGAGTTATATATAATTTTATAGAGGTGTAATGCCGAAATGAGACATTACTATTACCGTGCCTATCTCATTTAAGATAAGGTGTATGATTGCTAAGTTGAGCTTTCATAAAATCAATAGAATTAAAAAAAAACAAAAAAAAAAAAAAAAAAAAAAAAACCCGAAACAAATATTAATTCTAATGATTGTGACCATGTCAGCTTAAAAACTTATATTTCATAAAATCAAGTTTTATGCACGTGAATCTCAGATTCTCATTCTGATTCTCATTCCATTAATGGCTGCAATAGTCATTTCGTCTCGGTAGGTAAACGTTTAGCACAAAACATCCTAAGCAAACTCCAGACCACGGCGAGAAAATTTTGCAGTGAAACTAGTCTTGCAAACCGATCGAAAAACTCTCTGTTCTTGCACCCAACTGATAACCGAGAAATAGAAGGTCTAATTTCTGATTTAAAAGACGACAGTGCACCCGGTTCTGATGGCATCCGCCCGCTCCTTCTTAAGCATATTAAACCATTTATACTGGACCCTTTAACGCATATTTGTAATTTGAGCATGACGACGGGTACTTTTCTTGACTCCTGGAAGACGGCGGTCGTTACGCCGGTTCACAAAAAGGTGCCAAAGACCGCCCGGATAACTATAGGCCTATCTCTTTGCTTTGTGTCACGTCAAAGATCTTAGAGAAACTCGTGAACAACCGCCTCATCGGCTTTCTGGAGAAGCACAGTCTACAGTCCGGACGCCAATATGGCTTCAGACGTGGTAGGTCCACTGAGCAAGCTGTGGGGCTTTTGACAGACATTGTCTCTTCGGGGATTGATGGGGGGCTACGGTCAATTGGAGTCTTCCTTGACCTGGCCAAGGCATTCGACACAGTATCTATTCAAATGTTACTCAAAAAATTTGAATATCTTGGCGTAAGAGGTATCGCTCGGGACTGGTTCAGCAGCTACTTGTCCGATAGGCAGCAGTATGTTGCAATCGGAGAAAGCGTCAGCGAAACCCTTCCGGTTGTTTTCGGGGTGCCGCAGGGCAGTGTCTTAGGGCCGACACTATTCACTGTGTACATGGACGACCTACTCCAGCTAAGTATCCCCCAGTAAGACATGATATGCTACGCAGATGATACTGCAGTCATGTTCCGCGGTAATACATGGAGAAATACCATGGATGCTGCGGAGAATGGCTTGCACACCATAGCTGGACAAAAACTTACTTACCCTAAACGTGGATAAAACCAATTTCATGGCGTTCCATATCAGTCGTTCTCGCTGTCCAGACATTGAGAAAATAAAAATTCACAGCATCCTATGTCAAGTCAACAACTGTACCTGCAATTCTATAGACAAAGTCAAGTCAACAAAGTATCTAGGTGTTATAATTGACCAGAGTGTGTCCTTTAGAGAGCACATCTCTATGCTCTCTAGCAGAACACGGAAGTTCATTTATATTATGAAATCCCTTCGTTCCAGTGCCCCGAAAGATTTATGCAGAAATGTTTATCTTGCTTTATTTCAGTCGCTATTACAATACTGTGTAGGGATGTGGGGAAGCGCCGCTAAGACCTATTTGCTTGAACTCGAACGTGCGCAACGGGCTGTTCTAAAAGTGCTCCTGGGCAAACCGCGTCGCTACCCAACTGATACACTCTACAAAGAAGTCGGTGTCCTGGGAGTCCGCCAACTATATATCTTGCGGTCCCTTCTAAGACTAGTCACCGCATTAGGGTGTCAATTCACATACACCCAAAGAGGAAGGATAGGAGCTGACAGGCTGTCAATCCCAAGAGCTAAAACATCTTTTGCGACCCGGTTTTCGCTCTTTCTCCAAATACGAGTCTTCAATTTAATCAACAAAGCCACACTACGGGTCCCTGGAAATACTTTTGAAGCCAAGACATTATTAAATAGATGGTTGGAAGGGATGACGTATGACGGAACTGAACTTCTCTTATGCCCGTTGAGATGATTAGCACCTGAACACAAACACAAACACTCACCCGGATGGCACCCATCCCTGTCCCTGCCCCACATTCATTCCAACACACACACTGTAACTCGGCACCCCTTATCTCCCTTCCACTTATTTCTATGTTTCTTGACTGATTGATCTGATTTGCAACTTACATTTTAATGCTGTCAACTCTACTGATAATTCTGTTTTATGTTCCGCGAGTCATATTTTATTTGTTTTATAATTAATTTTGAATGTCGGAAGTGAAGTTTACCACTGACTTAGTTTTGATTGTGATCTGCTTTTTAATTAGCTATGTACCAGTGTAAATTTTATTTTAATGTCTCATTTTTTTGATTTTTTTTTAACTTTGTCTTGTGCCTATTATTAATTTGTTGAAATGATTAATGTAATTATTGGTTTTGATAATTTAATTTCTGATTCCCGATAAATTTTTACTGATGGAAATGAATCTGATTTATGTAATAAAGTGTTTTTTTATCTTAATTTTGATGTTTTTTTTTTAATTTTTGTTCTATATTATTAATTTTATTGTAATTATTGGTTTGGATTATCTTTATGATTTTGATTGTTAATTTTTTAATGCTATTTAATTATTTAATAACATTGTGCTGTGTCACACAGAACTTTCAATATGCTTATTTTTAATCTTGGGCCACCAAGACACAGGCTGTGCCTAGATTGGGGCCCATGGCCATTTCCTTTGTGTTAGAGTATATATTTAAATTTTATTCAATTGTGTAAATTGTTTTTGTAATAACTTGCGTGTGATAATAAAAAATTGAAATTGAAATTCAAGTATCTAAACCTCTTCTAAGTCATTTTGTTACAAGATTGATTTATTTATTCAGGACCTGCAACGAAAGATACTCGTATACAAAAAACAAAACACAATGATTAAACAATTTTAAAATAAAAACATAAGGGTAAACTGAAATGAAAAAAAAGTTAATTTGTTACAGAGTGTAAGGCACTTTTAACAAAAACTAAAAACAATATAAAATAAAATAATATAAAACTTATAATAAATAACTTAAAATAAAAACTCACAGAACCTCAACTAATGACTTTTTAAATTTAGGAAATGGCTCACAAATGTCAATGTCACAAGTTTTCGATAAAGTATTATATTGCCTACAGAGTCTGTGTACAGCGGCATAGTGACCAAGATTGGTTTTTTGAGTACAGCATTTATATTATTTAAATGTCAATTGAATCACAAAGATTAAAAGTCAGTACCTAAATCTAAACAAAGCCAGAAACCTCAACAAAGCTTATAACACAACAAATATTTCTGCATCAACTCTTCTCCCACAGACTACTATTAATTTTCGTTTTACACACTGACACAGAGTACTGTGTCCCTCCGTAATCCTTAGATTATGCGGTCACGGACCGTACGGATGAGCCCCGTGGCTCGCGTCGCAATCAATAAGCCGCTGATCCTCCGTCAGCTTGAGCCCAACTTAATGAAGTCCCCCCAGAAGTCAGTCAGGACCGTTACCCCAGCCTGCTTCCTCAACTTTCCATTACTCAAGTAAGCCTTATCGATTTCCCTAGTTTGTTGTGCCTTACATGTAACCCTGTCAAACGATGTTTTATCTTACATTAGGGCCTGCTTTTACGAGCGTGTTCAGTAGCAGCCATGATGGGTTCTCTGACGTCACAAGGTTCGCGTCTGTTTTTTTTTTTCTTGCGTAACAGAAGATGGCTTGTTGACCAGTTATTGTGCAGCTCGTTAATGTTCGCGATCTATCAGACTCGGTAAATTCATCTGCATTTTAAATATGGGTATATATACTCCATGTCATTCGCTTTTTGCAAAACCTGCCAATTTTTATAGTAATAATCTTCGACGCTGGCTATAAATTCTAAAAGTCATTAAAAGTAATTGTATTTTTAACGCGTGAAACGTTATCCATATTAATGAAATAGGTGCGGAGTAGACGGCGGGCTACTGAGAAGAACACTCAAATGAAATTCATTAGCTGACTTATTTTACAGTTTATTCTAGAAACTAATTCGTTATTGTAATTTTAAGAGCGCTAAAGTCGTTTGTAAGTTAAAGAAATGGCCCAGAAAGTTCTTAAGATCTGTAGGTATACTCAGACGGCTTTGTCCAACGAAAAACATTTGAAAACGTTAACTCAACAAATGCAAATGGAGCTACATTGTGGTCGCCGCAAACCTTTAAGAAGTTAATACTCGAAAGGTTCGAAAGTCGAGCAAAAGCTGAATAGCTGACATTTAACAAGAAATGCACAACTTAGCAGTTGCAAATGCAATTTATCCGTATTTTGCGACGCTGCGAGTTCGTTTTGAGACCACAACAAACACATTTGGGCGATTCCGTTCGCTAGCAGAGGAGAGGCGATAAACTTTGTTGACAATGACTGATGCGGCGAGTGCCCGATCCGGCCCTGGTCGGTACCGGTACCCGGCTACATCCACGCCAAATGTGCAATTTTCGAACGTGCTTCTGAAAAGGACTAAAGTTTCCCCTTTCTCAGTATTGTAACTCAATTTTGAGACAGTGACACAATGTTGCGAGCGACCCACTTTAACTTGGGACTTATTTTGATGTGAGTTACAAACTCTGAAGATTCTTCATTGTGACGTTTTTCTAGTTTATCATCCCACATTTCTTTTTTGTTCAATAGATACCTACAGTAATTGTATACTGACCTTATTCACGTCCATTTTATAATTTGAAACAAAACTAACATTTTAGTGTTTGTTTAGCAGAAACAGCGCATGTTTTTACCTGAAACAATAAATATTTGATTAGGGTTATTCAATCTGAAATAGGCAAAGCTAGTCATGTTTCGTCAGTCAGAGTAAGTTCACATAAAACATCCGTATTTCCAGGATCGTATTTAACGGATCCGTCGCTACTGGGGGTAATGTTCACACCACATTTAGTCAGTGTACCACCAACTTTAAAACAAACTGATCAGTATTTTAATACTGTTTTAAGTAAGAACTCGCTTATACAACTACATACGTCAGCGCCGAATAAAAACGTATAGGTTAAGGCTGAACCGTAAAACGGACTGCTGTATATTTTGTCGAATCGGTATTTTTTACTGGATCTGGAATACTGTTATGTGTGTAAACTCACTCATACAACTACATAAGTCAGCGTCGAATAAAAACGTAAACGATAAAGCGAATCTGTAAAGCGGACCTCTGTGTGAATGAGCATGTCAGAATTTAGGTTTCTGCTAGTATATTTCGCAAGAAATTTTACCGTCAGATGAAAGTAGTTGTCCATTTATTGCAAAAACATCTTTTCCAGCGACAAAAACGAAGCCTGAACGAAGAGATAATCTCTAGTCTAGATAGCAACAAAATAAGCCTTTCAGAATCGCATTACGCGAGGCTCATTCTAACCCAGTTGGTAAGTAGTTGTAACAGCAGCTCGCCACTCTTGACAATGCGAGGAATCTTCAACTTAAATATAATGTGGGTAGTTTATACATTAGGGTCGGCAGGCTCGTTACGTGGTTTCAACAACTTACGACGGTAATCGTAAACATTTTGACAGCCCTATGTTCTGAAGTTGAGGAAGGCCGGACTTCTAATTGCAGGGGATGGGTCCCTGAAGAGACATAAGTTAATATTTCCGCATTATTTCTCGAGGTTTATTAAGAAGTTGTTTTGTGGTGTTATAAGTTGTAATGGAAGAAACATTGACAGAAGCTCTTGCCGCAAACATAAGTTTTGTCACCCAACAACTCACATTTGATAAAAAAGAAGACATAGAAGTATTTATGGAAGAAAAATAAATGTTTCACCGACCTCAAATAATGATCCAAGAAGATGGTATTTTGACTCACGTTTGATAAAATCAATAAAATTACCTATTATGTAAGTGGAAGAGTACACGATTTGTTAAACAGTTGGTCTAATCTGCTCTCTTAATTATGTTCACTCCGTTTTTATTGGTGTCAGTAAATAGTCGAGCAAAGTAAACGGGCGCAATTGCTGCAATTGAAAAGTCGTTTGCAGCAGACTCTATCAAGACTTATTATAAGCTCTCTACCAAAGTAAGTAGATTTTTTGCCAGATATATAAAACATTTAGGTACCTACTGCTAGAGCTATTTATGAATTGTGTCTCTGGTTCTGTGTAATTCATTTGATTTATGTAGATATAAGTTAGTTAACTATTTATAAAATTGAGAAACTAAAACAAAACATTTGAATTTGAATTGGCATAGAACATATTATAGGTTTTTAAAGGCAGGTCATTTAAGAGGTCACGGGATTCCATGTGCTGATGGTGATCAAAGGGGTGATTTTAGTGAGGTGAAAATCGCACACTAATTGGTCATTTTTCTTATACGAGTAGTCCAGGTGTCTTTTGGGGTCTTCCCGCCGAAAACAAAAAAAATGATATATACCAGAAGAAGGCAGACCTTTTCACCACAACATATCATTATACAATTGTTATAGTATCATCATCTTCCTTGGGTAACTTGGGTTCGGTGCAACACGTTTTCTTCTTCCATACCGTCCTGTCCCCAGTCACGCCATCACTGACTCCCTTTTCTTTCATATCTTCACACAGTCGATCCATCTTTTCTTTTGCCGTCTCCATCCATCCACATTTATTTGCATAATTCTTTTAGTAACATGCGTATTATCTATCCTCATCACATGACCATACCAGGACCATACATATTATTATACCTAGTATCCCGAATAAAATATCTCCCAAATGCACATTCATAAAATATCACAAGTCCTTAAACAGTGTAATGTTAGGAAGAAAAAACACTTAAACAAATAGGATTAGATGAACTAGAACCTCACTATATCCCTTTTTGCCTAATCCAATATTCGGTCGAAAAGGGAAGGAAGTAAAATATCGTAAAAATGTAGCTCAATATATCTTTTCTGGACAGGAAATCTCGGATCTTAACTGTGGAGCGGACAGAATTCTTTTTTGGCAAAAGGACTTAGGGGAATAAACAGGTCACCTGCTTCTTTTTGTTAATTTTTTCAGTAGAAATAAAGCTTCACAGTTTTCTTAGAAATTATGAAATTCACATTTTTACCTGTTTTTGTGGCTGAATTGTTATTTGTGTCTGATTTCAAATGTAGATTTTTATAAGATTATTGTAGGTGTTCTTAACACATGGGTCTATTTAACATTGTCTGTTGGTGACACAAGACTTTTTATAAATTAATGGCAAACAAACCATTTGATGTACAATTGTCACCGCCAACTATCTGCATTAACACAAGCACCGTAGAAACATTGCCATCTCAGAGACAAAACTGTAATATATCGCATGAGCCTGTAATTACATCGGCACCCATAACATTTCCAGTGAATCACAAACTTGCGAAAACTTGCAGAAGACGTAGTATTATTTGGCACCTCCATCTTATTATACTATTTTGACAATATAACACTTTAATTTCACTTCAAATTGCACACAAGAACGAAAAATAACATTGATGGTTTGCGCTGTTGACGTCATTTTTGTTTTAGCGCTGCAGTGGAAAAAAACTGAACTAAATTTGAATTACTTGGCTAAGTCTTGGTCAGTCATCTATATAGGGCTGCATTTCAATACGAAAAGTTATAAAACGTTGAATGATTCTAGTTCAATTAATCGGTCTAGGCATCCGATTGAATTTCAATGTTTAATGAAAGGCCTAGGCTCCCAATAAGCTGGCTAATTTAACCAGATGGCTGCGAAATTGACACCAAATACGTAGATAGCACACCTAGAAGTAGGTACCATTTCGTATCTAAACTAAACACTAAGAAGAACACAAGAAACGATCTCACATCAGTCGTTTACAAAGCGTAGCAGACTTCAGCAAGTTCCATGACAATAACAAGAAACGATAAATAGCCAGATAGTGTTTCACTGCAAAGTTTAGAACCCCTTCCCTGCTACGTGTGTATGATAAAGTTATGAATGATACTTGTACAGCGATAAAAACATGAATGATGCATAAACCTGACCCTGAGGGTGGTAAATTGCTGTGTATCGGAGCGGAAGGATCGAAATAAATACATTTTGGTATGGGAGCTGGAAATAGTACCTAACTCGAGTTTTGAAATAATTTTTAGTAGGTTAATTGGAGAGAGATTATCCATACTAATATTGTAACTAGGAAAGTAGCTTCGTCTGACTATCCATCTCGCCTGAACCGATTTTGATGAATTTAAGGGCATATTATAATACTTTTTATCCCAGAAGTACGTTCCCTTGGAATAATTTCCGAAGTTCATGCAGGCAAAGCCGATGGTAATAGCTAGATTAAGATAACCAGTTTATCTTTTTGACAGGTATTTGTAGGCTAACAATGGGCAAGGTTGCATGAGGATTTCTTTATTCAGCCTTAAAAGTATGCAGTGGTAAAAGCTAAAAGTCCCCAAAAATGTGCCAACTCAAAATCAGTGTTTCTAATTTTAAATGGTGTGAATGGCAGCCTAACAACTCGTACTTTTCCTGTACTAGAATATGCTAAACATCTTTTCAAGCCCCTAATTCTAACTCGTAACGAATACTAACTATGAGGTGCTCTGTAATCCTTGTTTTGGCGCACAAGTCACTTTAAAGACCCATGTAATGACGCTCGCGCATACTATGTCTGGAGGGAGGGACTTCGCTAAACTTGCTTGGCAGTGCGCCTTGGCACAGCTGCCTGGTTTATTGTGAGTCGGCGCCAACAACCCGGAGATTTACCCCATCTGTAATAGCTTGCCTCGTTTATTAATAGCTACCAATGTTGTGGTCGTATAATGCTTCTGGTGCTTAATGGGCGAATCATGATTTTGATAAATCTGGAATCATTTTGGCTGAACCCGCGTTAGAGTTATGGTTGCTGCGAATGTAAGCTATTATTTTGATGCTTGTGAAGTGAAATGATGCATTTCGGTATATATGTTTGTTGTTTATTATTCTTTACAAGACGGCTGTATTGCACAGAAATGTTTTAAGTACCTGTAATAAATTCTTTCGTTCGTTATTTTGCTTTGTTTTCATATGTAGGTCTGAGCGTTTAACGCTCATAGTATTTTCTGGCTGTTCAATTTCCATTGGTTTATTTTTTGAGGGTGTTACCTACAGCTGCAATCACACCAACCCTTGTTTTACTAAGAGATTTTATACGAATCGTGTGGTAGCAGGACTGAGTTCTAGCTGTTTTCTCAGGATCATTTTTGTGTGTAGTTACGAATATATGTAGATATCCACCATTCACATGCAGACTAGCAATCCAGAGAAACATGTACCAATAAAAGGATGGCGAATATGTGGACTATGTGTACTATTCCAATTTTAAATGGCTGCTATGTACTGTACAAGTGCATAACTGAGATCATACATCCTTTTAATATTGTTATTCATTCAAACATTATCGTCAAGTTTGTAGAAATATGATCATGTAGCATTCCAAAGCCACATTTGTGGGTAAGAACATTTTTCACAATCATAACAAGTTTAGCTGCAGCCATCCATACAGCAATGTCGTCATGAAATCATGCACCCGTGCGAAGTATTCCATGGACCAGGTAGCATTCTGGTCCCCCGTATTGTGTAACAAGGTAAGGCTAGGTACGCACATTGCATAAAATAGATATGCATAGTTACAGAAGGTCGGCTCCATACAATGTGTGAAAATGCACGCACTGATAGCACGAACAGTCGACTGCAGCATGGCCTAGCACAGTTTCAATAGAATATGAGGTCAGATAATACTATAGTTGTCGGCACGTAACTTGGCAAGAGTTATTAGATGCGCACAAATCGTTTTTTAGGTCTTTTGGTTACCAAGTGGGACGCGGGGAATGTCTGGCACCGTTTCGGGCGCGCGATTGGTTGGTCAGTTTATACAAGGATCGACTGACCAATCGCGTCGCGTCCACGTTCCGTTCGCTCTATATGATGGTTGGTCAGTTCGCGCACTATGCCCAAACTTACCCCCGCTACACCAAACAGCAAGAGCGCTGCCGTTACCGACACTCATTTGAGGAGAATTGAAAAATTCAAGACACATTGCAGTATGTCGATGTAGCCGAAAGGTTCTAGAGTGGCTACCGCATACCGGAAGGTCTTTGGAAGGCTTTAAAAACCTAGTAAAGATCGATAGTAAATATCGGAATCCACTCAATTAAAGCATATTTAATTGAGTGGATTCCGATAGCACAGGACCCATCGATATGGCAATGCTAGGGCAAAACCTATGACCAGAAATAGTAGTAATTTGGCTGAAATGATGATGGAGACTTAGTACAGTATGTGCCTGTTTTCGCTCGTTGTATGAAGCCGACCTTTTGCACATAACTGTTCTGCGCACATAGCATGTTCTTGTGTGATAGTGCAGCATGTGTCTGTGGCTTTATTGATGCTAAAGTAGGTCGTATCGATGTCTCGTGTACTTCTGTTCGCTAAGCTGAAGATCGTGGTGACACGTTCCGTATTTATGGTGGAAACGATGCTTGTAACATGGTTTTGTGCGGAGCATCAGTATTTTGTATGCGGTCTGATGCATTTTTGGGTTCGAAAGTGTTACATTTTCTAGTTCAAATAGCTCAGCGATTTGAAGTTCAATGATCAACAGTAGCATCTAGTACACAATCCCATCGATTGTCATTTCACTAAAGCCATCCACAATAAGCTTAGTTCAGGAATTAACAGCAATCAGTAATCAATAAGCTAGACGATTGGCAAGCTACCAGTCATCGCTTATGCACCAATACCATCTTTAATCCCTCGATTACCGACGAATTAACACAATAAGCCCCGGTATCACCACTTTGATCGATGCTCATGTATTAGAAGACAACTTTGGAGTCCCTCAGGGAAAAGTGAATGTAGGTAAGACATACAGTTCGTACTAACTTAGTAATTAAGCACTACGATGTAGTTTCGTATTAAATTTACGTAAACTACTGTGAATTATGAACTTGTGGAGGCTAGAGCCCTGAGTTGTAGGATTTGTATGTTCTTAGAAATGTTCTTGAGTCCTGTTATGTGAAAGTTATGTAAAGGGAATTTGTATGTATTGGTATGTCTGATTTACATAATTATAAAATCTTGTAACTTAGAAAGGAACTATCTCAAATAGCAAATTAGTCACTTGCGAACCCAGAACGACCTAACCAAATGATTTGAAACCAAAGAAAATAAGTGTCGGGACTAAAGTAAAGATTTGCACAAAGACAACAAACCTTTCGCACGATTTCAATATAAGAGATGTGGAAAACAAATAGATTTTGGCTTTAACCAGCGCAGTTGAGAAATAAATAAGTAAGTCAGTATAATAAAGCTACATTATTATGCAAAGCTAAAATAACAATGCAATAAACACAAATCGATAAATGTATTCTGTCCCTGACGTTTTATTTAGATTATGCAAACAGAAAAAAGGTGAAATGGATCGTGTATTCCCGTTCGTCCCACCGACTTTATCCCCCTGGTGGGACGAACGGGAATTCGTTATAATTTTTCCCGATCGTCCCACTAATATTGTTGGTGGGACGAACGGGAATAACTTCAGATTGGTTGTTATAATGGTAAAAAAAGTTTAAAATAATAATCAGTCATTTATTAAGGAATAAAAATCACAGTTAAAATCACAGAATCAACTTTACGTACATATTGATACATTAAAACAAAATAAAATTCTCCATAAAACAAAAAAAATATGATTAAAAAATCAGTCAGCTTCTTCAATCAGTTTCTTTTTATAAAAAGAAAAAAACATTTAGTGGGACGAATGGCACTAATCTAAGAACATATTCCCATTCGTCCCCCTAAAATCCTGAGTGGGACGATCGGGAACAAATTTAATATTATTTTTGTAAATTCCCATTTGTCCCACCAGGGGGACGAAATCGGTGGGACGAACGGGAATACACGAAATGGATGTGTCAAAAAATAAAAGCGACAAACAATGTCAGAGGATTTAAACACAAGTTATGTACACTAGAAATGCTAACATTGTCGTTTTAAATTGTGAATAATGGTCAAATACACGAAATTACTGTTCGACCGAGTTCCAACTAATGGTTGCTAGTACCGTTGAAATAGTGCAGATAACGAGCTAAAAGTTCTGGATACTCGACTCGCAAATAAATAAGGAGATCTATTTCTTCCTCGGTTTGGACTGCGCTAGACTTGGAACGGTTAAACCACATAATGGCCCCGGTATGGTTTTGCCTTCTATATTAGCATCTTCAATCCGCCTTTGCGGAAAAGAGATTTAAAATACAGCCCTCGTTGTTTTTGAAAGAAGTAGATTACTTCTAGCTTTCCATTAAAAATAACAAGAAGATAAACAAAATAAACGCCAGAAGTACGGATCAGATGTATCCGTACCTACAGCTGAAACCTTGTCATTCTCCCTTCCTGTTCCTGATCCGCTTATGATAAATGGCGGTATTTGACTTATCTCTCAGTAACAGTACCAAGTACCTACAGATTATTATTTTTTAACTTTGTTTAAATAGCGGTAACTCATAGGTATAGCGTGACATACAAGCGAAATATCAACAGAGATAGTTTTGCAATGTAAATATTTTGAAGTGGGTTTGAATTTAATAAGTTCTAGCTGTAATGTAATCAGAAATAAAATTAGTATTATATTTAGCAGTAGGCAAAGTTTTCCTTCTAGAATTACATAATTTTACTTTGATATAAGTGGCTACTTTTAATTTAATTTCACTTCCAAGAAACAGAATTTGTTATTTCTAATTTGTTACAACGTAATGTTTCTTATCTTCCCTGGAGATTTTAGGAAATATTTAGATTTATTTATAATATATTTGCTCCTATTTAGGTGGCTTGTTAGTATTCTCTATGGATTGAACTTTGTTCGAAGACAACACTTATACTACTAGGTTACTAATTCATGGTGCAGACACTCAGTTTCCGCATTCTTAAACTCCGGTTTGAATAAGGAAACGTCATTAATAGCACAAACTGTACTGTTTGGATAAGTTTAGCTTCATTTACGAGTATCTTATTCTTTACATTATGTTTCTCCCTCTCCTGCTTCATATTTATCTCATATCTCTCCTTTTGTCTGTATTCATGTTCATGTCGATGTTTAAATGAAAATAAACATCGTTTTTTCCCCACAACACAACTGCGCCCCTGCATAATTATTTAGCCAATGACACATCTGGGATTACTGTGTCTCGTTTTATCGTTACATACATCATTTGTTAGAATGTTGTCGTTTGACAGGATTTCTAATGTCATTTTTCCGCCGGCATTTTCTATTTGTTCAGAACGTGAATTTATGGCATTTGGAAATAGCGTTGTTAGTTCAGAATTCCGTACGGAATTCGAATTCAGAAGGAATATTTGTGATTTAGAATGATTGAATGATAAACGACGTAGAAACGGGCTTGTTCTTCTTTTATGGCATACTTTGAATGGTTTGCATTCACAGCTTAAAATCATTGTTAAGTTGTTGTTGCAAAACAAAAAGAACAATATATTAGAGACCTTCAAACTTAAGTGAAAAGAAAGATGTTTCGAACAACACCATAAAGTAGGTACATGGGATAGTGAATTAACTTTCAAGTTACTTGTTGGATAAAATGTTTCGAGCCGAACAGGAAAACTTCCAAAGTTCTGTATAAGGCAAAGTATCTCAGTAGGTTCTTCGTTCACAATGCTCGCTTCACCAACCTTGTCTTACGTAAAGTTAGCAATTGAATATATTTTGTTCAATTCCCCACTATTGTGTTCAAACACAAAAGGAACTACGATTTTAAGTATTGATAAAGTCCACGAAAGATTTCTTTGTTTACACTTTAAATGGTTTAATAATTAGGTTTAATTTATTTGCGAATTAAGTATACCTACAAGTCTACATAGTTTTTAAAGTATTTCAAAGCAGCAATGGAAACATTTTCATATATTGCTTTATTCTTTTTTCGCATTTTCTTTGTTTAATTTACAAAATAGTGCATTCTCTTAACGTTGGGTACTTTAAAATTGTTAAAAGAAAATATGTTCTCATCTTTTAGATAATATGTGAGTGCGCAGAAATCTCGTGATTTAAATTAAGTTTTTGGGTCTACATTTAAAAGCTTTTAAAACATAGCACTCTTTCAACTACGTTATGAGATCTTAAATAAAATTTTATGTTTTCAATTTAAAGGTTCATGCATTTTTATTATAGAAGATTAAGAATAGGTAGATACCTATTACCTACTTACATAAATTAAAAATTATTTCAATGAGAACAAGTCTTTCTATCCTTTAGCAATTTGAAGTTTAGGTATAGAAATTAATATTTATAAACTACGGCAACTTCTAAGTTGTAACAGACAGACTCTAATTAGGGCTGCTAATTAACAATCTTAATTTGTTTACTCCCGCCGTTTGTGAGAAAATTTTATTATGCTTTAGATTTCATTTTATACAAGCCCACTTATTTTGAGCTGGTTTCCTCAGACATTTCTATTTCAACGTTTTAATATTTGCTGAAGTAGGTAATTTAATTTATTACTTCTGTTTGTTTATTTTATTTAAATCCTTTTCGGGTTCTTCGTTTACATTTTTGCTTTCATAATATAGTTACCCTCAGTTTCCCAGCTTAAAATTATCGGAGAATTAATGTGACAAATTGTCAAACACGCGTTATCTGCTGTGATTGGTTGAATGACTTTTCAACAACTAATCAGAGCAGGTAACGCGTGCTTGACAATTTGTCACATTAATTCTCCGATAATTTTGAGCTGGGAAACTGAGGGTTAGCCAATCCTTATTTTGAATTTTTGCAATATTTTGTTTGTAGAATTATGGGGGTAAGGCTCGTTAGGTTTGACTTACTCAGTGATTAGCAATAATGGTGTATATATACTGAGGTATAAACGTTTTACTGACGTCTGCGCGGCAATATAATAATAATAATAATCTTTTATTTGCAGACTTTAAAGTCCATATTGTTAGTAATGACATGACTTAACTATTATTAGTAACACATACAATCAACGAGTACAACACTAATAGGGAAAAATAGTATAATACAATAGAAATAAAATAAACTAGATGGCCCTTACAGCTACTTATCCGACCTGGGTGTGCAGCCTAACCCATCGGCCAAGCATCGGGCAGTCCCACCGGTCACTCAATGCCCTCAACATGCTGTGGGAGCTAAAAACACAAGCTGACCAGCTTGAGTGAACTGATGAACTCAGTCCGTCCTGCGTCTGGCCGCGACACGAACGTACGTTTGAACAGTATATTTATCTCTTTCTGACAACAGGTTCCTATTTATATCTCTGTGATCTTTTAACCTAGTCAGTGATAGAAATAAAGTTTCAAGTTCCATAGGTCCTATGTAGGTAACGAAAGTAAAATATCGCCATGTTTTTATTTCTTTATGAGTATGACGTCTCTATTGGTAAAATCTCATTGATGACAAGTATAAGTTTCAAAGTATCAACTCCCTTCTTTAGATATACGGCTTTTACTTATGTCAGGTTCCAAGTACTCCTTGTACAAATTAGTGTCGATATCGCTAAGAGTTTCATTCGTCTCCTTAGGGACCAAGTACGTGAAAATAAATATCATGTGTTAGTCGTTATATACGTCTACTAGATTCTTGATCATTCTCAGAGAGGCACGTTTCGTACTGGTCTCAAAATACGTTAGTTCTCGCATGAGAACAAAGCCATTCGTTCGATATCAAATTATAAAATGAGGAAGAGATCGGGATCAGCAAATTTAATAATACTTTTAGATTATTGGATTTTCTCGTCCAAATAATCCAGTTTGTATGAGGAAGCAGAAATTTTGCTCATTAGATACCTACCTTCGTGTTTCACTCCACATTTTAGAATTTACTATTATCTCATGAATATGGAATCTAGTCCGAGTATTCACTCAGGAACTGTACGTGAAGTAGGTATTTACTCTCTCGTGCAATAATACTGTCCGGCTCTTGGGACTGTTTCTGTGTATGTGTGTTGTATGAACCTTCATGTGCTTGTGTATGGGTTAACTTGTTGACGTGTTCTCTCCCTGTTGAACTCACCCTCTCACTAATAGGGAGTAAGCAAATTGTTTGGGCAGGCTGGAGCGTCTTGCCGTCTATAGAATGTGCACACTGTAATGTAGTCTTAGACTATAAGGACTCGAGGTATTCTTGGAAAAAGAGATATCAAGGCAACCGCTTCAGAAAGATAAAGGTAATTAATTTTAAAATCACGACGTGAATCGGTTCGCCGCTGATCACTAACTGTTCAAGTAATAACGTTATTAGACGTCCCACTAGAGGCGGCGGTTTCAGCGAACTTTATTAGCTTTTAAATAACGAACTTGGTACTGTTATCTGCATAGAAGTTGGAAGGGGAACTTTTTCCACAGCAGAACAAACACATTAAAGGACCGCGCGTCCACGTCCTGGGGCGAGGCTCGAAGGCGCGATAAACTTGCTGTGCTGACGTTGATTTATGTCTCCGTTTGTTTGTCCCGGAGACAGCCGGCTCCCAAGTCCCGGTTCATCCCGGAATACCGGTTAAGATAAGACGCCTCTAATGCATACTACAAATTACTGGACGAAATTGCTGTTTACGCATATACAGGGGACGGGGGCGTTTGCTAATTCGTCTGGGGGACTATCTTACCTTATATGCGGAGTTGATTATCCCGTCTCGCTGCGATGCGATAATGATCTCTAACTGAAAGCGATAAAGTTTTCATTTCTCTGCATGAGTCTAATGGAAACGAGGAAGCAAAATTCGCCGGCGAGAGATGACTTGAAGTTTCGAAGTACAATGAAATACATTTTGGGGGAAACACCATATATTTATATTTAGGCTGTTTATAATATTGGTGTTTTGACAAATTGGTCCCTGAAGCAAAAAAATGACGGGGAGCGGAGGAAATTTAGAAAAAGAAAGGGTCGTTTTGTTTCTAACAAACGATAAAAAGTTTAGATGAATGTTTAACAGAAACAATGAATTTTTTGTAAGAGTTATCAGCCTGCTTGCCTGATAAAGATTGGAGAAGGATATGCTTACGTTCTAAGTATATGCAAGCCAATATCAATCTTTACAAAAAAATCATAACTAACCGATATGCAAAACACAAATGGTACCAGCATGAGTTAATGAAACATAAAAAGTTGTCATCATCGCTGACATGGCAGTGCATGTCGAGTCATGCATGTTCGCAGTTCACTAGCCAAGTACCCACTCCAAGCGAGATCTGTTCGCCATGTTTTTATTGTTCGGGGACATTTTGTGGTTATGTTGTTACGCTGTCAACCACAACATGTAGATATTTATGGGGTCCTGTGTGTTTACCATTATTTAATCTACATTTACATTCGAATAAAGTAAAATGGCGATATTGCAAAGCACTAGGCTTTTTATCCCGAGAAATGCACGGTTCTTGTTGTAGCACAGGTTAGGAGCAAAGCCGCAGGTAAAAAATAGTGGGGCTATTAAATTAGGTCCTCAGAAGGATCCTCAGGTTGAGTGGTGTTATTAGGTTTTTGTATTAGGAATTTCTTAGCAGACTGCAGGGAACAAAACTCGACACTTTGAAAATTGGCAATCTTATTTGTCATAATCATATAAGCCTGAAATAAACAACTACTGGGTATACCCAATTGGGTATAGGCCTGCTTTCTGCCATGATCCCCGGTTCTGTGCATCTCATCCAGGTAATTCTGTGATGGAGTTGACTTGAGAAATTGTTTCTATGATATATAAACGTAACTGGCTCTGGCGTCAGAGGCGCTCGTGGCTAAGTAATAACAGCCAAACGGGTTGATCTTCATGGTTAAGCAACGCTTGACGAAGTCGGTCCGTGGATGGGTGACCATTTAAAATACCGAGTTTCCTGCGTGCTTCGAAAAGCACGTTAATTTGTGGAGGTCAAATAGGCAGTCGCTCCATGTAAAATACTGGTACTCAGCTGAATCCGGTTAGACTGGCAGCCGACCCCAACATAGTTGGGAAAAGGCAGATGATGATAAACGTAACTGGCTCTGTCTCTCGGGAATACAGGTTTGATGTTAACATATCTTCACACATTTTTTTTTTGTGGTGTGATTCCATCCAATGACTGTATCATACTGATATCATACTCTGGGTGGAGCGGGAGGGCATGTCAGACTTTTACTGATTAACACCCACCCCTGTTCCTTCAGTTGTTTGTGCCAGAGCCGCGGTAACTCTCTGCGACCCAGACAGGCATCGGCCCTAGTGGACCCCGTCAGTTTCTGCTGACAGCTCTTTGAGGCGCGCGTGGAACACTAGGGCCTGTTCCTATCGGACGGCGAGCTACACATTACTCACCATCCACAAGCACGCGCCTACGTTGGCCGGGAATCGATAACATCACACCTGTGCTATTAAATTATTACCTATCTACTTTATAATTAATGATTAAACGAACTTACCTGTAAGTGAAGTTCTATCATAATTATGCGAGGTGTTTCGTTCGAAGAGATTAGATATACATACACTTGTAGTCACACATACAATGTCGCCACTATTGCACTAAGTTCAAAGAGAAAAAATAAAATAAAAAATAGATGTGGGTACACTGACACATCTCATAGGTTTACCGCGTTCAATACCTCATTTAGTTCAGAGATAAGATATTCATTTCACAATTTAAGGGGTTAAAATAGGGAGGGTGGGCTACTAATCTCTTCGAACGAAACACCTCGCATAATTATGATAGAACTTCACTTACAGGTAAGTTCGTTTAATCATTAATTATGCTTCTGTGTTTCGTTCTCGAGATTAGATATACATACACTTGTAGTTATTGAGAGTCTTTGTGAAATGTACATAGGTTATAAGAGTTAGATAAATCAATAAAATATTGAAAGAACCAAAATAATTTAATTATCAATATTTTTAATCACAGCTGATAACATGTACGTAAGTGTTTCAGCACAAACATTATTATGTGGCTTTTTGGTATTAATAAAAAGAAAGGTGTGATTATTACGCAGTGGTTCGGTTACTCGTAAGTAATCAATTAATAATTTAGCAGGGCATATTTCGGGTATTTCCCGAAAGTATGGTAGTATCAGCATTGGCTGTCTCGATTTTATACTGGATGTTTTGATTAAATCAGGAATCTTAATAGATATTTCATTAGGTAATGTACTAATATTCTCGACTTTAATTTTTGATAGGGTTTGAACCCTGTGGGCTGTAACAAGTGCAAGTAAAGTTACAAATTTCCTTGTCATTATATCTAACGGTAAATTATTGTTAGGTATCCAGGTAGACAGAGTTTCTATAACTAATGAAGTATCCCACGTTAAATCGTATTTGGGCAAGGGTGGACGAAGTCTAAATAGCCCTTTAAAAAATCTTTTTACCCGATCATCTTTACTGATTTGATGACCTAAAATTAAAGACAGTGCAGACCTGCAACCGTTCAGCGTACCAAATTGCGCACCAAATTCAAATAATTTGGTAAAAAAATAAATAATCTTCGGTATGGAGGCCTCATAAATATTAACGCTGTTGTTCTTACAAAAAATATACCATTTTTCAAACAAGTATCATATTGTTTGATAGAATTATCCGAGAGGGACGCCAACATGATGTGAATTGATGCAGGAGGAATACTTCTTCTCAGTAGAGATTCCCGCACAATATTCCGGCAATCAGGGTAATCCGCTTGTGTATTTGACGGTTGCTGCAATGGGAAATTATTAATTCTTGAGAAGAATTAAATATCAAAGGTTTACTTTGCAAAAGCTTATTAAACAAGGGATACCACGGTTGTGACGGCCATGCCGGGACGACTAGTATTCCTCTAGCTCTATCACTAATAATCTTTCTTAATGTTTTTAGAATAATTGCGAATGGAGGAAAACCGTAAAAATACCATTCTGACCAACATATGGAAAAAGCGTTAATATTATAAGCGTCAGTATCTTTTCGCCATGATACGTATTTAGCGCATTTTTTGTTTATACGGCTAGCAAACATATCAATATCAGGCTGACCAAAAGATTTAATTATTTTTTTTTAAGTGCAAAGTCTGATAATTCCCATTCAATGTCGGGGTGAACTCGTCTCGACTCAGCATCGGCGATACTATTCTCGACTGATGGGATATAAAGAGCAGAAACGCAAAGGTTACGAGCCTCACACCATTGCCATATATCTTTGGTAAGTTTAGTTAAATGGGGAAACAGCAAACCTCCCATGCGATTAATGTAAGAAATCGCTGTCGTATTGTCAATTCGTAAAATAATTTGACAGCCGAATAACTCTTTGCTAAAAATTTTAAGACCAATGAAAGCAGCCATTAACTCTAAATAATTAATATGCTGATTTCTTTCCTCTTGACTCCAACAACCGCTTGCCGTTTTCCCTGCACAAGCTACACCCCATCCCGTAGTTGAGGCGTCAGACTGAATTTCCAAATTATAATTATCAAATTTAATTTTGCAAACAGATTTATTGATGGAGTTTATCCACCAATCAAAATCTGAATCTAAAGTAGAAGGAACGGTCATGAACTTTTCATAATTATCATTGCCTCTTAAATTTGAGAATTTACATCTCTCAAACTCTTTAGTATACATCCAGCCATATTCAATGGCAGGACAAGCAGATATTAAAAGTCCTACTAAGCGAGCAAATCCCTAATTTTACATCTATCGAGATTTTTAAGTTTTAACAATTCCTTCCTTATCTTTTCACGTTTTTCAGTAGACAAACTAATTTCCATTGTTTTAGAATCAATGACAAATCCTAAATATTTACATGAATTGCTGGGAATCAGACAACTTTTATATTCATTTATGATGAAGCCCAAAGAACAAAGAAATTTCTTTGTAATTTCAACATTATCAACACAATCGCTGTAGCAATGTGATACAAGACATAGATCGTCAAGATATATTGTTGACAAATTACCAGTACATCTCAATAATTTGACAACCGGTTTCATGATTTTGGTAAAAACGTAGGGTGCGGTATTGAGACCAAACGGCAGAACATTAAATTCAAATAAGTTATTTTTCCATTTAAATCGTAAGTACCTTTTAGAATTAACGTGAATTTTAATTAAAAAATATGCATCTTTAAGATCGATTGTTGACATAAAACAATCTTTTGTAATAAGCTTAATTATTGTTCGAAGATCTTCTAATTTAAAATGCTGTGTATTTATAAATGCATTCAGTTTTTTTAAATTTAGAATTAAGCGAGTTTTGCCGTTTGGTTTCGGTACCAAGAATATATTAGATATGAATTGCCCGTCGCAAGGTTCACATTTTGAAACAGCACCTATAGTTAATAAATTATCTATGGCCTGGTCAAAATCATATTCTTCATTACGAGAATATTTTTTAGACGGTGGCATATTAATTTGAAATGGAGTTTGTGCAAAAGGAATTTCATAACCCTTTATCCATGACAGTACAGTTTGGTCCGATGTTATTTGCGACCATTGATCGTAAAAATGACATAGCCTGCCGGCAAGATTTACCGTAGATTCTATTGACGGTTGCGGCTGTTGCTCGGACGTGAGTCTCTGGATGGCTGCCCGTGCTGTTGCCTCGTCGAGGGTGCAGACTCCTTCGTTCTCCGAGGCCCCATCGGTCTGCGGTACGGGGCTGGAGCCTTCCAGTTTAAATTCCGGTTGGATGGTGGAGGCCTTGGCTTGTTTGCTAAAACTTTGGGTGGTGGAACAGACTTCAGTTCAGCTCCTGACTTATTTATAGCCTTAGCCGTTCTCAATGTGTCAGCAAGCTCTTGACCAAAGAGTAAGCTATCTATTTTGGTTAGCAGCATCTGATCTTTTAAATCTTTTTTCAGAACAGCAATGATAAAATTACGCCTGGTGACAGAATCATTATGTTGACAGTCGCACAAGATGCGCCCAGTGTCCACAAGTAATTTCAATATGTCGGGATCTTTTGTTTCTTTGGACAAAAGAATAGTAATAGCTTCACTAAGACATGCGATAGCACTGCCTATCTGCTTCTGCTTCGCCTGCATAGCATTATCTCGCTTTACTATGGCGTCAGTGGCAGCCGCCTTAATCTCTGGATTAAGGGATGGTGCGTTTATTAGCTTACAGTTAGCTGGAGGCAAATGAGATTCTATGAGCTCCTTGCGGAGTTCTTTTGTCAGACCAGAAGTGGCTATGAACTCAAAACGTACGGCTAAGTCCTTCTGGATATCTTTACCAAACAATGGTCTGATTAATGGATCAGTTCCCAATATTTCCAACACAGTTTCGTCTAAATCATCAAGCTGATTCTCACTTTCAGCAGGGGTAGCCTCTTCAGCCGTTGCCTGGGAAGGAGGTTCTTGTGTCGCTTCAGATAAATTTGACACCTGCAGTGACTCCAAGCATGATGCGCTAATCGATGGTACTGGCTCGTCAAGGTCCACCGGTAGGACTTCATTATTTTCCGATTCTATTAATGCGTTATCTGCAATCGGAAATAATAAATTGCTTTACTATTCCCGTTAGGGTAGTAACAATATAATACGCTATAAGTAACGAGAGTTATCGTTCATATTATAATTTACATTTAAATATGTAATTCGATGCATAGGTACGCATGTCAAATAATGACAATGGGTAAGTAGGTACCTTAACAGGTAAAAACGGATTTAATACAAATGTTTTATTTTTATTAATCGAGCACAGCGGGTAAGATGAACTCATAGGCGTTACATCGTGAACCCGAGTTTAGTAAATGCATTAATTGCTACGTGATTATAATTGGGTACCTAAACAGGTAACGTAGTAATATTTACATGTAATCACACGTACAGACACAGCGGGTAAGATGAACTCAAGACGTTGCATCGTGTACCCGAGTTTGAAAAAGGATAAGTTGCAACTCGTACGTTGTAACGTTAATCCATGAAACAATAAAACTTATTCGTCATAAAACGTAAACATTTAGGTACCTTGAGGTTTTGGTAACATTCGCTCAGAATCCGAGGTTGATGAAGATCTACGTCGTCCTTTTAACAATTTTCTTTCCAACTTCTTAATTTTCTTCTTTATATAACTCAATGAATCCTTGTCATCACGTATCCTTTTCGGCATTTTTCGTTAAGAAACACAAAAACACTAAACTGTCGAAAAACTGTAACGGAATAATATAAATACAAAGTGGCGGAGCACTGGAATGTGAATGAGGTATTGAACGCGGTAAACCTATGAGATGTGTCAGTGTACCCACATCTATTTTTTATTTTATTTTTTCTCTTTGAACTTAGTGCAATAGTGGCGACATTGTATGTGTGACTACAAGTGTATGTATATCTAATCTCGAGAACGAAACACAGAAGCATAATGAATGGTAGCATAACACTTATTACCATATTACCTTTAATTACGAAGTGGGTAGGTAATAATAGAGTGTTAGTAAGAAATATTTGTGGCACATACTTCAAGGCCGATGACTTGTAAGTTTTCAGAAGTAGTTGTAAATAAAAAGGTAGCTTGTGTTACCTGAAAAAATAACTCCACATTCATGCCTCCCACATTCTACAAACAGTTTGATTTTATTGTTAGCAAAAGTAATTTATTTTACGTAGGTACAATTCCGTACGACATTGCTCGCAGCACGTTTATCTTCAACACAAAAAAAAACTCTTGAAAAATGTATTGCGTTTTCCTACGTGAAGCTTAATGGTTGAGCGCAGTTAAAACACACCTACCCGCGTATAACCTTTTTGCTAAAAACGAATATGGAACAAAAACAATATTGTTTTAATGGCTGCCTATTAAAATACAATAAGACATGAATATCACAATCAAGTTCGTGCTGTGAAGGAATAAAAAGAAAATATTCGAGCGTCTGTTTGGCTTTATTATGCTTGTTAAAGGTGAGTACTGAGGTTGCGACTTGCCTCTATTAACATTTTAAATTCATCTCCATTGCTCTCTTTAATGAATGTGATATGGCTTCTATATAAATATATAATGACTCCATTCCGTTGTATAAACTTAATGATCATTACTGAATGTGCTAATTGTACTGCTGTGTTGATTGTGATTTTGTTCTGTTGACTGCTTTTTGGAGAGGTCTTTGTTCAGCAGTGGACGTCTTTCGGCTGAAATGTTAATGATGACTTTCTTTGATGTATGCATTGGTGTAATGTTATGATTAATGACTAATTAAATAAGCCAATAAGCATTTTTATGTGAGAGGGTCAAAATTTAGATCAGCGGCAAAGAAGGGTTAATTGAAGGGTAGAACGGCCCTACTGATATTGCGTTCGTAAGCATCACCCAGTAAACTGAAAGACAACGATGCTTCTGTTTAAGAAAAAATTATGGTATGAGAACTTACACGGATAAAATTTTTCACAAAGCGACTGCTCTACTACCTGCAAAAACTGTTTGTACATCGGACTTAAACACAAGGGTCATGATGCCACAACAAATTATTATCAGCCTACCGTATGAAACAGCCCAACGAAAATAAATAAAATGCGTATGTAAATCGCTGGAAGGGACGTCCAGCTTAAATTGGTAGATAGTCTTGTTAAGCTACATAAATTGTGGTTACATTCGGGTCTCAGTTAAACACTGGCGAGCTTTTTAAATGCTCCAGCCAAATATTTACAAGGATAAAATTATTACTACGTTGAACGCTGCCGGCGCGGCGGTTCGTTATTGAAAATATTTCAATAACTCGTTATTACGCTGTTGTTATTCGCTGATGCGTACGTTTTAATTTAATTTCTGTAATGTGCCTTTAATTTTCATTTTATCTGTACCCTGGGCCAGTAAAAAATTCTTTATGAAAAACGGCGATGACTTGTTGATGACATTTTATGAAGTTAAATCTTTATAAGCCTTGATGCACCTTGAATTTTTAAGTGAAGTGATTTCTTGATAGCGGAATCGGGTTAGAAAGTTTTCAGCAGTCAACTTGCTGCATGCAATTGCATACATACTACACAAAATTTGCTTGTTAATAAACTAACTGAATTGTAATGTTCTTGTTATGTGCAGATCTTTTCAACTAAAGAACCCATTGCTAGCACAAAATGATCGGTAAATGCAGTCATACAAAAAGCTTTATAAGCAGAATTAAACTGAAAACTTAGCAATTCAAATGATAACAACGATGTATTCAACTGATATCGTTACCACGTTACACATAACGTTACTTTAATAAACAATTTTAACGGTTTAATCGCCTCGTGTAACCAAGTCCACGCGATCTCATAAATTACTCAAGACCCTTACATACAAATGAATATCTTGAAAAGGTCGTAGAAATTAGAAGTTCACGTCAGTGTCCGGTCACGCGAGCCCGAAACTCTTTGTACATATTTACCTGTTGTATTATTTAACCACGGTGGTTATAAGCAAGTTGTAATTCACTACTCGCTCCCTAAATAATAACCACCTATGTTATACGGAACCACCCATATAAGTGCCGGGGCTGAAACTTTTATGACAGAAATAGGGATAAACACGCGCTGTTTTGAGTATGGAGCTGTGTACTGCTAGCTTAATAGTTGCAGTTTCAAAGGGAAATTAAATACTTACCCTTCATTTTATCAGTGAATGAAACATTTTGTAGATCCCAAATATTTTCGTCGTAAACTTATTACTACGCAGGTATTGTGCGCACCAACCTTTTCCTCCATTTCATTAGGTCAAACAACCTTTATTCTGTAAAAGTGAATTAGGTGCAGCCTTGAGAAAAACCTCCCGTAGGATAACACATTTATCTCGCAACAGGAAGAGGGCTTAAAAGATTAACTCGGGAAGCAACTCGCCTTGGTTTTAAAAAACCGTTCCGGGGTCTTCCGTGGTCTTGTATTATAAAATTGAACACGTGAATTGCAGTCCGTAGGTTGTAATTAACAAACGAGTGACAGGGAACATGAAAATCGGATAGCAAAAAACTGGGGATCGTTGAATTTGGACCTCACATAAATCGGCAACGACGGGCGTAGAATAAAATAATCGAGTGGCTGGAGTGCCTCGATCCCTGATATTCCATGCATAAGCAATATAAAATGTTATTCTGTTCTGGTGAATAATTTATTCTCGATTGTCACCCTTGTCGACATCGAAACCGAACTTTGTTCGGCAGGTGTTCGATCAAACAATTACACATGTTTCAGATTACTGATACTGATTGATCTTCTTGTTTTAAGATTTTTGTGATATTTTTATTTGTATTTGTAATGGAGGAGGACAATTTTTTACACGAAGAGGCGGCGTAGCTTCTCGTTTAGAGCCAAATTGCTGATACATTTTACTCAAATAGTATAATTTGTTGCACAGTTTAGGTTCACTTAGTTGATTTAGTGGGATGAAAACTGACCAATAAACAATACTTTTTTTTTAAATCGAAATCAAAAAGAATATATTTTTATTTTACATAATTATGTCTACATATGGGCACTTATAAAACGTCGACAAAAGGTGCACGGTTCGGGTTGGTCGTTTCCTATGGAGAAGAACCGGCAAGAAACTCCACGGTTACTCTTTTAAAAACTGGTTTGGTTTTACAACATATTCATATTACAGCATAGTACCTTGATATGGGGGGACAACGTAGGCCCGACAATAAGTCGTAAGAAACTAAAAAAAGGATTTTATATTATATAAACAAAAAAAAAAAAAAAAAAAACGAGATAAAAAGTTAACAAGCATCTAGAAATCTAGAAGGCCTTAAAACAAGCTTTTTAGTATAACGTACATTGTCATCCAAGTCAAACGTCTGCAAAATTTCAGCTAAATTGGATTGGGACAACTGTTTTAAAATTCAGTTGCAAGATTTGACGCAAACAACAGCTAAGTTTAATAAAAGTTTGTAATAGGTTAAGTTCCAAGAAATGACCGTGGTTAATGAGGTAAAGTGAGAAGTCCAAAAACAAAATCAAAATACTAAAATGTCATGAATTGATGAATAGCGTACGTAACAAAGATCATTATAATTCATTCCATTTCTTGCTCACTAGTTCTGCGAAACTCGCCGTATTAATCAAATCTTAAGAAAAGTTAATATTTAAAGTGATACAGCCTGAAAGTTGTACACAAAAACAGCACGGACGCTTCGACGGAACCAAACCAAAAACTTGCTCTGTTGACGTTGATTGATGTGGCCGGCAAACAAGCTAACGCCGCCGACGACCATTTTACTAAAGGTACCCTCCGAATACCTATACTTATTTGTAATTCGGTAACAGTAAGAATTTACGCAGTGGTAATTTAATTTACAAGAATGCTTAGCTTATCGTTTTTACTTACTTGAAATGCTTTTGGAAATGATAATGAGAATGATACACTGAAATTAATATAGCATTATTGGAAGCTATATATTTGAGCCGTTTGGGGTTGAAGCATTAAGTCCATGGTGACCGAGTGCTCATCGAGTATTTCGAGATGTAAGCAAACGTTTAGTCAACTCTTCACGCGACCAGAGGGCTGGGCTTTGCCTCGGCCAGAGAATCAGCATTGCCATTCAACGTGGCAATGCCAGTGTTCAAGCACTTTTCACGTTGACAACGATGTGGACGAATTTTTGACGCCCAATGACCCCTGCCCTTTTTATACTACGCGTTCGTTGTTTTTATTTATTTTAAGTGTATATTGAGGTAGCTATTGTTTAAAAAATTTCAAATTTCGCCAATTATGCTAAGTCCCATGTAATAGAGCAAATAGTCCTATGTTTTGCCATCAATCGGTCATTAGTCCAGATTCCGTAGGCTTATTACATAAGATACGTACGCAAGAATAAAGCAATAGCGATTTTTGCACAATAATTGCTCTTCAATACAGAAGTTTTACAGGTGTTTTTTTTAGAAATAAGTGCATTTGACAAACAGCGAGCAATTAAAAACGATTGTGTAGGACCTATCATAACTACACTCTAGGTAATTCCGAGTTTTATGACAAAGCGTTTGATCGCGCGATGATTGCTGATTGCTGTTTCTTCCGTAATAAGCTTGCCGGTCTGCTACTGAGAAATTTCAAAAGAAAAAACCCAATAACAACACTGCTCGAACCGGGCATCGAACTCAGGACCTGAACATACACCCTAAAATTTAAAACCCTCTTATAAATAGTCCTTTTTATAAACTTTATTTTTAATTTTTCATAATTGTGCGCATTGTTCGCGAGTGTACCTACCCTCTTGATAGCTTATTTGCATTTCGGGAATGACGTAACTCAGGATTTCGTTAAGCTGACGTGTAAAATGGCGTTAATCTCTTATTTAAATACTTAGTAACACCCGTCCATTGTGTTTGCTTGATTGTACCGGATTATGGAACATTCGAATATATGTAATGTCGTCACGCTGGAATCAAACGTGACGGTTTTGGGGGTAATCTTATTACGCAAATGTTGGTAAGAAATTGTTAATTGCTTCCCAAGCCACGTTTGTTTATAGTGTAGTGTAAATACTTCTTGTCTACTGCCACAGTATTGTATGATCTGCGTTTTATTTATCAGAATCTTATAATTATCATATCTCTAAAATAAGATTATTATTATAGGTTTCTTCTAGGTAAGCGTGCTACATCGTCGACCACATCATCGCTTACTTTTAGATGAGATAGTAGTCAAGCGCGAGCCTACCCATAATAAAAAAAATAAGATTAATAATGAGTATATTATTAGGACATCTTAAGATGTTGTGTCTAGTATTACGTTAGGTATTCTTTAGAGTATTACTGTTAAACATAACACGAAAAGCGTTACTGCAAAACACAATATTGGCAACAATCAAAAGAAAACTCAGAATTGAGGGAAACTACCAGTTTCTTCCTTGTTCCTAACAGGCTGTTTGCAAAACAAGGAATTCAATAATAGAGTTCTTATAAATGCAGAAAGTAGAAAATAACAAGTGGATTTCAAGGTAGATAGTTTTCGTTGGTATTCTTTAACGTGAATCCATACTAATTTTATAAAAGCATTAATAACTCTGTCTGTTCGTTTTTTACGTTTTCAAGCCAAAACCGAAGGGCTAATTTTGATGAATTTGGTTTGGTGATAGACTGAACCTCGGAGAAGGAAGTACAGTAGTCACAGCGGATATTTGTGTCTCTGAGGTTAGGCTCTGCGAACCATTGCGCAAGAAACAGTTTGTCATCGAGTATACTGCAAACGTAAGCGAGTGAAAGAGACAGTTATACAATGCTATCTTCTACTTTAACATTGACACAAAACTAGCAACTGCGCAAAGTCTTGCAGTCAACTTCAGAGACACAAAGATCCGCTGTGAGTACTGTGGGTTAGTTTTTATCCCTTTGGATAATTTCCAACCGAAACGCAGCCAAAGCCACTGGCAGAAGCTAGTAATAAAATAAGCTTTTCATCAATCATGAGAAAAACCACATACAAACAATTATGTGTAGCGGTATTATACAGCTCAGCATTAACGGATATTGAATATGAATAAAAGTTTGATGAATTGGTTAAACCACAATTTTCGATTTAATAGAAAATTATATTTCGGACCGTAATCTCATTTCTCTTTTGCCATTCAATATCCATTGATATCGGATTTAAATAATTTGAAGTTCGGATTTGATGGTTGTATTTTTCACGGTAAACGTAAAAACAGAATCTCATTTTACAGCAATTTTCTCTCGAAGACAATTACGTTCTAACGTTCTAAAGCTTCTGAAGGCGATCGACTCTTCGTTGGCTTTTTAGCTCTTATTTCAGAAGCCGAGCATACATCTTCCAGTGACCTCTTATTTGACATTCAATTACTTTATCCACACTGCAAATAGTAAAGCGATTTAATCAAACTACATCCTTGTGACTGGAATTCCAAATGAAAACTTGTAAAAGAAATAGTCGTGAATGAAGAAATCTTTTCGCTTCAAGCTACTCAATTTTATCTGAGGCTGGGTTTACGATAAATATTTAAATCTTTAAAACACTGGGACAGTAAAATCACACGATTCATGTTCCTGCATAATACATATATGTTTTTTTTTCTTCGAAGGGTTCGCATTTGAGAATATCGGTAGATTTGCATTTCGTGTTCTCTTTCTCTTCGTTAAGGACTTTTAAATTAACATCACAATATATTTTATATGGATGTCATTCGTTTAATCCTGCCCTTGAAAGTGTCATCACGATCTTGTTTCATTCGCCTCGTTAAGTAAACCGGATCTGTTGATGAATAAATTAAGAGGTCGATTACGATATCTGTTTTTTTTTAAAGTGCATTGGCTGTTAACAGGTTTCGGTTTTTTTTGTTCGGATTCCAGTAAATTATTGTCATCGCGTACTTAATCATGCGCTGTTCTTAAATTGAATCTAGAGGTTATTTTCCATCAGTTTCTATTGATGCTAATCTGTATGCTGCTTGGTTTGTAAAACATAACTATACTACAATAGTGCTAAGCATTTTAAATCCATTGTCTACTTTGTGTAGTGCCATCTCCTAGGTTTTTTGAATTATATATATCTCTATTCTTCTTTTCTAAGAAACAACTTTCATACACACACGCAAACAAAACTATTGTTAAGATTTTCTTGTTTTTATTTACAAATCACGCAAACAGTTGTTCGAGAGTCTCGCAAAGTCATTTGTGTACTCCTCCCATTCCCCTGACATTCCATTCAACGTTTCACGCAGAATATATTCAAACGGGAAGAGGAGCGATTACTTTGATTACACTTTTCGTTTACAATACCCCAGCCGAAGCACGGTCACATTGTTCTTTAATAGGCATTAAGAGGTTTTCAAAAACAACCATTTTTGTTAAGAACCACACAACATCCGATACAATGAAACTGGCTGTTGAAATTCACTATGGGAGCAACGCTGCCAAGGTTCATTTAACTCTTCAGGGTACGAAATGTTTAGGGAACCGCAATTTATTTGTTTAAAGTGCTTCTATGTATTCAGGATCATTCGAGGGTTCGTAACGTTCCGTACGATATTATTATACAATACAGCTTTTGTAATTTGTTTTGTTTGCCCAGAATTTGCTTGGCTCCCAAAATCTCGCTTGGCAGCAGCGAAATCAAGTTTAATAAATTTTAATGTAGTATCATTTTGCAGTTGAAACAGCATAGTGGATAGTAAATCGGTGCGAGGCATAATGCACAAGGTTGAAACATTCATGATGATTACAGCCATAAATTTCCCAGTTACCTGCGCGTAAATGGTTGATTTATAACTCTCGTACAGAAGTAATGTGTCGCAGTGTTTCGGGTCACCAATTATATTTGCATGTTCGTGCAAATACATTAGTCGTGAGTGCGTGATAAATGACAGGAGGACGAAATAAAATAACATCATTTGTATTCCATTGGAATGTTTGGTTTTTATTTTTTGGGTTCCAGATTGTATCTTTCCAATGATCAGAGAGAAGTACCATACGGATTGTTTTTGTTTTTAAAACCGTTCTCTCACAGTGATTATTTCTTCTGCGGGGTAGATGAGTTCAGTAAGGAAAACATGATGATATAGGTGAACAGTACATAGACGATTAAAAATCAAAGTGTGTTTATTATTTATTAGATACTTTTCAAATAACTGTATATATCTCTAGTAAGTAACTCAACACTAGCAACAACTACCATTTGATTCCCAAAAAATATCAGAGTTCTGGATTGGTACATTGATCATGTCATCTCTACGATAGAGAAGTAGGAAGTTATAGCTTAAATATTATTAACAGGGTATTACAGTTACGCTGTAAGAACAATAAGATGGACATAATAATATGAAATAGGACATATGCTCAGGATTTTCTACATTTAACGTTTTTAATTTTAAATATAAAGGATACATAATTTCTTATTGGAGAAACGTAAAAGTTAAATCTACATTAGAAATTGAAATCCAAAAGGCGATGTTTCCTTCTTAACTATAACTCAATTTCTGAGTAAAGTAATATTTAATATCAAGGGTTACGATTCTAGTGCAAAAGAGAAGCAAAATGCTCAAAAATCTGCACAAGACTTTTCGGTTGTAATCTTCGCAGAAGTCATTGAACTACAGTCAGCAACATTTCTTAAAATTTTATACAAATCAAAAAGTAAATAATTTTCAGAATAGTGAGACAAGCTCATTTACGGGTCATTAAGTTACTTAAAGGAATTCAGGTTTCGTCACCATACAACAATGGTCGATACGTAGATATGACAGCATCTGAATTTCAAATTACTGTATCAATATAACAGTTTCTCTGTTGACTATTTTTAGTAAGTTTCAACTAAATAGGTTTTGTTTTATAAAATTGCCAATCACTGATGATGGATCAATGATGATTTAGAAATTCAATAGCAAAGAATCTAAAGATCATTATGAAACCCAAAATACCATCTCAGCTGAGTATGTATTGAAATTGAATGTTGATTAATCTCTTAATTATTATCGATGTCTCTTAGACACTTTTGATTAATTAGTAAAGATAAAACAGAAACCTGGTAACTCCATATTATTTAATTACCGTAAAATTGTAATTAAGGAAGGAAGTGATGAAAGTACGAAAAGAGGATTCGTTTATTATTCTGTTAATTCTTTATTAAAAAACGTTTTGCTGTTCGTTCGGAGTACAATTTTCGAGGAGGAGTAATTGGAGATCTGACTGAAACAGATATATTATGTAAAGGATTTTGCAGGATTACTAACAAAAAATAAAAATAAAACAAGCAATGACATAAGAAATGTTCGGGATAATAGTAATACGAAAGCGTAAGTAGGGCGATGTCCTTACCTTATGTATAGGAGTCCCCCAGAAATCGTTGAGGAAAATGTTTGATATTGGAGTCTGTGGTCTCAAGTCTCTGTTCTCTTTTATGGCACTTATGTCATCGAAGACGAAACCGCAGTACAAACAGTTGTGGTAGACGAGTATGCAGGCGAGGACCAGGATAGCGCCTAGACCACGGCGCGGGGGCTCGGGCAGGTCCTCAGGCAGCTGATTCTGACCCGGCAGGCGCCGCTTACTGCGACCAGTTCTGGTTCTTACTGCCGACATCACTCCTCCGAACCTACACACGCCACTCACGCGGTCCATCATGTATTTATCACATCGGCAAACAATTATTATTTACTAATCAACACGAAACACTATTCCAAACAGTTTCCAATAAGTACAGTCATTTACGTAAAAGCCAAACCGAGCCGCCAGAAATGTTTAGGAGCTAGCGAAAACACAATCACGAATAGAGCCGGGGTAATAAATTTCGCTACACAAAATCAGAGATTAAAAACGACTAATACATAGAATAACACTACCGAACACTATAAACAAAACGTTATTGTTAATGTTTAGGTTATAATGAAGCACATGTCACTATGTTTTTTCGAAATAATTTCATTTGACATTTATGTGATAGTTTCGTTTCGACGCGCGTGGACACGCCCGCTCAACGGGCAGATTCGCCGACAACTGCCGAAGAGCGACGAGCGAATGCCGCGTCAAGTCACGTGACCCGTCGTTTTACTGCGGGTCGTTTTGAACTGGCGCATGCGCCCCGCCGCGGCACGGGCTGGCGGCAAAACATTTTGTGTTTATAAGTGTTGATTATAGTAAGATAAATATATAAAAATGAGTTACGGGTGCATGAGTTGAATAAAAAATAATTCTATTTATAGCCCTAAACATGTGAATATTTTTAAGATAAATAAATCTATTTGTACAAGTGCACAATTTCTTTATTGCACAAATAAATTACATATCAAACCCAATAACAACTTGTTTTCACCGCAGATGATTCAAGTGCAGTGGCATATTATCGCAATTTGATTACCCTAAGGTATTATGGGCGCATGCCCGGAGGTTGGCAGCGGACGGGAGGGGTCGGAGTAAATGTTGATGACGACATTTGGTCGGGTTCGGGAGACTGAGATGAGAGCGCTCACGGATCGGAATACGCGCTTCTCTATTATCCGAAATTTCGAAATCGGAATATTAGACGCACACTGCCCGAATTTTCGGTCCGATCGAGTTCATTTTAAAATATTACAAAGGATGACGTTTTATTTTTGGAATACATTATTTCCTTACTTGTACGTTTTTGTGCGAACATGCTAAAGCTGTTTGTCACCCGTTTTTATTTCTTTTGCATCAACTGTACCGAATGATGAACTGTGTTAATAAATAAAAGGTTTTTCATGTCGCGGAGTTTGGTCGCATTTTAAGAGTAAAGTTAGGCAATCTCTCCGTGACTTTTTTGAAATGGAAATAAGAAATGGAATAATATTTTTGTCGTAAATCAATGAACCGATGTAATATTGTAGAACTAGAAATATTTGTGTAGAGTCTGTATTTCTTAGAATTCATTAAGCGAACGTTGAAAAGAGAGTCAAGAGGAAACTTGAGCATTTACTTTGTCTGGATAAAATATAAAACATTTTATCTAAACTTATCCAGAACCGAATTAATATTGATTGAGTATATACCTACTTAAATTATGTCTTCGTTCTTTTCCGACAATGTTTTTCGTCGTGTTTTTGTCTAGTCAGCAGCTATAGATTGTACAAAGAGATTTTGCTCCAGCGATATGCTATCCAACTTTCTTCATTCATAAGCAATATAGACAACAACTAATGTTTAATTAATGTCATATTATTTATTTACAGCACCTTACCATGCTGTTATCATTACAATTTTAAAATGTTCCCACACAAAAATACTTTTACCCAGACAAGAAACAATATTCGAAGTAAAACCCAAGGGACTCCATTTCGGTAAAACCATTGCTTCATTTCCGATGACCCTTGACACAAACATTGAACATGTAAAAAGTTAAGACACGTGTGTTTTCCCTATTTTTTACCCTCAATTGAATCTATTTCCCTATGTATAATATACATATTCAATTACTGAGATAGTATTGACGAGAGTTGATTTTGGATAGTGGGCAAAACGACTGCCGTAAAACATTGAGTAGGAATGTTCCGACTAGTCGGTAAAGCCGACTATCCGGTTTCTGTAGCATTTGCTGTTATTCCTGCTACCACGAGAAATTATCATTTGACACTGATTACTCTTCGCCGACTAGTCGGCCTTTTTGCAACCGACTAATCGGCTAGTCGGGCAAATTCATCGTCGGAATTTCTATAATTGATAGTTTCATTTATTTATTTATATATATATATGCTTTATTGTAGGTACAAGTAGGGTAGTAGTAACTTTAAAAATTTCGCGTTTCATAATTGAAAAACAATATATCACGGGACAAAAACGTCGAACGAAATAGGTAAATAAACAATCGAAATCATCGCGTTAAATTGCCGTAATATATTGTTTTACAAGTAGGGTAAGTCTTCTAAAAAATATTACAGTAGGTTTGATGGAGTTTGACTTCTAGACTGCCTCTAGTGGTGGCAAGAGCTACTGCAGAGCATGATTAGGGTCTCATGTTCGATACCTGTCTGCCTGATCAGGTCAAACAGAGAATTCTTGGTTTACCATCTATAATTTATCAGTAGTAACCCGGAGTTTGTGCCCGGTGATGGCAATATAGGCTATAATAAGCTGGCAAAATTTGTATAGATTCATTTTTGCCTATTAGACTTTACAATCAAAGCTCTAATCTACTAGATGACATTTTGACGAAAATGTCAGTTTATCATGCTAGCATAGTAATGCAAATATAATTTGGCAAAATGAGGCATTAAAAGTCCATTGCACGCTGGGTGCGATTGCGGTGCTCCTGTACAGACTATGCCCCACTTGCTGGAGTGTACCGACTGTCCATTCACTTGCACCTTGGATTTCCTATATTATGCCTCTGACGCAGCAATAAACGTGGCCACCAACTTGGCTCAAATAGTTTGATCAAATGTACCATCGAAACGAAAAAGAATAAAGAAAGAAGATGCTAGCAGACATGCGTTCAAGTACATTCTAACACTACACTATGTGTAAATGTGTGGGGCATTTTGTTCCTCAGAAAATAAATAACGTCTGTGGGCCCTGGGATCTTGGAATATTACATCCAACTCTTTTAATTATGGAATTTGCTTCACAAATTTCTAACTTAACCATGAAGGTTTCTAAGTAAAATATGAAGCTCGCGAAAGTAAACACATTGCCAAGTAATAATGCCAACATGTTTATCAAAATAGATTTTAAACATGTTTAATTAAATATCATAGTGCGATCATTTAAGTCTTTCAGGATGGGAACGTGTTCTGGTATAAAATGGTCTGTAATGAAAATGTTGCAAATAAAAAGCTCCAGCTTTTCAACGTTACACCCGGCTATAGTGGAACTGTGGAACATGTTATTTATTCATTTAGAATTTTATTTCTGCTGGTGGAAATGTGACGCGGCAGTCTTTATCCATGTAGGTTTTTTAGCTACATATTATAGAAAAGTTAATAGTAGAGCCACCAAATTTTTTTAGCTCTATTTAATTTTTTGTTGCTATCAGTCGACCATTTTGTCATTGTCAGCCTTGTTATGGAAAATGGGGTGACTAAAAAACCCTTATTTTTTCGAGTATTAATCCATACTAACAATTAACGTGACAGTAAGTCTGCCTGTCTGTCTGTTTGTTACCTTTTAACTTCTTTGGCCACGGTTCAACGGATTCAGATGAAATTTAGAAACGGGTAGACCTAGTCCAGGATTGGGATATAGGATACATTTTATAACATGAGTATGTTCCTTGGGATGATTGCCGAATTCTACGCGGGAGAAGACGCTGGAAAAAGTTAGCAGGTATAAAAATAAATGTGAAACTTGCTGACCAGTATTTAACCTCACTATTTTGCTGTTTGAGTTTCGCACATTTTGAGCCAATTCCACCAATGAAACTAATCGCGATTAGTTTAACTAAACTCAGCTTACGCAAATACAGCGTTCTGATTGGTTGAGACCGCTGAGAAACTACCAATCAGAACGTTGTATTATTTGCATAAACTGAGTTTAATTGTACTTCGTAGGTGAAATCGGCACTTAGTTGTCATAGTAAATTACGAGTATTTGATAATAGATACTTAATCAATCACAGTAATATCACGTTCTGTTAAGCTGCACTAATCAACACTAACGACCCATGTTTACTAAAAAGCTGTCAGAGCGTTAAAATTTTGCAAACAAATTAGCTTCAACATCAAACTGGATTTAGTTGAGTGTATGATGTGTTAAACCACAGTTTGTGGAAACACAATACCTATGTAACATAAGCATAATACAAGCATAATCATTCGGCTTATAACGTTCATATATTTAGGGTACAAGCCTTATCTGTGAGTGGGCTGTAATTCGATACGCGGGCCCAGGGCGGAATGCGGATTGGTAGATGTTTCATGTCTTCCATTTTTTTTTTCATCAGGATTTTTCCCGCCAACGTTTTGAAAGCGGCACTGCGGGGGCTTGCGTGGTGGGGACAGCAGAATATGGCAGTTGAGTACTGACCGCCTTAGAACTAAGACGTCGTAAGATCACTGTCGAACCGTAATATTAGTAAGCAGGATTGTAACTGTGTGTTGTGACTATTTGAATAAACTCAGTGTATCGAATAATTTGTGTGATTTCATTTTCACGATTGTACCCACCTACCTGCCCACACACGATGCCTTAACCTAAGGGAATAAATGTTGATTTCCCGATGGTTTGTATCTAACTTCCACCCTTGATGCGACATATATAATAATACAAAAAATCAGTCACGATTAATCGCTTTACGAAAAACAAAAGGATATTAGACATGTCCATGTTCAAGCACAAACGTGTCATTCCATACATTTATCGAACTGCGAACATCGCTATACTATTTAGTTCTAAAGCGAACAATGTCCACTTCCCCTCACTTCAATCTTTTTCAATTACAGTAACGATTCACTGGACCTTTTAGGCCCTTTGTGGTGTCCTCGCCGCTGAGAACTTTCATTCAATCATGTTAATTATTTTCTTAGGGGCATTTCCGAAGGGGAGTTTAGGGGACTAGAACTTTTCTATACAGGTATTGTCGAGAGGGCTTTTGAAATTATTAAGTAACCTCGCGACAAGATTAAAATGGCCACTTCAATTGTGTACGACGGAAAATGAATACGAATTTGGAAGAGTGTCGCTCTGGATATTCGTCGACTCTGAATTAGTTTAGTGAACTTTGAAATTCGAACGGGAGATTTCTGCTTCGTGCAACTTCGTGATTTCTCGGATTAGGTGGGTGACATGGAACGTCAACTGTATGTTTTGTTATAATAATTACTTTGAATTAAGTTTGCTGAATGTTTTTGGCTATGTGCTTTAAGTTTAAATTAAGATTTTTGTACATACATACCAGGCCCCTCAGAAAGTATTGCGAAAAAAAGTTTTTATATATGGGAGACTGGCCAGTTATAATGTTTTTCGAAAATATGATTATTTATAAGTAAAAATAAGTAAGTTCCAATTTCAAAATTTCCCTCCACATTTTTTGCGAGTTAATTCAAAGTATTGTGTCTCACTGAAATATGGATCTGCGCCGGGAACATTTTAGAGCTATGATTTTATACGATTTCAAGTGTCGCCTGAAACCGGATGAATCGTACGATAGACTTCAAATGGCATTCATGGATGAAGGCCCTTCCAAGGCAACCGTGTATCGTTGGTATAACGAATTCAAGCGCGGTCGACCAACTTTGGGGGATGACGAAAGAAGCGGTCGCCCTTTGACGGCTGTTACCGAAGAAAACGTGCTAGCAGTGAAAAATTTAATCCAAGACAATAGGCGAATTACATATCAGGAGATTCAACACATATTGAAGATTGGATCGGGAAGCGTTCACGAGATTCTACACAGCCATCTTCGCGTGAGGAGGATAGTATCACGCTGGGTGCCGCACAACCTCACCGATGCTCAGAAGCAGGCCCGGGTGGAATGGTGCCGTGATATGCTTAACAAATTTGAAGCAGGCTCGTCTCGGCGTGTTTACGACATCGTTACAGGTGATGAGTCCTGGATTTATCAAAACGACCCAGAAACCAAGCGCCAGTCGACTGTTTGGGTGTTTCAAAATGAGCCAACGCCTACCAAAGTGAAGCGATCTAGAAGCGGGGGTAAGATTTTGATCGCTAGCTTTTTTAATTTGACTGGCCACTTGGTATCAATTCCCTTACGGGATCAAAGAAGCATTAATGCCGAATGGTATACTACCAAATGTTTGCCAGAAGTTTTCTCTGTTATAAGCAACAAGCGACCAAACACAGGGCTCCGCGGGCTACTGCTCCACCACGACAATGCACCTGCGCACACCGCACTCAAAACGAGGGACTTCCTGGACAGCACGCCAGTCAAACTCCTGGGTCACCCTCCTTACAGCCCTGATCTAGCACCGTGTGACTTCTTTTTATTCCCAAAAATAAAAAATCAGCTCAAAGGGATACAATTTTCGTCGCCGGAAGATGCGCTGGCTGCGTTCGAGCAGGCTGTAAACGAGGTGTCTGCGGCGGACTGGAAAAAGTGTTTTGAAAACTGGTTTAGGCGCATGAATCTTTGTATAGAGGCTGGTGGAAAGTACTTTGAAAAGATTTAATAAAAATATATGTACATATAGAACAATTTTTTTTAGTTTCGCAAAACTTTCTGAGTGTCCCACGTACATAAACTCACGCCTTTTTCCCATGGGGGTAGGCAGAATCTACAGAACGCTAAGATTGTTGTGATTATCTTACGTAAATTTAAATACTAATGTAGTTCAATGATAGTGTAATTGTGTATTAGAAGTCTAGTAGAATTCGTACACATTATGTTGATTTCTAGATTAAGGTTCTAATAGAAAGAAAACGTCTATTTTAATTTTTGTTGTCACACATCAAGGACGTTCAACTACGCCATTGTTTTTCAACCAATTCCTATAATTTTAATTAAACCGCCGTTGGAGGACCTTGAGCCAGCTTATAAGGGTCCTCAACAACATTGATTAATTTAAAAATAACCACTCAATTTTGATAGACAAGCGTTCCTAAGTAAACTAACGCGGCTATCATAACTTTAAACGGTAAAGAAAACTTTATTAAATCTATACAAAACTGAGATGTACTTGAAAATATTGAATTACAACTAGCTGTTGCCCGTGACTTCGTTATCGTCATACTGGTAAAGTTTGCATTTTTTTCCCACAGGAACTAGCCAATGGTACTTCTTATAACATCAGCTATCTACCAGTCAAAGTCCCGTTAAAATTGGTCTAGCCGTTTCGGAGATTACCCGACACAAACAGACAGGTAGATAGAAAGACAAAAATTAACAAAATGCGTATTTGTTGTACGGTATATACTTTCACATGCATTCAATAAAACATTGTTATTTTGATATTACATACAGACACTTCAATTTATTTATTTGCATAGAGTATAAATGTAGGAAAATATAGAATAATCTGGCAAGCCTGTTCCTACTATTTTGAGGTCGGTTCAAAGTCAAAGTCAAATATATTTATTCAACTAGGCCAATAAGCAGCAGTTTTGAACGTCAAACTATTAAAAATTAAATTTAAAGTTTACAAGTAATAAAAATTAATTCTACCGTTGCCAGTCTAATCGTATAGCTGAATACCATGAAACCATTTAGTCTGACCAACCCGCACTGGGTCCGCGTGGTGGATTACGGCCCATTCCTTCTGACAGAGATGAGGCCTTTGTCCCAGCAATGGAAACATTGAAAAAGCTGATGATAATGATGTTTTAGTCTAACCGCCACAACCCAGTTACTGAGTAACAAGATACCCAAAGGTAAGATTGGTTCTCAGACTGTCGGATGGACGTCCACGGACCAACCTCGTCAAGCGATGCTTAACCTTGAAGACCGACCGACGATTTTAATTGTTGACGTACAAAAGTGCCCCTTAATGGCCTAGTTGTTGAAATAAATATATTTGAGTTTGACCCGTGCTGTTATATATAACTTAGCAATGAGACCCTGAAAGTAACAAACAACAATTCAACTAATTACGAAGTATACACAATTTTAACAAACGAAACCTATCGATAGTGTTACGAAAACAAGCTTAGTTTCCAAAGCCGCCATCTTGAATCAAAATGGACTCTCACACTGAACTGAGACCAAAAGTTGAAAGTCGCCCAGTGAACTGTAGAAAGAGTTTTGCTTAAAGTTAGTTTGCGATCGAATATGAAATGAGGTAAGCTGGTGGAACTAGTAAAGGTGATGAAGTTCTTGATGTTGGGTGACTGAATAGGTTATGTATTGACCTAAGGTGCGTTTCGAGGAACGGCAAAAATATAGGCCACCGTCATCTAATTTGGGGCAGTAAAAAGCGGATAAGTGTTCGTTTTTTGTTTCAGAACTTCAATACCCATGCTATGGTTAGATTTAGTCAGTCAGTATGGAGGTAGAAGGTTTGATTGCACAGGTCGCACCAAATATTAATTTTGCTATGTCACCACCCGTGAACGCTTTTGAAAATGGAACACCTTGGTGAAGCCAAGCCAAGGCTTGACTTGGTTAGTAGTGATGTTGAAACATACATCCCTTCTTCTAAGCTTTTGAGGTTTTGACCCGTCTGCCAAGCGTAATAATTATGCCATAATCAACGTATCAAATATTTAACGTTGTAACGCCCACGTTTTAAAATCTGTTCATAATATGTATGAATCCTACATGTGAATTGAGGACAAATCTAGGTCAGAACTAAAATAAAACAAATGAAGGAATATTGAAACAAGTTGAGTTAATTGAGTGTAGGCGTTTTTGCGTCTACTGTTTTGTTTCAATACGCCTACGTTTCGGGAATCCTCATGTTTCTCCTGTCGTGTAGGCAATCTAGGTACCCCATAAGCCAGATTCCGCCCACAGAGATTATTGGTATCAAGTGGGAGTCAATAGATTAAATATTTTATTGGAGACTTGCTTATGCTAGAGACTAGGTTTGGTTAAATATTGTATAAACTACATAATTGAGCTAACCCGATCGAAACAAACATGTGGCAAAACTGTAGAGCACACTAAATACAATTAAGAATTGGTTATGAATAAGGCTATTGGAAAAAGGTAAGTGACTTTAGTGTCAGTAGCAGATACTTACATTAAAAAGGTGGTTAGAATAATAAAAGTATTAGTAGAAGTTAAAATAATTTATAATAAGGACAGTCGGCAATATTAAATTACAGTACAACCAATTTCTTCGGCAATATTAAATTACAGTACAGCAAATTTCTTAATAGCCCTCGGAAAACTTCGTGTTTCGTAAGTCGTCGGATTTCTATCAGACTTTTAAGTTGATTGAGAGCGTCCGGTTGTCACCACGTGCAAAGGGCAACTGATAGAAATTAGAAAGGGATCCTGCCGTTTTGCCGAAAAGATTTTGACAAAATTTCATTACCCAAACAAATATTAGCAACCTTTATTTATACCATTGCAATATTTCGAATGATTTTAGTACGCAAATTTTTATTTGGTCAAATTTTTTACTTGGCAAAATATTACTAAGTATAATGTCATTATGGCATTTGATCTTTAATCAAATGATTTATTACAGCGAACAATCTTCAGACAATAAACGTTTGGTGAAATGATTTGTTAAGACAAAAAATATTAAGGCAAATATAAGATTTTTTGGGAATTATATAATTAAAAAATGCAACTTTATTTTAATATAATCAATTGTTTAATGCAAAATAGTTTTACACTACAATTTATTTTTTTTTGCAATGAACATTAGCAATTTTATTTCGGAGTATTTAGACTTGTGTTGCTTTCAATTTGTCTGAAACAAGTCAAATATATATGGTTACTTGATATTTGTTTATTTATGGAAGTAGTTAGAGTAGGTTAATTATTAAAAAAATGGTAAGGTTAGGTTAGGTAAAAACTGTGACTTCCTACGGACTCTCCAGAAACGACTTGCATTAATAGAAAAAAGAGATTGTTTTTAGTAGGTTACCCGGAACTGAACTATTTAGATCAGGATAATTACTTATTTAAAAAAAAATGGTTAGGTTAGGTTAAAACTGTGACCTCGTACGCACGAGCCGAGCGAGCGAAGCGAGCGGTGCCGTGGCAGCGGCCGGCGAGTGCCAGGAACGACTACATTAAATAAAAAATATAAAAAAAGTAAAAGTAAAAAAGTATAAATATTTGGTTATTTGATTTTGCGTAAAAACTGTTATTCCAACTGAAATATTTGACTAAATAAAAAATGTTAAAAGTACTAGTTGGTAAACCAGTTATACTTTAAACGTTCATTTCCCAAAAATTAGGTTTGCGTTACAATTTTTTGTGAATAGATTTTTTGCTAAGTAATAATTTGGCAAATGAAATTATGCGAAAAATTTTTTGGGAAGTGAAAATTTGCCAAATTCCTTCCGGTCAAACAAGGGAGACCCTGATAGAAATCCGACGACTGACGAAACACGAAGTTTGCCGAGGGACATTAAGAAATTAGTTGTACTGTACAGAAATGGCGGCATTATTAAATAATTTTTTGTATTTTGTGAATAAAGTACCGACTTGGTATTTTTGTTCACATAGGAAATAAAGACCTAATGTTATATAAGACATAACGCATTTATTTCCCGAAGGGTCAGGCAGAGGATCTTATTTAATACTATGTTTATCCCCTAATATAGATTTCATTCATTGGTAGGTACTGTGAGGACTCTTCGCCTATTTAGAGGCGAACTCCTTGCCTATTATAAGACTGGTAACAGAAAACTGTTTAGTTTTAGAAGGTGTTTGAAATAGGAACGCCTGTCAAATAATAGAAGATGTTTTTATTTAGCTTTTGGGGGACTCTTCTCTCTCTCTGAGCTACCCTACGACTCACAGTACTAAAATCGTATCACTCGATTCCAATAACATTACAGCACAATATTTATCTGTAACACAACGGTACCCAATAGGTTGGACAATTAATTTCGGTGTCTTAAAAGAGGTAAACTTCGGGTTTATGTTTTGATAATGTGCGTCGCTTCCGGCAAGGACCGGACCTAAATAAGTTCAGCAGGGTTATTAAATAGACTATTATGTAATCCGGATTACCTTTATAGGTTGCTTCCGGTTGATAATTACTGATACTTGGTCTCCAGTAAGTTTATTAACCTACAATGGGTAGACTTTTGAAGCTCTAATTTCACAGTAGACTGTCATTAACCTTATATCAGACCTTCACTCGACCGTATTCAAGCGATTAATGCACACAATTTCACGCGGTCCCGGCACCACTTCGCCAGTCGGTTGTCATCTCTCGCGCACAAAGTTCACACGTGCCAGGGGTGTGCGTGGTTGTTGGGTGGGAGTCTTAATTCGAGCAGCTTCGCAAGAAACGAGCTGTCAAGGATCAACCCAACTGTCACGGATATTGAGCGCAAAATTTTGTACTCGATATCGGCTAGTGTGATCTGTGTCGTAGTAACCTCTTTTATCTGTGCGTATACCTATACACGATTTCTCTTAATTGAGGCTCTATATAAAATGACATTATACTGGTGATAACGATTGTCAAAAGTCCAATATAGCTCGGTCAAAATAACTGAGCACCTGAATTGCCAATGTCACTCTGACGTTGGACTCTCGCTATTGGCTCAATCACGAGGCGAACGCGGGGTGAACCAGGAAGCGCGGTCGTTTGACATTTCGGGGATTTTTCAACCCACCAAAACATCTTAAAACATAAAACAGTTTAACCAAAAGGTAAACCAGAACCCTTAAGGATACACTAGTCGAAAATTCTTCCATACAAACGTAGTCTAGAGATTACTCCACTGTTTGACGATGTACGTTCAAAATAAAAACATATATCAATTTGTCTCATCATTATCTAGTCCTGTATGGAAACAAAAATGTTAAAAAATAATGTATTTGAAAGTTATGAGCGTCGAAAGTTCCATATTTCAATTTTGGGCGGAAATAAATACCATATGAAGAAGGAAAATTGCAAAACGGCTTCCATACAGGGATAGATTAGTAATTCAACAATGCAAATAATGTTATTTTAGAAATAAACATTCAGTCGTTTTTTCATGATATCTAGACTCCCAAAGGTCTGTTTATAAAATTTCGCGTGCTCGTTTTCGTCCTAACTCATCATCTACTACGATACAAATTTGCAAAAGTGCTAATTCGTACGCAAACTAGCTTCTTACTGCTCCTCACAGCATCTATTTCTTTCACACGTGTTGTCGGATAAGATAGCATGCATTTTAACCCCGCGCACAAAATAGTTCGTGCCGTCGACTAGTTCAACCTTAAAAGAAAAACACGTTAATTCATATCCCAATGGCGAGCACACAAGTTTTTTGGCCAGTACATGTCAAGGGACGTCCACTGCAAGTCCAGTCCTGGGCCCTTGGGAGCCTTGGGCCCCTAAAAACTGGCCCCCGAGTGATTGATGGCGAGCCGAGTGTAAGCACCGAATAAACACACCCCACGTCCTTTGCAATCGCCCTCAGGTGCTCTTGTTTTTTGTTTTACAACCGTTTTTTGTTTTAACTTTTTAGGAGTGTAGGGATGTGATATGTTTCGACTTATCTTTGGGAAATTGTGGGTGGGGTTTCTTTTTAAGTGATATATTGGAAAGCTAGTAGGTTAATTAGTTGTGTAACAGACTTATGTGATTGTTTAAGCAGGCTTTCATCAACATCAAGACGTTCACAGCTGGACATATTGGACTAATACTCTCCGAAGCGTCGCAACATCGACCGGTCTTCTTGCATTCAACAGATTCCATTGGTCTTTTGGATTAATATAAAACATTTATTTCTCCTCACAAAACAGACATGAAAAGTTAATTAGGTTTATAAATACAGGTGCATATGCCCCTTATCTAGGTTGTGTAGGAGCTGGTATCTGAGTTAGTGGAGTGATCAGGGTTTTAGACCAGATCGTGTAGGCTTTGTTTGGTAGATAAAGTAACAAAGTATTTCGCCTTAAAGGCAAAACTACCTATTAGACGTGTTTTTTTATTTTACTAGTTATATTTAGGTACCATGTTTTGGTAATCATTTTAGGTAGGTAAATATTCAATTAATATTTACCAAGGTTACCGAAATAAACAATTATTATTAGAAATTGAAGTGTTTCAAACTTCATACACAAAGATACAATGGCGGACTTAATGCCCCAAGCATTCTCTACCAGTAAAATAAGGGAGTCGAAGAGACAACATGGCAGGTGCATTGTTTTAAGCGATTTTCGTAAATGTTTTAAATGAGGCCAGATCGTTTTCATTATTAAAATACGCCTACAGAAAATTATGCATGCGTCAAACATGTCGAACTCCAATTTAAACTTCGAAAAATAAACGTAACATCCTAATAATGAACTTCTAAATTAATTCTTCATAACACACAAAGTTGTTCAGGTGGATACTTAATTTGATTAAAAGCGCCTTCTAAAGTGTGACCGCAACTTGATCCAGGGTAGAACCGAGAACGATAAATCAGAACTTTGCCATTAAAACAAACGGGGGACCGCGACACATCGAGATCAACTATCCTAAGTTATCCTAACTTTAGTTCTTCAGGCAACTTTATTGTGTGAAAGTTTTATGGCTCACCAACCCTTGCCACACGTTACTTGATGTACTTTACTTGACCTGAGTCACTGACTGCCATATACTTGCTCATTTCTTGCTACATTATTGATATGTTACGATAAATCGATCTAGCTAGGTTTAATTTTTAGAAAACGTCGGTTTTTTCTTTTTTACCCGACTACCGAAGGAGGGTAATGTGTTTATCAGTCTATGTATGTATGTTTGTTCCTATATGGCGTTCCAGAGACCAAACGCGTTGGCCGATGTTGATGATTCATACGTCAATCGATGCGTCTTAACCCTGCGAGTGTCATAAGGCTACACTAAAATTGGACAATAGAAAAATGGCGGATTTTGTGTGCCATATTGTGGGGGGCCAAATTTTTTTCTTCCAAACCCATCGTGTGGTGTATCAAAATAAAGGGTTTTAAGAGGTGATTTCAAAAATATAAAACACTTATATGTTTAAATGTACCTAATTCGAAAAAAAACTAACTAATAAGTTATAAATAAAAAAACTGTGCAGGCGGAGGATACACCAGATTTTGGTCAGCCAGCCCGCGAATATGTATCCTCCGACTGCAAGCATGATTTTTCCCTTGTTTACGACTTTTTAGTTCGCTTTTGACGCAGTCGGGTTTTTTGTTTTTTTTTCACCCGTGCAGAGCTCGGTCGCACAGTTGCTATACTTTATAGGCTATGCAACAATTTTTCAATCATCATCATCATCAGCCTTTTTAATGCTCTGTGAGAGTAAATGGACCGTAATCTACCACGCGGGCCCGCGGGTTGGTGGCTTTTTGTGACATCCACCGAATTTTCCATTCGAATTTTTGTTTCTAGGAAATGCCGGTTTCGTCACGATGTTTTCCTTGACCGTTTTGAGAGCAGTGGTGGTGAAATAATTTACGCAAAGTAAAGCGCCTGCCTGTGTTTGAAACCACGACCATAAACCGCTAAGCCGCCAGTGCACCTTTTCAATGTCTTATATCAAAGTGACTTTTTCAATTCATATATGAAGGGACTTAGTCAGTTTATCTTAGACATTACAGACATTGGTAAAGGAAAAATATCGTGAGGAATCCTGGACCTATAAGACTGAAATCGCCAACAGTGCAATTATCTCTGTATGAGAAGAGGTCTTTGCTCTACAGTGAGCTGGTATTTTTATTAATATGTTGTGGATGTTACAAGTATGCTTAGTCTACTTCTTGCGCTATAGTTTGGATGTTTTAAATTTTTTGCTGAACTTGTTTGTCACTCAGTACCTTTTACGGCAGGATACTTACCCTAGGTATAATTGTACATCTCATTAAGACCAAGCATATTCCAAATTTACATATTCTATATTCAATTATGCCCAGAGGAGGAAAGAAAGAAGAAGGAAAATACTACCTATTTTTATCAAAACACAGCATTTAATACTGTAATAATGATTTCCTGTACTTGAAATCACACTTAAGGAACATAATCCTACAGCTTCTGTAATCGATTCTGTATGGAAATAATTATTTTCCTGCGTGGGTAGCTTTTCATACTCCATTTTGGATAAAGAGAACTCCTTCGTTCCTTTATTGTATCGCTCCACAATCTTAATTATATCAAACATCTTAATATAATCTATTTACTAATTGTTTGTGACTAATCTGGTTGTTTACACGGTTATTTTTATAATATATATAGCCTTTTCATATCCAACCATAACTTTCAGGGAATATAAATCTCGACACCACACATTAAAAGCGTCGAAAATATTTGCCAACTCAGTCTATAGATTACGACTTTTAGCACTTTTCATGATAGATGTACCTTTTAGTGGGCAGAGAGTATAAACACTGTTGGATTTAGTTAACAGATTAATTTGAATTTTACTCTAAATTATAGGTAGGTGCCTAGTAATGAATTTGAAACACTATTAATTAAACTCTGTGGTTAACTGCGTAGATAAATACTTTGGCAAGTGATGTTTTAGGTAATGTAATGATAGCGAGCCTGGCATTATCTGCCATTACTACTAATAGCTAACTATCGCAAGTGTGCCCTAACTACAAAACAAGAGGATTAATTTGGTCTGCTTGTAAACGTTCTCATGAAACAAGTGTTTGAAATTGCTTCAAGTTTGATGTATTTGCGCGGCCCCTCTAGAGATAAATTTGTTCGAAAACTTGCTGAATGTGAAAAGTTTGAAGCTCACTTCAATCCATTACACGAGTGAAATATTTCTTTGTTTTCTGACTCCAGCGGGGTGGAGGCGACCTTACAAATCAGAAGTTTAACATTACCGCGGCGGCGGGCTAACCGCGAATCCCCCTAAATACGTTCTTAACACATTCATCATTTTAATTGTAATGGTTTTATAACGTCTGATTGATGGCAGAGGAAGATTTCGTTGAAAATAGAGCTGGGAGTGTTTAATTTCAGGCGGAAAGCATTCTTAAGTCGTTAAGAGAGCCAAAGTGGGATTCTATCTAAGAATTACGATAGCCAAACAGTCGAAAATGCATTGGATTGACCTGATTTGTTTTTATGTGTGTATGTCCCCTGCATGGAATGGAGGGTGTCCACAACTTTAGTCCTCCATCGAGGACCACGTCTTCATATTCTTTATTGTACACAAAACAAACATATACAAATACAGAAGTACAAGTTATGAACAAAGGCGAGATTAACCCATAGTTGGGTTCTCTTACAGCAAACCTCAGTGTTATAGAGGAGTGATTTACACAATTAGGGCAATTAAAAAAAGCGCACAAAAAATAAATAAAAAAAAACCTTAAAATCAAATGAAAATAACATAACAAAAATACATACATATTTATGAGTCATGTTGACAGGAAATGTGCCCTAGTTCTTCTCCTGAAGATCTCTAACGAAGGGCTATCCCGTATGGTGTGAGGAAGATTATTCCAGAGGCGGACAGCACGAGCAGTAAAAGATCCACCGTAACGACTTGATGAGTGAGGAGGAAAACGAAGGAGAGGAGATGATGAGGAATGGCACGACTTTCGTCTCGGAACAAGATACTCAAAGCGTTCCTGAAGGTACGAAGGAGAGGTAGGATTGTGATGAACAGAAAACGGTAGAGAAAGAGTGTCACGTCATTCCGTTGCTCGTCACTACTGCCAACACGGTGCGACGCCAAGTTTGACGACATTGGCCGGCGACGGACGTCACTTTGTTTTGGTTTTGCAGTTGAAATATTAGGTGGGCACTCCTAAACATTTTGGAATTTTCATCAACATTACTTTGGCTAATCCTTGGATGTTTAATTTCTTACAAGAAGCGTTCTTCAGTTGTCAAGGCCGAAGTTTTGTTCTTGTCTTCATAAAAGGGGGGCGATCAATCTTATCTGAAGGAACCGATATGTTTGAAATGTAATATTGGTGCGGTTTATTTAATATACCGTCCATCAATCACGGGCAGACGGTGTATATCTAGTTGGTCGGAGACAGATCGGTGAGCAACATGTGATATGACTCAGCTTCGGCCGTGTCACTGCGAAACTGTTTGCCTCTTATTAAATGCCTTAGCCTAGTCACTGATATTTATTAAATATCTTATCATACCATTATTAATTCTCAAGTCTGCAGTGGTGGCCCAGTGGTATCGGCCGCGACTTACAAGTTGTAGGTCGTGGGTTCAAGCCCAGGCAGGCATTTTACTTTGTGTTAATTATTTCATCACCACTGCTCTCAAAACGGTGAAGGAAAACATCGTGAGGAAACCGGCATGTTCTAGAACCAAAAATTCGAAGACATGTGACATCCACCAACCCGCACTGGGCCCGCGTGGTGGATTACAGCCCATTCCCTCTCACAGAGAGGAGGCCTGTGTCCCAGCAGAGGGAACATTAATAGGCTGATGATGTGATGTGATACCATCAGTAATTCTCATGTTCTTTTATTCTAGTATTACTATGACGTTCTAAAAATCACCTCTCTAGGACTGTCATAAAATAGTCTACTCCGAGGTGGTAGTGATTCCTTAATAGAAACTCAGCCTCGTGTGCTTATACTATATTATTATATTATAAATTCGAAAGTAACTCTGTCTGTCTGTCTGTTACCTTTCGCGCCTAAACCACTGAACGGAATTCAATGAAATTTGGCAAGGAGATAGATGGCATCCTGAAAAAGGACATAGGGTACATTAAGTAAGAAAGAAAAGAAAAAATAAATTATTAGTGTAGGTAGGGTAGAGTAGGTAGGGTAGGGTACGTAGGGTAGGTAGGTTAGGTAGGTAGGTTAGGTAGGATAGGGTAGGGTAGGTAGGTAAGGTAGGTGGATAGTTAGGTAGAGTAGGGTAGGTAGGTAGGTTGGTGGGTCGGTAGGTAAGGTCGGGTAGGTAGGTAGTATAGGGAAGGGGAAGGGTAGGTAGGTAACCAGTTGACGGGAGCGAAGCTAATGCGAATGCTATTGTTGATAAAAGTAGCCAACTGAATTTAAAAAACCGGCCAAGAGCGAGTCGGACTCGCGCACGTAGGGTTCCGTACCATTATCGCAATAAACGGCAAAAAAGTCACGTTTGTTTTAAGGGAGCCCCACTTAAATATTTATTTTATTCTGTTTTTAGTATTTATTGTTATAGCGGCAACAGAACGGTTCATTAGATACAGCCTGGTGACAGACAGACAGACAGACGGACCGCGGAGTCTTAGTAATAAGGTCCCGTTTTTACCCTTTGGGTACGGAACCCTAAAAAGGATTAAATTGAATGTAACATTTCGCTCCATGTTATTTACTGGTATCATATAGTTAAACGTGTATTTACATAAAGTAGAAAATGGCCGCTGGATTCCACTTCTAGCTCATAGTTTTTGGGCATAAAAATCAAGGTTGGACGTAAAGCTGGCAACATTGGTTAACAACCATAATTCAGCAAGCTTATAAAAATAAAACATTGCGCAACTTTTTTCATTTATGGTGCTGCTCTATATTTATCTATGGGTCATATTTTTTTCAAATAGTGTTCCACATAAAAAAATTGCATGCATTCTTTTTTCAATTTTTAAAAATACATTATATTTCAAGAGGACTGACCTTCTAACAATAAAACACTAAGTAGCCATTCAGAAACATGCACTAAAGCAGTGAAAAAAAAGTCTAGCCAATCAGAAGCTATTAAAACTAAAGTGGCAAAGTAAACAAAGGAAACATGTATATAACAAGGAAGAACTTGGAACAAGTAACACGCATCGAGTCAGGATCAGTGTGGAACTTGCAGCCGGTGAGTGCCTGGGATGTATACATCTTTGGACACCAAAGAATAACATTTTATTTAAAATAAAGGGTGGGGAGTTGGAGTATTGTACTTGAGTTACAGGTATTTTTGTAGAGGGAAATAGGTTTAATTGCATACGTAAACTTCGGGCATCTAATTCTAAATAAGTAGGAATCTATGTACCTACTTATTGAGATTTACAATTGTTTGTAGATATTATGATGAATGCCGTAAAATTTTCATGGCAATTATCATTATCATTTTGGTTTCTAAATATTTAGAACCCGTGTAGTGTTTGTCTAACTAGTCAATAGATATATTATGTACATTGTCTCAGGTAGGTACACTACACGTCCAAGTTCCAAAATTAAACATAAGATAGGTACCTATTTAAAGTTTTGTCGTTTTTCTTTCACTACAACATTGTAAAGTCGACCAGTCCAGATGAAAATTATCTGAGGGCAAAATTGAGTTGCATCCGATCATTAAGCTCTTGTATATCAATAAACTCTTTACTTTAAATGAGCCCAATTTAACTTAAATTAATTTTTCAGTATAATATTTTACACCGATGAATTTCCTTTAAAAATGAACCTATTAACTTAACCACAATAATTATTTTTAATCCCACCATTATCCATTAATTTGATCTCCTATCCATCGGCCATATTACTTAAACTGCGGACGATATTCATTACGGATACAGCAGACGAACGTAATGGTTAATGGGGGATGGTTATTAGTAGATACGAGATTTTAATCAATTGATTGATTGCCTCCATCACTCATTACGGGGCGTTATGTTCATTGAAATAAACTTACGAGTTACGACTCGTCGGTGAATTGACTCGCGTTCCCATAAGCGACTAATTGGTATATTGATGGCTGATTTAATGGTCTTTGTGTTGATAATGCGAAGCTCGTGGTTAAATAATAACAGCTGCACGGATCGATCTTCAATGTTGAGCAACGCTCGCCGAGTCCGGTCCGTGGATGGGTGACCGTTTTTATGCTACTGAGCAATTCTAAATGGAATAATTCAAACAATCAATAATTCCGGCTGCTTAAGAAGCGAACTAAGAAGACGTAAACAAGAAGAAAATCATACTGTGCAGTCGGAGGATACTTCTGGTTTTGTTTAACCAGCTCGTTTTGAATATGTATCCTCCGACTGCACAGCATGATATTCTTCTTGTTTACGTCTTTTTAGTTCGCTTCTTAAGCAGTCGGGTTTTTTGATTTTTGAATTTTCCATTTAGAATTGCTCAGTTGGACTGTACCTGGCTGATGGCAACAGGCTCGCCTCTGATTACATGATAATAATGGCGTATTTATTCCCTAATGTTAATGCGGTACTGGCCGTGCACCCGCTCGGTGCTAGAATATCAATATTGGATCTCCTTTTGGGCAGTTTTGTTATAATTCTTTTTTTGATTTACATGTCCTATGTAGGTTTAGAAGAAATTCTAACCATATTTTGCCTGTGTAAAAATATGTTTAAACATCCTAGTCGTTTTGGAGGAGTATGCAAAAGAAGTGAAAAATTTAGTGTTGTTATTTTTTCTTTTGAACAATAGTATTTGCCATACGAAAAAACATGTTTCATAAATAATGTATATATGATAATATAATTATTTTATTTTACAAAAACTTAATACATTTTTACAATGGCAATGTGTTCACAACATAGATTTGGGTACAGAAATTACCATATGTAGCCGAACTAGGCATAGCCAGTATTTCGGCTATCAGCACCATTCCCCTCGAGTTTTTACAATACAAGCATAAGTGCCAAGCAATGGAAGCACAATACAATTAAATCAATACTACCGAAACATAGTTGATAAGTAAGTACACTTTGGATGAGTAAATTGTAAGTAAATGAACAATAATAAACACTTTTTTTTTCCAAGCCGTTACTAAGGAGTATGCTTTAGAAAGTAACGGTTTTACGGCACTAAAGCGGAGTAAGGGCCTTAAACATAACTGGTAAAACATATGTGAACTTATAGTTGCGCAGCTGTCTATCTCTTCAGGGAATACAAGCGTGATGTTTAGTTATATTTAATATATAAACTTAACGTTAATGATCACATTAAACTAATTAAGGCATCTACTCAATCAGCAGCGGTTTATATGCGTGTTAAATAGTACTTAGTAGCAATTAATTTACTGGCTGACTGATTTACGGCACCTCCGAAACTTTGAGACCACGCCAAACCCTAGAGCCCGGATGACGTCAACACTGCCCCTCGCGAGATCAATGAACCTTTAAAAGTTAGGAACGAAAAAGAAGAAAAGAGACGTCAAGTGGAACCAGACTTGCTCTCAGACCCATTATCACTAAGCTCAAAATATCATGTTAGACAAAAGTAAAGCGCCATCATTAAAACTTACTTAGCTGTTCGTTATATAGTTCTTAGAAGAAATAGAGCGAGAGGTACCTCTAAATGTCATTCGCTAATGACGCGTGACCACGAAAGGAATCCTGTCTCCGACACAACTATTAATTGACGAAGGGTTTCGTTATGTGTGTGACATTTATTAATAGGTCCCCGTCGCGGTCAGGAAACCATGATAGTGTACCTATTAGTTACTCGACTTATTGCTCCAATGAATTAATCCGAACTCTCGATTTATTGTAGAATAGAACTTTCTCGTTAATCATATTGCTCAGTTTCGGCTACGGTCTCGAATTCAGATTAGGTAATCGAATCTAAGTTTGACAAATAGCTACTGTCTAATGCCCAATTCCAACTAAGTTATTCGCTCAGGTCAGAACTATTCTGACGAATATTAGTTCATATTCGGGAAATGTTTTGGAACTCAATATCTTCTCTTGGATGTAGGAGTAACAGTAAGAAGTAATTAAAGAGCAATTCGCTTTGGTAAACGACTTTGTGAGTCCGTAGTTTCTTATCATGTATCATCTTAGGCTAGTAATATCGAGATAAAATATTACCCCGAACTTCTCCGGAAGCAATTCCAATCGTCGCTTGTTCTTCAAAGAGTTTGTATGGAAAACGGACAATTCGGTAAGCCCACCCATCCCCGAACGTATTCACTCGAACTAGAGGAGGAGCGACCCCCTAACGGGAAAGTTTTGATTTAGTGCTTATAGCTGTCCCAGTCGGAGAGCCCTCTTTAAAGTTTTAGTCGTGTAATAGAATAAAACTGTTGGAACAATGCTCGTGCTCAAGCATTCATACCGGGTTCGGTAAAGCATTATAGAAATGTTCGGAGCCACGGACTCAATTGCTGGAGCACTCTGCGACATAAAATCTAATGTGACCGTCAAATGAATATTGTAAACTTTGCGGTAGGACTGAATCAGCTTGTTCTGGTGTTACATATCTTCTGTTTTGTTTTCTAAATCTATTAGATTGCTTTAGAAACATTAAAATGTTATTGATAGTGCAATTTTTGTTTCATAACTTAACAATTCTGCTTCATGTTTGAAAATTGCTCTGTAATAAATAATAGCAGTAGGTACCTACATATTTTATATTTCTATTTCACAGGATGAGATACAACTTCCTAGTTTTACCCGTATCTTTCGCAAGAAATTGAGAATCTTGCCAAAATGTTCGACTTTCATATGTTGGAGAAAATGGTTGGTATCATTGCCAACACTATCCATCATGTATCACCTTTGACCTTCGATCTTCTGCTTGTTTTATTTAAATAACTTTGCAGAGGCCGACTAATATCTAGGTCAGATTTCAAGAATACATTTGTTATGCTGCTGTTATTTAGTGGCTAAGGGCGGTTACGCACTAAATCCGATCCGTGTCCGTGAAATTTCGGTTCCGAAGTAACCTTAGCTTACGCACTACAATATCTGAACTCTATCCGTCATAATCTGTCATAATGCAGAATATTTTGAGCTCGGAACTCAAAAATGGACACGGTACGGACACGGACTTGTAGTGCGTAACCACCCTTATATAGTTATGAGGTGACCTTAAAATTATGGTCATTATAAGGGCTAAGGATTATGGTCACTTAAAGACTTTTAGGTCTAAAATGGAGACTTTAAATACTAAGTAGTTCATTTACTCACAAGTATTAAGTTAGATGAAGAAAGACTCAGTATGAGAACCGAAACAAAACTATCAAAGTCATATGGGTACGCCAGGCTTTTTTCTTCTAGTGATTACGTTAAGGTATCATTACAAAGAGTGGGTAAACCAGAAGAGAATAAACAAGTAACTATGGTTCACAAAAGACGTAAAAAGTTCGTAATGTCATAAAGAATACCCTTGAGGAAAAACCGAGTGAAAACTACAAAAAAGTGTCAGTTGATAGATGCCACTCCACTCACGTAGGAACAAGCTCACATCACTTCAACCCGCAAACAAATATGTAGTTACAAAGTCTCCGTAACTTCTGTTTAGTTCCACTTTATTATTAACTTTTATTTCCGCCAAAAGTGCAAAGAGAGAACAGGAACAAATGGGATCAACTTGAAAAATGTGTAACAATAACAAAATGGGAAAACTTGAAAGTGACACCGGGCCATTAGGCATTGCGGGGTTGACGCTCGCGCACTCTAGCGGTAATGAATCAAAAGTTTGCCGCGGCGTAAATGGAATACGGAAGTTTTCGGATCGAGAATAGTCATCAGTAACAGGTATTCTTTTTGTTTTATATATATTGAGAGTATTTTTTAACGGTTTCCGACCTGAGTATTTGGAGTTAAAAACGTGTCAAACCCTATTTTAGTACCAGCATTGAAAATGTTTACAGGCTTTTTAATAGCCAATAACATTTATGCACGAAAATTTGCTTACTACTATTAAAAATGAACATCATAGATTTACATTTTTAGACAAAATATCTAAAAACAACACAACCGACGAGCATCAATGTTAAAATTGGTGCTCGTGGGTTAGATTGGAGCTCATGACATGACTAAATGAGCCGTAGGGTCGATATGAAAAGTAAAGCAACGCTTGACGAGTTCGGTCCGTAGATAGGTGACCATTGTGTATGTATTTACATAGCGAGACTCCACCAGGCCTCGGAAAGTAGTTCCGTTTTTTTTTAAATGAATTATAGGCTCCAGTAAAAACAGGAAATTGACACCAGTTTTAAATTAATTTATTTTGGATCCACAGTCCATATGCATACATGTGAAATTAAAAATATTAGATACATTACAAATTAAAAAAATACAATACGATATACACTACAAATGCCATCAATTTTAAACACATTATAAATTACAATTTAACAATAACAAAAAATATTAAAAACACTTTCATTTTAGTCTAAATTTAGGTTTGGATCCGGAGCGCTCAACATGCAGCTTGGTCGAGTATCGCATTATTGGGCATTCTAGATCCAGATCCATCCTCCTTGCGAACTGCTGCAGGAAGCTTTTGGAACTGCCTCGTACGCGTCGCATCAGAGAGCAACTCTCTTGCGAATTATCGCCGCAAAACCATCTTTATTTGCGTTCGCAAGCATTCCCGACGCGCTACAGTAGCGAGGCAGCTTCATCAGCACCCTGAAGGTATTATTGTAGAGAACCCGCAGGGTGTCTTACCATTTTTTCGTACGAAACCGGTTTTTTTGATTCGTAGGCACGTTTTGCTAAAAGCAATCGTGATACAGGGGTGTGGAGGTCTGATTGGTAGTTGCTCCATATAAAGTTTTGGTACTCATCTCCATCCGGTTATACTGGAAACTGACAATAAATGTAGTTGGGAAAAGTCTAAGGAGATTGTAGTTTTGTTTTTTGGGATCAACAATCAGTGACACAATGCTAGGACCATTTTTATCCGTGGTGCTAGGCATCTGGGCTTATCCCAGTTGTAAACGACCCTTTGTGCCTATTGGCCCTTTTTTTCTGTCTCCTGCTTGATATGGAAGGAAGTGGATTTTTTTTCGACTCCTTCTTTATTCTTTTCTGATTTATTTCATTGCGGGTTCCAAGACAGTTCAATTCATTCTCCGGGACTTCGTCGAGCTTCATTGCCTCGGCGCTTTTCTGGTGGTCGCCACTGTTGATTCTGGTTTTCAGGCGTTGCAGTGGTTTGGGAATAGTGCGGTGGGATTGTCTCATTTAAAAAAGACAGTGACACATTAAAATTTATAATTACGACCAAAATATGCAACCAACTACATTTCCCACGGAATACATATTCAACAAGAAAAAAAATATTGCATGTGATTTAAATTATAACCTTACAATAAACAAAATATTATTTAAAAAAAACCATCATCAAAATTAAGAACATTAATTATCAAATAAAGAATATTTAAAAATCAAATTAAAAAAACAGTAAAAGTAAAAAAAAACTTTAAAAATCAAATTAACCACAGTATTATTTTTTAACTTACGTTGATATTGATATTTTAACATACCTAGTGGCACAGTTAGATAATAGTAAACCAGAATATAAATAAAGACTACCCACTTTCTGGGGCGGTCGAGTAAAGACTATACAGTTACTGTATTTAAAACAAAAAGTTTTAAACAAGAAGTGCATTCCAGCAAGCAACAAGGCATGTGGTGCTTGAAGGTAAAATGTGCTTTCAAGTTAAGTGTCGAGAATTTCCTTGTTGTCTCATACCTCAAGTTGTTCTCACAATGTAGGTGGCGTTGGCTTTGCCAGCATATTAGATGCGACGTTCTTACAAAAGTTTTTTATAATTAATTTCTTTAGATTTTTTTTATTTGGATTCTGTAGTGTAAATCATTTGATGCTACTGAGTGTTGAAAATTCATTCAACCAGTCACATCAGTTAACGCGCGTTTGATTCCAATAAATGGGCATTACACCTATATTAATATTCTAATCCTTCCTTGCTTCCTATATCTAATCTATCCATCTAATACCTTTAAACGAGCAATTCTTGTATAAAATATATATATAATCTGAATCTTGGCAATGGCTTCAACGATTTTCATGAAATTTAGTGTGCAGGGGGTTTTGGGGGCGATAGATCTATCTAGCTAGGTTTCATTGTAAGAAAATGTCGTTTTCTCTATTTTCACCCGAGCAGAGCTCGGTCGCCCAGGTACTTATTATAATACGTGTTGTGTGGGTGTTGTGTATGTGAGCTTATATGTTTGTAAATGCACCCACGATATAGGAAGAAATTCCTAGTGCGGAGCAAATTTATAAAAAAAAAAAAAAACATTTATAGTTAAAATTCAAATAGCCGATTTCTGAATTGAGTATTTGGAGTTAAGAACGTGTCAAAACCTACTTTAGTGCCAAATTTTGACAGGTTTTCAGGCTAAAGTACAATTTGACAAATACTCAACACGTTCATAACGTCAAATACTCAATTCGGAAATCGACCGCAAGTCTTTTTTAAGAAAATTTCATCCACTCCAATCTCTCAAACTCTTTCCGAGTTGTCATGACAACGGAAACAAAAACCTTCGATTAATGTTACTACATAGAACAATATATAACTGTCATTTTGATTTATTCGAGAGCCGGGAATGACTTAAAATATAATTATTTTATCAATTGGTATTACGCATACATATTTATAGGCAAACAGGATTCTGGCAAGCAAAAAGAGGGCAAGTCCATGACAATTCTGATAAGTTTTATTTTGGAGTAAAGGTCCATATTTAGTCGTTTCATCTCTCAAGTTTAGGACACATTGCAGCTACGGGTAAGTTTTAACGAGATCCTATTGACTTGGCGCTTGTCGCGGAGCTACCGACTTATAGAGCTTTATTTAAACTACAAAACTTTTGGCAATATTGTGAAAGCGATTTTCTCTTACGAAGTTTTTATCTTACTCCAGTGCAGACTGCGAATAGTACTGGCTATTTAAAATACAATTAACTAAGTACTTAAAACTAGGTACTCGAGCAGAAAGTTGGTTGTACTGGGATTTGATCTCTAAGTATGTATGTTAGTATTTGAATCAATTATGTAAAGACTTGTTTTTCATAATGATCGTAAAAAATTTGGTCGTTTAACGGTCATTCAGAGTAAATTTTAATTGTTTTTTATTTTATTTGAGTTAAATTAATGTGGAAACGGCGTTTTCTAACAACGAAACCTAGCTAGATCGATTTATCGCCCCCGAAACTTGTATTCTAAATTTCATGATAATCGTTGGAGCCGTTTCCGAGATTAAGATTATAAATATACATAGATATATACCAGAATTGCTCATTTGAAGGTATTAGATAGATAGATAATAACAGCATCACTTGATTTGCGAAGCTTTATGATAATAAAATATTCAACACGCATCAAAGGCTTGGTTCGTAATTCCCTAACATCAATTATCAAGAAATCGTCGTATAAATATTTGAGCGTATCAAGATTACGATAATTAACAAAAACGCTTGCAAAAAAAAAACTTTAAAAGTTGTGTAACCGTGCCATACCATTAATTGCCTGCTTTGACACAATCAACACATTTAATAAATCTGTAGAAAAGTTGTTTTTGTTCATCGAAAATATTTCCAAAAAAAATAGCCAGGGTGGAAGAATAACCAAAGAACTCAATTCCGTCATTTTTGGGTTTTTTGTCTGTTTGTCGGTTTGTGCACGCATCACGTAAAATTTACGAAACCAATGTAGATAACTTTTATACATAAAAAGATGTGCGTAACTTGAAGTATTACTAAGTTTTTGTTTCATTGCAATCAGTTCACTCTATCAAAAGTTAGATGAATTTGAACCGTTGCACTCGATATTCGTTAGATGGCGTTGTGCACTTGATATTAATATCTGAATGGCGGTTTTAAGATACGCCGCGAAAGAATGATGCCCCTAGAAAAACATTGGTAGATAGGTATAGGCAAAGTAGGCGGGAAGGTAAGTAGGGTAGGAAGGATGGTAAGTAGGGTAAGCAGGAAGGTAAGTAGGGTATGTAGGACGGTAGGTAGGAAGGTAAGTAGGGTAAGGTAGGCTTTCAGTTGACGAGAGCGAAGCCGCGGGCGAACACAGCTAGAAGTGAATAAGATGCGCGATTTAATGAAGCGGCTTTATCTGTCATCTCTAACAGCATTCGGTCTGGACTGCGTAAATCTATTACGTACTAGTTTCTAGAGCTAAGAACATAGCACCTACAAATACATACAGACAATTACTCACTTACTCAGATACATAGTACCTTCATCTAATTGCCTCAAACAGTTCCTTGAAATGATGCAGTCTGAGCCGAGATAACACGTTAGCGGATCTTAGCTGCACCTTAACGACTTGGGAATTAAGCGCTTTTATCGCTTACTAAGTATTAAGTACGCTTTGGAATGTTTTGGTTGGTGAGATTTAAGCGGATCTGTGCGCTGAATTTTTTGTTCCAATCTGTTTTTAAATTCTGACACAAAATAGAGGGGTTTTAGTTAGACGTGTGTATCTATGTGTCTCTATGTGGCATTGCAAGTTCCCCAACAGATGATCCGTTTTTAACTGCCTTACCAAAAAGGAGGAGGTTCTATGTTCGACTTTCCTTTCCTTTATTGTGTATTTTCACCGATATCACCGTCAATTGTGGACCGATTTTGAAAATAATTATTTTGTTTGAAAGAGTATGTCCCGTGATTGATAACATTTTTATTTGGTGAAGATATGATGAAGAACTTCGGCGATATACAACATAACTCTTCAATAAATAATGGGCAATCTCTCGGGTTTGCTGCAATCGCATGTCTGTTTATTGTTAATACCATTTCATAACATAACATCACGCCAGTACGATCTAAAGGGGCACGCTGATGTGTACAGTTCACCTTGGAACACTCTCATTTCACTCTCATTTGGTTATGTTCAATTTCATGATATTCGAGTAATCTATTCTGGCATTATAGGTATCTTACTAAACTACTTGCCTATTAGGTAGGTACAACTAAAAAGTGAAAAATAAAAATCTCTTTTACATAAACATTACTATCGACTTCCAAATAAGAAAACTACAACGTGAAAAATAACTTTATTTTTGGAAGTCGGTGTCTTTGGTAGGTACCAATTTGACTTGATATATTCACATTTTCGACGTCGAAAAACTTGTGTGCAGTTGTTAAGGCAATATTTTTACTTATACTAAGACAGAAAGTCGAAGAGACTAGATTTAACAAGTCTCCGATCCTTTTGGTACCATCACCGGTTACTGCAAATACAAAACAATATTTACTCCAATCCACTCTCAATTGGTACTTATGAAAACGGTATAGCAACGTAGATTCAATCCTGTTTTGTATAAACTGCTATTCTGGTTTCAATTAGTGAGTATTTAAGTCAAGAGTGAATATGTTTCTTCTAGGCAAGCGTGTTTCATCGTCGAATGCATCATCGCTTATCATCAGGTGAGGTAGATTCTTTTTGCCGCAACATGCCTAGAGTGAGGTGATACAATCCGCAGGGCAGCTTTGTGGCGAGATGGTGGGCAGTGGCGACCCCATGGACCTGATCTCCAGGGAGACATCTTGTTCCTCATCTCTGGCTTGCCTTTATTGGCCGGTCGGAGTGAACACTGACGGGGAACAGAGCTTTCACCTCTCTCTTGCCTTTTTTGGCTGGATTGAGTGGAGATTCGCAAGAGCAAAGGTGGTCGGAGAAGGGAAGTTAACCCAGTAAGATGCTGGCAGAAATCTTGACCGTACTTTCGGGATTGTCCTGATTGCCACTCCTCAAGTACCTCCGGATAGGTTGCCTGCTTGGCGCTACGTCACTAAAGTGCTAGAGACCGTTTATGGCGGCCCATTAATTTGCCGCTTATGGCGGGAACACGGGTACGCGTTAGCACTCACCGCGAACCCGCCGCGGCTATCCGTCACCGGACCCTCCTCTGGGGAGTACCCCCCATCACCGGCGCACCAGAACACACTGTGCGCCATGACCACCCCAGGGACCAAACTAGCACGTGGGTGCCAGACGACCCCGTGTATGGCACCCTTGGTCCCCTTGTGACGGTTCAGGGTCAATGGCCCCGCCACCTACCATTTTTCGGCCGCAGGGGATAGGGAGAGCGGCCAACGCTATACCGGCACTCCTCTTCCCCTGCGGCCCCACCGCGTCCGCCATCAGACGGTGGCGACCCCGTCTAGGCCGCGGAAGGTAGGGAGAGCGGCGCACCGCAATACCGGCACTCCTCTCCTGCCGCGGCCTCCAACCCTCAGCCGCGATATCGTATGGGTATGGGAGACCCCATACGACATCGCGGCCCGCCTCAGTTGCGATGTCGCCTAGGCAACACCGCAACCTACATGTTGGCCGCTACGTCGTCGGCTTAACGGCAAAAGCCCTGACGAGCGGCCCCTTCCTCTTCGCTTCACCGTGGGTGACCAAGCCACAGTTACTGAGCCCCCCCGCATCGACAAAGCGGGAACCCACCGGTGGGGGGCAAGTCACCCCCTGCAGGGATAATCGTCGGTTGGTGTCACATTTCCTGATAAATTGCCTAACAAGGCCTCTGCGAGTTGGCTTCGGCCCCTCACACGCCTTTCAAAGGACCGGGACTCCATAGTTCCGAGATTGTCAAAGTCATGTAAAAATTGTGATAATTAAAAAAAAATGGTGAGTATACAAGTTATAAGCCAATCAGAACGTTTGAGGTAGTTCTCAGAACGCAGGAACAAAACGTAGATATACGCCGGGTATGAAACGTATAAAGCAAATCGAAATGGATTCTATTGTAAAAGAGACTTCTAAGGAATAAACATAATACAATTTGCAAAATTCTAAATTAATCATTACTAGCAGTAGTAAGGTAAGGTATACCAAAGGAACTGAGTATTTTTTCGAATTATACAATTTAACACATTAAACACTAAGTGTTCTTCCTCCTCTCTCCTACTTGATCTATGCTGTGCCCGACAGTGTCCATAATTGTGACTAATATAATTATTTCCCTACCGACTGTATACAGTATGGCAATAAAGATTTGAGATTTGAGAATTGGGATTAATATTCTTCGACACTCAGTCACAGAATAAAGGTCAGTATTCCAGATGCTCATGCTCATGGTCAACTCAACTGAAACTGGAAATGGACAGTTGTGAAAGGTTGGCTTGTTTTTAGGGTGCCGTAACCAAAGGGTAAAAACGGGAGTCTGTTACTCCGCGGTATGTCTGTCTGTCTGTTTGTTTGTCCGTCTGTCACCAGGCTATATCTCATGGACCGTGATAGCTAGACAGTTGAAATGTTCAAAGATGATGTATTTCTGTTGCTGCTATAACAACAAATACTAAAAACAGAATAAATTAAATATTTAAGTTGGGCTCCCATACAACAAACGTGACTTTTTTGCCGTTTTTTGCGATATTGGTACGGAACCCTTCGTGCGCGAGTGCGACTCACACTTTGCTGGGGTTTTTTAACATTAACGTGCTCAAGTCCAACATCCCCGACCGCCGCCCTAAACGTTACCGAAATGTAGCTGTATGTGCATATCTAGATCTACATCGGTGGTTTTTTTTAACCTTAAACTGTTTTGGTTGTGTTTACCATTTATTTATTTATCCCTTTAGGTATATGTTCTCAGATTTTTAAAATCGTTTTAAACATATAAAACCTTTGTACCATTAAATTTTTGCACGGATTTTATTAGAATAAAACCGCTACACTTCTAAAGTTAGAAAAAAAGTATGTCTCTTGGAAGTTAACGCGGTTCACTTGTGTTCCGCGATGTGGGGTGAAGTGTTAGGGCGATTAAGGGTCTTTGAGGAAGTGGGAACATGCTGTATATGTTCCTGTTCCGATATATACTAGGTTTGAAGGCGGCTGAAGTAGGGTTCAGAGGTACCAGAAATGAAGTGAATAAAATAAACACGGATTATAACGAATAGTAGTGGAGTATCAGTTGCTGGTGGAGGGAAAATCAGGGTATGTATCTGACAGACGCGACAGGTTATACTATAAGCCGAAGAAAAGGCTAGACTGATTGATATTATTTTGGCTGGGTTAATACTGTCTGGTCAAATATTAAAAAAAAACATGGAGCTGTATTTGGGCGGTGTGTATACTTAATATTCTTTTTTGATGAAACATATAAATATTTAATTTGAATGCCAAGTGGTTATGTAGAAATAACTATATTAATTGGTCGGAGCAGGCTTATTTTACCAAGTGACTTTAGTGAAAATACAAATCCTCAAATTATTACAAACATTAGTTCGAAAATGTAAACCAATTGAATGAGTTCGAAGAAACTCTACTATACGATATGTCCAAACCACTTTACAAGTGTACTTAAATAAATGTGTGCAGATGTTTGTTTTTACAGAGAAACGATATATTGAAATTGGAGTATCAATAAAATTACAAAATTACAAAAAAAAACGGCTCACAGCTACCACTTTCTTCTCAATAATCTCTTAGAGTAAGGTTATATTGAGTGTGTGTAAGGGACAGATATATATGACTTATATACATCTGTCCCTTACTCGACCTCAAAATATCCTTACTCTAAGAGCTTATGGTCATCCCCCCTGTTCTAAAATATGAGTTTGCATATATTCTAATCGAGTCACACATCATTCAATCTCCATATCACTACATGTTTCATATTAAATCTATGAAACAAACACCTATGAGTCTCTACCGATGCATGAAAGAAGGAAAAAAGATAAATAACATAACGGAAGATCGGTCTATGATTACATCACTGTCCCAGCGGGGCAGAATGGAACGCTCTGATTTTGATATGTATGGAAGGCGGTTACAATACTACTGCGCTCCCAGTGGGTTTAGTATGTTTGTATCGATTAGGTGTGCGAGGTTCGAAGCTGTTTTGACTTTTCTCTTTGGTTATGATTTGAACATAATTGCTGTCATTTGAAGATCATTGACAGGCAGTCTAAAGCGAGAAAAGCTGACAATTAGTGGTCATGTCAAGGTGTTTCGTGTTATCCAGTTACTGGGTCTTTAAGGACAGGAAGGCAGTCGCTCCAAGTAAAAAACACCGATTTTCAGCTGCATCTGGCCAGAATGATGGCTGGCCTTATCCAAAATAGTTGAAAAAGATGTAGGCAGTTTGAGTTATGAATATTTTTAGTCTGCAATATTTTTGAGGATATTTATTTATTAAAACTTTATGCACTATTAAAAATTACTTAAAAAAGGCGGACTTAATGTATTAGGTATTTTCTACCAGTCAATATTAGGGTGATCTTCTTCTTTTCGTTTGAGGATGTGGCCATCTCTGGTGTCAGAGTTAATTAAGCCGCCTCTGGGAACCCCACAGGGTCCTAGGGTGATGCAGAGCTAAAACATAACAAGCATGGTGTGCCATATCTCATTAAAGTTTATTCCCTGTAGGCACAGAAGAAATGTGAATTTTGAAATTAATTAAGTAATGAAAAAGACCTTTTACCTACAGCACGTGGGTGTTGCGTTGAATAATGTTGTACTCGTAAACTCTAAACAAAAAACCAAAAAAAATAAATGATAGAAAAAAGTTGTTGTGCTGTTACTGGAGAAAACGGTAAAGTGCCTTTTCTCAGAAGTTTTGGGTGGGCTTCCAGATAAGATAGACGCATCCAAATAACTAATATGATAATCACAAAGCGACTGCCGTTTGGAATTACTAACCGGCTAGAGACCCTATCCTATTTAATCTAGAATAAATTAATTCAGTTACTACACAACCCTATCACACAAAATGTAGGCATCTTAATTAACTTGTTGAAACCCTTATATTCTGAATTGAGCTACACGATAATTGACAAATAGATCATCCCGAAAATACCAGCTCAGCCACTAATCTGTATAGTCCTCTTATGATCGATCTGTCATAGACATAGTCTGGACTTAAAAATAGACTGTGACCTGTGACTTTGTTTCGGTGTTCCTTCTCCGAGTATGCGGATAGGAAACACCAAGCTTGTTTAGTTTTAATGTATAATTTTCTCGACGTGTAAGGGTGTTTTATTAGAGTAATTAACAGAGACAAATATCATTTATCAGAAACGCTCGCTAATTTAATGTAATTACTATTATTACTATATAATTAAGGTCTACATCAAGGTACCTATCGGAAGCGCTACCCAAATACCCAATAACTAGGTTTTCATACCTTTTTAACGTACAAAATACCGTGTGACCTGGGAACCTGACTCATGGGAACGTTTGCAGCTGCTTTCAGAATAATAGTTTTCATTTTGATTTAGGAATGAAGGAGAAATATGAAGTGTCTGTTAGGTAAGTACTTAGTTGTAAGAAGGAACTTATGGAAAAAGAAGGTGCATGAAATTGTACCAAGAGTTTACTTTTATACAATGTTTTATGTGACAGTCTCATATATAAAATATATCGAGTTAATATTTTAAAAAAGGCATGGAAGCTCCCAAAGTTTTTTCAAAACATGCAAAATTTAATAATAATTCACAAGTTACAATTGCTCTAACTGTAGTGCGAGGTAAACCAGTATCCACCGTAACACTTTGACCGTGGAGGGCCGATCCGTGCATAAAAAAGTATCGTTAAAAAAACACAAAAGGAAAACCGACTTCCAAAACAAAACACAAAAATATCTTTCGTTTCGGCAGTTGGTGCTGCAAAATGATAAAACAAGACATACCAAAGAAAATGCAACGGTGTATAATAATATGTGTTCTAACTCCTAAGGACAAAGGCATTCATTAACAGGTTCACAGTCCAACCTGTTAATTGTATTGTTTTAACTAATGTTTTAAGGGAACCAATTAATCGTGGTGGCAGATAGAGATATTCAACTAAAATATGTATATGACCTAAATAAAATGTTCATTTATGGGAAAATCATCATCATCATCATCATACCAACTGAAAGACGACCACTGCTGGACATAGGCCTCCCCCAAGCGTCGCCACATTGATCGGTTCCGTGTGTCTCGCATCGAGCGGATTCCCGCAATCTTCACCAGGTCATCTGTCCACCTGGTGGGAGGCCTTCCAACGCAACATCTTCCGTTTCGCCACTCCAGAACCTTTCTGTCCCATCGGCCATCCACTCTGCGAGCAATGTGCCCTGCCCACTGCCACTCGAAAAGGGAAAATCACGTCAAATAAAAAATAACATCACTAAAATGTCAAATTTAAAGCATGCACGTAACCGGAACGTGATTTGAAATACGTAATGAATTCTGTGAACAGTTACAATGATGCACCCAAAAATTGTAACTTTAACAAAAATAGTTTCATATACTTAGTTGGCGAATAAAATTGCCAGTACCGAGTAGAAGTGGCTTATTTTTATACTTTATAGTTGATTCCTATGAAAATCCTCATCAGATCCTGACTTGGTGACAATTGGACCACTTTGAGACTATACCCTCTCAAACAGGAATTTTCAAATCGGTTCATAACTGACAGAGTCTGAGAATCGGTGAACAAACAAAAAAAAAAAATTTTGTCAAACATAGAACCTCCTCCTTCTTGGAAAGTCAGTTAAAAATAAAACCTCTATGTATGCGTTTTTAGCGAGGCATGCAATCCAAAAGGGACAGGACAAAGCCAAAGTTACGACGGGATTTACTGGACACCACTTTTGACCACATAAAGAACATAGCATAAGGACTACCAGCGTCAGTGACTGTACCTATATACTCATATAAACGTAGAATTTACTGTCAGCTCACTGCGATGTCATAGTATTAGATACTATTTTACTTGATATTACTGCTTTCCGTCGCTTCGCGCCCAGCATTTTATTACTATCCAGATAGACACGTCTACGGGACTCATAAAATATATGAAGTATTACCAACTAGCTCTATTCATGACGTTTGAATTTATGACGCTCCTAATCTTAAATTTGCTGATATTGGCAATATCTGACTTTATACTTGCAGTTCGACGTTATTACCTTCGACGTTAGCCATCACACGAGTATCTGTTGATATTTGTACATTTTTATTTAAAAAATTCGTGAGTTGTGGCGATGCTTCATTAAATAAAGAGCGCTTAATAGAATTTAACAAATTATGTCGTTACGGAGGCTAATTGCGCCATATCTCAAACAGCAGTCGTGCCTACATTCTGTTTTATGCCGCTAGGTGGCGGTAGGTGTACCTTGGGTTTTGTGTACACGGCTGGAGTCGAATCGAGACATTGTGTACGATGCCACCGCATGCTCCACAAATTGTATTTTATTTTCGTGTCTGCAACATTCTTTATGAATCATGTGTCAGGGCGTCTAGCGAGTATTTTTCGCGTGTACCTTGGACACTCCTTGCTACATCTTGATATTGTTCGCTCGGCTGCTTACAAGTTGGTACTTATCTACTTTATTCACTTCGAATAAATTTCTTATCGTTAGCTACTTACGGCGCGATAAGAATCGTACCTTTTGTAGTGTAGTTGAGCTATATTATGTTGAATCAAGAACATAAAAATAATGACTATCTATGTTTTTACTTGAAAATGAATTACAGAGGAGAAAGAAAACCTCTAGGTCGATTTTTGGTTTTATCTTCTTAAGCAAAATAAGTTATTGTTCCTTTGTTTATCTTTATTAATCTTAACAAAATATTTTTGATCCTAGCTCTGTTTTTTTTTCTAATTAGGTTGATAATTATCTCTTACTAAAGTAATCTTCTAAAATACCTTAAGGATAATATTTTCTTAGAAAAACAGAAATTAGGTTCTTGTTTACCTTTTCCTTGTTTTAATTCGGTGTCCAAAAAATAGTTATTACACTAATATTATAAAGGCGAAAGTTTATGAGTGAGTTTGTTGTTTCTTCACGCCAGAACGGCTGAACGGATCTGGATGAAATTTGGCACAGATGTTGATTGTAGATTAGTGTATTTGGTAGATTATAGTCAGGAATAGAACATAGGATATTTTTTATCCCAGGAATATATAGTCAAGTTAATACTTTACTTTAATTTTCGATTTTCGACTTTCACGCAGGTGAAGCCGCTGGCAGAAGCTAGTCTGTTTATAATTTCTGAAGTGAAAATATCTACCTACGCATGAGTTAAGACATAATCAGTCTTATTTTAATAACAATAAGGTTTATTTTGTAAATAAAAAATAGTGTTTTCTCAGCATCTAGTACTTACTTTTCATAACCTTGTTTTAGCTTGTTTATTGTTGTCCATTTAATTGGCTTGCTTGTTAGAAATGAAAACTAGTTTTCCATTTGCGCTATAAAATTAACACAATCAATCTTTTGAAGCTGTCCGTTGACTTAATACAAAATTAACGGACCTTCAGGGGGAAATTTAATTCATTGGCTTTCGTTCTGGGGTTGTAAGAAAGTGCTCATAAATATAAACTTCTTTCTACTTACTTAAAGGACCAATTGTAACTTAGAAAAAAAGTAGTACTCTACATTTTATTAAGTTATTAGTTTTGGAAAGAGAACGTTATATCGGGATGAAAAGTATCCCATGTCCTAATCCAGGTTGTATGACAAGTTTCGTCCAAACAGATAACAGAGAGATATGTCAGATACCATTCTCATCTTTCCCATTTTAAAAATGTATTCGAATAATAATTGGAGATTTCAATAGCCATCGTTCGTCTTGGTTTTAACGAAGTACAAACAACGATGGCGCGGTGGTTGAATAATAGGCAGAAGCGGAAAACTCCTGATGCATGATGCAAAACAACCTGCTTCTTTCATCAGCGGTCGATGAAAACGTGGATATATTCCCGACCTTGTTTTTGTTAGCCTGAACATAAGGCAATTTTGCCTCAAAACAGAGAAACCCCAATACCACACAAAGGGTTCCGTACCATTATCGTAAAAAACGGCCAAAAAATCACGTTTGTTGTATGGGAGCCCCACTTAAATATTTATTTTATTCTGTTTTTAGTATTTGTTGATATAGCGGCAACAGAAATACATCATCTGTGAAAATTTCAACTGTTGTAAAGCTATCACGGTTCATGAGATACAGCCTGGTGACAGACAGACATACAGACGGACCGCGGAGTCTCAGTAATAGGGTCCCGTTTTACCCTTTGGGTATGGAACCCTAAAAACTGCACTCCTTCGTTCCAGGCGCCCCACAACTATGATACATTTGTTGAAACTGTGCGGACTGCCTCCCTACAGTTTATTGCCTGAGGGTGCCTCATTCAGTATATTCCTGGCTTAAACCCTGAATTCTCGAAATAATAAATAGCGCATCACCTCCTTCTGAATGGAAAATCCCCCAAAAGAAACTCATAACAACCCCCAAAACCTCAATGCCATCTTCTGGTAGTACTGAAATGAGCTAACCATTCACGTTGTCCGATATAATACCAGGAATTAAGACCCTTAAAAACGGTAAAGCCGCTGGTGTGGATGACATATGTGTGGAACAATTAAATAACTTGGGTTCGGTGACAGTTTCATAGCTTCTCGCCATTTTCAACGCATGCTTGCTAGATGCAAAACTTTCCAAGCAATGGAGGAAAGCGAAGGTGACAGCGCTTCTCAAGCCACAAATATGACCATCGAATCCTAAAAGCTATCGCTCGATCTCGTTACTTTGTCACACATTTGAGTTATTTGAACGGCTTCTAAATCCCCTACAGCCCCTAATCGACCCTAGGCTGATCTCAGAAAAAGCTGGTGTCCGTCTTGGAAAAACCTGCATTGGGCAAATCCTCCGTCTCACCCAATATATTGAGGATGGCTACGAAGCCAATAACCGGTGTTGTCCTGTCGACCTGTCAGCAGCGTACGACACTTTTAATGTGAAAATTATGTTATTCAAGTTAATAACCCTAACAGATGACCATGCATTCATACGACTCCTAGGTGAAATGCTACGTAATCGACGCTTTATAGTCAGCTTAAACTCGCCAAGGAGCAGGTGGTGTATCTTGAAGAATGGTCTACCTTAGGGTAGTATCCTGGCTCCCATTCTATTCAACGTGTATACTAATGATCAGCCCTGTACACCGAACACGGAAAGGTTCCTCTAAGCAGATGACTTGGCGCTGGCCACAAGGCTGACAAACTTTGAAGACATCAAAGCTAACTTTGAACTGGCCCTGGCGAATCTCAGTGGATACTACAAGATAATGCACTTAGACCTAACTTGTCTAAAACGCAGCCGTGCTCATTCCACTTCAGAAATCGTCAGGCTGCCAGAAAATTAAACATCCAATGGAAAGGCGCTGACTTTGAACACAATGAAAACCTTGTCTACCTAGATGACACCTTGGACCACTCACTGACCTACACTGCCATAGAACTAAACTCAAGATTAACACATGCAACCACTTGCTTCGTCGACTCAAATCCAAAGCCTGGGGCGCCTCCCCTCACGTCCTTCGTACATTAGCTCTCTGCTTTTCGGCTGGCGAATAGGCCTGTCCAATGTGGCATCGATCCACTCATGCCCAAAAAGTGATGGAGCTCTAAATCACACATGCAAAATAATCACTGAGTGCCTTAAAGCTACTCCACTTGCTGCATTATACCCACTGGCAGGAATAGCCCCTCCGGAGGTCCGTACTGACGTTGCCTGTTCCTCCGAAACGTACAAGCAGGAAACCAATAACCGCCACCCACTATACACCACGGAACAATCTAGGGGGTGACTATAGAGTCGGAACGGCTTCCTTAAATCAGCTTAAACAATAAACGACAACAGCCCTGGCGAAGCACGCAGGAAACTGTGGCTACTCAAATACCCTCCTCCGACTGACTATATCGATCCTGCAGAAATGGGCATAAATTGCCATGGCCAACCTGGAAATCCCTAAATAGACTGCGAAGCTAAGTGGGCCGCTGTAGGTATAACCTGGTCAGGTTGAGGTACTCTGATCAGCCACAATGCGACTGTGGAACCACACCACAAACAATGTCCCATCTGTTGTTCTGCACTCTGTGCACAAACACATCGTCATCATCGTCATCGTTGACATCTACTCTCAATTTTGGCCCTTACATTGAGGCAAAGGCTCAGCTGGCTGCCAAAAAGCTGGGGATCCTTGCAAAGGTGAGACGGTACTTCACGCCGGAACAGCTCCTCAACTTGTATCAAGCGCAAGTTCGATCATGCATGGAGTACTGTTCTCATCTCTGGGACGGATCAGCCAAATACCAGCTTGACGCACTAGAGTCGATCGAAAAGCGAGCCAAGAGGCTCATCGGCGATGAGGCGCTGGTCAAGTCAAAGCTCCAGAGTCTTGAACATCGTCGCCGAGTTGCCAGCCTGTCGGTTTTTTATCGGTTACATTTCGGGGAGTGTGCGATGGAATTGCACGATATAATTCCACCTAGCCCGTTCCATCATCGGACTACCAGACGTACGGCGATGCGCCATCGATACATGGTAGACATCCCACCCATACGCACAAAACGTTTTGGGAACACTTTTATTATGCGTACAGCTAAGGAGTGGAATTCCCTGCCGGAGTCTGTGTTTCCCGATAGCTACAATCTAGGGGTCTTTAAGTCAAGAGTGAATAGGTTATTTCTAGGCAAGCGTGTTTCACCGTCGACCACATCATCGCTTACCATCAGGTGAGATTGTGGTCAAGCGCGAGCCTATAGGTTATAAAAAAAAAAAAAAAAAAAAAAAACACCTGCACCATAAAAGACCTGTGCGAGGCCAGTGATAGGGCTGACGACGTGGCTGAGATCTGGTCGTGGCACAATATCTAAATTAAAATCTGTAAATAGAATCATCAACACGATGAAGAAGAAGAAGATAAAGAGGAAATGTATTAGTATGGATATAATATGAACATAACTACCAAAGCTTTTTTTTTATATTTCAGTGGTTCTATTTGCTGATGACAGCACAGCACTGATAAAATGTACAAATATTAATAACTATGAACAGGATATCAACATTAACCTTGGAAATATTATTGAATGGCTTGATAAAAACAACCTGGTAATAAACTTAGTTAAGACTAACGTGATGCATTTTCACCAACGTACAATTCCGCCGAACGTTAATGTACAGTATAATGGACAAGTGATCAATCAAACAAAGGTCGCGAAATTTTTAGGCATTAATATAGACGATCAATTGACTTGGAAACCGCAGGCGGAAGAGGTGTGCAAAAGGTTAAGCACTGCAGCTTATGTTCTTTTTAACCTGACAAAAAAAGTTGACATAAATACTGTTTTGGTAGCGTACCATGGTTTGGTCGCATCGGTCTTAAGGTTTGGAATAATTTTTTGGGGTAATTGCAGTCTAAGAGATAACATATTTAGAGCCCAAAAACGTTGTGTTAGAGCTATGTGTAATCTTAAACCTAGAGATGGTTGTGAGCCTGTGTTCAAATCTTTAAAAATTCTTACTTTTCCATCGTTATATATTTTGGAGATGGCAATTTTTGTAAAAAAAAATAATAAATTGTTTGCTAAGGTTTCGGACTCCAAGAAAGGTCCCGTGAGAAGTCAATACAAAAACCTCTTAATTACTGGTGGCTATAAAACGGCACTACTTGGAAAAAGTGTTTTCTGCATGGGCCCAACAATATTTAATAAACTACCGGACAGCATAAAAAGTGACACCCTTCGACAATTTAAGAATAAACTGAAGGCTTTTTTGATACAGAAATGTTATTATTCGATAAGTGATTTTTTGAATGATCCTATGTGTGACATCTCATGATTTTAATATTGTTGACATTATTTGATACACTTCTGGACTTGTTAGAATAATTTATTGATACCTTGACACTATTTCATAATTTTTACCCATAAGCTCATTGATGATGACATTATTGTTGAATTTTGCATGCCTAAACTCGGGCAGAATGTACCCGGATCACTATATTTTATAACAACTTTATTGTACAATACCTACATTCTATGCGAATAAATGATTGATTTGATTTGATTTGATTTGAGTGTTGTTCCCACGTTAAAGTTGTACATATTAAAGTACTTTCAGCCTCCGAAATTGGAAGTCACCCAAAAAAATTAATCAAAAATTATAATTTAAAGGGATGCATAGGTAAAACAAAATTGAAAATTAAAACGTAAGCGGCCGTGATCAAAACACATTTGATTATACAGGTTTGTAAATTAAATCTCGCTTGCTTTCGAGTACATCGTAAAATAGCAAGGTAAGTAGCCGTCGAACATTTTAATAACATTAAAATGGCCGCTGAAACGTTCTGATGTTGTATTTAATTAAGCCAGCGGTCCTTTTGTTCAGCCCTTTATGTTGGGTGTATGCCCCAAAGAGTTTTATAGCATGTTATTATTTTCAGACAATGCTCGAAATTGCGAGACGATGAGGTCTTCACTAAAATTTTATTGCTTTGTGTGTTAGTGAGATATGTTGCAGCATTTTTTATGAGAGCATAAATATGTTGAATGAGCGTTTCTGAGAACTGAAAAATATTGTGATCTTCTTAAATTTTATTCTGTTAAAATAAAAGCTGAAAGTAAAATAGATTAGATTGCTACAGAACATGAAAAAATTGAGTGGACTTTTTTTCTCGACACTATTATTATACAGAGAAACTTTTATTTAATGTCAGGATACATACGAGAAACTTTTATTTCATGTCAGGAATACTACATAAATTCAAGAATCCATTCACAAAAAGCCTTAAGGAACCAAAGTATGTTCGAGTTTATTATTTAGACTTTGATAAAGGTCTAAAGTTTCATTAGGTAGGCAAAGAAAAAATATATTCCGCCTGAAGGGAGATATACAAAATAAAGTAATAATAATAACTAACCTTTTAAAACAAAATAGGTTCGTTGCGAAAAAAAACCTTTATTAAGTTTGTAGGTCAACGGCAGTTTGAGCTAAGGTACCTACAAATTTTAATTAAGACTAGGTTTCGACGAAAATTGCCTGCTACGAAATTATTTTAGGATGTCTGTTTTAACTTGTTCTAGAATATTTTTCTAAAACAAGTGCTATTTTTGTTACTAATTGCTTAGTACTTAAATAAATTGAAGCTTTCACTCCCCTTGTTTTGTGCTAACTACTTAACGGCTACAATTCTCCTTAATACACGCAACTATGATGTACTTTCTAAGTTATTGTTCCTAAAGCAAGGGTCGAAAATACAAATATACATATATACCGACAATCTACATTAATATATTCAAAATATTTAATCAATGGTTTCCCAATACAGGACCAACATTTACGAAGGCAACCGATTGAAAACCTGTATACAGGATGACTTAACTTTTTGACAAGATAATTATTGCAGTACAGAAATGTCATTTACAGAAATAATTGTGCAATACTCAGTAAAATTTTCACAAGGTAAGGTATGACGTAATTTCGAAGAAATGCACTCGTTTTTGGCTGCTACGAGAATTCGACGAAATCATACGTTTAAACCCTGGTGAAAAAGATGAGGATGTGGGCTGTAAACCAAAAGTGAAATGCTTACCTTGAAAATTAATATATTTTATTAATTTAATAAATATAAAGAAAATCATACTTAATGACAGCAACACAGAAAAACAACAAAACAAAACCATAAATTTGAAAAATAAAGAAAAAGTATAAAAAACAACCAAAGAGTACGTAACATCCTGCCCCTCGTGCAGCACTGCACCAACAGTCAAGGGTTAAAGAAGCCTTATGTGGCAAGCTTTACAAGTTTTTTGAGGGGCCGGCGTAATGTACCTCCGGCCGTCGCAACGTCCACCACCCTATTAACGCCGTCTTTTCCAGGGAACACCTTCACTATACGGCCTCGTGGCCATGTCCCTCGTGGTAGCGATTCGTCGACGATTATAACCACGTCTCCTATCAGGAGGTCTTGACCACGATTTCCCTTAACCTGGTTTCGTGTTTGCATAGTCGGCAGCACTTCGCGCACCCAGCGGTTCCAAAAGTGATCCGATAACTATAATGCTTTCTTCCATTCAGAGCGTCCGATCAGGTCACGGTCTTCCAATGTCTTTGGCAGGGTTTGGTTCGATGAAGACCCGATGAGAAAGTGGAACGGTGTCAACGTGGTTGGGTCATCTGGATCTGTGGACACGTGCGAGAGTGGGCGTGAATTTACGATCGCCTCGGCTTCTGCTAACAAAGTCAAAAATGTTTCCTCTTTGGGATATCTTTCGTTCAATGTAGCGTTCAGCGCTACTTTTACCGTCCTGACGAGGCGTTCCCAGCATCCTCCAAAAGTAGGCGCCGCCGCTGGGATGAAACTCCACTTAATGCCCTTTGTGGCGGCAAAATCTTGCACATCATTTGTGTAAAATTCGCGTAGAATCCTGTTTGCGCCAACGAATGCGGTTCCATTATCCGAATATATAGTCTGCGGAATCCCGCGTCTGGCAAAGAAACGCCTGAGACCCATGATTGCAGAGTCCGCGGATAGGCTGTGTACCAGTTCCAAGTGGAGGGCCCTGGTCGTGAGGCACGTCAAAAGGGCTACATAACGCTTTTCATGGCGGCGTCCAACGGTTATATTGACAGGACCGAAATAATCTACACCAGTGAAGGTAAACGCTCGCTGGTGATGAGCTAGTCTTTGTGGTGGAAGATCTCCAGTGGTTGGATTAAGCGGCTGTGATTTACGAATTCTGCAAAAGAGGCATTGGTTTGCTACAGCTCTGACCGTGTTGCGAAGTCTCAACAACCAGAATCTTTGCCTTATCTCATTTATCACGGACTCATGATTTGCGTGACCTGCTTTGCGATGGTAATATTCTACCAATAACCGTGCGACTGGATGGCGACCGTCAAGTAGGATCGGGAAACGGGAGTCGGGATCGATGCCTTCTACGGCCTTTATCCTACCAGCCAAACGCAAAAGATTATCTTCTCCCAGAGAGGGCGATAGTTTGATGAGGCGGCTGCTTGGAGGAATTGGTTTCTTGTTCAAAATGCAGAGAATTTCTTGCAAAAAGCTGTCTTGTTGAACCAGCTGCAATATGTGCCTTTCAGCGGCTTTTATTAGGTCGGCACTCAAGGGTGTAAGAGTGGTCGACGTTGGTGAAAAGTGGGGGCGAGGGTGAGTTACCCCACTGTTTGATTTAAAATTTCGAATGGTTGCCAAAATATTTTCAAAAACAGCCGCAGCTTGGTGAACCCGGGCTGTGGCACGCAACAATCGTAGCCAGTCACTGAAGCGAGCTAAATGCGCCGTGACAGGAGTAGGTAAGGCTGTGCTTAGTGAAGTCAGTCCCACCAGCTCGTTCCGCTGACACTTAAGCTCTTCCCGAACTGGTGCGACGCTAAGTGGCTCCGTGGGCCAGTCCTCCGGGGATTTTAAAAGAAATGATGTGCCGCAAAACCATCTGTGTGAAGGTTCCAAATGAATTGGGCGCAATCTGGTTGCGTCATCAGCGACATTCAGATCTGTCGGTACCCATCGCCAATCTTTGACCGACGAATTTTCTAAAATTTCACCTAGCCGATGGGCAACGAAAGGTCTAAACGCTCGCGCATCACTGCGCAACCATTGGAGGACAGTCATCGAATCAGTCCAGAAGAATGTACGCACTGACTTTTTTCGATGGCTCTCCTTAATGACAAGTGCCAATCGAGAAGCTATCAAAACAGCTTGAAGTTCCAAACGTGGGATCGACATTGGTTTCAAGGGCGAGACTCTGGCTTTGCTTGCGACGAGAGTGAGCTTGATGCTGCCGTCAGGGTACATCAAACGCCAATAGGCAACGCAGGCGTAAGCAAGCTCACTTGCATCTGCGAAGACGTGAAGTTCTCTGTGAGAAGGCTCGTAGCCTTTCGCATTTGCATACCAACGCGGTATCTTCAGTAAAGAGACTTTTTTCAGATCTTGAAACCATTCGAACCATTTGGATGCTTCTGTTTGTGGGAGCTCCGTGTCCCAATCGATATAAGATCTCCAGGTTTGTTGAAACAGTATCCGTCCTTTGACGACTATGGGTCCTAATAAACCTAAAGGATCGTAAACGCGCATAACGTGTGACAGCACCTTACGTTTTGTCAGTGAACTAGAGACTGTTTCAATTAAGCCTGTTCGAAAACCCAAAACATCGGCGGTAGGGTTCCATGCAATACCTAGGGCTCGGATGCTATTATTAGATTCGCCAAGATCAATTTCCAACGGTTGAGTGGCCCTGAGGTCCTCAGCGACTAGGTTTAGTGCCCCTGGCTCATTGGAAATCCATCCTCGCATCTCAAAGCAAGCTGCATTGTGCACGGTCACAATATCTGCCGCTAACTGAGCTGCTTCGTCAACGCTATTTTGTGAGTCGATGTAGTCGTCCATATAATGACTGAACAAAATAGCGTCCACGGCTCTTGGATGTGTATGTGCGTGCTCTTGAGCATTTTTGTTTTTTATAAACTGTGCTATAAAGGGGCTACAACAAGCACCGAAAATGACAGATGTCATCCTAAACTCCTTTATGACATGTGATTTATCTGGTCTCCACAGATATCGAAGAGCGTCTCTGTCCTGCTTTCTAACCCGAATCTGAGGAAACATCTCTTTGATATCCGCGGTCATTCCGATGCGACCCTCCCGGAATCGAAATAGAACCTTAAGTAGCGGCTGGAGTAGGTCAGGACCGGAGAGCAGTAAAGAATTCAGGCTGACACCTTCATTCCTGGCTGCTGCATCATGAACTGCCCTGAGTTTTCGTTTTTGAGGGTGGTACACACCAAAATGTGGTAGATAAAGACGAAAGCCGCCCGATTTGCTGTCACGTAAGCCGTCAGGTTTGACACCACAGTGTGTGTAGTATGTATCTGGAGCACATTCCTCTGCATAACCCCGCGCGATCATGTTGTCCATGAACGCATTGTATGCTTTAGCAAACTCGGACTCTTTAGCCATACGTCGTTCTAAACTTAAAAAACGTGACATCGCCTGTGGGTAGCTGTCTGGAACACGCTGTATGTCGTCGCGCCACGGCATGCCAACTTCAAACCGACCAGTAGGCAAACGTTTGGAAGTCGCTTCCAAAATGTTGACTGCGCGCTGGTCTTGTTTACTATGCAGAGTTTCCGTTTTAGTTATGCCTATAGAGTCGAGTTTATACTGTTCCTTAATCAACGATTCTAAATTGTCATCATTGTTTGTATCCATGTGCGTATTATTAACAAACTCAATCAACTTCGTTTTGCTAGAAGCAACGCCGTATAAAGTCCAGCCCAAAGCTGTCAAACAGGCAACGGGTTCGTTCCTTCTACCAACTCGAACTTCGTGGTTGATTGACAAATGCCAATGTTCAGCTCCAATGAGGATAGTTGGAGTTGCGTCGTCGTATGTCAGAACGTCAACCAGATCGGACAAATGTGAAAAAGACTCAATCGTTTCACGCTTGACCGACTGCGGACGCAAACACAAAGATTCCATAGATCGAGCATTTTTTATTAAAAACGTTTTCTGTGTGTGTCTACCTTTAATAAAAAAGTCTACATATGATATTGTGGTATTTCGCTCGAGACCACCTATGCCATTTACCGTTATGATCTGTTGTGGCCCGGTCGCCCCTATCAGTTTGGCGATGCTGGAATCTATGATAGTCGCGGTGCTTCCGTCGTCAAGGAGCCCGTACACGTTGCAGGTTCCAGCAGGGCCCGAGACTGTAACTGGTATTATTTTTAAATAAGCACGAGGGCGAAGAGCCAAAATAGTATTCGGTTTTTGTGCACCTGTCAAGGTTGTAGACACAATCACTTTTTCACCGGTCGGTTCAGAAGCATTTGACGTAGGGTGCGTATTATGTTCAACAGCTAACGGGTGTGTAACGGTATCTGTGGCTTGCTCGTTAAGTGTATTGACGAGCGGTGGTGATGGCTGCCGGTGAAGAAGCGCGTTATGCCGGAAAGGGCAGCCATCAACGCCACACGGATTCACTTTGCACGTTTTCCACAGGTGTGAACTAGCCTTTAAGCACCTATAGCAAACCTTTGCTTCACGCAACCACTGCCATCTATCGTCGATGGGCAAAGATTTAAATTGTGTACACTCCTTAATATTGTGATCTTTTTTGCAAAATACACACTCTCGTTTTGTTGTAGACCCGGCTTTAGGAGTATGTTTTGACTTCATAACAGCATTGTGAACATTTTCACGCTTTAATGGTTTGTCAAAAGAAATATTTAGTTGCTGTTGTGTCGCACTAAACTCGGGTGACATACCAAAACGAATGTGTTGATCTAACTCACGCTTTAAAAAGTCGGACAGAATTTCTAATTTCGGACGTCCTATAGTGTCCTGTGCCGCAAAATCTGTCCACCGAATTTTCATAGTGGGGTTAAGTTTCCCAAGAACAGCGTGGAACAACTCAGGTGAAGTCAGATATTCTAAGTGGTTCAATAACTTTATTGTGGATATTGAATTACGTACCCGATTAGAAAGGATTCCGAGTTCTTTGAGATCGTTACCTAGACGGGGAAGGTTTTTCAACGAATTAACCCCCTTGTAAACGATGAGCTCGGGGCGCGCGAAGTTATCTTCGAGGGCGCGCATGACTTCCTCCGGGTCACTCGTCGACATCAACAGCGCCGCCACGGCCTCACGCGCGGGCCCACGCAGCGCAATGTCAAGTCGGTTTATGTTATCTAGCGGAGAAAAATTAGCTTTTGTAACATTGTAAGTACGTTTGAACTGTAGCCAATGCAAAGTATTGCCGTAGAACTGAGGCAATTCCAGTTTCTTTACACCGACGGCAGAGGCGAGAGACTTTGCGGCGGCCGCGGTATCAGCTACAGCTTGTAAAAGTGTAACAGGTTGGTCAAGCTCCGTAGAAATGAGCGGGGCCGTACAGCCAACCGCCTCGGATGCTTTAGTGACATTTCGTAAGGGTCGTGTTTGTTTAGTGAGACGGTTAATAGGGAGTGCAGTTGTCCGCGTGGTCATCGGTAGGTGTACCGAGTGACCGGGGGGTGTGCCAGGAGAACCTTGTTCACATCCTACTGCAGTGACGTCTCTATCAACACAGCTGTCAAGGTTATGATTTTCTATCCATTTTTTAGTTCTATCTACGCTCACCCGTGTAGAGCTCCGATGGCTCGCTCGGCTTCCTGCGCTTGTAGCGTCGGCATCGATAGCCGCCAGCTCGGCTTGCAACTCGCACTCCTCGACCTGGTGCTGTAACGCGGCGAGTTCACGTTCGCGTTCGCGCTCACGTTCGGCGAGTAACTGCTCGCGGTCGCGCTCACGTTCGGCGAGTACCTGCTCGCGGTCGCGCTCACGTTCGGCGAGCTCCTGCTCGCGGTCGCGCTCACGTTCGGCGAGCTCCTGCTCGCGCTCCAGTCGGTGACGTAGGACGAGTGCTTCTGCCGCTACTTTTTGTGCTCTCACAGTTGCCGACGAATGTGATGAGCGGCTTTGCGCGGTGTGTTCACTGCGTACGCTTTTGGTCGGCAAACCGGAGTTATGAGGCTGAGGTATAACTGTGCCGGGGGCGGGATTGGCCGACATAATTTTGCTTTTGCTACGGGTGATCATACCTAACTAGGTGGATGAAAGCTAATGGAACGAAATGAAAGTAAGTGGGTGACTATGTTGTGATGAAAAATAGGCACTGAAAACTAAAACGAAGGACCAATGAAAAAGATGAGGATGTGGGCTGTAAACCAAAAGTGAAATGCTTACCTTGAAAATTAATATATTTTATTAATTTAATAAATATAAAGAAAATCATACTTAATGACAGCAACACAGAAAAACAACAAAACAAAACCATAAATTTGAAAAATAAAGAAAAAGTATAAAAAACAACCAAAGAGTACGTAACACCTGGTGTACCTACAATTCAGACTCGGGGAGAAAATACCTTCTTAACCTACATAGGACATGTAAATAAAAAAAAATGCAAACTAAAGTGTTCAAAAGGAGGTCCAATATTGATATTCTAGTATCGAGTAGGCGCAAGGCCAGTACCGCGTTAACATTGGGGAATGTATACGCCTTAAAAATATGTATGATTTTTTAAATTGCATCACATCCTAATTAATCTAGTTTCTATGAACCCATTATTTCAAAGATTTTACACATAACATACATTACAGTGCGACATAAAAGAGTAGAATTTAAATATTTTGGGAACTAAAAGTTTTCATTTTCTGGCAACATCTAAAATGAGTACTTGAGCTGTCAATTCATCTCGATCGGTTTCGATTTTTGTACGGATTTTGGTTTTTGTGTGATATTTCTGTGTGTGGACAGAAAAACAGTGGAAAAACATGAATAAGGTAATTCGTGGCGGTGCCCGTGATATAGTTTAACAAAATTTAGTTTTAGTAAGTAACTATTTAAAGATACACTAAACGTTAATTACAAACGATTAATACATTCAGGGAACAAAATTTTCGAACCAAATATCATTTACAAATTATTTGTTTACCATTTTTGAGGTTATGCTAAGATAAAAAAATAGCGTTGTAGTTATAGCGCGACTTAACAACGTTGATAGTAAGGCAACAAAAATTAATGTAATTTATTGCGGATACGAAATATTTTTTTGCTATAGGTGCTATATTTGTTGATGCAATCGACTAAATGGAAAGAAATAATTTTAAAATACATTCACGTTTATTTACCCCGGAGCTTCTTTCATCGGACTGACAGTGATTTTTTTCTTTGCTTGTTTTAGGTGTTTCTGTAAGCACAGTGCGCAGAATCGTGCAACACGGCATTGAAAACGGTGGGAAATTCTCAACACTAGCTAAACACAGGGAGGGTCGTCTCCCAAAGGTATTGGACGACTTTATATTTAAAGCATTTGATTATTAATAATACTTATTTTTTTGTGAAGTTGTTGTTTTATTACTACTACATAATTATCAACTATTTAATAAACATACTTATTTAATATATTTACTCATTATTTATAGCCATTAAATAAATAATACTATTCAAGTATCAAGATCAGCTGGATCGTACTAACTGGGTTGCTATCTGAGCGATTGTGGCGCCCTCATTTATTTTCTACTCTTTTATGTCGCACTGTACGTCAAGTCTTCTCGTCACGTATTCCGCAGAGCCTGAAGACCAAAGTCTTCAACCAGTGCGTCCTACCTGTCATGACCTACGGGGCCGAGACGTGGGCACTAACGATACGGCTGATGCATCAATTTAAAGTAGCTCAGCGAGTTATGGAAAGGCTTATGATCGAAGTCTCTCTAAGGGATCGAATCCGAAATGAGTTGATCCGGCAGAGAACTAAAGTTGTCGACATAGCTCATAGAGCAAGCTAGCTGAAGTGGCAATGGGCCGGCCATATAAGCCGTAGAACCGATGACTGTTGGGGTAGACGTGTTCTTGAGTGGAGACCGCGAACTGGTAAACGTCAGGTGCGACACCCTCATGCTAGATAGTGTGACGATCTTCACAGGGTGGCTGGAGCAGCTGGATAAGAGTTGCCGACAATCGAAGCAAATGGCGTGTGATTAGAGAGGCCTATGTCCAGCAGTGGACTGCTATAAGCTGATGATGGTACATTACGTCTATATTCTCCCAAGTGTTGGGAAGTAGTGCACCTATAGTAAACACACATTTCACCATGTAATCCGGGCTGAGACTATTGCCATCAAGTGGGCACAAGTCCAGATTCTGGCAGTTACTGATGGAAAGATTTTAATACAAATTATCACGTTTTAGAATAATCTCTCGCCAAAACAATAAAACATCCTGTATCGACATGTCTATCATGGTCTCAGAGATACTCCGAGTAATGGTTCACTTAATACAGCACAAGAAGAGCCCCGATTGAGACGGAATGCAATTATATCGGGGGCCAGGGTTGTGGCCCGGGGTTCTGAGTCCCACCAAAATATTTGGAAATCAAGGGCGGTTATCTTTAACTCCTTAAGTGTAATGGGGATCAATATGTTTGGGAAATCGCTCTCAGGTGGCCTTCGTTTACTTTTAAGTTAAAAAGGTTTTGAGGGATTGGCGTGTTTAGATGGTTTCGTGGTTTATTTACGTTTTTTTGGGTAGGCTCTTAGCAGATTTACTCAGGTTTATTCATGATTTATGAAGTAGTCTGAAAGTAGTAGCTGACTTATCAGAAACAGGAATTACTTTGTTTATTTTACCTAATAATATTACGGTAAAATTTGAGCAGCAACTATATTTTTTTAACTTAATTTGCTGTTCCACTCCCGGGAAAATTGCTATTAAGTTTTTTTTAATTAAAATGTTGCCAACACTACAAGGTTGTTGGTCCTCAAGTTGGATAAAATTATTGACAAAATAACAGCAGTGTAGACGCAACACTACCGTGTGCTTGACAACTCGCTCGGAACAATTTAATTGTGTGTCAGTAAAACACGAGAAAAAACCGTGTGAAATACGAAACTCCTAAGAAGTTACAGGGAAAATGTTTTAGTTTCCGATGAAAATATTCCCAAAAGACTGAATGTTTATTCTACAGTTGGACTTGTCCCTAATTGTGTATCTTTCTCGGGAATTGCTTCAATTGTTTGTCTTGCGAAGGATTGTCAAATTTGAATAATCAGACGGAATCCTTTTCGAGCTTCAAGAGTTTCTGAGAAATTCTTGCTTACTTTTCTTGATAAAAGTTTTTCAGACAAAGCTCTGATGATTGTCTAGAATTCTAGATTAGCTGATACCGGATCTCGATGGTAAATAAGTAGATAAAAGGTTTTTTTTTTTTTATATATTATAGGCTCGCGCTTGACCACTATCTCACCTGATGGTAAGCGATGATGTGGTCGACGGTGAAGCACGCTTGCCTAGAAGTAACCTATTCACTCTTGACTTAAAGACTCCTAGATTGTAGCTATCAGGAAACACAGACTCCGGCAGGGAATTCCACTCCTTAGCTGTACGCATAATGAAAGTATTTCCAAAACGTTTAGTGCGTATGGGTGGTATGTCTACCATGTAGCGATGGCGCATCGCCGTACGTCTTGTAGTCCGATGATGAAACGGGCTTGGTGGAATTAGATCATGCAATTCCATCGCACACTCCCCGAAATGCAACCGATAAAAGACCGACAAGCTGGCAACTCGGCGACGATGTTCAAGGCTCTGGAGCTTTGACTTAACCAGTGCCTCATCGCCGATGAGCCTTTTGGCCCGCTTTTCGATCGACTCTAGTGCATCAAGCTGGTATTTGGCGGATCCGTCCCAGAGATGAGAACAGTACTCCATACATGATCGAACTTGCGCTTGATACAAGCTGAGTAGCTGTTCTGGCGTGAAGTACCTTCTAACCTTTGGAAGGATCCCCAGCTTTTTGGCAGCCAGCTGAGTCTTTGCCTCAATGTATGGGCCAAAATTAAGAGTCGATGTCAACGTAACGCCAAGAAGCTCAAGATGGTCAGTTATTGGCACGGTCACATCTCGGAAAGTTGGAGCCGGTTGAAATTGGCTCTTTTTAGCGGAAAAAAGACACGCCTGGGTTTTAGCAGCATTAAACCTGACCAGATTGGCATCGCCCCATTCGGAGACTGCCTGCAAGGACAGGTTCAAGCGCTCCACCATGGCCTCCCGCAGAGACTAGATCTGAGGTCCGGTAGCTCGAGCGTTGGACATGTATCTCTCAGCAACAGTGCTGTCGTCTGCATACCCAAAGGTGCCGGGTTTAAGCAGATCGTTAATATGCAGCAAGAATAAAGTTGCTGAGAGTACCGACCCCTGAGGGACCCCGGCATTGATATCCAATTGGTCCGACTAGCAGCCATCGATAACCACTCGAATGGACCGATCTCTCAGGAAGTCTGCAATCCAATCACACAGACCACCGGGCAAACCGAATGAAGGAAGCTTACCAATAAGGCTTTCGTACCAGACCCTATCAAAAGCCTTCGAGATGTCGAGGGAGACGGCAAGCGCTTCCCCGTGCTTCTCGATGGCCTCACTCCAGATGTGAATGGCATACGCTAGAAGATCCCCAGTAGACCGATTTCGGCGGAAGCCGTATTGGCGGTCACTAAGGATATCGTTAGCTTCTAGGTATGCCAGGAGCTTTATATTAAGTACACGTTCCATACTCTTACAGAGTATGGAGGTTACAGATATGGGTCTGTAGTTGGCCGGGTCAGCTCGACTGCCCTTCTTGGGCACGGGCTGTACGTTAGCTTGCTTCCAAGCATTCGGCACTTTTCCAGCCTCATACGAAAGGCGGAATAGGCGTGTCAAGATCGGAGACAGTTCAGGCGCACAGGTTCTAAGAACAATTGCTGGAATGCCATCAGGGCCGCTAGCCTTGTTCACGTCGAGGTGGCTCAGCACCCTACGGACGTCCTTTTGGTGGATACGAATGTCCGACATACTCGTCTCGCATCCATCAGGAGAAGGAGGGGGCTGCGCGTCACCAGGATTCAGACGTGAAGATTCCGCAAAAAGAGAGGCAAATAAATTTGCCTTCTCCTCAGCGGAGTGTGCCAGCGACCCATCGGGTTTCAACAGTGGTGGTAGTGAGGGACGGCAAAAGTTCGACTCGACCGACTTAGCCAGGGACCAAAACGCTTTACTTCCTGCTGGGTAAGAAGCAAGTTTGGCCCCTATTCGGCCAATGTGATCGAACCGAGCCCTTCGCAACACCAGCTTGCAGGACTTGGCAGCCCTGTTGAAGGCCTTCTTCTTCCGAGCCACGTCACTCGCCTTGCGCGATCGAGCTTCGACCCAAGCCAGGTACGCCTCATGTTTAAGCACGTCAGCGCGCCTACATTCGGCGCCAAACCATGGCCGGTCAACGCTGGACATTGTTACGTCAGAGAACGGAATGTAGTACTCCATTTCCTGACGCAACACATCGGTCACGGCGTCTGCGCACGACGATGGATCAGTCGAAAAAAAGCAAGTAGGCTGCCAAGGATAGCATGCGAAGAATGATCGCATACCATCCCAATCTGCCGACCTGTACCGCCAAACCCGCCGGGTGCCTCTCGGGCTGGGATCGGGCGGGGAATAGACGGGCACAGACTTCACCAGACAGTGGTCGGAACTACCCAAAGGTGAAGCTATCGACACAGAGTATCTGTCCGGATCTGTTGTCAGCAGAAGGTCCAAGCAATTCGCTGTGTGCGAATCAACATCCGGTACCCTCGTTGCCCCCTGGACCAGCTGGGTGAGGTTTAGCGCAAGCGCAAGCTTACGCATCTTCCGTCCAGCATGTTCAGTGCACTGGTATGGGAAGAGCCACTCCTGGTGGTGGGCATTAAAGTCCCCCAGTAACACTAATTGGGCGGAAGGGTACCGCTGCTGTGCCGCATCAGCCGCCTCACTGAGTTACTCTGTGAGCCTGGATGTCTCCTGATCTCCACTGTGCGAACGGTAGACACAGGCGTAGATAAATTTATCCAAACCTGTGTCCACCAGAGCCCAGAGCGTTGAGAATCTGGAGTCCTCAAGGTTACGGAGACGCCGATAGCAAATGACGTCACGGGCATACATACATACACCCGCCCGTGGTCTAAAATTGTGCTCCAGGGTGAACCCTGGGTAAGACAAGTACGACACGTCTGACGGATTCGCTATCTGCGTCTCCGTAAGGAAAAAGAGCGCTGGTTTCTCAGCCTCCAGATGGTAGTGGACTGCAGTGATATTTGAGTGCAGACCTCGAATATTAGTGAGGTGCACTTTGTGGGGGAGGGGGTGCAGCCGCTGTTTATCTCCAGTATTCTGTTTCCTTTTCATCATATAAAAGAGCGAATGGAGTAGAGGAGTAGGAAGTGAGACGAGGTATCACGCTGCTAACCTACAGACACGCACTGAAAGGACAGTATCATTGGGGCACTAGTCTGGAGACTGCGGGGAGCCCCCCCGGCATGTCCATCGGGCCCTCCCGTCTGGTCGCCAACCAGCACGATGGTGCATTCCGGGATTTTTCGACAGTTGGCGGGGCAGCCTTTCGTGTGTGGCTGGCACACTACTTGGGCCCCCAACTACCTGCGGTCGGCCAGCGGTGCACCGTGCCTCGGATCCCGCTACCCTCCGCGACTTGTCTCCCGATACATCCCTAACAGCGCGCGTCAGACTGATCAGCCTGCAGTGGAACAGCTATCTCGACCCAACTCCTCTAGTTGGCTACACCGAGCATCGTACCGGAACACGGCTAGGCCGCTTGGCGGTACGTCTTTGCCCGGTGGGTGGTCACAAGCCTTCGGCCGAAGCCTACCATCAGTTAGTGTCACCTGATTTGCACCACCCGGGGACCACGTGTAGGGAATCAAAAAAGGGGTACACACCTACGGACGTGGGTGACTCGGCCCCCAAAAAGGTTATTTGCAAACGGAAAGTTTTTGATGAGTCAACTGCTAAACGGGTTCTTGAGAAGTGTTCTTATGTAAATGGTTCTGATAGAAGTAAACGAGCAATAAAAACATTTGTGTGAGCAAAAAGTTATGTTGGCTTTGATTTAGGCCAAAATCAATACTGAAACGTTGCAAATAGCACAAAATAAGTTAGTAAAGACACTTTTCCATTATGATTACAGTACAGAAACACAAAAAATATACAATGAAACTAAGTTAATGAATATATCACAGACATACTTATAATATACTAGCTGTTCCCCGCGGCTTCACTCCCGTGGGCCATCCCACAGGACCCATTTTTGGGATTTAAAAATAGCCTATGTCACTCAGGAATAATGTAGCTTTCTATTGGTGAAAGAATTTTTTAAATCAGTCCAGTAGTTGCGGAGCCTATTCGGTACAAACAAACAAACAAACAAAAAAATATTTCCTCTTTATAATATTGGTATGGTATAGACTTGCATCTTAATAAGATAAATACTTCATAAAAGCATTCACACAAAAATACATTTTTACAAAGATACATCAAATTCACAAAATTAGGAAGAAGAAAAAATGCAAATGACATACAATTGTACTCACCACGCACCAACTATGGCAAAAAAATGTGATGTTCGAAGGTGCTGCTTTGTAAAATAAACTACAAAACAACATTAAAAATGCTAAATCCATGTCAATATTTAAGAAACACTTAAAATTACATATCCTTAAAAAAGTTAGCACACCTTATTGCATTACGTACTACTTCCATTTGCACGCGCTCTGTGTATGTTTACGTTCTGGCTGTGTTATTTTTTTTTCGAGTACCCTTCACTTTTAGAATATTTTTGTATATCGTAATTTATTTTTTCCAAAACTGTACGTAAATCAATAATGTATATTTAAATTAGTTAATAATTTCTCATGTAAGTGAAATAATTTCTTATGGGAAATAAACACATCTCAAACCTCAAAACAAAATATAAAATATTTCTGATTTAATTGGATCGTATTTCAGTTTGATGTGGGGTGATACTAGGGAGTAACTTGTTAATATGCCTAAGTACTGTCATCGCCTAAAATATTGCCAACGAATTAAAAGTCACCCTGCAAAGTGTAGAACTAAACACAATTTTAAATTAATAAAACGCTCTTATCTAAATCCAGCATTGGTACAAACTACCCTATTTTCCAAGCTTGCCAACTTTTCCCATTTACGCCAAAACCTATTAAGGCCGTTTATCCCTTATCTCCATGGGGCTGGATGGATTGCGCCATTATAAACCAATAATAGCGTCCATATCCGTCGCAGATGAGAATGTAGACATTACTACGGTATACAGTGTGTTAGGATTAACGTGGGACCTACTTTAAGGGCTCATGTAAACTGACCAACATAAATCCGAATGGTCACATATTTGCTAAGAAAAACGAAAACTACGAACAGCTTCATATAAGGGACACGAACTCTCTGAAAAAAATAGTTTGATTTGTTTTCTTTATCTTTTTGAATGCTTAGGGCCGGTTTCTGATTTAAGTAAAGCAGCAATAATCAGTTGAGTATTGTCAAATAATTTAGGAAGCGTTTGAGTATTTTACGTTTCACAATTGAGAATCTACCTAGATCAGTTAAGTAACTACATAAGTACCTACTTATCTATGGATTTGTCAAAGTTCCATTCACTTTCTCTTTCACTCTTACGTTCCATTTTACAAAATAAATCCGAGACATCACAAGATTGGAATAAATTTACTGATATAAATTTTATACAGCTGTAAAAAGTACATTAGTTATATATTTCTTCATTCAAGATTTAAAAAATCAAGTTATTAAAGATGTTATAATCTTTAAAAACTTGATTTTTCATATTTAAGCAATTTAAAAGATACCTATCTGAAATGAATCCAACCTTATTATGAATCTATGAAATGGATCGTAGGTACTAGTCTTCACTTCAATATTTTTTTTTTCTATGTTCAATATTGTCATGGCAACCGTATTTATTTTGTCAAAGATGTCTTATCGAAATAAAATAATATCATCTAATGTAATTTGTTATTGCCAAAATCAAGAATTTAAGCTTATAATTACTAGAAGTAAATGTGTTCAGAGCGAGCAGTTGCTGGTTCAGTTGCTTGATACCTCATAGAACTACAGAATATTTTACTCAGAATTTCACAAGATCTCTCAAGAGGGCACTTGTACATCTGCAGTGCGTAGTACATTATTACCTTAATGCATCTGCATTGGAATCTGATTGCAATTGTGCTTTACCAACAAATGTGGACTATTGTGATGCAATTTTTAATGAGTGACCTGTGTTTTCAAGACCGAAGGCTTTGCTAGCCATCGAACAGCCTCTGAAGATAAACAATATTAGCCAGGGTCGGTGCCATTGGATATGTGCCGGATATTATGAAGGAGTACTGTGTTCTACCTATTTATTTTGCAAAATAATAAATAAATGAGACGTGTCATGTGGTTTTTATCAACTTTTATTGTTCTGATACCAAAATCGTATCATAAAAAAGCCAAATTCTGTACACAATTTCATCGTTGTAACCTCTTCTTGTCTTGTGGATCCTACATAGAGGGCTTCTCCCCACATTTATTTTAAAGGTAGGCTATTCTATATAGGTATGAAAGTCTGTATGTTTGGATATTTGTTAATCACACCTCAATGGTTGAACATATTTGGAAGGATATACTTTGAAAAACACACAATGACCAGAATTAGAACCTAGGATATAATAACAAAAAATAAATATATTAAATAATAGGTATAATAATAAATAAACGGAATCACAAAGCCTTTTATTCTGAAATCAGAGATATAAAACTGAAGTCTATACAATACATGTTTATAGTTTATAAAATTTCCATAATCTCAGTGTTCTTGGCATAGGCCTCCACTAACAGTTTCCACTAGGGACTGTCCTGAGCTACTCGCCAACACCACAGCGCACCATCGCTTACACTTATTGCCTACATCTTGGACCAGAGGTCTTTCCCATATCCCATTTCCATCTATGACACTGTCTTCCACGGCTTCTTTTCCCATATCTTGTGTACCATTTTGTCACTTTTCTCCATGTCCCTTGGCTATCGCGCATCATATGACCGGTCCATCTAAACTTTATACATAATTCCTGTTGGATAACTGTCGGTTTTCGCGCAGGAAAAGGTACTGGCGACCACAAACACAAAAACTGGCACTTTTTGAATATTTTTTTTGAAGATCTCACTCATCATCGTCATCATTTCTGCCGAAAGACTGCTGGATACAGGACTTCCCCAGCGTCACCAAATCAACCGGTCCTATGCGTCTTTCATACATCGGATTTCCGTGACCTTAACCAGGTCATCGGTCTACAGAGGGAGGCTTTAAAGCGCTGCGTATTCCGCCACGCAGTCGCCACTCCAGAACTTAACCCATTGACCATCCGTTCTTCGAGCATCTGAGATCTATCAGGCGTAAAATATTTGCATCCAATCTGATGTTTTCGATAATTCAGGGCAAACACTCTTCTTCCACGCATTGGTCTTCTTGGAAGCATCTCCAAGGAAGACAAGGTCTTCTTCGTCACTCGTTTTATAAGTTTATATATTATTTTGTATTTATTTCGCTTGATCACCATTTAAGCACAGGCTTGTCAACTATCAACTGCCAAATGTAACCAGTGTAGCCAGATTCGACGAGCCCCAAGTCGCCGAAAATTTAGTTTTTCCATTTATAAAAAACTCAAGACGACCATAATTCACTAAACAATAATCATTATGAGTTCCACATAAAAAAAAATTCAGCATTTCTTTATTTGCCTGTGTTGTTGCGACTGAAGTATAATGAAAAATAGTAATGAACTGATAAAAGCATTTTGTTTTACATAATTGCTCAGATAATGTTGTATTGGATAGTCTCATTCCGAAATCGCCTAAAATCGCCTTATTTGGAGGTAGCCTAATTAGCGCCGCTCGTAAAATTGGTCGCCTCGGCACCCTTCCGAGTAACCTAAATGGCAAAAAGGCGCCCAAGCTGGCTACACTAATGATGTAACGTTGACAACGGTTTGAGAAAGCTTTGAGAATTCGAGAATGATCAAATGTGTTTTTCTCAGTTGTGAAACCCAATTGATCATCGATGAAGGTTTTTTGTATGACATAAGGTATACTTTGGCATGACTTGACTACGTATACTCAAACCTTGCTCAGCATCGCAGAAAACTTAAAGTGGCAGATGATCAAGGGTGACAGATGCTTAAATCGAGATCAGCACGTACTTAGCGTCGAATACTTAGGGCCGGTTTCTGATTTAAGTAAAGCAGCAATAATCAGTTGATTATTGTCAAATAATTTAGGAAGCGTTTGAGTATTTTACGTTTCACAATTGAGAATCTACCTAGATCAGTTAAGTAACTACATAAGTACCTACTTATCTATGGATTTGTCAAAGTTCCATTCACTTTCTCTTTCACCCTTACGTTCCATTTTACAAAATAAATCCGAGACATCACAAGATTGGAATAAATTTACTAATATAAATTTTATACAGCTGTAAAAAGTACGTTAGTTATATATTTCTTCATTCAAGATTTAAAAAATCAAGTTATTAAAGATGTTATAATCTTTAAAAACTTGATTTTTCATATTTAAACAATTTAAAAGATACCTATCTGAAATGTATCCAACCTTATCTTAATCTATGAAATGGATCGTAGGTACTAGTCTTCACTTCAATATATTTTTTTTCTATGTTCAATATTGTCATGGCAACCGTATTTATTTTGTCAAAGATGTCTTATCGGAATAAAATAATATCATCTAATGTAATTTGTTATTGCCAAAATCAAGAATTTAAGCTTATAATTACTAGAAGTAAATGTGTTCAGAGCGAGCAGTTGCTGGTTCTTGTGATACCTCATAGAACTACAGAATATTTTACTCAGAATTTCAAAAGATCTCTCAAGAGGGCACTTGTACATCTGCAGTGCGTAGTACATTATTACCTTAATGCATCTGCATTGGAATCTGATTGCAATTGTGATTTACCAACAAATGTGGACTATTGTGATGCAATTTTTAATGAGTGACCTGTGTTTTCAAGACCGAAGGCTTTGCTAGCCATCGAACAGCCTCTGAAGATAAACAATATTAACCAGGGTCGGTGCCATTGGATATGTGTCGGTTATTATGAAGGAGTACTGTGTTCTACCTATTTAATTTGCAAAATAATAAATAAATGAGACTTGTCATGTTGTTTTTATCAACTTTTATTGTTCTGATACCAAAATCGTATCATAAAAAAGCCAAATTCTATACACAATTTCATCGTTGTAACCTCTTCTTGTCTTATGGATCCTACTAAGTATTAATAATAGGTTCAGGTTTTATAAGTGGAACTTTACCACTAAATATCACATCTCGTGCTACAATTACCTTCCTCTTTGTTACATCCCAAAGTCGAAATCCATTATTATAGCGTACCCAATCATCATATACTCTTGCGTTCTAGAATCCAACTTTTTCAAAGATGTCAGGTTTTTTGCATAAGCTATCGTTCCAAATTCTCTTACATTGGATAAGTTTGGTTTCTGTTTATTCCACAGTTCATAGGGGGTAATATAATTGATGGATTCGCTTGATAAACGGTTTATCAGGTAGACTCCACAATAGAGGGCTTCTCCCCACATTTATTTTAAAGGTAGGCTATTCTATATTGGTATGAAAGTCTGTATGTTTGGATATTTGTTAATCACACCTCAATGGTTGAACATATTTGGAAGGATTTACTTTGAAAAACACCCAATGACCAGAATTAGAACTTAGGATATAATAACAAAAAATTAATATATTAAATAATAGATATAATAATAAATAAACGGAATCACAAAGCCTTTTATTCTGAAATCAGAGATATAAAACTGAAGTCTATACAATACATGTTTATAGTTTATAAAATTTCCCTAATCTCAGTGTGCTTGGCATAGGCCTCCACTAACAGTTTCCATTAGGGTCTGTCCTGAGCTACTCGCCAACACCACAGCGCACCATCGCTTACACTTTTTGCCTACATCTTGGACCAGAGGTCTTTCCCATATCCCATTTCCATCTATGACACTGTCTTCCACGGCTTCTTTTCCCATCTCTTGTGTACCATTTTGTCACTTTTCTCCATGTCCCTTGGCTATCGCGCATCATATGACCGGTCCATCTAAACTTTATACATAATTCCTGTTGGATAACTGTCGGTTTTCGCGCAGGAAAAGGTACTGGCGACCACAAACACAAAAACTGGCACTTTTTGAATATTTTTCTTGAAGATCTCACTCATCATCGTCATCATTTCTGCCGAAAGACTGCTGGATACAGGACTTCCCCAGCGTCATCAAATCAACCGGTCCTATGCGTCTTTCATACATCGGAATTCCGTGACCTTAACCAGGTCATCGGTCTACAGAGGGAAACTTTAAAGCGCTGCGTATTCCGCCACGCAGTCGCCACTCCAGAACTTAACCCATTGACCATCCGTTCTTCGAGCATCTGAGATAATGAATAATCTGAGGCGTAAAATATTTGCATCCAATCTGATGTTTTCGATAATTCAGGGCAAACACTCTTCTTCCACGCGTTGGTCTTCTTGGAAGCATCTCCAAGGAAGACAAGGTCTTCTTCATCACTCGTTTTATAAGTTTATATATTATTTTGTATTTATTTCGCTTGATCACCATTTAAGCACAGGCTTGTCAACTGTTGTCAACTATCAACTGCCAAATGTAACCAGTGTAGCCAGATTCGACGAGCCCCAAGTCGCCGAAAATTTAGTTTTTCCATTTATAAAAAACTCAAGACGACCATGAATTCACTAAACAATAATCATTATTGGTCCCACATAAAAAAAATTCAGCATTTCTTTATTTGCCTGTGTTGTTGCGACTGAAGTATAATGAAAAATAGTGATGAACTGATAAAAGCATTTTGGTTTACATAATTGCTCAGATAATGTTGTATTGGATAGTCTCATTCCGAAATCGCCTAAAATCGCCTTATTTGGAGGTAGCCTAATTAGCGCTGCTCGTAAAATTGGTCGCCTCGGCACCCTTCCGAGTAAGCTAAATGGCAAAAAGGCGCCCAAGCTGGCTACACTAATGATGTAACGTTGACAACGGTTTGAGAAAGCTTTGAGAATTCGAGAATAATCAAATGTGTGTTTCTCAGTTGTGAAACCCAATTGATCGTCGATGAAGGTTTTTTGTATGACATAAGGTATACTTTGGCATGACTTGACTTCGTATACTCAAACCTTGCTCAGCATCGCAGAAAACTTAAAGTGGCAGATGATCAAGGGTGACAGATGCTTAAATCGAGATCAGCACGTACTTAGCGTCGAATACTTAATTCAGAAATCGGCCATTAATTCAGAAATCGGCCATTAGTGTACAAATTCTGTAAAATGCTCAGATTTCCATATTTATTACGAAAACACCAGAGGATTAAAGAAAAAAAACGCATGATTTTTGTCAGAATATTCGATGTATTCCACATTGGACTCCCGCTTTAACTGAGTGAATGGCACCTGAGATATTATACCTCATATCGATATTTTTCGTAGGTGCCAAATGTGGAAAAAAATATTGTTTAAAATTTGATTCTACATTTGGCACCTACGGATCACTAAACCTACTTGTGTTGGGAAGTTTATTTTTTTTAAGACGTCAAAATCAAAAATTCTAATTAAATCAGTATAGAGTTTAATGACGCGATAAAATTATAATTTCATCTCTTGCTTTTTTAGTTAAATGTTGAACATTTTAAGGTTTTATACCCAAACTACCAGGTGGCCACAATCTGTGTAACCGTGGGCGAAATTATAGAAATATTTTAGAAAAAGGTTACGAGTGCTATATAAACAACCAAGTTCCTTTTTCATATACCTAAGGTAAACTATAAAAAAACAACCAGCATGGTTTACGAAAGATCTTACTGAATTCCTAAAACAAACATACAACGTTAGAATTAAAGTGAAAAAATATAACAACGCTATGCATATAATCATTTATGAAGGAGAAGTGCCAGTTCTTAAATAAATCTCTGCCTATATCAACACAATGAAACATAGAATTAAAAACAATTCTAAATACTTTTGGACTTACATTAAACAAAAGCGTAAAAAGCACAATACTGAATCAAATGTACTTCAACAATGAAATAGCTAACAATATTCCAGAAATCTAATATTACTCGCAAATTTTTTTTTTTTTTGTTTTTTTTTTTTTATTTCGATAAATAAAAGATAGTCACAATTTTTTTAAATGGTAGTAAGATTTATATTAAAAAAAAAACTATAGACCAATTTCAATCATATCGATTATCCCAAAAGTTTTTGAATTATTATTGTATCCTTATCTGTATGGCCATCTGAAGAACCGCTTTCAACATGGTTTCGTTTGGGGCAGATGAACACACACCAATTTGGTGCCAATTTCCGAAAATGTCATTGAGTTTGTGGACAAAAGGATTCAGGTTGAAGCAGTTTATACGGATTTTAGTAAAGCGTTCGACTAAGTAGACCACCAACTTTTTGTACAGAAACTTCAGAACTGAGGAATCTTTGGTCCACTATTGCAATGGTTTCAGTCATACCTCAGTGATCGTAAGTCATTCGTTGTTTTGAATGGTGAAGACTAGTAAGTAAGTTCCGATTACACGTACTTTCAAGTTCTTTCTAAGAACATTTCAAATGGAAATTGTTCGAATTGCATTGCACTGCGTCCATGTGAACATTCGCTAAATAAAAATCTCTTATCGGTGTTATATAAATTGAATCACATCGAGCCATTAGGTTACTTAGGTCGATTTATTAAAAAAAAACGTGTTTGCTCTCTTATTAAAAGTTGTTCAGTTTCATGAGTGTTACAGTCCCTTAAAGTACGAGTATGTCCCTTATCTGAACTAACATCCTGTATTACACTGAGTATATTTAGTAATTACAGCCTCATCGTCCGCCTCGCTGTGTAAGTGTGTGTCTGTGTGTCTATCAACTAGATTTACCGTCACTTGCGGTGCAGAAACACTGCACGGATATTGAACAATTTCCTTGGTGCTTGTATTGCTTTAATTTCTTGCATACATAGCTTCATTACAAGTATAGCAAGGCTAATACGCTTCTGATTCGAATGCATTCGATTCGCTCCCCTTGATTTGATTGCGTTTCCTGCTATTCTTGAGTGTAGTTTCAGCTTATGAGTTTTTCTGCAAGTAACAATCATGTGGGGAAATTAAATGAGCGTTGGATGGCTATGGAGAACAATATAGGTTAAACAAAAAAATCAATCATGTGGATTGACTATTAGACTATGTATGTATTCAAGTCACTCTTTCGTCTAACGAAATTCTGTGACATTGTGCATTGAATTAATTATGAAATTGAACTATTTTTGACATTTTGCAATTTTATTGATAGTGCTATTGGAAAATAATCGGTTTATTATTAGAAGAATTGGCCTGCTGGTATAGGGTAGGCTATGGACAGTTGGAAAAAGAAACAATAAGAAAGAAAAATATTTATTTGTGACCGGCACAGGAGACACGAGATAAACAACACACAAACAAAAACAATAATAAAAATAAATAACCCCGTGCGAGACCAAAACCATGTGCAACGATATCAAAAAGAAAATAACCAGAGTGACCAAAGTGCTTAGTTAAGTTCAAATGTGGACAAGACATGGGATGTTTTTTACAGTTTCATGTAGTCACCTAGTAAACTCTTACATAAAACGTTGACTTTATATAAAATAAAACATTTTATGACTTATTTTTATTACGCAGATCATAAAAGGTAGAAACTAGGCAAGACGAAAGAAATTCTTATTCAACAGATTTTTTTCTAAAGTATTCCTCTTTGTAATAAGTCCCCATTGTAAAGAGACTGGTTTCGAATTCATAATCTAATGTAAGTCATCAAGTTTTAGAAAAATTGTAATAATAGGTCTTTAAAATGGAATATAAAGTTAAATATAAAGTTTATTTGAACTTATAACCGCTCTTGCCGGATACCGTGTTCGAGAGTGGACGTGTTTTTCTGTTGTTATTATAAATATTAATTAGCATACGCGACACTGGCCCGTAGTAGCACAGACAGAGTGCCTAATCTCCTGTCACGCTCTCAATACAAAACGAGAGTCCGCCACCACAACTGCACCGTCGGAGAGCAGCGAGCCCCTGCCCCGCACGCGCCGCCTTCACCACCGTGGGAACAGTGCAGTGTTCATAATTGCTGTCTCGCCTCCTCCAAGACTCTCCGTTTTCGCCGCACGCGCCGCCATCACCTCCGTGGGAACAGCGTAGTGTACATAATTGCTGTCTCGCTTCCTCCACGACCCTTCGTTCGCCGCCTTCACCTCCGTGGGAACAGCGTAGTGTTCATAATTGCTGTCTCGCTTCCTCCAAGACCCTGCGTTCGTCGCCGGCGCCGCCGCGCCAGCCTGCGCGTTTTGTTGTAGGACTGCGATGATCATTGTTTCGTACGAGCTTTCACTAACTTAGAAGCATAATCGTAAGTACTTTCAGCCTTTTTACTTTGCCCTGCTGATCACGATGTCTCGCGTCCAGAGCCCAACTCCACCGCCAAACACTGCTGCATTAAAGACACCCGCGCCCGAAATTGTATTGCCTCTGGTCTCAAATCTCCACGGAGCATCATCTGAGCCAGAACTGAACACTCTTTCGGGCTCTAAGGAGAAAATTAATGATATCTTCGTTAATGCGAACCGCAGAACGAAACGCCGTCTCGGCGACGGCACAAATTTTGAGGATAGCGAATCGGACAATTCGATGATCTTAACGGAAATCACTAGACTCTTCACTGTTTTTGAGTCCAAACAAAACCAAAAGTTCGATGGCCTCAAATCTTCAATGGACGAAATATCGGAACAGAACGCAAAGATCCAAACATCTGTGGAGTTTGTCAGCGGAAAGTACGATGAATTAATGGAGCGGCTAGGTGCAGCTGAACGGGAAAACTCCACCCTTAAAAGGCAGATTTCCTCACTGGAATACAAAGTTGATTACCTGGAACGCTGCTCTCGTTCTGCTCTGCTTGAGATAAATAACTTGCCTACTTCTACCTCAGAAAATAGGGAATCATTAATGAAAAACCTCTGTATGATTGGGACTGTGATTAAGGAGGAAATAAAACCATCAGAAGTCAAAAACATTTACCGAATTAAGGCAAAAAAAGACTCGCACACAGTCGGTACTATTGTTGCGGAATTCAGGACTTCAACTTTGAAGGAAAATGTTCTAAAAGCCACCAGAAACTATAATAAGCAGAGTGGTAACGGTAAACTGTCCACATCCAGTATTGAGATGCCAGGCCCGCCGAAACCTATATATGTTACCGAGTCCCTAACCTCCTATGGCAAGCATCTTTACTACTTGGGCCGCAGACTCCAGAAGGAAGGAAAATGTGAAAGCTGCTGGACGAGCCACGGGAAAATTTATATAAAAAAGACCGCAGGTTCGTTCCCGTTTTGTGTAAACTGCGAAAGCGACCTGCATAAACATATGGACACCACGTTGTGACTTAGTTCCTCTGCTGCTGTATTTATTTTGCTTTTTCGTTATGCATGTCGTAGTTTTGTTATTGCTTTCTCTTTTCTGCTTGTAATATCACACTCCACACAACACTACTCAAGGTCATACGCAACCTCAGTCACTTTTGATTCCCTGCATGCACCGGTACACGCCGGCTTTTTCAACACGTCTCTGCTTTTAGTTTCGCACCTACTTAATTCGCAAAGCTATCTGAGTAATAAATCACTATTTTCTAATATCGCTTATGTCACCATTCTTAACCACTGCCGCTTTAGCTTGATGTTATATCTTTGTTGTTATAAAATTCGATAACTTAAATGACATACAGACTGACTTGGATAGTATTTCAGTAGCTGAGTCTGCCACCTGTATGATTGAGGACTGCAGAGATATTGCTAATATGCATAAAAATGCTCTCTCACTTCTTTGTCAAAATATTCGCAGCGTAATCAAGAACTTCGATGGCTTGACAACGCTTTTGGAAAGAAGTGATACATCCTGGGATTTAATTATTCTTACGGAATGTTGGCTTTTCAACTCTCCTTCCCTACCTTCAATCCATGACTATACCTGCGCCACTACAAAGCGACATGGATCTCAGAATGAGGGTGTGATGGTGTTTTTTCGCTCCCACCTTCAGGTTTCGGTTTCGGAGCCCCAGGTCCAAGATGCGAACTGTTTGTTGCTAACAATTAACAATGATACCGCTCTGATTGCAGTCTATCGCCCGCCTGCTGTTCGGAATGTTACCGCGTTTGTGGACTCTTTGGATTTAGTACTAAAATCTGTATCTTCGTACAGAAATATAATCATAACCGGTGACATAAACATTAATATCTCTGACACCAGTACTGACTCACGTGCAACTGAATATCTGACAATGCTCGCCTATCACGGAATGCTATTGTGATCCGATACCAGCACACACTTTTCCTACAAGACAAAATATATCCTGTCTTGACCACCTAATATTAAAAACGAAAAGAGCTGCTTTCTGTTTCATCGCCAATACTTCAGTCACTGATCATGATACTGTTTTATTATTTATGGAAAACAACCCGTCTAATCTTCCTTTGAAAAAAGCTAGACAGACCAGAGTTTTAGATTTTGACAAAATTGAATTGGACCTCCTTCAGACCGATTTTAGCCCCGTTTATAGCACCCCAGACGTTAATGAAGCAACTGACTTCTTTATCAACACCATTAACCATATCATAGTTAAAAACTCTATTTTGAAGGTCTTGCCCAACCGTAAAAGACTAAGTAAGCCCTGGATGACTCCAGGGCTCCTTAAATGCCTACGAAATCGAGACATGATGCACATGAAATTAAAAAAAAATCCTGAAAATAATATACTTCACACAACTTTTAAAAGATACAGGAATTATTGCTCTAAGATACTCAAAACTACTAAAACTAATTATGATAAATCCCTTCTAACTAATGCACAAAATAATAATAAAAAACTCTGGGATGCTATAAAATCTATCACCCATACATCAAGGGTTAAAACACAGGCTAACGCTCTTCTGTCACCCTCCGAACCAGAGCGCTCTGTAAATGAAGTGAACGCGTACTTTGCTAACATTGGACGTACATTGGCTGAAAATGTTCCATCCGTCACCACGTGCTTACCTCCACAATCCGAGGCTCCTCCAACGTATCAAGACAGTTTCGTCATGCTGGGAACAGACGAATCAGAATTGGATGTTTTGATCGGAAAGCTGAGGGGCGACTGTGCGGTGGGCTCTGATGGCATATCGGGCACGTTTCTTAAGAGATTTAAAAATGAACTCGCCCCTCATCTGACCCATATATGTAATTCAGTTTTTAACTCTCTCGCATCTTTCCAGATGCGCTTAAGTTGGCAATAGTACATCCTGTGCATAAGGGCGGGGACAGAGATCAATCAAGTAACTACAGACCTATATCCATTTTGCCTACACTTTCAAAATTAGTTGAGAGGCTCATGAATAACAGATTGGTTAAGTACCTAGAGCAAAATAATCTTCTTTCTCCTACTCAATATGGTTTCCGTTCCGGAATTTCCACAAATAATGCTGTGCTTGATTTAACCACTAACATCATCTCCAACCTGGATAAAAAGCAGAAGGTAATTGGTATTTTCTTGGATCTGGCAAAAGCTTTCGATACGATATCTGTTCCCAATCTTATAGCTAAACTGGAAAGGATCGGTATAAGAGACATTCAACTTGCTCTATTCAAGAGTTACCTCACTGGTAGACGAGAATGCGTCAGAATCGGTGATTGGACGAGCGACGAGCTCCCTATATCATACGGGGTCCCTCAGGGCAGTATCATCGGCCCGACCCTTTTTCTCATTTATATAAATGAGCTCTGCGGGCTAGCACTTCCCAATGCATCCATCTTCACTTATGCCGATGATACTGCCTTACTATTCCATGGAGACTCCTGGGAGCTGGTGTTCCGGCATGCACAGTCCGGACTCAACCTTGTCACCAACTGGTTGGCTCAAAACCTGCTTACTTTAAATGTTGATAAAACTAATTACCTAACCTTTTCTTTTAAAGCCGCTGGGAAGCCTCCTCCCTCTCTTTGCTCCTTGATTGTCCACTCTTGTATTTCACCTCACCTTGCGGCTTGTAATTGCCCCTGCCTTTCTCGCATCAATTGTGTCAAATATCTCGGTGTGCAAATTGACGAATGCTTGTCATTCTCTGTTCACATAAACACACTCACCTCGCGACTGCGTAGGTTGATCTACATCTTTAAGTCCCTTCGTCGCGCTGCGGACACAGCGTTGCTGAGACATGTATATCTCGCCCTCTGCCAATCGCTTCTACAATATTGTATAACTACTTGGGGTGGATCTGCAAAAACTCACTTGCTGAGGCTGGAGCGTGTGCAAAGGGCACTCCTGAAGGTTGGATGGCGGTTGCCTTACCGCTTTCCTACCATTGATCTTTATGAAGCGTGTAGGGTTCTCACTGTTCGCAAACTGTTTATCCTTAACCTTGTTTTGACCACACACTCTCGGACTCCCTACGATCCAAACAAGTTTGGCACTCAACGACGTAAACATACTGTCTGTCCGTCCATCCGCACAAATTTTCGTTCGACCCAACGTAGTTTCCATTTCCTCAGTAGCTACGTCTATAACAAGGCTAATAAAATATTAAATATATATCCTATGTGCAAATCAAAATGTAAAAAAACATTAACGACATGGCTACTTAAATTGGATTATGCAGAGACCGAAAATATACTAAGTATTTCACAATAATTTCGCCTACCGAAATTATTCACCTTCATCCTTGGAGCGCGTTTCACCTTGTCACACACAGACACACACACACACTCTCGGGCAAGTCAGTGCTCATGCCTGGTGTTCATGGGCGCTGGGGTGAGGACTTATATTGCACTCACGGACACAACACTCTCCAAAGACACACATGACACATCTCCTTTTGTTTTTGTATAATTATCTCCTCCTCTCAATTTGATACTTTCACATTGTTGTAGTACGTAAGTGCACCATAATATTGTATTTTTAAGGGTGTGAGCCTGGAGATCTGTCATACAGGTCTCGAACCCAGTATAGACTCCAGCTCTCACTAAGGTTTGAATTTTTTTTTTTTTTTTTTTTTTTTTTTTTATATATTATAGGCTCGCGCTTGACCACTATCTCACCTGATGGTAAGCGATGATGTGGTCGACGGTGAAGCACGCTTGCCTAGAAGTAACCTATTCACTCTTGACTTAAAGACTCCTAGATTGTAGCTATCGGGAAACACAGACTCCGGCAGGGAATTCCACTCCTTAGCTGTACGCATAATGAAAGTATTTCCAAAACGTTTAGTGCGTATGGGTGGTATGTCTACCATGTAGCGATGGCGCATCGCCGTACGTCTTGTAGTCCGATGATGAAACGGGCTTGGTGGAATTGGATCATGCAATTCCATCGCACACTCCCCGAAATGCAACCGATAAAAGACCGACAAGCTGGCAACTCGGCGACGATGTTCAAGGCTCTGGAGCTTTGACTTAACCAGTGCCTCATCGCCGATGAGCCTTTTGGCCCGCTTTTCGATCGACTCTATTGAATCTGCTGTAACCTAGATTTAACGACCTTTAACGAAATGTACCTTTTTGAGAGAAATAAACTTCTATTCTATTCTATAATTCCGAGCCAAACCGAAGTTCCCACCGTGCAAAGCAACACGTTTTAAAAAAAAGCTTTGTGTTCTTTGTAGGCTTGTTCCAAATGCTTAGGTAGGTGATTTCAAAATTTTGTTTTTTTCTTCCGAAACCAAGTTTTCGTCTCGTTTATTACATTCCTCTATGTCGCATAATTTCCATTCCCATCTTGCAGTACCATCTATAAATTTCATTCTGTACACTTGCAATATTTCACCTAGATCGTAATAATGCATTTAATAAGACAGGCTCCCCGTACATAGTGCCTGAGTAATAAGTTTCTAGACTAGACTGTGGGACCTCTATTTGGCATCTTGCCCGGCCTCAGAGTATGTAACCTGCCTCGGTCTGCATCAATTCTGATGGCAACGGCTTGCTATCATTATCCGGTATATGCATTGCTAATTTCTAAATTGTAGATTTGGAAGTAATTTGAATTGGGGATTTATTTCTTTAGTAAATATAAATCTTTTATTATCCAGATGGTACCTGATACACAGTTATATACAAATAGAAATATCCATATAGCTTAAATATTATTTACATCTAGATTAAATAGGTATAATTGCCAGTGAGTCTCAAACTAGAATGTTAGTCTGTATCTTAGGACTTGGGAATAGTTTTAATTTGAAAACGGCCGGATGATGAAGACTGTAATAAATTTATACCGCAAAATAATCCTTTATGTACAACTAGCTTCTGCTACCGGCTTCGCCCGCGTGGATAGTGTTTTCTAATCCCAAAGGAACATTAAACCAGGATGAAAAGCAGTAGCCTATGAGCTATTCTAGACTATAATCTATCTCTGAGCCAAATTTCATCCATATCCGTTCAGCCGTTTTAGCGTGATTGAGTATCAACCGTATGATTGATACTTTAATGATGGAGCAAATAGAAGAGAGGTTATATTATACGATAGATAACTCAACATAAAATAATGATCTAATAAAAAAGTTACATAGAAGAAGTACCTACTCGAAAAAACCCGAATAAGTTCGTGTTCGCACATTCAGGGTATTTAGGGTTCATACCATACCGCAAAAAGAAAAATGAATTTCAAAGAGAAGGTCTGGTTTATAAATATATTAGTAAGAGGTAAGATTAAACGTTAACCGGATTACCGAATCATTAATAATTGATTAATTAAGCAATTAGATTTACGGTTTGTACCTAATTGAATATTAATGTTAGCATTTAGATTTATCAGAGATTAGTAATAGATCCACTACATGCAATACCCGTGTACATACATCGTGTGATTGATATATCTCTCTCTTGTCTAAATGGAGGTGGTTTAACAAGCAATAGAATAAATATTATTAGTATTCAAAAAACTTCTTAAATTAATAATCATGAATAATTATAATGTGAAAGTCTGAATGGATGATCGTTTTTGGATGAAACTTAAGGCACTCAGGTAGACCATATCCTAGGTTAAAGTATTGGATACTTTACATTCAGCGAATACCTTTGGTATAATTTTCGATTTTCAGGGGGTGAAGCCACTAGCAGAAGTAAGTAAAAAAATATTTTGAATACAAGCTGTGATAGTGAGTAAGATAAATCTCATAAATAATTTAATGAATACTCAATGAAAACAAATCCGTGGAAGTTTAGCTTTTCTTCCTCCTATTGTAAAGCCAAATAAGACAAAAATCTGCGTGAGTCTTCAATTTACGGAATATATTTCTCACAAGAATTGAGCTCGAAATAAAATTTTCGCCGGATGTCACAGAATTTCATTCTACGAAAGACTTTCAGACTTGAAGAAATACATAGGTGGCTAATAGTCAATCCGCATGATTGCTTTTACCGTCTTATTGCTATTGGAAAGTAATCGGCAGTCTTATTACGTATCTTTTGCAAGAGCAAAACGATAGCGATCAAACGCTGTCATAAAAGTCGGAATTACCTGCAGTGTAGGTATGGTAGGTCCTACAAAATCGTTTGCTAATCGCTCGCTGTTTGTCAAATGCGCTTATTTAAAAAAGAAAACCACCAACAACTCTTAAACTTCTGTATGGAAGAGTAATCATTGCGCAAAAATCGCTATCGTTTTGCTCTTGCAAAATATACGTAATAAGCCTGCGGTTGATAGTTAGGAATATTGGCCTTCTGTGTACCAAACATAGTTACCTACATAAGCACTAAATGTACACATCTCATTCTGTTAAAAGTACGAGACCCTACGCGATTGATGTTTTTCATTTCCGCCGAAACACACAACCCCTTGCACCACCACAGTCGGTTAAAACAAATGCTCGAACAACAAATAAACAGAGTCGTACTGCAGACGTTGATCCTAAGCTAATGCTATATTGAACCGATTCGGAGAAATTGAGATTTATAACCTACGCCTTTCAAACTAATGAAGTTCTATTGGTTCTCTCGTATTTCCACTGAGTTTAGTTCACAATAAATAACGGTTTTACTTCGCTTTTATTTAGTTTTGTTTTATAGGGAGTGGTATTATTAAATATGTACAAGTTTTATTTTGTTGTAGCACTGTTGTTTGGTACTCTGAAAAGGATTTTTCAAACGCATATATAATATTTTACTAACAGAGAAAACAAGGTGTTAGGTAAATAATTTCTATAGAATGAAAATATCAATCAAATAGCTTCTGCCAGCTTCACCTGCGTGAATTTCGAAAATTATGCCAAGGTAACATATTCCCGGGATAAAAAGTGGGAAAATATCCTATGCACTATTCCAGACTACAATCTATCTGTGTGCCAAATTTCATCCAGATCTATCCAGCTGTTTGAGCGTGAAGATGTAACAAACATACAAACACACACACAAATACAGTCACAACCATTCGCCTTTATAAGATTAGTGTGAGCATGCAGGATTTTGAAGTCATTGATTGAAGTCGAAATCAATATGTAAACATACCTAGTTCTAATAATTAGGTTATTAGTTCTTGCACTAAACGTATGGCAAAGCGCTGAGCATAAAAAGATAAACCCCTGCAAGGATAGGAGGAAAATCTTTTGTAGTCTTTTACGGCGGCCAGAGGAACAGTCGAGGCTAGCCGCGGATCACATGTGGCATCAAGGGTTTGTTTAAAACTCGGTGTCAAAAAAACGAAGAAACAAAAACAGGAACACTGACTGCCGAAATTGAAGTTATTTTTCATTTTGTAATATTTTTTTGGGTGTCGGTTATATTAAAAAAAAAGGTTTTTTTTCACTTTATAGTTGTGGTAAATATGAGCAAGTTCTATATTAAGGTACATAAATGCACAAAGTTAGAGGAATAAAAATGGCGGTTTGAGGAATAAAAAAGACTGCATTTGTAACGAAAATATGTCAAACGGTAATTTTAATTCCACAGTTAAAAGTTATAAGACTATTGAAAAATCGCCCCTAAAGTAAATAAATACATTGTTTAAATAGTCTTAACGATTTGAAGGGCGGAAAAAAACCCTTTTTAATCTTAATGGCACAGAACCGCACCAAGTGTGTAGGTACATGATTTGCATAAACTATATATAGCTTAATGTGAACAAAACAATATAAAATACAGACAGCGAATAAGCTAATAAACTTCTAAATTAATTAATTCCAAACAAAGAATAATTACTTAACAACTTATTTGACGAACAGATGGACTCTTACGAATAATCAGTATTCCAATTAATATTTCAACATTTTCAGCAGGAATTGTGTGAAAAGGTCACAAACTTTGCTTCGAAGTTTCCAAACAGCACTTCTCTGAAGGTCTGGAGTAGATTAAGATTTGTGTATTCCACCATCTGTGACCACTACAAGTTTTTGGGTTCTATGTTATAGAATTGAAAGGGTAACTAATTAAAGTTGGGGACCTGCTAGATCTATAAAGTATTTCAATAGAACTTGGTAGCCATTATTGCTAGGCGGCAATTTATGGACCTATCAGCAAGACTTTTAGAAATAATACTATAGTTATATGAAGATGTCGGTAATCTATTCGTGTATTAAATAAAGCATTTATTTTAGGGTTTAATGTGTAAGCAATGTTATTCTTGAAAATATCTTCTTTCCTTAAAGGTAACGTAGGTTCCGAGCATAGCGGCTCCGGCGGAGCTAATCCAGCAAAACTGATACGGCAACAAAGCGAAATTAGTATACACTAGTATACGTTTGTGGCGCTGCAAATGGATGGTCCACATAAGTGTCGATGAGTCTGTGACAAAGTCGTTTTGCTCGGAAGTCTACATTAAAAAAATGTCCGCTCTCAGATTTTAAAAAAACATGCTTTCAAATAACGAAATTTTCAGAGATTTCAAGTAAGTACATTTTTGAATTGTCTAGTTATCTACACGACAATTCAAAATGTACCTTTAAAAGGTTTAATTTAAATTATTCATATTAATTAGTCATACCCATCATGTCTGTAGATTTTCTCTAATTTTATTTACTCCTGTATTTTTTAAACCACAGACCGAAATTAAAACGAACAAACATCTCAAAACCAACTGCTCAAAGACAAAACCGTCCAAAAATCTAACCCCCAAGTTTGCGCATCAATCAAAACATCCCTTAATGACTAACTTTGCTATTAACGGGGGTTGTTTGCTCGTATAGATGAACGTGCAGGGTCCCTCCCATAAGTCTATTACCAAAGCTTTGCCCGCAAACCCGCCATTTCACGCCGTATTCGATTGGCCTAATTGATCTCCACTTAGGAAACTAACTCCCAGGCGATTACGGAACTCCGGCTAATAGTGATTTAAATGCGTGTTTAGAACTATGTACCTACACAAGGGGAGGTTTTTATAATCACTCTTTTAGTAAAAATAACGTTAGTCAAGAATTCAATATGTCGGAAATATAGACATTGGAATTTCAATACAGCATATATAGTGAAAAAAAAAACTTTTTTTAAACAAGCTTTTTAGCTCACTAGTTAGTAGTGTAGTAGTGCATTGTCATCCAAACCAAACGTGTATGCAAAAGTTCATCTTTAATCGGTAGAGGATAACTGCTGTAAAATTCAGTTGCAAGATTTGACCCGAACACACATACACACATACATAAAAGTTTAAAAAAAAAAGTTGACGAAACAGTTTCTAAACATTGATTTTCCGGAACATCAAATCAATCTATGCTACATAACTTTTGTTTCCTAATCAAAAGTATACATACATTTTCCATGACTTTAAAATTAAAATTAAAAGTGATTTAAATATGTCAGAAATATTTAAACCGTTAATATTTATTTTAAAAAAATACTCATACTTTTTAGGAAAACGGTCGCTCTAAACATTGATTTTGCCATCATCAAATTTTTTGTAACGATCCCCGCGACAAACTAATATTGCAAAAACAATGTAAGCAACATCGTTTTAATACACAAATAGAAGTTAATAACCTGTTTTATAAATAATTAATTAAATAAAACAGTACCTAATAATAAGCATCTGTAAGTTTCATGAGTAGATATGCAATAAAATCGCAACGACCTAATTGTTTGTCTTTCCGTTCAACTGTGAGTCTGACAAGGAAATTAATTACTACCGCTTCTAGTCGGCAAGTTACCCTAGCATAATATACTTCATGAAACCCGTCATCGCTATTTTTATTCATGCCTTCATTCTTGCACATAATAATATAAAAAAGGAAATAAAAATAATAAAACTCTATCACATTTCATCCAAAAATCTGGCAAATCTCTATAATATTCTCTATAATATATTAAATAAGTTATATCCATTTTGGAAGTTTTAAGACAACGAGATAAAACAAATCTATATAAATCCTTATTATTGGCTATCTTAAAAAGAAGGTAAACCGTAACAAAATCTCAGCAAAATAGGAAAACCGAAACACGCCTTTTTCAAATAATTCTCACAAAAAACTCCCAGAGCTATAATTTGATTCCGTTTAAAAGGATTCTCTCGTAGAGAAGGGTATATTTATTTCCTATAATGCTTCGGGTTTCCATCATTCACTAGTATTTACATAGTAGCCCACTTGGCAATCCTTAGATCATTGAATGCCGGATATTGGTACTAGTGGGTTCGGGCTGAGCATTCGATGTTCCAGGCTAATTGGATGGAGCATTCGGTTTTATATGAGCCCACTTCATGACGTACGAACCAATAAAATGGAAGCCGACTGAGTATTCAATAAGAAATCTTTTTCTCGTTACGTTTGATTGACTCTGAATTTAGTTGAGCTGATTAGTTTTAAAAATAATCTTGATTTTGTGGGAATATAAGAAATGAGAATTTTGAAATGAAGTAACCGAAAAAGATTATAGTATGATCATAAAAAATTACATGTCTATACTCTGACACCTATGTAATGCCATATCATTAATCTCAACTGAGAAAATCGAACACCATACTAGATTAAAATATATTCTCACCCCTCTTCATATCCGCCCACACGTTAAAAGTATCAAAGGTAGAAATAAAACTAAAGGAAATGTTATTAATAACAAATCTAATGACAGTCTGTGACAGGCAGCGCCTGCTGCTGCGACGGATATGAGCTACCGGTGCAATGCGGATGCATCCAGTAATTATGATCGTCGACGTTCCAATAAGCCCCATGATAAACAGGCATGTTGTTATTGCAAATACGACTCAATTGACAGATCCACTGAACAATATTGATGAAAATCATATTTTGTGTGGCAAGATGTAAATGGGTGATGTCAATTGAACGGACAGCGATATGGTTACTGGTATATTCAAAATGGACACTGGTAGTGGTCATGTATATTAAATTTTAAATTCTTGGAATAATATATAAAGACTTGTTTTACCTATAAACACAACTATACTCTTTGCGCTGTAGCATGATACGGGTGACAGTGTCAATATTTTTTTTACGGATATACGTATACGCATTTTTTGTAGTTTAACGTCATACAGGCAACTATGGTATATGGTATGACGTTAAACTACAAAAAGTGCGTACACGTTTATGCGTAAAAAATGTTATTGAAACTGTCACCCGCACCATGCTACATGCAGCGCAAAGAGTGTAATGCATGAACACTGAAATATATTCCATATATACTCAGACAGACATACATTCAAACCGCTTCGAATTTAATAAAAAAACACGTGTCGCACCAAGTATAACTCTAATTTTGCATAGCTATCATATATTAAAATGAATTCAAATTTTTCTTACCTCACAACGCAGCGCGATGAAAAATCGAGTATTCTGCAAAATAAGATGAGTAAGATTACTTATGTAGATATCAACGTTTTGCTGTGGCTCAATTTACTAAGAGAAATTGAAATTTAAGACGGTTCACCATTTTCAACTGGAGAAATTCCTTACAGAAAGTACGTAGAAAATGGTAATCTGTTTAACCGAAGTATTAATTTCAATGGACGGGTCCGTGGTGGCTTTGAATTCGTTTCTTCAGAATTTGCAAAATCGTTCGTAATACGAATCCGATTAGTTTGAATAAAATCTGCGAATCAATTCCTAGTCGGAGTCTTCGGGTCTTGTTGTAATGTATTCCGAAAGTTTATGGTCTTCCAGTTTTAAGTTTACTTTTCTTATACAACGATCCGACTGAGTTACTTCAACTGTACTTTTTCTTTGTTTAAGGTGCTTAGTTCTGCACACAACTACTGGGACTTCAAAATTGATTTACTCCAGAGGGTGAATTTACAAAGAATACAAAACTGGAAATTCCACAAAATAGTCACAAAAGTTATAATTCCACTAACTACTGCAACGTTTCATACGAAGCTTTACTAAACTCGGTTACAATGACTCGTAACATTTTATTCTCTTTGTAGACAGAAATATAATTTAATCTAGCTCTCATGTTCAACGTAGATTACTCGTAAAGCGAATATCAGCAACCATTTGTAACAAAGTTGGCGGCTAGCAAACAATTAGGTGAAGTTAGGCTGAGGGCCCACGGGTCGGATCTGTTTGCACTAAGTCCATGTTTGTTGACTATAAACATTTCTCACCGGATATTAGCCCTTGTCCGAACGTGTGGAAGAATGTGCTCGATTCAATGTCTATTAGTTCTTTGACACACTTCTCCGAGGTTCAGCTGGATCAAATACGGGCAGTTACCAACGTTTGAGCAAACTATTTTAATAGTCTGTGTCAAATTGGCTGTGATAACTATTCTTGAGATTTTGGTTTGTGTGTCAAAATTGTAGTTAGTCAAATGTCACTTTTCGTAAACAAGGCTGATAGTGATAAAAGTTTAACTTTTTTGTAAATATTTATTACATTGATATAGTATCATAATTCATAAACATAACAGACACACATAAACAAAATACAATTTAATATCCTTTGGTGTGGCGATTAAAGAATCCAAGCCCAAAATATCAGTGTCAGTTTTACGTTTAAAGGGATGTGAAACACAGATTAATATTAATTACATTTATTCGGACACTTTCCCTGATCGCCCCAATTCATAATTACGTTTTTAATTCTTTTATACCCTCATTAAAGCAAAGTCCTAAACACAGGAAAGGTTTAATCTTCATTAGCCAAGTGTCAGAAGTACTGTATGTTTTACTGGACAATGTCACAAAATGTAACATGATCTCGCTACACAGGAAAAAGATACGAGACATTTTATTATTTCATTTGATACAGATTTGTATGACAAGTCCCAGGAATATATTCACGTCAGATATTGACATTTCCTTCAATTTGAAACCTATCAAACGTCGCAGGATCACAACTTATTACGGTAACAAATGAACCGATAACAATACAGTCTTACATATTTCTTTACAAAGACGTCAATTTTAACTGGAGCTGAGAGGATGGCGATGATTTTCCTTTGTCGTCTGTTAGTCTTGATAAAGAAGAGGGTGGGGGAGACTTAGTTATGTTGGGCGCTGTACATTATATCGTTGTAGGAGAATTCATGTAAGCTACGGGCGCCTTCCGCCGCGACGTTCCTTGTTATGGCGAGGAAATGGACCCCAGTCTAGAACGGAAAAGTGAGAATTTCATATTTCCCCGCGGTTGTGTAAACAACGAACAGACAAATGATCATTACGATTAAGACGGGGATTTTTATATTGCCTTTATGATATTAACCTATTTCCAAAGCCGTTTTATGTGCCAAGTATTGGTAAGAAAAAGTTTGTGTGCAGCTCTCATTCAAAACCGATTTGGCTCAAGTTACCTAGGATCAAACGATTTTCAATATTCATCACGGTGCGGTGAAAACTCGTTTTGGGAAATATTGCGGTAATCTAATACATCAAGAAGATGTAGAGGTTCATTTTAAGCTTTATGAAGATACAGAAGATTAAGCTAATGGCAAAGTTTAAACGGTAATGGATGAAATTAGTGATAGTAATGTTATTGTAGAACTTAATGTTCTACTAACCGCATTTTTTTTTTTGTATTCTTGGTTTGTGTATTAAGGGTGGCGCTGAAAAAGTAATCGTGCATTTGTCTGTTTGTGCATTATCATCACGTTGTTGACACGGTGAAAACAGGCAGCGGTAAATGTGTTTGTTGTTGGAAGCGCGATAAAATGTTTTGTGATTTCGCTGTCTTTCGAACTTCTGTTTTTACGAGCTATTCCGAATTTTGCTAACTCGAGTTATATGGACACGCTGAGTACTGTCAAGGAATTGTTCATTTTCTTCTCCGATTTCGTTTTATATTTTGCCGGATTTTTAAGTTTTGGCAGTATCCGCTTGTTTATAGACGTTATCTTTAGTGCGTTTTGAGTCAATTTTATGTGAAGAACTAAAAGTTTTTTATTAGTATTTTAAAGACGAGAAATGTTTGTTCCACCTTCTTACATAAATGAGGTAGAGGAAGAGGTCTCGCGAAATAAATGAAAACGAAAATGTTTGCTCAATTTTAGTTTTGTCTCCATGCCAAATAATATGCCAAACTGGAATTTGCTTTTGGTGTCTTATATAAAATTTGTGACATTTCTTAAACAAAGAGATTCCATCTTCACTGAATTCTGTTCATCAAGAGACTGCAGACTATTCACTTTTGTCAACCTTTACATGAAATGACTCGAAAAGTATTTTCTGAAGTCGTAGGTACTTGTAGAATACAGTACGAGAATGCTTAAATTTATATCATTGCAAGTGTAAGATTTACGGTGAACGTTCCGTGCGTGGGGGTTTTCTAAAACGTAGTAGATCTTCCTTATTTATGTTTACAGCTTATACCGGCCGCTTCCATTTCGTATATAGTTTGAATCCGTTTATCGGATTTCGAACACGTTTCGGTCGAATCCCATATCGGTGGACTTGATATATAAGCGTGGCCGGGTACCCTTATAAAATTACCGCTGAGGAAAGAATCGCTACGAATGAGGATACAATAAGAATATTCAAATGGCCGAGATCGTTCTCTCATAATTTGAATATAGAAAGAAGCTTATTTATTCGAGAAAAAAATGTGTATTCATCTACTAGATTTTGCTTAAATATTGCCTCGTGAGAGAAAATTGAAGTTGAAGAGATGGAAAAAGAGTGGTGGATTCTATGATGTGCTATGACTACAAAGTACAAATTTGCTTAACCCACTGACAATGACGAACGCTTGCGTGCCCAACAATACAGGTGTGGCAATTCATACCGTATTATCTTTTCGTACGTTTTTATCTTAGCAAACATAGATAACCTAGCTAACGTTTATCTGGTGTGATAAGTTAGCAGTTACGATTCGATCGAGACAGTGAATGGTCAACACTGTTTTAGTGTCTAAATATAAATTTGTTTGTGGTGTTGAGTGTTTTTGAAGTGAGATGGCCGGAGCTGGTAGGGGTGAGGGCAAGGGCCCAGTGGTGGGCAAACTAGAGTCCCAGATCTATTGTATCAAGTACACATTGTTTTGCTTCAACGTCGTATTGTGGGTGAGTACATATGGCGCAAATCGAAAACGTTGTTCGACTTTCCGTTTCATTTTCTAGACTCGTGCATGGCACTTACTTTATCGATGCGATATTACGTTAATAGTTCTTGATAAGTGTAATGGAATAAGAGCCTTTTATTTCATGACACCTTTGTTAAGTAGTGAACGTGCTTTGGTATACTCGTATGACTCACAGTGGCCATTGAGGCACGCAAAATTAGGAATGCCAATCCATTGTGAAAGCCGGCGTATAAACTATTGTATGTTTGTACTAATTAGATACAGGTTTCTGTCCAAAACTTAATTAGGACAAATGTACAGGTAATTCTAGATATGAAGTTCCATTTTCGGTTATCATTCAATTATGTATTTCAGTCACTGCGATTAGCACGCGATGAACTCGTTTAGTATTGCCAGACTGTGGCATTTTTCATGCACCGTTTAGTAATGTGTAAACAGGGCCTTATGACTCACATATTTTATAGGGCTACACGCGATAAGTTTTAATTATGAACATGGTCTTTTGTTTTATGGTATTTTTGAACTAGATGGCGTAAGAAATGTACCAACGCTAGTTTTGTAAATTGTGAGGGTATATGTAAATTAATTGCTATATTTGTAGTTAGAAAGTTTGTCTTGCTAATGAAAGCGGGTCTATAGGTGTTGATTTGTCGAAACAATATGATGTGAAGTTTTATTGTACCAGCTCTTTTGTTTTCGCTAACAAAAGAGTATTTTGGTCTTTGATATCATGTCGAACGTTATCTACAACTATTCTCACAAACTTTCTGTTTCTATATTCACTATATTTGATTAGTATCTCGACAAATACCAGGCCCCTCAGAAAGTATTGCGAAAAAAAGTTTTTATATATGGGAGACTGGCCAGTTATAATGTTTTTCGAAAATATGATTATTTATAAGTAAAAATAAGTAAGTTCCAATTTCAAAATTTCCCTCCACATTTTTTGCGAGTTAATTCAAAGTATTGTGTCTCACTGAAATATGGATCTGCGCCGGGAACATTTTAGAGCTATGATTTTATACGATTTCAAGTGTCGCCTGAAACCGGATGAATCGTACGATAGACTTCAAATGGCATTCATGGATGAAGGCCCTTCCAAGACAACCGTGTATCGTTGGTATAACGAATTCAAGCGCGGTCGACCAACTTTGGGGGATGACGAAAGAAGCGGTCGCCCTTTGACGGCTGTTACCGAAGAAAACGTGCTAGCAGTGAAAAATTTAATCCAAGACAATAGGCGAATTACATATCAGGAGATTCAACACATATTGAAGATTGGATCGGGAAGCGTTCACGAGATTCTACACAGCCATCTTCGCGTGAGGAGGATAGTATCACGCTGGGTGCCGCACAACCTCACCGATGCTCAGAAGCAGGCCCGGGTGGAATGGTGCCGTGATATGCTTAACAAATTTGAAGCAGGCTCGTCTCGGCGTGTTTACGACATCGTTACAGGTGATGAGTCCTGGATTTATCAATACGACCCAGAAACCAAGCGCCAGTCGACTGTTTGGGTGTTTCAAAATGAGCCAACGCCTACCAAAGTGAAGCGATCTAGAAGCGGGGGTAAGATTTTGATCGCTAGCTTTTTTAATTTGACTGGCCACTTGGTATCAATTCCCTTACGGGATCAAAGAAGCATTAATGCCGAATGGTATACTACCAAATGTTTGCCAGAAGTTTTCTCTGTTATAAGCAACAAGCGACCAAACACAGGGCTCCGCGGGCTACTGCTCCACCACGACAATGCACCTGCGCACACCGCACTCAAAACGAGGGACTTCCTGGACAGCACGCCAGTCAAACTCCTGGGTCACCCTCCTTACAGCCCTGATCTAGCACCGTGTGACTTCTTTTTATTCCCAAAAATAAAAAATCAGCTCAAAGGGATACAATTTTCGTCGCCGGAAGATGCGCTGGCTGCGTTCGAGCAGGCTGTAAACGAGGTGTCTGCGGCGGACTGGAAAAAGTGTTTTGAAAACTGGTTTAGGCGCATGAATCTTTGTATAGAGGCTGGTGGAAAGTACTTTGAAAAGATTTAATAAAAATATATGTACGTATAGAACAATTTTTTTTAGTTTCGCAAAACTTTCTGAGTGTCCCACGTATGTATGTAGGTCGTCTGACAATGAATTTACCACAGATTAGACACCTGAAATGGTTGTATTTATAGTCGTATCCTTGATAAGTTCTAATAATATCTCTAGCTATGAGGACAGTTTGAGGTTGTGGTGTAGGTTGGGCAAGGCAATTCTAGTTTTAAATAATGCGAAAATTCATCATGGACTATTTTGCCACAATAATTTTCATAATTTTTGCAGGATTATTTTTTAACCATCATTTTTAAGGTTTTGAAGTAGATTTATCCGTTTAATTACAGTTGTATAATAATTCATTATAGTTAATCGAGTAAGTTACGTTATTATTTCATTATGAATAATAAGGAAATTAATGGCATTGATAGGTTTATTCTGAAATTTACGATAGGCATAAGTTGTTGGTATTTTCAGGGAATATTTTTAATATATTAATTGGAGTTATGTGAAACCACGTTTTGCAATCGACTGAAATCAACTGAACCTCATGTAGTATTAAAGTATTCTTGTAATTTATAAATAAGTCCATTTGCAATTAAAAAATCCATTGGTATGTGCTCCACATAGATATAATAAACAAGGAGATATGCCCGGTAGGCGAAAATATATCGGAAACCTGTGTCTCCACTTTGCCCCTACCACACGGCAACTACTACAGAAGCAGTTCAGTAAACGCAATAGATACGCACTGGCGCACACATCCGCATTTCTTAATACAGAACATACTACACAATCAATTATAAACCTTATCCCATCAGACACAGCGTTTATTTACCATGCACCACGGAGCACCCGTACAACTTACCCACACAAAAACATCGGACGCTATCGTTGTGCTGTGCAAAAGCAATTTATTTTACATATACGCTAGTGATTGACTAAATCGGAATGTTATCGATTTTTCCATTTATGATTGTACAAAATTTTTTTGGTGTCCTGAAAATAAAATAAATAAAAAACAGCATCTCTAGAAAATATTATAATAAAAATAAACAATATATAGCAAAAAAATAGTATCAGAAAAAAAAAAACCGGTTACATTGGTTTAGGCTGTCAAAGTGTATTGCAAAAGGTGGAGGTGTTGAACCCTGCTGTGGTGTTTTACTCACTGACCTGTAAAGTGTAGCTATTTTTGCAGCACTTGACGCTTTGAAATTACTGGGGTGGCATTTTTTGTCAAAAAGTGTAATCTTAAATTCATATATTTTTCCATGACTGCTTTCACAAGAAATATTATGTGATTATTCATCGGGGACTGCTTAAATTGGTGAAACTTAATGTTATCAAAGATACCTAATCCTATGAAATGTGGCAAACCCTTTGCCATGAGTTCCTGTTTGACATTTTTAGTTTTAACTGTTAATTTATCATCGGTTGCTGAAACGGTTCAAAAACAACAAATTTATCATTTACATATATCCTCAGCTACTTCTAAAGCTCTCCATGTATTAAGCAGCACCCTAATTGCGTAACACACTAGCAATCAAGATCGAATGATTTTGAAGAATATTTCTAATCCATTGCTTCATAAATGTTCGAAAAATTGGTCTGCTCAACAAAGTAAATAACCCAATGAATGTTGTTGAACTGTCGTAATGAAACCGATTCCTAATGTAAGTGTGTAACGCAATTAGCCCGCAGGTTTTTGTTATAAAAAACCCTAGTCAGTAAAGAAATTCTTAAAAATATGAAAACAAACACACCCATGCATAACAAATAAATAGCATGAATACTCGTATATTGACTTGTTTTAAGCAAAAGTCACTAATGTATTATCTGAACCATGCTGATTACTATAATGCATTCGAAGCATGCACTTCACCGATTATTAACCTAAAATTTTATTAACTTACTTTACGAAAGTTGGTTACGCATTTCTCTACTACGCTGTAAAATAATCAAAATAAGTAATAAACATTATTTCACATCAATTTTCCAACCGGGTTAAAACGGTTGACAAATTGAAAAATAAACTATAATAGCAATATATTATTCTTCAATCGACATTGTTGTCGATAAGCCTACGTTAGTGGATCTGCACAAGCACATCACTAACTCGTCGCAAGAAGCAGCGGCCGTACTACGCGATGCGTCCGCTTGATAAAGTATCGTTTTGTGATTTTTACATTGCTTGTCCAGTCAATTAGCGACAAACTTAGGTAGTGTTTAAGAAGCAATGTATTTAACGCAAAAATAGTACAGTCGTTGTTGATATTTGAAATCAAAATAACATAGTAGAAGCAAGAAATATTTTAAGATTTGTTGTTTTTCATGATTTTAAAGACAAATATAGAAAAATATTTGTACTTACATATGGTAAGTGATTCCATGATTTTTATAGTTTTGGTTTAGACTTCGGTTTTTACAAGAAACCACTGAACAACACGGCATTCTTATAACTTTTCACGATCACGGTCGAAAGCGCACTAGTTCGCGGAGACGGCCATTTGTCTATGACATGCTCAGGCAGTCCATGTCGCGCGGACACCGACACGCCCCCTTGCCACTTCTCCTGTATTTTATATTTCTATGGTGCTCCAAAAACAGTGGCGCTCAAATGTCAAATTTCTTGCTCCAAATACACGAAAATTTTATTTAATTCATGATATTGATTACAGCGCGATATGAACAGCTAACCTAAAATAAAGGGCCTGTACAAAGAATGTCTTATCAGCGGCTGATAAGCGGCCTGTCCTGTTTTCCAAGTACTAGTAGGTACATGTATGCAGTCATACATAATGATTCATGAGTTTCATAAACAATTTGTGTGTGACTGGTGTTTTTGTAATGGTATTGCTTCCGTTTTTAAAGTTCCTGGTTTTATCTTAAGAAGAGGATGATGAATGCTTTGGTTCCGCTAATTTTATTGTACTTATCTTTTGATTAAATTGTTTTTTGTTGATTGAGATTTCAATGTTTAAAATTAAATATCTCTCTTTTATGGATGCGTAATATCTACCACGGGGGTGGCCATAAGCTCTTAGAGTAAGGTTATTTTGAGTGTGCGTAAGGACAGGTGTATACAAGTCTTATACATCAATCCCTTACACACTCTCAAAATAACCTTACTCTAAGAGCTTATGATAGCTTATGGCTTATGGTATAGTTTATTTGAGGTTCGAGATCTGACTCTATAATAATACCTACTGTAATTCACTTTATCATTGTCATCATCATTTCAGCCGAAAGACATCTACTGCTTGACATAGGCGTCCACCAGTCATCCCCAGTAATTCACTTACATGGGAATATTGAATACTAAACATAAATAAAATAATTTTCATAATAAATTAATCACATAGTTTATTAAAAAATAACTAGGTACTTATTATTACTTACTTGAGGTACTAGGTAGGTATTGTAATTAACAGGTTTGAAGTGATGAATATAAAGAGAGTGTTTCATTGTAATAAAACAATATTCAGAGGTGTAATTTCTACAATGTAATTAACTTGCTTATTGCAACGTTTAATAAATACTGCTTAAAATTAAACACCACCCCTAAACAATGCGGCCATCCCAAACACCCAAACATCCAGCAACATTGGAAGTTGTTGCAGTAAATCCTCCCTCGTCTTAAAACTATTTACTACCACCACGAAACTGTCAAAATCAGACCACAGGCTCATCTTGCTTATAATTTATACAAGTTGTAAAGTTAGTGGCAAGTAACAGACATTAGCGACACGTGGCGAGGCGTCCGCACTAAATCTTGGACTTGCAAGTAGGAGCCTAGAGTAAGGTTGGGTAGAAACGCAACTCCTGGTCCAGACGCATTGAAATATACTTTCACCAATAAGAGCCCCTGCGGAAATTAGAGACCTTTTTTCGGTCGATACTTTGGTCGAATTGAAAATTACTTTCATTACCGAATCCTTGTAATTTGCGGACTTGCATACTTCCTCATACTGTTTAAAGGCCCGACCTAACTATTGGAATATAAAAGTCTCTAGATTTCGGGGGTTCTAAGGCTGGTGTTGAGACTCGAACTGCCAAGATTTATTCAGTTTGGTGAATTTAAGCTATGATGACGATACATCGATATACTGTGCTTTGAAGTGAACGTTATGGATTGGTTGATGTTGTTTGATAAAGAAAAAGTAGATTATGCACCAAGGGGATAAAGCAGTGTCTTACGTCACGAGCGGCATATTGAACCCTGAGCGTAACGAGGGACTCGCCAGGGAGTTATGTAGAGTCCTGAGTGAAGCGAGGGGTTCAAGCTGCCCAAGACGAAGACAGGCTTTATCCCAGTGTATACTCTATTTTTAACACCTTCTGCGAGACAATAAAAAGCCGGGGCTCTATAAATTAAATATTTGTTAAATAAAAAATATAAACCAAAAGTTAATATTGATGTTGGAAACATTAGTCCAGATAGAGTAACATTTTTGTTCGGTCATTGAAGTTTTGGTGGAGTTTATTTCAGTATTCAAAGGTGTAGAATCTTGATGCTTTGGAATCACGCATTTTTCTTTGAGTTCTGTATATGTATAGTTCGATTTTCAAACAAACCTCCTTAAAATGCCATATCGGCATTTTATTCTTACAGTTTTCCACGAGTTTCTACACGAATTTGACGGTCCAAATTCAAATCACTTTACTCCCTTGGGAGTTTCATACAACTTTACCGCCCTAACGTTATACTTTAATTAACGTGGAGATAATAACGTTATATAATTGGACATTGTCCAGCAGGTGGTGTGAGTTTTTTCTATTTGTGACACACACAGGAGACACGAGAGATAAGCAAAAACAAAACATTAAATAATAATAAAAGATAAAAAACCCCGTGCGAGCATATATATGCAACTTTACGTAATGTACTTGGGCTATGCACAAATTGACAACTCTAGGGTTTGCGATGTGAGCATGCACGAGTCAAAGACTAGTGATCACCAAAAAGTATGTGCTAATTCTAGCTGTATCAGCACACGTAGAAATTAAGTGTAATGAGAGTTCTTTCTACCCTTTCCCTTGCCCGGAAATCAGTCGTAAAAAACGACTTGAAGGTAGAAAACATATGTCTCGGCGACCCAGTAGATACACTTCTGGCGAAGAATGACGAATAGAGCCCGCACTATATGGTGATGGTATGGGATAAGGCTAGGCAAGTGAGAGCGTCCTTTCTACTCAGATTCCCTAGTCTATGGTACTTGCAACTTAGCAATCCACAACTTGCTCTTGACACAAGGGGCATTGAGCCCACTTAATTAATGAGATCAAATAATATTGCGTAGATGTGTGCCCTTAGGGTCTGAATGGGGTGAATTGATTTGTTTCCAATGAATTGATACTGTGCCGTGTTGTTGGAAACCTATTAATAAACTTATCGATTAGTTGGGTGTTATGTGTAGGTGTAGCCATTTTATTTAGAATTCTTAAGACAGAAAGACTATCAACGGCATGATATATACAAAAAAATCTTCTTCTTCAATCGGTCCCTCATCGCTGAAGATCGTGATCTCCATAGAATCCGGTCTAAAGTTGCCATCACCTCCTGCTGAAATTTGCTTCAGGACGTAGCTTCTCCTCCGTCCTTTACTTGTTCAGACCATCCATCGTGTTGGCGAGTGGCCTCGTGCTGTCTTCCTTTGGGTATTGCCAATAGTAAACTTTTTGAAGTAGGGTAGGGGCCAATTAAGACAAAATACGTTGTAGGCAAACTGTAGGAAATCGGGTCTTGATATCGAGAGGGAAAAGACAGACACATTTGGCTGTCTACAGTGAGTTTTGCTGTTTAAGGTATTCGGAGCTTCTTACCAAGCTAAGAAATAATACCTATAAAATTACCTGACCAAATCTGACCCGAAACTGACTTTCAGAATAGAAGTTAAAGCTAATGTTAACAATAGTAGAAATAAACGTGCCCAGTTTACTAATAAGTAATTTATTTCGGAACAACATACATTCTGTAGATTTTTTTTTTAAATAAACACGTTAAATAAATAAAAATAGGATGTCAATAATACAAAAAAAAAACAAATAATTCAATAAATACCCATTAAATTTTTCTTCAACCTTTATTGTCCCACTGCTGGGCAAAGGTCTCCCCCATAACTTTCCATAATACCTATTAATTATACGATAATAAAATAGAATGACAAATATAATAAAAATTAAAAACCCGACTGATTAAGAATCGAACTAAAAAGCTGTTAACAAGAAAAATCATGCTGTGCAGTCGGAGGATCAGGTGGTCAGCCAGTGGGGTCCGTGGTTGATTTTGACTTGTCATATTGGAGGGTTTGCCCATAATCACCACGCTGGGCATGCGGGTTGGCGATCGCAGATCGCAGCTTTTCGCACTGGTGACGCTGCTGCCCATCAGTCTGTACCACTTAGCTGCGAAGATTTGTTAAAATGGTTATACCACCATTTGTCGGTTGACGTCAGAGCCTCGTTTGTTATTTCGCAGGATGCACCGCGAGCAGGTGAGGTTGACTTGGGGCACTGAGATCGTGAATGTACCCCCTTACATCCCATATCCATATATAAATATTATATTAAATCAAAAATCGGTAGATAGGATTGTAAAAATAAGTTACAGGTAGGTAAGGATAGAAAAAAATTATGACACTACAGCGCCCACGGCCTGGTGAAAAATAGAGGGTAAACTAGAATAATTCAGTTATTTATCACAACCACGTACAGTACAACTATTTTCTTTATGTTTTTCGGTAAAAAATCCTGTTTAGTGTTATATGGAAATAAATATCACACCACACATAGATACTAAGAATTCGTAGAAGAAACTGCACAGTGGACACGTTTACGTGTTCGCAGAACTACTCAACTAAACCCACTAGAGACCGACAAAATGCTAGCTGAAATATTTCAACTTTATGGAAAGTCCCCATTTTTCATCCTTTTTCCGTATTTAATAAAAACCGCAGCCCTTACTTAAAACCAAAATCATGACAATAAAGGGTTGACTATAATTTTTCGCTTAATTATCACTACCACGTACGTGTAAAACAATATCGATTAGATAGAAAATAAATATTTCACTATACAGGTAGGTACCTAAATACTAAGAATTCGTGTGAGAGACGGCACCCATCCAAGAATTCAGAGAACTACTCAACTAAACCCAACGAATATCGACAAAATAACATTTTCGAAATTTTGAGTCCCCATTTTTCTCCCCTTTTTCGCACTCAATAAAAACAGAGACCCTTACATAAAACAATAAACATCTGCACCACTCCAGCTCCACGTTAATCACCCGAGCTGTTCACTACAAATTGGAGTGGGAACCAGCGCCAAAAACAGCGGCTCGCGGCTTCAAGAGTCACTCGAATCGCACCTGAACACTCGTTAAGGTGTTCTTGCACTGAGAAATAATTGCTGAAGTTACTCACTCCGTATCGAATAATTGAATTCTGGATATGAGCCAAGACGAATGCAAGCGTGATTTGGTTCTGGTTTTTGATTGGTGGTGGATTCTGTTTATGCAGCCGGATTTGTTCTTTGTTAAGCTCTGTAGCCGTTCGGTAAGCTGTGTTTCTTATTGCCAATTTTGGCGTGGTGAAGGAGAGAGAGAGGTTAACAGGCATAATTGGACCTAAACTGATTAAGTAAAGTACTCAAATTAATCAGTCACATTTATTTATTACCATAGTCTCTAGACCAAGTGAAATTCTGCCAACGATAACGATTTTACAAGCTTTTATTTAACTTGCAATGTATGTGTTTTATGTATGTATGTGTGTTCGGGTCAAATCATGCAACTGAATTTTAAAGCAATTACACGTTTCGTTTGGATGACAATGCATGGTTAGCTAAATGAAACTTCATTCTAAATCCAATATGGCCTACGGCCCAAGATGGCGGACTAGTTATTTGTTGTGCACTGCCATGATATGGATATCAAAATAAAAGAGTTTGCTGAGAATAATACGAAAAAAGCTTGTTTTAAAAAAGTTTTTTTATTGGATATTTTTTTTTGAATGCTTTTCAGTCGCATACACTTTGAACTTTTTTGACAATCGTTTTTGCTGATAGAATAACAAGGTCACAACAAGGCTCACTTTTCAATTTTATGGTCCGAGCTTAAAGTATCCCAACGCACACTATGTACGTATATCATGTCAGACTTTAGTGACGCTAAATTCTTGATGGAAACTTGTCCAATTTGAAACATCTCCAATTAATTTTCTCGAACTTTGTCCTGCGTTTGGTCGTGAGTCGCGTGGTAGGTCAGCCTGAATATATTACAATGTTTGAGAAATATTCTTTGGAGTCCATACTACCACGACTAAAGACTTTTTTTCGGCTTCCTCTCGAATGACACAAATTATATTATACGATATAGTTTAACTCATGTAGTCAACGGTATCCCTAGAGTACCTGGTCATTCAGAGTACGCCAGAATCGTCTGTTGAAGAGGGCCTTTTAATGCGCCTTTTGATATGAGACTTATTAAAGTCATTATTGTTCCAGTGTTAGAGAGAGACGAATCTATGCAGGAAGATTATCACGATAACTTCTTTACAATAGAATCATGACCAGCCGGGCGAGCACGGCCTCTGTGAGTGAGTCCACTCACAGAGGCCGTGCCGTACCAAACTCTGTGTGAGTTGAGTCACGAATTTAATCACGGTTTTCGCTCCCAAACTGTGACAAAAATGTGTGACATAAGCCTGTCACAGTAGAATGTGCTCGCCTCACAGAGGCCGTGTTGATAAGTCAGTACAACCTCTGGTCTAGCAGCCTTTTTTGAAGCATATATTATGAAAGTATAGTTTTAAGCATTAAAATCTTATAGTGCGATTGTAAAATTTAAACGTACCAAGTTTTTCCAGCAAGACTTAGAACAGCAAAATCTATAATGAAGACGAAGATTGTGAACTACATAAACGGCTTCAGTTTAACCCAATTGTTCAGCACTAACGTAGTATATAAGTGTCTATTAACATACCTAATTGCTGAATGCATCTCTCTATGTTAATTATGGCGGAATAAGCTATTAAAGTTCGTCCTAGATATTGCAAGAGTGTTGGATTTTGTTACTTACTCCTTACCACGGTTCTGCTTATTGCTTTAAGATTTATTTTCTACAGTCACTCTTAAAAAATAAATGTTTAAGATAAGGTGCTATAAAATACCATAAGCAGTAAACTACTCCCATCGTTTGACATACTCTGGGCAGACTTCTTTAATGTCACTTCATAATTTTTCATCACCATTTCACCAGAAAGAGCTCCACTGCTGGATCTCTGGCCTCTTTGCTGAAGCATCGCCACATATACCAGTTGCATAACTTATGTAACTAATCTAATAATACAATTAATAATAGTTAACAAATTTAAAATAAATTTTCGATGCAGGTAAAGAACTGCGCCAGGTTTCCACTAAAACAATATATATTTCAAAAATGGTGCAATACCAGTCAAAATAAGTCTTCTTGCACAATCCCCTTTGAAAAGCAAGAAATATTGGACTGCAGGGTAGGTATATCAATAGATTTTCTGTTTTGTAATATCCGGCACCTCTTGGCAGACAGATTGGTATCGCAAATAGTATATCTGGTTGCTGCGCGATGCTATTAGTAAATCAGGACTGTTCGGTACAGAGGGCGATTGTATCTTTGATAGAAAACCTTTAGTAGATTAAAACAATTGCTGAGTGTATTTAAGTCCTTGAGTTTTGTTTAAAATGTTGATGATTAATTTAATGCTAACTTGCAATGGAGTCGAGGAAACGGTTATGAGCTATGCATTGTCAAAAAAAAATAGATTAGTTTAAACCTAAAAACTTCAAATAACTGTTAGTCATAAAGACCAGCATACAAAATCAAAATCAATTAAAATAATTTATTTTATTTTACATAGGCCTGCCTGCATGGGCACTTATAAAAAGTTACCAAAAGGTGCACGGTTCGGGTTGGTCGTTTCCAATGGAGAAGAACCGGCAAGAAACTCTACGGTTACTCGTTTAAAACGAATACAGGTGCAACGACACGGTACTTATAGAGCAATGGAGTAATTTATTTGATAACGCGTCGTCGCCGCGTCACGTTGTTGTCATTGATTAGTTTAAACCTAAAAACTTTAAATAACTGTTAAAGTCATAAAGACTCCAGCATACAGGTGCAACGACGCAGTGTGACAATGAGTACTATACATTTAGAGCAATAGAGTAATTTATTTAAAAACGCGTCATCGCCGCGTCGTGTTTCACATTGTCGTGTCGCACCTTTTTGCTTGTCTTAATTAATTAGTATCACCCAATCGGTCATTATCCTTAACCATCATAGACTAAAAACCACGATGCTTCCTATATCAAAAATCAAAGCTTTCTCAATACTAACAATAGAATTATTCGATTAACACTTCCAACACAGTCTTCTCGAGACGCGGCAATAAAACGCCTTTCCAAGACGCTTTTATATAATCACTTCCTATTCAATAAACACGTCAAGTATTCGCTCCGTCTCATTTTCTTAACCGTTTACTGAAGGATCCTTTTATAACATGGCTGTAGATATTAAATAACGTTAAATAAATAGTTCTTAGCTTGCTTCTGATGTTAGATTTAGCAGTAATTACGTTTTCCTGAGAAGTTTTGCTGTAATTATGTTTATGAGCAATGGTGGCCCAGTGGTAATGGCCTCGACTTACATGTTACGGTCGTGGGTTCGAACCCAGATACCTAAAACATATAATTCCAAATTATGCTAGGCCGACACAGCACGTCTGTTTACAAGCTTTTTAATAACTTGCAATGTATGTACGTGGGACACTCAGAAAGTTTTGCGAAACTAAAAAAAAATGTTCTATACGTACATATACTTACTTAAGTTTCTTTTTGTTAATGTATTTTATGGTGTACAATAAAGCATATAATAAATAAATAAATAAATAATATATTTTTATTAAATCTTTTCAAAGTACTTTCCACCAGCCTCTATACAAAGATTCATGCGCCTAAACCAGTTTTCAAAACACTTTTTCCAGTCCGCCGCAGACACCTCGTTTACAGCCTGCTCGAACGCAGCCAGCGCATCTTCCGGCGACGAAAATTGTATCCCTTTGAGCTGATTTTTTATTTTTGGGAATAAAAAGAAGTCACACGGTGCTAGATCAGGGCTGTAAGGAGGGTGACCCAGGAGTTTGACTGGCGTGCTGTCCAGGAAGTCCCTCGTTTTGAGTACGGTGTGCGCAGGTGCATTGTCGTGGTGGAGCAGTAGCCCGCGGAGCCCTGTGTTTGGTCGCTTGTTGCTTATAACAGAGAAAACTTCTGGCAAACATTTGGTAGTATACCATTCGGCATTAATGCTTCTTTGATCCCGTAAGGGAATTGATACCAAGTGGCCAGTCAAATTAAAAAAGCTAGCGATCAAAATCTTACCCCCGCTTCTAGATCGCTTCACTTTGGTAGGCGTTGGCTCATTTTGAAACACCCAAACAGTCGACTGGCGCTTGGTTTCTGGGTCGTATTGATAAATCCAGGACTCATCACCTGTAACGATGTCGTAAACACGCCGAGACGAGCCTGCTTCAAATTTGTTAAGCATATCACGGCACCATTCCACCCGGGCCTGCTTCTGAGCATCGGTGAGGTTGTGCGGCACCCAGCGTGATACTATCCTCCTCACGCGAAGATGGCTGTGTAGAATCTCGTGAACGCTTCCCGATCCAATCTTCAATATGTGTTGAATCTCCTGATATGTAATTCGCCTATTGTCTTGGATTAAATTTTTCACTGCTAGCACGTTTTCTTCGGTAACAGCCGTCAAAGGGCGACCGCTTCTTTCGTCATCCCCCAAAGTTGGTCGACCGCGCTTGAATTCGTTATACCAACGATACACGGTTGCCTTGGAAGGGCCTTCATCCATGAATGCCATTTGAAGTCTATCGTACGATTCATCCGGTTTCAGGCGACACTTGAAATCGTATAAAATCATAGCTCTAAAATGTTCCCGGCGCAGATCCATATTTCAGTGAGACACAATACTTTGAATTAACTCGCAAAAAATGTGGAGGGAAATTTCGAAATTGGAACTTACTTATTTTTACTTATAAATAATCATATTTTCGAAAAACATTATAACTGGCCAGTCTCCCATATATAAAAACTTTTTTTCGCAATACTTTCTGAGGGGCCTGGTATGTTGTACAAACATAACATTAAAACATATGTGAATATTGTGCAGTTCCAACAATATTACATACCTACATAGGTACGTGTCGAATCGAATACCTCTTTTTTAATCGGTTGATAAATAAGTAATAACACTCTTTTACTTAATCCATCATCCATCATAGCTATGTATTGAATAATGACTAAAAAGTATGACAGGATTCTGAAAAAAAAAACGGCTAGTCTTGATGTAAAAGGCGCGTTCTTTCAGTCTGTTTTTTTTCTTCTAATTTTTCTAAGTACTTTTTGTTGAAGCTAGTAAGGGACTAGTTTAGCTCTTAAACCTAAATGTGAAAGGGTTACAAGTATACTTTGACATAAAATAAGGTTTGTTTGTATATGAATTTATTTACTACAAAATGGACGATAGGAACGATCAAATTGACTACTTGTTTACTTCCAACTGGATAGTTTGTTTTCTACCTAAATATGATACTGTTACAAATATAATAACAATTTAGGCTTAGTTCGCATTGTTTATATTTGTGCTAGTTGGTGGAATATTAGGCAGAAAATAACAAACTTACCGATACAAAATAAATCAACTATTCATCATTTACAATTTGCTGGTAAACCTGGTATTTAGGTACGGCAGTAATCCGAACCTGTAGGTAGTATACCTATTGCCTACAGGCTCTAGGTAGGTCAACCAATACTTTACCAAAACAATATTTGATCCTAGAAAATATGTACTTACCTACCTACAAACCATAATAAATAATACTCTGTTATTGGACAAAAAAAAATACAGTTAAGTTAGGTTGTCACTAAATAAATAGGTACTTAAAAATAAGTTATCGCATTTTCTGAATAAAACTTTAAGACAGCAGCAGCAGGCTTAAAGAACGTTTATACTTAAACATTCACAGTTTTTCCACAAAAAATATTCGACTTTTGCAGCAGAAATCAGAATAAAACAATTTAAACCATAACGCGAAATAAATCGCAGTTTACAGCCACAAAAAATAAAATCCTAACGTTTAACTTTTGAAACATTTACAAATTGCAGTTTTGGTTAACTAAAAACACATCAGTCAGTGTCGACGAACTGACTACATCTGACTACGTACAACGGTTTACGAGACGAAGCTAAAAGAAAAGGTAAATGATTTATTGAATGGACACAAATAATGTACCATTGCAATACTTTGTATCATATTGTACCCATGTAGCCAGGCAAGAGATTTTATGTTAATGATTATGAATTTGTGTCTGTCTGCCATTTTCTCCTTGGCATAACAGTTTATGTTTCTCACACACAATAGACTCTCGTAGACCTCACCAGATCATCGTTAAACATTTTGGGAGGCTTCCTATGTTAAATACTTCGTCCCGTACGAGAAATATAAGACCAGTCGTGGTGACGCTTGGTCTTTCGATTAAAATGATGATGACAACAATTCTCTCTTCAAATATGAATTTCCATCAACTACGTTCGAGGCAAGCAAAATAGTGGCCAATGCTCTTAAGTTCTAGGTTTATTTCATACTAACTTTGAATGCAGTTTGTTCCTTTAAAGTTGTATCTTTCTATTAGTGACCACCTAAAAACAAACACATCTTACTTCTCTATAACAATAATTACTAGTTTATACAACACTGCACTTAAAACAAGAGTTTAACTAAGACGTTACTGAGATGTATCATTAAAATTCTGGCAACAAAATGAGTCCCTTTGAACACAAACTTATACCGTGCTTTCGAGAAGATAGAGGATTATGAAATGTTCCAACAAATAAGCAAGCATGTTATAAAAGATGCTGTAACGACAGACAAATTAAAAGCTGTATACAAGCCTTCAAACGGAAAGCAGAACTTGCTTCTAGAATTTTCTACTCAACTTATTCCAGTACTACATAAAGGTACAAGTTGCAAGTTGCACTCTTACGAGTATTTCACTCATTTGTAGGGAACTTCAATTTCAAAATGTTTTCTAAATGGATATTATGTTACTTTAACTTTTCCTGGTACACACATAAACGAGTGTTTAAATGGACTGCATGTAACATACCTACTTGGTTTGCCCAATTATAACGCATTTTATAGACCAGGGGTCACCAAATGGCGGTCCGCGGTCCGGACCCGAACCGCCACCCTTCCTATTTTGTAGTACAATATAATTTACTTATGTTACTTGAGTACGTAATTTAATAATTTATCCTTCGCTTTGTCTTTACTGCCTGCAAGAGCGTCAGGCGGGAGTAGACTTACCCTTAAAATTTAATGACAATAGCAACAAGAGTCCAAAGTCTGGATGGATGGTTCAAGGCAAAAAATCTATCAATTTTTACAATAATAGTAATGTAAAAATGAATGAGTTTTAATGGGGGCAGTTGGCTATTAACCGAACGGACTGCGACGGTCATATTATTTTTAAGAAACAAATCCCAAATAAAAGTAATTGGTGACCCCTGTAATAGAGGAAAATAACAAAGATGCTATTAGTATAGAATAGAATAGTGTGAGAAGCTGAACTTAGTGTTATACAATTCTAAGGACAAAGTCATAATATTGTAACAAAACTGTGATGCAGGTTTTCCCTTAGGAGCAGGGGTTTGCAATCCTACCCATAGTTTTCTGGTGACAGCTTAAGTGCTGTGGGAAGGGGAAAACCGCTTATCCGACACAACACTTATCGGATACAGAATAGAATAATTCTTTATTAAAAATAATTTTCGTAAATTTTCAATGATGTCTGTCGTTATTGCATTAATACATTATTCAATAAATAAAATTGCAGCAACATCAAACGGTCACTTAAATTCACTCAACAATAAAAATATACAAACCACTCCAGTCATAACTAAATTACCATTTTGCAAGTTCCCCACATTTGAATATATACCAGTGCAATAGTTTTTATTGTTTTGATAGATAGATAAACCAATAAAACTCGTTTCGAATTCTGCTTTCATTAGATTAAAAAAGTAAGTGGCTATTGAACAAAACAATGCTTTGACTAAAAGTGAAAGAGTGTTCACGCTTATTATAGTTTTTCGTTTTTTGTTTTTCCATGTCATTGTTGTAGCAGCACTATTGCACATTCTTGTCTCGAAAAATATTTTCATTTCAGTTCAGCATCAAATATTTACGTAAACTAAACTATCAATGAATACCATGGCCGATTTGCGTTACCCAAACGTTAAAGGAATTGTTTAAGAACTTAAAACGCTGAGACGAATTCATTCAGCGGGGAGTTGCGTGGAACAGATAAAACGTACCATATAAGATATTCAAATCCCTTAAGTGCACGTTGCGGTTGAATTGCGAGAAAAAGTCCTATTTTGAAACGTTGTAAAACTCTTTATTATTCCAGCTTTGCAGGTGTCTCGAAGGAGATACAATGGGAACCGGGACTGACGGCTGTTACCGTGGAAAACCGGGACACTGCGACCGAAATAATAGTTTTTTCGCTCTAAAAAGGTTTGAGCTGGGTTGGAGTTAAGCGTAGGCGAAAAATTGGAGACGTAATATTCAGTAGGAGCGGAAATGCGGCGGGCTGTTTTTTCATATTTGATTTTCCAAAGATGAATTTGTGAAATCAAGATTTATTTCATATCGCAGTGTTTTTTGTAGCTGTCGAGCTGTAGGTTTTTGTGGTTTAAAATACGGAGATATAAGATTTAGAAAGATCCATACTATACTACATGTGGTGTAAATAAAGCATTTCTTTAGTGCTACTAAAACACGGTGTTTGTTTCTGAAATTATCGACAAAGTTCTACATAAAGCGGATGAATTATTATATACCAGTGTTTATTTCAGTAGTTGATTCATCTCTGATAAGCCCACATTCGTAGAAACTATTCAGAAATTCATACATATCAGAAATTGCTATATATACTACTAATTCATATTCATATTTCTTTGTTTGAAGCTTTTATTTAACTTGCAATGAATGTAAGTATCAATGTACATAATTATGTTTGATCGGGTCAAATCATGCAACTGAATTTTAAAGCAGTTATCCTCAACCGATTAAGATGAATTTCTGCATACTCGTTTAGTTTTGATGACATTGCATGGTTAGCTAAGTGACGTCATTCTAAATTGGTCGGCCCAAGATGGTGAACTAGTTATTTTTTGTGCACTGCCATGTTATGAATTCCAAATGCAAGGGTTTGCTAAGAAGAATACGAAAAAAGCTTGTTTAAAAAAAAAAAAAAACGAATACAGCACAAGCTTATTGGCACACAGCCTACATACATTGATAGTAACTGCACATCACTTAGTCCTCAGAAGTTACAAAGTTACACTGTAACATCATATTCGTACCTAGAGCCCACTTCTGGCATGGGAGCGAGCACCGCGAGAGTTTTTACGACCCTATAAATTTTTAACATGCCAAAAAACAGCGTCTTTTTACTCTCTCTAAAAAGAGTAAAAACCAGACGTAGTTCTGGCGCGATTACAAAATGTATAACTGAATTCGTTTGTAGCTAAATGAATATAAATAATGTGAAATTTACATCATTTCCAAGTTTATTGCCATGCCGCGATCTCGGACGACCGTGGTAACGTTTTCAGATATAAATTACTGTTTTTTTATATTTTTAGTTCTGTATTTTGAGAGTAATATTTCAGGTGTTTTATTTTGAAAGGTTGTTTATGTGATTGCTTAGTACAACTTTTATGTTTATTTTACCGGAGTTATATGTGATTCTGTGATGGCTGAGAAGCTTATCAATTATTTTGTAAGCGTACCTTCCTACTCTCTTTTCGAGACAGCGTTTATAGGCATAACAACATTGAACGAAAGAAAATAATATGAACTCTTAGTTACACTTACATATTTTGTAAAGCAAACCCAATAAATCATTGTAAGTAGTCCTTATTATCAAAGTCTATCAACACGTTTAGTTTTCTATTGTGTTTCTACTCAAGACTAAAATCAGTCATCCTCATAAATTTTTTAAAATATATTATCAAGTTAAGCACTTCACTGTCTCAGTTTCTAGTAAACGCCTACTATACATACCTATCAAACATGGCGGCCGTAGTATAACTACTCATCGCATGACGTCATTATTATCGTCGGTACCTGCACCGACTTTTCCGAGTTTTCCTGTTTTGATACCAACTGACTATCGTGTAAAGTTGCGTGTACTACAAAAGCAGAAAAATGTTTCGATGTCTGTCAGCTCTCCGAAAATTCACTTTTGTGTTTAAAAAATGTTTTTTCCTTTTGTTTATGATGAAACAAGTAACTGTTGACAGGTTTTTCGTCTGCATACAAACTTTAACTTTCTGATTGATATAACCAGAGGTGGAGTTTGTATAATCCTACTTACTTTTTGGGAACCTAATAATAAATATTAATAAGTCATGCTATTCAAATTCAGGAAATCTTACATTCGTAAGATACCGTTTTACGTTTGAGTTAAGGTTGAGTCATTTAAATTAGGTATGATAAATTAATATAATGTCGAAGACCTCTCACAAGGTCGACCTATAACCTGGTGAGGGCTTCAGAAGTCCGCTAGATACGAAAAGTACTGGACCAGTCACTATTGCTACACTTGAGGGAGGTCTATGTGCAGTAGTGGACATCTTTCAGCTGAAATGATGATGTTATACATACCTAGGTTTAGGTTTAAAAATATTTATTCTCAAAAAAGATACAAAGTCACTAACATGAGAACAATGCTTAAAGTAAATTACATAAATCTCGTCACAGACGTCACAGCAGCAATTATGATACCTACATTTTATCTGTCTCCCACACATCACTTTAAATCTTTTCTTCCATTTTGTTCACAGCAGACAGCTTTGATCATTAAGATAATTCTGCATCATATCTCACTAAAATACTTTTATGACACATAATAAGAACACTGAGTCATCTTAGTACTATTCTTTTAGAACGGTGTCCCACACATTTTTGTAGGTCACTCAGAAACTTTTCTCATAAAAGTCGTCTATGGTATTACTTTTGGATTCATATCAATGTTCACTTGTGTCCAAGAGCCGAATTAATTCAATAAACCTTTGGAACTAGGAGGTACCACACTGAAGAATGAATTGCTTTTCGACTATATGCTTTTGTTATTATGATTTCTATTCTATATGTATAAAGTTTTATGTAGTCAATTTATTTGGAAGTTTAGGAGTAAATTGAGATAGATGGAGAGGAAAGCACTAGAACTAGGTCAGAATGGCTACTAGTGAGGTAAAGTTAAATCTGAATTAGAAAATAGAACATTTCTTCAGCTATATATAGTTTCTTGAGGTTGGAGTAACATATAAAACGCTGAAAACTTCTTAGTTGTTAGTGTTTTTTCAACAAAGGACTTTCCACAAAGAAGGTGGTTCTACGTTCGGCTGTAGGTTCTTTTTTGTTGGTTCGCCGATTTCTTCGTCAAAAATGGACCGATTTTGAAAAAACATTTTTAAAGACTTAAAAAGGAGGAGGTTTTCAATTCGAGTATTTTTTTTATGTTGTCAGTTCAAAACTTTTACTAGGTGAACCTTTTGATGATCCTTTTCTTATTTGAAAGTTGGTGCTTCTCATGTGGTCCCATTTTATTTACAAAAATCACCAAAAATGTATAGTATTATTTGTAAAATAGATTTTTTATAACTTTTTTACAAAAAATACAACAAAGTGTAAAATAAAAACGTTTTAACAAAAAAATACAACCGACTTCCAAAAAAAAAACATTACAATGTGAAAATTACTTCAATTTTGTAATTATGTGTTCCTGTTTTTGATTCTCCATTTTTTGACACCGAATTCCGGAAATGAAATTTCCGGAAGTCGGAAAAAAACTTCTTCGTCGGTGTCACTTTATTGTGTTTTTTTTGAAAAAAAAGGTAAAGAAGACTATTTTACAAAAAAATACAATACTTTTTGTAAAAAAGTTTTATTTAATACTTTTTAGTTGTGTACATAATAATTGAGAAGTTCGTGGCTAAATAATAAAAGCCGCACTGGTCGATCATCAAGGTTAAGCAACGCTTGACAGGGTCATGGGGGGTGGATGGGTGACCATTTCAACATACCGAGTTTCCTCCGTGCCTCGGAAAGCACATTAAGCCGTTGATCCCGGCCGTCATTTGAAGATCAATGACAGCCGTTACGGGTAGTCAGGGAAGCCTGAGATCTGACATCAGTCTAGCCAAGAGGTATCGTGTTACCCAGTTACTGGGTTGTGGAGGTCAGTTGTGGAGGCATTCGCTCCGTGTAAAACACTGGTACTTAGCTGAATCCGGTTAGACTGAAAGCCGACCCCAATGAAGTTTGGAAAAGGCTAGGCAGATTGATTGAGTTGTGTACATAATGGGCAAGTTCTATAGTAAGGTACGTACAATGCCCAAAGTTATGCCAGAATAGATTAGATGTGCGTTTTTACACCATTAAATTGCTACTCTAGAATATTATAATTTGTGATAAGACAGTTCTTGTCCTCGATCTCGACTGATGTAATAAAGCAATGAGATCTTCGATGGAACGTGTATGCCCAGAAAATGACTGCTCACTTTTGCTTTAAATAGTAAACAAACAACGACCTATATATACTTCTTCTATGGACGTCGTCCGCATAATATTTTAAGATCATCAACATTTCAGTCGAAAAACGTCCACTGCTGGACATAGGCCTCCTCCAAGCGTCGCCACACTAATCAGTCCTGAAATATCACCTTATTTTAAGATTAGCCATAACATTTAGAACGCAATCTTTCAAAAATAAAGAAACAATTTTGTTTTCTCAAGAAAAGGGGCAGCTGATACAATCCGTAGGGAAACTTTTCACACAACCAAGAGGCTTGCTTGACTTTTATCTATTTTTTAAATTTCTGCTTCATGCGGCAGTTGCTTCGAGATTATGGAACAAACATTCTTTTAGTTGTTACTTTAATTAGTTTTTTTAAGTCTGTTAAAATTATTTACGAAGCTTGCCTTGCTAGCTTGTGAGCAATTACCAAAGTAGCAATGACGGGCAGCAAATAAAAAAAGTGAAGTCGACCAAATCTCCAATCCGGGTTGTAGGTTGGAACATGGTTGGGGATTGGAGGGTGGTTAATATCCCAAAATAATCCCAGGGTGTAAAATAGAATAGGTGATTTTATCTTTGATTAAATGCATAAAATACTACATTAAGAGCCGTATAAGCAGGGATCCTGCCGTTTTGCCGAAAAGATTTTGACAAAATTTCATTACCCAAACAAATTTCAGCAATCTTTTTTTATACCATTGCAATATTTCGAATGATTTTAGTACGCATATTTTTATTTGGTCAAATTTTTACATGGCAAAATTTTACCAAGTATAATGTCATTATGGCATTTGGTCTTTAATCAAATGATTTATTACAGCAAACAATCTTCAGACAATAAACGTTTGGTGAAATGATTTGTTAAGACAAAAAGTATTAAGGCAAACATAAGATTTTTTGAATTATATAATAAAAAATACAATTTTATTTTTTGATTAATTCTTTCAATTTGTCTGAAACAAGTCAAATTTATGGTTACTTGATATTAATTTATTTATGGAAGTAGTTAGAGTAGGTTAATTATTAAAAAAATGGTTAGGTTAGGTTAGGTTAAAACTGTGACCTCCTACGCACGAGCCGAGCGAGCGAAGCGAGCGGTGCCGCGGCAGCGGCTGGCGAGTGCCAGAAACGACTTGCATTAATAGAAAAAAGAGATTGTTTTTAGTAGGTTACCCGGAACTGAACTATTAAGATTAGGATAATTAGTTATTTAAAAAAAAATGGTTAGGTTAGGTTAAAACTGTGACCTGCATTAAATTTAAAAAAAAATATATATAAAAAAAGAGAAATAAAAAACTATAAATATTTGGCTTATTTGATTTTGCGTAAAAACTGTTATTCCAAGTGAAATATTTGAATAAATAAAAAATGTTAAAAGTACTAGTTGGTAAACAAGTTATAGTTTAAACGTTCATTTCCCAAACATTATGTTTGCGTTAAAAATTTTCGTGAATAGATTTTTTGCTAAGTAATAATTTGGGAAATGAAATTATGCGAAAATTTTTTTGGTAAGTGAAAATTTGTCAAATTCGTTTCGGTCAAACAAGGGAGACCCGTATAAGCAGTGTGTTCGAAGAGATTATTTAGGTCATTACAATGAAGCAGTAATAAAACATAAATATACTACTTGTTAGAGTTACTTGCTATATTTACAGACATGACGAAAGCATTTGACTATGTAAAACATGACACGCTCCTAAAAAAGTTTAACGATTATGGTATAAGAGGCAACGTATTAAACCTAATAAAATCATACCTTACTGATCGAAATCAATACACAGAGATATCAAGAGTATGTACCAAAACTAAACGTGAATTCAAATATCGATCTACATGTAGAACAACCAAATTTGGGGTGCCGCAAGGTAGTGTACTTGGGCCACTGTTATTTCTACTTTATATCAACGACTTGCCGCGCCAAATTCGTCATCCAATGACATTATTTGCGGATGACAGCACAGCCATAATTGCAAGCGTAGACAAAACAGAATACGAAAAAGACATAAACAGCACACTTAAAGCAATAATTGATTGGCTCAATAAAAATGACCTAGTCATAAATCTACATAAAACTAAAGTGATGCATTATTATCAGCGGCTACAGCCAGATGACATAATTACTAAATATAAAGACCAAAACGTAGATACAACGTCAGTGGCAAAATTCCTAGAAGTACATATCGACAGTCAACTGACGTGGAAACCCCATGCTGAATACGTTTGCCAAAAACTAAGTAAATCTGCCTATCTACTTTACGTTCTTTCCAAAAAAGTAAATTTAAAAACATAAGTGACAGCATACCATGGCTTAGTTTCGTCAATGTTAAGATACGGAGTCATATTTTGGGGTAATTGTAGTGAAAGGGAAAGAATATTTAGGGCTCAAAAACGTTGCCTTAGATCGATGACCGGTCTGAAGCCTACAGAAAGCTGTGTACCAGTATTTAAATCACTAAAAATTCTCACATTACCATCTTTATATATTCTTGAAATTGCCCTATTCGTTAAAACTAATAAACAGTTATTTACCTCATTGATTGATATAAGAAAACGCACAGGATCCATAAGGTCTATTTATAAAAATCAACTTTATACAGGTGGTCACAAAACAGACCTTTTAAGAAAAAAATATTTTATCCATGGGTCCTCTTATTTATAATAAGCTACCCAATACTTTATTAATAGAATCGCCCACCAATGTATTTAAAAAACGGTTAACAAAAATTTTATTGGACAAGTGTTACTACACTATTACTGATTTTTTAAATGATAAAACTTTCGCTTGGACATTGTAATTATTTTGTTGACATTTATTATTTTCTATTTAATTCCGATTTTATGGTAAATTCCTTTGTTTTGACATTTGCATTTTACTATTTTTGACATTTGACAAATTTTAAAGAGGCATGACGTAATTATATTGATTTTATTTGACATTTGATTTATATTTTAGCACGTATTGTAATTTTATATTAAAATGACATACATAAATGTAGAGATATTAACAGACATTTGATTATTATTTTGACATTACCAATATTATTTATCTCAATCTTATAACTTGCATTTATTGTGGTGAAATTTCATTGTTATGATTAATTTTTATTATATTAATGTCTATATTGTTGATTATTGCTGTATTCAAATTGTTTCGCTAATGATAACCTAAATCATTTTTCATTTCCAGTTTCAAGTCATTTTATATGTTTTATGTTTGGACTGTTTACTGCTTTGTAGAGATGATAATTTATAAAAATATTGGTGTTTCTGTATATCAAATTAAACAAATATAAAAATTTGCATGCCGTAAGGCAAAATGTATGGGCACTCTCTACAAAAAGAACATCTAATCTGTACACCTACATTTAGCAAATAAACGATTTCATTTCATTTCATAGGTTAAATTTAATTTAAATTTACGTAAAAATTAACGACAAATTGAATTTACAATATAATGTATCATCACAGACATATATCACTGCACCATTAATGGTAACATTTGCCTGACTATTATAATTACGAGTATGATATTGCCGACATCATTGTCATCAATTTGAAATTGACGTCGTCTTTATGTTGTCATACTTAAGACATCAGACATCATACGCCAGATCTGTGGGGTCATTCTGTAAAAGTTGCTAAGTCTATTATTGATGTTGTCGCACCTAGTTTAGCTATTATCTTTAATAATTGTATCGACTGTGGGGAGTTTCCTGACCTAATGAAGAATAGTAAAATAATACCTTTGTTTAAATCAGGTAGTACATCAGACCCAACAAATTATAGACCTATTTCAGTACTACCTACTTTTAGTAAGATATTTGAGAAATTAATTTTAGAGCAATTGCAAAGATTTTTTAATAAGCATAAATTATTACATAGCAAACAGTTCGGTTTTACAAGGGGTCGTTCAACAACTGATGCCGGTGTTGAGCTTTTAGGACATATTTATAATGCATGGGAAGATAAGTGCGATGCCCTGGGAATCTTTTGTGATTTGTCCAAGGCATTTGATTGTGTTCTTCATGAAACGCTAATCAGGAAACTCCGCCACTACGGGATCCGGAACAGCGCTCTGGATCTTCTTACTTCTTACTTGAGTAATAGGATTCAGACTGTTGACGTTAATGGAAAAAGATCACCCGGATCTATAGTAAAAATGGGAGTCCCGCAGGGCTCGATTCTTGGTCCTTTCTTGTTTCTTATTTATATTAATGACTTGCCTTACCTCATAAAGGATAACCATGACATAGTGTTGTTTGCAGATGATACTTCACTTTTGTTTAAACTTAAACGGCAGCAGCTGGTTACTGACGAAGTAAATAGCGCGATCTCAAAAGTAGTTCATTGGTTCAATGTTAACAATTTACTCCTTAATGAAAAAAAAACGAAATGCATGAAGTTTACCCTACCTCACGTTAGGCAGGTGAAAACTGATGTGTTGATAAAGGGCGAAGAATTGAATCCTGAGAATAGCACAGTATTTTTAGGCTTAACTTTGGATGCTAAGCTTCAGTGGGGCCCACATATAGATAAATTGTCAAAGAAGCTAAGCTCCGCAGCATATGCTGTTAGAAAAATTCGTAATTTAACTGACATAGAGACAGCCCGTTTAGTATACTTTAGCTATTTTCATAGTGTAATGTCGTACGGTATTCTGTTGTGGGGAAATGCCGCCGACATCCAGAATATCTTTGTTTTGCAGAAAAGAGCTGTTCGATCAATATATAAATTAAGCCCGAGGCACTCTCTCAGAGAGAAATTTAAGGAGATTAATGTAATGACTGTGCCCTCTCAGTATATTTATGAAAATCTTTTATATGCTCATAAAAATATAAAATTGTTTAAAAAATACAGTGATATCCATAACATAAATACTAGGAACAAACACAAATTTGTAGTACCTACAACAAGGCTCAAGAAGATAGGTGGCTCGTTAAGATGTCAATGTGTACGCTTTTATAATAAGCTTCCAAGCCACGTACAAGATCTAAGTCTTAATAAATTCAAATCATTCGTTAAACGTAAGTTGTGTCAGAAAGCGTTTTATACTATTAAAGATTACGTTGAGGACAAAAAGGCTTGGGATTGAGCTGCTCCAATTAATTTTGTTTTTTTTATATTTTGCACCGTGAATTTTGTTTTTAATTTTGATTTTTTTTTTGTTTTCTTGTAATGACAAGAATATTTACTTTTTAAAGTATTATATTTTTTTTTTTATTATTGTGAATGTGAAGACTATGTGGATTTTTGTTTTTTATTATAACTTAGTTAGTTTTTACTCATGGTCTGGCAGTTTGAGTAGTTTATGCGGCCTACCCGAATGTCCTTTCTTTGGTATTGTTCGTCGAATCGTTGAGCTCCGTAAATTCTGAGTTGAGCTGCTCGGTTATTGACAAATGCGTGCACTGACTGGACAGGTCCACTCAATCTGGCTGGTTCTTTCCTCAAAAGACCATTTCAGACATATGTCTACATGGTCTTCACATGATATAACCAAGTTTTTGTCAAGACTTTAAAAGAGACTGTGACCTCTGAGTTTGTTTCGGCCTTTCTTCTCAGAGTAGTCAGATAGGAAACGCCGACCTCATCTAGTTTTAAAAAATATGATCGACATGTAAAAGTGTTTGTACAAACCAACTTACAGAAATAAAATCATTTATCATTTTATCATTTATTTAAGAGCGATTTTCCCAATGCAAGTGTTACTACTGACATACAAGTTAACTTTACGCATCATTTGGTGGCTGATACTAATGGATTGCGAACAGGCCCGTTGTCTCGACGGCGCTTTTTGTAGACAGAGTATAAAGACGCGTGGTTATGCTCTAGTTCTCTATTCCTCGTTCCTACAGATTCTATAGCTGCTATTTTTATCCCTATATGCTCCGTTACGTTTAAGTAATTATTCTTATATATGTTACTGTAGAAACCCGAATTGCTGCAAAACTTAAAATTTACTTGTAAAACCTGGTATTTATCAAGTCTTACTGGTAAAAGTCCGAAATCATCAATAATAATTGAATAGAGTATGCTAAGATGGTTTAGCCATATTGAGAAGATGAATGAAAGGCGATTAACAAAAGGTGGCAAACGTGAATGAAAACGTCGGGAGGGGACGCTAGAAAGACATACATATACCTTATTGGTTATGTTCTTCAGAAAGGCCAGGTGCGCAGTACTCATAACCGGCGTGCGTGTATGACTAGTTGTATGAACGTGAGTGAAGCAAAGAAGTATTTAAGGATCGTAGTAGGTGGCGATCTGTAGTTTCTGCCTAAGGTAAAATTTACTTTCCTACCTACGCATACTTGGTAAACCTTAGATGTAACCTTAGTTCGGTCTTTTACGGTAACATATCGACACACATACACATTCATTAATCTTCTGTACCTAGACCTGAATTATTGTATTGTTGGAGTAATACTGTAATATTTTGTATCAGAATCCATTTGCATGTTGTATGTAAATTCTCTTTGCGTAAGATTCTTCACAAAAGAACTCTGCTCACAAATATCAATAGTTGCTACGTAGACTTATTTCTGAACTTACTCTGTTTACGCAATAAGGTGAAAGAAAATTTCCGCGAAAATAAATAGTCTATTACTTTAGGTCCAAAATAACGTAAACATTTTTTTCTGTTTGAAAATACATAATAATTATGCCTTTCTTACACGAGTACCTCCCGTTTTTGGGTATCCGACCAATTTCATCATGTCCCCGGAGCAAAGACTAACAAAATAACAAAGAAGTGACGTAAAGGTTAAATATTGTTAAAGTTTGAACGAACTTTGGCACGAAATAGATGCGCCTAAATGTTTTACATACAGGGTGAATGAAACCTTACATACGGAACGTAGGGGAGTTGTTCATATACGGGAGGACATCTAGACGAGTTTTGGACACAGAGAGACGAAATAAATGCACAAAACATCGCAAAACAATAAATGCAAAAAACTTACAATGTCATAGACATTGTAAGTTTGTGTTTTTTGACCAACATGGGGGTGAAGTTGCGAAAGTACGCGGCTCCGCCTGCATCAAATAAGTACTTCCATTAGACGCGGGCGGCAGCTAGGAAGCGTTATTTGGAAAAACTGTAACTAATTGGTTAGCTGTAATTTTCTTTAATTCGCGCAATAACAAGGAAAATAACTGTAATTAGAGGCCAATCTGCGAATAAAATCCTAGTTAAGTAATTTCACAGGAATTATGTTCATTATGGTAGTAGTAATGTTGTAAAAGCAAAACAAAATATGGGCTGTCAAAGGGCACAAAAATCAGTTTTTTGCTTAATTCTCGTAAAGCAATAATTAATTAAAATCTAATATTATTTCTCACATTTCATTGTGCTCGAAACTGTTTGACTCCTTTAGTACTGTCAGTGAAAATCCTGCTATGCGGTATATTTCAGTGTAACGGTACTTTCTGATTATTTAATTATTATGGCTGTTAGAAGTTGAAAACATATCAGTAAATGTCAATTTGAATGTTACACAACTATGAATTATCATACGCATAGATTTAATCCAAAATTCAAACACGAAAAAAACATTTTGGACCATATATCGAAAACTAATGAACATTTGTGAATCTTATGTAGGACGTTTGTGCACAATTGAAAGTGGCGACTTACTTTGCACAAATTGCGGTATTACCAACACTTTACCAGAATTAAACAAAAAACAGATTTTTGGGCCCATTTCACAGCCCATTTTTTATTGCTGCGGTGGGATTTTATGAAATTTTCATGCAACATTACTACTACCATAATGCACATAATTCCGAAGAAATGCCTTAATTAGGATTTTTTACACAGCAAATGCCTTTTTTTTCTGGGCTATAATTAGGTAAATCATTTCTTGTCTTAACAATAACTTATGATTAGTAATGTTGTTAAAATAAAACGAAGAAGATGTCAAAAATAAAACTTTATTTTCCTTATTTACAAGATGATTGATTGTTGTTTTTGGTACACAATAAATAATTAATAATCGTTTATCGGCTTTGTTTGCCAAATAAAATATACAAAAGGATAGAATAATCGTTAAAATAGATACAAAACTTTCCATTAATATAACTACTAGATTATCTTTTTGAAATGAAAAACTCATTATTAACGCTTATAATTTACAAATCAAAATGTTAATACAAATAATTTTATAAGGATATCATTAAACCACATTAATACAACAATAAGGTATTAAAACAACAATCCGAGCTAAGAAAACAAAGTAAAAAACCATAAAACGTCTGGATTACTTCGATAACATCGATCTTTGTTCAGCAAACAACATCTACATCCTGTATACAAATATATGTAGGTGGAGTAAATATTACCCAGACAATAGCCCCCAGCTTTATCTCTGGCTATTTGGAACACAAAAACAAAGCCATTATAAGAAATCGTGCGATCTGAAGATCTTTGGTATAAAACTTGACGACTCACTCACAGCATTAATGAGATTATAAAACTTTCAGAACTGAACTTGTCTATTGCTTGTTATATCTTTGTTTTATTGGTGTATTAGGATGTGTATTAGTTAAGTTTTGTAACACACACATACGTAAGTATATAATCACCCTTTAACACTTAATCTTCACTTCCGAGCAGAACGGCTCCGGCGATACTGGAAATTCGCGGCGAGTGGCGGAGAGGTTTGACTTGAACGAGTAAATTACGTGTATTTCACGGTATTAAGGACCTTTTTTAGATGTTAGTGTTGCCGTAGCCATTCTGCTCGGAAGAGTGCCTTTAGATGTCTGAATAGGTATATCTTTCTTTGTAGTTCGGACATTTCCGAGCGGCTATTATCCAAATACTTTCAAGTAACATTATTTTAACGACAATGATTTAACCAACTGGTCAGTTTAAAGTAAACGTGTGTAGGAATTGTTTGGAAGTACAAATGTAACGGGTTAAGGACCACAATAGTAAGTGACAATGAAATGTTAGTGACCCATTGCTTGCAAGCATGTTTGAGTTGAATGGCTCCCGGTCAGTTAAACAGGGGTTCAAATGTAAGCACGCTATAGTCTTGAGTTTTTAACAACACATTATTTTTTATTAGGTATACAAACATCAGATATTAAGCAATCCAAAACAATCACACGATAAAAACAAAGAAAACTTTATTCATCAAAAGTAACATTACATTATGATATATAAAAATAAATGGGTTAAACGTGAAAATAAAGAATCTACATAGTTAATCAAGATTTTCATTACTATTTGAACAATCAACTACAAGCACACTTTAAAATTATCACCAATAATAAAAGTCCCGACACAAAAACACGTTCTCAATAAAGACTCAATAAGCGGCGAACAACATATCATTGGACCCACGAAGTGTATAACCAATATGATTGCTTTTCCACTGAACCTTAAACTTTTTGCTCTTTTCAGTTGTTCGGCGTGTCCATTTTCGCCCTCTGCCTATGGATCTGCATCGAGCCTGGCTTCAACGAATGGATGCGTATTTTGGAGCTTCAGAAATACTTCATTGGAATCTACATAATCCTCATTGCGTCTCTCGGTATCATGGTCGTCGCCTTCCTTGGATGCGGGTCTGCCTTGATGGAAAATGTTTTGCTTCTATATGCTGTAAGTTTTTTTTATCATATTTTTATTATACGTTGTTAGATTGTAGTCTACCTACTCGTAGTTTAGTATAGTTGGTGTATATTAATGGTACAATATGCAAGATTATTTAAAGTAGATTCAGCCTATCTACAGTTTATAGTAATTCATAGTTTAATTTGATGCGTGTCTAGTCTGCCTAGTATGGATCCAAAGCAAAGCTCATGCTTTTACTATTGTCTGATAGTAGCGAAATTACAGACGTCTATATTATTAGCAATTTTTCTGGGTAATCGCCAGGAGAGCTTTGTAAGTAAAATGTTTTCACCAGTTTCTGAAATAATCTTGATCAATTTCCATAGTGTTCTTCATAGTCAGCACAAAAGCATATTTCTGTTCACTCTTTTATTTAATCTAGCCTTAAATTCTTGGCAGCATATAAGATTTCCTTAAACAAAAAACAACTGATGCAAATTCTATATATTTCTGCGTATAAATATGATCTTATCTGGTAACAATTGCTTTAGATTTAGAGAAATACGAGTCGTATCAATATTAGCGTATAGTTATAATCTCAGTAACAAATCTAAGTCTGGCTATCTCAATGTCTGCCAAGTTTTCACAAGAATATCAGTTATCTTGTCAGAACATTTACAGAATTTATATATTTGTTTACTTTCTTTTTCGTTATTCTATATTTTTATTTGTCTTTTATTTTCATTTGTCAGCATGTGTAAAACTCGGCGAAACATTTTTTTTTAATTTGCTCGTGTACAGCATTTTTGCCTTCATCCACGGTTTTGGTTTTATTTCTCCCTTTAGGCCTTTGCAACAGGTTAGCGACTTGTTTTTTTTTTACCATCCACTACTTCCTTTACCCTGCCTAAGGCACGTGAAAGTGGTCTTTTAACCATACTGAAAACACAATTTGGAAAGCCACGATTATATTTTATACAGTGGTTTAATATTGATCTAGTTAATTTAATTTATTTATTAGTTTTTAATTATTAGTACCTGGGCGACCGAGCTGGGAGACGACGTTTTCTAAATATGAAACCTAGCTAGATTGATTTATCGTCCCCCGAAAGACCCTGCATACAAAATTTCATGAAAATCATTGGAGCCGTTGCCGAGTTTCAGATTATATTAATATAAAAATATTGCTCGTTTAAAGATATTAGATAAAACTATGTTTTTTTTTCGTTTCCAGTATATAGGGACACAAATAGCATTGTTTGTGTTCGGCCTGGTGGGAGCATGCGTGGTTCTAGACTTCTCCACTTACGACTCCAGCATTCAACCTTTGATCAAGGACGTGATTATGAGGCTGATGAACAACCCTCAGCACGAGGGAAGTCGGGAGATCCTTAGGATGGTGCAAGAAGGAGTAAGTTGTATACATTTCTTAAAAAAAAAACTCTTTTTCATTTTGTATCAATCAAGTTTTGCTTACCAGAAAAATTATTATCTGTACCCTTTTGTAGTAGTTAGATACAGATTCGCGTGAATCAAGGTACGAACATAAAGGAAATTTTAAATCCATCCGTATTTTTCTTCGCACGCGTGCAAAAATAAAAGCATCAGAATCAAAAAGCTATAATTATAGTTGGATATCCTTTGAACCGGGTTTTCCAATTTCATATCTCACTGAGATCATCGTTCAGCGTTGCACTGAAAAAGCAGGCGGACCAAAAACTTTACATACCTATGGCCCGAATTTGTCGCAAAAAAGGAATATCGGTCGTGATTTTTCTCTCGTCAAACTATGGCTACAAAAACGTGCAACAAAACCGTAAAATCTAACGAAGCAAACACCAAAACGCATTTGCCGAATGGGCAGTTGACGAAACTGTAGCGCAGAAAGGGCACCCTTATGGGGTCTACTATTTGTGTACAGTCGCTTGAAAAAAGATTGAATGGCTTGGAGTTTGACGATCGGTCCACAAAATATGCAATGGCAGTTTACAAAATCTTTGAAAAATTATGAAAATAATTATTTTTCAATTTAATTTATTCAATGTTTGTCTTCATAAGTTCAAGTATAGTGTAAATATTTGAGTTTGTTCAATAAAATTATGCAAGTTTTTCTAAGGTAAATATTAAAGTAACTAAAATAATTGTCTGGCTTCAGAATTTACCTAGATATGTACAAAAATATTTACTTAACTTTTTACGATGACAACAAAATTTAAAAAAGAAGTTTTCATATTAAAAAAATACGCCAATGGAAGCGTTTTTCGCTAGTAGGCCTCGAAGCCAACGTGTCTGGGATACTGGCGCTAATCAAATAGGCCTGTGTGGCACGTTCCGCGCCCGGTCGCACACTGCTCCAATCATAAACTCTCTCCCGCCAAATTTGGCTTAATTTTGAATCGATTCCGATCGCGAATGAACCTTGTAATACTCACGATTGTCGAGATTTCGTGTTTCAGTTCGAACCCGGCTTTATTTTCGACAAGCTTCCTTTGAGAGATCAGTAAAACTGTTTAGGTGTGAAATTGACATGGTCGATTGCTTATTGGAAAGGGGAAGTTTTATACAGATTTAAGGAGTTTCTAGAGCCTTTTAATGTTGTTGATAGGGTGTTATTTTTAATTTGAGAGGTAAGAAGTAAGGTAAGAGGTACATTTTTTTATTCCTTTTTTTGTTGTGGTATTATGTTTTATGTGTGTGAACTAATAATCAATTAGTTGCCGCGGTTTACTAAACAACTGAGCTAGTGTAATAAATACTAGAGTTTGCTACATTATTCCAAGTCTCAGTTCTACGAATCCAGTTTTAATTGGGTCCGATGACACAAGATTATAAATCTAATCGTGGTTTCAATGTTATGATCCGCAAGAAATTAAAGTATCAAAGATGTCGCGTGTGGTTTGACCATTTAAAGGGTCTCACAGACTGCCGCCATACATTAGTGCGACAATTGTTATAGACATCATTTTACGCTTTACCTATTATACTATAGTATACTAGACCTATATCTGTGAAAAGGGACGATGAGTTGGATTGTCGCATCGCACCAATCAGCGGGAGCCTTAATGTTTGCCATATTCCTTTTGTCAACAAAGTGAAACATAAGCTAAACTTTTTCCCTTAATAGAGCCCGGGTAATGATGTGCCTCTTAAAACATGTCACACAAGATAAAATATTTACAAAAATATTTCATTTCGTATCTTCAGATCGGTTGCTGCGGAGCCGACGGTCCCATGGACTACATCAACTTAAATAAGCCTCTGCCCGCTGAGTGCAGAGACTCTGTCACCGGCAATGCTTACTTCCACGGCTGCATCGACGAGCTCACCTGGTACTTGGAAGGCAAGACCGGCTGGTTGGCTGGCATTGTGCTTGCTTCCTGCATGATTTCTGTAAGTAACCCTGAACTTTGGCTGGTACAGTTAAACAAGTTATTTTGTGTCATCCCATCATCATCATCATATCACCCGAAAGACGTCCACTGCTGGAAATAGGCCTCCTTCAAGCTCCACTAGATTGACCGGTCCCGTGCGTCTCGTATCTAGCGGATCCCCACAAACTTCACAAGGTCACCGGTCCACCTAGAGGCTTTCCAACACAACTTCTGCCTGTCTATTTCGTGTACCGTTAAAATATTTGTTTTCACTACATTAGGTACCAGTCATCATTCTATAATCCTCCCTGCACCTGATACAATTTATTTGGAATCGACGCAGCATATCTTCTTCTCTATAAGACATCATCTCAATAGTTACCCTCTTTCTAAAAATAAAAAAATATTTCATAGAGTGTCTCAAGTCTTTGGTTTTCCTCTCATCTCATTCGTACTCGTCAGTATTCACCAATACTTATTTTCATTTATATATAGTTGTGAAAATATAAACGTAAGTTTTTGTAAAATAATATCAAACTTTCGCGCCACAAGTGACAAACAATGACAACTGGCACTTTAGAGAGCCAAATTACACTAACATTTTATTTTATTTTAACATAAATAAAGTTACCATAATGAGGTAAATATTTTACCACCACGTGTGCCTATGGTCTCACTAGGCATTACTGGGTTAATTGTGTGGATACTAACTTTCTTAGATCATGATAGAAATGTGATAGAATGGCTTACTCACAAAATTGTTTTTCAAAAGTAGTTGCAAACGGCTGCGTTTAAACCAAATGGCTTGGTCGACTATACATATTTCGAGACAAGAATTTAGTAGCTTAATTATGTTATTAGTAACTTAGAGAGCACTGACTAAACCAAAGACCTTATACTTCTTACTACTAGACTGTGCACTATGGCGCAAAAAACGGTCCGCTTGAGATGGCTCCCGTTGGTAGTGTGTCTCTTTCTAATGAGGTGACCATGACCAAACATAACACGGGACAAATTGATTGTAAAAACAATAGTGTAAGTATCCCGATATATGTATATATGCTACCTAACTGCGCTACCTAATCCTACCAAATTCAAGGAAAAAAAAGAAATGTGTGTATATTTTTTGGAATCTACATCACTTACCGTACAGTGTCGGGCGTAAAGAATGGGATGTTGAACATCCCATGTTTTTCCATTGGTGTCATAAGAGGCGACTAACCCTCAGTTGCCCAGCTCAAAATTATCGGAGAATTAATGTGACAAATTGTCAAGCACGCGTTATCTGCTGTGATTGGCTGTTGAAAATTCATTCAACCAATTACAGCAGATAACGCGTGTTTGACAATTTGTCACATTAATTCTCCGATAATTTTAAGCTGGGAAACTAGGGGTAAGGGACAAACCAGAGAATGAGCAGCAGCGTTCTCTGTGCATTTGTAACAACCATACTGAGATCGCCAACCCGCCTGCAAAGCACTCCCCACGAATAGCACAAATAAAACATAGCCCCTAGTGCCCGGCAGCCTGCCTACCCTCGACTACGGTAGCAATCTAGGTTAAGGAATGGCAAGGGGTGCAAAGAATCCCGGACGAGATCCGGCTACCCCAACAAATACCGACGACAGGACCTGGCAACGTACGACACGTGCACACTCCGGACTCCGGACCGACGATAAGATCACCGAACTCGAAGAGGAATTGAGCAGTTTACGATTGAGTATTATAGGGTTATCTGAAGTTCGAAGAGAGGGGGGGGACTCGATAATCCTCAAATCCCAAGTCTGGATAAGTCTTGTTCTTCAAGACCCATCGTATAGATAGGAACAAAAAGCTCTCTGATCTTGCTCTCATGCTCATGAAGGAGAGGCGTGAGATGATCCTGCAGTCGTCAGACGATGCTTTGAAATACCCCAAAGGATCTCAATTATTTCACATATTGTCCAGTTGCGTAGACTGTTGAGAAACTTAACTTCACCAATTTTATTCCACTAGGCATCAATTTGCGAATAATATTAACAGCCGCTGAATTTTACTCGAACAAAACCTGTCAAAAACTCCACAAACCTGGTGGTCCTACATTTAGTATTACCAGGCCCAAACATTTAAAAGTACTACTCTTACTCAGTATTAATGAATTATTGTTAAATACAATGAATTGATTAATTAAAGGAACTGTAAAAACATTTAAATACGTTTCAAAGTTTCACAGACTTCGAAACGTGTTTAAATATATTTTTTTATTCGTTCGTTTTGGTATAACATAAAAAATAAAATATAAAATTTTCTACCATTTCTACCAAACCCAATGATTAGTTGAGCTGGCAAGATGTCAGACAAGGACACACTACCAGCGGGCACCCTCTCGCTCAGGACCGCTTTTGGTTAGCTACCGCTTATAAGGGAATAGCTAACCTAGATGTATGAATATTGATTTCATTTTAGCTATACAAAAATATTTGGTGCACAGTCTAGTAGTAAGAAATACGTATAAGGTCTTTGGACTAAACTGATTTGTCAAGAAACGTCAAAAAATGTGAGTATTCAATAAAAAAGTGCGCTTATATAGACATTTTTCTTCACATTGTGATACAGTATGATAACGATGCAAAAGAAATATAACAACATTACTGCATTGGAAATAATTTTGTATACGACTCTAATGATGCAGTTACCTGCATGCTTATCTTGTCTCGTGAGAGAAAATGGACTACAGAATAAAACCTCGTTGTATTATTTAATCTATTCATGCTTACTAGCAATTCCAGCAAACCAGAAAGTACCTATGCTTGTGGTTACAAAAGCTGTGATAAAGTTGTATTGTCATGAGTAAACACAACGAAATGATAAGAACAGAAAAAGAAGTTTGAAAAAATATCTTTCGTGGTTTAGCTGAGAATTAAAACCGCAGTGTAGCAACCGTTCTGGAATAGGTTAATCAATCTGCAACCTAATTGCGTAAGTGAGTTCGGCAGGACAAAGGGTGTGACTCCATGAAAGAGTATGACAATCTCCCTTAAAGGAGATGTTTGATTTTGGGCCATCATCTGTATAGACAAATAGGAAAAAAATAGAGTAACTCCATAAAAATGCTAACAAATTAATTTGAAGAAGGGTACAGGCGTACGAAATAGAGTTTTTTTAATAAGATAACCCTAGTTTTAGGGCAGCCATGACAGTTGTTTTTGACATGACGTATAACAAGTTTGACAGTTTTAAGAAGTGACATCTTCGAATCTTTCTTAGCTTTGACTTTGAATTGGATATGTTTTGGCGTTTTTAGTGATTGTTTTAGTTTTGAAACCCAGTTTATTACTATGGACATTGATTGATTGCTTCTCTGTTGCAAGTCGAATTCGTGTTGTTTTTTTTTTACTGTTAATAGGCCTGCGCTTGGCCACTATCTCACCTGATGGTAAGATAGTGATAGCTTCCTTTTTTTAATGCAGATTTTAAGATGTCACGTCAATCAAATGTCATTTTTGGCATGCTGCTGATCTGATCCACCATGTTTAATTTTATGTTCTGTTGCACTATTAGACAAAATTTATTTGAGTTCACATTGAAACGAAGTTAAAATTAAAGAAACTTAACAATAAAAAACGGTTATTACATAGCAATTTATACATGTAGTGTACATTGGGCTGGCCCAGGCTCCATACATTTCTGATACAACTCCTTTTTTTCGGTATTGCCAAAAATTATTTGACTCTTTCGAAAAGAGTATCTTCACCAATGAAAGCTTCCAAAAATTTTTTTGCAATACCGAATTAAATTAAAAGGAATTTGTCATACTCTTTCATGGAGTCATACCATTTGCCCCGCCGAAATCACTTACGTAATTAGGCTGCTGCTTAGCCGTTTTTAGGGTTCCGTACCCAAAGGGTAAAAACGGGACCCTATTACTGAGACTCCGCGATCCGTCTGTCTGTCTGTCTGTCTGTCTGTCACCAGGCTGTATCTCATGAACCGTGATAGCTAGAGAGTTGAAAATTTCACAGAAGATGTATTTCCGTTGCCGCTATAACAACAAATACTAAAAACAGAATAAAATAAATATTTTAGTGGGGCTCCCATACAACAAACATGTTTTTCCTGCCGTTTTTTGTGATTATGGTACGGAACCCTTCCTGTTAGAGTCCGACTCGCACTTGGCCGGTTTTTTATAACAACATCAACGTTTTTGTACCTTTCTTTATCGATAGGCTCGCGTTTGACCACTATCTCGCCTGATCTGTAAGCGATGATGTAGTTGACGGTGAAGCACACTTTCTTAAAAGTAACCTATTTACTCTTGACTTAAAGACCCCAAGGTTGTAGCTATCAGGAAACAAAGACTCCGGCACGACCTCCTATCCAACTGTATGCAGCTGTAAACCAGTCTTAGGAGCAACTGCCTATCGGTCCTCCGCAACTCAAGACCTAGGTACCACAATACCCCTTTACCAAGACTGGTTATCACATTTGCATGCTTCTGACTACCCGTAACGACTAATAAAATGTCGTAAGACACATAACTCTTCAACAAATTTCAACCATAAAGTCTTTTTATTCAGTCTCTATAAAACTCAATCAGGGTGCGGACATATCCTGTATTAAATACGTCGTCATAAATCTAGAATTTTCCATAACATGTTGGTCGTTATATAGCTTAATGAGTTTCATGATGTAGACACACGGTAGTGTGTCAGACAAATTCGCGAAGCAGAAGGACAACACACCGGCCAAGGGTAACATCATTCGGGGTTATTTCGGTCCACTTGCCACCCGTATACCATCAAATCTATATATATCTACACACTTGCAATTTTGGGTGTCTAGTAAGCTAATAAATTCATTCATCGTTAAGATAATCTAATTACCAAATCTCGAAGATTTGTTAAAGCCCTCACAGTCGTAAAATTTATTGTACTAAAACTCAAAAATAGGTGAAGTTGGTAGAAAAAAAGTTAGTATACAGTTAGATCTCACTTCTATTAACATCGAAGCAGTTATCAAGAAATTGGCTTCTCTCACATTTATATTTTGTGTAAGTTCTTAACTACGCCAGGTACTTCGTTGACATTATATAATTATATTAATATAACAGTTTCCAGAAAGTTCTGTAGTGTTATTATACCAGATTATTCCATAAAGTTAGGTTAGAATTATAACTTCGAAGATTCTTAGGAAGATTATGGGTTTCTACGCTTAAATGGCAGCGTTCGATGGAATCTGTAGGTATTTGTTGGTTATCAAATGAACAGTGTCTTGATCAATATTAATGTAGAATTTGAGAAGGCTCTGGGTTAAGATGTTTTCTGTTTTTGTAAGACATTAAAATTACTCTAAAATAATCACCGATCACGAGTGATTATCGTTACGATATAGATCGTCTTAAAACTCATAAATCCATTTTGGTTCATGTGGCCATCTTATTTTATTTAACGGCCTATGCCCAGCCATGGGACATAACAGGCTATGTTTATGCTACTGGCTGGGCAAAAAACTCCCTCTCCATTTACCACAGACGTTTTCCTCTGCTATCTCGGTCGAGTCTTTTCGGTAGGAGTCAAGTCGTTCCATCTTCGCCTTGGTCTGCCATTAGTAGCTTTTTTAGCTCGCAGTAAATCTGACATTCGGCACCGAATCTTGTCCATGATGAAATTTCGAGTTCTTTTTTTTAAATGTTAACTTTTTTTTTCAGGTCGTGAATGCTGTCATGTCCATGGTCCTCATCCAAGCAGTGAAGAAAGAAGAGGACGAGGCGACAATATACAAATAGAATTAGAAATATCAATAATTTTAACATTATTAAATATTAAGCTAATTTCTATTATTTTAATAATAGCTGTATTTTTATATTATAACGATAAATCCGACAGAAAACGAAATTAATGTTTGAAACCATCCACCGTGTTTAAGTTAGGTAAACTTAGATTGTAATTTTGTGTAACCGTTTGTTTTAATAAAGAGTATTTTACGGCCATTCTTTTGTTATTCTTTAGAGGGAATCGTTAATTTTTTACTGGTACATTTCAATATGTATATTTCACGTTTTATAATAATAAAAAGATGAATGGGTAAAACCTTAGGTTGAATAAGTTTTATCAAAATGCTGAACCTATTAACGTTTCAATGAAACAAATAAGGGAAAAATATAAACGCACTTTAATATTAATGTTTCACTCTTTAAAATGTTTAGCTTTAAAATGAATTGATTGATCTATAAAAAAAATATTGCTCTCAAAACGGTGAAAGAAAACATATTGAGAAAACCGGCATGTCCTAGAACCAAACAATCGAAGACGTGACATCCACCAACCATCACTGGGCCCACGTGGTGGATTACGGCCTCTTCCCTCTCACAGAGAGGAGGCCTGTGTCCCAGCAGTGGGCACATTATTGATGATAAAAATAATGGTTTTCACAACTACTAATATTTTTTTTTTTTTTTTTTTTTTTTTTGGGACAATCCCACTGCACTATTCCCAAACCACTGCAACTCCTGAAAGCCAGAATCAACAGTGGCGACCACCAGAAAAGCGCCGAGGCAATGAAGCTCGACGAAGTCCCGGAGAATGAATTTACCTGTCTTGGATCCCGCAACGAAATTAATCAGAAAAGAATAACGGAGGAGTAGGAAAAATGTAAATTTCCACTTCCCTCCATATCAAGCAGGAGACAGAACAAACAAGGCCAATAGGCACAAAGGGTCATATACAACTGGGATAAGCCCAGTTGCCTAGCACCACGGATAAAAAATTAGCATTAATACATATTAATGGGTCCTAACATTGTGAGCTGTTATATTTGGTTCCAATAATAGGTATGGCAAAAACGCTTGAACGCACGGAAATTTGTTCTAGTTTCCACAAGGTCCGTATAGTAAACAACTCCTGATGCAGCCTGTACATTATTCAACATAATATTACGTTCATTCTGCCAAAGAATACACTCCCATAAGATATGATGTGCAGATTGTACATATTCGCAGTCAGATGTAGAACACTGACATAAAGGCGAGGCAACGAGCTTGAAAGAAAATAATTTACTTTTAAAGTTACCATGTCCCGTGAGAAATTGGGCAACACAGTGATCCACTTCCAGCCATGTGCTGGCCAGCCGCACGCGAACGGATGGAAAGAATTGGTGGAGGTGTCGGCCCTTGATAGAATTATCCCACCTACATTGCCATTCGGATAAAAGTTCCTCCCAGACGTCAATAGGTGGTTTAAATAATCTAGAGATTTTCTCACGGTCACTCCGCGTTAAAAAGTTCGCGTCCGCGGTCTCTCGTGCGGAATAGTACATTGCAGCACGTCGCTGCACTTCAAAGTCGACCGGAAGTACACCAGCAAGTATCGGTAAGGCCTCAGTACTAACCGTCCTGTATGCTTTGCATAAGAATATCAAAGCCAAACGCTGACTTTGAAGTAATTTACGTCGTACCGCCCCTATGGTGGCCCTATCAGCCCAAACAGGCGCCCCATAGCACATACAACCCAAGTAAGTAGCCCCATAAATAGTTTTTAAAGTTAAAAAAGACAGACCCCACGTAGATTTAGATATTCTCGTTAAGGCATAGAATTTTTTTTTTGCTTTTTCACCGACTATTTTAATATGATCTATAAATGCAAAATTCCTCTCTAACACTAGACCAAGATAGCACACGGACTGCTTTCTTTTTACGGGAACGTCATTAAATTTAATAGTAGGACACGATTTAAGATTACCCTTCAAAATGAGTTGATAAGTTTTGTGCGGAGCAACTACTAATATTGCAACTTTACGGTTGGGAAATTCGATAATTATGTTCAATGAATTAGACCAAGAGCGAGCGAAGCGAGCTCGGGAGCTTAGGGCACCCGACACACATAAGTCATCTCCTACATGTTAGGTTACTTAGATCCTGCAGACAGAAATAGGAGCTCCCCCTAGGCTCCGTCGACTTTGTTGCTTAAATAGTAATCGTACTTAACTATTCTGACATTTTAATGTGCGTTCAGAAACTACCTGGTTTCGGCGTTGGTTTTCGACACAGTTATAGTGCAAACCATTATTTGAATGAAGGTATATATATATAGATAGGTTATAAGTAGGTAGACGGTTTTAATGAATTTGCCTTTGTAGGTATTTTATAAATGATAAACTATTTTATTACTGTAAGTTGGTTTGTACAAACACTTTTACATGTCGATCATATTTTTTAAAACCAGATGAGGTCGGCGTTTCCTATCTGACTACTCTGAGAAGAAAGGCCGAAACAAAGTCAGAGGAAACTTTAATTTTGTTGTTTATGAAATTATCACTTTATAGGGTACTTTTATTTTGTACATTTGGTTCATGTTTATTAAAGTGATAATATTACATTATACATTTATTATTATTTTAAAGTGCTGATACACAATTTTATAGCTGTTTTCATTAAATTTAAAGTGCTATTAAATACAACCCAATAGAAAAATCGCGGTATGATGAATTTGAAATAACATATTTAAGAAAATTATTCACTTTTTTATGTTTTACGTGGGATGAGACACAAAACTATGCAACAATAAAACGAAAAAATTCAGAACGCAAGTTTCTAAACAAAACCCAGACACAAATGAAGGTAGATACGTTACGCGCTAACATGGCGATCAGAAAACCTGGGCTCGGCGCACGACTTCATGTACAGAAACTCACACATCTGTGTTCAGTGTCAGCACCAGTCCCAAACCTACAGTTACCGATAGACAAGGACAGAGATATGAGACGGCGCTGTAGTGCAAGCGAAATCGCGTTAGCCGCCGAATGTTGGCCGAATCACCGAATGTTTACTATTATGAATGAAATGACATTGCAATATGTGCGTATCGTGTCTCTCACGCATATTTGTAATATCTATCCCGCTCTCACAAATATGGCGAAGCAAACATTAAATATTATTGTAATTTTCAACAAATTAATATTTTTAACTGTACTTACGAGTGGTAAGTGATCCCGTGTGACTTATTTTTCTTCCTGGTATTATTTAAATACTGTTTAGCTACACAAGAAGTCATTTTGATGCGTATTTATTGCAAAAAAAACATAATAACACTGAAATTAATGAGCTGATCACATCAACAATGTGCCGTGCGCGACTGAGTACCCGGTACGGGCATTCACTTAGATTGGTAGGTCCAAGCGCTGTGAGCAGTCCCGTATCTTCCTCTTTGGTAAATAGAGACGAAACAAACAAACCTGTTTACACAAATATCAAATAATATAACGTCTGCATAGTTCATCATCAGGTTGAATACTCAAAGTTTTGAAGTGGTTCTTCATACTGTAGCCCTGTTCAAAGTTATAGAAGGTTCGCGAGAAGGCACTTTCAACAAGCTATCTTGCTGTTGCACCTAAAACATTTTACTTTGATTAAATTAAAATTCGGAAATAACAGGCAACGAATCTTTGCTTTGTTTGCTTTGTTTGCTTAGAGCTCTCCGATAGATGAAATTGACTACACTGTGTGTTTGTTGATATTTTTGTTTGCAACATTCTTGTTGGGCATCAGTTTTTGTTGTGGATGTTTTTATTTCTGTAAAAGTTAAGTGAGACGCCATGTGGGTAGTTCTCTATAGTTTAGTTTTCTAGTTCATTTTGAAAATTGTCTGAAAGTATTCAGTTTAATTGATAAAATTTTAGATCAAAACTGGAACTTGTTCTTTTTATTCGTGATATGTCTCTTGAGCTCCACCTCTTTGTTAGAAACCGATGGATGTAGTCTACGATGAATCTAAAATAATATCCAGTGTAATTCCTGTGAGCAGCAGAAAAAGATGAAGATGCGAGTACCTACCTACTATTCACTATTGTAGTAGATTAATTTCCAATAAACGGTACCGAGAAATGACCACTTTCTCTAAGACGACGTCGGATTAGCACTCGCAGATTAGCAAGTTGTTATTAGCAAAAAGGACATCGTCCACCTCGTGAAGTTGTTAATCCTAAAATTAGTGTTTATTCTGTGAATGGAAGTCACCCTTTTGTAAACTTCAGAGAAACGTTCGCGGGGGCTACTGCTTTTATTTGTGTATCAAATAATTTTACATCAATCTGCAGGACATGCTGACAGGCACAACGTGACGCGACAATGCGACTGTGTCGTGCTTTTTATATAGTAGAGAAAGATAATGTCACCTTGTATTGTCGTGTTCGCGCCGGTCTGCGGGCGCTTTCGAAGTGCATAAGGATTAAGATAGAAGAGTGTAATCATTTGAATGCCGTTTTCCTTTAAAGAAAAACTAACACACACACACTTTTTTTATTAAAGACTAGCTAAAAGAGAAATCGATCTCGTGATGAGACAGAAACAAATAGAATCTCTGCTAAAAGCATAAAGTCAAGAGATCAAGAACTAAATAAACACGGAGGAATTAACACACAAAATATTCAAGAAGCCCCAGTCCCAGAATTAAACACTAGTAACAGTTTCTCGTTGTTAAACGTAGATGAACTGCCTCAAGTCCCTACCGAATCAAAGGAAACCAGAAAACCTTCCAAGCCTCCGCCCATAATGCTCTATGGCATTGATGACCTAGAGAAACTAGCTGAGTTTCTCGAAAAAGTGATCAAAAAACCGACTACACATACAGTGGTTAATAAAAACCAGTTAATTATTTTCACTACCTCTGTTGAAACATATATAAATATAAACAACTAATAGAACATATAAGAGCAAAAGGTCTCATTGGGCACACTTTCACCCAAAAGGATGAAAAGGGCATGAGAATTGTCATGCCTGCACTTCAGCACACCCAAAGACGCCATAGTGGAAGCAATAGAAAAACAGGCAATAAAGTCAAATATTAAATAGTAACAGCACGTGCCAATGGGACAAAGGAGCCACTAAATACATTCTTTATTAACCTATTTTCCCAGGAAAACAATCGAAAGGTTAAAGAAATCAAATATATATATCATCAAAAAATCACAATACAAGATCCAAAAAGGAAAAATACAGTGGTACAGTACACGCGATGTCAGCAGTATGGGTACACTAAGATCAATTGTATGCGACCCTACAGGTGTGTATAGTGTGCTGGTGAACACAAAACAACTGCATGTACAATAGACAGGAATACCCCTGAAGTATAAACTCTTTGCTCAGGAAGTCACCCCGCTAGCTATAAAGGATGTCAAGTCTACAAATAAATTGCTGCAAGAAAATGGGGAAACAAACAAATACAAACAAAAGTCACATCAAACATTGAAACACGGCAAGAGACACGCCCTGAAAAACAGAACACTAAATCGAATCCAGTTAATGTACAACCTAAGGTACATCAAAATAACGATGCGGGCCTCAAATTATACAGCGACGCTGTTAAACTAGCTAAAACCTCAGGCGATTACACTCAAAAGAGTATATATAACAGTGACCACAATAAGTCACAGAGAACAATTTCCAATAAAAAGGAAAAAGACATCAGTCCTATAGAACAAAAACATAGTTTGATTAACCTCATAATTAAACAGACTGAAAGGATATACCAACTGATATCTCAGATGAGCAAAATTATGAACTTGATCATAACACTCATAAGTAAACAACAACCATGACCTCAATACGCAAAGCAATCTAAACATAAACGGCTTAGCGCCAAACAAAACAGAGGTGCTCTTAAAAATAAATAAAATAGACATTGCCTTAATATCTGAAACTCATCTCAATGATCGCAAACTATTTAAGATGACTAACTACTGTGAGGACTCACTAATTGAGAAGGCAACCTACTTGCCAATTAAAACACTGGCAACATATATTACTTGAAAGATGTATACATTTCGAACAGAGAATAGCTGTAGATGTTTTTTGTTAAGTTTGAATGACACAGAATTGGATTGAAGCCGCCTAAAGGCAGGCATATTGTAAATTATTACTAAATATATAAAATATAAAGTTATTTCTACGTTTAATTGTAGCTCTCCCTGACTACCAAAAGAATTTTAGACCTATACCTAGACCGTATTGATGTGTGAGGGACACATCAATACGGTCTAGGGATATTTCATACTCAATTAAATAACTCGAAAAGTACTGGCCGCATTGGAATCTTTTATACACCGATTTGTTTGTAATTTATCTCAGACTAATTCCAAATTCAAATTTTTGAAAATTCTTTTGTTGCGGTGGCATAAAAATGTCTTGATGTGTAGGAGAGGGAATTTTCATTTGTGCGAAATTTAGAAAACAATACGAATTACGTTTAGTTACAGTTTTTTTTCATTTTTAAACGAAAGATAAAGTTAAAATTGAGGTATTGTAGCCATGCAACGCCAACATTTGACGAGGGCGGAGATGTTACGAGCTGTGGGAATGCTGAAAGCTGGGTCTGTTCAGCGTAATGTTGCTGAGACCATAGGGACCCACCAAAATGTAATTTCAAGTTGTGGACACGCTATCGTGCCACAAGTGAAGTAGCGGAGAGGCACCGGGGGCCAAGTCGCATCACTATCCCCAGACAAGACCGATTTTTGCCAATTACTGCGCGAGCTCAACCAAATGCAACGGCAACTCAATTGGTCAAAAGGCTGCGAGTGGAACACCAAGTGCTTGTGAGTGACCAAACTGTAAGAAGGCGACTGCATGAAAGCAATCTACGCTCTCGTAGACCACTCCGGGTCCCACCTTTACGGAGAGGCAATCGTGGACGACGATTAGAATGGGTTCGGAACCACGTGGACTGGGGCCGTGAGCAATGGTCCAATGTTCTGTTCACGGATGAATCCAGGTTCGGTTTCCATCCAGATTCACGAAGGACGCGTGTTTGGCGAGTTCCTGGACGATGGAGCCGTCTTCAGAACCCTCAGGAAGTTCACCCATACCAAGGAGGAACAATTATGGTTTGGGCAGGAATTCGTCTTGGAGGACGGACGGATCTCGTTTGGGTGCGGGGCAATATGCCGGCAGAACGATACGTCCAACAGGTGCTGGGGCCCGTAATCTTGCCCCACAGAACACAAATGGGGCAAGATTTCCTGCTCATGCACGACAATGCCCGGGCACATACGGCGAGAACGGTAGCAGCTTGGTTACATACACACAATGTTAGGGCCTTAGACTGGCCTGCTCAATCGCCAGATCTAAATCCCATTGAGCATGCGTGGGATATGCTGCAAAGAAGAGCTCTGAAGGAAGTTCCTGAAAATCTGGCTACAGAAGATCAACTTTTTGCGCACCTCAGAAGGACATGGGACAATATTCCGCAGCAAGACATTGACAACCTTGTTCTGAGCATGCCAAATCATTGCCGATGTGTTATGAACATCATGGGCGCTTTCTCAGACTACTAACTTCAAGTTTATAAACACAAATTAAATGATTTTTCTATTTTTTTCAGTTTTTACGAATAAATTAAAAGTTAATTCATATACGGTTTCCGTCTATGCTTCATTTGTTTTCCATAAAATCCTGAAATTTTAATCGAAGTACCTTAACCATTATTAAAAAATGGTAGAATATTAATTAACGTATCGTTTAAATATATACATGTCATATAAATAATTAACACATTGATAGTAATTCGTTTTTTTAATATATGCCTAGACCGTGTTGATGTGTTTATATGGTGGAGGCGCCGGGTACCTTTTTCAGAGGTTTTGGTCAAGGAGGTTCAAGCATGACGGCGTTGATTTGTTAGTGCGTAAGTGCACGTCAGCTGAAGTTAAAAGCACATATCGGAGCATCCGATAACTCGTTTGTCATGATTAAGCCTTCTCCTTTTAAGGGTCGTACCTCAATTGTACTTTGATTCCTCTGTTAGGTAAATGTTCGGATTAGAATAAGGTAGGATTCATACATCTTTCAAGTAATATTTGTTGCCAGTGTTTTAATAGGCAAGTAGGTTGCCTTCTCAATTGGTGAGTCTTCACATGAGCTACGTCCTTACGAATAGACGCACAGAATCATGTGTAGTGCTTCTATTCTATGCCTTGAAAGGATATATGAATCCTAGCTTATCCTAACCCGAACATTTACCTAACAGAGGCATCAAAGTACAATTGAGGTACGACCCTTAAAAGGGGAAGGCTTAATCATGACAAATGAGTTATCGGATGCTCCGATATGTGCTTTTAACTTCAGCTGACGTGCACATACGCACTAACAAATCAACGCCGTCATGCTTGAACCTCCTTGGCCAAAACGTCTGAAAAAGGTACAAGGCGTCCTCCCAACACTAATAAGAATGATGCGTCAACTCACATCGACCCGGACGGGGTTTAAATTCAAAAATTCAGATATGATACTCTTAGCAAAATAACACCAAAGAGATTAAAAAAAAAGAGAACAACGATCAAACGACGGTTTATTATTAACAACTGAATTTCCAATGAACAAATAAGGCAGAATTGGCTATCCAAACAGGCAGAGATTTTTCTTAGCATGTTGACTCCAGGAAAAAAGAAGGACAATGAGCGTGCAGTGGCTTATATAGGCGCTGTCCGTCATCCCCTTCTTGCAACAGCTTGACAATGTCTTTTCCGCTAACACGGCCTCTCCTGACTGGAGGACGTCTCGCACTCCTGTGTCTCAGGCTGCAGGGCTTCTGCAGCACTGGAGGTACTTGGTATGGGCTCTGGCATCATCTCACCAGAAGGCACATTATTATATCTGGCAGCTCACTCAGGCGTGGACTCCATGTCATCAGCATTATAGTCTGCGCCTGAAAACAAACAGCTTGTTTGACTATCCTGATTTAAAAAAAATAACGCCTAATTTCTGATTCAATTTATTTTTCAGAAATTTTATTCAGAAACAATGCAACTGAGACGCTGCAGACATCTCAGTCTCATTATCACTGTTAGCTATCTAATTAATTAATAAAAAGAACAATAAGGACAAGACTCCGGGTACACCGGAGACCCACAGTGAACAATGTTCACACAAATAAAAAATAAGCGTAAGAAACATAGGCACGACGTTAGCATACCACAGGATCTCGACACTTGCATGGCATAGGCACGACGTTAGCATACCACATAGTATCTATATTTGCGTGGCATAGGCACGACGTTAGCATACCACGCAGTCTACACTTGCATGACATAGGCACGACGTTAGCTTATCAGCAAGTGTAGCACCAAGTTACCTTCGAAAAAGGCTGCACACGCGTCAGGAGTCCATTCCCCTCGCCACGGCACCATAAACTCCAACCATAAACTCTGCCGCAGCCTGTGTCGATTTTCCATATGAGCCTGCCAATAGTTGCAGCTCGTATCGACCGTGGGGAAGCGCCTTGACCACACGGTACGGCCCGCGCATGCCAGAGTCGAGCTTGCCAGATGCTTGTGCCTGTTTAATAACAAAAACAAATGAATTAATATCAAACATCCGAGGAGTTCTACGATCAGCGTTAGCCGTTGCATCTTGCTGATGCTGGTTCGCCCTCAAACGCTCTGAAGCTCTCTGCCTTTGCATTTCTCTCAATGCCTCGCGGTTCGGATGAGAATTTTCTAGGGCGACATCTCGGATAAGGTGATGTATCAGTGGTGTAGCCGCTGCTATGCCGACTAGAAGGTTCAAGGGGGATACCGTCTTCAATGGCCCAACTTTTAGATGGGAGCGCTTTAGTTATAAGCCGGATTTTGTGGTGCAGGTCTCTCGACTCGTCCCTACCTGCATGAGCTTCTATTTCCTCACATATATGGCGCAGGTAGGCGTTATGATCCTGTCTGCATTTCCTTTGGATCTGGGCAGACTTTTCATTACAGGCTTGAACAGTTGCACCGGCTGCTTTCATTTTTCGTCGCTCCTCAACAAGTGCAAAGGTTTTATCCGTCATCCAGTGTTGCCGTATATGTGTCACAGTTGGTGTTTTAGATCCTGAGACCGCCAGCTCTATAAGTGATTATTGATGATTGTCATTCGTGACAGATGACCTCCACAAGCGATCGAACCAGAATATAGTCTATCTGGTTGCGGTATTTTCCATCGGGCGATGTCCAAGTGTATAGCCTTCGAGGGTGGTGTTGGTAGAAGCTGTTTGTAATAACTAGATCATTTTCGGACGCAAATTGTATGAGCCTGTCACCTTTGTCGTTCCGAATACCGAGTCCAAAACTTCCGACGCACCTTCCAAGCTGCTGAGCATTTGCTCCAATTTTTGCGTTGAAATCACCCAGGATGACAAGAAGTTCTCTTTTGAGGATTTTGGCTATGGCGGTTTCCAGTTTGGAGTAAAATCCTTCAATTACCTCGTCACTCGCAGTGCTCGTAGGGGCGTATATCTGTATAAGGTTCAGATTCACTGGCGACGCTTTCAACTTGATGCTGATTATCTGGTCGCTTACTGGCTCGTAACCCATCACACTGTTTCGCCGGTGGACGGGAACTAAAAAGGCTACACCGTTCTGGCTGTTTTTTTTCGTGGCCTGAGAACGCCGAACCTGTTGGCTAATGGCCATATCTAAAAGGAGTAGCTCCTTAGTACCGCGGGACCCGTTCCTACATCCATTCTGAGAGACCGACATGATCGAGCTATCGTCGACGTGTTTATTAATTTTAACTCTCAAAATGGATGTAAGAACCTTATAGACCGTTGGTAAACATGTAATAGGTCTATAATTTTTGGGTTCCGCGGTGCTACCAGACTTGTGGAGCAGGTGGGTTATTCCTGTTGTAAGGAACTTGGGTAGCGAACCAGACTCTAAGGCTGCCTGGTACTAAGATGCCAAACGAGCGTGCGACCTTTGTAGCCACTTTATCCAGAAGTTGTGCAGCCCGTCCGGCTTTGGAGATTTCCAGTTTGGCAACGGACGGACTGCATGGGCTACATCTTGGGGACTGATCGTGATAGCCCCCATTTCTTGTATTGCATCGCACGCTCGTTCGACCTCCCGAGTCCATTCACCTTCGGTGTGACTGACAGGCACCGACCAGATGCTGCGCCAGAATGAACACATGGCATCATCATCCGGCAGGCGCGTATCAGTCACACCTTGGTTGGGTCGCTCCCAAGCCCGATAAACCCACCTTTCATTACTTTGGAATGTGCGATTCTGGGTGTATCGCTCCACTCTCCGCCTATACCTACGAATACGGTTTGCCCATGCAAAAACTTTTTGTTTCAGGAAGTCGATGCGCTCTGTGACACGGGATATATAGTCTCGGGGGCTGACATCAGTCCCCGAAAATGCCCGTCTCACAAAGCGCATCACTCTTGTGTGATTATTGCCTTCCCTGAAACAAATTAGTTTGCCGATGAGTGCTCTGGCCCCACCAATACGACGTTCGATCCTGCACTGCCAAGCCGGTACGGCTGGTTTCGGTCATGTAGCTCTGTCTTCTACAAATTTGACATGAGCTACACGACATGCCGCTACAGCCGCGCAGTATATGATCGAATGTGTATCAGTGGGGTCTTCGCAGTCATCAAAATAGTTTGACAACTGCGAATCCAGCGCCCTATTTTTGTTATGCATGGGCAAACGAGGTAATCGTGGCCTAAGTTCGGGTGGCATGTAGCGATACTCCCGAATAGCACAATCCAAAGCACTCCTTAACACCTCACTGCACTGAGTACTTACGTTTGAAACCCAGTCACTACTCTCCTCGTCAGCGTGGTTGGACTGGGGTAGCACCACAGCCTGCGACGATGGGGCAGTGACACGGTTACCCATTTCCGTTCGGAGGCGATCAAGTACAGTATCATCCAACATACGATTACGCTGGATGACCCGCACCTGATCCGAAAGTCGTTGGGCCGAAACGTTGACGGCTGGCTCAAGCACCTGAAACAAAGAGAGCATCCGGACACGGTACGCGGTCAGGTTGTTTCCTCCCTCTGTAGCCCCAAAGTATGCGCGCATGACATTTTCGTTAATGGATTGCATCCATTTCATGCGCTGCACACTCCCGCCGGGTACTGGGACCCTATCAGAGACCGGTAAGCCTCGAGGTCCTAAGCGGTCCGGCGGCAAGCGTACTCCCCGTCGACGCGCAGGTAGTGGTGTCGTCTGCGGAGAGAAATACTCGTCGCTCGAGCTCGACGCAACTTCCACAGCCGGTGTCACAGCACTCACGGTGGGGCTGGTTGCCGGCGGCGTCGAGGCGGAGCTGGGCGACGAGGCCGGAGGTGGTAGGCGTGTGTTTTTGATTCGGGCCTGGCTTCTTGTCAGCATTTCTGCTTAAGTTGACATTGTGTTGTTTGCTTCATTATTTTGAAAAATTGTTACTGGGTTCTCCTTCTTGTTTTTTTATACACATACGGGTAATACATTGTTGAAATTGTTTTTATTCGGATCTTATGTAGAAATTACAATGATTTCATAACATTAAATTCATAAAAATAAGGAATGAAAAATTTTCAGTTGTCACGCTTGACAAGTCAGGCCACAGATTATTATTATAATCTGGACTTACGGAATAGAACTCTGGGGATCTGCTAACAACTCCAATATCGAAATTTTGCAAAGGTTTCAAAATTTAGCTCCAAGAACAATATCAAGTGCACCCTGGTTTGTCAGAAATTAGGAAATACACGAGGACCTAAAAATACCAACAGTGAAAGAATAACTATGAACTGAACTATGCGAAAAATTCAAAACATATAAACAGAGACTGAGCAAGCACAAAAATATCTTAGCTAAGAACCTTCTAAACAGACAAGGGGATATTATCCGCATAAAGAGGTGGCAAATCCTGAACTTGGATCACAGACATTAAAAAGTTAAAGTTTATTTAGTGCTGAACCACATAATGTGATTGTTCAATGGAACACCACAAAAAATAATCTCTCACGAAGAACCCATCTGATTATGGCTAGAAAGCCGATTGGAGAACCAAGGAGTAAAAAAAAAAAAAAACCAGCTTCTTCCAGCCGCTTCGCCTGCGCGAATGTTGAAAATTATGCCAAGGCAACATATTATTCTCGAGATAAAAAGTATTATATGTGCTATTCCAGACTATAATCTATTTGTGCAAAATTTCATCCAGATCTGTTCATTAGTTTTTGCGTGAAAGAGTAACAAATATACAAACACACACTCACAAACTTTCACCTGTGTGATAAGCTCGCGCTTTACCACTATCTCATCTGATGGTAAGCGATGATGTGGTCGACAGTAAAGTATTTAACTCATAGCGGATCCGGCAACCGGGAAAACGATAGAATGAAGAAGTTGTTTGGTTCCTAAAGTTTTGGTTTCAACTTGAAACAGTGAGAGATAAATTAAAGTGTTGCGATTATATTGTTAACAGATGTCGGCGTTTAGGTTGTTTTATCTGCATGTAGTTCAAGAAACAATGCTGCGAATACGAAACTGGTGAAAATTAAATTTAAGCATGCTTATGTTGGTATTGCTTTTCACTGTTGCAATAAGGAAGATGTACTTATATTAGGTATAACTTAAACGCAGAGCCACCCTGTTACTCTAACTGAATATGACGATGGAGAACGTATATTGCACTGAAATATACGTACTTCATCTTAGGTCAACCGTCAGTTCAAGCGTCACAAGTAGAAATCGATTCAATCACACGCGTCGAAGGGATCCCGATCACATACCCAAACAAGGGTTTGATTGTTATCCCCAAGAGAAAAGAAAGTTTGGCCGTCCCCGTCAAATCTGGTGTTGCATCGTGTCGGCAGTAGCGACGAGCGTCGGAGTGATGTGGATTGTCGTAGAGTGAAGTGAAGCTTGAAGCTCAAGATAGATTGCGATGGACGACTTCTGTGAACACCCGCTGGTATTTACATCTAGAGAACGCAGGAAATTAAGTCAAGTAGCTAAGGAAATCTAAGGTCACCGTCACCGTCATTATAAGTCATAAGTCATTTATTTCGTAACAAAATACATTGTGTCGAAATTAGTGGTAAGTAAAGACCACTAACATATTACAGTAGATTACAATAAAATTTAAAAAAAATCTTTAAATAACAATAATTTTCAATAAAAATAAGAATTTATATAATTTATGAATAATTTAATAGAATGTAATGAATGAAATAGGATAGCTGCTGCCCGTGCCTCCACCCACATGGTATTAGTACTTCTACGAATATCTTTATAAACTCTAGCCTATGTGTTATTCTGATGTATAAACTATATTTTTGTAAAATTTCATCAAAATCCGGTCAGTAGTTTTTCGTTGAAAGAGTAACAAACGTCCATCCATCCTCACAAACTTTCAAGTTTATACATCAGAATCTATCATCTTATTCGTTGTCTTCATTTCTGAAGATTGTGCCCGTCTTGAATTGTTTTGACGGAGTCACTGACGAGCTGCTTCCATGCCACTCTGTCTTCGACTCTTCTGAAGGCTGCGGTCACCTGAGCCCTTATCTGGTCTAACAGCGAATAGATTAAATTCTAAGTATTTCTGAGAACTGAGGTTAATTTTATCATTCCACTACTGTAAGACCGCTGGGTAAAATCCTCCCAAGTCCTGCTAGGAACTCTTCACCGCACAACCGCAAACGAGCCCTCCAGATATGCGGGTTTTAGGGTGTCTCACCATCTCTTTCCGGGCCGGCTTCGGCGGTGCTGCCTATATTTTGCAAGATAAATAATTAAGATAATTTTTTTTTTTGAGTTGAAGGTCAAAGAAGAGATGGATGGACTGTGTGATGAGTGATTTGAAAGAAAAGGGAGTCAGTGATAGCGTGACGTTGACAGGACGGTATGAAAGATTTCTTTTGGGATGAAAACTCAGAAGTTGCCAGATAGGCTTACATTGTCAGTTTTAAAGGTTCCGTACCCAAAGGGTCAAAACGTAGCCATATTGCTGTCGCTAACGTATCCGTCTGTCTATGTATCCGTCGTCTGTCATACGGGTTTTACAACCAAACGGTTGCAGCTACAGTCTTCAAATATTCACAGTATGAGTATCTTATTTACCCAAAGCCATACAAATTGTCCAAAAATATTTTTAAATCGTTTTAAGGTGGGCTCTCATACATCATACATCCCATACATAAAGGGGGTCGCAAAAAAAAATGTTCTACCCCATCGAGCGGGGTACCGTAAAACACAGATTAAACAAATAGTGTAGTTTTTGTTAAAAAAATATTGGAATACAAAGGAATGAGAAGCCACCAAAGTCAGCTTTTTAGGGTTCCATATTACTAAGACTTCACGGTCCGTCTGTCTGTCTATCTGTCTGTCCATCTGTCACCAGGCTGTATCTCATGAACCGCGATATCTAGGCAAATGAAATTTTCACAGATGAAGTAATTTCTGTTGCCGCTTTAACAACAAATACTAAAATCATAATAAAATAAATATTTAAGTGGGGTTTTCTCGTTTTCGTGAGACAGAAAGACTATCAATGGAAATAGTGGAATGATATAAGCAAAGAAATCATCTTTTTCAATCTCAATCATTGGACCAATTTAAGCAAAATATCTGCCTCCATCGAATCCGGGCTAAAGTTGCCATCACCTCCTGCTGAAATTTGCTTCAGGACGATTTTTTTTTTTTTTTTTTTTTTTTTTAAAAAAAACGTTGCCCCACACTAGGAATTTCTTCCTGTATCGTGGGTGCGTTTACAAACATATAAACTCACATACACAACACCGAGAGCCGGAACAACTATCTGTAGGTCATACAAATATCTGTTCCGTGCGGGAATCGAACCCACGACACGCAGCGCAGCAGTCAATCGCTCAACCACTGCGCCAACCGTGCGCCGATTTGGTTCTCCTTCGTCCATTACTTGTTTAGACCATTGTGTTGTGTGCAACTGGTCTCGTGCTTCCCTTGGGTTTAGCCAACAGTAAACTTTTCGAAGTAGGGTAGGGACTAATTAAGACAAAATACGTTGATGTAGAGTCTACATCAACGCATTTTATTTTTTAAATTTTAAATTTGATAATATCAAGACCAGATTTTCTACAGTTTGTCTACATTGTGGACAAACTGTAGAAAATCGGGTCTTTATATTGAGAGGGAAAAGACAGACAGAAATATTTGTGCGTTTTGCTGTATATTATATTCGGAGCTTCCTACTAAGCTAAGAAATAATAACTACAAAATTACTTGACCAAATCAGACCCTAAACTGGTTTTCAGAATAGAAGTTAAAGCTAATGTTAACAATAGTAGAAATAAATGTACCCAGTTAAGTAATAAGTCATTTATTTCGGAACAGCATACATTGTGTAGAAATTTTGTAAAATAAATAAGTACCATTAAAACATTCCGATCGATAAAGAAAGTAAAGTAAAAAAAACAATATAAAATGTAACAAATTCAAATTAATAATAAAGTACATTCCATTTAAAATAATCAATAATACAATAGTAAAAATAGGTCAAAGATAAAAAAACCAATTGTGATAAAAAGATCAATTATACAAAATGTAATAATTTTTTTGAATAAAACTTTAATTAAAATAGAATTTCAATGATACAAAAAAAAAACAATAAATACCCATTAAATTTTTCTTCAACCTTTATTGTCCCACTGATGGGCAAAGATCTACCCCTAACTTTCCATAATACCCATTAATTATACGATACTAAAATAGAATGTCAAATATAAAAAAATAAACACAAATAGTTAAAAAAAGGTCAATAATATGTCATCTGATAGTCTATGAGTAACAACAGTAAAAAAAAATGTTAAAGATAAAATTTAAATTATTACAAGAGATGAATAAAAGTGTCATCAGTTAAAATAAATCAAAGACAGTTAATAAGTAACTCAATTGGACAAATAATCTTGTTATTCAGTCTGATCCTTCATTTGACTTTCAATGTTTAGATACCATTACGGCTAGTAAAGGTCAAGCAAATAGAATATATATGTCTAGCATTTACTCGTATATTTGCTTACATTCTATTACAATGTCTGCATAGAAACAAAATTATACCAATTTCATATGAAAACCCTTTTGACGTTCCACTATGAAAAGTAAACACTGGACTTAATTGAGCTAAGAGTGGGCTTTTTTATGGAAAAAGAATTATCGTTTCAAGAGGTCTGGAATACTACTTCGAATCACAAGTGTCCATAACAAAAGTTCAGCATAAAGTAATACATCTTTATAGTTATTGATTAGTACTTATATGAGTATATAGTAAATATATGTAGTAACAGATATAGTAAATATTATATTAAATCAAAAATCGATAGATAGGATTGTAAAAACAAGTTACAGGTAGGTAAGGATAAAAAAAAAAAATGGCACTACAGCGCCCACGGACTGGTGAAAAATAGAGAGTAAACTAGAATAATTCAGTTATTTATCACAACCACGTACAGTACAACTATTTTCTTTATGTTTTTCGGCAAAATTCCTGTTTAGTGTTATATGGAAAATAAATATCACACCACACATAGATAGCATTCGTAGAAGAAACTGCACAGTGCACACGTCTACGTGTTCGCAGAACTACTCAACTAAACCCACTAGAGACCGACAAAATGCTAGCTGAAATATTTCGAGTTTATAGAAAGTCCCAATTTCTCATCCCTTTTCTCTATTCAATAAAAACCGCAGCCCTTACATAAAACCAAAAACATGACAATGAAGGGTTGACTACAATTTTTCGCTTAATTATCACTACCACGTGTAACACAATATCGATTGGATAAATGATAAATGATTTTATTTCTGTAAGTTGGTTTGTACAAACACTTTTACACGTCGATCATATTTTTTAAAACTAGATGAGGTCGGCGTTTCCTATCTGACTACTCTGAGAAGAAAGGCCGAAACAAACTCAGAGGTCACAGTCTCTTTTAAAGTCCTGACAAAATCTTGGTTCGATCATGTGAAGACCATGTAGACTGATGTCTGAAATGGTCTTTTGAGGAAAGAACCATCCAGATTGAGTGGACCTGTCCAGTCAGTGCACGCATTTGTCAATAACCGAGCAGCTCAACTCAGAATTTAAGGAGCTCAACGATTCGACGAACAATACCAAAGAAAGGACATTCGGGTAGGCCGCATAAACTACTCAAACTGCCAGACCATGATTAAAAACTAAGATAAATTAAAAAACAAAATAATGATCCACATAGTCTTCACATTCACAATAATTAAAATAAAATAATATAATACTTTAAAAAGTAAATATTCTTGTCATTGCAAGAAAACAAATAAAAAATTTTTTTTTTTTTTTTAAATAACAATATTCATGGTGCAAAATATTTAAACAAAAAAACTCACTCCCAAGCCGTTTTATCCTCAACGTAATCTTTAATGCTATAAAACGCTTTTTGGCACAACTTACGTTTAATGAATGATTTAAATTTATTAAGACTTAGATTTTGTACGTGGCTTGGTAGCATATTATAAAAGCGCACACATTGACATCTAAACGAGCCACCTATTTTCTTGAGCCTTGTTGTAGGTATTACAAATTTGTGTTTGTTCCTAGTATTTATATTATGGATATCACTGTATTTTTTAAACAATTTTATATTTTTATGTGCATATAAAAGATTTTTATAAATATACTGAGAAGGCACAGTCATTACATTAATCTCCTTAAATTTCTCTCTGAGAGATTGTCTCGGGCTTAATTTATAAATTGATCGAATAGCTCTTTTCTGCAAAACAAAGATAGTCTGGATGTCGGCGGCATTTCCCCACAACAGAATACCGTACGACATTACACTATGAAAATAGCTAAAGTATACTAAACGGGCTGTCTCTATGTCCGTTAAATTACGAATTTCTTTAACAGCATATTATGCTGCGGAGCTTAGCTTCTTTGACAATTTATCTATATGTGGGCCCCACTGAAGCTTAGCATCCAAAGTTAAACCTAAGAATACTGTGCTATTTTCAGGATTCAATTCTTCGCCCTTTATCAGCACATCAGTTTTCACCTACCTAACGTGAGGTAGGGTAAACTTAATGCATTTCGTTTTTTTTTCATTAAGAAGTAAATTGTTAACATTGAACCAGTGAACTACTTTTGAGATCGCGCTATTTACATCGTCAGTAACCAGCTGCTGACGTTTAAGTTTAAACAAAAGTGAAGTATCATCCGCAAACAACACTATATTATGGTTATCCTTTATGAGGTAAGGCAAATCATTAATATAAATATCTTAATATTAATATATATATTACTATAGATCCAGGAGATCTTTTTCCATTAACGTCAACGCTCTGAATCCTATTACTCAAGTATGAAGTAAGAAGATCCAGAGCGCTGTTCCGGATCCCGTAGTGGCGGAGTTTCCTGATTAGGGTTTCATGAAGAACACAATCAAATGCCTTGGACAAATCACAAAAGATGCCCAAGGCATCGCACTTATCCTCCCATGCATTATAAATATGTCCCAAAAGCTCAACACCGGCATCAGTAGTTGAACGACCCCTTGTAAAACCGAACTGTTTGCTATGTAATAATTTATGTTTATTAAAAAATCTTTGCAATTGCTCTAAAATTAATTTCTCAAATATTTTACTAAAAGTAGATAGAAAATAAATATTTCACTAGACATCATCATCATCATTTCAGCCGGAAGACGTCCACTGCTGGACATAAGCCTCCCCCAAGTGTCACCACACTGATCGGTCCTGTGCGTTTCGCATCCACCGGACGCCTGCAGCCTTGGCCAGGCCGTCGCTCCACCTAGAGGGAGGCCTTCCAACGCTACGTCCTCCGATACGCGGTCGCCACTCCAGAACTTTTCGGCCCTAACGGCCATCCGTTCTACGAGCAATGTGCTCTGCCCACTGCCATGTAAGTTTGGAAATTATTCGGGCTATATCGGTAACCTTGGTTTCTTTCATTACACACAACATACTTAAGTACTAAGAATTCGTATGAGAGACTGCACCCTGCCAAGAATTCGCAGAACTACTCAACTAAACCCAACGAATATCGACAAAATAAAATTTTCGAATTTTTGAGTCCCCATTTTTCTCCCTTTTTTCGCACTCAATAAAAACAGAGGCCCTTACATAAAACAATAAACATCTGCACTACTCCAGCTCCACGTTAATCACCCGAGCTGTTCACTATAAATTGGAGTGGGAACCAGCACCAAAAACAGCGGCTCGCGGCTTCAAGAGTCACTCGAATCGCACCTGAACACTTGTTAAGGTGTTCTTGAAATGAGAAATAATTGCTGAAGTTACTCCGTATCGAATAATTGACTTCTGGATTCGAGCCAAGACGTATGCAAGCGTGATTTGGTTCTGGGTGTTGATTGGTGGTGGATTCTGTTTATGCAGCCTGATTTGTTCTTTGTTAAGCTCTGTAGCCGTTCGGTAAGCTGTATTTCTTATTGCAAATTTTGGCGTGGTGAAGGAGAGAGAGGTTAACAGGCATAATTGGACCTGAATTGATTAAGTAAAATACTCAAATTAATCAGTCACATTTATTTATTACCATAGTCTCTAGACCAAGTGAAATTCTGCCAACGATAACGATTTTACAAGCTTTTTTTTAACTTGCAATGTATGTATTTTATGTATGTATGTAAGTGTGTTAGGGTCAAATCTAAATTAAACTGAATTTTAAAGCAGTTACACGTTTAGTTTGGATGACAATGCATGGTTAGCTAAGTGAAACTTCATTCTAAATCCAATATGGTCTACAGCCCAAGATGGCGGACTAGTTATTTTTTTGCACTGCCATGATATGGATATCAAATGAAAAAGTTTTCTGAGAAGAATACGAAAAAAAGTTAAAAAAAGTTTTTTTAATAGATGGTTTTTGAACTTTTTTCACAATTTTTTTGCTGATAGAATAACACATCATCTAGGCTCTCTTCTCAATTTTATGGTATGAGCTTAATGTATCACAACGCACACTATGTACGTATATCATGTCAGACTTTAGTGACTCTAAATTCTTGATGGAAACTTGTCCAATTTGGAACATCTCCAATTAATTTTCTAGAACTTTGTCCTGCGTTAGTCGCGTGGTAGGTCAGTCTGAATATATTAAAATGCCTGTGAGATATTCTTTGGTCTCCTTGCTACCTTGACTTTTTCCTCTCGAACGACACAAATTATATTATACGATATACTTTAATTTATTGACGTAATAAAGTCATTATTGGTCCAGTGTACGAGAGAGACGAATCGATACAGGAAGATTATTACTATAACTCCTTTACAACAGAATCATGACCAGCCGGGCGAGCACGGCCTCTGTGGTAGGCTTGAGTCATGCATTTAATCACGGTTTTCGCTCTCAAACTGGCTTCAGTTTAACCCAATTGTTCAGCACTAACGTAGTATATAAGTGTCTATTAACATACCTAATTGCTGAATGCATTTATTTGCGTTAAATACAGCGGAATAAGCTATTAAAGTTTGTCCTAGATATTGCAAGGGTGTTGGCTTTTGTTACTTAGTCGCTGCTGCGGTTCTGCTTACCATTTTATGATTTATTTTCTTATTCCGCTCATTGTTGTCTCTCAGCTTGCACGGTGATAACTGGGCTGAGTGCCTGGGTTATTTCCACTTCCATGAATAGACATTCCTACACTGGACAGGTTTATGTCAATTAATCATCATTTAGAAAGAAAGAAAAAGAGAAAGAAAATATATTTAATTGTGACCCACAAAGGAGACACGAGAAATAAGCAGAAACAATAATTAAATAATGTTATTCATTAAAAAAATAAATTTAAACAAGCTTTTTTCGTATTCTTCTCAGCAAACCCTTTCATTTGATACCCATATCATGGCAGTGCACAAAAAAGTACTAATCCGTCATCTTAGGAAATTATGTCACTAAGCTAACCATGCATTGTGATCTAAACTAAACATGTATGCAAAATTTCATCTTAATTAGTAGAGGATGAATGTTTTAAAATTCAGTTGCAAGATTTGATTTTTTTGCGAACAAACTTACATACAAACATACATATATATACATTGCAAGTTGAATAAAAGCTTGCAAAATAAAACCCGTGTGAGATCATTACAGCTTAAAGTCGTTCACTGCTGGATATAGGCCTCTCTCCCCACATGAACCGGACGCATAACTTATGTTTATTTTCTAATAATACAATTAATAACACAATAACAAACATGAAAATAAATTTTCAATACAGGTTTAGGAGAACTACGCCAGGTTTCCTTTCAAATAATAATTTGTTTCTAAAGTGTCCGTATATAAAAGTAAAAGCCCCTACGGTCCCTCTTGCACAAACCCCTCTGAAAAGCAAGAAACATTGGACTGCAGGGTAGGTATATCTATAGATTTTCTGTTTTGTAATATCCGGCTCCTCTTGGCAGACAGGTTGTTATCGCAAATAGCACATCTGATTGCTGCGCGATGCTATTAGTAAATCAGAACTGTTCGGCACAGAGGGCGATTGTATCTTTGATACCTTTAGCGGATTGATACAATTTTGAAAGAACATTTCTAGTCTTGTTTTGATTCCATTAGTTTAAAACATCTCATTGATTGATGGTCTGGGAATCATGGACACTGCTTTTCACCCGCTGTAGTGATAATTATGTTAACTAAATGTCGTGGTCGTGGACTTCGCATTCGCCGAAAAAACTATATATAAACCATTATCTTATTGTAGGTTAGTAGGTAAAACTCAAGGGAATCCTAGTCATGCTTAAAGGCTTCTGTCTGCTGCCAGAAGCGAAGCGCCGTTGCGGCAACGATGGCACTATGCTTTAACATCGAATATTAATTAATTAGTGAGTTATCTTATCATGCGAGGGCACAAATAATACATCGACAACCGCATCTTTTCTTAAGGTTACACTAGTCGAAAATTCTTCCATACAAACGTAGTCTAGAGATTACTCCACTGTTTGACGATGTACGTCCAAAATAAAAATAAAATATCAATTTGTCTCATTATTTTTGTTACCATACAGGGCTAGACGTCCTGTATGGAAACAAAAATGTAAAAAAATAATATATTTGAACACTAATTTTAACGCATCTTTGGGCGGGAATAAATACCATAAGAAGAAGGGAAATTGCAAAACGGTCTCCATACGGGGATAGATTAGTAATTCAAGAATGCAAAAAAAAATATTTTATAAATATACATTTAGTTGTTTTTTCATGATATTTAGACTCACAAAGGTCTGTTTATAAAATGTTGCGCGCTCGTTTTCGTCCTTAATCATCATCCATTTCGATACAAATTTGCAAAAGTGCTAATTCGTATGCGAACTAGCTTCTTACTGCTCATCAGTGCATCTATTTCTCTCACACGTGTTGTCGAAGATAGCATGCATTTTAACCCCGCGCACAAAATAGTTCGTGCCGTCGACTAGTTCAACCTTAACGTCAACAATCAAAGCTTTAACCAACAATAAAATTACTTGATTAACACTTCTAACACAGTCTTCTCGAGACGCGGAAATAAAACGCCTTTCTAACCACTTTTTATATAATCACTTCCTATTCAATAAACACATCAAGTCTTCGCTCCGTCTTATTTTCTTAACCGTTTACTGAAGGATCCTTTTATAAAACGGCTGTAGATATTAAATAACGTTAAATAAATAGTTCTTAGCTTGCTTCTGATGTTAGATTTAGCAGTAATTACGTTTTTCTGAAAAGTTTAGCTGTAATTATGTTTAAGAGCAATGGTTGCCGAGTGGTAACGGCGGAACCCAGATACATTTAAACATATTATTCCAAAGTATGCTAGGCCGACGCAGCACGTCTGTTAGACACTCTTTCAGCTTTTTATTAACTTGCAATGTATGTATGCATGTATATATCGAGTCACATCTAAAAAATCGTAAACAATACGTGGAAATTTCAAAACTAGATCAAAAATCCAAGAACGAAAAGGTCTATCGGTCGCGTGACAGAACAATCACAAATGGTGTGCCGCAGGGTAGCGTACTTGGTCCCCCTCTACTTATCCTTTATATCAATGACCTGCCAAAAGTGACGCAACATCATATGACGCTATTTGCCGACGACAGCACCGTTACCATTGACTATAAAGATAAACTAAATTATGACAAACTAATTTATGAAAATTACGTAACTAATACTATACAATGAATTAAAAAATGGCTAAATAATAATAACCTGAAAATAAATATTGACAAGACCAACTTAATGACATTCACGCAACGTAAAAATTTGACTATGAATATTCATTACGAAAACAAACAAATAAATCAAGTTAACACATCAAAATACTTAGGTTTAACCATAGACCAAAGATTGGATTGGAAAGTGCACACGATAGATTTGGCGAAGCGACTTAGCAAATCCTCATATGAATTATACAAACTTGCGCCAGTCACAGGAACTGACGCTATTGTTGCATCATACCATGGTTTAGCTGGTTCTATTTTAAGATACAGAGTTGCTTTTTGGGGCAACTCATCCAATAGGGAACTCATATTTAAAGCCCAAAAGAGAGGCATCAGAGCAATGCTAACCTAACCCAAATCGATTTCCCAAGCTGTCAGATAGAAATAACCGGAGTCGACGATACGTCAATATGCTGTGTTCGAGACAGTCCAAGACAGCACTGATGCATAATAGTGTTTTTTGTATGGCACCAACTATTTATGACCATATACCGTTGTCAATTAAAATGTTAAATATTCACCTATTCAAAAAAGATTTAAAGAACTTTCTTGTGAGTAGATCTTATTATCGATACCGGAAATTTCAATTGTCGTAAAGGACAAAACACGACTTTTCAGTAGAGCCAAAAAACAAAAATAAAAAATGTTTTTGTCTAATATCTTTGTCAAACAAAGAACAATATTCATGATGCCAAAAGAAATCCTAACTATTTTTTCGTGTTCTATCCATATACATTAACAAAATAAACCAAACTTAATTATTGACGAAAATGAGAGTCCTTTACAGCCCAAAAAAAATTAACTGATGTACTTTACGGCAACGAAAAATTGGTTATGATAAGGTCAGATGTGTCGTAAAGGACTAATTTTGGTCATCAATGGGTGGTAAAAGTCAATTAAATCACAGACTAAGGGGGTAAAAGGAACAAATAAACTAAAGTTCTAAATAGAAATACCTACAATTGGTAGTAAAACTATGTGAAATAAAATACTTTTTTGTTATATTTTATTTAATATTCAAAATATTTAGTAAAAAAGTACCATAAATGTTATTTTAATAGGAACTCAAAATATAAACTAAATGCATTGCTATTTTTTTAATTTAAATCGCAAGTTATCGTTGCGATTCTGAAAAACAACTCGATTTTTAGAATAATCAGTTAAATAAACTAATCTTCTAACTAGTTTTTTACTATCTAGTTTTTTAAAGTCAAACAATGTTTATCAACAGTCTTAAACTTAATAACAAAATAAAAATAACCAAAATAATAACAAATTTTGTGCACCATTGATTAAATTGCAAGTAACTGCAGTCTTTTAAAATTATTAGTAATGAATTTAATACATTTTTTTTTAACATAGTGTTCTTTTATTATAATAAAATTAAAATGACCACTAAATATAGTATTGAAAAATCCTATTGTTCCAAAATTCAATGCTCCCAGCAGGGTATGAATTTGTGTCCCGCTGGGAACATTGGATAAACATTTTAAAAGTAAAATCTTAAACATCAATTGTGTCAATATCGTCTTCCTCGCCAGTTTTACGAAGAATGACCTAATCACTTCCTAAAGGCGGTAGATCTAAATACCTACTTCTTACGAAAACGCTTTGGTATAAAGCGTCTTTAGGAACTGATAAATATATACTTCCTGAAACTAAAGAGTAAGACGATATCGACACAATTGGTCTTTAAGATTTTACTTTCAAAATGATCATCCAATTTTCCCAGCAGGACATGAATCAGTTACCCCGCTTGGAGCATTGAATTTTGGCACAAAAAGGATTTTTTCAATACTATAATTTAGTGGTTATTTTAATTTTGTATCATACTAGCAGACTTTCGCGGCTTCGCTCCCGTCAAAATTATAGCCTATTTTAATAAATTTCGGGAAATTCAGGAATAATGTAGCTTTCCAGGAATAATGTAGGTCAAAGAATTTTTTAAATCGGTCCAGTAGTTTTGGTGCCTATTCGGTACATACAAACAAACAAAAAAACTTTCCTCTTTATAATATTGGTATAACATGCCTAAGTGACAAATAAATAAGTTTCATTATCATTACTAATAATTTTAAAATACTGAAGTCAAGTGAACTGACTTTAAAAGAGTAACCATGGAGTTTCTTGCCGGTTCTTCTCCATAGGAATCGACCAACCCGAACCGTGCACCTTTTGTCGACGTTTTATAAGTGCCCATGTAGGCCAATGTGAAATAAAAATTATTGATTTTAATTTTAGAATGTCAATTGTTTGATTTTTGAGTTCTGGTGGGCAACATTTATTATTTTGTTTATTTTAATTTTATTATTAAGCGTAATAACTGTTTTGGTAAAATAATATTGTTTGAGTTTAAAAAAGAAATAAAAAAAACTGGATTAGTTTATTAGCTGATTATTCTAAAAAATCAGTTGTTTTTCAGTTTCGGCACCGATTACTGGCGATATAAATAAAAAAATGGCATAACATTTTGTTTAAATTTTGAGTTCCTATTAGAATAACATTTATGCCACTTTTTTACTAAATATATTGATTAATAAATAATATATAATTAAATAAAACCTTTTTATTTCACTTAGTTTTACTACCTATTTTTCTAAAAACTCGTGTTTATTTGTCCATTACGACAATTGAAATTTTCGGTATCGATATTTTTTATAATGTCGTATATCACTTTTCAATGCAAAAATGAGATTTACGATCTCATAAATAATGAAAAGATGACTTTACGCTCCTTACAAAAAAATATTTTTACGATACATCCCAAAAAGTAAAAATTAAACGAGCTAGAGCTGTTGAAAATCCAGGTCGTAAGGGGCTTTTTTTTAAAGATAGAATTATTTTAAATATACGAATCGATAGAGCTCGCGCCGCTGATTCCAAATATATATATAACTCATTTTCGGCAAAATGTCCTTTACGACAATTGAAATTTCCGGTATCGTTATGATATATCTGAGTTTCTGAAGGATAAAATATCACTATAATTTCTGAATTTTTGACATTTCTGTTTAATTGATTATTGATTTGACATCTTATTTATCTATATTGACAAAATAAGATTGCATCTTTGACATTTTTTTTTTTTGTATTTGTTGTTTTATTTTATTGACCTTCGTTTACTTTATTACTTGACATCAAAGTTTTTAATGATATTAATTATTTGATAATTTTAATTTGCCATCTAACTTTAGTGATATTTTTATATTGCAATATAATTGTTTTACTAAATTGCAATATTATTTTGACAACCAGTTGTGATAATAATAATAATACTTATTCATTATTACTTGACATTTAATCTTTAATTATATCATTATTTGTTTTAATTAATAGATAATTCATTATTTGATTTCTATTGTTTTAATGTTTCTTTGATTAATTGACAATCTATTTTTGTATTTAATGTTTTTCTAAACTATTATGTAATTGAAAAATGCCTTCTTGCTGATATTTGATTGATTGATGATTTTTTATAAATTAATGAAATTAAATGTGATAAAATTTGTACGCTTCACGGCAAAACATAGAGAATCTTACTAGTATTGTAACATCTCGCGCAAATAAAGATTCTTATTCTTATGTGTACAAAAATACACACGTAACACAACAACATAATGTGAATATTGTGCAGTTCCAACAATATTACCAACATACAATGTTTCGAATTAATTACCTCCTTTTTTTAAGTCGGTAAATAAATAAGTAATAACACTCTTTTACATAATCCATCAATTCCATCATCCATCATCTATACATAGCTATGTATTGAATGAAAGTCTACAATGACTAAAAAGGGTGAAAGGCTCCTAAACAAAAAACCGGCCAGTCTTGATGTAAAAGATCCGTTATTTTTCAGTCTATCTTTTTTCCACTTTTCTATATCCTTTTTGACGAAGGTAGTAAGTGTCTAGATTAGTTCTTAAACCTAAATGTGAAAGGATTATAGTAGTGAAATATTCATTGACATGAATTAATGTTGGTTTGTATTTCAATTTATTTACTACAAAATGGACGCTAGGAACGATCAAATTGACCACTTGTTTACTTCCAACTCGATGGTTTGTTTCCCACCTAAATTCAATACTGTTACAAATATAATAACAATTATGGCTTAGTTTGCATTGTTTATATTGTTGGAATATTAGGCAGAAAACAACAAACTTACCGATACAAAATAAATCAACTATTCATCATTTACAATTTGCTGGTAAACCTGGTGTTTAGGTACGGCAGTACTCCGAACCTGTAGGTAGTATACCTATTGCCTACAGGCTCTAGGTAGGTCAACCAATACTTTGCAAAAACAATATTTGATCCTAGAAAATATGTACTTACCTACCTACAAACCATAATAAATAATACTCTGTTATTGGGCAAAAAAAATACAGTTAAGTTAGGTTGTCCCTAAATACAATACTTAAAAAATAAGTAATCTCATTTTCTGAATAAAGCTTTAAGAAACAATTCTGGTAATGGCATAAAAAACTTTTATTCATAAACATTCTCAGTTCTTCAACAAAAAATATTTGACTAATGCAGCAGAAATCAGAATAAAACAATTTAAACCATCCATTCAAATCGCATTTTACAGCAACAAAAAATAAAATCTGAACGTTTAACTTTTGAAACAGTTACAAATTGCAGTTCTGGTTAACTAAAAACTCATCAGTCAGTATCGAAGAACTGACTACATATGACTACGTACAACGGTTTACGGGACGAAGCTAAAAGAAAGGGTAAATGATTTATTGAATGGACACAAATAATGTACCATTGTGATACTTTGCATCATTTTGTAGTAGTAACCATGTAGCCAGGCAAGAGATTTTTAGGATAATGATTATGTCAAAGTCAAATGTATTTATTCAACTAGGCCTATAAGCGGCACTTTTGAACGTCAAACAAAAATTAAAATTAAAATTTACAAGTAATAAAAGTTGATTCTACCGTGCATTCGGTAAAGTAGCTTGTTATGTAGAAGAATGCACAAGAAACTCCATACATACTCTTTTTAAAAAAAAATGTTTTTTTACAACATTTACATGAGTATATACATTAATAAATTCATATATGTGAGGACTATGCATCCAGAATAGCACTACACACTATACTACGTACAGGAATAAAGTATTAAAAGCATTAACAGTTAAATTCATTAATTTGATAAATAGGAACATGGTTCTCACATAGTTACAAATATTGCAAACATAGGTAAAATACCTAATTCAACAACAACGCAACAGTGTGTGAGCCAATTTCTCAAAAAAAAAAATGAATACAATAACTATAAATTAGCAAATTTGATTTTGTCTAAACTAAAGATTGCCTTGCCCTATGGAGCAGGACCAGCATGTTTCCAAGCATTCTTATCTTGAATATAATCATCTAATTTGTAATATGCTTGTTTACAAAGCGTGCTTTTAACTAAAGTTTACTTTCATTTAGTTTAAATATATCACAAGGTATTTTGTTATAGAATTTAACACAGTATCCCATGAAAGATGAGTGTACTTTAGCTAGTCTAAAAGATGGTTGAATGTGAATTGAGTGGTATGAATTTGTATCTTACTGCCATTTTCTCCTTGGCATAAAAGTTTGTGTTTCTCACACACAGAGGACTCTCGTAGAGCTCGTCAGATCATCGGTAAATATTTTGGGAGGCTTCCAATGTTAAGTACTTCGTCCCGTACGAGAAATATAAGACCAGTCGTGGTGACGCTTGGGTGAGGCCTAAGCCCAACAGTCTTTAGGTTAAAATTATTATGACAACATTTTTTTCTTCAAAAATGTAATTCCATTAACTAGGTTTTAAGCAAGCAAAATAGTGGCCAAGAACCATTGAAATAAACCTAGAACTTAATAAAGTTCTTGGTTTATTTCATACTAGCATTGCCTGCAGCTTTGTTCCTTTAATATAAAGGTATACCTTTCTTTCAGTCATCATCATCATTATCAGCCTTTTAATGTTCCCACTACTGGGACACAGGCCTCCTCTCTGTGAGAGAGGGAATCTTAATCCACCACGCGGACCCAGTGCGGGTTGATGGATGTCACATGTCTTAGAATATTTGGTTCTATAAGTGTATCAATCGAAAGCTATCAGTGACCACCTAAAACACAATAATTACTAGTTTATACAACTCTGAGGCGTATCATTAATAAATTCTGGCAACAAAATAAGTCCCTTTGAACACAAACTTACACCGTGCTTTCGAGAAGATAGCGGAACATGAAATGTTGCAAAAATAGGCAAGCAAGCATGCTATAAATGTTACCGTAACGACAGACAAATTAAAAGCGGTACACGAACCAACAAACGGAAAGCAGAACTTGCTCCTAGAATTTTCTACTCAACTTATTCCAGGACGATATAAAGGTACAAGTTGAACTCTTATTTCACTCATTTGTAGGGAACTTCAATTTCGAAATGTTTTCTAAATAGACATTATGTTACTTTAACTTTTCCTGGTGCACACATTAACGAGTGTTTAAATGCACTGCATGTTTTCCTAAGTATAACGCATGTTATAGACCAAGGGTCACCAAATGGCACAAAACAGTAAGTACAATATAATTTACTTATGTTACTTGAGTACGTAGTTAAATCATTTATCTTGCGCGTTGTCTTTACTACCTGCAAGATCGTCAGGTGGGAGTACAGTTACCAATGAACATCTCCAAAATTTAATGACAATAGCAACAAGAGTCCGAACTCTGGAAGGATGGTTCAAGGCAAAAAATCTATCAATTTTTACAATAATAGTAATGTAAAAATGAAAGTGTTTGATGCGGGGTAGTTGGCTAATAACCGAACGGACTGTGACGCTCATATTAATTTTAAGAAACAGTCCCCAACTAAAAGTAATTGGTGTCCCCTGTAATAGAGGAAAATAACAAAGATGCTATTCATGAATAGTGTGAGAAGCTCAACTTAGTGTTATACAATTCTAAGGACAAAGTCATAATATTGTAACTTAACTGTGATGCAGGTTTTCCCTTAGGAGCAGAGGTTTGCAATCCTACCCATAGTTTTCTGGTGACAGCTTAAGTGCTGTGGGAAGGGGAAAACGGCTTATCCGACACAACGCTTATCCCAGCGTATAACAGAATAATTATTTAATAAAAATAATATTCGTAAATTTTCAATGAAGTCTGTCGTTATTGCATATTCCATTATTCAATAAATAAAATCGTAGCAACATCAAACGGTCACTTAAATTCACTCAACAATAAAAATATACAAACCACTCCAGTCATAACTAAATTACCATTTTGCAAGTTCCCCACATTTGAATATATACCAGTGCAATAGTTTTTATTGTTTTGATAGATAGATAAACCAATAAAACTCGTTTCGAATTCTGCTTTCATTAGATTAAAAAAGTACGAGGCTATTGAACAAAACTATGCTTTGACTGCACGAAAGAATGTTCACGCTTATTATATTTATCGTTTTTCCATGTCAAACAATGCACTATTGCACATTCTTTTCTCGAAAAACATTTTCATTTCAGTTCAGCATCAAATATTTCATCATCATCATCATCATATCAGCCGAAAGACGTCCACTGCTGGACATAGGCCTCCCCCAAGCGTCGCCACATTGACCGGTCCCGTGCATCTCGTAACCAGCGGATCCCGGCAACCTTCACCAGGTCATCGGTCCACCTGGTGGGAGGCCTTCCAACGCAACGTCTTCCGGTTCGCGGTCGCCATTCCAGAACCTTTCTGCCCCATCGGCCATCCGTTCTGCGAGCAATGTGCCCTGCCCACTGCCACTTAAGTTTGGCAATTCTTCGGGCTATGTCGGTAACCCTGGTTCTCTTGCGGATTTCTACGTTTCTATTTCGATCACGCAAGGAAACTCCGAGCATAGCCCTCTCCATTGCCCTTTGAGTGACTGTAAGCTTTCTGATAAGGCCCATTGTAAGCGACCACGTCTCAGAGCCATATGTCATCACTGGCAACACACACTGGTCATAGACTTTCGTCTTGAGACACTGCGGTAAGTTGGACGAGAAGATACCGCGCAACTTCCCAAACGCTGCCCAGCCGAGTCGGATTCGACGGTTTACCTCTTTCTCGAAGTTGGCCCTACCCAATTGGATCGTTTGTCCCAGGTACACATAGTCGCCCACAACTTCGAGTGTAGAGTCTCCAATCTTGATAGGAGCGGGTGCAACATGGGCATTCAACATCAACTTAGTTTTGTCCATGTTCATCCTAAGACCCACTCTTTCGGAAGCTCTACTGAGATCATCGAGCATTGTACTGAGGTCCTCCATGGTCTCAGCCATAACCACTATATCGTCGGCAAACCGAAGGTGAGTGATGTACTCGCCATTGACGTTAATGCCTAGCCCTCTCCAGTCCAGAACCTTGAAGACATCTTCCAGTGCAGCGGTAAAGAGCTTCGGAGATATTACGTCTCCCTGTCTCACACCTCGCTGCAGAAGGACGGGTTCCGAGGTCTGATCCTGAAGTCGAACTGACATTGTGGCGTTTTTGTATAAACACTTCAACACTTCGATGTACCGGTAGTCAATTTGGCACCGTTGGAGAGACTGCAGTACAGCCCAAGTCTCGATCGAATCGAAGGCTTTCTCGTAGTCCACAAACGCTAAACAGAGAGGCAGGTTGTACTCTTCGGTCTTCTGTATAACCTGCCGCAGCGTATGTATGTGGTCTACGGTGCTGAAGCCTTTACGGAATCCGGCTTGTTCGGGAGGCTGGAAATCGTCAAACCTGCGTGCGAGACGATTCGTGATGACTCTTGAAAACAGCTTGTAGACATGGCTAAGGAGTGTGATGGGCCTATAGTTCTTCAGAAGGGCATTGTCACCCTTCTTGAAGAAGAGTACCACCACACCCCTGCACCATGCCTGTGGCGTTTTCCCCTCGAGTATGACGGAATCAAAAAGCTTCTGAAGGGCCTTAAGTACTGGTTTTCCACCCGCCTTCAGGAGTTCGGCCGTAATTCCGTCATCACCCGGTGCCTTGTTGTTTTTAAGTTGTTTCAGAGCCATCCTAATCTCATACAGGCTGACCTCCGGAATGTCTTCGGTATAGTGTCGGGTCAATCTAGCTCTTGGGTCATTCGCTAGATTCGCGACGGGTTTACTTTTTGACCTGTACAACTGTCCATAGAATCTCTCGATCTCCCTCAGAAGCTCCGGTTTGGCGGACACGATCCTGCCATCATCGGTCTTCAGTTTCGTGAGCTGGCTCTGCCCAATAGACAGATCTCTTGCAAAGACCTTGGAGCCTTTGTTCCGCTCAATCGCGTCTTTAATACTTTCAGTATTAAAGCGGCGGAGGTCGCTTTTCAAGGACTTTGAGATCCGTCTATTTAGCTGCCGGTATTTCAACGAATCGTCTGAAGACTGCAGGATCATTTCACGCCTCTCCTTCATGAGCTTGAGAGTATGATCAGAGAGCTTTTTGTTTCTATCTGTACGGCGGGTCTTGAAAAACTTAGACCCGACCGTATGGACAGCTTCCACGAACCCATCGCTGTATTCGTCCACGGAGCTCTCTAGGCACTCGAAACGATTCTGGAGTTCGAGCTGAAAGCTCTCGGGGTTTTGGACCTGGATTTGTGTTGGACGGAGCGTGGACTTCATCAGTCGAGACCTTTCAAGCTTAACATTAATGTTCAATGTGCCTCTTACCATGCGGTGATCACTTCCGGTTTTCACCGAATTGATCACTGAGACATCATTGAACATTTGCTTCTTGGTTGACATGATGAAGTCGATCTCGTTTTTAGTTGCACCATCGGGGCTTTGCCAGGTCCACTTCCTGTGCTCACGCTTTCTGAAGAAGGAGTTCATCATGTAGAGGCCCTCCTTCTCCATAAAACTGGCCAGTAGGTGACCCCGGTGGTTCCGACGTCCAACTCCAAATTGCCCCACTTGCAGCTCATCCTCGTCTCGTTTGCCCAGTTTCGCGTTGAAGTCCCCCATGACAACGGTGAAGTGAGTTTTGAAACCATGCATGGCTATAGAGATATCCTCATACATGGCCTCTACCTCGTCGTCGGGGTGTGCCGAGGTCGGGGCGTAGACCTGTATGACCTTCAGCGAATATCTTGCGGATATTCTGAGTATAAGGTACGCCACCCTGGTCGACACACTCTCGATCTTCACCACGTTGTTCACAAGAGACTTGTGGACGATAAACCCAACACCACCCTGGGACTGCCGGTCTCCCTCTCGGAAATAGAGCAGGTTACCGGATTTGAGGATTATCGAGTCCTCCCCCTCTCTTCGGACTTCAGATAACCCTATAATACTCCATCGTAACCTGCTCAATTCTTCCTCAAGTTCGGCTATCTTCTCGTCGGTGCGGAGTGTTCGCGTGTTATATGTTCCCAGGTCCAGTCGTCGGTGTTTGTAGGGGTAGCCGGGTCCACTCCGGGGATTCTTAGCACCCCTTGCCACGCCATCGCCTCGACCGCTACCGTAGCCGAGGGTAGACGGGCTGCCGGGCACTCGGGGCCGTTTTTTCGGTGTGCTGTTCATTAGGTTTGGGGGGGGTTTGCCATAATCGCCACGCTTGGCAGGCGGGTTGGCGATCGCAGTTTGTTGTTTAAGTGCACAGAGAACGCTGCTGCCCATTCTCTGGTCAAATATTTACATAAAGTAAACTATCAATGAATACCATTGCCGATTTGCGTTACCCAAACGTTAAAGGAATTGTTTAAGAACTTAAAACGCTGAGACGAATTCATTCAGCGGGGAGTTGCGTGGAACAGATAAAACGTACCATATAAGATATTCAAATCCCTTAAGTGCACGTTGCGGTTGAATTGCGAGAAAAAGTCCCATTTTGAAACGTTGTAAAATTCTTTATTATTCCAGCTTTGCAGGTGTCTCGAAGGAGATACAATGGGAACCGGGACTGACGGCTGTTACCGTGGAAAACCGGGACACTGCGACCGAAATAATAGTTTTTTCGCTCTAAAAAGGTTTGAGCTGGGTTGGAGTTAAGCGTAGGCGAAAAATTGGAGACGTAATATTCAGTAGGAGCGGAAATGCGGCGGGCTGTTTTTTCATATTTGATTTTCCAAAGATGAATTTGTGAAATCAAGATTTATTTCATATCGCAGTGTTTTTTGTAGCTGTCGAGCTGGGCTTTATTTGGTTTTAAATACGGAGATAGAAGATTTAGAAAGATCCATACTATACTACATGTAGGTGTAAATAAAGCATTTCTATAGTGCTACTAAAACACGGTGTTTGTTTCTGAAATTATCGACAAAGCTCTACATAAAGAGGATGAATTATTATCTACCAGTGTTTATTTCAGTAGTTGATTCATCGCTGATAAGCCCACATTCGTAGAAACTTTTCAGAAATTCATAAATATCAGAAATTGACATATACATACTACTAATTCATATTTCTTTGTTTGAAGCTTTTATTTAACTTGCAATGTATGTAAGTATCAATGTACATAATTATGTATGTTTGATCAGGTCAAATCGTGCAACTGAATTTTAGAGCAGTTATCCTCAACCAATTAAGATGAATTTCTGCATACTCGTTTAGTTTTGATGACATTGCATGGTTAGCTAAGTGACGTCATTCTAAATTGGTCGGCCCAAGATGGTGAACTAGTTATTGTTTGTGCACTGCCATGTTATGAATTCCAAATGTAAGGATTTGCTAAGAAGAATACGAAAAAAGCTTATTTCAAAATAAAACAAACTAACACAGCACAAGCTTATTGACACACAGTCTACATAAATTGATAGTAACTGCACATCACTTAGTCCTCAGAAGTTACAAAGTTTCACTGTAACATCATATTCGTACCTAGAGCCCACTTCTGGCATGGGAGCGAGCACCGCGAGAGTTTTTACGACCCTATAAATTTTTAACATTCCAAAAAACAGCGTCTTTTTACTCTCTCTAAAAAGAGTAAAAACTAGACGTAGTTCTGGCGCGATTACAAAATGTATAACTGAATTCATTTGTAGCTAAATGAATATAAATAATGTGAAATTTACATCATTTCCAAGATTATTGCCATGCCGCGATCTCGGACGACCGTGGTAACGTTTTCAGATATAAATTACTTTTTTTATATTTTTAGTTCTGTATTTTGAGAGTAATATTTCAGGTGTTTTACTTTAAAAGGTTGTTTATGTGATTGCTTAATACAACTTTAATGTTTATTTCACCGGAGTTATATGTGATTCTGTGATGGCTGAGAAGCTTATCAATTATTTTGTAAGCGTACCTTCCTACTCTCTTTTCGAGACAGCGTATATAGGCATAACAACATTGAACGAAAGAAAATAATATGAACTATTTGTTACACTTACATATTTTGTAAAGCAAACCCAATAAAATATTGTAAGTAGTCCTTATTATCCAAGTCTATCATCTCGTTTAGTTTTCTATTGTGTTTCTACTCAAGACTAAAATCAGTCATCCTCATAAAAATTGTAAAATATATTATCAAGTTAAGCACTTCACTGTCTCAGTTTCTTGTAAACGCCTACTATACATACCTATCAAACATGGCGGCCGTCGGCGTCGTATATCTACTCATCGCATGACGTCATTATTATCGTCGGTACCTGCACCGCCTTTCCAGAATTTTCCTGTTTTGATACCAACTGACTATCGTGTAAAGTTGCGTGTACTACAAAATCAGAAAAATGTTTCGATGTCTGTCAGCTCTCCGAAAATTTATTTTTGTGTTGAAAAATGTTTTTTCCTTTTGTTTATGATGAATCAATTAACTGTTGACAGGTTTTTCGTCTGCATACAAACTTTAACTTCCTGATTTACATAACCAGAGGTGGAGTTTGTAAAAGCCTACTTACTTTTTGGGAACCTAATAGTAAATATTAATATATCTGGCTATTCAAATTCATGAATTTTGAGTTAAGCTGTTCGAGTAAGATTTGATAAATTAATACAATGTCGAAGGCCTCTCACAAGGTCGACCGATAACCTGGTGAGGGCTTCGGAAGTCCGCTAGATACGAAAAACACAGGATGAGTCACTATTGCTACACTTTTAGGGAGGTCTATGCGCAGTAGTGGACATCTATCAGCTGAAATGATGATGTTATACATACCTAGGTTTAGGTTTAAAGATATTTATTCTCATAAAAGACGCAAAGTCACTTACATGAGAACAATACTCAAAGTAAATTATATAAAGCTCGTCACAGACGTCACGGCAGCAATTATGATACCTACATTTTATCTGTCTCCCATACGGCAATTTAAATCTTTTCTTTCACTATATTAACAGCAGACAGCTTTGATCATCAAGATAATTCTGCATCATATCTCACCAAAATACTTTTATGATACATAATAAGAACACTGAGTCATCTTAGTACTCTTCTTTTATTGCAGTGTCCCACACATTTTTGTAGGTCGCTGAGATACTTTTCTCATAAAAGTCGTCTATGGTATTATTTCTAGATTCATATCAATGTTCACTTGTGACCAAGAGCCGAATTAATTCAATAAACCTTTGGTACTAGGAGGAACCACACTGAAGAAGGAATTGCTTTTCGACTATATGCTTTTGTTATTATGATTTCTAACTTTTAGGACACATAAATGTACGTATAAAGTTGTATGTAGTCAATTTATTCGGACGTTTAGGAGTAAATTGAGATAGATGGAGTGGAATGAACTATAACTGGGTCAGAATGGCTTGTAGTGAGGTAAAGTTAAATATGAATTAGAAAAAGATAGAACTTTTCTTCAGCTTTAGGTAGTTTTATGAGGTTGGACCAACATAAAAAACGCTGAAAATTTCTTAGTTGTTAGCGTTTTAACCGACTTTTCACAAAGGAGGAGCTTCCATATTCGGCTGTATGTTTGTTTTTTTTTGTATGTTCGCTGATTTCTGAGGACCGATTAAGAAATATATTTTTTAACCGATTTAAAAAAGGAGGAGCTTCTCAATTCGAAAGTTTTTTATGTTTTCACCTCAAAACTTTTTACTAGATGAACCGATTTTGATGATACTTTTTTTTATTTGCAAGCTGGTGCTTATCATCTGGTCTCATTTTGGTTTTTCAGTGATTACAGACGTGTGTAGTTCACCCTGGTACACTATCATTTCACCGGTTATGTTCAAGTTTTATGTTATTCGGTTAATCTATTCTAGCATATTTTGGGCATTTTAGGTACCTAACTATAGAACTTGCCCAAGTACACAACTAAAAAGTGCAAAATAAAACATTTTTACAAAAAAATATAATTGACTTCCAAATAAAAATACTAAAAAGTGAAAAATAACTTCAATGTCGTTGTCAAAAAACGAAGAATCAAAAACAGAAATACAGACTTCCGAAATTTTAGTTTTTTTTCACTTTATTGTATTTTATTGTAAAAAAAATTTAATACGTTTTTAGTGATTTTTTTTACACTTTTTAGTTGGGCACATAATGGGCAAGTTCTATAGTAAGGTATCTACAATGCCCAAAGTTATGCCAGAATAGATTAGATGTGCGTTTTTACACCTTAAGATTGCTACTCTAGAATATTATAATTTGTGATGAGACAGTTCTTGTCCTCGATCTCGACTGATGTAAAGTAAAAGATCTTCGATGGAAGGTGCGTGCCCAGAAGATGATTGCTCACTCTTGCTTTAAATAGTAAACAAGCTACGACCTATCTATACTTCTTCTATGTAGGTCGTCCGCATAATAATTTAAGATCATTAACATTTCAGTCGATAGACGTCCACTGCTGGACATAGGCCTCACCCAACTGTCACCACACTGATCACGTCAAGGTGATATTTTAAGATTATCCATAACATTTAGAACGCAAGCTTTCAAAAATAAAGAAACAATTTTATTTTCTCAAGAAAAGGGGCAGCTGATACAATCCGTAAGGAAACTTTTCACAATCAAGAGGCCTGCTTGACTTTTTATCTTTTTTTTTAAATTTCTGCTTCTTGCGGTAGTTGCTTCGAGATTATGGCACAAACATTCTTTTAGTTGTTACTTTAATTAGTTTTTTGAAATCTGTTGAAATTATTTACGAAGCTTGCCTTGCTAGCTTGTGAACTAATTACCAAAGTGGCAATGACGGACAGCAAATAAAAAGTAGAGTCGACCAAATATCCAATCCGGGTTGTAGGTTGGAACATAGTTGGGGATTGGAGGGTGGTTAATAACCCAAAATATTCCCAGGGTGTCAAATAGAATAGGTGATTTTATCATTAATTAAATGCATAAAATACTATATTAAGAGCCGTATAAGTAGTGTATAAGCCGTATAAGTAACCTTTCAGCTCGAACTCCAGAATCGTTGCGAGTACCTAGGGAGCTCCGTGGACGAATACAGCGATGGGTTCGTGAAAGCTGTCCATACGGTCGGGTCTAAGTTTTTCAAGACCCGCCGTACATATAGAAATAAAAAGCTCTCTGATCCTACTCTCAAGCTAATGAAGGAGAGGCGCGAGATGATCCTGCAGTCTTCAGACGATGCGGTGAAATACCGGCAGCTAAATAGACGGATCTCAAAGTCCTTGAAAATCGACCTCCGCCGCTTTAATACCGAAAACAAATTAAATATGCTATCGAGCGGAATAAGGGCTCCAAGGTCTTTGCAAGAGGTTTCTGTCTATTGGGCAGAGCCAGCTCACAAAACTGAAGACCGATGTTGGCAGGATTGTATCCGCCAAACCGGAGCTTCTGAGGGAGATCGAGAGTTTCTATGGGCAGTTGTACACGTCAACCAGTAAACCCGTTGCGAATCTAGCAAACGACCCAAGAGCTAGATTGACCCGACACTATACCGAAGATATCCCGGACGTCAGCCTGTACGAGATTAGGATGGCTCTGAAACAGCTTAAAAACAACAAGGCGCCGGGTGACGACGGAATCACGGCTGAACTTCTGAAGGCGGGTGGAAAACCGGTCCTTAAGGCCCTTCAGAAGCTGTTTGATTCCGTCATACTCGAGGGCAAAACGCCACAGGCATGGTGCAGGGGTGTGGTGGTCCTCTTCTTCAAAAAGGGTGACAATGCCCGGCTGAAGAACTATAGGCCCATCTCACTTCTTAGCCATGTCTACAAGTTGTTTTCAAGAGTCATCACGAATCGTCTCGCGCGCAGGTTTGACGATTTCCAGCCTCCCGAACAAGCCGGATTCCGAAAAGGCTTTAGTACCGTAGACCACATACATACGCTGCGGCAGGTTATACAGAAGACCGAAGAGTATAACCTGCCTCTCTGCTTAGCGTTTGTGGACTTCTAGAAAGCCTTCGATTCGATCGAGACTTGGGCTGTACTGCAGTCTCTCCAACGGTGCCAGATCGACTACCGGTACATTGAGGTGTTGAAGTGTTTGTACAGAAACGCCACCATGTCAGTCCGTCTTCAGGATCAGACCTCGAAACCAATATTTCTCCAGCGTGGCGTGAGACAGGGAGATGTCATTTCTCCGAAACTGTTCACTGCTGCGCTGGAGGATGTATTCAAGGTTCTGGACTGGAGGGGCCTAGGCATCAATGTAAATGGCGAGTACATCACTCATCTTCGGTTTGCCCACGACATAGTGGTCATGGCTGAGACCATGGAGAGCCTCAATACAATGCTCGATGACCTCAGTAGAGCTTCCGAAAGAGTGGGTCTGAAAATGAACATGGACAAAACCAAGGTGATGTTGAATGCCCATGTTACACCCACTCCTATCAAGGTTGGAGACTCTACACTCGAAGTTGTGGACGACTATGTCTACCTGGGACAAACGATCCAGTTGGGTAGGGCCAACTTCGAGAGAGAGATAAACCGTCGAATCCGACTCGGCTGGGCAGCGTTCGGGTAGTTGCGCGGTGTCTTCTCGTCCAACTTACCACAGTGTCTCAAGACAAAAGTCTATAACCAGTGTGTGTTGCCAGTGATGACATATGGCTCTGAGACGTGGTCGCTTACAATGGGCCTCATCAGAAAGCTTACAGTCACTCAAAGGGCAATGGAGAGGGCTATGCTCGGCATTTCGTTGCGTGATCGAATCAGAAATGTAGAGATCCGTAAGAGAACCAATGTTACCGACATAGTTCGAAGAATTGCCAAACTTAAGTGGCAGTGGGCAGGGCAAATGCTCGCAGAACGGATGGCCGATGGAGCAGAAAGGTTCTGGAGTGGCGACCGCGAACCGGCAGACGTTGCGTTGGAAGGCCTCCCACCAGGTGGACCGATGACCTCGTGAAGGTTGCGGGGATCCGCTGGTTGCGAGACGCACGGGACCGGTCAATGTGGCGACGCTTGGGGGAGGCCTATGTCCAGCAGTGGACGTCTTTCGGCTGATATGATGATAAGTAGTGTGTTCGAAGAGAATATTATGGTAATTACAATGAAGCAGTAAATAAAACATAAATATACTGCTTTGTTGTTCGCAAAGCAAGCAAGTTGCAGACAAAAGGTTGAATTTAATTTAAATTTATGTGAAAATTAACTACAAATTGAATTTACAATATAATTTATTGGCCTCTCTATTATAATTACGAGTATGATTTTTCCGACATCATTATCATCAATTTGACATTGACATCGTCTTTATGTTGTCATACTTAAGGGTGATTCTCGCAATGCACGTGTTACCACTGACATACAAGTCAACTTGCCACATCATTTGACGGCAGATACTAATGGATTCCGAACGGGCCCGTTGTCTCGACGGCGCTTTTTCCAGACAGTGTATAATGACGAGTGGTTATGGTCTAGTTCTCTGTTCCTACAGATTCTATAGCTGCTATTTTTACTCCTATATGCTTTGTTACTTCTATTTTTAAGTAATGTTTCTTATGACATTTTTCATTCTTGTGGCAATGGAGAGGGCTATGTTCAGTGTGTTCCTTGCGTGATCGAGTTAAATTGTAGATATTCACAAGAGAACCAGGGTTACTGACATAGCCCGAAAAATTCCCAAACTGAAGTGGCAGTGTGCAGGACAAGTTGCTCTCAGAACGGACAGCAGATGGAGCAGGAAAGTTCTTGAGTGGTGACCACGAACCAGAATACGTTGCGTTGGATGGCCTCCCACCAGGTGGACCGATGATCTGGTGAAGGTTACGGGGATCCGCTGGATGCCGGATGCACGGGACCGGTCAATGTGGCGACGCTTGGAGGAGGCCTAGGTCCAGGAGTGGACCGCTTTCGGCTGATATGATGATGATGAATGTTTCTTATATGTGTTACTGTAGAAGCCCGAACTACTGTAAAACATAGAATTTAGTAAGTAGTATAGTAAAATCTAAGATTTACCAAGTCTCACAGGTAAAAGTCCGAAATGATCTATGATGATTGAAAAGGGTATGCTAAGATGGTTTGGCCATGTTGAGAGGATGAATGTAAGGCGAATAACAAAATGTGGCAAACCCGAATGAAAACGTTGGGAGGGGACGCTAGAAAAACATATACATATACCTTATTGGTTATGTTCTTCAGAAAGGCCAGGTGCGCAGTACTCATAACCGGCGTGCGTGTATGACTAGATGTATGAACGTGAGTGAAGCAAAATAAGTATGTAAGGATTGTAGCAGGTGGCGTTCTGTAGTTTCTGCCTAACCTAAAAATTACTTACCTACCTACGTAGACTTGGTAAATATTAGATGTAACCGTAGTTTAGTCTTTTACAGTAAGATATCTGCACACATTCATTAATTTTCTGTACCTAGACCTGAATTATTGTATTGTTGGAGAAATACTGTAATATTTTGTATAAGAATCCATTTGCATGTTTTATGTGAATTCTCTTTGCGTATGATTCTTCACAAAAGAACTCTGCTCGAAAATATCAATAGTTGTTACGTAGAGTTATTTCTGAACTTACTTTGTTTACGCAAAAAAGTGAATGAAAATGTCCGCGAAAATAGATAGTCTATTACTTTAAGTCCACAACAATGTAATTTTTTTTTTCTGTTTGAATATTCATAATAATTTTGCCTTTCTTACGCGAGCGCCTGCCGTACTTGTTTTATTTGGGTATCCAACCAATTTCATCATGTCCCCGGAGCAAAGACAAACAAAATAACAAAGAAGTGACGTAAAGGTTAAATATTGTTAAAGTTTGAACGAACTTTGGCACGAAATAGATGCGCCTAAATGTTTTACATACAGGGTGAATGAAACCTTACATACGGAACGTGGGCGTATACAAAAGGATATCGAGACGAGTTCTGGACACAGAGAGACAAAATAAAAGCACAAAACATTGCAAAGCAACTGTAAACGTTAATTTTCAGTTCATTGAACTTACCCTGTTTCGTTTTCGTTCTATCCACTTCCCTTGGACATTTGCATCGGTGTGAAAAGTTTGATTCAAATACAACTACTAAGTTAGTAAGAATGGATTGTTTGATCTTAGTCACTCTTTCACACTAAAACTACTAAACGGTTTCATGTAACTTCATAGAAAAGTAGCTTATCTATACTAATATTAAAAATGTGAAAGTAACTCTAAAACTACTGAACCGATTGAGATGAAATTTGGTATGAAGATAGTTTGAGACATAGGATAGTTTTTATCTCGGAAATCTTTCTCATAGGGGTAGACAGTGCGGTGAAAGTTTGTATGGTGAACTTATAATTTCTCACACACTTACTTACATAGATATTGTGCTTTTCGGCCAGCATGGTGAAGTTGCGAAAGTACGCGGCTTTGCCAGCGTCGAATAAGTACTTAGCAGCTAATAAGCATTATTTGGAAATATATAAACTTTAAGGTTAGCTGTAATTTCTCTTAATTCGCATAATAGCCAAGGAAAATAACTGTAATTAGAGGCCTGCGAATAAAATCTTAATTAAGTAATTGCACCGGAATTATGTTCATTATTATATAGTGGTAGTAATGTTGCCTGAAATGTCCATAAACATCTCATAGGAGCAAAATAAAATATGGGCTGTCAAAGGGCCCGAAAAAACTATACGAGAATTAAACAAAGATTTTTGGGCTCTTTGACATAACAATTTTTTTTTGCTGTGGCGAGCTTTATGGACTTTTCAGGTAACACTATTACTACCATAATGAACTAAATTCCGGAGAAAAGCTTTAACTAGGCCTTTTTCGCAGCAAATGTCTAAATCTTTCCTTGTCTTAACAATAACTTATGATTAATAATGTTGTTAAAATAAAAGTTATAAGATGTCAAAAATAAAACTTTATTTTACGTATTTACACGATCATTTATTGTTGTTTTTGGTATAAAATAAATAATTAATAATCGTTTATCAGCTTTAAAAAAACCATAACCATCACCATAAGGCCCTGCGCAGACGACAGACTATCCGTGACGCACTTTTTAGTCTGTGAAAATATAACCTATGCAATTATATGCAGTAACGCACACGGACTTTTTGCGCGTCGTGTGCGTTACTGCATATAATTGCATAGGTTCTATTTTCACAGACTAAAAAGTGCGTCACGGATAGTCTGTCGTCTGCGCAGGACCTAACGCCATCCATATTGCCATATATATTTTGATTCAGAATGGGATAGAATATTCGTTATTTAAACGATACAAAACAAACGATACAAATCTTTCCATAATTATGACTATTACATAGATTATCTTTTTTGAAATAAAAACATTATCAACGTTTTAAAATTTACGAATCAAATAATTTTATGACGATATCATAAAGCCACATTAATTCAACAATAAGATATTAAAACAACAATCCGAGCTAAGAAAACAAAGTAAAAACCATAAAACATCTGGATTACTTCGATAACATCGATCTTTGTTCAGCAAACAACATCTCCATCCTGTATACAAATATATGTAGGTGGAGTAAATATTACCCAGACAATAGCCCCCAGCTTTATCTCTGGCTATTTGGAACACAAAAACAAAGCCATTATAAGAAATCGTGCGATCTGAAGATCTTTGGTATAAAAGTTGACGACTCACTCACAGCATTAATGAGATTATAAAACTTTTAGAACTTAACTTGTCTATTGCTTGTTTTATCTTTGTTTTATTGGTGTATTAGGATGTGTATTAGTTAAGTTTTGTAACACACATACTTACATAATCACCCTTTGTACATACAAGTACACACTTCCAACACTTCCGAGCAGAACAGCTCCGGCGACACTGGCATTCGCGGCAAGTCAAATCACTTCGATCGCAGCGGCCCCTGCAGTGGCGGAAAGCTTTGACTCAAACGAGTAAATTACACGTATTTCACAGAATTAAGGATCTTTTTTCGGAAATGTTAGTGTTGCCGTAGCCACTCTTCTCGTAAGAGTGGCTTTAGATGCCAGAATAGATAGATGTATTTCTTTGTAGTTCGGACATTTCCGAAACTCCATTTTCGAAATACCTTCAAGTCATGTTATTTTAATGACACGATTAAGCCAACTGTCAGATTAAAGGAAAGGTGTGTAGGAATTGTTTGGAATTACAACATTAACGGGTTAAGGGCCACAATAGTAAATGACAATGAAATGTTAGTGGCCCATTGCTTGCAAACATGTTTGAGTTGAATGGCTCCTGGTCAAAGTCAAAGTCAAAGTCAAATATATTTATTCAATTAGGCCAATAAACGGCACTTTTGAACGTCACATAAATTAAAATTAAAAGTAATAAAAAAAAAAAAAAAAAGTAATATAAAAAAAAATTAGATAAAAAAATAAGATAAAAAAATAAGATAAAAAAAAAAAATGATTCTACCGTGCATTCGGAAAGTAGATTGTTATGGAGAAGAACGCACAAGAAACTCCATACAGGTCAGTTAAACAGGGGTTCAAATGTAAGGATGCTATAGTCTGAGTTATTAACTACACGTTATTTTTTATTAGGTATACAAACATCAGATATTAAGCAATCTAAAACAATCACACGATAAAAACAAGAAAACTTTATTAATCAAAAGTAACATTACATTATGATATATGAAAATAAATGGGTTAAACGTGAATATAAAGAATCTACATAGTTAATCAAGATTTTCATTACTATTTGAACAGTCAACTACAAGCACACTTTTAAAATTATCACCAATAATAAAAGTCCCGACACAAAAAGCCGTTCTCAAAAAAGACTCAATAAGAGGCGAACAACATATCATTGGACCCACGAAGTGTAAAACAAATATGATTGCTTTTCCACTGAACCTTAAACTTTTTGGTCTTTTCAATTGTTCGGTGTGTCCATTTTCGCCCTCTGCCTATGGATCTGCATCGAGCCTGGCTTCAACGAATGGATGCGTATTTTGGAGCTTCAGAAGTACTTCATTGGAATCTACATAATCCTCATTGCGTCTCTCGGTATCATGATCGTGGCTTTCCTTGTTTGCGGGTCTGCGTTGATGGAAGATGTTTTGCTTTTATATGCTGTAAGTTTTTTTATCATGTTTTTGTTATACGTTGTTAGATTGGAGTCTACCTATTCGTAGTTTAGTATAGTTGGTGCATATTAATGGTAAAATATGCAAGATTATTGAAAGTAAATTCAGTCTATCTACAGGTTATAGCATTCAAAGTCTAACTGGATGCGTGTCTAGTCTGCCTAGTAAGCAACTACATAGTGAGACTCATGCTTTTACTATTGTCTGTTAGTGGCGAAATTACACGGACATCTATATTATTAGTAATTTTCTGGGAATTTATCAGGAGAGCTTTGTAATCAAATAGTTTCCTTCAGTTCCTGAAATAAACTTGATCAATTTCCATAGTGTTCGTCATAGTCAGCACAAGAGCATATTTCTGTTCTTTCGTTTATTTAATCTTGTCTTAAATTCTTGGCAGTATATAAGATTTCCTTAAACGAAAAACAACTGACGCAAATTCTATATATTTCTGCGTATAAATTGTGATCTTATCTGGTAACAATTGCTTTAGATGTAGACAAAAAAGAGTCGTATCAATATTAGCGTATAGTTATAATCTCAGTAACAAATCTAAGTCTGGCTATCTCAATGTCTGCCAAGTTTTCACAAGAATATCAGTTATCTTGTCAAGTCATGTTTTACGTCAACGAAAACTACGCAGAAGATTTACTGAATTTATATATTTGTTTATTTTCTTTTTCGTTACTCTATATTTTTATTTGTCTGTTGTCAGAATGTGTAAAGCTCCGCGAAACATATTTTTTAATCTACTCGTGTACAGCATTTTTGCCTTCATCCACGGTTCTGGTTTTATTTCTCCCTTTAGGCCTTTGCAACAGGTTAGCAACTTGTTTTTTTTTAAGCCATCCACTACTTCCTTTACCCTGCCTAAGGCACGTGAAAATGGTCCATACTGAAAACACAATTTGGAAAGCCAAGATTATATTTTATAGAGTGGTTTAATTTTGATCAAGTTAATTTAGATTATTTATTAGTTTTCAATTATTAGGACCTAGGCGATCGAGCTCTGCTCTGGTTAAAATAGAGAAAACGACGTTTTATAAAAATAAAACCCAGCTAGTATGATTTATGGCCCCCCGACAGACCCTGAATACTAAATTTCATGAAAATCGTTGAAACCGTTTCCGATATTCAGATTATAAATATATATATACAAGAATTGCTCGTTTAAAGGTATAAGATAAAACTATGTTTTTTATTTCCCAGTATATAGGAACACAAATAGCATTATTTGTGTTCGGCCTGGTGGGAGCCAGCGTGGTTCTAGACTTCTCCACTTACGACTCCAGCATTCAGCCTCTGATCAAGGACGTGATTATGAGGCTGATGAACAACTCTCAGCACGAGGGCAGTCCTAAGAATGGTGCAAGAAGGAGTAAGTTGTATACTTTCTTTAAAAAAAAATGGTCGACCTTTAGGGGGCAAATTACGGCATTTAAATAAATATTCCATTTTAATTTTGTGTTAAATCTTGTTTTGCTTACCAGAAAAATTATTGAACTGAACTTCCTTATAAAATGAAAGACATGAAGATAGGTTCACTGTACCCGTTTGTGTAGGCAGATTCAGATTCGCGTAAAACTAGGTACGAAAGAATCGGAAATTTTAAATCTACCCGTATTTTCTTTGCACTGTTAGATTTTGAAGTATGTGTGACGTAATTAAATCGTTAGTTTTTTTTTTAAGTCGCATTGGTTTGCTACTTAATACATACCTGTCATATTTATTAAGCACCTACCGACAAATGTCTAAGTACCTACCAAAATTATTATTGTGTTGTCAACTACCTACAAATGTAAAAGAGTACCCACCTAAGTAAATATTGTTGTGTGTACAGGCAATAACTCTAAACTTATATTAAGCCACGTTGATGATATTCCTATAAATTATTACGTAATTTGTAATGATCATTGTGTTGTATCCTGGATTTTATATTGCTACATTAGTATTATAAGTCCTTTGAAACAATTAGTACAATACTGTATGTTAGTATCAATATTCTTTCGAATATTGATTAAGAATGACTAAATAGGCAATATTAAATTCCTTAATTGTCTTGATACGTTTTAAAACCTTTTCACTACATAAGAATTGATTATTGTTCACCTTATTTTGAGATTATTTAAAGCAATATGGAAAATGGCGGGATACCGCGCCATTTTCTCATATTGGACGTATTGAGACACAGATAAACCCGTTGTTATAAAATATTGTGTAATTGATAAGCTGACTTACTTTTTTGTGAACTACAAGCCAGGACAGGCCAATATAGTTATTAAGAAGTATACTACTTATAACACTTGGTGTACGGTCGACTACACAAGGCTAACGTAAGTTATTTGATATTATAACTTTATTATTGCTAATGTTTGTGTTGAAACTATATCTATATCATATTATGGCCTTTATTCCTTATATGTTAAATTGATTTAAGGGCTAGTCTACGTCCTTTGCCTTATGCTTGTTATTTTGATTCTATAATATTGTAAATACTTTGTGGTTGTAAAAGTTATCGATAAATACTATGAAAGAGCTTCCGTGGGGTTCCTTGCCCTTCTTCCCCACGAGAACTAGTCCAGCGAACGGGCGGTAAGCTTAATATGAATTAATTGACAAGCCTTACTTAAATAAATACCTAGTCTTGTCTTTCTTTGCTTTTATTCATAAAACCCTTTCCTTGCACACCGCACACATTGGAACTCTGATACACAGTAAATAACCAACAACCATCTTGACATTCAAAGCTTGCTATCTTGGTAGATATCAATACTTTTATAAAGAGTTCCATTCATGATTCTAACACGTGCAAAAATAAAAGCATCAGAATCATAAAGCTATAATTATAGTCGGATATCCTTTGAACCGGGTTTTCCAATTTCATATCTCACTGAGATCATCGTTCAGCGTTGCACTGAAAAAGCTGGCGGAACAAAAATCTACATACCTATGGTCCGACTTTATCGCAAAAAAGGAATATCAGTCGTGATTTTTCTCTCGTCAAACTATGGCTACAAAAACGTGCAACAAAACCGTAACATCTAACGAAGCAAACACCAAAACGCATTTGCCGAATGGGCAGTTGACGAAACTGTAGCACAGAAAGGACACCCTTATGGGGTCTACTTTTTGTGTACAGTCGCTTGAAAAAGATTGAATGGCTTGGAGTTTGACGTTCAGTTCATAAAATATGCAATGGCAGTTTACAAAATTTTAGAAAAATTAGGAAAATAATTATTTTAATTTTAATTTTCATATTTATTCAATTGTTTGTCTTTATGAGTTCAAAAACAGTGTAATATTTAAGTTTGTTCAATAAAATTATGCAAGTTTTGCTAAGGTAAATATTAAACTAAATAAAATAATTAATTATCTGGCTTCAGAATTTACCTAGATATGTACCAACAACATTTATGTATTTTTATACGATGACAACAAAATTTTAAAAAGAAGTTTCCATATTGAAAAATATGCCAAAGGAAGCGTTTTTTTCTAGTAGGCCTCAAAGCCAACGTGTCCGGGATTCTGGCGCTAATCAAATAGACCTGTGTGGCACGTTCTGCGCCTGGTTGCACACTGCTCCAATAAGTCTCTCCCGCCAAATCTGGCTTAATTTTGAATCGATTCCGATCGCGAATGAAGCTTGTAATACTCACGATTGTTGAGATTTCGTGTTTCAGTTCGAACCCGACTTTATTTTCGACAAGCTTCCTTTGAGAGATCAGTAAAACTGTTTAGGTGTGAAATTGACATGGTCGATTGACTGCTTATTGGAAAAGGGAAGTTTTATACAGATTTAAGGAGTTTCTAGAGCCTTTTAATGTTGTTGATAGGGTGTTATTTTAATTTGAGAGGCACAATGTTTTATTCTTTTATTTTGTTGTGATATTATGTTTTATGTGTGTGAACTAATAATCAATTAGTGGCCGCGGTTAACTAATCCACTGAGCTAGTGTAATAAATACTAGAGTTTGCTACATTATTCCAAGTCTCAGTTCCACGAATTCAGTTTTAATTGGGTCCGATGACACAAGATTATAGATCTAATCGTGGTTTCAATGTTATGATCCGCAAGAAATTAAAGTATCAAAGATATCGTGTGTGATTTAACCATTTTAAAGGGTCACAGACTGGTGCCATACATTAGTGCGATAATTGTTATAGACATCATTTTACGCTGTACCCATTATACTATAATATACTAGACCTGTATCTGTGAAAAAGGGACGATGAGTTGGATTGTTGCATCGTGCCAGTCAGCAAGTGCCTTAATGTCTGCCATATTCGTTTTGTCAACAAAGTATCTATAACATTGGCTCGACTTTTTCCCTTAACAGAGCCGAGGTAATCTGCCTTTTAAAACATGTCACGTTAGATTATCATATTTAAAGCATTTTCTTAAAATATTGTTTCACTTCCTATCTTCAGATCGGTTGCTGCGGAGCCGACGGTCCCATGGACTACATCAACTTGAACAAGCCTCTGCCCGCTGAGTGCAGAGACTCCGTCACTGGCAATTCTTACTTCCACGGCTGCATCGACGAGTTCACCTGGTACTTGGAAGGCAAGACCGGCTGATTGGCTGGCATTGTGCTTGCTTCCTGCATGATTTCTGTAAGTAACCCTGAACTTTGGCTGGTACAGTTGAACAAGTTATTTTGTGTTATCACATCATCATCTTATCAGCCGAAAGACGTCCACTGCTGGACATAGGCCTCCCTCAAGCGTCGCCAAAATGATCGGTCCCGTGCGTCTCGTATCTAGCGGTTCCCCACAACCTTTACCAGGTCACCGGTCCACCTAGTGGGAAGCCTTCCAACGCAACGTCCTCCGTTCTTTTTTGTGTACCGGTAAAATATTTGTTTTTTCACTACATTAGGTACCAGTTATCATTCTTTAATCCCCCCTTATCTTATCTTGTGCGAGAAATAACTCGGACACTTCAACCCATGGGATCTATTGTGTTTCCCTAGATAACTTACTCCTCTCCAATCTCGTTGAAAACTCTTTTCATGAGTTTTACAACGAGAATAGGAGATATGAGCCTATAGTCTTCTGGTTTTGGATATCCAACCCCTAGGAGACTCATTCGCTTACCAGCCAGTGCATCGCATGTGCACAGAAGGTGCTCCATGCGTTCCGTATGTTCCCCACACAACCTGCACATGGGTGTCGCGGTTAGACCCATCTTCATCAGCATGTCGTTGGTTCCAAAGTGCCCAGTAAAGGCCCCAAGCAGGTAGCGGATTTGCCCCATGCTCATATTCCAAATGCATTCCCGGGCTTTGAACGTAGAGCCTAGGAATTTCTTGGAGTGTTGTAGACCGGTATAAGACAGCCAATGTTTTCGTTGTCTTTGATCTGCAAACTCCCTAAATGTGGCTTTGACGAGACACGTCGAAATGCCCACACATGGTACTGGACCCACAAAATCATTTGCTGAGCCCTCTCTTGCCAGTTCATCTGCCATGGATTCCTTTGTGCCCACATCAGTCTTACCCTGTTATGCTTCCCAAGCCTGTTTAGGGCCTGGATAGCATCCAGAATAAGTCTGGAGTCCACTTTGTAGGATACCATGGCTTTGATTGCAGCCTGACTGTCACTAAGAATATATATGGATTTGCCTCTGGTTCCTCTATCTATATTCTCTTGAGCACAGGTTATTATGGCATATGTTTCCGCTTGGAATACAGTTGCCATCTTCCCTAAGCTTCTGCTACATTTGTAACCTTTTGCGTATATTCCCGCTCCTGTACCTGATTCCATTTTGGATCCATCAGTGTACCATACCAGACTATCTTGTTCTGGTGGATCGATCCCATTCGTCCAGTCCTCTATTGTAGGGATTTGGACCTTGAAAGACCTTTCAAACACAAACATAGTTTGCATTTTATCGGACATCATGCTTGTTACCCGATCCAGGTCTTCATTCCCATCGAACTTTGTATGGTTAGTCTTTGGCTTAGAGGCATCCCATAGTCCAGCAACAGCAAGACGATGTAATGTCTTCCTTGCCTCGAATTCAACCATCATATGCAGAGGAGGGATATTAAGGTATCTCTCAATCGCTGCCGTAGGTGTTGTCCTGAAAGCACCCGTGATGCCGAGACACACTGTTCTTTGTAACCTGGTGAGTGGCGCTTTGCACGAGGCAAGCTTTGTTCTTGGCCACCACACTATGCTGCCGTATGTGATAATAGGTATTATCATTGTCCGGTACAGCCATCGTATCACTTTGGGCTTTAGCCCCCAAGTTTTACCGTAGGTGGAGCGACACATGCCGAACACTCGTAGGGCCTTTGTCGTAATATTTTCCACATGAGATTTCCACCTGAGTTCTTTATCAAGCGTTATACCCAGATATTTAACTTCGGTGGATCAGGGCAGCTTTATTCCATTGAGGGAGGGCTCTTCTAGGTTTCCTAGTTGTCTTTTCCTCGTGAATGGAATAATGACTGCTTTGCTTGGGTTGATAGAGAGGTGGTTCTTTGTACTGTGAGGGGGTAGCTAGGGTAAGCAGCAGTAAAACATGGAAATAACTTAATTTTTCATGTATTTATCGAGAATATTACAATATGCCTGCCTTTGGGTGGCTTCAATCCAATTCTGACACATAACAAAAAACATCTACAGCTATTCTGTTCGAAATTCATACATCTTTCAAGTAATAAATATTGCCAGTGTTTTAATAGGCAAGTAGGTTGCCTTCTCAAATGGTAAGTCCTTACATGAGCTACGCCCCTACGAATAGGCGCACAGAATCATATGAGGTGCTTCTATTCTAAGTCTTGAAAGGATATATGAATCCTAGCTTATCCTAACCCGAACATTTACCTAACAGAGGAATCAAAGTACAATTGAGGTACGACCCTTAAAAGGGGAAGGCTTAATTATGACAAACGAGTTACCGGATACTCCGATATGTGCTTTTAACTTCAGCTGACGTGCACATACGCACTAACAAATCAACGCAGTCATGCTTGAACCTCCTTGGCCAAAACCTCTGAAAAAGGTACAAGGCGTCCTCCCAACACTAATAAGAATGATGCGTCAACTCACATCGACCCGGATGGGGTTTAAATTCAAAAATTCAGATATGATACAATATTTCGATCTCGTGCGTTTATCAGGCCAGAGAAGGAAAGGCTGGATCGCATCGAATTTAAATTCTACTCATCAAACTTACACCAGGGCATAATATCATAAATATATTTACTTTTTTAAATAACAGTCATCAACTGGACCGATGATGTCAACTCGACATCCTTTGCAAAGGCTATGCCCCGTTAGCAAAGTCGGATTCAGTTACAACTATTCCTCATCTATTGTATTTTATCACTAGGGCCTGGTGGAAGTTTCGCACCTACAAACTTGCTCATTATATAAATAGTCGTTTCTTCGATACATAGTTAATGTTGCCAGCCTCTTCTTCGCCCAGCAGCATACAACCATCAGCACATCAACAGCTCATGCAACGGAAAGAAATAATGTATATATCTATCGATACTATTTGAATATTTCGACAAGAAAACAATCGATACATTTTTCCTACTTTCCCATCCCTATTAACTTCCTTATGTCAAATTTGATAGTTGTCATTCATATATTTTTTCTTTTTTAAATTGACAACGGGCCTTTTCCTATATATAAACCTTACCATAACTTATTCTTATCTATCTATTCTATTCTAACATTAAAGGTTTTAATCTATTTACATGTATCTATTCTAGGCCTAACTCTCATATTCGCCAATTTTCTATATATCTAGAATGGACCTTATATCTCTACATAACTATTCCTATCTATGGTCCGGCCTAACTAACCTGTGGCTCATACGGTGCATAGAGTATAATTAAATTTAATCATGGTGTGAACACTGTGCTTTATTATGTTTTTTATGGCACTATGTCAACCAATTCTTATAATGAAAACTATGCTTTACTTTCGACAAGGTTTTGACACTGTCCTTTTTGTATTATCTGTGGGACTATATGTCAAACCATTTCTTAAAATGACATCTAGTATCTATGCTTTCATAGCACTTATTTGCCTTAGGGGCTTATAAGACTTTTAGACAATATGATTGTATCAGACTTAGTCCTTATGGATTTGTATTTGGACTTCGTCTGCAATTTCAAAAGCTAATCCTATTCAGTAAATATAGACAAGACAGGGTATTATTTAATTTCATCAAAACATATACAGATAAATCATTCAAATAATAAATCGCTTAAGTTTCTTTCGATGCCCAGCGCGCATCGCAAATTCCTTTCAGGTTGGACCGTATTCATTTGCACGACATGAAAAGAAAACATTAATTAATAAAGCACAAAATACAACAATCATAAATCAGTTTACATAATAAATTATTTACAAAACCCTATTATACCTAAACTTCTTTCTAAAAAACTTCCAAAACTTGCATTTTACGAGATCGAATAGTTTAATGTGATCACAATGCAAATATTCATGTACTATGTTAAATCTAACGCAAGTATGAAATAAATTCTTCTTCGCCACAAACCTAGTAATCTTTATTATAGCATTCTTAGCACTCCAAGAACTTTTATTATAAATTCTTTTGTATTTATTTCGGATCATAACCTTTTTATTGATCTACTTATTTATATTTATGTTGGCGCAATATGAAACCTTACTAAATACTCTTTTAATTTTCCTACGGATCTCTTTTGGTTTACTTCGAGAAAAACTTTTCTTAATGGCTGTCAATTTCTTTCTTTTCAAAATGACATTTATAAAATTTCGTTTTATGTCAGATTGAATAATTACAATATTATTTTCAATATTATGTTTGAAATCAATGGGATTCTGGTGTATGTTAACAACAAGATCATTTTGGTGTGCAGATGGAACACCAACTAGTTGTTCTAACGAAATCTCATCATTGGTCTCTGCAAAATAAATGGAATTAGTTGAGTCAATTGGACTGGACCGATACATTACAATACTCTCGTCCGCGCACTCGCTGTTGGAGAGGGACTCCAACTCGTCGTCACCGCCGTCAGCGTGCTCGCCCAGGAACACAGCTTCCGCCTCCAACTTGACATCGATGGGGCCGTCATCTTCGCTGGTCTGGTCAACATCGTCCGCGAACATGCAGCTCTCTCGGTCGGTGTGATCGCCATCGCCATCAACTGCGTCGCCTTCTCCGTCAACGTGGTCAACGATTTTCTCACTGCACTGAATATTGTTTTGTGTTTGTTCGTCCTTAATCACCATACTAGAAAATAAATGTGCATTAACATCTTCACACAATACATCAGGTTGTTTTTTATCTGCTTTTATTTCAGCGATTATTATGCGCTGTTCGCAATATCGACATCTGCGGTGAAATATTGAGAATTCACTCCTCAAGCGATCACATAACACTGCAAAGTCCATATCATATTTAAAAATCATATGGTAGAAGTGATATGCAGCCCCACGTAAAAAGGCTCCTAATATCAGGCTATAGTCACTCTTTCTCCAATCGTTTATTTCAGCCACTGACTCGAATTCGGTTAAGAATTCCTCCAAGCAGTATCTGTCTGTGCCTGAATAATAATTATCCATCATGCTTTCCATAAGTTCATATATACTAAATAATAAAACCACTTAGCTTTTTCATATATTTCATCCGCTGTTTATTACCGTTCACTGCTTCGTGCGCTGTATCGCCACACACACGCGAAATGTCTTTAAAATACTTATAAGTATACTGTACGCCGTATACACGCGAATTTTTATAATTTTTATTTATTTTGGGTTTTCGTACACTGTTTTCGCCGTGCACACGCGAATTTTTATAACTTTTATTTATTCTGGGGTTTCGTACCCCGCACCTCCACCAATATGTGAGGGGGTAGAGCTAGGGTAAGCAGCAGTAATACATGGAAATAACTTAATTTTTCATGTATTTATCGAGAATATTACAATATGCCTGCCTTTGGGCGGCTTCAATCCAATTCTGACACATAACAAAAAACATCTACAGCTATTCTGTTCGAAATTCATACATCTTTCAAGTAATAAATATTTCCAGTGTTTTAATAGGCAAGTAGGTTGCCTTCTCAAATGGTAAGTCCTTACAGTACACCATTCTTCTGTCATCCTCAATGCCTGTTGTAATAATCCAGAGACTACGTTCGGGAATTAACCATTAACCATTATAGCTATATCATCTGCATAGCCTACTGTGTAGAATGGTCCGGTATTGAGTTTGGTAAGTAGCGAATCTACTACCAAGCACCACAGTAACGGTGACAGCACTCCGCTTTGCGGACAACCTCTTGTTGTTTTTGCACTAAGTCTGTCTCCCATCAGTTCCGATCTGACTATCCTGCTTCTCAGCATATTGTCAATCCAGTTACACGTGGTATCATTGATGCCATGTTCCTTTGCAGCATTGCGTATGGACTCAAATGTTGTCTTGTCGAAGGCTCCCTCTATGTCGAGGAAAGCCCCGACACATATCTCCTGTCCTTCAAGCGCAGCCTCGGCTCGACTCGCAACATAGTGCAATGCCGTTTCCGTTATTTGCCAGGGCTGTAGGCGCACCGTAGTTTATGTAGAGGGAATACTTTAAGTGGTCCCTCTCTTAGGTACCTGTCTACCAGTTTCTCCAGAGCTTTTAGGAGAAAGGATGATTGACTGATGGGCCTGTAAGCTTTAGATTCCTCATAAGTCGGTCTACTCACCTTCGGCATAAAGGTGACTTTGACGTCCCTCCATGCTTTGGGTACGTACCCAAAGGCTATGCAGGCTCTGTAGAGCTTGCTCAAACGGGGTATCAAAACAGAAGCCCCTTCTTGCAATAGTATTGGGTAGATGCCATCCGGACCAGGGGATTTGAGAGGCTGGAAGCCCGCTATGGCAAGCTTTAGTTTATTTTCATCTACCACTTTCTTTGCCGTGAGCCAGTTATTTTTGGACGTGTGCCTTGTGAGCTCGTCCCTTGTGACTGGTTCCTCTTCATCGCTGTCGCGCAGTATACAATCTGGGAAGTGAGTCCTAAACATCACGCCCAGAGTGTCCTGTCCAGTTTCCGTGAGATACCCATTCTCATCCTTTATAGATGATAGTGGGTTTGTCTTAGTCATGGACATTGCTTTGCACACCCTCATTCCATTTGGCAGAGTTTCAATGGAGGTGCAATGCTGCCGCCAATTAGTTCTTTTGGCCTTGCGTACCGCCGTGTTATACCTTGTCAGCATGCTATGATAGCCAGAGAAATCCTTCTTGGCTTTTGCATCATTAAAGGCCTGTCGTGTTTCCTGACGTATTTTAACTAGTTCTGGAGTCCACCATGGTACCTTTTTACAAAAGGCCTTTTTCTCTGGGCAATTATCTTCCCATGCACCGATGGTGCCCACCTTGATTCTGTCCGCTTCAAATTCTATATCTAGTATGGAATTAAGCTTACCTTTAGGGCTCCCTAGATTTATTTTTAGGTCCCTCCTGTACAAGTCCCAATTTGTATGCCTTGGGTTTCTCCTTCGTCTAGTTTCGGCTACTCCCGCCGTCCTAAACCTAAAGCATATATAATTATGGTCAGACAGAGAGATTTCGTCCGATGCATGCCAGTTTTCAATATGAGCGCTGGCCCTGTTTGAAGCCAGTGTCAGGTCAATAACTTCAGTTCTCGCCGAGGTCCTGAAAGTAGGTTTATTGCCTGTGTTAAGTTAAGTTAAGTTTGTAAATAAGAGCTTACCACAAAGTCCAGCAAATCCTCCCCTCGTTTGTTGACATCTGAACTGCCCCAAACGACGTGGTGTGCATTCGCATCGCAGCCAAGTATCAGGTCGAGGTTTCCTTGGTTGCCGTATTCAACCAGTCTTCTGATTAGTGGTGTTACTGGTTCCTTTTGTTCATATGGGAGATAGGCAGAGGCAAGGATAACTCTCCTTTTCTCTGTTCCCGTCCCCACTTGGATCAAATCTGTTGTGAGATCCCTGTAACAGAAAGTACGTTTGGGCATTGCCTCTATACCGCCCCTGATAAAGATGCAAGTCCTCGCGTCATTAGTTGGACAGTCATAAAGTACCATACCTCCTGTCCCACCTAAGCCTTTTATAGTCCCCTTATACAAATAAGGTTCCTGTATCAAGGCAACGTCATATGTGTTAAGCTTCAGTTGCCGAGCCAGAAGGGCAGTAGCGGCTCTGCAATGATGCAAATTTATTTGTACACACCTTAGTCCCTCCATCTTGGATGATTTTGATGGGCCTGTGTTGATATGGGAGGGCCTTAGTTTTGAGGCCCCTCCTCCATCGCCTGGCTCTCCTCGAGAGCAGTCGGCGACTCAATCCCCAGGGTGTCGAATTCCCCGAGGATGTCATCCTCGTGGTCTGCCTCCGACGCCCCGGTCTGAACGTCTGTCTCCTGCGCTGCGTCGTGAGCAGAGATTTCGTCGATGGCCTCATCGCGTTGCGGTGGTCCATCCTCGGAGGGCTCCGCTTCTGCTTCCACAGTGGGCGCCTCTCCCTTGTCTTCTTCCAGGAGCTTGAACGAGTATCGTTCAATGCCTCCTGGAAGAGAGTAGCCCGCGGCCTTGATGACGTCAGCGGACACCCCGTCCATGAGGACGATACGACGGATGCCGGTCTGCTCAGTGAGAGCATTCACGACCTTCCAGTCGTCTGTCCTCAAGGCAGGGTTAAGTCGCTGGAGCAGTCGAATGGCCCGGGTAGAGTCTTGCAACGCCAAGTTGCGACTCTTCCATGCCATTTTGACTGGCTTTGGAAGGTCCTTGGCGTCGACGACCTTGAGTTTCAGGGAGCCAAGTTCCACATTGTGGATGGCACCCCGAAATCAGCAAGCCGCATCAGAATCGTCGCAGGATACATGTACTGCACCTGCAACGACTCCGGGAGCAACCGTGAGAACAGGCAGAGGATCCGGCGCATCTTCCAATTCTCAATTATGAGCTCCTGAATCGGCACCAAGTCCTCCGCCTTCAAGTACTCCTCTGGGTACTTGACTGTGACGACAGCGAGTTTCACAGCCGCCACCGCATCCCTAAAGGATCCGGTTGAGGATGAATGCCCTTGGGTCTTCATCCTCTTGGCCGCCATGTCCCCGCTGTCCCCGCTGAGAACAGCACGCGGTCTCTTTGATGGGCCCTCCGTAGGAGTCCCCTCAAGAGCCGCCTGCTGTCTCAGCTTTTGGCGCTTTTTTCTCTGCGCCCCAGATCGTCCAACCGGAAGCCAGCCTGATTCATGCCGGCCGCTGGGAGACGACGAGGTGCTGCCTTTGCCGGTCGCTTCCGGGGCTGCAAGGTCCGAGGTCATTTGACCTCTAACGCAAGGGTCCCGTGTCGCGCCAGCTTTGGCAGTTCCCCTATGCCCGGTGGGCTGGTTTGCAGCTCCGCCCTTCGGTGGTCCCACAGCAGTGCCGACCCTCGACAGCAATACCGTCAAATGACAGTCCCACCACAGCCCCATCGAGGCGATCCCACTGCAGTCTCGCCTCTGGACGTGCCTGCTAGGGAAGATGCAGTCCCGGCTTGCGCCGGTCCCGCTGTCTGGTGTACAGTCCCAGCTTTGCCGGTCCCGCCTTTTGGAGCGCAGTCCCAGCTTTCGCCGGTCATTTCACCTTGTGGTTTTTTTTTTCTTTTGAAAATCCATTAAAAAAAAACCCGTTTAATCGCCCCTGCACCTGATACAATTTATTTGGAGCCGGCGCAGCATATCTTCTTCTCTATAAGACATCATCGCAATAGTTACCTTCTTTCTAAATAATATAAAAAAATATTCATAGAGTGGCTTTGATTTACCTACTTGACCTATACTTAAACGTAAATTTCTGTAAAATAACATCAATGTTTCGCTACAAGTGACATACAATGGCAGGTGGCACTTAAGAGAGCCCAATGACACTAACATTTTTATTTTAACATAGATAAAGTAGCTATAATGAGGTACCTGTTTTACCACCCCATATGGACACACTAGGCTAATAGTGTGGGTACTAACTTTCTAAGTTCAAGATAGAAATGTGAAAGAATGGCCTACTTAGCACACAAGTAGTTGCAAACGGCTGCGTGTAAACCAAATGGCTTGATTGACTATACATATTTCGAGACTAGAATTTAGTAGCTTAATTATTTTATGAGTAACTTAGAGAGCATTGACTAAACTGATTTGTCAAGAAACGTGAAAACTTGTGGGTATTTAGTAAGAAAGTGTGCATATATAGACGAAAAGGTGCAAACTTTTCCTTCGCATTGTGATACAATATTATCACGATGCAAAAGAAAGATAACATTACTGCACTGGAAATAGTTTTGTATACGACTCTAATGATGCAGTTACCCGCATGCTTATCTTGTCTCGTGAGAGAAAACGGAGTGCAGAATAAAACCTCGTTGCTTTATATAATCTATTCGTGCATACTAGCAATTCCAGCAAACCAGAAAGTACCTATGCTTGTGATTATAAAAGCTGTGATAAAAATGTATTGTCATGAGTAAACACAACGAAATGATAAGAACAGAAAAAGAAGTTCGAAAAAATATCTTTCGTGGTTTAGCTGAGTGTAAAAGTGTCAGTGGAGCAACACTTTTGGAACAGGTTAATCAATCTGCAGCCTAATTACGTAAGTGAGTTAGGCAGGGCAAAGGGTCTGACAATCTCCCTTAATTTTTATCGGTATTGGACTCTTTCGAAAACAGTATCATCACCAATGAAATCGTCCAATAATTATTGCCAATACTGAATAAAATTAAAGGGCATTTGTCATACACGTTCATGGAGTCATAGTCTTAGCCCTGCTGAAACCAATTAGGTGTTGCTTAGCTATTTTTTATAACTATGGCAACTTTTTTAATTTTTATTTATAGATATATAGACTCGTGTTTTACCACAATCTCGCCTGATGGTAAGCGATGATGAGGTGGACGGTGAAGCACGATTGCAGTATTTTAGATGGAACTCTGTCCTCCACAACCCAATAACTGGATACCACCATACCCCTTTACCAAGACTGGTTATAAGATATTTTATGCTTTTGACTACCTTGCGGGTACTAACAAAATTTATCAAGACATACCTCTTCAACAAATTTCAACCATAAAGTCTTTTAATTCAGTCCCTTTAAAACTCTACCAGGGTGCTGACATATCTAGTCTTAAATACGCCGTCGTATATATAGAATTTTGCATAACATGTTGGTTGTTATACAGCTTAATGAGTTTCATGATGTAGACACCACGGTAGTGTGTCAGCTTAATTCGCGAAGCAGAAGGGCAACAAAACGGCTGAGGGTTACACGAACCATTTCAATTCACTTTCGACCCGTATAACACCAAATCAATGAGACCTTCACACTTACAGTTTTGCGTTTATTAATTCATCATTAGAAAAAAATCTTATTACCAAATCTCAAAGAAACTTTGTATAACTTTTCTTAGACACTCAAAATATAGTGCGACTTGGCAAGTTGACACTTACTAGACTAAATTGTACTAAAACTCAAAGATGGGAAAAACAAGAGAAGTAGGTACCGTTTGTATACGTACAGTTTGTTTTTTGTCAGCGAAGCCGTGATCAAGAACTTGGCTTTCTTTCACATTTATGTTTTCGGTGGGATCTAGACACGAGGCAGCGTGTCAAGCCAAGTTCAAGCAAAAACGGAACTGACAACGCAGCAGCTGTGTGTAAGGCAGGCTTACACGAACCATTTGGAGCCATTTTTGTCATTTTAATAACTCAAAATGGTACATTGGTTTATGTATTAGAATCCCTAAGATGAACTATAAACCAAATTTCATAAATATAGCTCAAACGGTTATTTAGATATGAACGTCCAAAAATCGTCATTTTATAACTGACTGACCTATAGATCAAAACTCTAACTCAGTTCCAGACGACCTAGAAAGTTCAAATTTAGTATCCAGATAAGTAGTTGGGAGAATATCCTAAGTTATCTGCTTATATTATAAATTTGTGGATACAGAACTTGGCACCCATTTAGATCTCAATTCTTTTGTCGGCGTAGTCAACAACCCGCATATTCTTAGTTTTGAACTCGGTTCCCTTTTCACACATTTATGTTTTTGATGGGATTTTAACTACACCAGGTACTTCGTAGACATTAAATAATTATATTAACATAACAGTTTCCAGAAAGTTCTGTAGTGTTATTATACCAGATTGTTCAATGTAGTTAGGTAAATAACTTCGAAGATTCTTAGGGAGATTGTGAGGTTCTGCGCTTAAATGGCAGCGTTCGATGGAATCTGTAGGTATTTGTTGGTTTTCTTGTCTAGGTAAATGAACAGTGTCTTGATCAATATTAATGTAGAATTTGAGAGGGATCTGGGTTACGATGTTTTTAGTTTTTGGAAAGCTTTCAGTGAAATAAAAGATAAAAAAATATTCAACGATCACGCGTGATTATAGTTACGATAGAACTCGTCTTGGAACTCATAAAGCCATTTATGTGCATGTGGCCATCTAATTTTATCTAACGGCCTATGCCCAGCAATGGGACATAACAGGCTATGTTTATCCTACGGCTGGGCAAAAAAGTCCCTCTCCATTTTTCACAGACGTCTTTCCACTGCCATCCCGGGCGAGTCTTTTCGGTAGAATTCAAGTTCATCGCTTCATCTTTGTCTTGGTCTGCCATTAGTAGCTTTTATATCGCAGTAAATGTAACATGCGGCATAAATTTATGTCCATAATGAAACTTTGAGTTCTTTTTTTAAATGTTAACTTTTTTTCCAGGTCGTAAATGCTGTCATGTCCATGGTCCTCATCCAAGCAGTGAAGAAAGAAGAGGACGAGGCGACAATATACAAATAGAATTATAAATATTAATCATTTTAACATTATTAAATATTAAGGTAATTTCTATTATTTTAATAATAGCTTTATTTTTATATTATGTAATAATAAATCCGACAGAAAACGAAATTAATGTTTGAAACCATCCAAACTTAGATTGTAATTTTGTGTAACCGTTTGTTTTAATAAAGAGTATTTTTACGGCCATTCTGTTGTTATTATTTTAAGGGAATCGTTAATTTGTTACTGGTATATTTCAATATGTATATTTCACGTTTCATAATAATAAAAAGGTCAATGGGTAAAGCCTTAGGTTGAAAAAGTTTTATCAAAATGCTGAACCTATTTTGTTATCAATGAAACAAGAAAAGAAAGGGAAATATAAAAACGCACTTTAAAAATAATGTTTCACACTTTAAAATAATTAACTTTAAAACTAATTGAATCATCTATACATCTATCTATCGAAGACATGACATACACCAACCCGCACTGGGCCCGCGTGGTGGATTATGGCCCCTTCCCTCTCACAGAAGGGAGGCCTGTATCCCAGTAGTGAGAACATTATTGATGATAAAAATAATGGTTTCTGCAAATACTAATATTGCAACGTAACGGTTGGGCAATTCGATAATTATGTTCAATGAATTAGACCAAGAGCGAGCAAAGCGAGCTCGGGAGCTTAGGGCACCCGACACGCATAAGTCATCTCCTTTTTTATGTTAGGTTACTTAGATCCTGCAGACCGAAATAGGAGCCCCCCCCCCCCTAGGCTCCGTCAACTTTGTTGCTTAAATAGTAATCGTACTTACCTATTCTGACATTTTAATGTGCGTTCAGAAACTAACTGGTTTTGGAGTTCGACACAGTTATAGTGCAAACCATTATTTGAATGAAGGTATATAGGTAGGTAGGTTTTGGTTTTAATAAATTTTCCTTTGCATGTTTACATTTCATAGTGTACATTTATTTTGTAAATTTGGTTCATGTTTATTAAAGTGATAATATAAAATTCTAGATTAATTATTATTTTAAAATGCTTTTATACAATTTTATAGCTGCTTTCATTAAATTTAAAGTGCTGTTGAAAACCACCCAAAAGAAAAATTGCGATATGATGAATCTCAAATAACTTAATTAAGAAAAATATTCACTTTTTATATTTTACGTGGGATGAGACACAAAACTATGCACAATAAAACGAAAAATTTCAGAACGAAAGTTTCTAAACAAAACCCAGACACAAACGAAGGTAAATAGAGACGAAGCAAACAAATCTGTTTACACAAATATTAAATAATATAACGTCTGCATAGTTCATCATCAGGTTGAATACTCAAAGTTTTGAAGTGGTTCTTCGTACTGTAGCCCTGTTCAAAGTTATAGAAGGTTCGCGAGTACTTGCAACAAGCTACCTTGCTGCTGTACCTCAAACATTTTACTTTGATTAATTTAAACTTCGGAAATAACAGGAAACGAATCTTTGCTTGCTTAGAGCTCTCCGATAGATGAAATTGAGTACACTGTGTGTTTGTTTATATTTTTGTTTACAACATTCTTGTTGGGCTTCATTTTTAGTTGAGGATGTTTTTACTTCTCTAAAAGTAAACTGAGACGTCATGTGGATAGTTCCCTGTATTGTAGTTTTCTAGTTAATTTTGAAGTGCCTGAAAGTATTCAGTTTCACTGATAAAATTTCAGATCGAAACTGGAACTTGTTCTTTTTTTTTCGTGATATGTCTCTTAACCTCCACCTCTCTTTGTTAGAAAACGATGGATGAAGGCAGCGATGAATCTAAAATATTATTCAGTGTAATTCCTGTGAGCAGCAGATGAAGATGACGATGCGAGTACCTGCCTACTATTCAGTATTGTAGTAGATTAATTGCCAATAAACGGTACCGAGAAATGGCTATTATGTCTTGGACGACGTCGGATTAGCAAGTTGTTATTAGCAAAAAGGACATCGCCCACCTCGTGAAGTAGTTAATCCTATGATTGCCTTTTATGGCAGGTGAAAAGGTGACCGCTAGTGTTTATTCAACACTAGCGATCACCTTTTCGAACACTCACACACACACAAATACTTGTACATAATACACACACGCACAGACACACATGCAATCAAAAATAAACATTGTTCTAGTATTAAATTACTTCTAAATTACTGTAGTATTAGATTTTCTGGTTCTAGTTTCATATTAACATTTTTAAAGGGACAGGGACTGTTATTCCTTAACACTGGTTGTTCTGTAACCTAGCTAGGAAAGTAGAACTTCACCCACCTGATTGTAATTGATATGGTACAAACTTGTAATTATTTAACTTTGTATATGCCCTTGTACTACAATCTCCGTTATTATAGAAATACATTATTTGATTTGATTATTTGTGAATCAAATAATTTTACGTCAATCTGTAGGACAGGCTGACCGGTACAACATGACGTGACAATGCGACCGTTTCGTGCGTTTTATATGTATAGTAGCGCAATATAATGCCGGTCTGCGGGAGCTTTCGAAGTGCATAAAAGTTAAGATAGAAGAATTTGATTTTGAAACATTTGAACACAGTTTTCGTTTAAAGAATAAACTATTCGTTCTTTGTACGGAAACACACACAATTTTTTTTATTACAGACTAGCTTCTGTTGAATGTCCGTGTGAAAATTACCCCAAGGGAACATAACCTCGGGATAAAAAGTATTCTATGTGCTATGCCATACTATAATCTATCTGTGCAAAATTTCATCCAGATCCGTTCAGTAGTTTTTGCGTGAAAGAGTAACAAACATAAAAACACACTCACAAACTTTCACCTGTGTGATAAGCTCGCGCTTTACCACTATCTCATCTGATGGTAAGCGATGATGTGGTCGACCGTAAAGTATTTAATTCATAGCGGATCCGGAAACCGGGAAAACGATAGGATGAAGAAGTTGTTTGGTTCCAAAAGTTTTGGTTTCAACTTGAAACAGTGAGAGATAAATTAAAGTGTTGCGATTATGTTGATAAACACAAATGTCGGCGTTTAGGTTGTTTTATTTCCACGTAGTTCAAGAAACAATGTTCGAATAGGGCGGGACATTGCTTTGCGCAATTGCGATAAGGAAGATGGACTAATATTAGGTATAACTTAAAAACGGAGCCACCGAAAACCCTACTGAATATGAAGATGAAGAACGTATATTGCTCTGAAATATACATTCTTCATCTTAGGTCGACCGTCCGATCAAGTGTCACAAGTGGAGATGGATAGGCCACACACGTCGAAGGGTCCCGATCACATACCCAAACAAGGGTTGGATTATTATTCCCGAGTGAAATGAAAGTTTGGCCATCAATGATGTGAAATGAAAGTTTGGTCAAATCTGGTGCTGCATCGTGTCGTAGCGTCATCAGCGTTATCAGCGTCGGGGTGACATGGATTGTCGTAGAGCGAAGTGAAGATTGAAGCTCAAGATCGTTCACGATTATGGAATTCTGTGAACGCTCGCTGGTATGCACATCTAGAGAACGTAGGAAATTAAGTCAAGTACCGAAGGATATCTAAGGTCACCGTCACCGTCATCCAAGGTGTTTTTTTTCGATACAAACATTTTGTTATAATACTAGCTGCCGACCGCGCCTCCGCCCGCGTCGTTGTAATCCGACGCGGGCGGAGGCGCGGTTGTGCCTGTCTGTGGCCGCTTGTCCTACAGATTTCCGTAAAATTATTTGGTACAAAAATATTGGCAGTAGCCCCCGCGAACATTTCTCTAAAGTTTTCAAAGGTTGATTTCCATTTACAGAATAAACATTAATGGTCACCTTTTCACCTGCCATAAAAAGGCAATTCTAGGATTAAATACTTCACGAGGTGGGCTATGCCCTTTTTGCTAATAACAACTTGCTAATCTGCGAGCGTTAATCCAAAGTCGTCTAAGAGATAATGGCCATTTCTCAGTACCGTTTATTGGAAATTAATCTACTAAAATCCCATCTTATCTTATCTTGTGGAGGGGCCGAGTGATAACTCGGACATTTCAACCCATTGGGATCTAATGTGGACCCCTAGATAACTTACTCCTCCCCAATCTCGTTGAAAACTCTTTTCATGAGTTTTACGACGAGACTAGGACATAAGAGCCTATAGTCTTCTGGTTTTGGATATACAACCCCTAGGAGACTCATTCGCTTACCAGCCAGTGCATCGCATGTGCACAGAAGGTGCTCCATGCGTTTTGTATGTTCCCCAAACAACCTGCACATGGATGTCGCAGTTAGACCCATCTTCATGAGCATGTCGTTGGTTCCAAAGTGCCCAGTAAAGGCCCCAAGCAGGTAGCGGATTTGCCACCTGCTCATATTTCAAATGCGTTCCCGGGCTTTGAACGTAGAGCCTAGGAATTTCTTGGAGTGTTGTAGACCAGTATTAGACAGCCAATGTGTTCGTTGTCTGTGATCTGCAAACTCCGTAAATGTGGCTTTTACGAGACACGTCGAAATGCCTACACATGTTTCTGGACTTCTGGACCCACAAAATCTTTTGCTCTTGCCAGTTCATCTGCCACTTCGTTACCATGGATTCCTTTGTGTCCAGGGACCCACATCAGTCTTACCCTGTTATGCTTCCCAAGCCTGTTTAGGGTCTGGATAGCACCCAGAATAAGTCTGGAGTCCACTTTGTAGGATGCCATGGCTTTGATTGCCGCCTGACTGTTACTAAAAATATATTAAGCGCAAGTTCGATCTTGCATGGAACACTGTTCTCATTTCTGGGACGGATCTGCCAGGTACCAGCTTGATGCACTAGAATCCATCAAAAAACGTGCCAAGAGGCTCATTGGCCATGTGGCTTGGTTGAGTCAAAGCTCCAGAGCCTTGAACATCGTCGCCGAGTTGCCAGTTTGTCGGTTTTTTGTCGGTTGTATTTCGGGGAGTGTGCGATGGAATTGCAGGATCTAATTCCACCTAGCCTGTTTCATCATCGGACTACAAGACGTACGGCGATGCGCCATCGGTACATGGTGGACATCCCACTCATACGCACTAAACGTTTTGAAAATACTTTCATTATGCGTACAGTTAAGGAGTGGAATTCTCTGCCGGAGTCTGTGTTTACCGATAGCTACCATCCCGTGGTTTTTAAGTCAAGAGAGAATAGGTATCTTCTAAGCAAGCGTGTTACACCGTCGACCATATCATCGCTTACCATTAGGTGAGACAATGGTCAAACGCGAGCCTATAAATAAAAAATATAAATATTATGGATTTACCTCTGGTTCCTCTATCTATATTCTCTAAAGCACAGGTTATTATGGCATATGTTTCTGCTTGGAATACAGTTGCCATCTTCCCTAAGCTTTTGCTACATTTGTAACCTTTTGCGTATATTCCCGCGCCTGTACCTGATTCCATTTTGGATCCATCAGTAAACCATACCAGACTATCTTGTTCTTGTGGACCGAGTCCCTTCGTCCAGTCCTCTATTGTAGGGATTTGGACCTTGAAAGTCCTCTCAAACACAAACATAGTTTGCATTTTATCGGATATCATGCTTGTTACCCGATCCAGGCCTTCATTTCCATCGAACTACAAGACGATGTAATGTCTTCCTTGCCTTGAATTCAACCATCATATGCAGAGGAGGGATATTGAGGTATCTCTCAATCGCTGCCGTAAGTGTTGTCCTGAAAGCACCCGTGATTCCGAGACACACTGTTCTTTGTAACCTGGTGAGTGACGCTTTGCACCAGGCAAGCTTTGTTCTTGGCAACCACACTATGCTGCTATATGTGATAATAGGTATTATCATTGTCCGGTACAGCCATCGTATCACTTTGGGCTTTAGCCCCCAAGTTTTACCGTAGGTGGAACGAGACATGCCCAACACTCGTAGGGTAATATTTTTAAGTAGGTAGTCGTAATATTTTCCACACGAGTTTTCCTCTTGAGTTCTTTATCAAGCGTTACACCCAGATATTTAACTTCGGTGGACCAGGGCAGCTTTATTCCATTGAGGGCTATGTGTTAGTCTGATGTATAAACTATAGTTTTGTAAAGTTTCATCAAAATCCGGTCAGTAGTTTTTCATTGAAAGAGTAACAAACGTCCATCCAAGAATTCTCTCAAACTTTCACGTTCATGATAGGATCTCTCTTCTTATTCGTTGTCTTCATTTCTGAAGATCGTGCCCATCTTGAAATGCTTTGACGAGCTGCTTCCATGTCACTCTGTCTTCGGCCACTCTGAGGGCAGTGGTCACTGAGAGTCCTGTTATCGCCCTTATCTGGTGTGACCGGCGAGTAGGTAAACGTCTGCGCGGTCTTTTACCATCCACCTTTTCCACCACAACTAGTTTATCGAGGTAATAATAATATGTAGTATAGTAGGATTTTAAATTCTAAGTATTTCTGAAAAAAATTGCTTTAATCATTCCAATAATGTAAGGCCACTGGGTAAAACCCTCCCAAGTCCTTCCAGAAACTCTTTACCGTGCAACCGCAAACGAGCCCTCACGATATGCATGTTTCAGGGTGTCTCGCCATCTCTTTCCGGGCCGGCCTCGAGGGCGCCGCCTATATTTTTCAAGATAAATAATTATTTGAACGTAGACATGTTTTTTGAGGTGAAGGTCAAAGAAGAGATGGATGGAATGTGTGAGGAGTAATTTGAAAGAAAAGGGAGTCAGTGATAGCGTGACGGTTGACAGGACGGTATGGAAGAAGAAAGCTTTAGTAACATGGATAAGGGCAGAAAGATGATTATGAGACATAAATATGTTTTAATTTAAGGCTCAATATTGTTAACTGTCTATTATGGGAAGAAGTGAGTCAACCCCAACACAAGAATTAATGATTACTTATTGGGGCTGTCTCATACATGTGTATATGTAACCGTTTGAGACACAATAAACATTCCTTTTTAGGGTTCCGTAGCCAAATGGCCAAAAACGGAACCCTTATAGATTCGTCATGTCTGTCTGTCTGTCTGTCTGTCTGTCTGTCTGTCCGTCCGTATGTCACAGCCACTTTTTTTCGAAACTATAAGAACTATGCTGTTGTAACTTGGTAAGTAGATGTATTCTGTGAACCGCATTAAGATTTTCACTCAAAAATAGAAAAAAAACAATAAATTTAGGGGGTCCCCATACTTGAAACTGAAACTAAAAAAACAAAAAACCATCAAACCTATACGTGTGGGGTATCTATGGATAGGTCTTCAAAAATGATATTGAGATTTCGAATATATTTTTTTTCTAAACTGAATAGTTTGCGCGAGAGACACTTCCAAAGTGGTAAAATGTGTGTACCCCCCCTGTAACTTCTAAAATAGGAGAATGATAAAACTAAAAAAAATATATGATGTAAACTACCACCGAAAATTGGTTTGAACGAGATCTAGTAAGTAGTTTTTTTTTAATACGTCATAAATCATAAACCGCAATTTACCAAGTACCTTTCAATTTACCAGGAACCCTTCGTGCGCGAGTCCGACTCGCACTTGGCCGGTTTTTTTTTACGTAGAAACAATTTGGGATGACAACTCAGAAGTTGCCAGATAGGCCTCATACATTAACAGTTTTTTCTTCATTCCATACGTATTTGTCAAGAATATAACTGATAGTTATTTGTAAAAACAAAGGTGTAAATATGTACACACTTAAACACTAAACAAAAGTAAACTATACAAAAAAAAAAACCAAACCTAACTACTTACACTATATACAAAAGAAAAGTACACTTAGGCGTCGAAGTACTCCTCCACATCGCTGTCATCCGGGAACGTGCCCAGAAGACTGGCAGCATTGCCACGTTGAATGGTAATGCTGATTCTGATAGTACAAAAACACATTTGAACCCCCTTTGCCCGTCTAGGGGACATAGGATTTCAAGTATCTCAATCAAAAATCTACGAATTATTATTGAAGAAAATGGAATACTCACTCAGTTGACTGCCTTACAAATGACTCCACTATTACGGCTTAGCGATTAGTCTCTTGGTCCAAAGCCGGCATGGTATTGCCAGCACATAATACTGATATCTAGCAGTCACGTCGCAAAAAGCTCAATATGGAGCTATTGGCTACACTGGATGCATTGTGGGCAAGCCTGATTATCGGTGGAGACCTAGCCTAAGGCTTTGAGACTTAAAACTTGTGCGATTGAAACTACCATGAAATAAACAGTTAATGAACGGTGATTTAGTTGTAGAATTGATTTGGAATTAATTTTAAATTTTGTATACCTTATTTTATGTCTCATAATATGAGATAAAGGGAATGTTCTAGTATATATTTATGTAAGTTATAATTGCTTACATCGGCAGATTGCTTTCCCGTTCATAAAACATAACATGTGGATGGGTAGATTTTCAATAGGTCAGATAATTTTGACCTGAGGAATAAAAATGGCGGTTAGAAATAAGAGAAACTACTTAACTAAAAGATTGCAACAATGGATTAATCTTTGGTGGATTAATCAGTGGTGATCTAATTATTTATACAAAACTAGCTTTTGCCCGCTGCTTCGCACGCGTAGACTACATGCTTCTCCTTACCATATTTTAACAGTATGTAGAGAAAAAGTATAAAATAATTATGATAAAAATAATGTAATATGAAAGTTTTTCTTAGGACAGACTTATACTTACCTACTTTAAATCAATACGCTCTATCCTTGTCCTGTCCCTTTCCCTTCATTATTTCTGTGTTTATCCATGACTAATAATAAGTAATCATAAGTAAGTACTTAAATTATAGTATTTCCTTGTAAACAACATTTTTAACCATTTTGGATGTCGGCGCCAATATCACCAGACTATTTGATGAGCTAACACGTGAACACGCTACATAGAACTGTCCATGGGAAAAGCAATTCTCCCTTAAATCAACACCAGCATACTTCCAAACCCAAACAACAACAACAACAACACTACACAAACAAACAAACATCCAAACTTTCATCCCCTATTTCACGCCCTTAGGGATAGAATTTCCAAAAATCCTATCTTAGTGCTCACCTACACTACCAAAGGAACCTACATGCCAAGTTTCATGATTGAAGCTTCAGAAGTTTGGGCTGTGCGTTGATGGTCAGTGAGTGAGTCAGTCAGTCAGTCAGTCACTTTCTTCTGTTATATGTTTAGTAAGATAGATTTATAATTAATAATAATAATAGGACAAGAAGATATTAATATGTTTAGATGTTTATATAAGATGTTAATCTTCAGCCCAAACCCAAAATTCGAAGATCCGAACTTCAATCCTGACCGACTTTCATACAAACTTTCATCCCCTATTTCAGCCCCTTAGGGGTGGAATTCACGGTCGCGGATAAATTTGAAAAAGAGTTACCGCGGCCCTGGCTCAAGCAACTGAAGGAACACGGGTGGGTTTTAGTCAGTAAAAGTCTGACACGAAGAGCGGGAGAAGTCTTTGGATGATTTCCCACCCTCAAAAAAAAAGAAGTGGATATCACAGAAATCCTTTCTTAGTGGATACCTGCACAGTATAAAGTATCCATGTGCAAAATTTCAAGTCTCTAGACGATTTCATTATTCGCATGAATTCATCCCCCTTTTCACCCTCATGGGGGTGAAATTTTCAAAATCCCTGAGAAACGTGAAAATTATTTTTTAATCTTCAGCCTTAACCCAAAATATGAAGATTCTGACTTTAAAACTGACGGATTTTCATACAAAGTTTCATCCTCTATTTCACGGCCTTAGGGGTGGCATTTCCAAAAATCCTATCTTAGTGCTCACCTACACTACCAAAGGAACCTACATGCCAAGTTTCATGATTGAAGCATCAGCCGTTTGGGCTGTGCGTTGATGGTCAGTGAGTGAGTCAGTCAGTCAGTCACTTTCTTCTTTTATGTATATATATACTAGCTGACCCAGCAAACTTTGTTTTGCCATAAAAAGACCAAACCAACCCTACACTACCCTACGCTACCCTACACTACCCTACGCTACCCTACACTACCCTACCCTACACTACCCTACCCTACCCGACCCTACACTACCCTACACTACCCTACCCTACACTACCCTACCCTACACTACACTACCCTACACTACACTACACTACCCTACACTACCCTACACTACCCTACACTACCCTACCCTACCCTACCCTACCCTACCCTACCCTATGTCCTTCTCCTGGTTCTAAGCTACCTCCCTGCCAATTTTCAGCTAAATCGATTCAGCCGTTCTTGAGTTATAAGTGAAGTAACTAACACGACTTTCTTTTATATATATAGATACGCCTTGAAAGTCGCAGCCGTTATTACTTTTTATCCGACTGCCGTAGGAAGGTAATGTGTTTATCAGTCTATGTGTATGTATGTATGTATGTTTGTTCCTATATGGCGTTCCAGAGACCAAACGCGTTGGCCTATTTTGATGATTCATACGTCAATCGATTCGTCTTAACCCTGCGAGTGTTATAGGCTACTTTAAAATTGGACAATAGAAAAATGGCGGATTTTGGGCGCCATATTGTGGAGGCCCAAATATTTTTTTTCTTCCAAACCCATCATGTGGGGTATCAAAATAAAGAGTTTTAAGAGTTGATTTCAAAAATATAAAATACTTCTATGTTTAAAAGTATCTAATTCGAAAAAACTTAACTAAAAGTTATAAATAAAAAAAGTTAAATCAAAAAATCAAAAAACCCGACTGCTTCAAAAGCGAACTAAAAAGTCCTAAACAAGGAAATAATCATGCTGTGCAGGCGGAGGATACACCAAATTTTGGTCAGCCAGCCCGCGAATATGTATCTTCCGACCCACACTAGAAAATTTCTTCCTTTACCGTTAGTGCAAACATTTAAACTCACATAAACAAAACACCAAGATCCGGCACAACTATCTGTAGGTCACACAAATATTTTTTCCGTGCGGAAATCGAACCCGCGATACGCAGCGCAGCAGCCGATCGCACAACCACTACGCCAACCGTGTCGTTGAAACCACTGGGCCACCACTTTACACACAATCACAAAACTTTAGCATATTTTAATAGGTATAAAACCGGTTTTTTTATTTTTTTATTATTTGTAGAGAGTAAATCAGCATTAATTTATCAAAACGTTTTTATTATTTCTTAGAGAAGATGTATTATTATTTGCATAAATTTTACAGTTTCTAACTTTAGACGCAAAAAGCACTTTATTTCAAAGCTAAGGTAAACACACATAATAAATATGCCTTCTAATGAAGTTCTCTGTCGAAACAAGTAAACAAACTTACTCCTGCTCCACTGCAATTTCGTAATTATATACCTCAAATATTGTAACTATGATAGCTTGTATGTTTGTAAATCAATCATGCCTCAAAGACTAAACACAGTTAAATGAAACTTGGCACACAGATAGAACATAGGGATCTTTTTAGGATTCCATTACACAAAAAACTTTGTTGTCTGTATGTGTGTCAAGAACTTTTTCTCGGGAACGCCTACAGGTATTACGTTGAAATTAATATCATATACTCAAGGCTACAATCCTTTGCAGCTGTAAATAAAATAAACTTCTAAAACAACGATATCAAAAGATACGGCCGTTTATGACGCATATTTGATACTCGCAAGGGAAACAAAACGGTAAAGGTAGTTGCCTCCTAGAATCATAAAATTTGGCTAGAAGCAATGTGTTATATCACAAGTAAAGGGAAAATGCCGAAAATTGTAAATTTGTAGTTAAAACAAAATAAAACTTATTTGCAGTTGGTAAAATGGCCGCGACCCATATGACCGATGTATGTGGACAACGGTATTCCAACGCCAAAGTAAATTTTGCACCTGAATCCAGTTTATCTTTTCGTTCGGTGCTTTCATTGTACTTCAGTAATGTTACCTAATTATTTTGGTGAATGTAGCTGTTTGTATGAATCTCTCGGTGAGCGACGCTGAGTCGCACTTGGTCGTTTTTGTATATTATGTCAGACTCGTGTTTGACCACTATATTACCTGACCTTAAGTAATAATGTGGTCAACAATGGATCACGCTTGTCTAAAATTAACCCGGTATACCTATGTTCCTGTAAAATATGACTACGGTAACGAAGCCGCTGGTAGAAGCTGGTTCATAATATAAATTAATATTCCTCCCATTTTGCGTGGTTGATATAAGTCTCGTGACACACATGAGGCTGTCTCACTTTCAATGCTGTCTCGCGATGCAAAACCTTTAACTAACAGAAAGCTAAATTTATCCCTGAGTTTTTTTCCCAAGAAGTTCCAATGGTATAGGTAGCCCACGGGAGCATAGCCGTTGGCTAAAGCTAGTTCATAATATAAATTAATATTCCTCCCATATTGCGTAGTTGGTATAAGTCTCGTGAAACACGGGAGGGTCTCTCGCTTTTAATACGGTATCGCGATGTACTTTCACTTGAAATATTAATCAGCATTGAAATTTGGAACCAAAGTAGGCCTGGATTAGGACTTACATCTATGTACAAAGAAACAAGTTCCTCCAATCCTCTGGACTAACCCCCGATTTCAGAGATTACTAATACTCACCTTCTAATGAGATTTTTTCATTAGAAGGTGAGAATTTATCAAACTTTACTTTAGCTTGAAAACCTGTCAAAATTTGGCATTAAAGAATTGTTTGACACGTACCTAACTCCCAAACCTCAATTCATAAACAAATCAGCCCTCGGTCGCTATCACAGCAAAAAAATCATAGATTAATCTCAATAAATAACAAGTTATTTATGTCAACTTGGCCGAGTCGAACGGAGAAGCAAATTAAGCTACAAGAGAAGGCTTGCGCTTAATATAAATATATTGCGTAGTTGATATAAGTCTCGTGATACACAGGAGGGTCTCTCACTTTCATACGGTCTCGCGATGTACTCTCACTTGAAATTAATCAACCAATAAGAACACGGGTTGGCCTCTAATATGAATTACACCATTGTTCTAAGTTCTTTTGGAGGAAACTTCTACCAGTTTACTCTACGCGTCTTGACAACGAAAAATGCCCTTGAATGTAAATAATATAACTGACATTGTCACTGACTCGAGATTCAATCGAGGGGAGGAAATTAATATAGATGATAATTGTCTACTGTCAAGCGGAGCAGCTAGCAAAAGCTAGTTCATAATTTAAAATTAATATTCCTCCCGTATTGCGTAGTTGATATAAGACTCGTGACACACGGGAGGGTCTCTCGCTTTCAATACGGTCTCGCGATGCACTCTCACTTGAAATTAATCTGCAAGAAGCCATTGCGGTGACTATTTACAAAGCGCCCCCCGAGCGTATTTCCCTTGGCTCTTCATTCTGCTTGCAATGTCGCAGGGCTGGCAGGATCACACAAAAAAGTTGGGCTGACATTTTTTGTTTCTTTTTTTCGACCGTTTTAAAGGTAGACTGAGAATGTAATACTGAAAGTTCGTTTAGTCGTAAAAAAAAATGGATGTACACAAAATGTGTCCGAAAATAGGCATTTAACTTCTCTGAATTTATTTAATGTAAAGGATTACCTGAAATAATATAACCTGACGCCGACATCAAATTGTTACGTACAAGGAGCATTTTTTTCTACAATGGTAAGAAAAAAACCTGTGCTGTACTTAAAGTTTAAGGATAAATATAGCCTGTCTTTAATTGCCTTAACTTGTCCCTTTCAGTTTTTGGGTCAGCTTATTTCCGATACGCTGAATACCAGAAGTAAATACTCTGTATCAACCTAAAATCACTTTGCTTTTGAAACTTATTATCAAAGTCATTACATGACAGGTAAAAGTTGAAAATATCGAGAGAGCAAGAAACCAAGTTTCAAAGTAAACATTAGCAAAACAACGCAGCATCAACCTTCGTGAGAACCCTACGTGTATTTCCAACGAGGCTCGTAGACATGAGTAAATAATTTTCCTGATTACCGTGCAACGTCTTGCAAAGCGACGGAGTTGTCGTCTCGACTCGACCTCGACAAAAATATTAAAGTCACCTCCTTCTCGACAGTCGACAAGCTCACAATACCTTCAAGCTCTCGCAATTGGAACCGTCCTGATATTACTTGAAAACCAAATTGATTCGAGAAATCCAGCTTAATACGAATCCACATAAGTTCGCTGGAGTCTCGATTCGAGATTTGAAACTGGTATCGAAAAACGAGAGTTTATCCAGAATCGCTACTAACTATGTTTGACACGATTGTATTATTGATTGCAACATCGCTTTCGCAGTTTGTTTTGCAAATGTTAGTTCAGTAGATTGCTTTGGAGACTAGTTTATGTGCTAACCTTTTGAACTTTCGTATTGACGTCACAAATTATTTCGAGATTGGAAAAGATGTTTCACTACACTTTAACGTTGACATTTTCTCTTTCAATACGTGTTTTTGTGCTACGGTAAACTGAACTTTAAACTTATTACGTTAATGGTTCATTGAAATTGCATTAATTTTCATTGAAAGCCGCTAAAAACAAAGCTCTTACACCAGTCCGTTCATTTATTTCCAAACAACATGTTTATCACGACGATAAACATTAATTAAAATCACGCTGCAGTTAAAATCGATACAGGTAATAACACAAACGTAGTCCGCATTCAGAGAAGTTGTTTATAAATATTTAATTCATCTAATGAAAGGTTATTAAACCTGCTAGTTCTTTGTGCAAACAGACAGACAAAAGACTAATTTACAAAGCTTTGTTTACCCGTACTAAAATAATAGAATCGCAGAGAACGAACCGAATAATCACGAAGCTAAAAAGCGCACAGAGGAATATTCTCATCAGTTAAAATGAATGTTGGTTTGAAGAAATAGCTCTATGGGTGTGAAAGCATTGAGACCATTGCCAGCTAAGCTTTCGAAACTATCTATACGAGTGAAAATGATACTAAAACGTTCCTAACGTTTGCAAGCTTCGCTTTTACAATTGAAAACTTTATGTACGTATAGCGCAATCAAGGGAAATTCTATCAATGATAGCGCTTCGAAAAATGCCAAAAATGTATGCGATTGCCAAGCGCTATCAAAATATCACGTGATGAATACCTCACACTTTGGCATTTCGGCAGTCAACATCACTGATAATAATAAGATAGTACCTGGGCGACCGAGCTCTGCTCGGGTGTAAACAGAGAAAACGATTTCTGAAAATGAAACCTAGCTAGGTCGATTTATCGCCCCCGAATCCCCTGCATACTTAATTTCATGAAAACCGTTGGAGCCGTTTCCGAGATTCAGATTATATATATACATATATACAAGAATTGTTCGTTTAAAGGTATTAGATTGACACTTTAGGCTCCAGACGGTATCATTCAATATTAGCGATAGTGATGGTCAATATAAGAGATTCATCAATTGACATATTTTGATAGCGTTTGTCATCCCATAAATCTTTGACAGTTTTCCAATCATTATCACCACGCTTACATAAATAGAATGTCAGTTTTCTATAGCCTCTGATTGTCGATGGAGCACCAGCTTTATGAATCGGGACGTATGTGGAGAGTACAATTAAATTTTGCAGGTAGGGGCTGCACTTCGTGGAAATGTAATAAGCGAGTCGCCTCCGACCAAATATTTAGACTTTGGTCTGTGTCCACGCCGTCGGAGGTATTAAGGGGGTTTATTTATGTTGACACCAGCTTAATGGCGGTAGTGCGTCTTTTTGGAGTAGATGGGTTCATTTCTTGCTTGAACTTTGTGATTGTTTTGTTATAAGTAATGTTAGCCTTTACTTACGTAAAGGAAGGGTCTCTGAATTGAGTTTATGGAGTTATGACCGTAAACATGCCAAAATTTTGACAGGTTTTCAAGCAAAAGTAGAGCAAATACTCAATTGATTTACTTTTCATTCAGAAATCGGAGTAAGTTTTGCACGTTATACAAGGGTATGTAATAAGCAATTAGGCAATTCTTGTGTCATTTTCTTCTCGTATATTGGCAAGAACTTATCGACTTTAGCTCATGACGTAGTAAAAGATTTAAATGCTCATGCTGCCTGAATTGTTTTGACTGGTCATTCAAGAATGTACTGGAGTATTGAGGGGTCTCCATCACGAAATCGTATGCCATACCGACGATGGTGTATATATGTGTGCAAAGTTTTTCAGTAGGCGTAGTTTCTAACTTAATATCACTAAGAAAAAAAAAAGTAAATTTAAAAAACAAAAACCCGGCTGCTAAAGAAGCGAAGAGCGTGCAGGCGGGTTTTTGATTTTTGAATTAACTTTTTTTACTTGCAACTTTTTTAGTAAATATTTTTTTCGAATTACTTTTAAACATATCACATCACATCCTCAGCCTATTAATGTTCTCACAGTGGGACACAGGCTTCCTTTATGTGAGAGGGAATGGGCCCATGTAGGCCTACGTGTTTTAAACATATAAGTTGTATATATTTTTGTTATCTCCTCTTAAAACCCTTCATTTTGACACCCCACTCGATGGAAGAAAAAAAAATTGGGACTCGCACAATATGGCGCCCAAAAACCTTCATGTTTTTTTTTCCTTCACCTTGCAACATTTTGGCGGTCAGGACGTATCTAACGATGTCTGAATTATATAAATCTGGTCTAGTGAGGTAATAAAGAATATTACATACATACAAACATACAAGATACGCGCGAAAAACATACCCTTACCTTGCAGTCGGGTAAAAATAATTATGTATATGTGTCACTGTGTTCTCTTACTGATATCCTGTGGTAGTCGGTATTCTCTCAGATAACTAAAGTTTTGGAGGTAGGTTGGTACAATGGTCCACTATAAGGAATAAGTACGTAAACCAATCCCAATAACATAGAGCTGTCACACGCGTATCTTATGGCCCATCCATATTCCATTAATACAACAATTCTTTCAATCTTATACATTCTTGTTTCCCATTACATTTCTATTGTTATTCGTAAACCCGCGTTGTTTATTAAAAAGGCTAACACAAATATATTCCTGAGTGTATTTCCTTTTGTGCATAACGCTTGCGAACCCCTTTCAACCCCCTCAAGTGGATAAAAGAAAAGTCTGAGAAGCATAACATGAAAAGCAGGTTTTTAATTATGTTAGCTTTATTTGTAGTGTGTTTTGTTTTTTGTTTCTGAACTGTTATTGGTTTGTAAGGAAGTTTAGTTAGATATTACTTTTGATTTTCAATTATGCGTATTGAAGAAACAAAATAAGTATTGCGGCAATTGAGTATTACTTTTATTATTTACTTTCTGTTTACCCGACTACGGCGAAGCAAAAGGGAGGTTATGTATGGTTTTTGACCGGTATGTGTGTATGTACGTATATCGTGCACCTTTTGTCGACGTTTTATAAGTGCCCATGTAGGCCTACGAGAAATAAAAAAAATATAGATTTTCTTGATCTTATCTTTTCTCTCATAACTTGTGCGTCTGGTTTGTCCGCTGATTATATGTTATGTGACGTCACATTACATTGAATATGGTACCCACTAGGGGGCACGAATTAAAGAAAAAAAAATCATCATTTGTCATTAAACAGGGATACTAAAATAAAGGTCGGGTTTGGTGTACCAAACACTACCTTCCATACCCAACCATACCATATTTTTGTCAAGCGTACCTTTTGTCAAAGTCATGAAATCTAATGAATAGTAAATTTTCTAAATCAACTATATATGCTATGTGCTATATATGATATTTTGCAGAATGTATTGTTTAGTACGACCACGGTTATCCTCAGAACACCACTATGAATATGTATAAAATACAATAAAATATTTATTACATGTAAGTTGTTTATTTAATTCCGATACTTACTTATTGAATAGTTTGTAAATAACAATTTCAGATGACAATACGTATATATTCTTGTTTCATACTTTTTAGAGCTTGATTTTTCAGTAGTCGGATATTAGTTTATGAACTTATTTTTTTACAGTTTGTGTTGTGTAATTATATAAGCTTTTTCCCTTGTCTTCGCTCCCGTGAATATACCACGCCCATACCACGGAAACCGTGTATTTTCATACATAGATTAAATTAATTAATGGTACTCCTATGACTTTACATGACAATTTTTGTAATATTTTTAATTATGAATTATTTAAAAGTAGGGACAATTGTTTGTTTGTTTATTAAGGCGTATATATTCCCCAATGTTAACGCGGTACTGGCCGATGCCAGAATACTGAACAGTTTTTCACAGTTTTGCTTGCATTTTTTTTTGTTTTACATGTCCAATGTAGATAAAAATAAATTCTAATACAATTTTGCTGCGTAAAAATAGTTTAAAACACCCAAGTTAGTCAATAGCAGTATGCAAAAGAAGCGAATATATATCGTTCTGTTATTATTATTTTAAAGCAAAAGAATTAGTCATACGAAAAAACCATGTTTCACAATAGTGTACATTTTAAATAAATATACTTTTTTTAAACCTTTTAGCCGTTACTAAGGAGTATGCTTTAGAAAGTAACCGTTTTATTTAATTTTATTTTGTTCACCAACAATTGTATACACTGGTATAAGCAAATTAAATAGAAGCAAAAATCTGAATAAATTGTATCAATCACTTACAGGTAAACTCTGAATTCACACAAAACGTCGTTCGTTAATTACAAGAAAATGCAAATAAAAAACTACACTAAATTAAACTCAATAAATTAATTAAACTAAATTAAAACAAATAAAACTAGGTATTACGAAAATAGGTAATATGGTAGCCACACCCAGTGAGATAATGCAGGGCTAGGAAACTAAAGTTTACGGCACTAAAGCGGAGTAAGAGCCTTCAAAAAGGGCTCTAGTAAAACTTAAACGATAACATAAATACTTTCACTGATAAAATGCTGCACTATCGTTGAGTACCAAATGGTAGATTTAATTTATGAAAATTTTATTAAAAGGTTTATGTGGGATAGCGGGCGCAAAGCCACAGGAAAAGCTAGTTATACTGAAAATAAATTGAGAATGTACTTTCTCTTTATACATTATTTATTTATTTATTATATTCTTTATTGTACACCACAAAAAAAAAAAACCTACATTGTGTGTTGTGTTATTACTAAATTCCTGCTTACTTGTTTTTTACCCGACTGCCGAAGAAGGGTAATGTGTTTATCAGTCTATGTCTGTATGTATCTATTTTTGTTCCTATATGGCGTTCCAGAGAACAAACGCGTTGGCCAATTTTGATGATTCGTACGTCAATCGATGCGTCTTAACCCTGCGAGTGTCACTGGCTACATTAAAATTGGACAGTAGAAACATGGCGGATTTTGGGCGCTATATTGTAGGGTCCCAATTTTTTTTCTTCCAATCCCATCGTGTGGGGTTTCAAAAATATACAATACTTATATGTTTAAATGTACATAATTCGAAAAAAACTAACTAACTAAAAAGTTATAAATCAAAAAGTTAAAACAAAAAATTAAAAAAACCCGACTGCTTCAAAAGCGAACTCAAAAGTCGTAAACAAGGAGAAAATCATGCTGTGCAGGCGGAGGATACACCAGATTTTGGTCAGCCAGCCCGCGAATATGTATCCTCCGACTGCACAGCATGATTTTCTCCTTGTTTACGACTTTTTAGTTCGCTTTTGAAGCAGTCGGGTTTTTGTGATTTTTTGATTTTACTTCTTTTTTTATTGTGGATAGGCTTGCGCTTGATCACTATCTTACCTGATTGTAAGTGATGATGTGGTCGAAAGTAGCACGCTTGTCTAGAAGTAACCTATTCACTCTTGACTTAAAGACTCCGAGGTTGTAGCTATCGGGAAACACTGACTCTGGCAGGGAATTCCACTTCTTAGCTGTACGCATAATGAAAGTATTTCCAAAACGTTTCGAACGTATGGGTGGGATACCCATACGTACATTCCTATGAGTATGTATGAGTTTAAAAGCTTAGGTATTACATTTTATTTCATCCTGTATACCTTATTAACTTGCTACGTAATTTTATGTTAATTTTAAATCGTTATCACTAAAAACTAATGGAGTTATGCTAATAGTGTGGCTTAAAGTCTACTGTAGCTTAACAGCATTATGCTAAAATGCCGATATTATCTGGTATTCTGTAATTAAGTTAGTGCCATACAAACAGAATTACCTAATAAAATCGTGCTTATGCTGAAATCAAATTATCAAACTGGGGGCGAATAGGTTTGTTTATTTGGGGTTTTGAAATAAAAATGCAAATGATCTCAAAGGGGAAAAAATAATTTAATATATTAAATGAATGTCTATATTCATTCAATATCTATACTTCATTTTTTTTTTTACTTTGTTCTGACGCACACAGGGCTTCGCAACTTCTGGGCTTTGCTGCTTTTAAAATCGCCTAAAATAATGTATTTTTTTTTATTAGTCCATACTACCTCACTGCAGGGCAAAAGGCCTTTCCTCCTTCCACCTTTCTAGTCAGTCCAGCAGCCGAATTGTGCAAGTGAATTAGGCAAGGCGCATGGTTTGGCCGCTATCAAATCGACCAATCACATGCGAGATGAATGACGCGATGTGGATTTCCATCTGTGTGATTTGTCGATTGATAGCGGTCAAACCTTTTGCGTTACCGTATTTACTTACGCAATAAGGCTGCAGCTCATCCCATCGGGTCTTTTTCAACCTTCTGAATTGTCGTTTCCAGGCATTTTGGATTCATTTGATGGTTATTTTTGTCCATTACAACTTGCCTGTCTCATGTCCCTTATGACGGAGGCGTTATAAGGAAAATGTGACCAGGCACGTTCTATTGTCATTATGTTTTTGAGAAATTTGCTTTAAAGATTTTCATGGCTGTGTTGTTGTAAATCGTAAATACGTAATATTTGCGATTTACTTTGTGTTCAGATGCGAATAACGAAGCTTTGAATAACATGTCCCAAACAAAAAATTAATTCTTACGAAACCTCAAAACAAACTCTTCAACACATTCATATGAAACGTTTCCTTTGCTCGAATATTTGCTCTAAAGACAGTGCATAATACATGTTATTGTAACTGTATGCCTGATTGTTGACAGTAGCCGAAACAGCGTGAAGGTTTGCCCGCAATGCCGGCGTTGTTTGCCCAAATACCCCAAGGTGCGTCACGGATCGCCGAATACCAATGAGCATTTCACAGATACAATAATATAGGTAATGTGTATGTATAATGTATTCTGTTTACATTAAAGCGATGTATTTTAATGAAATGTAACTTTTAAACGTGGACTAGCTGTTCCACGCGGCTTTGCACCCGTGAACTGGCTACCTACCTACCCATCTACCCTACATACGTGATTGTTGCGTAATTTAAACCGTTAACGCAGCGCACGCAACGAAAGCTCTAAAAAAGGAATATTTTTCCCGTTTTGCAACATTTTTCATTTATGCTCCGCTCGTATTAGTCATGGCGTGATGTTATATAGCTTATAACTTGCCTCGATAAATGGACTATCCAGCACAAATAGAATTTTTCAATTCCAACCAGTAGTACCTGAGATTAGCGCGTTCAAACAAACAAACAAACTCTTCAGCTTTATAATATTATATATATAGTATAGATTTCATGAGTAATGCACTCTGAGAAAAACTTTTACGGTGGATTCTGTTAAAGTTTTATTTTCTATTAAAGGTTTTTAATTAAGCTTATTCTTATGTACACTAGACCTTACATTAGATGTGCAAATTTAATTGTTTGCCATATTAGGCAACGTCTCAAGTGAACCACATTTCCACACCTAAGTGGTTCCTACGAAGCATGCATTAGCAACCGTATTGAACACGCGTGCACGACTTTCCGTAGGTATAGCGATAGTGTACAATACAAGTACACACAGTTCCATAGACTAAGAAAATGTAGATCCGAGACTCCTGCTCTTAATGCATTCTAAATGCCTATACAAATATGTAGGACTCATCGACTTGCAGTGCACGTTAAGCAAATCGAACTTGATCATCGACAAAATTTTAAGTATTGTTGAAGAATTAATATGCATTTTATAGGCAGAGGTTACACATTACTTTGTAAAAATAAAAGTTTGGAGATCGAAGAACAAGTTTATCGGCTTTGCTCTCGTGAATAAAATCGCGCTGTCAGAACGCAATACCGGAATGATATCCTCTGCCTAAATCAACATGGCCTACCTGAATCAAGTTTCATCCAAATCCGTTTAGGTTTGATTGATTAACAAACATTTAAAAAGCCAGACTATAATATGAACAATATTAGTAGCACACGAGTAGTTTGAATACAACATTTTAAAAGCGTATTGCCGATTTTTTTATTGTTTTTGATTATTCCACGCAGCCAACCCAGTGGTCACAATGCCCTGCTAATAGATAGTTCCTTTTTTTGAAGTCGGTTAAAAAATTATTCAAATTGCTAAATGATTGCAAGGAATCTGTTGAGACTCGCTCCCGGCTCCTCTCAACACAGTCGTGCGCCAGCGACAGTGAACGAGGGATGCGGGGCAGCGGGGTGCCAGCCGGCCGAGCTGTTGTACGGTTGTTGTACACGCACGGCTGCGCTCACGGTTTATATACTTTTCCTTTGTTTATCTTTAACCAACAGTTGTAAAATAATTTCTTCTCTTCTGCAATATACTCCATCGCCTTGTTCTACAGTCCACTCTCTTTTATTTCCTTCACCACAACCTATCGTCGCGATCAGATTCCATAGTCTATGACAGTACGCTTGAACAGTAACCGTTTGTTACTGGTCATTGCTTATGAAGACGTTAAGGTTGAATTCACATTACCGTAGCACGTTTCGTAGCAACTGTAGTGCTACGAGTGCTACGCCGTCTACAAAGCTACGCGAGATCGGTTTGATGAAATCATTTGCATCATTGATATTTGACAAAAATTTAAAAGCCGAAAAAGATGTTCTGACAAAAAATAGATGGATATTCGTTAGTTTATCTTTAGCAGCCCGTAGACTTAATTAACACCTAGATTCCAAAATGACATGGGTCTTAAAAATAATTGGTGAAATTTGAGTGCTCTATATATGCACACCACTGCTAACCCTTTGAAAAATTTAGGGCAGATTTTAGGCATCGTGGGTCTAATAAAATACTTTTATGTTTAGTTTATGCTACAAACAGACTGACAGTTCAGCAGACTCTGTTAGTGATGTCATTAAATGTAGGCCTTTTTGTCTTTTTTTTTTAATAAATTTTAGTCTTGCGTTTGACCACTATCTCAGCTAATGTTTTAGTATTAAAAAACAACAAAGTACCATGCTCTAATCTGTCTGTGTCATTTAGTTATGTTCAGCTGTCATCTTTTTACAAATAATTTACACTGTTCAAAGATTCTTTCCCGATATTCAATATAGTAAAGACTCCCTACCCAAACTTCAAATAAATACAAACATATAAATATGGAACATTTCCAAGCAACTCGAGTAGAAACAACGAAGGTGTTTCCGAAGCACTTGTCTATACCCACATGTTCCATTTGTCGATGGTTCCGAGTACTGAAGGGATGGTTGACACTTCACAATTTCCTTTTAGCAAGGGAGGATGGGAACTTATGCATTTTTCATCAGCAAATAAAATAAGCTCTTTTTTGGTGGTACAATAATAGTTTTCAAACGATATGAAAGAATGTTCTGGCAATTTCAATAATTTCTTATTTCGGGCTTCGTCTCAAGCACTAAGCTCTAAAGATTCATAAAAACATATGAATTTATTCCAAATAAGTGTGAAAAGTGTTTTCTTATCCCAAGGGAATATTATACTGGGATGAAAGTAGCCTATGTGCTATTCCACACTATAATCTATCTCTGTGCAAAATTTTCATCCAGATCCTTTCAGCCGTTTTAGCGTGATTGAGTAAAAAACTTACACATCCATCCAATCTTTCCCATTTGTAATATTAGCAAGATTGATAGAAAATTTTAATAAAAAAAATAAAAAAATTGTTGCGAACTTAGAACAAATTTGAAAAAATAAAATAGCTACTTAAAATTTAAAAGGCGCATAATTTTGAACATGAAAAATCTTGCACGCCTTTTAAGTAACAGCGGTGAACTTAAAAGTGCTCAGTAGTAATTAAAAGCGTAGCTTAGCATAAAGTATGGCAATTGCTCAATGTCGACTGCTCAGCTTTTGAAAATTTATTTCACCCCGAAAAGTTCTCACTACTTAATTACCTACTATGAATTTTATTTTCTTTGGGAAAACATTCACTAAATACTCAGAGAAGTTTCAAATGACTCGATTGCTTTAAGAGCGAATGAAATTGAAGGAAAAGTTGTAAAATTGTACTTAACAGTTCAGTAAGATGACTATTTGGATAGATAGTCCTCAGTTACTGAACTGTGGACTCTTTAGAGTAAACGGAAAACTGCATTAATAGAGTTTGTAAGGACTTTGGTATGATGACAAAAAATAAACAGAATTTAACCTGACTTTATAGTACCTGATACCTTTAATAGTTATAATAAGTTTGTTCCCTGATAGCTACAACCTTGGGGTCTTTAAGTCAAGAGTGAATAGGTTTATTCTAGGCAAGCGTGCTTCACCGTAGACCACATCATCACTTACCATCAGGCGAGGTCGTGGTCAAACGCGAGCCTATAGATCACAAATGCACATTAAATAGTGAGTCCAAAGCACCGGATGAACGTGAATATGATCACTTGTGGAAGCTTTATGACCCCTTCATACTCTACCTTTGAAATTATAGCAAAGCTGAAACAAAATAATGAAATTTTCGTGTGTAGCATGAACGTAACTTCATTTCCTTATTGAGCTCACATAATTTGTTTCCTGATGGCAACTTGTTTACAAAACAATCAGGAAACAACTATAATTACACCGTTTCCGTGTAACGCAATTACCTCCTAAATCCCTATACAAAAACAAAATCCTTGAAGCGAGCGTCATCTCCATAGCTTATTTAAGTTTGCGTAAACGAAAATTTATAGCTCACGTAGACGTTACGTAGTAAACCTAAATTATTTACGTAACCTACAAATTTTCACGCACCGAGATAATCCAAGTCTCCCCTTTCGTAAGGAATCTATTCTCGCGGGCTTAACTCTTATCTATACGAGGGAAGCGCAAGCAAAACAAATCACCAACGAATCTTGATAGTCGGGAACAAGTTTTTCATTAATATTCTATTCATATTCAAATCTGATTCGACAGGCGTTATCGCGCGGTGTTCCAGAATTCGGATCACGCGCCTGTTCGTCTCGCGAACCACGAATATCATGGATATCGAAACCGGTGATTGGCTATATTATGAACGTTAAACATGACGGTGTGATTTAAACATCCATTGTTTGTTCGTTTGTTGGTAGATTGTCCTGATTTGTGTCTGAAAGGGAAGGGGGAAGTGTTTACGTGACAGAAGACAGTTCTTGGTGTAATGCTGCTTATCTTTATGTGTTCTTTTTGTATGCAAATGGTATCGTGCTAATTGTGTCGATACGAGGAGTTTGATAAGGATGGAGGCCTCTTTGAGTCAGTTTAAAGCTCAGAACGGCGTTGAATTGAGCTCGAAGTATTTGATGAATTTGTGCGTAGATATTCAGTAACTAATTAGTAGTTCGTGAAACAAATAAAGTTTTTATAAGCACTGAGATTGTATAAGTCAAAAGCAATCTCAGATTTTTTACATAAAATTAATTCTCAGAACTCAAACCTTTTTAAAGGGGTTAGGTAGTAGGTACCTATTAAAAACATAAATGGAAATGCAAAAAAATATGGTTAATTTCTCATAGAAGTAAAGCAAAGGACATTTTATGATGCCCATCGAGCGCGGACCCATTAAAGGCCTCTTTTATTTTTTTATGCTGATGCCTTCATTTCGTGTTACGATCTAAAAGTATATTGTACATTGGGCCCTTATCAGGGACTTTTTGAGCAAAAGTTAAATGTAATATAAGTGTGAATTTGAACTTGATGCATTAACTAATTGGTATATAATTCAGAACTATTTTTGGCTTCCATTGTGTCTCATTTTCTGAAGTTATGTACAAACAAATCCTCCCGATGAGTTTTAAACTTGGTATCACTTTTAGAAACAAAAAAATGACACCCAGTTTTATTAATTTAGACTGGAAAACCTTTTTTTATTATTATAGATAGGCTCGCGCTTGACCATTATCTCACCTGATGGTAAACAATTATGATCGACGGTGTAGCACATTTGCCTAGAAGTAACCAATTCACTCTTGACTTAAAGACCCCGAGGTTGTAGTTATCGGAAAACACAGATTCTGGCAGGGAATTCCACTCATGAGATGTACACATATGAAAGTATTTCCAAAACGTTTACGGTCGTTTGTTGGAAATCCCATCCATACTTATATGGGACGGATTTCCAACAAACGACACCAACTTAGTGGGGAAAAGGTGAGGCAGATTGATTGATTAATTACATGTTAAACATACTCTTACTCTTAAAGGCATGATTTGAAGATGCGACACCCCTTTTTAGGGTTCCGTAGTCAACAAGCGACCCTTAAAGTTTCACCCTGTCCGTCTTTCCGCAGCTTAGCTCAGAGACTCTTTACTACGAGAAAGCTATGATTTGGCATAAAGCATTTTAGTTAAAATGTTTAAGGTACCTCCTGTACACGTAAATTAGAGCTGCTTTTTTTATCGTCTATCCCATATTGTGGGGTATCGTTGGATAGACCATTCAAAAATATTACGGGTCTGTGAAAACCATTTTTCTATTCAGAGAACCAATTGCGTAAAATTAAGCTTTAAATTGACAATTTTTGTTAGAGTCAATTGGACCCCCCGGTCGAAATAACCGGTCCGGTATTTGAAAATAACAAAAATTGACAATTTAAGCAACAATTTAACTGGCAAGGGAGGGGGGGGGCCCTCCCTTGCCAGTTAAATTGTTGCTTTTGGATATGTGAAAAAATTCGCGGTTGTAGGTATATACTACGAAATTAAAAAAAAAAAATCACAGCTAGTAGGCTAAAGTTTACGAGTTATAGTCGACCGACTTATAAAATGTACTTTAAAGAGTAAAAAAAAAATATTCGTTAGAGCATTGTTCCATGATTTCGTTGTTTATCAACTTCAGTATTTTTACCTAATTATGTTGGTGAATGTAGCTGTTTGTACAGAACCCTCGTTGCGCGAGTCTGTCTCGCACTTTGCCGGTTTTTAAATATTGTTATGTTGCGTTCAGGACTTGTTATTTATAGAACAATTTCTACGAAAATTGGAGATTGCATTGTTGTCACAGACAGTATTTATGATTCCAACTACACAAAACAGAACAAATTTCCTTCTAAATAGGAAATGAAGTTCGCCTATCGAGGAAAATTGTCGTTACATACACCGATAAATAAAAATATCAAATATCTGCCCACCTGAAGCAATTTGATGTTACTGATTCGAGAATTACGCTATCAATCGTAACGCATTTGTTACCACATCATTCAAACCCATCCCGAAACGAAATTATCAAGTGAACCGCTAAATGTAAAGGTATTATCGAAGGATGTTCTCCCGTAGCTTAGGGCTGGCATTTGGCAGTACTGTGGAGTGACCTGCTATTTTTAACCGACTTAAAAAAAGTGGAGGAGGTTCTCAATTCGTCATAATCTTTTTTTTAATGTATTTTACCCGATTACATAAAGACGCCTGGACTGATTTGGAAAATTCTTCTTTTGTTTGCAAGGGTATACTTCCCAGTTCGTCCAATGGTCATCAGTTCAAGACCTGATGATGAGATCCTGGAGAAATCGAGGGTACTCCTCAAATATTAAAGGCATATGAATAGCCGGCAACAATGCAAGCATTTGCTCTCAGAATGTATCATTTGGTGAAATAGAACTGATGAAGAAGACCGCAGAGGGACTGGAACTCCTTAGTGATAAGTATTACACGGGTATAAGATATCTCAGATAGTTAACCGACTATGATGAAGCCAATACATAAAATACTTATGAAAATAGTACCATCGAACTGATCTGATGATGAAGCCGGAAGTTAGGCACTGAAACGCCGAAATAGAACAACGAATCCTAATAGTGTTTGGGCTTAATGGAATCGTCGTGAGTTGTACTTTGTCAATAAATGATTTTCACGATAATTTGAGGTACATAAGGAAACTTAAAAGAGAAAAATAAAAATAAATTAACAAAAATATAAAACCGACTTCCAAAGCCAAACACTAAAAAGTGAAAAATAACTTTCTTTTCCGAAGTTGGTGTCGAAAAATGAACAACAGTAGGCAACAAAGACAAAAAATAAATCGACTTCCAAAGCCAAACAGCTTTGGAAGTCGATTTATTTTTTTGTTAATTGAAATCTTTCAATCATCTTCTATACATATACTACTTATAATAAAATCGTAGAGACGTAAAAACTTTACATTTTTTTTTTTTTACAAAAAGTAAAAGCTTCGGGGGTCATCAACATCATCATCATTTCAGACGAAAGACGTCCAATGCTGGATATAGGCCTCCCCCTAGTGTTGCCACATTGCCCAATCCCTTGCGTCTCGCATCCAGCGCCTGCCCGCAACCTTAACCAGGTCATCGGTCCACCTAGTGGGAGGCCTTCCAATGCATCGTCTTCCGGTTCACGGTCACCATTCCAGAACTTTTCTGCCCAATCGGCCATCCGTTCTGCGAGCAATGTGCACTGCACACTGCCATTTAAATTTCGTGATTCATCGGGCTATGTCGGTAACTTTGGTTCTCCTGCGGATAGCCTCATTTCTGATACGATGACTCTGCATTGCCCTTTGGGTGACTTTAAGCTTTCTGATAAGGCCCATTGTGGGCAACCACGTCTCGGTCCCATTAGTGATCACTGGCAACACACACTGGTCCATAGACTTTCATCTTAAGACACTGCGGTAAATTGGCCGAGAAGATACCGCGCAACTTCCCGAAAGCCGCCCAGCCGAGTCGGATTCGACGGTTGACCTCTTTCTCGAAAAACCGACCTCGGTGGTCTCGGTTGACCTTCCCAACTGGACCTTTTGTCCCAGGTACACCTTTTGACTAGGTAGAGATTATCGTCTACAACTTCCAGTGTAGAGTCTCCGATCTTGATAGGAGTGCGTATTACATGGGCATTCACCATGACCTTGGTTTTGTCCATGTTCCTTTTAAGATCCACTCTTTCGGAAGCTCTAGTGAGGTCATCGAGTATAGTACTGAGGCTCGCCATGGTATCAGCCAAGACCTCTATGTTGTCGGCCAAATCGAAGGTGAGTAATGTACTCGCCATTAACGTATGCATATGCACATACATTCCTTAGAGTTTCCAGAGAAACATATAGGCTATAAATTATCATGCAATGTTGCATTATGTGTGTTTTCTAATATAGTTTAGCGCGGGCCTGGAAAAAAGGGGACCAAAATAATTCAAAACGTTCTCTATAGGTCTGGTAAACTTCAACATCTTCCTGCCCTTGTCCCATGTTACTTGGGATCGGCGCAACACGTTTTCTTCTTCCATACCATCCTGTCCCCCGTCACTCCATCACTGACGCCCTTTTCTTTCATATCACTCCTCACACAGTCCATCCATCTTTTCTTTGGCCGTCCCCTCCCTCTCCATCCATCCACATCTATATTTATAACTCTTTTAGTAACATGCGTTTCATCCTATATAATCTTTTATTGAATGCGAAAAAAAACTAAATGTCTTAAGTTCTCTTTACCAAATGTACCACAACGTGACCTAAATTTAAATCTTGACGGCAAAAATCTTGAAGTTGTAGCTGAAACTGTATTCTTAGGGATTACTATCGACTCAAAACTGCAGTGGGGCGCGCACATTAGAACTCTTTCGGGTAAGTTAAGTTCAGCTGCATATGCAGTAAGGAAAATAAGGCAGTTAACCGATGTAGCCACAGCTAGGCTGGTTTACTATGCTTATTTCCACAGTATTATGTCTTATGGCATTCTGCTGTTGGGATCAGCAGCAGACGTTGACTCAATTTTCATATTACAAAAGAGGGCAATCCGCGCGATCTATAAAATGGGTCCTCGCGAGACTCTCAGAGAAAAATTTAAAGAGATCGATATACTGACTCTACCTTCACTTTATATTTTAGAATGTATTTTGTATGTCCGCAAAAATCGAGGGCTTTTCAAAACTAGAAGCGACTTCCATAATTTAAATACACGCAGTAAACACGAAATTGTATTACCCAAATTCAGATTAACGAAAACTAGCAAGTCTTTTCTTATAAACAGTATACGCTTTTATAACAAGTTGCCAAAGTCAGTTATAGAACAGACCGACGGAAAGTTCAAAAATCACATCAAACGTGTCCTTATTAAAAAAGCATATTATAAAATCAAGGACTACGTTGAAGATAAAAATATTTGGTTTTAGCTCCTTCTGCACATGCGGCTTCCCTGGTAACTCATAAACGGCACAAATATGTGGATGTCTCTAACTATTCTCAATCTAATTTTTCTTCATTTAATAAGACTTTTTACAATGGTTTTCAATTATCTTTATAGCCCTTTGCTAAGAATAGTTACAGCACTGATAGCAACATTTGTGCCACATGTTAAATTTAGTCTTGTTATACTTTGTATAGATTATTTTACCGATTGGTTTGTAAATGTGTGAACATTGTAGGCCTTCTAGATTGTTAACATTTTATCTCGTTTTACTTTTTTTTAATCTTTTGTTTATTTATTATATAATCACTTCTTGTTTAAGTTTCTTACGACTTATTATCGGGCCTGCGTTGTCCCCCCATCTAAGTACTGCTGTAACATGGAAATATTGTAAAACCAAACAATTTTTTAAAAGAGTAACCATGGAGTTTCTTGCCGGTTCTTCTCCATAGGAATCGACCAACCCGAACCGTGCACATTGTCGACGTTTTATAAGTGCCCATGTAGGCCTATGTGAAATAAAAATTATTGATTTTGATTTTGATCCTTCCTCATCACATGACCATACCAGGACAAACGGTTTCCTTTCAACTTTTCTGTTACTGGCGCCACTTTCAAACTTCCTCTAATATCCCATTTCTCACTTTATCCATTCTCGTCACTCCGCACATCCATCTCAACATTCTCATCTCTGCTACATGCAATCTCTTTTCATCCATCTTTTTCACAGCCCAACATTCTGATCCATATAGTACGACAGGTCTATTCACGGACTTGTAAATATTCCCCTTTAACTTGAGGGGCATTCGTGGGTCGCAAGTTGTTCCATTGACCTGTCGCCATTTCATCCATGCCGAGTTGATCCTGTGCGTTACGTCTCGGTCTACCACGCCATCCCCTTGGACAGGCGACCCTAGGTACCGGAAGTCGGAGCACATCGGTATGGGTGTGGGTCTGGAAGGTCTGTTAAACTTATAGACATTATATTAAATCACCATACATCACATCATCGTTACATTATGTCTGTTTTTCTAATACTGTTAGCGAAAGATTGTAATTACTCTAAAACAAATATTGCTAAATATTCCCTAATGGTCTGGCTATATATTATCAAGCTATTTAGTATGGCAAGTTAGCAGTATAACAATATGTAGATCGCGACATAAATTAGAATTCATATATATATGCAGTGTCTCTTCTCCGACAGTGGCCCACCTTCCGTCTTTCGTGGTATGTCATTTCTAGTCTCCAACGAGTAAAAAGTTTACCACCGAGCTCGATATAATTATGGCGTTGTTCGTTTGACACACGTATCTGAACTGCAGTGTTAAGAGTCTCCGCGTCTTCATGACCGTCCTCGGTTTTTCTACGTCTGGTTTTGAATTGCATTCTTTGCTATGAAGTTAACATACAATTGTAGTATCTAATTATTTCAGCTCATTTATAGACCAGATTAGTAATTTTGGTGACTTTTCACGCTGACTTACTCGTAAATTGACTTGGCAAGATAAACGGTTTAACACATTTTGCTTCTTGATTTGGTTAGCAGACTCTACTTTAGGGCGAGTATATATTATGCAGTACAACTCAACAATAGTGAAAACTATTCCTTGCATCTGTTGCTGTATACTGTTCGAAGCGCACTTCTGTCATCTTTCTCAAAACTGTTGGTTGCATAGAGCATCCAGCATTTCAAGCAGCATGTACACTCGTCGGACAGTAGCATGTGTCGGACAGTGTCACGCCCATTATTCTGGCCGTATTTCTTTGGCTGGAGCTAGTGCCCAAGTTGGGCACAATCATAATTAATAAATTAATTATGATTGTGCCCAACTGTTTTGATGACAAGCCAAGAGCTGGTCGAGCTCGCGCACTTAAGGTTACACTAGTCGAAAATTCTTCCACACAAACGTAGTCTGGCGATTGCTTCACTGTTTTACGATATACGTTCAAAATTAAAAATGATATCAATTTGTCTCATCATTATCTAGCCCTGTACGGAACAGAAAAGTAAAAAAATACAATATTTGAAAGTTATGAGCGTCGAAAGTTCCATACCAATTTTAAAGCATCTTTGGGCGGTAATAAATACCATAAGAAGAAGGAAAATTGCAAAACGGCATCCATACAGGGATAGATTAGTAATTCAACAATGCAAATAATTTTATTTTGAAAATATACATTTAGTAGTTTTTCTTGATATCTAGACTCCCAAAGGTCTATTTATAAAATTTCGCGCTCTCGTTTTCGACCTAAATCATCATTTTTTTTCGCTACAAATTTGGAAAAGTGCTAATTCGTACGAGAACTACTTACTGCTCATCACAGCATCAATCTCTTTCGCACATGTTGACGGATGAGACAGCATGCATTTTAACCTCGCCCGCAAAATAGTTCGTGCCGTTGACTAGGGGAACCGGGAAGGGTTATTAACCGTAAAAAAAACGTTTGTTTTGGTTTTGCTTCATGAAAAAAAACATGTCATATTATGTGGCAAGTTGCGACCTAATACATTACGGTATGCTAGGTGAAGCGACGAACCTTGCAGGATGCCTGGATGCGAGGTACTGACAATCGAGATGAAAGACGTGCGATAGGAGACGCCTATGTCCAACACTAGGCTGTCGTGGACTGCTAAAGACGTTAGTGAACCTAATTCCATTAAAATAAGATAATGTTGTGTGGCAGGCTGTAATAGGGTTCCTTTTGGTATCTAAAAATGGATTACCTAATCCACTTTATCAAATATAAGATTCCCCTTCAATTTTCCTCAATCAATCGGCCGCTGCAATAATCCTGAACCAGCAGATATCTCAATTTAAATATGCCAACCCTACTGGCAGATATCGGTCGAATTCCAATGCCGTAAACCGTTCATGATTCATGTTTATTCAAGCGTTTTGCCGTTGTGGCGCATTTCGATCGTAAACCTGTTTACTGACTTTGTAAATTATAATCCTATAGCTTTATAATCATCGCCTATTATTGATCTGGGCGAAATGTAATTGGTTTTGGACTTTTGAGCGAGATGTCGGTCATTGAGTGTTTGTGTTTTGATTCATTGTCATTTTCTAATCTTTAGTATGTAAAACAAGTAAGGTGGCAGTTATTTATGTTCCTATCAGCAAATCCTATTAAGATTTGTGTACCTTTGATTTTTTATTACTTTTTGTGCTGTAGCTTTATCATCGATAATCTACTTATAGTCCTATAGCTTTATAATCATCGGCTATAATAGATCTGATGGCTGAAATGAAGATGTGAATACCATAATAGGGTTTGGACGTTTAAGGTGCAGGCAGATGCCCCTCAGTAGCTGATTTTAAAATGAGAATCACGTCTAAACGGCTAGTCGTATTTTTGTTGGAAAAAATATGTTATAGAAGACCAATTTCCTAATAATTTGATCTACGAAAATTTTGAGTTGTATTCGTATAACATAGTGTAATTAATTTGTAAAGTTATGTCTATCATGGACAAAAAACAAATTTTCATTAAACTACCCTATTAAAATAACATACTGAAACAGTAGCTACTAAACTGCAATTAAATGGTAAATGTGTATTTAGTAATAAGCAAGCGAGTAAATGTTGCATGTAGTGGGATTGTGAACGGCGAAGATAAATGGAATGAATGCCGCTCTAGAGGATTGTACCTGACGCCAAGATGAAATTATTGCAAATGATTATTTTGGGAACGAATCTGCCTTTGGATAGTACAAACATGCAGGGAAACAAACAGACTTTGGAAAAAAACACATTGTTATTTTCATAACTAAAATATTGGTTTTAAACAACGGAAGCTCACTTAAAAACACAAGATTACTTAAAATAAACCTTGTTTGTGTTAGGAAATCTTGACTATTAAAACTGTGACCCTAAATCTCTTCTTTAGATATTAATTATGCTTTTTCAATGATTCTTTAATTTAAATGTCATCTGTAAGAAAATATCGTTTACAGAAACTCATAATCAGAATATTAATATTAGAAAAGTCTTTGATAACAAAATTAATATTAAAAACAAATTATTTGACATCGTTATGTACGTACATAATTAAAAAAAGTAATTAATAATTCTATTTGAAAATGAACACCTTTTGAAAATCGCGCAGTTTTTCAAAGAAAAACAAATATTTCTTTTGCTGTTAGAAACAGTTTCATGGAATCAGTATAAACAGAGATAAATTATAATATTATTAATGTTAAGATATTGCCTTCTTGTGTGTCAAAATTAATTAATGTCTATTTCTTAGAAAACGCTCGGCTTCTGTGGCGTGTAATGTTTTAATTAATTACTAAGAATATTCCAGAATGAAAACCGTACTCATATCAAGGTTCCTTGTTAAAAATATGACACCGAGAACCCAACCTTTTACTCACATACCTAGTATTTTCCTTACTATACTTTGCGTACTATATTTTTAATCGTAAGGTTGATTGACATGAATACCTAGGTATACATTTTGGAGCTTCTAGTTACCGATTATAACCCGACCCCGATTAGCTTTTAAAATTAATCATCATTTAGTGTTCTCTTTTAACGTTCCCACTGCTGGGATCAAAATCAAAATCAATTTTTTTATTTCATATAGGCCTACATGGGCACTTATAAAACGTCGACAAAAGGTGCACGGTTCGGGTTCAAAACTCCATGGTTACTCTTTTAAAAAATAGTTTGGTTTAACAATATTTCCATGTTACAGCATTAGTACTTAGATATGGGGGGACAGCGTAGGCTCGACAATAAGTCGTAAGAAAAACAAAAAAAAAGATTATATATTATATAAACAAAAGAAAATAAAACGAATTAAAAAGTTAACAAATGTTAACAAGCATCTAGAAGGCCTATAATGTTCACACATTTACAAAACAATCGGTAAAAGAATCTATACAAAGGTAAAATAAAAAAATAAATTAAAAAAGACTAAATTTAACATGTGGCACAAATGTTGTTATCAGTGCTGTAACTATTCTTAGCAAAAGGCTATAAAGATGATTGAAAACCATTGTAAAAAGACTAATTAAAAGAGAATAATAAATAAATCATATAATAATAAAGAATAATGAATGAGAAAGAACTAAGTCTAAAAAATTGCAGGAGTTATATTTAATAAATAATCACATAGAAACATTTAAAAAGTCATATTCTAAATATATGCAATTATTAGTATTATGCGTGAATTATTGAATTTGCGCACCAAGCAGCGTTTAGGAGGTCAGGCGCTGGTCTACATTTCGCAAAAATGTAGGCAGATTATATACTGCAGATAGGTACTGGGATTCGTTAGATCAGTTCGTAGGTTACATTTAAATTTTACGATCCTATTTACAAAGAATAACAACACAATTATTTACAAAAATCTTTGCCTTTTTTACAAAAGGTCAATCACCTGTGTCCCTGTTAATTTTTAGCTGACTTTCCAAAAAGGAGGACATTCTATGTTCGAATGTATGTATTTTTTTTATATTCACCGATTAATGCGTTAATTATGGACTGATTTTGAAAATTCCTTTTTTGGTTTGCTAGGATATGCTCTAGAGATGGTCCCATTGTCACCAAATCAGGATCTGATGAAGGGATTCCATGGAAATCGAGGAAACTCCTCAAATTTTACAGGTACACACAACGTGATTTTGGTATTTTCATCAACATGGCAAGCATTTGCATTCAGAAGGAATCTTTTGAGAAGTTCTCAATGTTATGTATGTTTTGGATATAAGATATCTCGATTAATGAATGTGAGGAAGCAAATTTAAATAAATGGTTTTATTGCAAATGGTACCATCGAACTTATTTTATTTATTTTATTTATTTTATTTTTATTTATTGGTTCACCAACAATTATTTACACTAGTTTTATGCTAATGGTGGCATGCAAAAATATATGCAACAGTGCAATAATCACTTATAGGTAAACTCCGCATGCATAAAGGAGTTGTACAAAAAGTAATAAAATGAATCTGGTTTTATAATTATTACATATCTAATAGTCTAAATAATTAATTAATACAAACTTATAGCAATATAGAACAAAACAAACAGTCGTGTTTAGGCTTGTTGGAATTGTTATGAGAAGTCCTCTTGCTATAAATGATTTTCATGGTAATAGAGAGTACCTACCAAAACTAAAATGATAAAAATTACAAAATAATTTAACCGATTTCCAAAACACAACAAAGCGAAAAATAATTTTCGTTTCGGCAGTCGGTGGACTGCCGAAAAGAAAGTTATTTTTCGCTTTGTAGTGTTTTATTTTTTTGTTAAAAAGTTTTAATAATACCGAATGTACTCATGTGTCAACACACTATTATGTTTAAGTACTTGCGCTTGATGAAGGTAAATGGCAATATTGATAATGCGAGCACGCGTAAGTAACGAAATGCCACAGAGAGACAGACCTTTCCGGGGCGACGGATTTTGAATGACTGTCGATTGTTCATTAATAATATTTAATTTAGCTTATTTTTTGTGCAATTTTTTTTTCTTGTCGTATAACGATACCGAGCATCCACTTAATATTTTTTTCAGAAACCAAAGGGATCGACGAGAAAACATAAAACGAACACTTAGCATTATCTGTCTATCCTCATCCCAACTGAGTATTGGCGTTGACTTTCAGTGGAACAGGGTGCAGCTGCCAGAAGTTACTTGGAGCTACCTCTCAGACCTCCACAACCTCGTAACTGGATAATTCCATACTCCTTGGTAATACTGGCGACCGCGTACCAGAAGACACTGTGTGGGAAGGCCTCCCACTAGGTGAACCGATGACCTGGTTAACGTTGTGGGAATACGCTGAATGTGCGACGCACAGGATCGGTCGATGTGGCGACACTTGGGGAAAGCCAAAAGTCGCCCAGCAGTGGATGACTTTCGGCTGATATGATGATGATGATGAACTGACTCGCAACAGACGTAATCCTGTCCACTAAATACCTATAAACATCTCACGGAAACTTTCAGTTTTTTCAAAATTTTCAGTTTTCAAGGATATTCCAAAAAAAAGTATTCCGACTGTAACGATAATATTTAAACAAAAATTACCTTTATCGATAAAGCCTTTCTCAAGTGTCGCTGCAGTAGACGTCTTTCAGCTGAAATGATGGTAATACTAGCTAGTGGTGTCACAATGACCTCATAAAATCCTAATGATTAAAAACTCAAAGCCCAATACATTCTAATAACTAAAATTGTATAAAAATACCTCAGCATCTGCAGTATGCGATTATAATTGGCAAGGGAGTGCGTCTCAATGGCTCAGGATAGCTGGCAGCTATCGTAAAATATTTTACAACCTTCTTAAATCGAACATTATCGCTCTACGAAACCCCCACGAGGTTTGCCGACGCTCCCTTATAATATTTTGCATTATTTTGGTCGTTGGAAATAAGTATGCTGTGAATTTGGATGTACTTTAGTACATTATATGTAATTGCTATGGTAAGTTACTTAGCTGTATGATTTCACGGTGGGGATCAAGCCAACGCCTCTCTTTGGAAGGGTGCCGTGAAATCTGATTGAAATAATAATCATCATAATGACAGGCATTATTTTTAAATCTATATTGTATAATATAATATAATCTATATACTATAATATTATAAAGAGGAAAACATTTTTGGTTTGTTTGTACCGAAAAGGCTCCAGAACTACTGGACCGATTTTAAAATTCTTTCACCTATGAAAAGCTACATTATTCACCTATGAAAAGCTTCATAAGTTAAGGCTATAATTAATTTTCAAAAAGTTAGAGATCCTTATGAAAATTGCAACAATGTTACACAAAGTAGCTAAATTTTGCCTATAAAATTCATTATTTGGCGTACGCTGTACACATTGCTCGCATAACGGATGGCTGATAGGGTCAAAAAATCTGGAATGGCGACTGCGAACCGGAAGACGATGCGTTGAAAAGCCTCCCACTCGGTGGACCGATGCGGTAAAGCGCTGGATGCGAGACGCACGGGATAGGTCAATGTGCCGACGCCTGGGGGAGGCCCATGTCCAGTAGTGGACGCCTTTCGCCTAAGATGATGATGATGATGATAAGAAAACTATTTATGATATATATACTTCATGATTAAACTACTCATTATTACCTACAAAAAAGTTTGCGCGAGAATATATCTAACTATCAAAGTTAAGTCACAACAGCGGCTTTTGCGTTCTAAAATTTAATTAGATCGCCGCATTCGTATTGTAGTATTAATTCTTATTCAAATAAATAGTTTCACAAATTGGTATGTAGGTAAGATAGGTGGGTAGGTAGGTAGGGTAGGTAAGAAGGGTCAGTAGGTGGTGGTATGTAGGTAGGTAGCCGGTTGACGGGCGCGAAGCCGCGCTAGTATTTGATGATAATAATAACCCAGTCACAGACTTAAATTGATTTCAATCTAAACAAAAGTCAAAAATGTTTGTCCCCATATATTTTTTAGTTTTTGCAAATCTCTTCTAGTATCTAAAAAAATGTTAATAGTGTTTTTTTGTGATAATTATTATTTGTACAAGAAACTTGGGCTCTAAAACGAATGAGTATGAATTTTTTGTTAGACATCATTTGATTTCCCATACAAAATCGGTAGTTCTTTAGCTCTTGGATTGTTCTGTATAATAAATTCCATCTAAAACATAACATGTAAAAAACACAAGTCGGATATTTTGTGTTTATGCATAGGTGTTAAAGTGTGAGTGTGTTGTGTCTTTGTATGTGTGTTTAGTGTGTGGTGTGAGTGTTCAGTGATTTTGGTTGGTGGCTGGACTTGGGTTATATAATGAGACTTGGCTTGCCTACCTAACTATTAATCATCTCGAGTATTGTTCTTTGATTAAGTTTTCCGTCTGTTGGTAATCCAGTGTCTGAAGCCATGAATTTAGTTTAATCATAGTATTATTTATATCAAGTAGGAGACTGTTCAATTACGAAGCATAAATACAATATTAACTTATTCTGTGCACAATACTATCGATCGATTTCCACTTACTCAAAGACCTTTCAACAGATATCGTCAATTCTACAAATTGCATTTAATAATCCTTAATTGGACGAACCACGAATGTTACTTAAATATTAACTTCCAATGGCTTAATATGGAGTATATGTGACATGCAAGGAAGCCTGGTTCACATAAGTTATGCATTTAAGCGATACAGAGTAACTTTAGGTTACCTACCCCAATCGATAGAATCGTACTCGAGCACGTTTAGCTTACTAACCTGAGCGAATGAGTGTTGTATTTTTATATAGCATTTTGTATTTTCGATGCTTTGAGACACACAGGACCGATCAGTATTACTATATTAGACAACGATTACTATATTATCCTGGGTGTAGATAGGTAACTCTGCCTTTTTTAAAGTGTTCAAATGCAGCGCCATCTAGTTTTTCGTTAAGGGAACTAATATAAATAATTATGTATGTTTTCTGTAAATGTATGTACGTGTGCGTATGTATGGATGTCATATATATGTGTGTTGTTTTGGTTGTTAAGAATTTTATACAGGTTAGTTATTCGAAAAAGAAAAACAACTAAGTGCATGATGGGATATTTATTACATAAAAAAATACACATTTAATACATAATTTCGGTCAGTGGATCGTCTTAGGAGCGGTTCGTGTTTCCCTTTTTCTTCCTTTTTGATTTGCGTAGGAATCCAAAGTATCTTTGCAAGCTCTTGATGTTGTTTACAATACGGCGTCACACTGAGGAGGTAACATAACTCAACACTCAACTTATCGGAAGGTTAACGTAACTTCTCGTTGAAAAGTTTATTGCAAAAAGAAAATAAAATAAATGCGTACGTTCTTATTCTCTGAAGTAGCCGGCCATTTGAAATTAATATGTGCCCAAAAAAACACAAAATTTTGCATTTATTTAAACCAGAATATAAATAAGCATTAATGTGCTGATAATAAAATCTTCATTTTGCTCGAATTTATATATATTCCTTTATTTTTATATATTTAATTCAAGAATAACATGTGATAATAATTTTCTTTAATGATTTCGAATGAAAATTCAATCATAGTACCAATGCTCATCTTAAATTAATAAGTACCTATTAATATTATCATCCACTCACTATAAATTAAATGGTAGATTTGTTGGAGTATAACGCTGGCCATTTTTATGAAGGCTTTCTTTTTGAATTTAGTACTCTCTGTCAGCGCTGTCACAGTCTATCTTTTTGGACAAAATATATGTCATGTGTCTGTAAAAATAATATATTAAATGTTTTTACATTGTTTCCACTGCGTCCGTATTACTCATTTCAATAACCCTGTAATAAGATTAAATAAACAAAATGGTCAATCACCAAAAAGATTTAAATAAAATCCATGCCGAATGACTTAAAACGATAACAAACGAACAACACAACGACCCCACTTATCCGACTTTATTCGTCAAGTCTTATTTACAAACCTAGCAAAGAATCTGGAATCATCGTGTACCCAACATTGTGGGAAGCCGACAGACGCTAAACATGAAATATTTCCAGCGATATATTCGCACGCATGTCGCGACGCCTAAGCGGCCGTTTATCAATATGCCCTTCGGCGGATCTTCGCTACGGTATGGGTAAGCGAAAACATACGAGAAATTACAATGGTATGTTGTGTAACCAAATAAAGGCGGTTTGTGTTGTTGGGGACGTCAGAACACGTCATTGGAGAAACAAATGTGAGAAGGAGATTTGGAATTAGTGTAATTGTGGACCTTAATGCCCGCAAAACAACATCCTTTTCCGGAGTCGTGTCTTTGGTACTTATCGTTTTCAATTTTTCGACACCGATTTCGGAAAAGAAAATAATTTTTCGCTTTGTAGTGTTTTGTTTTGGAAGTCGGTTGATTTTTTATGTTACAAACTTTTTAGTTTCGATGGGTACTTCCGATTACCATGATAATCATAAATAGCAGAAGCACACCTCATGACGATGCGAATAAGTCCAAATACGATTAGAATACATTGTTTTCATAGTACCATTTATTTATAAATATTTATTCATCATAGTCGGTTACCTTTTTGATATATCTTATATCCGTGACATACTTAGCATTAAGGAGTTCCAGTGGCCTTCTGTGGTCTTCTTCATCAGTTCCACTTCTCCAAATGATATTTTCTGAGTGCAAATGATTGCATTGTTGATGAAAATACCAAAATCGCTGTATGTAGGTATGGCTATAATATTTGAGGAGTTTCCTCAATTTCTCCAGGATCCCATCATCAGATCCTGACCTGATGACCATGGGACAACCTGGGAACCTTTTAAACAAAAGAAGATTTTTTCTAATTATATTGTATTTATAGATCTTTAAATAATCCATATAACTTTCAATATTGCACCTACCACTGTTTATCTCTCCATCACCCAAAGGTTGACTGGTAGAAAATGCCTGAGGCATTAAGTCCGCCTCTGTACTTGTGTCTGCATGAAGTATTAAATAAATCTTGCAAATAGGTCCAGGCGTTTTTGAGTCATCGTGCAAATCAAACAAAAAAAAAACCGACTATACTTTTTTTTTCGAAATCGGGACGTTCTCAACGTCCTCATTTTTTTGAAGTCTATTAAATTGTGAAAATAACCCTGTCTGTCTGTAACCTTTTCACGCTAATATCACCAATTCAGATGTTATATGGTATGGAGATAGTTTTTAACCCGCGGAAGGACATAGGATAGTTTTTATCCTGGGGATATGTTCCCTTGCGATAATTTCCGACTTTCACGCGGGCGAAACCGTAGGCAATAGCTAGTATAACTATAACTTAAGAATGTAGGTACAGCATAACGAAGTAATTAGCTGCATGATTATTATCATCATCATCATCAAGCCAGAAAACACACAAGTTGGTCCAAGAACCATTACAAATGATGCGGGCAAAGTATAGACATTAGCTGCCTACTCGAGGCTGCAGCTTGGCAGTGAAACACACAGCATGTGAGTAATGGCGGTGATCTATTTGTAGACCACATTATTCAGGTAAGGCGAAAACAAAATACGATCGCTGCGTCTTTTCTTCTGACGTCATACGCTGCGGAATAATCTGGAAGAGGGATGTTTCCTAGGTACAAAAATGATAATTGTATTTTGTCCATCAGTGAGAATATCAAATAATATTGGACACGTACTTTTTGCTTTATCAAATTAATAAAAAAATACAAAGATAAAGCGCATCAAAGTTCAGGAGTGGGGCTTGTGACGTCACTTTGTCAGTAAAAGTATAGCACGGTGTGAGGTCAAACAATATTTCAACGCACTGTATCGTCGTCTTTTTTTTTACAACACAAAAGAAAAAATACGTGTCCAATAGTTTTAGGCAATTTAACTGACGGACTAAATATATTTTTTTTCATCATCCCTATTAAAAGTACAGTGTGTCCTGGGGGGTAACCACAAGCTCTTAGAGTAAGGTTATTTTGAGATCGAGTAAGGGACAGATGTATCTGACTTGTATACATCTGTCACTTACTCGATCTCAAAATAACCTTACTCTAAGAGCTTGTGGTTACCCCCCTGAAACTTAAATTTTATGACTATTTCACTAGAGTACTCTATAATATTTTTAGATATTTGACCAACATGAGCAGAACCGCTTATCTCAAAATTTCAGCACGGGCACTTATAATAAAATTTTAATGTGTGCTCGAGATTATTTTCTGTGAATGAAAACGCAAAATTTGCACAAATAAAATTGTGAGTCTTAAAACTAAGATCAGTTTTATAGTCTTGCAAGTTGCATGCGACAGCTTCTTTGGCGATAAGGAATTTCGGCAGTAACTATTTTGGCGTTTAGCTTGTAATTATTTTGTCTGAGTAAGATTGCTTGTTTTTTATTGTTTTTTGAGCTTCAAAGTCAGTGTCATTTTAGACATCATTATCACTGTATAAATAGCAATTTACTTTGTAATTGTTCATAAAATATGTCCCATACAAAAGTATTAAAACACCTCATTGTTCCTAAGTACAACAAATACATTATTTTCCGCTTCAAGTCTAAACAAAACGTAGCAAACTTTTCCTTACAGCGCTTTTATTGCTGTTGTAAAACAACATTTTGCTCCGCTGTACAAAATCAGTCAACAACAAACTCTGAATTGTTGAGATGTGTGAATCTTAGACCCTCGTCGCTCACCTGATTGCGGAATGCAAATCGGACCCAAGGGACCTTAGCCCTAATATATAAGAAGGATAGAGCTTTTTATCCAACACAACAACCACAGGAAAGGCCGACAAAACGTAACAGACACGTGAGTAGCTGAAATGGTTTTGAATAGTTTATAGTGCTTTATTTCGCTGGTGTTTTATTATTTAAGGCCACTCCGTCCCATGGCATTGCCCGCATTTTTCTTAATTTCCCCCCAAAAAATTCTCTTTCAGGTGGCATTTGAAAAACGTGGTTTTGGGCCCGTGTTGTTTGTGAGTTTTCACACTTTGCACTATTTACTTGTTGTTTTTTAGGGTTCCGTACCCAAAGGGTAAAAACGGGACCCTATTACTGAGACTCCGCGGTCCGTCTGTCTGTCTGTCTGTCTGTCTGTCTGTCTGTCTGTCACCAGGCTGTATCTCATGAACCGTGATAGCTAGACAGTTGAAATTTTCACAGGTGGTGTATATCTGTTGCCGCTACAACAACAAATACTAAAAACAGAATAAAATAAATATTTAAGGGGGGCTCCCATACAACAAACGTGATTTTTTTGCCGTTTTTTACGAAAATGGTACGGAACCCTTCGTGCGCGAGTCCGACTCGCACTTGGCCGGTTTTTTTTTTATTGTGTTATGTGCTGTGACAATGCGGGAAGGAATGCAGGTATTTTGGTTTCATTTTGTATGTTCCACCAAGTTGTACATAATTATAAAACAGAGGGTATACAGCTATGTAATAATACCAGTGTGATGTTATTTTCTTTTTATGTATCGCTGCACATGCTGAGATGGAGCCTTTTTTCCTCGCACGGGGTTTTTAATTATTGTTTATCTTTTTTGTGCGGGTCGCACAGGAGACAAAAAAGATAAACATGACACACACACAGATGTTAAATACATTATTTTCCTTTCTTTCTTTCAATGGGTACTGAATTGTAAATATCGGTTGATAGATGGCATAGCAGTGGTGGCCCAGTGGTATCGGCCGCGACTTACAAATTGTGGGTCGTGGGTTCGAGCCCAGGCAGGCGCTTTACTTTGTGTAAATTATTTCTTCACCACTGCTCTCTAAACGGTGAAGGAAAACATCGTGAGGCAACCGGCATGTCCTAGAACCAAAAATTCGAAGACATGTGACATCCACCAACCCGCACTGGGCCCGCGTGGTGGATTACGGCCCATTCCCTCTCAAACAGAGGAGGCCTGTGTCCCAGCAGTGGGAACATTACTAGGCTGATGATGATGATGAGATGGCATAGATGGTATACCAACGTATTTTTTTTAAACCAATTTATGAATCTAACTTCGTAGCCCTACTAAATTGTAAATATCTGTCGATAGACGGATATCATCAAAGTGTTCAAATTCCATCGTAAAAAGAAAATTACTTCTAACAAGAAATAAATAGTATTTATTATTTTCCAGTAATTCAAGTTCACATAAACCTAAACCTAAACGATTTCCCTATCGGTCTACTTCATCGATTTTAATTTCTACGAACCGCTTACTAGTAGTAGCTGCAATTTCCTTACCTTTACTTACCGCTTATGCTTTAATTATATACTGTGTCCTACATAACACGTCTACACATATACCATTTTAATATTATGACCCGCCCCTAATCATTGACTGAAGGTATAATAGAAGAATTTCCTTCATATTTCTTACCTTTACTGAGAATTGAGTAGGCCGATGTCAATTTTCCCTTGTGATTCTCTTCATATGGACGGCTTGTATTGCCTTTTATGGGACATAATTCTTGTCTGTTGCTAAAATAATTTCTAGGTAAAATATGCCAGTATAGATTACTAGCTACCCCCGTGGCTTTGCTCTCGTCAACTGAAAGCTACCTACCTACCCACCAACCTACTCACCTGCTCTACCGATCAACCTACCTACCCTACCCTATCCCAATTACCCCACTTACCCTATCCTATCTTACCCTACCTACCCTACCCTACCTACCTACCAATTTGTTAAACTATTTATTTAAATAAGAATTAATACTACAATACGAATATATCCATCATTTGTTTCGGTGCAGCAGAGATCCAATTAGATCTCGAATTTTAGAACACAAAAGCTGCTATTAGGATTTAACTATGATAGTGAGATATATTCTCTCGCAGACTAGTTAATAATGAGTACTTTAATCATGTTCGGTTTCGGTTTAAAGAATTTTATTCTCATAAGAACAATACATAGGTTCACTTACAATGAGATACAAAGTAATTGCTTATATCTAAATAAATACATTTTGCCTCCGATGCGTGCTGGTGAATTTATACAAAACAAATATATAGGAAGTATGTAATTGCTAACATTTAATATGCGGTATGACTACATTTGTGATGTGATGTTGTAGGTTTATAACTTTTATCTATCATAAATAGTTTTCTCAGCGCACGCCAAATAATGAATTTTATAGGCAACATTTTGCTACTTTGGGTTACATTATTGCAATTTTCATAAGGATCTCAATTTTTTTTTTAATAATTTATAGCCTATGTTACTCGGGAATAATGTTGCTTTCTATAAGTGTTTTTTTTTTAAATTGATATAGTAGTTTCGGAGCCTATTGGGTTTGGTATAGATATGCTTAAAAATATCCAGTTTGTTATTCGTTTAACGTATCAACGGTTCTGTCGGAAATATTAATCGAATCACTTAGTTTTTGAGTTGTGTCTTGCCGAATTTGACTAAAAATCGAAGGAGCATAAGAGCTACGATGGTCAGTCATTCAGCAGCGATTACTAGAATTGCCATTTATATATTAATGGCAATTCTCACCCTACATAATATAGCATTCCAAAGTCGTACTACCTATACAGGGTGTAATGGAAAAAGGAGATCATATTTTAAAAACTACTTCTACCTATGTTTATGAACAACATTCTCCAAGGATCATCATCATCATCATATTAGCCCCCCCAAGCGTCGTCACATTCTTCCGGTTCGCGGTCGCCACTCCACAAATTTTCTGCCCCACTGGTCATTTGTTCTGCGAGCAATGTGCCCTGCCCATTGCCACTTAAGTTTGGCAATTCTTTGGGCTATGTCTCAAAGGATGTCATAAAATCTCAAAAAAAATGGATTTTCCTTTTAATGTTGTCGTCATCTGACCAAAATGTTTAATAATGTAAGAATTTATTCAAGTGAAATAACTGTTGGTTGCTTGTTAGCTGGTACTAATAAGGAGAATGTGGTGAACACAGATAAAATGCTACATTTCTGTTTGTTCCAGTTTGGAAGAGTGCTTGACGTAACAAGCAATGCACTTCAAATCCACAGTCCTTTATTTATTCCTTTGTCTCTTGTGAAGTTTTTTTTAGAGACACGCTTCTTTTGTTTTTTGTAGATCAGCGTTTTGCTGATTGTCACAAGAAGTTTGTAGGTAAATATCTACTGTAGACACTTCAATTATTCTTTACCATGTTTATTCTATCGAAAATACGCCTAGGGACCTTCCTGGTGGCGCGACGCAATTTAAATTGCGTCAATAGGCGATGCAGCGCACATATTTTCTATGAAAATTTCAAGTGCTTTAATCGTTTGAATGAGGACTTCCGATTTTGTGCTTACCAGTTGGCGCCACTGGCGAGTAAGGTCATTGCATAAAATAATTTCTAATGCTGTAGAAATGCGATTAAATCCTTTGTTCGCATAAGGACAGATTCTCAAAAAGACAGATTAGCAGAAGGACAGATTCTCATAAGGACAGTTTCGCATAAAGACAGAAAAGGTACAGTTCCGCACACTATCACTCTCACCGCCACTTTTCCAAAGCAGGACATATAAAATCAAGTATGCTGCAGTTTCACGCAGACCCTTTGTTTCGAAAAAAAGGAGGACAAGATTTTCCGAAACACGATATACCATACATAAAACTCTATTAAAGTAGTGATTGGCAAAATCCGTACCTATCTTAATCTACCATATTTGGCAAATATTCAAAACAATAAAAAAAATACTAAATAAACTCGCGCTAAAAGCCAATAATTTATGCAATTTGACATGTTGAATACCTCACATTACATCAGCGCTCCTGGCGGAAAATTCAAACGCGATGGCTTTCATTGCATTGCATTGTGTCCAAGTGCTTCACTCTCTTCCTAATCGCTCTCTCATTGCTGAGAATCGTGACTCCGTTTTAGACTGTCCGACTGTCTGATTCTATTTTGTTTGTTATTTATATATTCTTCTATTTTATTTTATTATATAAGTCCTGTTTCCGTAAGTGTGTCCGTGGCATCAACAGTAGGCCCTATCAGAATATCAGCGCAGCGTTATTACCTTTTCTGGATATCGCTGCACATGCTGAGATAGGAGCCTTTTTGGTCTCGCACAGGGTTTTTTATTTTATTATTGTTTAAGTGTATGCTTATTTTCTCGTGTCTCCTGTGCGGGTCACAAATAAATATTTTTTCTTTCTTTTTCTTTTTCTTTCTGTCCAATTTTTCTCCATCTGTTACGATCAGAAATCAACTTCCAAGTGCTTATTATTATCGCGCTCATTAAATATCACTTATCGGTTGGATATAACTCGAATTGCGTCGAGCCATCAAGATTTTAAGCCCCATCTTTGACATGGTGACCCATTTATGCAGGCATTACTATTTATAAGCTGAGTCGTAGAATTGTACAAACAAATCACGAGGAGGCCGTTAACACAGCACCATCCTCGCCTAAGACGGGTAATAAGCTTCCCAGTTAAGAGCCCCCGTAATTTTAGCGTGGGGCATAACAGCTGTGGCCTAAAAGGTACCTAGATAATCCGATAATGTAGGGGAGGTGCTACGAAATTACAATTTTGATTCGAATTTTTGAGGGTCGATAGTCTGATGTGGTATATTGAAATGTTGGACATAATGTTTCTTGAACTTCAAGATAAGCTCTTGAAGAGTTGAGAAAAATAAATCCATATAATAATAAAATTCTTTATAGTGACTTTTATTTATTATCTTTTATTTAGGGGTGACAGTACTCAAATCTGAAATTATGATGGAAAAAAAACATATCTTCAGTACATAATAGAGATATCTTAATATAAAAAATATAGGGAACAGTTTTTTGACGTTCAAAGATAGTCAATAAATTAAAAGCTTCTCTGTAGAGATCAAATAAATTAATATAGTAACTGTAAGCAGAACGGAAGAAGAAAATAATTAGATCCTGTGGAAAAAACCGAGCCAGTTTCTTTCATTAACATCTTTATTTATATAATTTTTGACGACAACGATTACCAAATAAGTCGGATCCGTAAAATATTTATTTTTGCGACTTCAAAGATGGAGGATCAAAGTGACTTCATATAGTAAATACACATCATCATTCGGTAATTACTTGGGCTTGATGGAACGGAATGGGAATCAATAAGTATTTTAAATGAAAATCCCTTATGAAGAGTCCTCAAAGTCAATTTATTGGGTTATCAATACTTAAGTATTTAAGGGAAATACAGAGTATTATTTATTAAAGTCATCTTCGTGTGTGTGTGTACATATAAGTGTATATACCTGGAAAAAAATTAGTGGGCAAAACTACTACATAATTATTTAGACATTAAAACAAGTATGCCCAATTTTTTGGGGCTTAGGTATACTTGGTTAAAATGCTAGCCAATGGTTGCAAATGCCGGTAAAATTTTTTTTTTTTTCAGTTTTTACAAATGGTCAAATAAGTTGGCGAGTTAGTATTTGACCATTTGTGAGACTAACAATTGACGAATAAACGTGTTTTACTGAAATTTTTGCAAGCATTGGCTAGCATATTTAACCATTGGTTGAAGCCTAAGTGGCTTAGTAAAGCCACTGGAGGTAAGAGCATATTAGTTTATATTGTTTTCTGATCTATCTTTTTGTTTTCTAAGTAGTCAACCTTATGTCTCAAGTCTGTTAACCAGACTTGCAAAGGAGTATAGTGTTACCCAGCAACTCGGTTATAGAATATAGAGGCCAGGATAGGAAGTTGCTCTATTTACCGGGCCTTCCACTGCTTAAGTGCCGTAAAACAGTTTATTTCTAAAGCATACCTCGTAGTAATGGCTAAGTTAAAATATTTGAAAATAAAATATTTTTATTGATTCATGTACATTATTTGTGAAACATGTTTTTTTCATGTAACTAATAGATCTTTTTTTTTTTTTTTTTTTTTTACGCGTTCAAAAAAATTAACAACTCGATATCGCGGTCAGTACTGCGTTAACATTGGGGAATACATACGCCTAGACTGTTATTCAGTATCGTGTTAGAAACGAAGTCGACCCAACAAAGTTATTAAAAGACAAGGCAGATGAAATAATAGATAATCACGTTCTTGTTATAAAAGAACGGACTTCCATGCACGAGCAATTACATAACATAATCCCAAACAGATAAAATCGCAATCAAACGAAATAGAATCACGTTTGTTTTTCAACAGTATCTGACGATAAATCCCGAATAAAAGAAACAATCCCCTTTTATTCGGAATACGGGGCGTTCATTAAACTAATTATCCTCATCTAAGTCTCCGAACTCACTCGAGATGTTATCTATTTAGGGCCGTTCGTCCCGTGTCCAGTCCAATTTCATTAGATGGACAGTTTTTCGTAAGAACAATGGAGGGATGGGGGATCTTTCGCTCTCTCAGTCTTGTGTCGTTTTAGTGTTGTGCCCTAATTGTGTTTAATTATGTAATTGTTTTGTGATTCGGTTAAATAGTCGGGTGATTAAATTTAGTGGGCATGTGGTGTTTCCCAGAGACATGTTACTTTGGATAGGACGTGAAAGAAATGGGGCGGAATTGCATGGAAAAAACATAAGGATTAAGACATTAATAACACGCGAAAAGTGTATCATTTTATGTGCGTCTTTAAAGAAAATACGAGTAATAATATTAGTTCGCAATTGACCACTACCCCATTTGATGTAAGCGATGACCTGGAGCAGGCATGTCCAGAAGCTAGTCACTTTGTAGATTCTGCCATCGCTTGTAGTAATACAGATAAAACCGTAGTAATGTATGCAAACAAAACCACCAGAAAGTATCAAAACCGCACTCAAAAACCAAGCCAACCGAAACCAAGTATCAATTCCAACGACAACGGACACTGTCCGAAAATAATACCGTAAACACGATTCGTAGATCCAGTTCGATATTCGAGTAAAGTCAACGTTGGCGGTGCGAGATTTGTGCCCGGAAATGGATTGAAGGCGGCCATTGTTGTCGATGCCGTTGACTAGGAACTAAAACCCAATACTGGTGTCTACGGATCCGACGGTGTTTGTACGGAATGCCTTTCGCTAAGCCCTGAGTGATAAACAAGCAATAAAACGGTCTCGCCTTTCTGTGGATTTTTGATTGAGGGTTTGGTTATTTGAGTAATAGATAGGTGTCTAACGTTGATTGATAAAAGCCTTGCTAAATTTTTGCAAGTTGGGTTTCTTAGCAGTACCTAGTGCTGGCCTATCATGCCATGTAAACGAAAGATACTGATAGAGGTGCAACTGGGCTGGAATTAGGAAAAATACCTGTGCTATAAGTATAAGTTTATTCCATGTAAAGAAAAGAAACGAAAGAAAGGAAAGTATTTATTGTCCCATAAACTGATATTCCAACACATAAATACATATACTGTCATAGACCTCAAAGGATATTAAATTATGTGAGAAACAATAATATTATCGAGAGTAGACTTATTGTTCCGATCCAACCTGTGAACAGATCTTAATTGCCAAAGCATTAATATTAAGTTTTTACCCAAGTAATAAATTATACAATTCCTACATATTCGTAGTAGCCATGATTCGTAGTCGATCATCAAAATCAACTGCACAAAATGACGAAAAAGATTCTCGCAAATTAAAAGCGAACCGGTGCCGGTGCAACGATAAGAATTGCAACGTCAGAGAATTTTCGATGCGTTTCAGCACAATATGCTTTAGCGGATCAAAATACCTTTCGTTCGAGCTTGCAGAAAAGGGATCATTCTCTAATGGAATTGGTTCTTTCCAGCACTGTGCATATTAGAGAAGAAAATACGGTTTCTATTTATATAGTGATGCAACACACCAGCTGAAATTATCCTACGGAATACGGAATACCACTTGTTATCGCTTAGTGCTGCGAAACGTGTGCTAATATTTTTTTTATCATGCATCTACTTTCCAACCATCTTTTTATGAAGTTTGACCTCCTGGGCAAATGACTCTCCCATTTTTCTTATGTTGCGCTTCATCTTGCTTGGGTAATTGACTGAAAATTTGTTTTTGTCCGTCAGGTAGATTTATAAAAAATATCGGACACGTATTTCTGCTTTTTTCGCTTTTTTTTTCTACGAGTACAAAAATGACGACGCTACAGCACGTTGAAGTATCACATTTCTGGCTGGAACGGCCTTACAATGTAGGTTTTTGCGAACGCGAAGCTGAATGAAACGATAATTTACAATGCATGTCCTCGAAAAGATCGGTTTTCCAAGCAGCCAAACTGTGCGGAAAGTGTCACTTTTTTTCACTAGTGCTTTTTACTTTCCTGTACTTTTTTAATTTTTAACTCCAACGTCAGCCCGACGCATAGAGTTTTTATTATTTGAGAAAAGTTTTAAAAATTAGTTATGTACAGATTATCATTCATATAAAAGTTAAAATAAAACTAATACTTTATTTTAGGCGTTTTTAATTACTCTAGATTTAGTTTTGATCAATAAATTAATTTTAAATATTCATTAAATATGTTTGGCAGAACGTATATTTTGCTCGTGCCTTATTGCGTTACGATGTGAAAGCAATTCGCACATGCGCAGTAGATATGCCCGAGGAACTATTAGTTAATCTGTGGATATGTTGAACGCGCTTGAATAAGCCCGCCATGTTATTAATTTCATTTTATTAATTTTGTTTATTTTCTCGCACAATGCATAGTAAAATATTGTATGATACACGTACGTAAGATGATTTCCGACTTGTGTCGATTTATCCACTCACTCGCTTCGCTCGCTCGTGAATAAAAATGCCACTCATCGGAAATCACCTACCTTCCGCACTTGTATCATAAATAACTATTCTGTTATAAGTACGGGTTTTCTCCCTTGTCCTGATTTCCTCACAAACGCATTAATCTCTCTGAATCATTGGAAACTGTAATAAATGGTTGAAACAGGTAAACGATGAATTAAGCACATCTTCTGTAGGTTTGATCATTTCTCCTCATCTCAAGTGCCCTGACCCTCTCAATTTGGATTAACTTGGCCACAATGGCATCCTTAACTTCGAAAAATGTCTAAACGTTAAAAATAAAACATATCATTTAGTAGGTTAATGAAAATTTTTCAAAATTTTAAAACATATCCATAAAGTGGCAATAAGCGAAATTCTCTCCAAATTATGTAAAATCAAATAAAGTTAAAACAATCGCATGAAAGGTGATGTTCAATTATTGTTATCAATTTGGCATAATTGGTTTTAATATAAAACAAAAGCCGGCCGGCGTCTTTGTTTCCTGATAGCTACAACCCAGGGGTCTTCAAGTCAAGAGTGAATAGGTTACTTCTAGGCAAGCGTGCTTCACCTTCGACCACATCATTAGTTAACATCAGGCGAGATAGTGGTCAAACGCGAGACTATAACAATAAAAAATAAAAAAAACAAGCCAACGGTAAAAAAACAGAAAAAAAACACTTATTATGCCAGTGTGTGTATATTAGTATGTAACGTGTGTAATTTAATAATAGTACGTTCCGTTCGTGTTTTCCGTTCCAAAATATCTAGATAATCATTAGAATAGGTTGCATCCAATGTAAACATAAACACGGACAATTTTCATGAAGATGTCCCTCTAGATATGACCGAGCGTGTTCGGAAGCTCTTTGTTTTTGTTTCGCGACTCGACATTTATATCGGGAATAAATTCGATGCTTTATACGCTGGGATATGTTGTCACCTATACGTTTTTACGAGCCACCGTAGTATTGCGGTTCGAACCCTTCATGTTTATTGAGATATGTATTGAAGGCGCCACATTAAATTAGGGAGTATATTTTTGTATGTTTACGGCTTCATGTTTTACCCTATTTTGTGACCTAACAAATAGGTACTATTGATGTTTAAGGGGTGATATTTATTTTAGAAATCGTTTTATACGTGTTTGCTTTGAGCTTTATTGAGACATTTTCTTATATGAAAGAGCTCGTGGCTAAATAAAAATAGCCGCACGGGTCGACCCCCATGATCAGTAACGCTTGTTAAGATATCTCTCAGTAGCTGATTTTAAAATAAGAATCACGTCTAAAAGGCTAGCCTGCTAAAGCTAGGCTAGGATTTTATTACTCGTAATAATTTGATGTAAGAAAATTATGATTTTTATTCGTATAAATTAGTGTAATTAATTTGTAAAGGTATGTCTACCAAGGGAAAAAACAACACTTGCACCAAAACCGCCCGGCGTATTTAAATGAAATTGTCACCATCTTAAAGACAATTTAATAATCTACATTTTGGTTTCAGACTTTTTTTTTTAAGTCATAGAATAAAAGGAAAGTACTAAAAACTACTGAATTTAGGGTCATGCGGATGTGAAACGAGTGGGTGTTTTGTTCCCTCAAGGTCGTTGGCGACTGTCGTCGTCTTAAGTTCAGTTCGTAGATGGTTTAAATTGGTCCTGGCCACAGACATAAATCTAACTAGATAACGCACTGCCCTCCATCTGAATGCAAACCAAGCTTGCCACTTCTTCACACACAATTTAAAAACAAATTTACTTACCAATGAAAGAAAACATTTCCAATGCCTCGGCCAACTTTTTCTATACAGCTCAATATGGCATAATTAGGCATTTTTTTATATTTCGGTAGATTTTCGGTGCCGATAATGCTAAATGAAAAGCTCAAATTACGATCATTGATCGTAATTTTACTTATAATATTGATCGTAGTTTTTTGACACACGAAGTACATAAAATCGCGTCATCTAGTTACTTAGTTAGATTTATATCTGTGGTTCCTGGCTTTCATTTGCAGAGCTGGGCAAAAAACATGTTAGATCTAATTAAAATACATATTTTCTCGCATGTATTTAAAACTAGCTTTTGCCAGTGGCTTCGCCCGCGTCATCATATCAGCCGAAAGACGTCCACTGCTGGACATAGGCCTCCCCCAAGCGTCGCCACATTGACCGGTCCCGTGCATCTCGCAACCAGCGGATCCCCGCAACCTTCACCAGGTCATCGGTCCACCTGGTGGGAGGCCTTCCAACGCAACGTCTTCCGGTTCGCGGTCGCCATTCCAGAACCTTTCTGCCCCATCGGCCATCCGTTCTGCGAGCAATGTGCCCTGCCCACTGCCACTTAAGTTTGGCAATTCTTCGGGCTATGTCGGTAACCCTGGTTCTCTTGCGGATCTCTACGTTTCTGATTCGATCACGCAAGGAAACTCCGAGCATAGCCCTCTCCATTGCCCTTTGAGTGACTGTAAGCTTTCTGATAAGGCCCATTGTAAGCGACCACGTCTCAGAGCCATATGTCATCACTGGCAACACACACTGGTCATAGACTTTCGTCTTGAGACACTGCGGTAAGTTGGACGAGAAGACACCGCGCAACTTCCCAAACGCTGCCCAGCCGAGTCGGATTCGACGGTTGACCTCTTTCTCGAACTTCGCCCGCGTGAAGGTCGATAATTATCCCTAAGGAACATATTCCCGGTATAATAAGTATCATATGTAATATTCCTGGCTATAATATATCTCGGTGCCAAATTTCATCCAGATCCGTTTTGCCGTTCTAGCGTGATTGAGTGATGTCGGCGATGCTTTCTGAAGTCTAAATTGTCCAATTTCTTAATCCTTCATATTCTTATTTTTCCGAATTCTTATTTTTACATTTTCCGAATTTTTCATATTCATTTATTTACACTTTCTCATTATTACATGTTCCATTTTATTCCACATTCTGTATTTGCCACATTTATGTACAGTCAAAATAAAAACTTTGTAACAGATTTTGTTCCACACACAATTCAACTTGTGGATGACCAAAATCTGCTTTGATTTGTGGAGTTGTTCTAGTGAACGCCATAGGACAACCAATGCTTTAGAGGTTTGGCACTTCCGTTTAAATAAAAAGGTAAGAAGAAGTTATTTATTCTTTTTAACACATTTTCTGGAAAAAAAAGCAACATATATTTTTTATTAGCCTATATTGTTCCACTGCTGAGCAAGGGCCTTTATATTATGAAAAGATAATTTATAATTGCCAAATACATACGGAGCAAAACCATTGATGATTTGTTAAAAGCGCAATATCACCTAAATAAGGTTTAAATAAATTATAACATGTTGGTTCAAGTAACAGTATTGATAAGTGAACCAAAACACTTAAAAAAAATCAGGTTCCTTTTTATTTCAGAAAATGTTTGAAAGGGAATGAATTGTTTTCACCCATCTTTTTATACATGTAGATACGTAGTATATAGTTTATATTTTGCTCTAGACCTCTTTCTTTTTCTTTCTTTGATTTATTCCCTGAAATAAATGGTTTGATTTTAAGTTTGATTATCTGATGAAAAAAAATATGGCAATCCGTTTATTTTCGTTTTTGTATCGAACTGTACCCATTCGGAAATTTTCGGTGTTAGTACAATAAACAAGAGAGAAACCTAAGAATTCGCAAAAATAAGAATTTGTAAAATTAATAATTTGGGAAAATAATGTTGTGTATTTTAAAGAATTCGTAAAATAAATAATAAGGAAATTGGATTTGGATTTTGGCACTGACACCTACAAAATATTTTAAGTCGTTTATTAAAATAAAAAAATAAAAATGCAGTATTTTTTATTTTTTTTATTCAAAATACATATTACAAAATACAGTCCGGTTCTGAAACTTGACAATTTGATGTACAGGTACAGAGCAATTTGACGTACAGATGCAGTGTTGCCAACTTTAAAGATTGACATAATTATTTAGCGGTCGCCATTTTGCTAAAGAAAAAGATCGCTAATTGTATTTATGTCCAAATGTATTTTAAAGCCATTCTTAGTATTTTAAATACTAACAACTACAAAATACCTCAGCGTCAGGTATTTGAAATACTTATTACAAATTACATTTTTAAGAAGTAATTGGATTACAAATACAAAATAACAATTAGTATTTCAATTCCCTATTAAAATTACAAGTAATTCAAATACTGCCTAACTCTGGTTATTTGAAGATTTTTGAAAATCATTAAGGGCAGTCAGAAGCTAGGGAATCTCATACTAGTCTTGCCAAGGGGTTTCGTTTCATTAAGTTACTGAGTATGGGACGCTCAGTCAGATATGCAGACGCTCCATTTAAATACTCAGCTGCAGACTTGAAACCGTCCCCAACATAGTTGGGAAAAGATTAGACAAATTGATTTTTTGTTACATGTAAATATAACTTAAGTAAATTCAGTTATATATGTTTTTGTTGCAAAAGATAAATGCTTTTATATTTATTACAAAAAAATACTATCAGAACTAAATTAATAACACAAATATTAAAAATAAGAAACTGCTTTTGTATAAAATTTATAGATACTAGAGATAGATAGACTTTTGAGTATAATGTATTGATATCAGAAATAATTGGAATATAGACATAGAAAATAATAATAAAATCGTATATTCAAGTAACTTAATCTCAAACAAAGCCCCACATTGCAATTAAGATCATAAAAAAATAAAAGTCGTTACAAACAAAATATCAAATAATATTAAAATTTTCAAAATTACGAAAGAACTATGAAATAAAAATGAATCAAATATAATACGAGCAAAATAAAACAAAACAAAATAAAATTAATTCGTGTTTTTTTTTGTATTTATAAAATTAAATAAAACCCCTCAAAAACTATAACAAAAATAAAATCATACCATTTACAAACACATAAAATAAATTAAAAATCACCATATTAATAATACCTGATATTAATAATACCTGATATTAATATGAACTTAGATATTTTAAATTCTACGGAAAAAAAACCATCTTTTTATTTATAATAAATATGTTATGTTCAAGGACTTTGGAATTATTTCTAATCTCATCTGTCTGTGTCACATTTCTTACTAAAGAAAGCAATCAGCACCACCCAGAAACGTAAATTAGAAGCAAAGCAATCTTTATTTAACATTATTTACAAAGTAAAGTGAGGTGTGGGCGGAACTTGGGATTCTAGGACGGCTTCATCAATTCCAATTTGATTTCAATGAAGCAGTTTCTTATTCAGCGGGTTCCGTTAAATAAGGGGGTCTATTAATTATCAATAGCAGTTGTATTGAGGTTGAAAGCCGTGCCGGATCGATTTATAACGTGGAGTACCGAGGACCGATAGTGAGCGTACACTGGCGGTATTTGAAACTTAATCATGGTTGCCTTTGAGCTGGCTTTATTCAGTGTGTATTGGGACTTATTGCTGGATTATCTGTGTTTGCTTGTGAAGCTCTAGCTTTGTCTTATTTAGGTTTATATTGAGACTATAGCTTTGCATTAACACTTCTATAGGTATTTATTTATGTAGGAGCTTACTTACTTACTGTAGGGTTTCTTCAACTTGATATAAGGCCTGAATTAGTTTTATTACATAAACTAGCGACCTGCCCCAGCTTCGCCTGTGACAAATTATTCACATAAACCTTCCTCGTTTCTGACTCTTTCAACCGCTGAAAATTGTATGAAAAACCCTTCAGTAGTTTTTGAGTTTATCGCGTACAGACGCAGCGGGCAACTTTATTTTATAATATGTAGTGATATACTAAGTGTACTACAAATAAAAGGTTGTATCTTGTTTCTAGTATGTTTGTTCCCAGACGAAGATAACCTATAAAACTTGTGACCCACATGCCGCTAATAAATCAGTAATTTTGAGCTCCAGGCGGCAGAATTTGTTCAATACTAAGAATGCACTTTAAGTTGCAGAAAGTAGAAATAGGATTTTCTTCTCCACGTCCAGTTGAAGGCAGTAAATGTCGGCGATTTGTGCCGTGTGCGGTTACACAGGACCGGACAGGCTGGTATCGGTACGTGACAGGCTTGAAAAATCGGTTAGCGTATTATGTGATGTCAAGCTGCGATATTTTGTATTTTACAAGCTTTTATTATACAATGTATGTATGTAAGTGTGATCAGGTCAAATCTTGCAACTGAATTATAAAGCAGTTATCCTCCACCGATTGAGAACAAATTTTGCATACACGTTAAGTTTGGATGAAAATGTATGGTTAGATAAGTTACGTCATTCTAAACCCAATATGGCGGACGGCCCAAAATGATGGACTAGTTATTTTTTTGTGCACTGCCATGATATGGGTATCATATGAAAGGGTTTGCTGAGACAATACGAAAATAGATTGTTTAAAAACAAAAAAAAAAATGTTTGTAGATGTTTGGACACCAGTCATGACTTGGGGTTCTTATTGTAATACCTCGTTACTGGTTTGTGGACTCTATCTACAAGGCGATAGATGGACATCCACTATAATCTCTTGGAATGGATCTCAATGAAAAAGACGCACAGGCAGACCATACACACGATGGGAAGATGACATAAAGAAGGTAGCAGGACCGCACTGGAGAAACCGGCCAAGTGCGAGTCGGACTCGCGCACGAAGGGTTCCGTACTTGGTAAATTGCGGTTTACGATTTATGACGAATTAAAAAAAAACTACTTACTAGATCTCGTTCAAACCAATTTTCGCTGGTAGTTTACATAGTAATGTACATTATATTTTTTTTTTAGTTTTATCATTCTCTTATTTTAGAAGTTACAGGGGGGGGGACACACATTTTACCACTTTGGCAGAGTCTCTCGCGCAAACTATTCAGTTTAGAAAAAAAATATGTTAGAAACCTCAATATCATTTTTAAAGACCTATCCATAGATACCCCACACGTATGGGTCTGATGAAAAAAAATATTTTTAGTTTTAGTTTCAAGTATGGGAACCCCCAAAATTTATTATTTTATTTTTATGTTTGTGTGAAAATCATAATGCGGTTCACAGAATACATTTACTTACCAAGTTTCAACAGCATAGTTCTTATAGTTTCGGAATAAAGTGGCTGTGACATACGGACGGACAGACAGACAGACAGACAGACAGACAGACAGACAGACAGACAGACAGACAGACATGACGAATCTATAAGGGTTCCGTTTTTTGCCATTTGGCTACGGAACCCTAAAAAACGTCAAAACGTAGAGAAAAATGGAAATCTTTAGAGGAAACCTTCACCTAAAGGGTTGATGCATGCATTTTTTTTAAATATCTATTTCTTTCTTTCAATAAATGTGTAAATGTTAATAAAAGAATATACATATCCATGATTATAACTATATGTAAAATAATATAATTATCACGGTAAATTTAACGCGATGATTTCGATTGTATAATTATGAAACGCGAAAGTTTTAAAGTTAATATATGTAAAATATCAAAATAAATGCACATTTATAATTATATACGTCATCATGATCATCATGTCAGCCGAAAGACGTCCACTGCTGGACATAGGCCTCCCCCAAGCGTCGCCACATTATAACCATATATACGTGTAAATGCAATAATTAATATGTTATTATAATTAATGAATTGATTTAATATATATTGGAAATGTTTTTAATACATGAAATAAAAGCTTTTTTTTATATTAATAAGACATTCACTCCATGAAAAATATGACCGACCCTAACATAATTGTAGTTGGGAAAAAACAAGTTAGGTAGATTGGTTGGTTTTCTAAAGTATTTAATTTTTATATCTACATTCCAATATTTAGGGCAAGTTTCACAATGCAGATAAAATTTAACAAAACTTCTATTAACTCACTACTCACTGTTAGATAAGATTATATGTACTTTTTTACCGATGTTTCTAAATCAGGTCACAAAAATGGTAAATAAACTTTTGCACTTTTCGTAGAAAGTCAAAAGCGTCAAATTAAAATATTAATTTGTATGAGAAAGAAAATTTTATGTAAAAGGTGTGGTTTCCTATAATTGAGTGTACATTACAGGATAATGATAACGTGTACCAATTTTTGTATTTTGTGTAAGTTTTATGGTTTTGTAACACTTGTTGGTGATCCTTAAATAATCAAATAAAGAAAATTTTAAAATATTGAACAATCTAGATACTTCATAATAATTAACTTATATTCCAGGATCACAGCAGTGTACGCGAACTCTTTGGTAAATCGAATGGAATTTTGTCCCATCCCTATTCGATGTTTCGAATGAATTAATGAAACTCGTGGCGACAGTCAATATTATTTCATTAAACAAATAAACATTATATCAGCCATAATTAGTGAACACACAAATGAACGCGACGGTCGCGTGTTCGTGCGATGATCGCGTTGAATTAAGACAGCGCCTTAGTCCTTCTGCGGAGAAAGATAGGATACCAATAGTATCATTGTATCTTTTGATTTTTTGCTTTTAGTAATTTTGCAGGTAATAAAATACCAGCCATTTACTGTTCCACTGCAGGGAAAATGCCTCTTTTTATACATGAAGAGCACAAGCATTAGTCACCACGCTTGCTCGAGGTGTTTAGCGGTTTCAGACTTATAATGACTACAACTGTAAGTCCAGGTTACCTCACGATGTTTTCTTTCACCGATCTCCAAGATAAAATTGGAAAGTACATAAGAATTGAATAGTCACGTTGGTACTTGCTCGAAAACCTACTAATCACATATTTTTGTACATAGAAGTGTAAAAAAATAACGGCACGTTAATACAATTTAATTTTGTTATAAGCTAAAAAATCACCGAAAATATATAAAAGAATACAAAAGGTAAATCACATTATTAAAAGTATAGAAAAACCCTATATTTAGTTTGCTAAATATTAGTAAAATCCAAAAAATCTGACACATGACAATAAAAGAAACCACAAAATCCATAGAATATGCCAAAATCCAAAATGGAAATGGGCTAGACATGTAGCAAGTCATCAGGACCAGAGATGGACCACAAAAGTAACTTACAAGAGTAACACAGGGGAAAAGAAAGAAGGGTCGTCCAATATCGAGATGCGAGGATAACATTAAAACTATTGCTGGCCCAAAATTTATACAAGTAGCCAAAAACAGAACCAAATGGAAAGACTTGGAGGAGGCCTTCATCTGTTTAAGGGGTTCCTGCAAAACATAAGAGTTATTAAAAAAAATATTACCTACTTACAAAATTACTTACTTACTTAAACTAGAGAGTTTATATTTAAGTAGGACAAATAAGGCTTTTTTATTTTTAGTATATTTAGTAAGATAAACACTTAGGAGTGAAATTTTGGCATGGTTTGAAAGTATTAAGCTGAGTTCACTTGCCTATACTCAACGCAGTTGCAACTGGTTAAATTCTGGCTTAAGCTTCTAGGTGGTAATGAATCCTTATCGTCGTAAAAATAAGTTTTCATCAGTAGAATTTAGAAAGTAGGAACTAAAACATAAATACTAGGTTAATTACATACATACATACATAAACTCACGCCTTTTTCCCATGGGGGTAGGCAGAAACTACCTAATTAACCTACTACTAGGTTAATTCTAACACAAAAAATAATAATAAAAAAAATATGATTCTTCAGTCATTTGTGGGAGTCGTGACACGTTCAGTAGTGTCGCTCCAAAACTGGATTACGACTGAGACCGTGCCGCAGTTCTCGTAGGCCGTTGAAAATATAAACGAAACTCGTTGTAAAATTTACGGAATCTCGTAGACTGCTGGCACACAAAGGGTAAAGCCGATGTCGGCTTCTATCAATTGATATCTACAGACAATTAAACGGACAATCGAAACAAAAAGGCCTGAAATATCATAAGAAAGCAACATTCTAAAGAATAATTAATAGAAAACTATATTACATACCAGTTTTCATAAAAAAACATTTGCCACCAGCCTTTTTACAACTGTTTGCACTTGACCCAAAGAAACTGGTGGTGACTAGAGCCCTGGCCATCTTGCACGCCATTTCAAACAGTATCGACGCTTGTAACAGCTGCTACTAAAAATATCAATAATTTGGGCGAAGCAGGCGAAGATTTCTCTGCCATGAATTTTGAATAATTGACATTCTGTCTGAAAAAAAATGGCTTCTCTTTTTATGTCAAACGATAATTGAAAACTTAAAAAAATTTAACCAACCAGCGATAAATAAAAAAGTTTTAGTGTGATCATATTTAAAAAACTGCTTCTGCCCGTGCCCGTGCTCGTTCGAACAACTTAATTCAAAGTGCATTGTGTGCAGTGCATTCACTAAATCAAATTCTCAAAAAAAAAATTGGTTAGCTGACGACAACTAAGTATAGGAAAACCATTTTTTTTAATGGTAACTGCCTATGACTTCCTTGGATAAAGTTGTACATTTACATGTGCAGAAGCAGTTTTTAAAATATGATTACACCTTTCAGTTACACCAAGTTTACTGAAGTCAGTAGACCTAATTATAATATTGGTAGCTACCAAATGAAAATATCAGTACCTGTGTACCTACACAGGTACTGCATATGCCACGGCCATTCAATTTCCTAGCGCATTGACATTCTGCCATGCATGCTTTGTGTTCTCTAGGAACTAGTAGGTACATAGGTAGGTGTGTGAATTTAACGATGATTGGTATTGCGTATTGTTAGGCAGATGCAATCCTATTTCTGCTGATACTAAGAATAGGGGTACTAAGAAGGCTTTGACTTATATTCCTCTAGGTATATGTTGGACGGCATAACTAATTTTGCAGTATTGGCAATTTCTCGGACCTTATACCTTATCTTGTCCGAGAAATGAATTTTACCTGTACACGTAAAGTAGGGATGTTATTTTTTTATCGTCTATTCCGTAGTGTGGTCGTTAGATAGGTCATTCAAAAATATTACAGGTCTGTGAAATCCATTTTACGATTCAGGGACGTAAACGGGTTACGTGAAATTAAGCTTTAAATTGCTGATTTTTGTTAGAGTCAAGTGTGCCCCCACCCCCTGCCAGCTAAATGGTTTCTATTGGATAAATGAAAAACATCACGGCAGTAGTAAATATAACGAAATTAAAAGGAAAACTATCACAACTAAGTAGGCTTTACAAGTTTACGAGTAATAGTCGACCAACTTGTAAAATGTCTTGGAAAAGTAAAAATTTTGTATATTGTTGTATGGGGACAACAGTTTCCGAATGGCAAAGCTGATGTTGTCCCTTCACTAGAGCAATGTTCGGTGCTTTCATTGTTCATGAACGTTAAAAATGGTAAATGTAGCTGTTTATACGAAACCCACGGAGCGCGAGTTAGACTCGCATTTGGCCGGTTTTTTTATATAACAAGACGCAATTAACGAAGTATGTATCATTTTTTTTAAATGCTTTTGAATATAACAATAATTATATTCTTCGCTAAATAAACATCAAAACATATGAATGAAACCATAAAAAGTAATACTGCTTTTCCGTTGTTTTATTCCTCATTGTTATGACTGTAAAAAAAAACATCAAAGTAACTGACAAAGTTACTCGGTGATTTTATTAAAATCGGCAAATATATTCAAAGTAATATTTTAGAGGGCTAAAATGGTTTGTTTGTTTGTTCATATTATTTTTTGTAAAAGGTAGGTTGTACTGGTTCGATTACGAAAAACATTTTACACCATCCCTGAGTAGCAAAGGCCACTTCTACCGTTAAAATGTTACTGGCTACGAGAGTAAAGCCGCAGGAAAAATCTAGTGATTTATAAAGAAAGAAACAAAAAGAAAAATAACTTTTTGCGTAATAGAAAGTTATCATCCAATAAAAGGTATTGCTAGTTTCGCCTGCCAGCAACAAATTGCTACAAATAAAACGTAAAAATATAAATCTTTATCTGTCAGTTGTTTATGTAGCTTTGTGTGTTGTGTGCTATTGTCGTTTTTCCAATAGATTTGCACTAACAAGACAAATAAATACGGTTGGCACGGTCCGGACGGCCTCCGGTTGATCATATTTCGTTTCAGTCTTCAGATAAACAGGAAATTGCAGGAGAAAACCATTGTACAGTTCTGTTATTTTCCATTTAGAGAAAAAACGAGAACTGTTTTTTTGTAACCAATAAACCTTTATTTTTATTAGTACGCATCTATAAATTTGGTCGTTTCTCGTAGTGGATTTCATGAATAGTATCAATATGACAAGATTAAGATACATATCTACATCTATTCATAGAATAAATAAAGCCTTCCAATTCATATTCCCACTTTCTTCAGCAACCCGATATTTTGCGAAATTTTAGCTAACTTTTTATGAATTCTGTCTCAATTTTTTAATCTTGTTATCTAAAATTAGATATTGATTCTGTGAAAAGGCTGTAACAAGAGCCGAGCACTGTACAGTATCGTAACTTGGCAACTCCGCGCAATACTGAACAGTTACAGAAAGAATGCTCTTGACATTTCAATTATGGTTTATCTTTAAACTTGCTTCTATCGCGAGGGGGACTCGAACGAAAGCCAAGACTAACCAGACTCGAGATAAAGACATCAAAAGCTTATTTTTGAGACAAAAGTTTTAAGCAATTTATAAGTGGACTGTTTTACTGGAGACGACAATGATTTTAATGGCTTCGGTGACTATTTTTAAACCGAAGCTCTACCACAGTAATCTTGGTACGTCTAATATATTGATGTTTTCGATTTTAGAGTGAATGATCGATCTGACGCGGATAATGTCTCGACTTTAAAACAAACTGTTAGGTACACAACAGTTTGTTTCATTGTTTCTTCTTCTCTTATTTGTACGGACTATTATTCCAGCCAGGTCAGCCTTCCTAGTACTTCTGCGCCACACTGTACATTTGTGGGTTGTCTCTTCTGTTGGGTTGCTCACCATCATATCATTTTCTATTGTTCGTATGCAGGTCATTGGTGGTCGTCCTCGGCTTCTTTTGCCGTCTTCTATGTTCATCACTCTTTTAGTCATATAGTCACAGTCTTGCGTCATCACAAGTCCGTACTAGGTAGCAGTGCAAGCGCGTTTCGCAAAGTTTTTAATTTTTCTTCTTTCAACCACAATTTCAAAAGATTCTGCTTCAAATATTTTAAGTACTTTCTCATTATAAGCCTTTGTTGTATTAATAAGCTCTTTTAAACTTTCTAAAGTAAATATTTGACTTGCGTTTATTTTAGTTTTACATATTTATGACGTGTAATTTAATTTTAGTTAAAATTTTATGCAAAAGGGTGTTTATTGGCTACGCATTACAAACTTTGAATTTAAAAGACGGGTTTCTTCAAGAGTAAGCTAAAAATTATTAAAATTTGGTTACTGATATATGATGATAACACAAAGTTTATAGACACAGAATTAGGTTAATTTTACTCTAACCCTCTTACTAATAAACATGGAATAAAGTTATACCAGGAATAACAAAACATTTTCAGAGGTTTATACTTGGTATAACTTTATTCTGTGTTTATTAGTAAGAGGGTAAAGATTTTGTAAGGCAATTTATGATCGTAAATATTGTATTACAATTTGAAAGAATTTTTTTTTATAAAAAAGTTATGTAAGAAAATTAAGGGGAAAAGCCGTATTTTAGCTCATAGTATACAGTAAGAGTAGTTACTGTACCTATCTATTACTTAGATCGTGGCTATTACCCCTGCGAAGCCGAGGCGAGTCGCTAGTTTCAAATAAAACAATGATATTATGTATAAAAAAATAAGCGGGGTATAATGGTTTCGTTAGAGCATGTCAATAACAGTCATCGCTCTTTGCCTAATATCAATTTGTAAAAAGGAACCTGAACAAGAAACCATGTATCGTTTTTAATTAAAAAAAAACTGAGAATCACAATATACTATGTCCATCAGAAGAACCCCTTTGTCATTATAGAGGTTTTTGAAATTGATAATGTCAATATACCTAGGTCAATGACCGTTTTTGCCATGCTAAAACCCATTAGCTATAGTTATTTATGATTTTCATTTACCTGTTTTTTGTTTAACAAAATTATAAGGCTAACAAGTTTCATCTACCTCTACCTATTTATCTATAACCATTGAATTGTTAGAAATCTTAAAGTAATGAAAGCAAACTCCGAAATCCGTGAAGACGTAAGCCGGGCCCATTTACATAATATAAACATTTTACTCATGTCTTAAGTTCACTAATTGAAGCCCTTCGTATTGTTTATGCATGAACTTTGAAATTTACGTGTCAATCCGTATTAGGGAGAAGGTTTTAGAACTAACAGGTGTTTGCGGTTTTAGTGTGTCTTGAAACTATTGTGGGAAAGATATATTATTCTTATATCTTATTCGTACGGATTAAATTAGTAATGTTGTTTGACACCGGCAGAGTCTAACCTTAAATGTTTTTTTAATTACTTTAAACTGACAGAATAGGTTCAACCTTTGCTTTTTTTATTTTGCGTAACACAAATTTCATGCAATTTTTTGACATTAAGCTGTCAAGGGGACGCATTTATTAAACTAAAGATGTAGCGGTTTTTATCCTTAAAAATTTATAGATTTTGATAAAAAAGTTTTCGACGTAATTAGGATGAAGATTGAAGTCTAGTGTCAATTTTTCAATCTGGGACTCTACGATCGATAGCCGAGCCTTATTTCAACGACCAGAAGTAAATAAGTAATTAGAAAGTATTGAGTTATAGAAGTCTAATAATATACTCCACAGCACCAATAAGGATTCAATATTCAATATGACCCAATTTTAAATGAATTGAAAGCATACATTCTTCCACTATCTCTATCAATTTGTGGACAACTGTAATTAAAGACTGTTTTTTCAGAATTTTTATTAGGTAGTATAGGAAAACGCTACAAGACGTAATTGCCGACGCATTTGTCAAACTGGCCGGTTATAAATTGTTCGACTTTTCAATATTCGATTGACATGATAACATATTAATATAATTAAAAATATCTGATGATAAACGTCATAACAAAAAAAAGTCGTGGTAGAATGATGACATATTTTTTCTTTGGTAAATTTAGAAACTAACATTTTTAGTTTTAACAATGATTATCTTCCTGTGTGCGTTCGTATGGTCCCGCCAATATAACGCAGACCATGTAAGCGTACTTATCAAGAATAAACAGATATCAGTGATTAGAAGCCAGACTCCGGTTCTCCCGTACGGGCAGATCGCGTGGCCCCTTGTGACCCTGCAGGCTTCATCGTTCCGTACATTTTACAACGGGTTCCGTAATTTTTCTCAACCGCATTAGATTTGATACGAGAATTGCGTTGCTATTTCTGCCGACGAAGGAGCATCATCCAGCATTAGTGTGGTACTACTGAAGGTGGATATTTATCGTCAGGCGCGGGTAGCCGACGAGTTGCTGACGTATCATTTAAATTACATTTATTTTTGTGTAAAAATTAACCTAGCAATTACGTGATAGTTTGATCTTTTAAAATGCCACGGATTGAAACTTAGTTTTATGTCGGTTAGGATTTGTTTCTACCTAAATGCATAAGCCATAATCTAACCAGTTGCAATGCGTAGAGTATCGGTGTGTTCAGCGAATACTCTCAAATCTATTTAAAATTTTACTCCTTAGTTTTTCTTACCAAATATATAAATTGACAATGAGCCACAGTAGATGGTGCTATAAAACCAACGTTTACATTTTCAGTAGATAAACGAAAACTTACAAAAAAAAACATTTTAGCTGGTAAAAAAAAAACTAATATTTTTTTATGTATTTTATTTTGTAACTGTGTTGAAATTTTTTGGTGGACTAAAGACACTATGATCAGCAATGATTTAGATAACTTGGTTACAGAGATAGCTATATTCCTAAGTAAAAGCTAAATCTAACAAAATTACCAATAGGAATATTTCTTCAAGAATCTTCAAAACAAATAGGCATAAATTATATTAGGAAATTCGTAGTTTAATTTGTGTGCTTTACAAACAGTTCAAGACAAGAGCTAGGGCTGGTACACTCTGATTATTGAATTAGGGCTCCGAATAATACGGTTTCTCGGTGTTTGACATCAGCAAGCATTTGATGCTCCAGTTACGAATTTAATTTGGTAAATCAACAAGCCAATTTCTGTTTCAACTTTGAATTAATACTATAAAACAGTTTTTTGTAAAATAGATAAGGAGAAAGATGCTGCAACAAACGTAAAATTAAACAATAAAAATAAATTCAAACAAAAGTAGGTTTTTGTCACAAAATAAAAGAGGTTTTCATACCGCTTTTATTTCATCAATTCTTCATACAAACACACAGTTACAAATTTTAATAACAGCCCTTATCTTCGGCACAGTAAAAAATAAAATCCCGGAAACATATCATTACGTAGCGACCCAAATTAATACGCTTGTAAATACAGATAAAAATTGTAACGGTAGAAACACACTTGCGTGTCGTGCCACGCTAGGAGCATAATCGGTTTTATACATTTGTATAGGTGGAGACACATTATATTCGAGTGTCGTGTCATGGCGTATTGTGTCGTGGTGTATTGTGACATAGCGTCTGTGTCGAGTCGACTGCTCCCTTCCGATCGCAGAACGCAGCACGGTTGTTTTGAAATTTGCTTGGCTTGTCATTTATTTAGACACCCGTAGACAGGTGCAAAATCTTTGCGATAAAGCGTTTTCAAAGAGATTGTTCTTATCCACGGAACAAATTCTGCATGTGGTGGCGGTGTTTAAAATTATGAACCAGCTACTTGCTCAACAGTATTTTCCAGAGTGCACTACAACATACTTTCTAGTGTGCCCACTCTTTATCACAACAGAACTCGACACGTCACCCTACGACGCATATATGCAATGACTTCTCCCGCTCTCGGTGAAGCAGGACGGCGTGTCAGACTTTTACAGACTAAAACCCACCCGTATTCCTGTTGTTTTTGCCAGGGCCGCGGTAAAACTCTTTCAAATTTATCCGGCCTGTGAAGCCGCTCCGCCCCCTTTGGGTGCCGATTTTCCCGGCATTGCTGGGGTCGACCTCGCTGTTTCCGGCATGGCCTTGCGATTGGCTTGTACCGACGAGCCCGGTTTGGCCGCGGCGGCGGCAGACGAGGCCGCCTTCTGCTGGCCTAGTGCCGCCTGGCTCGAGATAGCGGGGGTCGCAGGACGACGGCCTCCAGGGCAGAAAACCGACTCCGGAAGGATAAGTCCTGCCGCACCAGGTTCAGAACTCGGTCTTCTGCAGGCACGGGCTGACCTTGCCCATTCTACACCCCCCCCTTGCGGCATCTCCCGGGGGCCGGCTCCTCGGAATATGCATCTACCTTTTGACTTAAAAAAAATATTTTTCGTCATCACATAGGATCACAGTATACAAAAATTGCTAACGAACAATGGGCACAAAGAAGAGAGGTTTATTTATTTTTGTATTCGTTATCTAAACCACTCTTTGTACAGGGTTTTCAGTCAGTGAGAGCCTGGGGCAAATTTGGTTTGCTTTATTGGGCTACTGTATAAGTCGTAAGCAAAAAATTTAAAACTCTTTTTCTGTTTTTCAAATTAGGCTAGACTACATAAATAGCCTGCAGCATTATTAGTTTGCCGAAAATGAAATAACGAATATTAACGGTAAATTTAAAATATTAGATTCATAAAAAAAATTCGTAAGGTTTGTGAATAAGATAGGAAAATTGAAATATAAAAAAATATCAAGGAATATTCCAAAAAAAAAATATTACTGTTAGCACACATAGTTCTTATTTGACTGAAAAAGATTCTCCAGTTCGTTTTGTTTTACGATTTCTGATTCTGAATCTTGCATAATGATCCCATGCAAGAGTAAAACAATCCAGCTTTTGGATCTATTTACCTCATTAGTCAATTATTTACTTAACGGACAAATTTTCCGGTTGATTCAAGACTGTCTTTCGATTCTAGTCTACCATGAAATTAGAATTCTCGATCACAATATTTTATGTTCGTCCGTTTGATTGGTGTTTCAATCACCTCTTCCGGAATTTCATTAATGTTTATTACCTCTGTAATAAACTAACAGACTTCTTTGTTTTCTCGTTTTGTTTAATTTCTTTGTTTTTGTTGAACTTTTGTTGCTATTTCTTTAAAATATCAAAAAGTTTTACCTTTACGAGGTAATATGTTTACTAAAGATGTCGTATACATTCTTTTATAATGTTTCTTTTATAAACTTTGGAGCTGCAGCTTTGGAATTGTTCACCAGAAAAGTATTAGTTTTGTATTCTTGTCTTTTTCCAGCTTTTATTTTCACTTCCTGAAACTTACAACAACAATCCATGCATTCGGAATATCAACTTGCCTCGGTAGCGAAATCTAAATGTGTTATTTCAATTGAAATGTCACACGCAACTTCCTAGTAAACGGCCCAGACCACATATATCGACCACAGTTGGGACCAAATGTCCAATATATTTCTTTCAGTAATTTCATTAATGGCCACAAATAACATTCAATGTTAAAATTTATGGTGCGTAAATGTTTTACGTACATTTTTTATAGTACCTTTCAAGAAAATAACAGGGAATTTGAAGATAAAGCGTTTTTTCCTACTTTTTCCACCCCAATACGGGAATGTAACGTGTTCTCTAGACCCAGCAAATGGGATGTGTGTAAAAAGCCTTTCCAATCTGAGCCTCTAAAAAGAATAGAATAAACAATAGTACCTTCGTGGAGCTTCTCTTATTATTTAAGAGGACCTGAATGTTTAATGCATGAGCAGCAATTTATTGGAGAGACTGAATAATGTCAGTAGTATCATTCGGATGATTGTGTTTATACACTAGTCCAACCTGCTTAGACTTTGTCAGTTCGTTTTGACTGCCCGGATCGTAATATAAGTTCTAGTGCTATATTTACGAGCACTTTTATGATAATGTTCCGGAAACGAATATACAATTTTATAGCACAGGTAGAAGCTAGCCTGCGCAAACTAAGACTTCACAAGTTTCAAGCTCGCTCAAGCACATGCCGTCAACAAACTTGAGAGAGCAGGTTTCATTAAGATGTTATTAGTGTCCAGGTGTGTCCTCCACGTGGTTCACTTTATAAGGTGAAATGAGGTAATAAACAAAAACGATAAATTAGGCTCGTTATGACTGTAACGAACGCGTGGGTCGTGCGGTAAAAGTCGCCAACTAATAATATATCATGGCCTCCAGATAAGGCTGGGCACAGATTTATGTTTGGAGATTTCTAAGCGATACGGTGGACCAGTACCATTACTAGATGGAATATCTAATTTGTGAAAAATGGAAATATAATTTTATATGCCTACTGATAAAGGGAGGGTCTCTCTTTATGGTTTGTTTTATATCTGTATGTGTTTTATGATGAGGAACATTTTGGGCTAAAATATCCAAGTTTTGTTTTGTATTTGTACTTTTCTTTTTTAAGTGACTTCAATACAGGAGGTTATATGTTGTTATAGTGTAAAGATGTGGTTGACATGCACTCAGAAAAGTTTGATCAATCAGGTTTATCAAAAAGCCTGGCAAAATGGTTCATACCTTTATGAAAGAAATTGCGATAAAGGCGAGCACCACCTATTTACAATGTATATCACCTACTACTATTATACGCAATCACATATTTCTCAAGAAACATTTTTATGGAGGCCATTAAGGTAAACGTCCGCACGAGTACCGACTACTCGATATCGACCATATAAAAGTTAACAACTTCATAAATTTTATAACGTGCTATCAATAAGAACACGTAAAGGATAAATATTTTATGTGTGATTTTTATTACTCGCACGACCCCTGTAGTGATGTTCAGGAATGACATAAAGATAGGCAGGTGAGCCATTAATAAGGCCAGGCTAGGCAATGGCCTAGATTGGAGCGCTGCAGCGAAGAGATTAAAGAGCCTTTTAACTTGAGCTCATCGTCACACAATTATGAAGAGGGATCGATTTTCTTAAAATAAGTGAGATTCTAATTTGTGGCCTGTCATAAAAATTTAAGGCCTTGACTTATGCACAGCCACATTTAATGTTTTAGATTAGGTAAGGTACATGGTAGACATGCGCACATACGCACTAAACGTTTTGGAAATACTTTCATTATGCTTACAGCTAAGGAGTGGAATTCCTTGCCAGAGTCTGTGTTTCCAGATAGCTACATCCTCGGGGTCTTTATGTCAAGAGTGAATAAGTTACTTCCAGGCAAGCGTGTTACACCGTCGACCACATCATCGCTTATCGGTGAGATAGTGGTCAAGCGCGAGCCTAAACATAATTAAATAAAGTGGTAAGAACGGTCTCGTTGGTCTTGTGGTTGCAAGAGCTACTGTTGAACAGGAGGTCCTGAGTTTGATTGCCAGATCGGTCAAAGTGTTTTTGGGTTTTTCCATCAGGAACTACACAGTAGCAACCCGGAGTGAATTAGTGCCCGGTTAATGGCAATATACTCGTCCCCTATTACTTGGGACTAGAACATGTCTATCGAAATGTGGTTGTACCTACTATAGGTGCACCATTGCCTAGCCCTTCGAAGAACACAGGCGTGATGTTATGTATGTAAGAAAGAAAGAAACATATTTATTTGTGACCTGCACAGGAGACACGACATAAGCAAAACACAAACATTAACAAAAAGTAAAAATAAATAGCGAGACCAAAAAGACTTCTATCTCAGCATGTGCAACTGCTGTATCTCAGCATGTGCTGTGCGTATCAGCCCAGCACTGTTGATGCCACGGACACATTCACTGAAACAGATCATACAATAAAAATAAAATAAAAATGCCATTTATTCCATTACTTACAATTTTCACACTTAACTATTTATAGAAACACTGTTCAAAATATAGAAAATACTTTTTAAAGAAATCCTTCTCAATATCAATATGTTACTTACTTCTTTACTTTATTTTATGAGCGTTTGTCATCGCTATTCGTAGCGGTCGCCTCAGCTGCGTAGGCCTCCCCTAAATCACTCCACACGATTCAATCGCGCGCCTTCTACATCCACTCTGGTCCACAACGTTAGGTAAATATATCTCTCCATCTCTTTCTTTGCCTTCCTTGCTTTCTTTTACCTTTTAGTGGTATCCATTCGGTAACCCTCTTTGTCCATCTAGTACTTGCTGGGCAGGGCATCTGTGTAGACTGGATCATACAATATTTAAATTATAAAATGTAACAAAAATAAGGTATGAATGTTTATTTTATGGATACAGTAAATATTTTGTACCGTTTTATTAAAACTTAATATCCGTAAACATACAGGTATTATGTCGCTACCACTAATATTCGGGTCCGCGGACTTAAAGTTGTAGTTTCACGTGAGTCGGGTATCCCGCGATCCTAATCTCGACGCTTGAATAGGGACGAACTGAAAGGGAAAAATTATGGGATCAATTTCCCTGAAAGTTAAATGAACAAATTACGTTCAACACGTAACGACCCTAGCTATAGAAAAGTGGCCTGTATGGTGTACATTTTTGGGCCGTATTGATGCATGAATTTCGTCGTTCGTTCATTTACATACTGCTGCAGCCTTTTCAGGGGTAAAATATTGGTACTTATTTTTTACCCAACTACGGTGGAGCCAAAAGATATGTTTGTATTTACCTACGTATGTCCCTCAAGACAAAGAGTTACTAGACAGTAACAATGTGCAGGCGGTGCGAATCTTCACCGACGGCAGCAAGATTGAGGGGAAGGTAGGAGCCGCGTTATCCATCTGGGATAATGAAGGCGAAGTCCGGAACCTCAAGCTTAGCCTTGCCGCGTACTGCACAGTCTGCCAGGCGGAACTCCTAGCCATTTGTAGAGCGACAGAAGTGATCCTCGCGCGGCAAGAGGGGAGCTATGGTGTGTACAGCGACTCAATGGCAGCATTGCAGACGCTTACAAACCATGGCTCTCTCCATCCCCTGGCAGTCCGCGCACGTGCCAATCTGGCTCACGCCCTGGGCCAGAGCAAAGTTGTTACTTTGTTCTGGATCAAGGCCCACGCGGGCCTGCCGGGGAATGAGCGAGCGGACGAGCTGGCCAAGGAAGCAGCATTGTCGTCACGGAGGAAGCCGGACTACGACCAGTGTCCGGTTTCATTTATTAAGCGACAGATCCGTTTGGAATCGCTTGATGAATGGAATCGGAGATATGTGTCGGGCGAGACTGCTTCTGTGACGAAAATGTTTCTTCCGGACGCAATAGTGGCTTTCCGTACTGTACAACAGGTGCGGCCCGAAGGCGTCCTCACACAGGTTTTGACGGGGCACGGTGGGTTCTCTTAATACTTGAATCGGTTCAAGTGTAAGGAGAGCCCATCATGCGTCTGCGATCCAGGCGTGGCAGAGACTGTCCAGCACATACTTGTAGAATGCCCGTTATTTATCAGGGAGCGCTACCAACTTGAATGTGAGCTGGACAGGAAAATCACGAAGGAGAGCCTGCATGGGCTCATGGACAAGAAATATAGGGCAAAGTTTTTGGAATATTGCATTAGAGTAGCCACTGCGGTTATACATCGAAATAAAACCTGAGGCGCACCGTGCTTCATTAATATTTTTGTGTGATATTTAAATGCAAGCACGGAATGCAGCAAGGACATGTGTAGCCGGCAGTATTTCATGTTAGTACCTAAGTTTATAGACTGTGTAATTGATTACTGTGATATTTATTTTTTTATTATCTGTGCTTTTGTGTTTTTATCCCTTTCATGTATCTATCTGTGATAAAAAAGCACCTTTTGTATTTTTTTTGTATTACCTGTGATGAACAGCACCATTTGCACAATTCTGTGATACCGCACTTTTTGTATTTTTGAACTTCTTGTATATTTCCTAACTTTAACTGTGATAATTAGCATTTTTTTGTATTTTATTTTCTGGGATAAACAGAACATGTATATTTTATTGAATTTTAATTTGATTGAAATAAAAATGCCCGTAGTTATTTAAATAAACCCACACAGTATACAAGAAGATGAATGCACGATGAACCATAGTATGAAGAATAAAAGTGCGAGAGGAAAGAAAGATTGAACGGAATGTATGTGTTTGCAATCAATAGGCGCCAATTTCGTTGGTGGGATTAGTATTAAGAAAAAAAAAAAAAAAAAAAAACAAAAGAGTGTTCCGAAATTCTGTTACCTTTTCAATGTAAACTGTTTATTCGTTTCAATAAGACTAAGATCACAGGGCCAATAGAAACCAATTCCACACAGGAAGAGGGTATATTTACATAGGAATGAAATGAAATTTTCTAAGGCACTGAAGGGAACTTCTCTTGAAGGGCTCATATATGAATATTATGTAAATTTTGTAAAACACTTTTTTTAAAGAGTAAGTAAGGAATTTTTTGTCCTTTCTTCTCCATAACAAGCTACTTTACCGAATGGACTAAAAAGTAATAATAGTTGATTCTACTTACTTTAAAACTTAAATTTTTGACGTATAAATAAAAAAAAATTACTTTGACTTTGGCTTTGCTCAAGCATCATCATTCTGTTCTGTTGAGTAAATGGCCTCAAAAATGGCAAAAGTGTACTCGGTTCTTTGATTTTCTAGGAATTGTAACTTTTTTGGTGTGCTATACAGAATATTCTTTAAACTTCTACATTTTGTAAGACTTGATCTATCAAACCCGTGTACTCACTGATCCGCAGCCACTCTTGCAATCGCTAGCTGGACCATAAAGACAATTCTCCCAGAACAATGCCAAAAGCTCCGTTAACAAAAGCTCTTTACCTTGATCGCTGCCCATCAAGTATGTCGCCAAGGTTAAGCGACTTTTTCGGAGTATCGTTCGTGTCACTCACTAATGCATCACATCTGTCCAGGTCCCCTACGCACAGCACATCTGCTAGTGTGTCCACTCTTTGTCACAACCGAATTCGACAGGTCACGCTACGACACATTACTGCCGACCTTTAACTAGAAGGCCGTTAAGCCCAAAAAGTCATTTCCGAGTAAATGACAAAAAACGCGGGATTCGTTGTTTCTTAAAAACTATGATACTTAGGTTAATGATTGTAAGACACATCAATTGATATTTAATTATATTTATCCTAAAGAATCGTTTCCGTCCAGAAACTCTTATTGATTATTTTTAAAATATTTTTTTCTTATTTTGTTAAGCATCATATCCAGTTTTTTTATCGTATTACTGTACTACAAGGCCGTTAACCATACCTTAGCGGCTTTTTAGTGAAGTAATTTATTTAAAATTTTTGCCAAAATAATGTTTGTTACTTTTTGTTCATAAATACTTACCTAAAAAGTTGTTTAGTGACATAACTGCTTTATAGCCATGACATTCGCTTCGATTTCAATTTTAATAACTTTCCTAATAAGCGGTTACGGGGCTTTAGATGCTTTTAAGCTAATTGTTGCCAATGTTGTGCGGAACTTTTCTAAAATCTTAACTACTTTGCTTATCTAAAAGGGGGCTAACAATATTTCGATTGTGGTTAACTTCTTTATAGTTTAGCATTCATATGGGAATATCTAAGAAATTTTAGACATCTTCAAAAGTTAAAATTTAATTTCAGCTTTTAAAAGATACTTAAAAGAAATATAATTTTAATAGGCAATAATCAACCAATAACTAATTAAGATCTTAAGGTACGATTCCACCGAAATAGTGTGCATTACATTTGATAACAAACATTTTGTGCAAAACTCCAGCAGTGCACGTACTAACTGCTAAGCTAATATCGCGTTTAGGGGAACCAATTATTATTTTACTCTTTCGGGGAACCGATTACTATTCCGAATATTATTTGGTCGAATTTCATTTTACCGAAAACTATTGACCGAAGTGTTTTTTGCTATATGCATTATTTGACATATTTTCAGATCATCGAAGTATCATGTGGCATAATGTATTATTTTACTGAACTACATTTCGGCGATTTACAAAATAACTTTTTGCTTTGGCCGAAGCCTCTTTTGAACTTTTTTCATTTGTCTAATGTCTAATCATTTATTTGTCACATTTTCACCACAACGAAACATCATTTTACGGAATATTATTTGGTCACAAATATATAGACGGTTACGTGGTGGCATTTTCAATTTATAATTGAAATCAATATGTTGTGCTACAAAATTTAGTGACAGAAACGAATCGCTGCAAAACCGACTTCCTTCAGTATTATCTGTGTTTACGTATTTATTTTGGAGTATCATGCAAATGATTCATGCATTAGACATTTTATTAAGTAATTATTTCAACGAATTAGTCCAATAGCGACCAAAGCGAGCTCGGGCATTTAGAGCACCCCGACACGGATAGGTTAGGTTCGAAGGGAAAGACGGGAGCTGAAGTGAGCGAGCAAAGCGAGTGAACTCATCTCGCCTCATCTCCTTCATGTTAGGTTACTTTAGACCCTGCAGACAGAAATATGAGCCCCGCATAGCGGGCCTCCGTCATATTTTTTTTTTCAATGTATTTGTATTCGCCCACTGTTTCGCTCTTACTTATTATTTCAGTAAGGCATATTCAGTGTGTTTAGCATTTTATGAGTTAATTATTACGCGTATTTAATATGCATATAAAAATTATGCTTTAATATCATTATGCGTAAATAAATGTATGCTGTAGAATGTTATACTTAAACATCATTATGATTAGAGAAATTATGCGCAAGCTGTTTAGCGTAAATATAATTAGGATAAACAAAAGTATGCCATGTTATATAATGTCTTAAAATTTCATGCAAATGGATAGGCAACGATGATATAGTGTGCACAAACTTTCTAGGCGTTTTGTGAAATTAAAATATTATACTAAACAAATTTACTTAGTGACTCTATTGATTTTTTGATGATGTTCATTGACATCACGAATAATGGGCAAATTTTGCCATTAAAACATTTTATGCTTGCGTATTATTTATCGGTGATAATGTTTTAATTATATTTAATTTCTGTTATTTTTCAATTTCTTGAGGATGCGCTCGAAATTTAATTGAAATTTGAGGATTCTTTAGAAACTTGTCGTTTAAAAACTTTAAATTGTATACTCTTCAGCAAAATTAAGGCTTTACACGGTGATATAACAAAGTAATTAAGCGTTATTGACAAAGATTGATGATGGGTCCTGGAGATAGAGGTATGTAACTTATTTTATACATTATTTAACTAATGTTTATATGTTTTGAATCTTTTTCATGGCTTAAATTAGAAACAGTAAAATTATAAAAAAAAAATTAATCTAGCTTAATAAATTAGTAACTTTCTTATATTTCCGGGCTAGTCCGATTAGAATAAAAAATGTTAATTCAAAAATCAAAAACCCGACTGATTAAGAATCGAACTAATAAGCTGTTAACAAGAAAAAATCATGCTGTGCAGTCGGAGGAAACATATTCGCGAACTGGCTGACCACCTGATCCTGCCGATGTGCGATGGTTGTACACGACCGTGGCAGTCGGTGCCCCGGCTGGAAAGATTGACTCCCACGGGATTAAGGACAACGAGGCGGCCGCACTCCGCTCACCCCCAGAATGCACGCAGCGCGAGAGTCAGCTGACTGCCTTTTAGTTAAGTAATGAGACTTAGCTGCTTTGTAGCTAAGAAAAATCTAATTTCTTTCCGGTGTTTTCTTCAAACAGGCATGAATTATTTTCAAGCAGCTTAGCTAAAAAAGCGTTAAGGGCGAATAACCGCAAATAAGTTAAGTTTTTCATTGAAACTGTTCTTTAAATGCTTAACTATAAAGTAGTTATAGTCCTTTTGCGTCTCTATAGTCAAGAATAATCAGATAACGTACTTGTAGTTAAGCAAAGGACTAGAAAATAATCATCACATCGGGCAGTTAAGGTTCTTTAAAGTACATTTAGCGAAGAAGTGTGGGTTAGACGCTTTCAAGTGATGGAATCGTCGTAAATTGTGTTACTTAACGGCCTACAAAAATTTCATATCTTTGGAACTATTTACATTCCAGACATGTTTCTTATACAGAAAGATAGAGAATTTTGAACTCTGTCACTCTCTATTAAAAAGTAAAAATTGTCCATTTGAGGGTTAACGGCTTTCTAGTTAAAGGACGGCAGATTAGTATGATCTAAAAATAAAATCTATTTCGACATCACATAGGATCACGGTATACAAAAATAACAAACGAACAATGGGCACAAAGAAGAGAGGTTTATTTGTTTTTATATTCGTTATCTTAACCACTCTTTGTTGCTCATGGTTTTCAGTCACTGAGGGCCTGGGGCAAATTTGGTTTGCTTTATTGGGCTACTGTATCAGTCGTACGCAAAAGATTTAAACATATTTTTCTGTTTTTCAAATAAGCTGAAAATTAAAAGAAATATCAACGAACATTCCAAATAAAACATTACTGTTTGCATATCTAGTTTTTATCTGACTGACAGAGATTCTCCTGTTCGTTTTTTTACTGTTTCTGATTCTGGATTTGGCAAAATGATCCTATGCAAGAGTAAAACAATCCAGGTTTTGGATCTATTTACCTCATCATTCAATTATTTACTTATCGGACAGAATTTACGATTGATTCAGGACTGTCATTTGATTCTAGTCTACCATGAAATTAGAATTCTCAATCACAATATTTTATGTTCGTCCGTTTGATTGGTGTTTCAATCACCTCTTCCAGAATCCCATTAATGTTTATTACCTTTGTAATAAACTAACAGACTTCTTTGTTTTCTTGATTTGTTTGTGTTGAACTTTTGTGGCTTTTTCTTTATGATTATAACCGGCGTGTGTGTATGACTAGATGTATGAATGTGTGTGAAGCAAAATAAGTATGTAAGGATCGTAGCAGATGGCGTTCTGTAGTTTCTGCCAACCCCATGGGATAAGGCGTGAGTTTATGTATGTATGTATCAATATGTTTTACCTTTACGAGGAAAAATGTCTACTAAAGATGTCGTATACCTTCTTGTATAATTGTTTTTATAAATTTTGTAGCTGCAGCTATGGAATTGTTCACTAGAGAATTATTATTATTTTATTCTTAAAATACATACTGAGGGTAGTTCCAAGTAAACACAAAAATTTTGAGCTCTTATATTTTTAATTTAAAATAAATAGAAAAACAGTATTTTAGATGAAATAGCAGTGTAAAATTATCGTGTCACAGTGTAATATTATATAGAGAAGAGATCTCGCAAGCCAGCAAAATGATGGTACGGCATCACGGTTCTTCCATTTCTCGGTATATAAGGAATTTGTTATGGTTTTTTTTGTTTTTCCTTGTATGTCGGTCACTCGATTTTTTTTTTTTGTTCTAACCTTGTATGTATTGTTTTTGTGTTTTGACTTTTGATGACCATGTAAGACGTAACTGTCACTGTCACAGGTCAATTGACATAAGTTTTCTTGTTTTTTCAAAGTTACGTTCGGAAACACACTAACCTACTTTTTGCTTTTGTTTGGCTTATTGGATTTTTAGAAATGTTATTTTAATTAATTATAATGTGACTGGCGAGTGCAACGAGGTTTGAGTACTTGAATTAATTTTGTTTGTCTTTAGTTTTTTAGAGTAGTTTTTAATTTATAATATTTTTAATTTATAATGTTTATATTTTATTATGTCAGATGATCTTGTGGATGATAGTTTTTTTTCGTGCTCCTCCTCTTTTGTTTCGGAGGAGGGTTTTGCTGTGGATCTTAGCGATGATAATTCTCTTAATCTTCGAGACCACCTTTCTTCTTCATTTTCAAATTGTCGCAAGTTCTTCAACGCTGTTCACATAAATGCTCAAAGCATACCTGCTCACTACTCTGACCTGCTGTCGTCCTTCGACTCAGATCTTGTTCATGCTGTCCTTGTATCCGAAACCTTTCTCAAACCTGCACTTCCTTCCACGCAGTATTCTCTGCCTGGATACAAAATTGTCCGCAATGACAGAACGGGCAAGGGATGTGGGGGGGTTGCCATTTATCTCCGTGGGGATATCAGTTACAGGATAGTTGACCAGTCTCCGAGTATCTACTCAAAGTTTGCTGAATATCTATTCATTGAAATAGAATTTCAACACACAAAACTGCTTTTAGGTGTCTATTATAGCCCCTCCTGTCAAATCGACTACTTTTCCTCCTTCGAAACTAAATTAGAAAATCTTTCCCCACTCTATGAGCATACACTTATCTTCGGAGACTTCAACACCTGTCTGATCAAAGGAGTTGTGCGGAGCCGTAAACTCCAATCACTCGTCTCTTCAGTCAATATTCACTTACTTCCGCTAAATGCTACTCACAGGGCTCCTCACTGTACTCCTTCTCTCTTAGATCTCATTATAGTTTCTGACCCTAATAAAGTAGCCACGCATGGACAGCTTCCTGCTCCTTTTTCCTATCATGACCTCATTTACCTTTCCTACAAAATTCGACCACCTAAACGCAAGGCCAAATTTCTTTTTCTTCGTAGTTTTAAAAACGTTGATGTGGAGCGTTTGAGGGCTGATGCGGGTGTGATTGACTGGTCTCCTGTGTTGACCTGCGAAGATATAGACTCTATGGTGTCAACCTTCAGCAGGACTTTGCTGGAACTATATGAGGTACATGCTCCACTTAAAAAGGTGAGAGTAAAACACCTTCCCGCGCCATGGCTATCCCAAGCAATTAAAAACCAGATGGCTAAGCGTGACAAGGCTAAGCGCGTGTACAGAAAGCAGCCCACCGAAGATAACTGGGCAATTTATAAGAGGTTGCGGAATCGCTGCGGTCGTTTGTGTAGAAATGCAAAAAGGCGCCACATTCATAACTCCATTGATAACTTCAACCCAACACAAGTATGGCAATTTTTAAAAACTCTTGGTATTGGCAAAGCCTCTAGCGAGAGTGCTCCCGAAAAGATGGACCTCAATGCACTTAATGCTCATTTTTGTAAGTCACCTATCACCCTTGACAACCATGTTAAATCCACCACTCTCAAAGAACTCTCTAATCTTCCTTTGCCAGCAAATACTTCTTTCTCTTTCCACCCAATTGCTGAACTAGACATTAAGAAATGTATCCTATCCATCTCCACTAAGGCGGTAGGAGATGATGGCCTTCAACTCCAAATGTTCTTGCCTATTTTGACTGAAATAGTTCCTGTTGTAACTCACATTGTAAATTTTTCACTCTTCACAAACTCTTTTCCTACGGCCTGGAAGAAGGCTCACGTCCTGCCGCTTCCCAAAGTTTCAAATCCCTCCTTACCATCCCACTTCCGTCCAATTTCCATCCTCCCAATCCTCTCCAAAGTCCTCGAGAGTATTGTTCAGAAGCAACTGTCTTGTTATTTGTCCTCTAATGGCCTGCTGAGTCCTTACCAATCTGGTTTTAGACCTGGCCATAGTACTGTAACAACTCTTGTTAAAATAACAGACGACATAAGACTGGCTATGGAGAATAAATCTCTAACTGTATTGGTTTTACTGGATTTCAGCAGTGCCTTCAACTCAGTTGACTTTGACATTCTCCTAGGAATCCTTTCCATCCTTAATGTCTCTGCTCCAGTAATTGAGTGGTTCAAATCTTATCTTCGGGGCCGCTCGCAGTCTGTTCAATCTGATGAATGTTCCTCTAAATGGTGTGAATTGGATGCGGGCGTCCCTCAGGGTGGCGTCCTCTCTCCTCTTCTCTTCTCAATTTTTAGGGTTCCGTACCCAAAGGGTAAAAACGGGACCCTATTACTGAGACTCCGCGGTCCGTCTGTCTGTCTGTCTGTCTGTCTGTCTGTCACCAGGCTGTATCTCATGAACCGTGATAGCTAGACAGTTGAAATTTTCACAGATGATGTATTTCTGTTGCCGCTATAACAACAAATACTAAAAACAGAATAAAATAAATATTTAAGTGGGGTCCCCATACAACAAACGTGATTTTGAGCCGTTTTTTGCGATAATGGTACGGAACCCTTCGTGCGCGAGTCCGACTCGCACTTGGCCGGTTTTTATAAATGCTATCACTAAGGTCCTTTCTTCTAACTATCATCTCTATGCAGACGACTTGCAGTTGTATCGTCATTTTAAAGTAGCAGACCTCGTTGAGGCTGTGGCTGCCATCAACAGTGACCTTGAAAATATTAACCAGTGGGCTAAATCCTACGGCCTATTACTAAACCCAAACAAATCGCAAGCGCTCATTGTTGGTGGTAGATACATGCTCAACCTATTGGATCACCGGTGTCTCCCGCCGATAGTGTATGATTCAGTGCCCATAGATTACACCAAAACCGCAAAAAATATAGGCGTTCATATGGACACTAACCTCTCTTGGGAGGTCCATATTGCAAGTGTGAGTAAGAGGGTCTTTTACTCCTTTCAGTCCCTTAAACGTCTCCAAAAATTCTTACCATTTCATACTAAGGTCACTCTTGCGCAATCCCTTCTTCTACCGCTCATAGACTATGCGGATGTCTGTTTTCTAGATGCTACGGAGGTACTCCTTAACAAACTCGAGCGACTGCAGAACTTGTGCATCCGCTTTATTTTTGGTCTCCGCAAATACGACCACGTGTCGGAGTTTCGGAACAGATTAAAGTGGCTGCCAATTCGGCGTCGTCGGGATACCCATATCCTATCCCTTCTCTATACTATCCTGCACAATCCTAATTCCCCTCAATACCTTCGTGAACGCTTTGAATACCTCGTGCCGAGAGGTAAACCCTGTCGCACTGCCACTTCTCTTCTCCTTCGTCCTCCGCGACACACTTCCAGCCGCTATGATGGCGTTTTCTCTGCTACAGCAGTGCGTCTCTGGAACTCTCTCCCACACTCCATACGCGACAGCCCTTCTCTGGAGGTCTTTAAGAGGATGATTAAAGATCATTACCTAACACAATGACATAATATTATTATTTATATATATATATATTTATTTATTTATTTATGTACGTGCGTAGTAAGTATATTTATGTTTTAATTAAATTCGTCATAGGTTATTTCAATATTGTACACTGGAAGCCTGCCCTCTATAATTGTAAAATTTCTCTGTCACTCTAGGGTTTGCTGTAAGAGAACTCAGCATTGAGTTAAGCTAGCCTTTGTACATGTACTTTATTATCAAATGTATGTAATGTTGTTTTTTGGTGTACAATAAAGAATTAAGAATTAAGATTCTTGTCTTTTTCCAGCTTTTGTTTTCACTTCCTGAAACTAACAACAACAATCCATGCATTCGGATTATCAACTTGCCTCGGTAACCAAATCTAAATGTGTTATTTCAATTGAAATGTCACACGCAACTTCCTAGTAAACGGCCCAGACCACATATATCGACCACAGTTGGGACCAAATGTCCAATATATTTCTTTCAGTAATTTCATTAATGGCCACAAATAACATTCAATGTTAAAATTTATGGTGCGTAAATGTTTTACGTACATTTTTTATAGTACCTTTCAAGAAAATAACAGAGAATTTGAAGATAAAGTGTTTTTCCTACTTTTTCCACCCCAATACGGGAATGTAACGTGTTCTCTAGACCCAGCAAATGGGATGTGTGTAAAAAGCCTTTCCAATCTGAGCCTCTAAAAAGAATAGAATAAACAATAGTACCTTCGTGGAGCTTCTCTTATTATTTAAGAGGACCTGAATGTTTAATGCATGATCAGCAATTTATTGGAGAGACTGAATAATGTGAGCAGTCTCATTCGGATGATTGTGTTTATACACTAGTCCAACCTGCTTAGACTTTATCAGTTCGTTTTGATTGCCGGGATCGTAATATAAGTTCTAGTGCTATATTGATAAGCACTTTTATGATAATATTCCGAGAACGAATATACAATTTTATAGCACAGGTAGAAGCTAGCCAGTGCAAACTATATCTTCAAACTAAGACTTGACAAGTTTCAAGCTCGCTCAAGCACATGCCGTCAACAAACTTAAGAGAGCAGGTTTCATTAAGATGTTATTAGTGTCCAGGTGTGTCCTTCATACGGCTCACTTTATAAGGTGAAATGAGGTAATAAACAAAAACAATAAATTAGTCTCATTATGACTGTAATGAACGCGTGGATCGTGCGGTAAAAGTCGCCAAGTAATAATATATCATGGCCTCCAGATAAGGCTGGGCACAGATTTATGTTTGGAGATTTCTAAGCGATACGGTGGACTAGTACCATTACTAGATGGAATATCTAATTTGTGAAAAATGGAAATACGATTTTATATGCCTACTGATAAAGGGAGGGTCTCTCTTTATGGTTTGTTTTATATCTGTATGTGTTTTATGATGAGGAACATTTTGGGCTAAAATATCCAAGTTTTGTTTTGTATTTGTACTTTTCATTTTTAAGTGACTTCAATACAGGAGGTTATATGTTGTTATAGTGTAAAGATGTGGTTGACATGCACTCAGAAAAGTTTAATCAATCAGGTTTATCAAAACAGCCTGGAAAAATGGTTCATACCTTTATGAAAGAAATTGCGATAAAGGCGTAAGCACCACCTATTTACAAAGTATATCACCTACTACTTTTATACGCAATCACATATTTCTCTAGAAACATTTTTATGGAGGCCATTAAGGTAAACGTCCGCACGAGTACCGACTACTCGATATCGACCATATAAAAGTTAACAACTTCATAAATTTTATAACGTGCTAACAATAAGAAAACGTAAAGGATAAATATTTTATGTGTGATTTTTATTACTCACACGACCCCTGTAGTGATGTTCAGGAATGACACAAAGATAGGCAAGTGAGCCATTAGTAAGGCCAGGCCAGGCAATGGCCTAGACGGGAGCGCTGCAGCGAAGAGATTAAAGAGCCTTTTAACTTGAGCGGAACGTCAAACAATTATGAAGAGGGATCGATTTTCTTGACGCTAAGTGAGATTCTAATTTGTGGCCTGGCATAAAAATTTAAGGCCTTGACTTATGCTCAGTCACATTTTATTTTATAGACTAAGGTAAGTACATGGTGGACATCCCACTCATACGCACTAAACGTTTTGGAAATACTTTCATTATGCGTACAGCACATCATCGCTTACCATCACGTGTGATAGTGGTTAAGCGCAAACCTATATACAATTTTAAAAAATGGTAAGAACTGTCTTGTTGGTCTTGTGGTTGCAAGAGCTACTGTTGAACGCGAGGTCCTGGGTTTGATTGCCAGATCGGGCAAAGTGTTTTTGGGTTTTTCCATCAGGAATTCCTCAGTAGTAGCCCAGAGTCTGGTATTTGCACCAGGTTGATGGGAATAGAGTCGTCCCCTATTACTTGGGACTAAAACATATCTAACGAAATGTGGTTGTAACTACTATAGGTGCACCATTGCTTAACCCATCTAAGAACACAGGCGTGATGATATGTTTGTAAGAAAGAAAGAAAAAGAAAGAGAGTAAGAAAAAAGTAAGATAAAAATATTTCTTTGTTATCCGCACAGGAGACACGAGATAAGCAAAACACAAAAATTAATAAAAAATAAATAACCCCATGCGAGACCAAAAAGGCTTCTATCTCAGCATGTGCAATGATATTAAAAAGGAAATAACGCTGCGCTGATTTTCTGATAGGGCCTACTGTTGATGCCACGGACACATTCATGGAAACGGAACATACAATATTTAAGGAATAAAATGGAAAAAAAAATTAGGAATGAATTTTTATTTTATAGATACAGTGAATATTTTGTACCGTTTTATTAAAACTTTATATCCGTAAATATAGAGGTATTTTGTCCTCTAATATTCGGGTCCGCGGACTTAAAGTTGTAGTTTCACGTGAGTCGGGTATCCCGCGATCCTAATCTCGACGCTTGAATAGGGACGAACTGAAAGGGAAAAATTATGGGATCAATTTCCCTGAAAGTTAAATGAACAAATTACGTTCAACACGTAACAACCCTAGCTATAGAAAAGTGGCCTGTATGGTGTACATTTTTGGGCCGTATTGACGCATGAATTTCGTTCTTCGTTCTTTTGCATACTGCTTCAGCCTTTTCAGGAGTAAAATATTGGTACTTATTTTTTACCCAACTACGGTGGAGCCAAAAAGGATGTTTGTATTTACTTATGTTCCTCCGTAGCTCTAACTACTCATCCGATTTTGATGAATAAGGTTGTAATCGATTCGTTATTATTACCCGGGTAGCAGTGCGTGGGTGGAGAAGTGCCCACCACCCCATGACTTTGTTGAGCCCAAGGAACATCTGCCCCTTGGTCATGAATTGCAGTGGCCTGTATGGAAGGCATTGAATCGGCTACGTACCCAAGTGGGCCGCTGCAAATATATTTTTTGGCAAAATGGGGGCTTATTGATTCGTCGAACACTCGGTGCGAGTGTGGTGCCCCTGTACAGACTATGTCCCACTTGCTGGAGTGTCCTGGCTGTCCATTCACTTGCACCCTGGAAGACCTGTATGGTGCTTCTGACGCTGCAATAAGCGTGGCCGCCTACTAGGCTCAGACAATCTAATTAAATGTGCCATCGAATCGAAAAGAAGAAGAAGCATAGGCTAAAAAAACCGTTTTCAGGTAGCAGTTTTTAAACTTTTTGCTTGTATTCAAGTGACCCTTTTCAAGGTTCATAAGTTAAGATCATCTAGAGGAAAAAAAACCCGTGATACAGTAAAGATTTTATTTGCAGTTACAGTTTTGAAAGGATGCAGTATAGAATCAACAATTACACTATTAGATATGTCATAAGAATTATTTAAAGAAACATACAGTATATACATATCAGTGAACATAAAATACCTATCTATTAACCATTTTCTACTACAGACGTTTGTAGTCAAAACTTAAACACAAAAGACGCTTTTCCTGAATCACAGTCAAAATAAAGTATCAATGAAAAACAAAACGATACCTGTTTATGTACGTTTATAAGAACCAAAGTATCTTTTTCAGCACAAAGCAATGTTGCTGACATTGTTTAAAAATTGACTCCCTGTAATCATTGAATCGGAAATATCTTTAGGGTGCGTACAAACAACGTAACGACAGCTTTAACGAGGGTGTTGCTGGAGAAAAAAATATTTTCCGCCGATTGGATGGGTGTCGTTATAAAATGTCTGCTTCAATAGACACACAGTGTCTTTTACAGTGGTGGTTATTATTTTTCATGATATTTTCGTATTGATATTAAAAATGTAATTGAATTCACAGGTATTTTTCACACCTGGGTACGTCGTATTGATTGGGTATTTTTGATTAAATATCTGTGCTGAAAAAGTTGCTTTTATTTTATTTTTGTTTACAAGAATTGTTTTTTTTTGCTTTTGAGAAATATATTTTTTTAACTATTTATCACACAGATGATCAGATTGCGGGTCAGCGCATTAGTCAATCTAGAAACCTGTTTTATTTTCGCTTTGTGGTTGTATCGTTACGTTTAGGTCCGAAGAGCTAAACGTTAGCTACGTTATTAAAATTAAGGTAAAATAAGGGTTATTAAAATTTAAGCTACGAAAATTAAAGGAAATTGAGTATAAAACTTTGGGCCGGCTTCGCACGACGTGGGTTGCTTGACTTAGGCAGCTAACCAGGTAGTAGGATGGGCAGGAAGACGTGGTATGCCCGAGGTAGGCAGGTGAGCAGGCACCACGACGGACAAACAGGCAATCGGGCAGGTAGGTAGTAGAGTAGGCAGCAGGACGGATAGGCAGGCACACGGGTAGATGGTCAAGGCAGCTGAACTAATAGTCGGGCTAACGGGCAGATAGGCAGTAACACAGGTAGTTACGCAGGCAACAAGGGGTGTGGAGGACGGACTGTGGCTTCATACGCCGATCAACGAGCCCTTTAATACGAAGCGTTGACCGACGAGGATTATGTACCAGTAAAATGCACACATATAAGTACTACACTCAATAAATTATATTTATTGCACTTCAAAGATTTGATTAACATTCACAGGCCGTATATATTATAATTTAAAGAGTTTTCAGATACGATAGTACACTTGGTAGTATTAAGTAGTCAACCGACTTAAACCAAAAAAACAGTTTTTTTTGGTTTAAGTCGGTTTTTCCTCGTTCTGTCATCTCTTCTAAATTTCAAATTCAAATCTCAATTAAAAACTCAAGACCAGAACAAATAAAAAAATGGTTTACAGAGAGGGGGGGGGCGTCTGCCGCTGCCCTTATAATAATGTACAACTAGCTTCAGGAAGATATAGGTAGTCCATGGTATGTTATGTCTATGGCTTAAGTAAATAAAATAGACAGACAGATGTCAGATCTGATGAAAATGTCAAGAGTATAAAATATTCCAAGATTTTACAAATTAGCAATATAATTTATGTTGTTATATATATTAAATCAATCAGAGATAACAAAAATATGCTTTTCAGGTGATAACAATATCAAAAAATACATAAAAATGAGTTACATGAGTTGATACAATATCAAAAGATATGAAGGTGTAGTTTGTAAAGTGTTATAAAACGCAGGTAGACTAAAAGATATGGAATTAATACCACAAGGTGAGTCCCTGGAAAAAATAAAGTTTACTATAGGTGGACCATTGCTTAATTAAACCATCGGGCATTGCTGGCATGATATTGTGTTATGTTTCAGGTCACTCATGTTTACAGGAAGAAAGTAACTCGTTCATAACTCACACATCATTATTTAAAACAATAAACCGAGGTCACTTAAATCAGGGCAACGCACACATGGGGGGTCATAATTTTATTAAGTTAAATAATATAATTAAACACTCACGCTATTTAATATACGTGTTTACGGCAGTGTGACGTGTTGGGTGCGGCCCACGAACATGTTTAATTGAAAATTGTCACGCGACATTGCCGCCTGTTATTTATAACTTCTGGCAGGTGGATGCAGAAGGTGGAATTCTTGCGAGAAAGTGTAATAATGCACCCATGCAGCAAAATTCATGAATGAAGAAGTATTTTTCAGTACTACTACAAAGTAAGAGCACATTGCACTACGGGACCACTGTTTCCCTTTCCATCAAGCAAGACTGTGTTAGCTTAGGTATATTTTGTCTTATTTTTGTTCATAATTTTATAAGCATTCCAAAGCATTTGTAGCGTAATATAATAGCAAAAACTTAACAAGATATGTAATGCAACACAGCGTATTATGGGAAAGGTCAGGGTAAGTATGATGTTAAATAAACTATCCAGTTCGTTAGGTGGTCAAACATCAAACCTACATCTTGCCTTATTTTTGACAGAGATTCAGCATTAAGGAAAGCAAAGCTAACTATTGCTTTCTGCGGACTCGGAGTCCTTTTGAAATAATTCTTTGCTGTCGTTTACGACGCTAGCAGGAAGTGAAGCCAGGTTGATAACTTATATCTTTATAAAAGTACTTCTGCTTCGTATCTGTCTAATAACTGCCATATATTCTTGACTCATGTGGGTCGCACTATCACGTGTAACGTTTTCATTCTCGCTAATGCCACATTCACTTTATGGGCTCGCCGCCATACTTGTTTATCATCTTGAGGGTCGAATGGCAAATCCTTTGGTAGGGCCATCATGTTTATATCTTTGCTGGTTAAGCAGGGATAGAACGTCCTTGGGTAGTCTATTTGCTTGCAAATGATTCCCGTTGAATTTATAGGAGAAATGTATCTATTTGATGGACACGAATATTTAGCAAAAGGAGGTTAATGGTCAACAGTTTGACGTGAAAAATTTTGAACACATTTCGATTGTACAGCTTAACTTAATATTCATATCATTATAAAAGGTGTAGCAACTACCTTTACAGGCAGGCCTTGGAGTGCATGAAGCGGGCTTCCCCGAGCGGCGTTAGGTTAACGAACACAAAGGCCGTTATAAAAGTGGAGAACTGGTTGTAGCCTATGCCTATATTCAGCAGTATAAGTATATGTAGCAGTATAAGTTAAGCTAGGATAAGCTAAGTTGACTGATTACGAACTTAGTGAACTAGTAATTAAGCATGAGCAAAATATTATCACAAAAGTAATATATTTGGTAGACGCCCACTAAAAGTGTTTCTTTTATTAATATCCAACCTTTTACTACGATAAATGTATTCTCAGTAAATCCAGGAAGGTCAACGCCATATAAGCTTGTCTTAATTCACCATCTTTTATCTTTGATCTCAAAAGTATTGAACGTGCTCAATCGCCTATGTGTTCTGCTTTGTGATAACGAATATTTTAAGGATCGTTTGAGTACAGAAGTGTGAAATCGTCTGAAAACTTTCATGTTTTGCTTTTTTTAGCTTCTATTTCTGTTATACAAAGGACTTTACCAAAATTTTATCACAAAAAAAATTACATCCTAAAGTGTTACCAACTGAAGCTTCATCTTGCTTTTCCTGTATGAAAATGCCTTCGAAATATTTATGCACAAAATAGGCGCGCATTTTTAGTTAAAGCATATTTTATAGCCCCTATTTTTCTTATCCCGTTCAAAAATGTTGCGATACATTTTCGCTTATAAAGCAGTTTGGACCTAAAACGGGTGCACACGATCATCCAATCATGGCTTGAGCCATCTTATTTGACGGAGATAAAGGCCTGTGAGAGGTAGATCGATATGTCTTGAGACGGACAATATCCTACCCTATGTGTTCTCATCTTTATTCTATGATGGAAGCACCTTCATTTTGCGAATTATTTATACAATGCTTATCCAGCTTTAGGCTACTCTTGATGAATGACTTTCGTAATATTGGAGACTTCTTTTTCTTTGAGGCTTATGGGTTGTTTCATAAGGCTTTTTGTAAGGTGTCATTATGGACAGCAATTTTCAAAGATGGAACTGTATTTATCGTCTTTTTCCCTGGAGAACAAAGGATTTATTTTAAAGGTTTCAGCCTCGATTCCATGTTTAGAACATTGTTAATTTCCATTGTAATCACATAACAAAAAAGGTAAGACCAAAATAGAGGCCTAGGGCTAAAAAAAGTCTTCACGAAATTAACAGAAATCTACAATATATTCACACCAGGCTATTTATTGTAAGCGAAAATAACAATTTCTACATTTCTGCCAAAATAAAGGGAAGCCTCACAGTGTTTAATATATTTTAAACAAAAGAGTGTTCCGAAATTCTGTTACCTTTTCAATGTAAACTGTTTATTCGTTTCAATAAGACTAAGTTCACAGGGCCAATATAAAACAATTCCACACAGGAAGAGGGTATATTTACATAGGAATAAAATGAAATTTTCTAAGGCACTGAAGGGAACTTCTCTTGAAGGGCTCATATATGAATATTGAGTACCTATTGTATTTTGAATGAATTACTTTTCCAAATTGAAGTCTTAATACGCGAGTTTTCCTCGATCAAAGCTGAAAGGTTATCTGTGACCTTGCTTGGTAGAGGTCAAATGAACATAACCTTTTCTTTCATCTTTTACTAGGTGATTGAACTTTCTTTGCTATATACCTCTTTTATTTCCCGAAGGAATAAGCGTAGGGGTGCAACGTTGTACATACTAAATACCATTGGATCATTTTCATATATTTTGAGGCTTAATATTCAAACTTAGTGACGAGTCATCGCATCGTTCTCACGTATATGAATTAATGTATGCACTTGTGTAAATTTTGTAAAACACTTTTTTTTTTTAAGAGTAAGTAAGGAATTTATTGTCCTTTCTTCTCCATAACAAGCTACTTTTCCGAATGGACTAAAAAGTAATATTAGTTGATTCTACCAAATCAACTATTATTACTTTTAAACTTAAATTTTTGACGTATAAATAAAAAAAAATAACCGTGACTTTGGCTTTGTTTGTTTGGCATTTACTCAACAGAACAGAATGATGATACTTGAGCATCATCATTCTGTTCTGTTGAGTAAATGGCCTCAAAAATGGCAAAAGTGTACTCGGTTCTTTGATTTTCTAGTACAGCAACCATTTTTTTTGTGAAAAAGGAATTGTAACTTTTTGGTGTGCTATACAGAATATTCTTTCAAACTTCTACATTTTGTAAGACTTGATCTATCAAACCCGTGTACTCACTGATCCGCAGCCACTCTTGCAATCGCTAGCTGGACCATAAAGACAATTCTCCCAGAACAATGCCAAAAGCTCCGTTAACAAAAGATCTTAACCTTGATCGCTGCCCATCAAGTATGTCGCCAAGGTTAAGCGACTTTTTTGGAGTTCGTGTCACTCACTAATGCATCCCATCTGTCCAGGTCCCCTACGCACAACACACCTGCTAGTGTGTCCACTCTTTGTCACAACCGAATTCAACAGGTCACGCTACGACACATTAGTATGATCTAAAAAAAAATCTTTTTCGACATCACATAGGATCACGGTATACAAAAATTACAAACGAACAATGGGCACAAAGAAGAGAGGTTTATTTGTTTTTATATTCGTTATCTTAACCACTCTTTGCTCATGGTTTTCAGTCACTGAGGGCCTGGGGCAAATTTGGTTTGCTTTATTGGACTACTGTATCAGTCGTACGCAAAAGATTTAAACATATTTTTCTGTTTTTCAAATAAGCTGAAAATTAAAAGAAATATCAACGAACATTCCAAATAAAACATTACTGTTAGCATATCTAGTTTTTATCTGACTGACAGAGATTCTCCTGTTCGTTTTTTTACTATTTCTGATTCTGGATTTGGCAAAATGATCCTATGCAAGAGGAAAACAATCCAGGTTTTAGATCTATTTACCTCATCATTCAATTATTTACTTATCGGACAGAATTTACGATTGATTCAGGACTGTCATTTGATTCTAGTCTACCATGAAATTAGAATTCTCAATCACTATATTTTATGTTCGTCCGTTTGATTGGTGTTTCAATCACCTCTTCCAGAATCCCATTAATGTTTATTACCTTTGTAATAAACTAACAGACTTCTTTGTTTTCTTGATTTGATTTATTTCTTTGTTTGTGTTGAACTTTTGTGGCTATTTCTTTATGATTATAACCCGCGTGTGTGTATGACTGGATGTATGAATGTGTGTGAAGCAAAATAAGTATGTAAGGATCGTAGCAGATGGCGTTCTGTAGTTTCTGCCAACCCCATGGGAAAAGGTGTGAGTTTATGTATGTATGTATCAATATGTTTTACCTTTACGAGGAAATATGTTTACTAAAGATGTCGTATACCTTCTTGTATAATTGTTTTTATAAATTTTGTAGCTGCAGCTATGGAATTGTTCACTAGAGAATTATTATTATTTTATTCTTATTTTTTTCCAGCTTTTGTATTCACTTCCTGAAACTTACAACAACAATCCATGCATTCGGATTATCCTCTTGCCTCGGTAACCAAATCTAAATGTGTTATTTCAATTGAAATGTCACACGCAACTTCCTAGTAAACGACCCAGACCACATATATCGACCACAGTTGGGACCAAATGTCCAATATATTTCTTTCAGTAATTTCATTAATGGCCACAAATAACATTCAATGTTAAAATTTATGGTGCGTAAATGTTTTACGTACATTTTTTATAGTACCTTTCAAGAAAATAACAGGGAATTTGAAGATAAAGCGTTTTTTCCTACTTTTTCCACCCCAATACGGGAATGTAACGTGTTCTCTAGACCCAGCAAATGGGATGTGTGTAAAAAGCCTTTCCAATCTGAGCCTCTAAAAAGAATAGAATAAACAATAGTACCTTCGTGGAGCTTCTCTTATTATTTAAGAGGACCTGAATGTTTAATGCATGAGCAGCAATTTATTGGAGAGACTGAATAATGTGAGCAGTATCATTCGGATGATTGTGTTTATACACTAGTCCAACCTGCTTAGACTTTATCAGTTCGTTTTGATTGCCGGGATCGTAATATAAGTTCTAGTGCTATATTTACGAGCACTTTTATGATAATGTTCCGAGAACGAATATACAATTTTATAGCACAGGTAGAAGCTAGCCAGTGCAAACTAGATCTTCAAACTAAGACTTGACAAGTTTCAAGCTCGCTCAAGCACATGCCATCAACAAACTTGTGAGCAGGTTTCATTAAGATGTTATTAGTGTCCAGGTGTGTCCTCCATACGGCTCACTTTATAAGGTGAAATGAGGTAATAAACAAAAACGATAAATTAGTCTCGTTATGACTGTAACGAACGCGTGGGTCGTGCGGTAAAAGTCGCCAACTAATAATATATCATGGCCTCCAGATAAGGCTGGGCACAGATTTATGTTTGGAGATTTCTAAGCGATACGGTAGACCGGTACCATTACTAGATGGAATATCTAATTTGTGAAAAATGGAAATAAGATTTTATATGCCTACTGATAAAGGGAGGGTCTCTCTTTATGGTTTGTTTTATAACTGTATGTGTTTTATGATTTGGAACATTTTGGGCTACAATATCTATGTTTTGTTTTGTATTTCTGCTGCTCTTTTTTAACCGACTTCAATAGGAGGTTATTTAATGTTACTAGTAAAGATGTGGTTGACTTGCACTCAGAAAAAAGTTTTATTAACCATGTTTATAAAAACGTCTGGCAAAAACGGTTTATACTTTATGAAAGAAATTGCGATAAAGGCGTAAGCACCACCTATTTACAATGTATATCACCTACTACTATTATACGCAATCACATATTTCTCAAGAAACATTTTTATGGAGGCCATTAAGGTAAACGTCCGCACGAGTACCGACTACTCGATATCGACCATATAAAAGTTAACAACTTCATAAATTTTATAACGTGCTATCAATAAGAACACGTAAAGGATAAATATTTTATGTGTGATTTTTATTACTCGCACGACCCCAGTAGTTATGTTCAGGAATGACATAAAGATAGGCAGGTAAGCCATTAGTAAGGCCAGGCCAATGCAATGGCCTAGATGGGAGCGCTGCAGCGAAGAGATTAAAGAGCCTCTTAACTTGAGCTCAACGTCAAACAATTATGAAGAGGGATCGATTTTCTTAAAATAAGTAAGATTCTAATTTGTGGCCTGGTATAAAAATTTAAGGCCTTGACTTATGCACAGTCACATTTTATTTTTTAGATTAGGTAAGGTACATGGTAGAAATGCGCACATACGCACTAAACGTTAGAGAAATAGTTTCATTATGCGCACAGGGAAGGAGTGGAATTCCCTGCCGGAGTCTGTATTTCCAGATAGCTACAACCTCGGGGTCTTTAAGTCCAGAGTGTATAGGTTATTTCTAGGCAAGCGTGTTACACCGTCGACCACATCATCGCTTATCGGTGAGATAGTGGTCAAGCGCGAGCCTATATATATTATAACAAAATATGATAAGAATTGTCTCGTTGGTTTTGTGCTTGCAAGAGCTACTGCTAAACACGAGGTCCTGAGTTCGATTGCTAGATCGGTCAAAGTGTTTATCAGGAATTTCACAGTAGCAGTCCGGAGTGAATTTGTGCCCAGTTGATGGCAAAAGACTCGTCCCCTATTAATTGTGACTAGAACATATCGATCGAAATGTGGTTATACCTACTATAGATGCACCATTGCCTAACCCTTCGAAGAACACAGGCGTGATTTTATGCATGTAAGAAAGAAAAAAAGAAAAAAAAAAGAAAGAAATAAAAATATTTATTTGTGACCCGCACAGGATACACGAGATAAGCAAAACACAAACATTACAAAAAATAAAAATAAATAACCCCATGCAAGACCAAAAAGGCTTCTATCTCAGCATGTGCAATGACATTAAAAAGGAAATAACGCTGCGCTGATTTTCTAATACACTGTTGATGCCACGGATACATTCACGGAAACGGATCATACAATATTTGTATAAATAACTAGCGGATGCCTCGCGGTTTCACCCGCGTAGTTCCCGTTCCCGTAAGAAAACAGGGATAAAAAGTAGCCTATGTCACCCGGGGATATGGTAGCTTTCCAACGGTGAAAGAATTTTTGAAATCAGTCTAGTGGTTTCGGACCCTATTCAGTACAAACAAACACACAAACAAACAAACAAAAAAATCTTTCCTCTTTATAATATTGGTATGGTATAGATAAAATAGAAGAAAAATAAGGTATGAATGTTTATTTTATGGATACAGTGAATATTTTGTACCGTTTTATTAAAACTTTATATCCGTAAACATAGAGGTATTATGTCGCTACCACTAATATTCGGGTCCGCGGACTTAAAGTTGTAGTTTCACGTGAGTCGGATATCCCGCGATCCTAATCTCGACGCTTGAATAGGGACGAACTGAAAGGGAAAAATTATGGGATCAATTTCCCTGAAAGTTAAATGAACAAATTACGTTCAACACGTAACAACCCTAGCTATAGAAAAGTGACCTGTATGGTGTACATTTTTGGGCCGTATTGACGCATGAATTTCGTTCTTCGTTCTTTTGCATACTGCTTCAGCCTTTTCAGGAGTAAAATATTGGTACTTATTTTTTACCCAACTACGGTGGAGCCAAAAAGGATGTTTGTATTTACTTATGTTCCGCCGTAGCTCTAACTATTCATCCGATTTTGATGAATAAGGTTGTAATCGATTCGTTATTATTACCCGGGTAGCATAGAAAGCTGTGGGTGGAGAAGTGCCCACCACCCCATGACTTTGTTGAGCCCAAGGAACATCTGCCACTTGGTCATGAATTGCAGTGGCCTGTATGGAAGGCATTGAATCGGCTACGTACCCAAGTGGGCCGCTGCAAATATATTTTTTGGCAAAATGGGGGCTTATTGATTCGTCGAACACTCGGTGCGAGTGTGGTGCCGCTGTACAGACTATGTCCCACTTGCTGGAGTGTCCTGGCTGTCCATTCACTTGCACCCTGGAAAACCTGTACGGTGCTTCTGACGGTGCAATAAGCGTGGCCGCCTACTGGGCCCAGACAATCTAATTAAATGTGCCATCGAATCGAAAAGAAGAAGAAGCATAGGCTAAAAAAACCGTATTCAGGTAACAGTTTTTAAACTTTTTGCTTGTATTCAAGTGACCCTTTTCAAGGTTCATAAGTTAAGATCATCTAGAGGAAAAAAACCCGTGATATAGTGAAGATTTTATTTGCAGTTACAGTTTTGATAGGATGCAGTATAGAATCAACAATTACACTATTAGATATGTCATAAGAATTATTTAAAGAAACTAGTCAGTGAACATAAAATACATATCTATTAACCATTTTCTACTACAGACGTTTGTAGTCAAAACTTAAACACAAAAGACGCTTTTCCTGAATCACAGTCAAAATAAAGTATCAATGAAAAACAAAACGATACCTGTTTATGTACGTTTATAAGAACCAAAGTATCTTTTTCAGCACAAAGCAATGTTGCTGACATTGTTTAAAAATTGACTCCCTGTAATCATTGAATCGGAAATATCTTTAGGGTGCGTAGAAACAACGTAACGACAGCTTTAACGAGGGTGTTGCTGGAGAAAAAAATATTTTCCGCCGATTGGATGGGTGTCGTTATAAAATGTCTGCTTCAATAGACACACAGTGTCTTTTACAGTGGTGGTTATTATTTTTCATGATATTTTCGTATTGATATTAAAAATGTAATTGAATTCACAGGTATTTTTCACACCTGGGTACATCGTATTGATTGGGTATTTTTGATTAAAAATCTGTGCTGAAAAAGTTGCTTTTATTTTATTTTTGTTTACAAGAATTGTTTTTTTTTTGCTTTTGAGAAATATATTTTTTTAACTATTTATCACACAGATGATCAGATTGCGGGTCAGCGCATTAGTCAATCTAGAAACCTGTTTTATTTTCGCTTTGTGGTTGTATCGTTACGTTTAGGTCCGAAGAGCTAAACGTTAGCTACGTTATTAAAATTAAGGTAAAATAAGGGTTATTAAAATTTAAGCTACGAAAATAAAAGGAAATTGAGTATAAAACTTTGGGCCGGCTTCGCACGACGTGGGTTGCTTGACTTAGGCAGCTAACCAAGTAGTAGGACGGGCAGGAAGACGTGGTATGCCCGAGGTAGGCAGGTGAGCAGGCACCACGACGGAAAAACAGGCAATCGGGCAGGTAGGTAGTAGAGTAGGCAGCAGGACGGATAGGCAGGCACACGGGTAGATGGTCAAGGCAGCTGAACTAATAGTCATGCTAACGGGCAGATAGGAAGTAACACAGGTAGTTACGCAGGCAACAAGGGGTGTGGAGGACGGACTGTGGCTTCATACGCCGATCAACGAGCCCTTTAATACGAAGCGTTGACCGACGAGGATTATGTACCAGTAAAATGCACACATATAAGTACTACACTCAATAAATTATATTTATTGCACTTCAAAGATTTGATTAACATTCACAGGCCGTATATATTATAATTTAAAGAGTTTTCAGATACGATAGTACACTTGGTAGTATTAAGTAGTCAACCGACTTAAACCAAAAAAAGCTGAAGCCCGTTTTTCCTCGTTCTGTCATCTCCTCTAAATTTCAAATTCAAATCTCAATTAAAAACTCAAGACCAGAACAAATAAAAAACGGTTTACAGAGAGGGGGGCCATCTGCCGCTGCCCTTATAATAATGTACAACTAGCTTCAGGAAGATCTAGGTAGTCCATGGTATGTTATGTCTATGGCTTAAGAAAATAAAATAGATAGACAGATGTCAGATCTGATGAAAATGTCAAGAGTATAAAATATTCCAAGATTTTACAAATTAGCAATATAATTTATGTTGTAGATATTAAATCAATCAGAGATAACAAAAATATGCTTTTCAGGTGATAGCAATATCAAAAAATACATTAAAATGAGTTACATGAGTTGATACAATATCAAAAGATATGAAGGTGTAGTTTGTAAAGTGTTATAAAACGCAAGTAGACTAAAAGATGATGACCACAAGGTGAGTCCCTGGAAAAAATAAAGTTTACTATAGGTGCACCATTGCTTAATTAAACCATCGGGTATTGCTGGCATGATATTGTGTTATGTTTCAGGTCACTCATGTTCACAGGAAGAAAGTAACTCGTTCATAACTCACACATCATTATTTAAAACAATAAACCGAGGTCACTTAAATCAGGGCAACGCACACATGGGGGGTCATAATTTTATTAAGTTAAATAATATAATTAAACACTCACGCTATTTAATATACGTGTTTACGGCAGTGTGACGTGTTGGGTGCGGCCCACGAACATGTTTAATTGAAAATTGTCACGCGACATTGCCGCCTGTTATTTATAACTTCTGGCAGGTGGATGCAGAAGGTGGAATTCTTGCGAGAAAGTGTAATAATGCACCCATGCAGCAACATTCATGAATGAAGAAGTATTTTTCAGTACTACTACAAAGTAAGAGCACATTGCACTACGGGACCACTGTTTCCCTTTGCATCAAGCAAGACTGTGTTAGCTTAGGTATATTTTGTCTTATTTTTGTTCATAATTTTATAAGCATTCCAAAGCATTTGTAGCGTAATATAATAGCAAAAACTTAACAAGATATGTAATGCAACACAGCCTATTATGGGAAAGGTTAATAAAATAAAAATAAAACTATCCAGTTCGTTAGGTGGTCAAACATCAAACTTACATGTTGCCTTATTTTTGACAGAGAATCAGCATTAAGGAAAGCAAAGCTAACTATTGCTTTCTGCGGACTCGGAGTCCTTTTGAAATAATTCTTTGCTGTCGTTTACGACGCTAGCAGGAAGTGAAGCCAGGTTGATAACTTATATCTTTATTAAAGTACTTCTGCTTCGTATCTGTCTAATAACTGCCATATATTCTTGACTCATGTGGGTCGCACTATCACGTGTAACGTTTTCATTCTCGCTAATGCCACATTCACTTTATGGGCTCGCCGCCATACTTGTTTATCATCTTGAGGGTCGAATGGCGAATCCTTTGGTAGGGCCATCATGTTTATATCTTTACTGGTTAAGCAGGGATAGAACGTCCTTGGGTAGTCTATTTGCTTGCAAATGATTCCCGTTGAATTTATAGGAGAAATGTATCTATTTGATGGACACGAATATTTAGCAAAAGGAGGTTAATGGTCAACAGTTTGACGTGAAAAATTTTGAACAAATTTCGATTGTACAGCTTAACTTAATATTAATATCATTATAAAAGGTGTAGCAACTACCTTTACAGGCAGGCCTTGGAGTGCAAGAAACGGGCTTCCCCAAGCAGCGTTAGGTTAACGAACACAAAGGCCGTTATAAAAGTGGCGAACTGGTTGTAGCCTATGCCTATATTCAGCAGTATAAGTATATGTAGCAGTATAAGTTAAGCTAGGATAAGCTAAGTTGACTGATTACGAACTTAGTGAACTAGTAATTAAGCATGAGCAAAATATTATCACAAAAGTAATATATTTGGTAGACGCCCACTAAAAGTGTTTCTTTTATTAATATCCAACCTTTTACTACGATAAATGTATTCTCAGTAAATCCAGGAAGGTCAACGCCATATAAGCTTGTCTTAATTCACCATCTTTTATCTTTGATCTCAAAAGTATTGAACGTGCTCAAGTGCCTATTTGTTTTGCTTTGTGATAAAGAATATTTTAAGGATGGATTGAGTACAGAAGTATGCTGTATTATATAATTATGATGAAGTCCTCTGAAAAAATGGCGTGTTTTGCTTCTTTTAGCTTCTATTTATCTAATACAAATGATTTTATCAAAATGTTTTCACATAAAAAATGCATCCTAAAGTGTAACCAGCTGAAGCATCTCCTTGCTTTTCCTGTACGAAAATGCCTTCGAAATGTTTATGCACGAAATAGGCGCCCATTTTTAGTTAAAGCATATTTTATAGCCCCTATTTTTCTTATCCCGTTCAAAAATGTTGCGATTCATTTTCGCTTATAAAGCAGTTTGGACCTAAAACGGGTGCACACGATCATCCAATCATGGCTTGAGCCATCTTATTTGACGGAGATAAAGGCCTGTGAGAGGTAGATCGATATGCCTTGAGACGGACAATATCCTACCCTATGTGTTCTCATCTTTATTCTATGATGGAAGCACCTTCATTTTGCGAATTATTTATACAATGCTTATCCAGCTTTAGGCTACTCTTGATGAATGACTTTCGTTATATTGGAGACTTCTTTTTCTTTGAGGCTTATGGGTTGTTTCATAAGGCTTTTTGTAAGGTGTCATTATGGACAGCAAATTTTCAAAGATGGAACTGTATTTATCGTCTTTTTCCCTGGAGAACAAAGGATTTATTTTAAAGGTTTCAGCCTCGATTCTATGTTTAGAACATTGTTCATTTCCATTGTAATCATATAATTTAATTGTAACAAAATAGGTGAGACCAAAAAAGATGCTTAGAGCTAAAATAAATGTTCACAATATTAACAGAAATCCTCAATATATTCACAACAGGCTATTGTAAGCAAAAATAACAATTTCTACATTTCTGCCATAATAAAGGGAATCCTCACAGCGTTTAATATATTTTAATCAAAAGAGTGTTCCGAAATTCTGTTACTTTTTCAATGTAAACTGTTTATTCGTTTCAATAAGACTAAGATCACAGGGCCAATACAAAAAACAATTCCACACAGGAAGAGAGTATATTTACATAGGAATGAAATGAAATTTTCTAAGGCACTGAAGGGAACTTCTCTTGAAGGGCTCATATATGAATATTGAGTACCTATTGTATTTTGAATGAATTACTTTTCCAAATTGAAGTCTTAATACGCGAGTTTTCCTTGATCAAAGCTGAAAGGTTATCTGTGACCTTGCTTGGTAGAGGTCAAATAAACATAACCTTTTCTTTCATCTTTTACCAAGTGATTGAACTTTCTTTGCTATATAACTCTGGTATTTCCCAAAGGAATAGACGTAGGGGTGTAACGTTGTACATACTAAATACCGTTGGATGATTTTCATATATTTTGAGGCTCAATATTCAAACTTAGTTACGAGTTATCGCATCGTTCTCACGTATGTTTCGTTTTTTTTGTTAGGAAAAACAAACGGTTACACATTACAGTATAAATAAAAATTTAAACAAAACAGTGTGACAAATGTATAACCAACGACTTTTTCCACAAAATATTTATGAATCTAACAAAACTACTGCGACGTTTAGTTAGCTAACAATTCATATCATATTTAAATCAAAAAGTACATTCATCAATCAATATTGATGTAACTATGTAAATTTTATGAAACACTTGTTTTTTTAAAGAGTATGAATATAATTTCTTGTTCTTTCTTCTCCATAATAAGCAATTTTTCGGATAATTAAGTATTATTACTTTTCAATTTAAATTTTTGACGTTCAATAGCTTAATGCCGCTTAGTGGTAATTAAAATAAAGAATTATGACCTTGACTTTGGCTTTGGCTTTGAGTCAAGTATCATCATTCTGTTCTGTTCTACGTTGAGTAAATGACCTCAAAAATGGTGAAAGTGTATTCGGTTCTCCGACTTTCTAGTACAGAAGCCAAGTTTTTTAGGGTTCCGAAGGCGAAGTCAACAAGGAATCCTTATAGTTTCGGTATGTTCGTCTGTCCGTCCGCAGTCTATCTCAGATACTCTTAGTACTAGGAAGCTATAATTTGGCATGGATACTGTGTTATTTATTCAAGATCTACTTACGTTTCATTACACTCCACAAACCATCTTCATATCTTTTGATATTGTATCAATTTTTGAAACTCTCTTATAAGTATTCTTTGATATTCTTATTACCTGTAAAGCATATTTTTTGTTATTTCTGATTGATTTGTATTCTTTAACTTAATTTCTATTGCTCATTTACAAAATTATGGATTTTTTTATTCTCTGACATTTTCATCTGACATGACATCTGTCTGTTTTTTTTTTTCTTAAAGCCTTAGACATACCATAGGTACCATGGACTACGTAGACTTTTCCTTAAGCTAGTTGTACATTATTTTAAGGTTTGAGCATCAGTATGCTTTGTACCCGCCTTTGTAAAGCCGTTTTTATTCGTTCTGGTCTTATTGAGATTTGAATTTGAAATTTAGAAGGGATGGCAGAAGGAATGAAAAACTGCTTCAGCTTTTTTAGTCTTAGGTTTGGCCTGAACGCCAAGTGTCTGATATACGTATACGAAGTGTATTTTCTATTCTAAAACTCTTTAAAACTGTGAGTTACCAGCTCATGTATAACTATATTATCTGAAGTGCTCCAAAAATATAAATTGTGTGTGATATACTTAGTATCATTTGTCTAAATCCTGCTATCAAGATGTGCCACTCTGGCACAAGGTGCACGTATGTACTGCGGCAGACAGGAACCCAGCGGCGCGGCGCGGCGCGGCGCTGGTGTGCTCGCAGCACGCGCTAATGCGCTCACAGCATGCGCTGGAGCGCTCGCAGCATGCGCTGGAACGCTCGCAGCACGCACTGGAGCGCTCTGAAAACAAGCGCGCCACGGCATCCCACCAGCCGTCCCATCACGCCGTGCCACGTTTTCCTGCCCGTCCTGCCTGTTAAGCTGCCCACGTCGTACGATGCCAGCTCTTAATTTTAACCTTTTTTTTATTTTATTAACGTGGCTTACTTTTAGCTCTCCGGAGCTAAAAGTAACGTTACAATACACATATTAATAATGCCGGCAAAGTGTTAAAATAAAAACCAGAAAAAAATTTCTTTTTTCGGTCTGTGGACGTAAAGGGGTGATGTTTTTTCTCGCCTATCCCATGGTGTGTCATTGGATAGGCCATTCAAAAATACTACGAGTCTGTTGAAACTATTTTTCGATTCAGAGATCCGTTTGCGTAAAATTAAGCTTTATATTGCAAATTTTTGCAATTGACATCCTTCAAATATATGATTTATTGCAGTTTAGTTACGTTGGTTGTTTGTTCCTATCCATTTCCTATCATTGAATTGGTTGTTTGAATAAACATACAAAAATATTTGTTTTCGGTTTGTAAATATTGGGAGATTTTACCGAAGACTATGAGTAATTTCTCCACAACTGCCGTTACGGAGATATTCTTCATTACTGCAGTTTGCAAATGTCTGACGTGTAAGATAAGTTAAGTTGTTCATATTTTTTCTAACTTCACTTGCGAAGTTGGATTTTATAACTCCTTCTTCAGTTTTTAGACGTTGTGAGTCGCTGAAACCGTTTAAATGTTCATATAACAACAAAAAACACTCTTCTTAGTCCACATTATTATGCAACTACGGAACCCATTACTGCGCGTGTTCCGACACGCACTTGGCCGGTTTTTGTAAAAAGGGAAAGGTAACTTTTTGGTGTACGATACAGTAAACTTCTTCACTTTGTAAGACTTGAGCCTTAAAAACCGTGTATTCCCTGATCTGCAGCCACTCTTGCAATCACTAGCTAGTGAGACAATTCTCCTACATTCCTCTTCAGAACAATGCAAAAGCTCCGTTAACAAAAGCTCTTAACCTTGATCGCCGCCCATCAAGCGTGTCGCCAAGGTTAAGTGACTTTTTCGGAGCATCGTTCATGTCACTCACTAATGCATCCCATCTGTCCAGGTCCCCTACGCAGCCGCCCCTACTCCAAAGAACTCCCCTAAACAGTGACATTTAACTAAAACTTACTCATGATTAAGAGGACTAATTAATTTATGTTTTTTGCTACGTTAGTTTAGAGTTGAAAGTCTTTTGAAAGTCAGAATTGTTGGATTGGGTACACTTTTGAAAATAATAATTTAATTTTATTATGTACTTGTAACCGAAAGACGATACGTTGGAAGGCCTCCAACTAGGGGAGGCCTATGTCCAGCAGGGGACGTCTTTCGGCTGAAATGATGATGTAATTGTATAATATAATAATTAGAATGTTATACATATGTAACAATTCAATGAAATAAATAATTAGATTATATTAAATGAATAAGCTTAAAAACTGAATTATATATATATAGTAAGATTGAATAATAGTAAATTAATATATTTCTGTTTACTCAGCTAGCAAAGTAAATAAAAATTAAAATGAATGGATTAAAAACAAATGTTTGCTTGTTTTTATATGAAAAATATTGTAATTGCATGGATTAAAAGCCTTTTTTTATGTACTTGGAGTGTGTTTAGTTATGAAATTAGTCATAGTTGTTTGTGAAGTGACCAGTCTCGTCTGTTGGCAAAGTTAATTAAACCTACTAAACTAGAATACAGTTTTTGCTCTTACTGGAATTCAAACGCTTTCTGATTTTTCTTTTAAGACAATCCTGCCATACCATTTCTACGTACTACCACTCCTGAAAACCAGAAGCATTAGTCCCTACCATCGGAAAAAAGAGCTTGACAAGTCCCGGCAAAACGATTCAAATGTCTTAGATACTGCAACGAAGTTAATCAGAAAAGTTTAGCGGAAGAGTAAGAAAAAACATGTCATATTTTTACCCGACTGCCGAAGGAGGGTAATGTGTTAACCGGCCAAGTGCGAATCGGACTCGCACACTAAGGGTTCCGTACCATTAAAGCAAAACCGGAAAAAAAACACGTTTGTTGTATGGGAGCCCCACTTAAATATTTATTTTATTTTGTTTTTAGTATTTGTTGTTATAGCGGCAACAGAAATACATCATTTGTGATAATTTGAACATTACAGCTATCACGGTTCCTGAGATACAGCCTGGTGACAGACAGGCCAGAAAACCGCGGCGTCTTAGTAATAGGATCCCGTTTTTACCTTTTGAGTACGGAACCATAAAAAGTATATTCTGCTGACTGCTGCTTCATTCGCTTCCAATTCAAATATTTATTTTTAGGGTTCCGTAGCCAAATAGCAAAAAACGGAACCCTTATAGATTCATCATGTCTGTCTGTCTGTCTGTCTGTCTGTCCGTCCGTATGTCACAGCCACTTTTTTCCGAAACTATAAGAACTATGCTTTTGAAACTTGGTAAGTAGATGTATTCTGTGAACCGCATTAAGATTTTTACACAAAAAAAAAGAGAAAAAAAAACATACAATTTTGGGGGTCCCCATACTTGAAACTGAAACTATTTTTTTTTTTCATCAAACCCATACCTGTGGGGTATCTATGGATAGGTCTTCAAAAATGATATTGATGTTATTAATATAATTTTTTTCTAAACTGAATAGTTTGCGCGAGAGACACTTCCAAAGTGGTAAAATGTGCCCCCCCCCTGTAACTTCTAAAATAAGAGAATGATAAAACTAAAAAAAATATATGATGTACATTACCATATAAACTACCACCGAAAATTGGTTTGAACGAGATCTAGTATGTAGTTTTTTTTTAATACGTCATAAATCCTAAACCGCAATTTACCAAGCACGGAACCCTTCGTGCGCGAGTCCGACTCGCACTTGGCCGGTTTTTTGAAAAGCCGTGTCGAGTATGTTTGTCAACATTTCCAGACTACACTTTAAAGGGCTTTATGATGTGTGTCTAAACGATTTTTAATGTTTATTTCGTAGGAGGCTTTGAAAGTTATGAAAAATTGAGAGCGAACTGATTGAAAAGGTTAAGAATCCCAGGACTATTTCAGTCTGTATTCCAACATAGAATATTGTATAGAATAGTATAGTATATAATAGTAATATAAACATTTAAAAAAACGCCCGTCATATTTTTATTTCATGCTACATAGTACATATCTAGTAGTAGACACGCTTTGATTGACAATCAATTGAACACGTAATTAGGATACGATATCTTGCGAAAACATCCCGGTTCAAACAGTAAAACGCTCATAACTTTTGAACGGCTGAACCGATTTTCATCAAAAATAGCTAAGAACACTCTCGATAATCCAAATCAATATCAGTTCATCCGTTTATGATCTATGATGCCACAGACAGATACACAAACATACAGGTACACATGTCAAAATAATAACAACAAAAAAAAATAACATATTAATAGACAAAGAAGAGGTAATGCTGTTTGTTTGTAAGTTTGTTCTTAGGAGGTCAAAAATCATACACTGAAAGTTGTTCTAAATATTGCTGTGTAGTAAGCTATTTTTTTAAACAACTTTCCAAAAAGAAGGAGTTTCTATGTTCGACTGTATGTATTTTTTTTTTATTTATGTTCATCGATTTCTCCTTAAATTGAGGAACGATTTACAAAAATGACCCCGAATTGATCCCATCGGTAAATATCTCGGGATTGCTGCAATCGCATGTCTGATTATTGTACATTAATATAAAACTTGCTCACTAGGTACCACAACTGAAAAAGTGGAAAATAAAAAACCATTTAAAAAAAAAAAACAGACGTTTTAAAATAAAAACACTAAGCAACACCGTCCTCCAAAATTGAAGATATTTTTTTTTTCCCTTTGTAATGTTTTTATTTGGATGTCGGTTTGTATTTTTTTAGGGTTCCGTACCCAAAGGGTAAAAACGGGACCCTATTACTAAGACTCCGCGGTCCGTCTGTCTGTCTGTCTGTCTGTCTGTCTGTCTGTCTGTCTGTCTGTCTGTCACCAGGCTGTATCTTATGAACCGTGATAGCTAGACAGTTGAAATTTTTACAGATTATGAATTTCTGTTGCCGCTATAACAACAAATACTAAAAACAGAATAAAATAAATATTTAGGGTGGGCTTCCATACAACAAACGTGATTTTTTTGCCGTTTTTGCGATAATGGTACGGAACCCTTCGTGCGCGAGTCCGACTCGCACATGGCCGGTTTTTAAATCTTAATTTGGCCAAAAAATCTTTAATTTAAAAAGTTTTTTCCCAAAAAAAATGCACGGTTCTAGTGAGATACTACTACTGCTACTGAAAAAAGGAAGTATAATAGTCACAACGGATTTTTGTATTTTTTTTTTTTTTAATTTGGCTCTGGCAACCATTGCGCAAGAAACAGTTTGTTATCAATATACTGCAAAGAGTAAGCGAGAAAGGACGATGCGCCAAACGTAAGCGACTGAAAGAGACAGTTATACAAAGCTATCTTCACCTTTAACGTTGACACAAAAATAGTTACAGCGCAGGGTCTTGCAACCAATTCAGAGACACAAAGATTCGTTGTGAGTATTATAGCTATGTAAAAATATATCGTGTATTTACTTTTGGCATCTTTTACTCAAAGAGAATACATTGTGACATAGACACATCTTTACGTGGACGCGCATAGTTATTATCCCTATTGTGTATTATAACCAAACCCGTCTATAACTCAAGAAAATAACAGCAAATATCTATTCTCCTTAATCGTAAATCATAGATACGGATAAAACGCCTCTTTCTTGGTTTATTCCCTTTATTTTGCACGTTTTTATGGTGAAACTTGGTGTGTTGTAAGGAATGGTTTATTTATACAAGTATTCATACTGGAGCTTTATTCCCCGCAAGAAAATCCTGGATATGATGTGTGTTACGCGTGAGTTATTCAGAATATTTCCACTGGATCTAAGAGCTGAGATGTCAAGATAACTCGAAAAATAATAAACACGTACAACGTTGTCATATAAAATTACTTTGTAGCCAAAAAATATCTTATTTTTCTTTTTATAAACACGTCGAGTAAACTGAGAGTGTTTCAATTAAAGTCTTCAAAGGACTCATTAATTCAAGGCAAATAATACCATTTAAGTCTTATTTTTATTATTTAATGCTGCGAAAACGTCGTAAATCTTGATTCAGCGTAGTTATTAAAGTCAAACATTTTGTTAGAGCCATTAATATTAAAGGCGACCAACAAAATATATACCTAGAATAAATCATAACATAATAAGGTCTATTTATATGCAGAAATATCTTCTTTAGTAGCAATCCAATTGAAGAAAATGGATTCCACGTAGGCATTCGATACGTTTCCGAGACGTAATACGTACTTTCCCGTAATGATTATGGCAACCATTTGGGCAAGAACGCCAAGTGGGCTCCCGTTAATTGGATTGCTCTCATTGATTGTTTGCTACAGTAATGTACAAACACGCCCCCACTAACCCTTTTATAGTAACTGGAACCAAAGATTGTTTTGTGAGTCGTTCTGTTTTATATTATTGGTTATTGAATCGATCGAAGTGTTGGATCTAGTTCGTAATCATACTCCCCCGGTGGGTTCCCGCATTTTCGGATGGGGGGGCTCAGTAGCCGTGGCTTGGTCACCCACGGTGAAGCGAAGAGGAACCTGAAGTGAGGCCGCTTGTCAAGGCTTTTGCCGATTAAGCCTACGACATAACGGCCAACAAGTAGGTTGCGCTGCCGCATGGTAATAGTGGTGACATAGCAACTGGGCCGCGAAGTCGTATGGGGCCATATAATATTGCAGCTGAGGGTTGGAGGCCGCGGTGGGAGAGGAGTGCTAATATTGCAGTGAGCTGATCTCCCTACGTTCCGCGCCCTAAACGAGGTCTCCACCACATGATGGTTGACACGGTGAGGCCGCTGAATAAGTCCCTATCCCCTGCAGCCGAAAAGTGGTAGTTACTTGGGCCACTTATGATGGGGGGCACGCCCTAGAGGAGGTTCCGGTGACGGACAACCGAGGCGGATTCACAGACGAGTGCTAACGCGTGCCGGTGTTCCCGCCATAAGCGGCACAGGAGGACACCGTGGAGTTTTAGTGGGTTAGAGTCCCACATAACTGCGCTATCTCCCCGTGGTAGCGCCGTATGCATGTTTATGGCCAAAAAGAGAAGTGCGTAATGTTAAGCAGTGGGGATTAACTAAACTTCCTATTTACTTATCTTGCATAGTTAGATAAAGAGTTATGCTTAGGTAAGTATTAATTTGTACAAATACATATTATAGAAAACTTTTAAGCTTTTCTAAAATAAAGTCAATCATGGTGTGTCTTTTTAATGATGTTATTTTCCTCAATGTCGTGAAAAAATATTCGTGTCAAATCGTGGTCAAAATAGCCGTGCCTTTAAAAAAAACCGGTCAAGTGCTAGTCGGACTCGCGCACTGAGTGTTCCTTACAAACAGCTACATTTACCAACATAATTAGGTAACTAGGTCAACGAGAACTAAAAACCCAAAACCTATGGGGTACTTCCGGTTGATCTTCTTGAGGTCTTACAGCACAAGTAAAGGGAAAACTCAGAAAAAAAAAACCTGGTAAATTTTGGTAATTACAAGTTTTCGCGAAAATCTAAATTTACCCATATTTTTTATAGTGTTGACTCAGGACCTTGATTTTTATACACCTAATAGGGATTATAGACCTCAGTATCTGGTATAAATTTCAACTTGCTAGGTCCACCCGTTCCTGAGAAAATTGGTGGTGACACACGGACATACAGACAGACGGACTGACCGACCAGAAAGTGATCTTATACGGGTTCCTTTTTTTACCTTTTGAGGTACGGAACCCTAAAAAGAAGGAGACCACTAGGTGCCTAATATTAAATTGTACCTTAGAGACCTACAACTAGTAGAACGGCACGGGCTAGAATCGTAATTCCATTTATGCCTTTATTCGCATTTCATGTTTATCGGCTTTTCTACCCATTATACACTTGAATTTCAAATGTAATTTGCATTTGGCAAACTTCATACACACTGAAATGTCATTTGGCCGATCATCAAAGTTCATGTTGAAATGATTGCGACCTGTGATTGCAATCCGTATTTGAATTGAACTGTGACATGGCTACTTCTATTCTATTTGCTTTCAGTACAAACAGTCGAGCAATGCACACTATCGGCACAGCAAATGAATAAAGAATAATTTTCTAACACAGTTTGAACGAAAATTCATATACCCCGTCAATATACCCTCACGTAATATGGAAAGATCAAGTTTTTCCATCAAAAAGGTACAAAATGTAAATGGGAAATTGTGGAGCTCAACCTCTGACGCACTCTGCTCGACGCCTTCGCCATAAACAGTCATCAGACGCCAGCCTCCCAGCCTCTCCAAGCATCGGACAAATTCCTTTGATCTTGTTTAGGGTAAATCTTTTCGATTTATATGTTAATTTATAAATTTGAATCTGCGGCACCGCATCTCCGGGTGTTACTGGTTAATCCGTGTTCTTGTCTACCAAGACTTATTTCGTTTCATCTTTTTCGAACTCATCCGTAGTCGTAATTGATTTTCTTATTTTGTTGCTTCTTCTTTATCATACATTTTGTTGATTGATTACTTAGTATCTAACATGGTAGTCTAAGGTATGCAAACGAGTGTGCCTTACAGGAAGTAAGTGGAATTTCTTTGCGCAGCACAAATTTTATCGAGGACTCGTAATTTTCTTTGATCCCTCATCTATATTCAATGATCCGAGGACCGTAACGCTTCGTAAGCGAATTCATTATATCCGTGTGCTCTTTATATATGACGCGGGCACCTCCAAGAATAATTTATTTGGATACGGGTGGAATTTACACACTTTAAAATTATGATGTTTTCCAAATATTTTCGTCTTTTAGCTCAGGCTTTAATTTACACTCCCACAAATTCACTTTGTAATACATAAAATTTTGATTCAAAACCGACAAGATCTACAAATCTACTGGTTAAACTTAACAAAATGGTAGAAAATCATGTAAGAGGTAACAGAATAAAGTAATTTGTGTAAATATTCTGTATAATAATTTAATTAATTTAGGAATCGATGTTGTCGAAACAATATTTCCTTCACAAATCCTAGATACCAGGCCCCTCAGAAAGTATTGCGAAAAAAAGTTTTTATATATGGGAGACTGGCCAGTTATAATGTTTTTCGAAAATATGATTATTTATAAGTAAAAATAAGTAAGTTCCAATTTCAAAATTTCCCTCCACATTTTTTGCGAGTTAATTCAAAGTATTGTGTCTCACTGAAATATGGATCTGCGCCGGGAACATTTTAGAGCTATGATTTTATACGATTTCAAGTGTCGCCTGAAACCGGATGAATCGTACGATAGACTTCAAATGGCATTCATGGATGAAGGCCCTTCCAAGGCAACCGTGTATCGTTGGTATAACGAATTCAAGCGCGGTCGACCAACTTTGGGGGATGACGAAAGAAGCGGTCGCCCTTTGACGGCTGTTACCGAAGAAAACGTGCTAGCAGTGAAAAATTTAATCCAAGACAATAGGCGAATTACATATCAGGAGATTCAACACATATTGAAGATTGGATCGGGAAGCGTTCACGAGATTCTACACAGCCATCTTCGCGTGAGGAGGATAGTATCACGCTGGGTGCCGCACAACCTCACCGATGCTCAGAAGCAGGCCCGGGTGGAATGGTGCCGTGATATGCTTAACAAATTTGAAGCAGGCTCGTCTCGGCGTGTTTACGACATCGTTACAGGTGATGAGTCCTGGATTTATCAATACGACCCAGAAACCAAGCGCCAGTCGACTGTTTGGGTGTTTCAAAATGAGCCAACGCCTACCAAAGTGAAGCGATCTAGAAGCGGGGGTAAGATTTTGATCGCTAGCTTTTTTAATTTGACTGGCCACTTGGTATCAATTCCCTTACGGGATCAAAGAAGCATTAATGCCGAATGGTATACTACCAAATGTTTGCCAGAAGTTTTCTCTGTTATAAGCAACAAGCGACCAAACACAGGGCTCCGCGGGCTACTGCTCCACCACGACAATGCACCTGCGCACACCGCACTCAAAACGAGGGACTTCCTGGACAGCACGCCAGTCAAACTCCTGGGTCACCCTCCTTACAGCCCTGATCTAGCACCGTGTGACTTCTTTTTATTCCCAAAAATAAAAAATCAGCTCAAAGGGATACAATTTTCGTCGCCGGAAGATGCGCTGGCTGCGTTCGAGCAGGCTGTAAACGAGGTGTCTGCGGCGGACTGGAAAAAGTGTTTTGAAAACTGGTTTAGGCGCATGAATCTTTGTATAGAGGCTGGTGGAAAGTACTTTGAAAAGATTTAATAAAAATATATGTACGTATAGAACAATTTTTTTTAGTTTCGCAAAACTTTCTGAGTGTCCCACGTACAAATCACTTAGCGGTATATCCTAGAGCAATAAAAACTCCAGACGTAAAGATCTGTATATCAAGGAACGTGACATAACCCAATTTTTATGTTCGCAAAAAAACTCTACGTCGTTCGCTGAATCGTTTTTGTGAAAACAACGGGTGCAATAAAGGGTCTTATTGTTATCCTTTGAATTTATATCCAGATATTATCGCTCTCATAAATTGCTACCACGTACTTTTCTCCAAATCGGATGCTTGAAAAAGTGACCGGGGGATAACCCTACTACTTTATATAAGAGTCGCCGATAAAGCTAATGTGGCTATTATACCGTTCCGAAAAAGTACGTCTTACAGTAATACCGGAGTCTAACGAGCAACATGTTTAAATTAGTGGAGCCGAGCGATTAAAACTGAGCGTAAATAAAAAAGCTTTAATTCGCAATCCAGCGCGCGGCATCTGTTTTGTAATTGAGACATTAAGCGTGGGATCGCTTCAACGGCTCTTTAATAACGCGCATACATTACTGATGGCAGGCAAAATGTACAGTGTTACAAGATCGGCGCCCGCCCGGCTAAATGATGGCCGTTACTCGCAATCGTCGCCGGGCAAAACTCCCGGATAATTGACACGAATGTAACACAACGACTACTGAAATATGCTCCCCCTGTTTTCGTGTGCGGTCTTCTACATATTTCGTGGAGCAACGAACTTGGGACGCCTCGACATGTTGCCCTTAATAATGTTTTGCTGAATAACTAACTTCGCAAGTGCTATACGCTATGTGTTTTTGTCGTAATTGAGCCATTCAATTTGGTGTGACGTAGGCCGTTTTAGGGATATTGGCTGGTTGCTTTAATTATTTTTAGGCCGATCCCTGGATACTGGGATGGGTTCAAATAATACCTATTAAAAATGTTGCTTATATTAAAACATTCATGTTCAAACATCTGACAGTTTAATAACGTTTCAGTCTCGTTTTATAAAATCTCCGTCTTGCAATATCGCAGTGTTATTAATACTCTCATTGGACACAATAACAGAGGATAACACATTGTGTGCGATGTCTCTGTTATCGCATGGAATCTACGGGGACCAGGGCAATATATTGCAATAACCGCAGAACATGTCTTTTGCATTCTGCTGTTAAATGAAATTGCTTGTTATGCTAGCTAAATGTAAACTTTGCCGCAAGCCAGCTTAGTCAGGAAGTACTGTTTTAGTCAAGTATTTCCTTTGTAATAAACTAACTAGGTGTCGTCACTGGCTCCGTGTAAAAAGGTTTCACACTTTTTAACTATATTTATTAACGCTGCGTTTCTTTGTTTAGTGCAAGTAACTTTAAAATTACGCCTTTTAGTACTTCAGCATTATTTATGAACGCGAGTATAGTATAAACTATTTAATAAACAGAATGGAATATTTAAAAGTCACTAGCTCACGTTTCACGTTTTTCCGAAGCACGTATGGAAATGATATGTATAGAAAAAGAGCACAGATTTTACTTTGATAAAGCGAGCATCAGTTTCACGAATGTACCTTTTTGCCACGAACTAGATCGTTTCAAATGTTTTTGTTGAACGCTCCTGCAGTAGTGCGAAAGTGATTTATCATAAGGCAACATGCTGCGGTTGAGACGAAAAATAAAAGTAATTCCTTTTGTATTTGCCGAGTGGGGCGGTCGCCTGGAGACATATTTGCCAAACGCGTGAATAATGGTTCCGCCTTTGATGTGAGCTACCTATAACTCACCATGTTTTCGTATCGCTGACAAAAGATGTCAGAAATGCTCGATTCTTTTTTTCTTTGTAATTAATGTCAAAAAGATCAAATAGTATTTTGTTTCTGTAACAAACCCACGTATATTTCGCCTCAGGGTGGCTTCAGAAAAACATTATTCAGACAGAAATGTAGCTCTGCCGCGTGAATATCAGCACAGCTCCGCGTCAAGTCATAAACGTCCATTATCTAGCAGAGGAGTGCTTCCCTCGACACTCTCTCAAAAACATATTTCTAGTATGAAGACAACTTCGCAACAAAACAACCTCTTTTCCTCACTTTTACAAAATAATCACGGAACGTTTACTTCGTACTTGTTTGTATCGCCCATATTGCTACCGATGCCGTCCTAAATGGGTATATTACTCCTAAGTAGCTGTTACTTTTACGTCCCAAAAATATTATTTTGAACGCAATAAAATTCTTTCTTTATATCTTCGGTGTCCATGAAAAAGACATAACAGTGTGCGTTGAATTTATTGTGGCAGACGAGGACCCAGATGGCTTTCCTCATAAAATACTACGAGTGGTTCTGTTGGTAGCAACGTTATACTAAAGATAATCACAATTTACGGGGGCCCTTTGGCAAAATTTGGAAATACTTTCCTTTAGCGTTACGTGTGAGCAATTACAGCACCTTTAATGATGTAGCGTCGGTTGTAGGCTCCAACTTGCGTTAATGGAGTGCCGAAGGATTTTTATTACCACTTACGAGTAGTTTCTCGTTTTTAGGGCGCTCTTGTAGAGAGGAAGTAGTCTTTACGTTTCGGTAATTGTTACTTAAGTTGTTAGTCAATGGGCGTTTGCAATTTGGGTGGGGTTTTATTTTGGAGGAAGCTAGAGCAATAAAATCTCTCTTAATCGTCGAGTGTATTAAGGAATAAGTGTACCTACTCGTATTTTGGAGTTCACGCCAAGAGTCGTGCCCTTCACAAAAGCTAAGCAATATAATACATTAAGGCTGGTATTCCAGATGCTCATGCTCAACTCAACTCAAACTAGCAATGAACAGTTGTGATTGGTTGGCTTCATTAACGTGCTCAAGTACAAGATCCTAGACGCCCCAAACATTACCGAACTTTTTTTAACACAAAATCAGTGGAATTGAGTAGTGTTAGCATGTACTTGGATCGTACTCGTACTTGCTAACTTGGACTTTCATTTAATACCTACCCACACATTTTGTGTAGAACGAATTCTGTAACGTCTGGGGCGTCTTGGCTCTTGCTCTATTGAGTACACATTTGAGTTTGAGTCGAGTATGAGCATCTGTAATACGGGCCTAAGTTGGAATATAGAATAGAATATACATTATTGTACGCCAAAATAATTATATTTCTCTTTAACGTTTCTTTATTCTTTAGCTATATTTTAATAAAGAAAATAGTTTTTTACTTTTTTATTATATATGCTTTAAACTTTACTGCTGATTTTTACTAGAGTTGCGGGTTAAGGACATATCGCAAATTAAACTCTGAAGGTGCAATTTGAATGCAATACAAATAATAAAAAAAAATGCACTTAAACATTGAGAACTTATGACATAAATTCTAAATTACAAAATCAAGAAAGCAAATCGTAACCTAGGTCAGGTTCATAATCATCTTCTTTTTATAGTTTACCAAGTATTAGGAGTTTCTCATCAGTAAGTATTAAAGTTAAGTACCGAGCTTAAAGTCAAGTTATCAACTTTTGATTCCTTCGATTAATATTCCCAAAGAGTCTCAACAAAAAGGTCGATGACAAATAAATCGTCTTCTATCTCAAATTATTATTCCATCGAAACTTTTGCTCATTTATTTAAGAACTTACTAACTTGATATCTTTTGCAGTAAATTGGATATATAAGAACTTCGAATTTAAACTATTAAATTTACGTTCGTCATGGCAGACAGTGTTCAGATATTAAGACATATCACTCTAGTGTCTAGACGAAGTTATGCTGAAGCAGTGTCTTTTTAAAGCTTATTTGACTACCCATTATATACTTGAGAGTTATAAAATATATTAATCCTGAGTATCCATCCTCAAAATAAAATCTCTGAATTTATATTCACGCGCTTTAAACCAAATCACCTATTTACTGAATCTATCCTACTTAGTCAGTTTCTGGAACGAAAAAGAACGCAAAATTAATGTGACTAAATGTCAAGTACACGTTAGCTGCTGTGATTGGGTCAATTGGGTTGTTGAATTAAAAAAAAATGACGATTTTTTTAATGTATTTCGAAACTTTACATAACTTAAATTATATTGTCGTTTCAAAAAACTCTTAAATATTTTTTTTCAATTTATTATAAGCAATTGAAAATCGATAAAATTTTAAAAATAGCCACGTGACTACAAACGGGCCACAACGAGTCGCCATGTTTGTGACGTCATAACGTTCAAGGAAATCATGATACTATAGTGTCAACTACACGTAGATTGACTAAAATATCCGAAAACTAGTGCAAAAATATTAATAAACAACAAATTTTATTTAGTTATGTGTGATAAAGGATTTATAAAGGCTAATGTCGATAATATACCCACCTGATGTACGAATTGGAAGTTTTGAGCATAAATAAAGTAGTCGTAATGAATAATACGTGAGAGTGGACCGGTGTTAGTTATTTTTGTTTACCAGGTACATTAGGAAACATAATTGTCATAACGTAATCGTTTTTACATATAGGTAGGTGATATTGGTGTAAAATAAAAAGTAAACAAACACGATTGGCGCGAAACTTTGACTTTGGATATCAAAAAACTTCATTAGATACCACTAAATATGATACACATACACATCAAATTTTAAGTAATTCCCATTATTTACATATCCCTTAATAGAGGAGCTCGTGGCTAAATAAAAACAGCCACGCTGTTTGATCGTCAAGGTTAAGCAACGCTTGACGAGGTCGGTCCGTGGATGGGTGACCATTTCAACATACCGTGTTTCCTCCGTGCCTCGGAAAGCACGTTAAGCCGTTGGTCCCGGCTGTCATTTGAAGATCTTTGACAGTCGTTACGGGTAGTCAGAAGCTTGAGATCTGACGCCAGTCTTGCCAAGGGGTACCGTGTTACCCAGTAACTGGGTTAAAGGCTAGGCAGATTGACAATATCCCTTAATAATATTGAACACTAATGTATATATTATATATTTACAAACACTAAAAAGTTTGTAGAACGGAAACGTAAAAATATTAACTTTGTAGATTTTCGTAACACTAATTCTTCCGTAAATATCTCTTAAATACGTCGATCGATTCTCACAATTCAAACAGAAATGTTAGTTTTACGCATATATCTGTCATTTAAGTATAAAATAATGAATATATCACCATAAACAAAAAATCATGTTTTCAAGTTACGTAATTATACAACAATGTCAACTTTGCTCGAAAGTTCGCTTAAAAATTTCATATTCTCAGTCTTTAATGATCAAAGTAAGAATTTAATACGAATCTAATACTAAATTAGAACAAGATAAAAACAGAATTAACACATTATAATTGGAATCTAGTTAGACATAGAACATTGCTCAAATTTAGTAGATTGCTAGGTACTAGGGGCTATTGCGCGAATCACGTATAATTGGAATCTTTTTGTAGTATTCGTACATAATGGTACGAAGCAAGCACGATAACTTTTAAGGTTCGATATTTATGATCAATATATTCGATATTCATCAATATATATATATATATACGATAATAACAAGATTGAATCGGTTAAAAGTCAAAACACTGTATCAGCTATGTGCTACAATGAGTAGAAATGAACGTTGTGACGTCACACGGGCTCGGATTTGTTCGGCAAACTATCGGGGTGTTTTCGGTACTGGATTCAAAAAAATATTTTCAATTGCATTTTACTTTGTAATTACAGTGAAAAAAAAAAAACTAAAAATTGTTTTGTATGGAAACTTATATATGATCTTTTCATTTATTACAAAAAAAAAATTGGTTCAACAAACCAATTGGCTACAGCCAATTGTTTCACCTGTCATGTCTTTAATTTGTGACTCACTGATAATATATTTATATTTTATTTTTATATTTTATTTTAAGATAATTATCAGTTAGTCGGAATAAATGAGAAATATGTTGGAAACGGGCTACTTTTCAACTTCATTCTACTCGTATTTTCTTACTTTTTACTTCGTAGATTGCCCAGTTCAGGAAGATTTGTTTTTTTTAATATAAAACTTTGCTCTACTCTAGCAATTACTGTCTGTATCGTGGGTGCGTGTACAAACATATAAACTCACATACACAACACCCAGAGCTGGAACAAGTATATGTAGTTCATACAAATATTTGATTTCTATGTCTATCTATATGGTACTAAACGTAGTGAACCCAAGTGAAAGCAGTGTTCAATCTGTTATAAACAGTTAGAGACGTGGCGAGGACGATGTGGTACAAATTTCTCTGCGCCCTCCATAACAAAAGAAAAGTAGATTCCACCCGCCATTGACCTAGTGGTCCAATATAGAAAGTGATTTCAAGCAAATCCAAATTCAAATTGCCTGAACAGACAACCCAAGACAGAGCAACTTGTAGCAGGTAAGTGAGGAAACCCGACCACAAATAATGAGACCAGAGAAAAAAGAAAGAGCACGCACTGATAGACCAATTAAGCAAGAATATTACCGTGTGACGATGATGATATTAAAGTAAGCTACCTTCCGAATGGTTAGACGGGATTCGATCAATATCACACTGATAAATGATTTTACTAAGCGAAATTGCAAGTACATGCAAATGGACGCAATGCGATACTATTTAAACGATTTCAACTATCGACAAAATTTGAATGGCATTGCATCATCACCACTTATGTTATGATGCCTTCGAAGAAGGTCTTGCAGTATTATCTTAACATAAGATAGAAATAAACCTATCCATTTTTAATATAAAGTTTGCAAAGGTGAAATTAAATTTTATTTTTATTGGTTTAATGGAAAACTACTGGCGCCTGATTCTGGTTCGCGCTCGCAGATAACACGGAGCGAGTATATGTACGAATGTTAACTATACGAATATGCATAATAAATGGAATCTTGGAATGCTTTAGTTAAGACACGACGACGGCATAAGACGTGGACGTAGCAATAATATAATTTCAAGTTCGTATGAAATACAATGATTGTGATAGAAAATTTTGAAATTGTGTTATTTTATGTTCTCCGTTTCATTCATTTATTGCTTTATTCATGTCAATAAATGTGTCTCATGCCCGGTTTCTGAAGTCCCAGTTAAAGTCTCACTAACTATTGATTCATTAAAGTTAAGCAGAAGATAAACATCGATTAACTGTCACTGCGTTTCTGAATACGAAACAGACCATTCAATATCTATCTAACCGATAGCTAGTTCCTTAGTTGCCGCTAGATGGCTCTGTTTAGAAGATCGCGTCTAAAATTGATTTTATTCTTTGAATTCGTCTTTAAAACGAGTTTTATTTATTATAATATTTTTTTCGAAGATATATAAGTGGCTTAACACTATTTTAATAAAAGAATATGATAAGTCGTTATTTATCGGCGGCTGTATGAACGGCATCATTGTCGGCTAATTTACAGTTATCTGTGGTCAATGTCAATCATTTTTAAAACGAAACAGTTTCTCCTTCTTTCTTTTCTGGTTTCACCTTGTTCGGCTTGTTTTTAGTTTGTCGTTTGATTTGATTCTATAAGTTAAAAGTCTATTTGTCTTTCCAATCGTTTTTGCTTTATTCATTCTTTATACCTAACATAACATAATGGAATCTGGCAAACGCAGTAAAAATTTTACTGAAAGAGAGAAGATGCTTCTTATCGAAGTGGCTAATCGAATATTCTTATCAAAGCGATATCTCAATTTAAATTCTTCATCCGTAAACATTTCGAAAGGGTTTCGTCTACGTCTTAGGTTTCTGGGTATAGATATATTAAAATAAACTCCATTACTTCTAAATCAGACTCTGACGAGCTGCTCGTATTCATTATGTTAACACTGATTGTTTTCTCCTTTGTAACTGATTGTTATATTTTTAATATTTAGTTTTTACTGCCAAGTTATTTAAATAATACACACTTTAAGTTACCAAGTATAACCTAAAAGTGCATGTAATTGACTTTTATGTGAAACGTCAAGTAGTTATGGAACCGATAACTGCCCATATTTGGTCAGTTAAGTTAACCTCACATTAAACGGAGTTTATCTTACATCGCGGTGTTCGGAAACGCACTTTCACAAGTTATCGAACCAATAGCGCTAATGAATAGATAAACCACCGATAAAAGTGCCTCAGAAACCGGGCATCAGTGTATCATTATATACAAAACATTATTGCATCAGTTCCTAATCATCATACCAGCCGGAAGATGTCCACTGTTATACAATGACTTCCCCCAAGCGTCACAACATCGACCAGTGCTGTACTTCTCCCATCCGCGGTCTACCACATCCCTCATCTGGTCATCGATCCACTTCATAGGAAGACCGTGGAAGCTACTCCGAAACATTTCAACTCCATCGGTCGTCTGTTTTGCGATCAATGTGCTCTGCCCACTGCCACTTAATTTAGTAGTTGTTTTGGTTATTCTTATAAATTCATGCACCTGATCCAAATATCATCATCAGCCTTGTAATGTTCCCACTGCTGGGACACAAGCCTCCTCACTGAGAGAGGGGAATAGGCTTTAATCCACCACGCGGGCTCATTGCGGATTGTCACATGTCTTCGATTTTTTGGTTCTAGGACCTGCCGGTTTCCTCATGATGTTTCTCTTCATCGTTCTTAGAGCAGTGGTTATGAAATAACACAAAGTAAAGTGCCTGCCTGTGTTCGAACCCATGACCTACGACACGTAGGTCAGGGCCGTTACCACTGGGCCACTACTGCGTTTATCCAAATATATCGAATGCTATTCCACGTTCTCATTTTCAGGATTTCTGAAAAAACATGTAAAATGTTAAGCTACGTAATGTCCATATTAAATTATGATGTATATTTTGTTTTCGGTAAATAGAGACAGAAAAATGTTTCATAAACATTAAACAGTCCAAAACAAATAACGCTCGGAGCAAAATTTTGTAATCCTGCTTTTACACGCAAAAAAGGGACATGCGCCGGGACTCGTAGAAAGTTTATATGTATTTATAAATGTATGTATGTAGGTATATGGTGCGTGTTCTGCGAAAATAGCGACTGTTTAAAATAGGTCATCATCAACCTACAGCAATCCACTGCTGGAAATAGGCCTCTCCTATTGGACGCCATTTGTTTCAATTTTCGGAAACCCTCATCCACCTGCTACCGTTCGAAAATCGCCGCTTGACCTAGCCTAAGAGCATCTTACCTTACGTTTACTAATTCACGGTCTCCACTCAAGAACACGTCTTACAGCAATGGTCATCGGTTCTAGGGCTAATATGACCGGCCCATGGCCACTTCACATTTCTTGTTCTGTTGAAAAGATAGGTAATTAAAAAAGAAACTTAGCATTAATCACATACTCGTAACATCGTCTTCAACTTTTTTTTGCCCTTAAACATGTTTTCTTTTTCTATAATTCGCCATAAGCTTCGTCAACCTTCTTCTATCTTTGAAAACTACAAGGAGGTAAGTATGTTCTCTTTTAGGCAAAACGGGCGGGTACGGATTGATACTTTTTGTTTTGTTCCAGACATAAAATTAGTTTCTTCTTAAGGCGGTACCCCGAGCAAAACGCCGCGCAAGCCGTTTTTGTGCTGTTTTTAGGAGCTATTATTGAACTCGTTATTTAAAAAGAAATGTCAATTAATAAAAATACATTAAAATTCTACATAATATTGATTCTAAAATGGTAGATTTAGTTTTTTTTTTTAATGTTGTGTATATTTCACTAATCACCTTCCAAAAAAACATAAAAACGAGAAATAATTATTGATATTATGCATCTCCTCGTAAAGTGTTCATTAATTATTTTTTGAATAGACAATTTAATAACGAACATTTTTGTAGATTTTTTTTTTCAAAAGACCTTTTTTCGATTTTATAAAGATTTTTTTTTCTAAAATATGGGCGTATTCATTACTGTAATTCATGCGCCACCAGTGCCGCTAGACCAATAGGAATGCTCATATCTCATGGCGATTTTTTGCTCAGGGTACCGTCTTAAGTACGATTCACCAAACGACGAATTAGGTGAGTAGTTACTTAACTTTAGTTTCACCTTACCTTATAGTAGAATAATTGCAGTTTATGTAATCAACAGAAAACTATGGTGAAAAATAAATACTTACATTAATTTTCGGTTTTCATGACCGAGATTTACAATTGAAATAATTAATGCCACGAACCGCATTGTTATTCGTTATTATAAATTAACAACGGAACTGTAAGAATCACAATATCCGATGTATGATGATTATTATTTTATTAATGAATGAATGTTAATTGTAATATCGCGTACATGCACTGATTTCTGGAACTCGAATCAATTTCATTGAAAATAGCCGTCCATACTTAAGCATAGTTTTATAATTGTGGCAGTAACTCCGTCTGTCTGTCTGTTTGTTAATTTTTCACACCTAAATAATAACAACTAATTTTAATTAATTGAGGAGGTCGATTGGATCTTGGAAAAGGCCCTAAGATGCTGTCTATCGCGGTAGTATTTTCCCTTGGGTTAATTTCCGACTTTTCACGAGAGTCAAGCCGCTGGCAGAAGCTAGTATCAAATATTTTGTTTACTTCTGTTCCCCGATAAAGGATATTTTCCTTAATAGAACGTGCTTTTACCAAAACAATCTCACATGCACAAACACTCCACGATTTTTTCCTTCACGTCAAAACAGGATAAAGATATTTGACGGATTGTCAGGAAAATACAGTAACTTATACTTTAACTCGACAAGGTAGACTGGTAGGTAATGCCTAAGGCATTAAGTCCACCTTTGTACTTGTGAATAAAGTTAAAAAAAAAAAAAACTATTAACAATAGTTTTCCGTTTATATTGGCAATAGCGATCATCGATCATCCACCGGTCTTATTAAAACCGACTTGAATCGACGTATATTCACTATTTTTTTTTTCTTATGAAAAACGATACATAGTTTATTTGTCGGGTTCCTAAGAAGATATAAGGGCAATGTCTGCTATTGCTATGGTAAAACCCTATCAGTCTTATTACAAAAAACTCAATAAACCTTGGTTTAAACCTGGCCTATCAAGTCCAGGCTTATCTGCAAAACCATGGTCTAAATTTGTCCGCATTACAAAACTTAAAAAAACCCTGGTCTTCTTAGTACCGTCATTTGAACCATTGTCAATATATCGACCACAGATTAAAACAAATATCATTCGTTCACCATAATATCATTCAATTGCAACGTTCCGTATGCCCAGAAAATAAAACTTTTTGATAATACGATAAGGATTAAATGATGTTTAGGAGTGTTAAAATATTGACAAATTTGTTATTTTGCATCATTAGTTATTTTATCGATTGCAGTTTTGTTTAGGTTTAAGCACATTACTTAAATTCGTATTAATTACTAATAATACATCTACGTACGTGTAACGAAACGTAACATTCTCGCGCGTTACATGAAACCATAACAATAAACAAAACCATCGCTCGTTGAACAAAGTTCATTTACATTAGGCTTTGGATTTTTATGTTCTCCAAGTCTCTGTTATAAAAATTGCCTCTTTGTTATTAATGTGTTAATATATTAAGTGTTGTGATGTACCAAAAAAAAAAAACATCTGAGAATTGGAGTACCGAGGAAAAATTAATATCCTCAATATCAATTAAATCCACCATGTTAATATCCATTTTCGGGTAAAAACAACACAACACAATGGAAAAGATTCTATAACCTAAAAGAAAAACTTTGACAGATACGACTTAGACCATCGTTAAACTAGGGGCCGCCGAGGTTTAGCGTTAGACCATGATATGGTCCATGGTTTATCGCTAAACCATTATTTGTAATATCATTTTTATTTAAACCGTGGTTTATAGAGATTTAAACCTGGGTTTTTAGTTAAACCGCTTTTTGTAATAAGACTGTATAGGTCTTCATTTCCTGCGCTTTACGGATCCAAGGCAATTTAAACCATGTGATATCCTTAAACCGGCAATAGACTAGAAATAAAACGCCCTATGTAAATATATTCCCCTATAATAGTGTCACAATAATGTTCATGTGAAATTGGATTATTCCAATTGCTATTCAAAGAACAAAAGGCGAACGAAACAAAAGATATCGGGGGAAACATATTGTGGTTTTAGACCCACATTTTGTTTTTGTTTCGTGGCCGTACGTGGACTAGTTTGCCCAGTTTTTGTGGACATCGTAGAGGATTGTTAAGCAAGATTTGTGTTCAGTGAACAAAAAACTGTTTTTTGCTTATTATCCTCATTGCCTTTATGGAGTATAGAGGGTGTGTGAAGTACGTGTAAATCTCTTAGAACGTGTTTACTGTTTATGCTTCGACGCTTGCGTGGGTGCCGTAACTTATATGATGTTATAGTTACTGGGGGCGTTGTTACGTGGTACGTTGTCGTGATAAATGTAGTCCCCAACTTATGTAATACTAGCTGACCCCCGGGGCTTCACTCCCGTCAAATGGCTACCCTGCCTACCCAGCCTAACCTGTCTGCCCTGCCTACCCTGCCTACCGTGCCTATCCTGCCTACCCTACCTACCCTGCCTACCCTGCCAAACCTACCCTACCAACCCTACCTACCTACCTAATAGCACATAATAATCAATCGGTTCAGTAGATCCAGAGATTACCCCTTACAACGTCACAAACTCACAAACTTTTCCTCTTTATAATACTCGTATTAGTATAGATTACAGATGTTTAAATATGGTTATATTGATGTTAATCTTAGAAAATGCCTGAATATCAAATCATAACACCTCACCAAACACAAACTTAGAGAAATTGCTATTATTTTTCAGGTCAATTAGAAACACCTGAAGTAAAATTGTACTTACAGATTTAATGAAAATTTATGCCGCGTAGAAATCGATAATCTACGGGATGCTTTAGTTTTAAGTAGCTGACCATAATCCTGTATTACCTATTAAGTTAACAAGTACAAACTTAGCTAAAAACACTCAAGCTTCTACAAACAACAACTAGTCTTTTACAGTAAATCGGTTTTATTCAACCATTTACATTAATTCAAGTAGGTACAGTTCTGCACTAAAGCGCGAAGCAGTAAAACGTAAAAGTGTAAAGTTGGCCATGAATACATAAAGTTGTGCCTCTATTTGTCACTCAATTGGACCCAGCTGAGGCCGAATGGACCCCGGAGCTATGAAAGAGGCTACAAGCTAAAGGGTGTTTTATAGACAGAAATAGTGACATTGTCTAAATAATTTGTGTCTTATTAAGTGATTCTAAGTTTTGTATTAATAAAATGAATTACGGGTCTTGTTCGAATATTTCAGACTGATTTAGTAAATTAACTGTTTTGTTGTCAGTTAATTTTTGACATTTTAAATGAAATTTGAAATTATTATCACCATCATTTCAGAAAGACGTTCAGTACTGGCCATATAGTTGTTATTTGTTGGCCCATCTACAATTGAAACACGTCATCACACGTCACCTTGATTTAGTTGCAATGAAGCAGATTTTACTTTGGTAAAAGTTTAAAGCATATTTCAACGCTGACAGTATAGGTGTGTATCCATTTCTGCCACGAGTCGGACTCGCACGTGAAGGGTTCCGTACCAATATCGCAAAAAACGGCGAAAAAATCAAGTTTGTTGTGTGGGAGCCCCACTTAAATATTTATTTTATGTTGTTTTTAGTATTTGAGGTTATAGCGGCAACAGAAATACATTACCTGTGAAAATTTCAACTGTCTAGCTATAACGGTTTATGAGATATAGCCTGGTGACAGACGCACAGACAGACAGACGGACGGACCGCGGAGACTTAGTAATAGGGTCCCGTTTTTACCCTTTGGATACGGTACCCTAAAAAACGAAGTGATAAAAGTGTTATTTTCGGATAACTACACTGGATATTGGCACTCTGTTTAACAACTAGTGCATACGAGCATAACTATTTAATTAGTTAGGTACATACTTTGTTACAAAGTATAGTTTAGCAAAACTTATATACCTAGGTACAATGTGCTTAAGTGAGTTCTACGCAGTTTTAGTACTTTTACAACATAGTTAGGTAAGCATTTATGATTGAGGCAAGTCTAAGCACTAGTTTGACTGGTTTATAACCTACTCAGAACTTATAATTTGTAAGCTTGAACCAATTGATTGCCTTACTTACTCCAGTGCCCTTTCATGTCCTTTGTGCAAGAATGTTTGTCATAAATAAATAATAAATGATGTTTTCTACTTGTTATGCTAGGTTTACTACTTGTTATGCTAGGTTTACTACTTTTGTTCTTATTTTATTCTTCTCCAACCCATATCCAGCCAATGCTTAGAGCAATTCTCCTCTATTGCACGCATGATACCTATTTTACCCGGTCATCAGTTACTCTACTCTGACGGTAGTCGGTCATCCATTAGGTTCTCAATTTTGAACGATTATAATATTGAATTGTAAGTATCCAAAAGGTTTAGAAGTGGCTCTACGCTACGGGTTTCACAGAAAAGTAGTTTCTATCATCACAACAAAGCCCCCACACATTATACCACAACAACATAAAAACTCAAGCAAACTATTATTAACAAATTCCACACAAAATAACTCGCATAAAAAGGGATAGCCTTTATGCGAAACTACCAAATCAACTTTGGCAGTCTTAATAACAAGTTGGTACATCATAAAAATGTTAATGCCAAACATTCTTATAACATCAACAAGAAACAAACTGGAGTACAAGTCGCGTCGTAAAATTAGGGGCGGCGCGACTTGGGGCTCACTACCCTCTCAAGAAGTATTACTCGTATTATGAGGGGTCACAAAGTGAGGACGGCGATATTGGCAGCCCTTACGAAGCATCGTAAGAAGGTGAGGAAACTTCACATAAAAGCTAAGGAGGCAGGTGCATTCCATTTCCAGGGTACCGAAATGTTCGCGTATTTCACGCTCGGCGCGTCATTACCGCTCCTTACAACGAATACGCCCGCGCGGTGTGTTACTACAAAAAGGGTAAGTATAATAATAAAAATCTTACGGCGTCTGGAGAGACGAATAAAGTACAAGTCCGTGTTTTGCTTGTGTAAGCGCTATTGTCTGTCGAGGTAGTCATACGTTTGTTGACTGATTGCAGTTTATACTGCCTACTTTGACTGTGAAGCTCGTATTCTCTTTATATTATGTGCTTTTGTCATACTAGGTTGCTGAAGAAATAAAACATTTAAAGACAACAGTTTACTGCCTTGTCGAGCTCGCAGCTTTTTTTTAATAAAAGAATTTCATATATTTTTACCCACCCACGTAGTAAGCATTATTTTATAATGCCATGAAATTGTACTTAACTAAAATAGCAAGAGCTATGACGGCGTACCGGTGACGTCACTACTTCGTAGGTACTGCATAGTACTTTCATCAAAGTCAAATTCTTTATTTCAATGAGTCCATTAAGCGGCACATTTGAACGACAAACATTTAAATTTACAAGTAATAATAATTGAACCGTCCATTCGAAAAAGTAGCTTGTTATGGAAAGAACGGACAAGAAACTCCGCAGAAACTCTTTAAAAAAAGTTTTTACAATATTTACATAGTACATACATTACGAATACACCAAGAACAACACTACATACTATAATATATACTACAAATAGGTAGGTATGAAGTATTACAAGCAGTTTGAAATAAACAGTTAAAATAATATGTCAGTGGTTATCGCGACTAATTTCTATTTTTAAAATACTGACTGAATTACTAGCTCCCAATTTCGGAACGAAGAATGTAAAGTATGTATTTGTCAACCTGAAGACGGGCGTCGCGTCGTAACCGAGGCAGGCAAAAAACACCGACGTGATGATTTTGATCTTGTTCTTGACGGATTAACTGAAGCAGGCAGAAGAATAAGATAGCTGGCAAATATGGAGGAGGCCTTTGCCAAGCACTAGGACAAAACAAGCAAAATTACAATAAGAAAACGATCTCTAATATTAGCCTGTAAATTTGTGGCAATAATGTAGGGTTTGACACGTTCATATCTCAAAATACCCAATTCAGAAAACGGCCCTTATATCGAATAAGTCTAAAATTACTCCCACCTACACGCATATCGATTGGAGCCGAATAAAATACATACACTTACCTACTTATTTACCTAGCTCATAAAAAATAATGTCAGCTTTTTATAAATTTTTCTTTGCGTGAAAGTTATTTTTATGCTATAAGTATGACAAGATCCATTAGAGACTGTTTATGCGTAGTTTATGATTTACTTATATATTTACTTTATGTACTTAAATTTTTGTGAATAATTTTTGGCTTGATCTGAACACAGGTTCCCCTAGTCGACGGCACGAATTATTTTATGCGCGAGGTGACAATGCATGCTATCTCATCCGACAACACGTGCAAAAGATTTAGATTCTGTGATGAGAAGTAAGAAGCTAGTTCGCGTACGAATTAGCACTTTTGCAAATTTGTATCGAAATGGATTATAAACAGGAAGGAAAAAGGAAATTTTATAAACAGACCTTTGGGAGTCTAGATATCATGCAAAAACGACGTAATATATATTTTCAAAATAAAATTATTTGCATATGGAGGCCGTTTTCCAATTTTCCTTCTTATTGTTTTTATTTCCGCCCAAAGATGCGTTAAAATTTGTGTTGAAATATGGATCTTTCGATGCTCATAACTTTTTTTTTTTACATTCAAATCAAAGTACCTATCGATGCACGTAAAGATTGTCTTTAAAATATCACTTTTATGGTTAAGACTGCCCGTTATGTCCCTCTATGTAATGTTTCCTTTATCTATTTTATCTGTAATATATATGACTCACATAATAGAGAGTATTTTATCTATTTGTCCATCTACACTTTTCGTTATTCTGATTATATATGGATGCAGCGTTAAATGTGAAGTAGAAATGGAAAAATGGCAAACACTGGAGTGTATGAACACAACGCTTTGTGAGGAAAAAGTGGATCATAAATATTGAACAGAAAGTTTTCAGCGCGGTTGAAAATCTATCATGTTTCATAGCAGCCATAGCCTAATGATGGTTCTTCATTTATGTTTTACGTTTATAAACTTTTGTAAGGTTTTATTTTTCTCTTATTTAGATGCTCCTAATTTCAGTAGTTTTGCAGAATAGTCGGTTGAATAATTTACTTCTAAATAGATTCATTCATTCCTTTGTCGTCACTACCCTTTGTGGGTCTTGGTGTCCTCAACGATCTTCTTCCATTTTGCTCAGTCTCTGGCCTCCCAAGATGTTTTCCTTCCTATCCACCTCACTCCTTCTTCGACACAATTTATCCAACGCTTCCTATGCTTTCCTCTGGATTTGTTTGATTCGGAGTCACTTGGACATGACTTAACGGTTCTGGTGACACTCATTTTTTAAAATATATATTATAATAATTCGAAGCTACACCACCGTTGATCCCTGCGGGATAGGTCATATTACTAAACTTTTGTTTGAAATTATCATCTGCAATTTCTTTTATCAAAATTGTAATAGTTAATCGTTGTAAAATCGTTTATAAAACAGTTGGACGAGCTTTTATATGAATGAATGATACCTCCGAAGAGGTAGCAAAAATAATGATTCCATTTTGATGTATCGTTCTGCATCCGTACTTTTGTCTTTATGCACATTTATGATGGCGTGACTGTACATACGGAGACGTGCAGTGTGCAGTATTCTGGAGTCTGGTTTCCCAGCTGATGGCAATAAGCTCGGCCAATATTACATACGAAATAGGTATGCGAAGATGTGGGTACCTACCTAGGTACTGTGAGGACTCTGTCTATGTAAAGGAAAACTCCTTGCCTATATTAAGACTGGCAACAGATAACGTAGTTTTAAAAGGTAACTGAAATTCGAACATAAAATAGGTGAAGATGTTTTTGCTAAGCATTGATTGTCATTTCTAGAGGAGCTGCCTTAGGGCAGGCATTATTGCTCAAATACTAGTATAAAAGCGAGTTCTGAGTTTTATTTGTAGCAACCTGGCTAACGTCCCTTACAGCACCCACATCTCTGAATACCCATTAGGAAATATCAGGGGTGATGTAAAATTTGTTAATGATGGAATTTTAAACTTGAAGAGATCCTGATGTAGGTATGCGAAAAATTACATCAAAAGAAATTTGTAAAATCGTTTATGTTTGAGGAAGAAATCAATACACCTATTATAATTATTAGAAACGGCATTGATGAAAAGAACCTAAATCTATTCAGAGACCAGTGGGCGGATTTTCAACTTCCCAAATTCGTAGAAGACCGAACTTTTAGCCAATATAAGCATTCTATTTATTAGAAGTCATCGAAAGATAAGGGCCTCGATTTCTATTGTACGAATGAAATATTGAGTTAGTTTATTGTCTTTTATTCTTATTGTCTTCGCAATATCCTGCGTTGGAGTGTTCCACACAATTACGTTGTTTCGTTGATTCATAGTCTTATTATATTTTGCATTTCAAAACAGCGGAAAAGTGTTGAAAGCCGCGCTCAACAGCGACTTGTGAAAAATGGCGGGCGACTTTATTATCGCGGATTATGAATCGCAATAGATAAGGCATTCAGCGCGGCCTCATTAAAAAAGGGATTCCGGGGAAAAATAATAAAAAAATACAGTGAAAGCCAGTCTCATTTGTCAACTTGCTCGCATTGCATGCAGTGCCTACATCACTCGAGGAGTGGCCGACTTTTTATTCATTCCGGTTTTACGACGCACACAACTTTAATAACTCACTAACAGAATGAAAATACGTTCCTAAAAAAATAATGTTTTCATCGGTGTCGTGGTTCCCTGCGGCTCTCGCGGTCAAGATACGGCAAAATGTAATTGGCTGAAGTGGGAGAGAACATAATAATTTTAATAATAATTTTAATGTGGTTTTGTGATGATGGAAGCTTTAAATGTAGGAAATGAGTCTTAGATCTAATACTCTAAAAGTGAGAAATACAATTTCTTTTCACAGTTTTCTCAGTTGTTTCATGAAACGCGTTGTAAATTACAAAATGATATATCAAGGGCTTTCAAAAATTCGTCAATCATAACATATCTAGTTACTTAACAAATGAAGAGGCAAACATTTCCCCAAAAAAATAAAAACAAATGACTCAATTACAACATCAAAGAGAAACTATAATTGACACTTGAACCAATTAAGAGCACTTTGCTCTCTGTTTTGCTGTTATTCCGTCTGATTCGGAAACGTTTTCACTGCAATAACATGATATTTCATTGGTGAGCATTTTACTACCTGTAGTTCGGCTGAAAGCGAATTAAACAACATGTGAGTTATCCGATATGAATGGTAAATACTGTATGTTCGATGTACAGAATATTTATTCAGTTGTATTGTGTGAATATGCAAAGGACAGCCCGTTTAATCTGATTAACAACCCACGCTGGCCACTGGTGAATAATGTGATGCGTCTCTTTACGTGGCCGTTTTAAAAATTGTTAAAGGACTGTATCAAGAGGGTATCCTCTCTCTTGTATGTGTATACATAATGCCACTACTATTGCGACATAGGTTTCCTTTCTGTGAGAGTAGGCAGTAACTCGACATGTGGGGCCTGAGAAATTAGTCTTCGATTTTTTGGTTTTAGAATAGTTATGCCGGTTTCCTCAAGATGTTTTTTTTCGCCATATTGACCGTAGTAGTAATGATTAGGATTGCATAAAATGCTTGCTAGGTTAGTTCGAACCGACGAATTACTCGTAGCCGGAGTTGAAACCACATTATGAACACCTCAAGAGGATAAAATACAGTGGTCAGGATTATTCAAACGTGATAATGTAGGACAGAGATACTACAAAGCTGAAGTTTTTCTCAAAAGAAGTTATGTTTTTGGCTAGGTATTGTACTCCTCTTTACATGGAAGTTTTTAAAAGGATTGTGGCAGAGGATCTTAGAAAGCTTCCTATTGTGAAATGGTTCAGTGTCTTACCATTTTGTGAGCACGGTGGTTCTAAGAAATATCCTTTACAACCATATTAGTTATATTTGTTTTTTTTTTTGTTAGGCTTGCGTTTGACCACTATCTTGCCTGATGACAAGCGATGATGTGGTCGACGGTGAAGCAGGCTTGCCTTCTTTTTAACATGCTTTCATTAACTTGGTATGTATGTATCTATGTAACGGAATCTTTGAACGTGATTTTCACCTCCTTCAAAACAACGAAATAATTTGAAACTTTGCACACTTATCAAGGACCGATGACAATGCAATAATTTAAATAATTTGTCTCATTATCCTTACCAGATTCATTCAGAATTAGCGATTGAACTAAAAAATTAAGAATAGTTAAAAAGAGAAACTAATAAAACACGCTTTAATAGAAAACCAAACTAAAAAGATAAAAAAAAATCATTCAATTTAAATTAAGAATGGTGTGATTAAAAAGAAAATGTATTTTATTGTAAAAAATAGTAGGGAACTTTTTAAGACATTTCCAAAATGACTTTACTTCTAGCAATATCTGTGAATAATAGTAGATTATTAACCAAGGGCTGTATGACATCAATTGCATACGAGGTTTTTGGCGCCTGAGCGAAGCGAAGGCGCTAATTAACCCGAGTATGCAATTGATGCTTACGCCCGAGATAAATACTCTGCTTTACATATCGATTGTGAGGTAAGTAAACAACAAGACAGCAGGTTTCAATGAACATTTATTAAGAAGAAAAAAATGTGTATTTAATTAAAATTAATAGTAAAATTATTACAATTTGTAAGAGATATGGTCACGTTCTTTTTAGGAATATTTATAGTTTGAATATGAGTTTGTGATGATAAGACTTGAGTTTGAGTGACTTGAGGTTCTTGCATCGTAAATGGCGGCAGTTGACTGGTACTATTTTCTTCATTAAAAAATGGCTCAGATGATGTGCTTTGACGTGGTGATTTCAAGTTTATATTTTCTGTTATTTTAGAAGTAATTTTGCTTTTGATTGCCATCGAATCTTCGATATAACCTTCGGCCACTTTGCTGGACTTCCAGCCGCCGTGCCTTTTTAACAGAGTGAGGTTGGCTCCCGAATCAGCCAATAGAGTCGCTGATGTTCTGCGAAAGCAATGCCCGGTGTATAACTCTACGTTACTCAGTTTTAAATATGTGGCTATTTGCTTTGGCATGCCTGTAAATTTGTTTTTTCCTATTACTTGTCTGTGGCATTTTCCTTTACTGTAATTAAGAAAAAAACGATTTGTATCCACGTTTTCAGGCCGAAGAGCTTGATATTTTTCAACATAATTTGCAAATTCTTCATGCACAACAAATGACCGGTCAATTTTAGTTTTCGTGTTAGGCAGTTTTATGAGTAGTAATTTGTTATGTTTTTCTACATTTTCTATTGTCAAGTTTGTCAATTCCACGGTTCTGCAGGCTCCCGATATCCCAAAAATTAGAACAACCTGTAAAAAAGACATAAGTTGTATTAAAGGCACCAAATTCGCATAGTATTTTTGTGAAATATTTTGGTAACTTATTAAAAAGGGCAAGTAAATACGTAGGTACCTTTATTGCTAAATAAATTTCATCCGGAGCTTCATTTAAGAATTTCTGTACTTCTTCTGTAGTAAATACCTTCGATTTCTTGCTTTTAAAGCCGTCAGACTGCCTTTTCAAGAAAGCAGTAAGTTTAGAAAAATCTTTCAAATTCACGTCATGTTTTGTCATCATTGTAGATTTTAGCATGGAATAAAAGCACCATAAACTGGAAGGTTGTAGCCTCTTAGATAATTCATCAAAATATGATATAAAAACACTTTCAGAAAGAGATTTCACTTTTTTTTCTGACCGCCATTTCATAAATTCGTCGTATGCCTTTACATATCTTTCTTTCGAGTTCGGCGGTAATATATTTTCGACAACTGTTTTTGCCCTTTCTTTAATAAAATCGGGCGTTAGATCTATGTCTTCGTCACTAGACATGTTTAAAACTTTTGAAAAAGAACTCAAACAAGAAAATTAATTATTTTCGCGATGCTTTCGCGCCTACTAGTAGACTGCCTTTTTTTTTTTCACGCACGCGAGCGCGTCAAATCTTGCTGGCCAGTTTGATTTTTAAATCGATTCCATCTAACATACGATGTGGAAACAAATAGTTCCATATTTAAAATAAAATCTTTATAAAATAAATTGTCTAGATTCCGATTCGAGTAATTAATGGATACCGAGAAAAAAAATATTAACTTTTTAAAAATATTCTTCGTGCAGTAGAGTATGACAGTTCTTTTTTCAAATTCCAAAACCTATGCTGTAATGATAGTCATACACCCCGGCATTCAGGGGTGTAAGGGTGTACTTACAAAGCAAGAGATATGTAAAATATTATAACAATTGACATCAAGCACCCCACGTTTTTTTTACAATTATTTTTTTATATTCACCAATTCTCCTCTCGCAGGTATGCTGGCAGAGATTTCTTTATAAACAAGCATATCTTTGTACCTATGTTTTGCTCCTTCGTCTTCTTGGCTGTTTATTTAGTGCGTGTAATTAATGGTTAAATAAATAAAATAAAATGGGAAATAAATTCTTTTGTATTTGAGATTTCTTTGAGGTGTGTTTCTTTGGCTTTAAAAAGCTATGAGAGCAATTTTAGAATACTTATACTACGGTCTTATTGGCTACGATAAATATAAAGATAGAATAATCGTTATAAGGTACACCAAATGATTGCATTTATTAGAGACTAAGGCTCCCTCTCCGTATAACAATAAAAAAACTAGGCTGAAGATGTTTAAAAAAACAAACTCTAAAAGCTTTCAGTTGAACAGCTTAACTAATTGCTATTTAATTTTACCATACCTTATTTTCCTAGTTAAGACAGTTGCGTTCCAAATCATCTAATTTGGGACACTACGTGTGACACGCGATGTAGCGCTTTTAAAATTCAGTGTCATAATTGGTTGGTCCATCAATTAGTGGCCCATTACGTGCCATTTTATGGCGATTACGTCACGTGCCTTCCCTTTTTAAAAAGTAAACATTATCTTAATTACAGTTGGCCACGAAACATTTGTTTGATCGTGTAAACTTACGATTTGTACAGAAGAAGCTACCTGGTAAGGTTTTATAAAATTGTTCTTCTGGCAAGAGCCATTTATTTCAATAAACCCGGTGTGAAATAAAACTATATAATTTCGGCTTTTGCTAATCGTAAAAACATTAATTTTGACATTTGTGAGTGATTTGTGGTGCACAATAGGCACCAACAATAATTTCCCCATGGTGTTGTAAAAAAGCGACTAGGGGAGCGGTGAAGGATAGGCATATTCAATAATGTCGATTATTATAAATTAGGAAAATTCGGAAAAACGGATCGACAACGGTATTTCTTAAATAAAAGTGAACCTTTGCTCAGCTAATTCATGACTAGGGCGTCAATATAGAGTCATATTCTGTAAATTAAAAAAACAACCTCACAAGGAAAAGAATACCTCGATCGGATTTGGGGGAGGCCTCTGGCCAACTGTGAGACTGAGAAGATTATTAAAAAAAACCGGCCAAGTGCGAGTCGGACTCGCGCACGAAGGGTACTCCGTACTTGGTAAATTCCGGTTTACGATTTATGACGAATTAAAAAAAAAACTACTGACTAGATCTCGTTCAAACCAATTTTCGGTGGTAGTTTATATTGTAATGTACATCATATATTTTTTTTAGTTTTATCATTATTTTTTTTAGAAGTTACAGGGGGGGGGGGCACATTTTACCACTTTGGAAGTATCTCTCGCGCTATTCAGTTTAGATAAAAATGGTTTTAGAAATCTCAATATCATTTTTGTAGGCCTATCCATAGATACCCCACACGTATGGGTTTGATGAAAAAATTTTTTTTTGTTTCAGTTTCAAGTATGGGAACCCACAAAATTTGTTGTTTTTTCTCTATTTTTGTACGAAAATCTTAATGCGGTTCACATAATACATCTACTTACCAAGTTTCAACAGCTTAGTTCTTATAGTTTCGGAAAAAAGTGGCTGTGACATACGGACGGACAGACAGACAGACAGACAGACGTGACGAATCTATAAGGGTTCCGATTTTTGCCATTTGGCTACGGAACCCTAAAAACAACTTGCGAAGTCCACCCGTTCCTGAGAAAATTAGTGGTGACACACGGACAGGCGGAAAGACAGACAAGAAAGTGATCTTATAAGGGTTCCTTTTTTACCTATTGACGTACGGAACCCTAAAAATAGAGAAAGTGGACCAGCTACATTAACAAAACGTAAAGTGAACAAAACTTTTAACAATTCAGCCTAGCCAAAAATTCGACACAAAAAATACCATGAATTTCATGCAAGAATAACGAAAAGGAAATCCAGTCAAGTGACACTTTTGAAGGCGTCGACGTTGATTTTAGAAAGAGCCCTTTGTTTCTGCTAACCATACCGCCCCGTCCGCCCCTTTTTGATTTAAGTACACAATAGGATCCCTCTTACGTTCCGACAATACTCCGATAGCTTAGAAAATGCTCACAATAAAAATGAACAAGACAATACAATTGAATGAAAATGAAGATATGATTTGCTTTTGACGTTTATTGTTCGCTGTTTCTTTTAATTTCGATATTACATTTTATTGAGCATTTTTATCAAGCTTTCAATAAAAATATTTTTCTGAAATGTTATGTCGCATTTTGCCTTTTTTCACCTGTTGTTTGATTTTAATAAAGCTAGCTTTTATGGCTTCTCTAAGTGTTGCCAGCCACCATCAATGTAATTTATGAGACGGTAAAGAAGAGTAATTCTGCTTATTAATTTTGCGCGGGCGCGTTCCGGGGTGCGGTTTTCCGGCTTACATGACTCAAGCTCTTTAATCACGTCTCCGTGTTTCATTTTACGAAAAAGCGTCATTATTCAACATCGTGGCCTTTTAACGCACCTCGAAAATCAATCAATATACGCAGTCCAATAATTCTTATCTATTTTTTAACAAATTTATTGAACTCCAACCATTTTTTTGCAACTATTTCATTTAAATAAAATTCTATTTCAAAGATTTTAAAAATCAATATCGTCGGAATGTAACTGCTGAATTGCCCATCAAATAAACCCCTTATCGACTCATTTTCTTTCCCCTTTCACCGAAGAAATGCGCGAGTCTATAATGGCACCGCGTTTGGGTTTGCCCATTGTTTTCGTGTTACGTAACGCGTCAGTTTGCGTTAATGTAGTTTATTTAGAGAACGGACTCGCGGGTTCGGTGTGATAACAATAGTGAAGGGGAGCGTATTGGAGTGCACGCGACTTCGCCCTGTTTCTGTTTTCCAACGTGATAGTCGTCAGGTAATTATAACATAATTCACGCAACCCCAAAAGAGACGTATTGTGAACAACACGAAGCATTAGGTCGCTTGTTAAAACATCCACTAACGTGTACCATTCGTGGATTTTAATTGGGTAAAAAGCAGTCGTTTGTCATTTTGTTTTACATCGTATTTTTAATAACAACGTGGCGGTAGCAACAAGGGTATACGCAGTACGTAGTAAACATTTAATTAGTTGGATTTCGGTACATTTTCGTGAGAGTTAGAATCACGCGATATAATGGGGCCTTTTGTTTGGGCCGCGGTCGTTAGGAGCCCTCCTAGTTTAAGTGATAAATTACACGTAACAATTAAAAAGTTACGTGGGTCCGTGCTCGGCCGTTACTAATGTACTCTCGAAATGTTAAAAGAGGTGTAAAATTATTGTGCGCATTCATGTTGAAATACTAAAACATCTTGACGTTTTAAAGTCTGACGATGAAAGCTGAAAAATGAGCTTCGAAATATTTTTTGCAATTATTTAAATAGGTATTTTACGCTGCCAAACAATATAAAATAAGTTTTTACGGTGTACTCGAGCTGTGCCTACCACGTACTGATAACACTGATTTACAATCGTACGTGCTACCAAACTTACCCTTCAGTATTCTGGTCAAGGTTAAAAAGTTTTTTTGAACGTTCCGTTCAAACAGGGCTGGCACAGCCACTTTCATTTGTATTCCAATACAAAAAAGGTACAAAAACATTTTAAATATTTATACTCGAAGAAAAATCGCCGACATTTACAACTCGGCGTCAAAAAAACTATTTGCCGCAAAGCCTTTGAAAATTCAAAATATTGATTTATGACACGCAACGTTATCGCTCACCCTTGACGCACGAAATTACAATATAAATCAGTTTAAAAATAAAAGAAAACAGATTTAGTACACTTCAGCTTTTAAAAGCGAAACGTGACTCGTAGACATAACGCTACGGCGCTACGGTGCTACGCCGTAGAGGCGGTACGATAAATCGTATTTAATTTATATTGTTGTATTATCGCTATGTGTGCTGTTATTTGATTACAGCTATTTAGCTTTACCTTAGATAAAAAGTAGGAAATTAAAGCTTATAAGAAATAAGTATGACCAAATTGCGTGGTAAAAGTACTTTGTTTAGTGAAACTTAGGCTTAATTCAAATAGTGCTGTTTAATATTCTGGGCGTGTTTTCGCTTTTCAAGGTTTACACTATCAGTATAAATGGGTTTTGATATAACTTTATCAGAGCGAAAGCACTTTGTTTAGAGAAGTGGAAACGCTAACGTGGATTGAGTTCTGATGTAAGCCATATAAAATACAAAAACATACCGCATAGATGTGTAACATTAAACCCCAGACATTTACCACAAAGAAAGACATTCCAGCAGACATTAGCGATGATATCTCAATACATTATCCGGGTGTTCATACTTCCGAGAACATACTGAATACATCTTTCAGCAACTTTCTACATTTATTTAAAACTAGTTGATCCCCGCGGCTTCGCGCCCTTCAACTGGCTATCTACCTACCAACTACCTATCTATTATTATTTTTATGTATCAACAATAGTTGTCTCAGCTCACGCCAAATAATGAATTTTGTAGACTAAATTTTGCAACTTTTGGTTACATTATTGCAGTTTTCATAAGGATCTCTAATATGTTTTAAAATAATTTTTCCATAGGTGAATGAATTTTTAAAATCGGTCTAGTAGTTTCGGAGCCTATTCGGTACAAACAAACATCATCATCTGCCTAGCCTTTATCCCAATTATTGTTGGGGTCGGCTTCCAGTCTTACCGGATTCAGCTAAGTATCAGTGTTTTACATGGAGCGACTGCCTATCTGACCTCCACAACCCAGTAACTGGGTAACACGATACCTCTTGGTAAGACTGGTGTCAGATCTCAGGCTTCTGACTACCCGTAACGACTGTCAATGATCTTCAAATGACAGCCGGGACCAACGGCTTAGCGTGCTTTCCGAGGCACGGAGGAAACTCGGTATGTTGAAATGGTCACCCATCCATGGCCCGACCTCGTCAAGCGTTGCTTAACCTTGAAGATCGACCAGTGCGGCTGTTATTATTTAGCCACGAGCTCCTCTCCTCTCCTCAGATTATGTACAAACAAACACAACAACAAAAAATATTTCCTCTATATAATATTGGTATAGATACACACATTACTGTCACATTAAAATGATAAAGTTAACACTTAAGAACGGTGGTACTGTTAAAAAAAATACATTAGTACGTTCTCAAATGAAAACCTCTGGCATTTCGCCTATAGTTCGTAATATGTAAGGTTTTATGGCTTTCATCGCGCACGAGTTTAATTTCATGTTTTATGTTTATTACTGTGTGACCACGCTACCGAACCGTTGGAAATTTAAAGCTTGGATTGTAATGTAGGAAATTGTAGAAGGACCAAGCCGTACAAAAGAGGGCTTTCTTGTACACTTTCGTTGATCGCGAAGTTTGTGAACATAATTGTTTATTTCAGTAAGTTTTTTCTACTCGTATAATATATATTGACCAACAGTTTTTCTACCAGTGGTTACGATTATCAATAAATCACAAATTAATGGATTAAAAACGTTTCATTTCAGTTTCACTTATACGATAGGATATATATTCGCGAACTGCCTGATCCTCCGACTGCACAGCATGATTTTTTATTGTTTACAGCTTTTTATTTCGCTTCTTAAGCAGTCGGGTTTTTTATTTTCAAATTAGCTTCTTTTATTTACAACTTTTAGTGAATATTTTTTTAATAAATACTTTTAAACATATAATAGGTTTATATTTTTGTAATCACCTCTAACAAACCTTCATTTTGATACCCCACTCAATGGATTGCGAAGAAAAAAAATTTGCAACCTCTACAATATGGCGCCCAAAACCCGCCATGTTTCTTTTTTTAACGGCACTTATCTAAGAACACTTGGGTGGCCAAGACTTATCTAAAGATGTCTTAATTATAAAAATCCGTCAAGTGGTTTGAAAGATACGAGGTAATAAAGAATATTACATACATACAAACATACTTACATACATACAAGATACACGCGAAAAACATAACCCTTTCCTTGCAGCTGGGTAAAAACTCGATTGTTTAAGTAAAAAAAATATTCGCAATATTTTTAATTCGCAGATATTCGCAAGCTGACTGACCAAAACCAGATGTATCCTCCGACTGCACAGCATGATTTTCTTCTTATTTACGTCTTTTTAGTCGGGGCTTTTGATTATTTGAATTAAGATTTTCTTTTTTTTTTCTTTTATGTACATTTATATTTACAAGTGTTGTATATTTTTGAAATCACCTCTTAAAACCCTTTTTTTATACCCCACACGATGGGATCGGAAGAAAAAAAAATTGGCCCCCTACAATATGGCGCCCAAAGGCCGCCATTTTTCTATTTTCCAAATTGAATGTAGCCAGTGACACTCGTAAGGTTAAGACTAATCAATTGATGTAAGAGTCATCAAAATCGGCCAACGCGTGTGGGTCTAGAACGACACATAGGAACAAACATACATACATACTTAGACTGATGAACACATGGATCTCCTTCGGCAGTCGGGTAAAAATTAAATAAGGACCCACTAGTTTCTTCAAATATTTTTTTTGTGCCGTGATATGTTTCGATTTTTGATCAACATCGATTTTCGATAAACTTGCGATTACTCAGGATACGACACTATTTTTATGTAACGATAATATAAAATGGCAACCCCCCAAATGTCAGTTAAGTCAATCAAATTAAAAACCAAAAACTGCAAATGCAAGTAGTACTGCTTTTTTTGCGTTTTCAGTGATAATAATACTCCGTCGTCGACAACATGAAAAAAATATTTTGTGTATCGTGTTCATCTTTAGTGTTGTGAATATTCTATTTTGTGTTAACCTTCTGATTGTTTCTACGTTAGAATGTTCTAGGTCATATGGATGTATAGGTACAATAAACATGTTAATTCTTTTATGGCTAGCCATCAGTCGTGAGTTTATATGCCACGTTTTTTTCAAATAAACCTAAAAATTAAAAACAATGATTCCTCGGTTTTGAAAATATATAAATTGTATAATATTTAGATTCCAATAGTGCTTAGTCAATGAGACACTCATTTAGCGATACAGATTGTTAAAATGTCCAAAATGAATGCTGAGGCTCTAGACAAGTAACATTCGATGTCAGCGATGGCGATGGTTGGAAAGCCAAAATGTAGGAGATTAATCACGTAACTTCGATAGTGTTTTAACATTGGGAACACACTTTTTACATTTTTGCAATTGCTATCGCCACGCTTTCGATGATAGAATATAACTCGTGTAGGCCCTCAGAGGCTCTAGACAAGTGTTATTCGATGTCAGCGATGCCGATGGTTGAAATGTCAAAATGTAAAGGTATTGATCATGTGATATTTCGAAATCGCTTGTCAATCCCATACAATTTTTCCTTTTTGACAATCGCTATCGCCATGCTTTCGATGATAGAGTATCACTTGTCTAGGGCCTCAGAGGCTCTAGACAAGTGTCATTCGATGTCAGCGACGCCGATGGTTGAAATGTCAAATGTAAAGGTATTGATCATGTGATATTTCGAAATCGCTTGTCAATCCCATACAATTTTTCCTTTTTGACAATCGCTATCGCCATGCTTTCGATGATAGAATGTCACTTGTCTAGGGCCTCAGAGGCTCTAGACAACTGATATTCGATGTCAGCGAAGGCGATCGTCGAAATGTAAGTGATTGGTCAAGTGATTTTTTCGATATCGTTTGTCAATCCTCTACAATTTATCCTTTTTGACAATCGCTATTGCCACGCTTTCTATGATAGAATGTCACTTATCTAGGGCCTCAGATGCTCTAGACAACTGTTATTCGATGTCAGCGAAGGCGATCGTCGAAATTTAAGTGATTGATCAAGTATTTTTTTCGATATCGCTTGTCAATCCCCTAAAATTTTTCCTTATTGAAAATCGCTATCGCCACGCTTTCGATGATAGAATGTCACTTATCTAGGGCCTCAGAGGCTCTAGTCAAGTGGCTTGATGTCAGAGAAGGCGATAGTCGAAATGTCAAAATGTAAGGGATTGATTACGTGATTTTCTCGATATCGCTGGTCAATGCCATACAATTTTTCCTAATGACAATCGCTATTGCCACGATTTCGATGATAGAATGTCGCTTGTCTAAGGCCTCAGAGGCTCTAGATAAGTGGCATTCGATGTCAGAGAAGACGATAGTCAACCCTAAATATTTCGCAGACGTTACCGCTGAAGAGCAGTGGTGGCCAGTGGTAATGGCCACGACTTACAAGTTGTCAGTTGCTGATTTGAACACAGACTGGCGTGTCTTTACTTTGTGTCAATTACTTCATCACCACTGCTCTCAAAATGGTGAAGGAAAACATCGCGCATCGCGAAACCAGCATGTCCTAGAACCAAACATTCGAAGACATGTTACATCCACTAATCCACACTGAGCCTGCGAGGTGGTTTACAGCCCATTCCCTCTCACAGAGAGGATGCCTGTGTTCCGCATGAATTGGTACCGCTAATAGAATAATATTTTTTCCAGAACTCCTTTTCGAAAATCGTGCAATAATTTAATCGTATTTCAACTTCAAATGCATCACAAAACAATAAACAAACTCACAATAATTCTTATACAATCAAAGAAAAACAACAGAAATGCAAACTAAACGAATACAAACTTTATATCCGTAATGAACTCGCAGAAGTCATAAAAATGCAACATTGTGAATTGCAGGGTGCAGTTTATTTACAACAGCAAACTACCCAGCATCGTGACGTTTATTGAGACGATCGTGTATTTATGTACTTTTAATGGCATCGCACATTACGCGCACACTGCTCCCGGGACGACATTAGCAAAGAAAACATCACAATTGATGTTATTTATGCCAATCGTAGGACTATTATGCCGATCGCGGGAAGTTTTTATCGCTTGCACGCTTTATCCTATGTGAATAGTACGGGATCGTAGAGACGTAATTGTTACTAGTTGTTGTTAGTGAAGTTGGTAAATTACCATTATTTGGAGGATATTTTTTGGATATAATAATAAATGAATAGCTAATGATATATTCTGTAGCTGGTGATAGATTATGATACGCTAGTATATTATGTCAGAACAGGGTTATGACCGTTTGTTTTTTTTCCCCAAATCTAACGTAATTCTTATTATAATCTATACTTAATATTATAAAACTGATGAGTTTGTTTGTTTATTTGAACGCGCTAATCTCAGGCACTACTGGTTGGAATTTAAAAATTATTTTTGTGTTGAGTAGTCCATTTATCGAGCAAGGTTATATCTTTTCTATATCACATCACGCTACGACAAATAGGAGTGGAGTATAAATGAATAATGTTGCAAAAACGGGCAAAATTATTCCTTTTTGAGATCTTCCGTTGCGTGCCTGCGTAAACGGTCTCAGTTACGCAACAATCATGTATGTAGGGTAGATGGGTAAGTAGATAGCCAGTTGACGAGAGCAAAGCCGCGTGGGTCAGCTAGTCCATAAATAACATTCGTCGTTGCTCTTCTATTGAAGATATTATCGAAGTACATCACCTTATTAATTCAGATTGTCTTAAATCTGGGACTCTACTCAAAGTAGAACATGTAAAATTTCGGTACTCGATCGACCATTCATTTAGGACTATTTTAAGCAATCGATAATACTAAAATAATATTATGTAACTTGTCAAAAAGATTACAAATAAATTATTAATTAAAAAATAATTTTTAAAACAAACTTTCTTCGTATACTTCTCAGCAAACCCTTTCATTTGATACCCATAAGTTTCAGGGCAGCGCTCGCTGGCAGTAACTAGTCCGCCATCTTGGCCCGTCCACCATATTGGATTTAGATCTTCGTCACTTAGCTGACCATGCATTGTCATCCAAATGAAACTTATATGCAAAATGTCATCTTAAACGTAAGGATAACAGCTTTAAAATTTGGTTGGACGATTTGACCCGAACACACTTACATACATACACACATTGCAAGTTAAATAAAAGCTTGTAAAATACTATTAAGCCTATAACGTTCGTCCAGGTATTGTGGTAGAAAAATAATTGTGAACGTTAAGCACCTCTTAGGGCCATGACTTGTAGAAATGTTCGAGTTTAATACAATGGGGCAATAAATAGCTTTTGATTGCTAGTTATTCCGCTTCTTTCATCGACTTCGTAACCTGTATAGGAATGGACGTTTTTTATGGTTATTGCGAAGCGTATTAACGTTTGTGTAGGACGAGAAATATGTATGGGCCTAAGGCTATATTTGTCGCAAATGGATAGAATGTTCTTTGTCATAAAGTGTTATTCTTTGGGAAGATTATTATGCCTGCGACTAGACGACATGCTATTTGTGTTCGTCATATATTTTGATGTGTGTGTTGTGTGTGTATATAGTATAGATTGTTTTTTTTTTGTCTTTTTATGGGGCTACAGAGGGGAATTTTACCTGACTGCGTACCGTGGTTGGATGCTCTCTCTGTTTCTGGTGCTAGAGCCAACGTTTCAGCCCAACGTCTATCGGATCAGGTGTGGGTCATTCAGCGTAACCGTATGTAGAATGACGCTTTACTTAATAGACTACGTATTGAATCCCGGTAATGAAATCCTGGAGACAATACAAATTATTCTATTCAATAGAGTTCAGAATAGTAATCGTTTAATGTTTCCACTGCTGGGATACAGGCCTCCACTCTGTGTGAGAGGGAATGGGCGAATGGAATCCACCACGCGGGCTCAGTGCGTGTTACTGGATGTGACATGTCTTCGAATTTTTGGTTCTAGGACAAGCCAGTTTCCTCACACGATGTTTTCCTTCACCGATTTTTAGAGCAGAGGTGATGCAATAATTTACACTAAGTAAAGCGCCTGCCTGGGCGTAATCTATTACCTACGAGACGTGAGTTGGGGCTGTTACCACTGGGCCTCCAGAGCTCTTAAAAAAAAAAAAATGCTATGCCAAGTCTTTAATTTTAGAACTTTAGAATAAAACTCTGCATAAATCAGCTACAAGTAAACCAACTCACTTACATAAGAATTCCATATTTTATTTCAATGTCTGCACCCTTTTTACCACACCTTCATCATCATAATTATCCCAAAACCGAAGGCTACAGATGCTATCAAACCACATCGGGTTTACATCCAAATCTCACACAAAAAGGCGTACGCCAGGGATAAAGGCGGACAAAATACTTGGCACGCCACAAAATCTATGGGATTTGTTTATTTCCGTGTCAGGATAACTACAGACCCTTGTTTCAAAAGTTATGGCGACAGTAAAATAGTGATACCTATTGATACTAAAGCTTTGTCTGAAATGGATTCGGAGATACAAAGATTTTAGTTTAATAAAATTTGTTCATGTATACTTTTTTTTCGGTAATATTTGTGGGGGTTTCAGGTTTTTCTTAGAGTTTATGGAGTAAATTCGCAGGTGTTATTTCGTATAAGGTTGGTTAGTTTTTTGAGCTGGTGGCTAAGTAATAAAAAACCGGCCTAGTGCGAGTCGGACTCGCGCACCGAGGGTTCCGTACAAACAGCGACATTCACCAACATAATTATTTAAAAATACTGAAGTAAATAATAAAAGCACCGAACATTGTATGACACGGATCTTTGAATCGAAAAATAGTGTTTACAAAATCATAATATTTTTAAATGGCTTATCCTACTTTATCCTACATAATGGGATAGACGAGAAAAAAAAACATTCCCACTTTACACAAGAAAAACTGTTTTGTCGGCGTGATTAATATGTATATCCATACCAAATTAAAGCTTTGATTTAGAGTCTCTGAGCTAAGCTGCGGACGGACGGACAGACGGACATGGCGAAACTATAAGTATTCCTCGTTGACTACGGAACCCAAAAAATGGGAGGGGTTGAATTGTAATGCTAAGCAATGGTTGCAGAAGTTGCAAAGTATGATAAACTATTAGTCCTGGCTGTCATTGGACAGTCGTTATGGATAGTCATAAGTCAGAAGATCTGACACCAGTCTTACCAATGGGTATCGTGTTGCCAGTTACTAGGTTGTAGAGATCAGATAGGCAGTCACTTTATTTAAAATATTGGTGTGCACGCCATCATGTGCACCCGCACTATTAGGCTTAACAAGCATTGTGATTTTTATTCACGGGAATTTTACTCGCGCGATTTTCAGTAATAATATTTCCGCACGATTTTTTTACCGCAATGCGTGCAGCTTCATACAATTCCATAAGTAGCAGAATAGGTGGAAAAAATTCGCGCGAATAAAATTCGCAGTGCGTCTAAGCCTTACCATAACGCGTCCGACGACGCGCGACGTGCGCGGCACAACACTTTCTGCGGATGAGCGGTGTGGAGACCACACCGCCCACCATATTCTTTGCAACCGTCCACGCAAGACGCTAATGTACGCGTCTCAAGAAACCTTAAACCTTGTAAATTCTAGAAAAATTAAACCGTTGATTAAAAGAAGAGGGAGTTCATTTTAATCCCCTTCAACTGGTATTGTTAAATACAGGCTTGCGGATCACAACCAAGGGCTGAAGAACCGGGACCCATAGCAGTCATGCGAACCTTGGATATGCAGGACCTATATCCCGCGAAACTGTGATACACAGCAGCGGTGGCTAGGGGTCTGTTGTTTATGGCTGAGCTCTTACCTGAGTTATCCGTGGCGGTCTTCTTGTACTTGCTCCATCCGGTGCCTCGTCGAGGATTTAGGGGTCAGATATTTATAATAATGGACAAGGCTGGGATGAGGGACACAAACGCGTTCTGAGCCGGGGTCCAGCTGCCGAGCAGATACATACACGTTCGGCAAAACCAGCTTGGCTCGCGAAATATGCACAAATACGACTGCACGGACGATACACTACACCAATCGCGAATGCCCAAAAGAGATTCTATCTCGGATGGGTGAATTACTTAGAAATACAATTAATTCAACAAAACCCTTCCAAAATCGTTCGCACGCGTTCGACCTGTTTTTCAAGTTCAAGTGTCAAACGTCAAAGTTCACTCATGCGCCGTCAAATCGGTGACAGCTAACAGACCACAGATTAAGAAAGAATGAACGAACGATGCGTTCGTAACAAGTATCCAGCTGCATCCAGTTAGCCTGGAAGCTGACCGCAACATGTTGCAAAACAGCTAGGCTAAGTAACAGGTTGGAAAAAGGCTAGGCAGATTGATCAAGTCTTTTCTAAGTTGGAAATTCTTAAGGCATCTCTGCAACACATTATTTAAAGTTCATAAAAGAATTATGCGCATAAAAAAATACTTATGGTGCTTTCTAACATGGAAACAAACTCACACTCTGATCATTAACTGCCCCAAAAATTAACCATTTCATGTAAACTTTTCAAGTAATGGAAATTAAGCTCCCTTTAATAAACTTGGAAAGAAGATGCCCGTGTTATTCTTAAACAAGAGTTCAATGTTGCCAGGATAATGAATATTTACGAGACTCTGGCAGCCCCGAAGTTACGCACCCTTATCGTGATGCACAGAGGGTGATATTAAAGCGCATGAGTTAGATACAGGGCCTAAGGGCGATAGGAAAATGTACGAGAAAGAGGCTCGTTAAAGTTTAAATGTGAGTGCTTTGAGTACTCTTGAAGGAAGTTTTTTTAAGGGAAATAAAATTAAATGGAATGATGTTGCGTACTTGTAGGGGAGGACCCCTAGAGCTATAGAGCTACTTCTTCTAATTTATTGTCTGATCCTCAGCGCAAGCTGTACAAAAAATTGCTGTCGTGAAAAGTTTGATCAATTCCGGAGTTCTTTATTCTTTATTGTACACCAACGATATCACGGGACACAGTAATTTGAAAGTTCGCGTACAAAGGCGAATCGGTAGAAGCACCAATTTTTTACATTTTATATTATTCATTAAATATTTGCTGTAAATTTAGTCCAAATAATACCCACATTCATCAAAAACCTTTTAATTAAAAACAGGACACCAAACTCCACAATTAAATCGCCTTAATGAGGACCCTTCCCCATTAAAACTAGACGGTAGACTCAAATCATCCAGTCCTTAAATCAAGTACAAAACACAGGCCAGTCATGACGCCTCACCAATTAATGAGGGTACAGTCAGATCTTGCTGTGGACCTTTACAATCTAGTGCGAACATAAATTGTGATAGAAGGCGCTCAGGGGCTTGTTTAATTTCACGACTGAATAAATCCAAATGTTATACCGCGGAGACCCCGCTTGCGTACTGACGTTTCCATCTGTCCCGTCCATAAAATTCTAGTGCTGCCCCTGCCGAAAATTACGGGAACTATATTAAAGTTTGCTCCGATATGTTTTAGTTGGGTTTTTAAGTTTGATGGGATACCCTTTTCTGTGTTTGATGTTTTTGGAAAACTGTTTAGGTGCGAGTTAATAGCTAGAGGTCAATTAACTTTTATTGAGGTAATAAAGACGATTAGGCGATAGTTATTTTTCTATCAGTATAATATTTCCATATCCACGGTATTATTTAAAACCACACGTTGCACGTTCTTCTCCATAGATACCTACTGACGCTTGCGAATGTTCAACTAGCTTCAACTTATGGTTGACAATTCAAAAGTACCTTTTTAAATGGTTTAATTGAATTAAATGATTTGAGTTAGATCGTGCTTTATCTTTATGAGTGAATTTCTCCTTGACAATTCAATAGAACTTGTTGTTTTAAATGATTTGAGTTTGAGGTAAAAAAATAAAAAAAACAGTAACAAAAAGTTGAAAAAAAAACAAGATTATTAACTTTTTTTACTCCTTTGCCCCACACTAGGAATTTCTGCCTGTACACTGAGATCACTTCTTCATTCTATAAGTGCAATGATAAGGAAAATAATAACGATAATATAATACACAAAAAAACTTAATTATTTGTTTGTTACAGCATTTACTCTATTCCATAGCTCGAATACCGCCACTAGAATTTAGATCATTATTACATTCAATACATGAATAGAGTGGCACTCTAATACCTATTGGCTCTATTCAATAGCCTAGCTCTAGTGCATTTTCAATGCCTATTGACAGATAGATATTAATTTAGTTGTGCGCATCTGAATAGTAATACTTGTCTGTGGATAGCTCAGTATTTATTATTTTGAATTAACCTTAGTGAAACTGATATTGTGACAACCATTTCGTTGAAAACACAGCGATTATAAATTATTTACCCAATAAATTATTCACCGTCTTGTTTGCAAAACTGGACAGGTTAACCGAATATACAAAAATTATGTGCATAATTATTGAAATCATAATATTAACATCATTGAACTACATTAATTAAATAATGTGTTTAAATAAACAATTATATTGGAATAGCCTTTTTTTTGCAAGTCACTACGTACTTGTAATAATCATAAACGAAACAAATACGTTTGCATATAAATTTGTTCACTAACATTACTTTGGATTAGGAATATAATTAATATTTTGTTAAATTATAGAATTGCTCATTTTATTTAACATTCTATTAAAAATTCAGACGGAGAAAAAGTATTAAATCATAAAAGAAAAGCCTCATGACACACACACTATTTCGTCTAAATATATATCTTTAAAGAAGTCAAATTGATTTTTATTATGTCTTGATCGGGAATCCGTCTCGGCATATTTTACATTCGAAATTTTACATTCGAATTCATGGTAAATATCCCGTATTTACCATGTTTACTGTTTGTTGCGACTTTCCGATATTTTGGTGCTGTTGCAAGCAACATGATCACGGATCACGGTTCATGTTTTCGCATTACCTATTTATCAGCATAATAGTTCTGCGGCATATTAATACTTTGGCATAATGCAAAGCTTAGCTGTCGTTTGGTCTGATTTGTTTTGCCATAATTTGGAGTGCATAAATATTTAAGGCATAATATTTATTCGTCATAATAATTTTATGGGTACATATTTGAAAGACAAAAATTAAAATACCTACGGATAAAATGTCAATTTTCAAAATATCGATAATTTTAATATAGATTTCAATCGATTGAAAATTGTTTTACCTAAGCTTAAAATATCTAATTAAATATATTTGATATAAGGATTCAAATTAGTTAAAATAAGGTGCGGTGGCCCTTGGGCCACCCTTGAGCCGCGAACATGCTTATTTTATTCCAAAGAACATTACGTGTAAATATCATTATGCGTTTATAACAATATGCTTTATAAGATTATGATCATTATTATTATGCCAGCAGTATTTATGGCAATATACATTATGGCGAAGCATTTATGCATAATGATCATTATGCTGAATTTCGTTATACCAACGTAAATTATGGGAATATATTTTAAGCTTATCATAAGTAAGCCGTCTCGATCATCGTTAGTGATTTGATTACGAAAATAATTTTACTGGCCAAAAAACTACTTTACGTCTAAGAATATTTCTTATCCCGGCAAAATGCACAATGCCAATAGGATAGTGAATAAGTAGATGAAAATGCTATCTTCAAAATAGTACAGCTAACCGAGTTAAAAGCACAACAAACGAATCAAAACCTCGAAGCTAGAACAGGTCAACTTTCTGATCTGTCTATCCAAACACTCGTTCCGAATGGCAGCATAGGTACATACGCGACAATATGGCGGCGCAATTTGTACTGTTTGATTCCGTTTTCAATACAACCAAAACAATATCGGTATATTGAAGAGTGAACAAACTGAATCGCGGGTGCAATACAATACATTGGTTCCCTTATTGAATATTTGCTCGGCGGCCAACAACGATCAAACTGGTAGTACTTGTATCGTTGTCAGAATTTATATCGTATGTAGTTTCCAACGAGTGTTTAAAGGGCGCCCGTTAATTATTTGTATATTCCGTTTTATTTACACTGATTAATTTGTATTGTATTAATTGGTGATGCTTTTGGAATTATATGGGAATGCTGTTTTATTGTTTGCAGTTTCGAGATTCTAAATGAGTGCACGGATTTGAATATATAAGTTACATTTTGATTATATTCGATTTAATAATAGTTTCTATTATTGTGTGTGTTGTGTGTTATTGTAAAGTGAGACAATCTACCATGGATTTATATCACCAAATTCATGGTGCATTTCACAAGTTTTGTTTAAATATATGAAAAACAGACCACTGTCTCTTAAGATACAGGTAAGCTAGTTTTAGGCGCTATATACGCCGCAATGTTAACGCAGTACTGGCCGTGCGCCCGCTCGATGCCAAAATATCAATATTGAACCTCCTTGAACAGTTTTGTTTGCAAAATATTATTTGATTTACATAATATGCTATGTTAGTTTTTTTTTAGTTGAAATGCAACAGTTTTATATTTCTATGTACATTTTTTTTTGCTATGTTATGTTATGAAGTATTGAAGAAAGTCCATCCATATTTTTTCTGTATAAAAATATTTTTAAACATCCTAGTCGTTTTGGACGAGTTTGCAAAAGTTGCGAAAAAATATCATGTTGTTAATTATTTTTTTAAAGCAAAACTATATAAAGAAAAACATATTAGTTACACGAAAAAACCTTGAGTTCAAAATTATGTACATGAATCAATAATAAATATATATATTTTTCAAACCTTTTAACCTAGCCGTTACTAAGGAGTATGCTTTAGAAAGTTACCGTTTTACGGCACTAAATGGTATGTAGGCCTTCACTAATTGCGTACAGATCTTGTTCATCCAACGCCTGTCTAAGTCTCTTCTACCAAACCAGTTGTATTTTTAGGGTTCCGTAGCCAAATGGCAAAAAACGGAACCCTTATAGATTCGTCATGTCTGTCTGTCTGTCTGTCTGTCCGTCCGTATGTCACAGCCACTTTTTCCCGAAACTATAGGAACTATGCCGTTGAAACTTGATAAGTAGATGTCCGCATTAAGATTTTCACACAAAAATAGAAAAAAAACAATAAATTTTGGGGGTCCCCATACTTGAAACTGAAACTAAAAAATTTTTTTTCATTAAACAGTTATCTATGGATAACTCTTCAAAAATGATATTAAGGTTTCTAATATAATTTTTTTCTAAACTGAATAGTTTGTGCGAGAGACACTTTCAAAGTGGTAAAATTCTAGATTTCTATTTCTTCTAGAATAAGAGAATGATAAAACTAAAAAAATATATGATGTACATTACCATATAAACTGCCACCGAAAATTGGTTTGAACGATATCTAGTAAGTAGTTTTTTTTTAATACGTCATAAATCGTAAACTGCAATTTACCAAGTACGGAACCCTTCGTGCGCGAGTCCGACTCGCACTTGGCCGGTTTTTTATTTGTAGTTGTTGAAATTATAAATCTAATTATTAATATTACTTATAGACCTTAAAAATTTTAATCTGAAAATATCTAAATTTTTCAACTAAATTTATATTATTGTTTTTTTTAATTAAAATTAAGATTGCAAAATTGATGTGGGTGTGAGATGGTCACATTTGCCTCATGCCCAATGAGTTGTGGGCCTAATATAAGTACTATTTGGAGACCTGATACAGTCAAAAGATGTAGCCGCAAACCACGGAGAAGATGGTGGGCCAAGCTATACAATAAAAAGCTGAAGTCATGTGGTGAGGCCTTTGCTGATGAATGATTTTTATTTTCATCACACTCCTCCCACACCCTACGAAAAGAAAACGTGTATGATGAAAATAAAGATCTGCAAATATGTCCGTCGGCACTACAAATAACTCACTAACGTTGCATCTGTGTGTTTTTAATTACAGTGCAAAACCGATTAATTTAGAACTGCAATTCCACCGAGTATTTCGTTTAACTCAAGTTGAGGTTAAATAAATTTATCAAAGCTCCAGAGGGACCTAGCCGATTTTGCGATTGAAGTTACTCTACAAAGATTACCAACTGTAAACGTTTCAAACGAAAAGGAAATGTAGTTTTTCACAGAGAAGGAAAAAGCAGCTTCATTTGCATTTTATTCTGGATATTATTAGATTAACGTACAAGTATGTAAATAAGTAGTATGCTTATATGTACGTTTATTCTGCTATACCAGCACACGACTCACGAATGTTATAACAACGGCAGCTAATTATGAAAAGCTATGGGTTCGCGTGCAGTCGCCGCGCGTAATTATGCTAATCTTATTAGTCAATCCACTTCGCCTTGCAGTTTTATGTTTCTGCACAAACTCTGCATAGTGCGCGTTTATAACTGTACTCCACTTTCTTTACTTCAATAGCGTGTGAGCCCGAACCGTAATTAGCTTCGCCATTATCGTGGGCATTAAACTATTTGAATTTATACCCTTAAGCTCAGTTTCATTATTCAAAAGCCTGTACTTTCCCCCTACCATTACAGTATATAAAACCTTACAATAACGAATCAAAGGTAAATCAATTCTTAACAGCGATTTTGTCGCAACAAAAGAAACAATTTTTTCAATCGCCTAACTTTTACGACACAAAGAGTAAGTACGGATTTACAGCGAAAGCCCCGCCTTTCTAACTTAGAAAATTTCACTTAAGAAACAAAAGTACTCTAATAAAAGAAGAACAATCATAAAAAGAGAGATGTAAGAACGCGCTTTCTTAAAAAATATCGGTGACGGGGCTCCGCGGTCATTTGCTCACCTTGCCTACTGTTTAGACTGGCAACTTTAGAACCACAATGTAGAAACAAAAAGTGGCCTAATTGAACCTAAAATCGACTGCAAAACATTGGCTACAACAAGATGATATGACTAGAAGTTGAGTTACTACTGAGATGAAAACTTCTTCTTTTCGTGTGACGATGTGGCCTCCTCTGGTGTCAGAGTTAATTAAACCACCTTTGGGAACCTTATAGGCCTTTGACTTAGCTATTTCAGACTAACATTAACTATTTAAGTCCAGCAGCTTATTTGCTTAAGTGAATTTTGAAAGGCAAAGGGTTATAACGCCATTAATCGACCAATCGGGCGCACGGTTGGCGCAGTGGTTGAGCGATTGACTGCTGCGCTTCGTGTCGCGGGTTCGATTCCCGCACGGAACAAATATTTGTATGACCTACAGATAGTTGTTTCGGCTCTGGGTGTTGTGTATGTGAGTTTATATGTTTGTAAACGCACCCACGATACAAAAAGAAATTCCTAGTGTGGGGCAACGTTTTTTTTAAAAATAAAAGAAAAAAAACACTTATGAGATGAAAGACGCGATGTGGAATTTCGTCTATGTGATTGGTCGATTGATTTTGGCCAAACCCTTTGCCTTACCGAATTCCCTTACGCAATTAGGCTGCAGGTTTCCTCATGATGTTTACATTCACCGTTGATTGTGGTATCCAAGATAAATTTAGAAACTACATATGTTTTTGAAAAAGTCACATATGTCGGGTTTAGTTAATAGTACGGACGTTAAAACAAATCGCAAGCACGCTGGCGGCAAAGCAAGAACAACTACGCATTGGTGCGTTTTTTCTAACCGCTTGCGTAGTGGGGACAGCAGAATATGGCGGTTGAGTACTGACAGCCTCAGAGCTAAGACGTCATATTAGTACGAATCAGTGTCGATCCGTAATATTAGTTAACAAGATTGTAACTGTGAATATTTGAATAAACCCAGTGTATCGAATAATTTATGTGATTTCATTTGCACGATTGTACCCACCGACCTGCCCACAGACGATGTCTTAGCCTAAGGGTCCTGACTTTTGATTTTGGACTTTTGGCATGGTTTACATCCTACAGGCAGCCTTGATGCGACACATATAATATTCACAGTAGATCTTTGTCTCTGAAGTTGGACCTGTCAACTATTGCGCAAGAAACAGTTTAACTGCATAGAGTAAGCGAGATAGGATGATGCGACAAACGTAAGCGAGTGAAAGGGACAGATATTTAATGCTTTCTTCATTTTCAATATTGGCATAAAAATAGCTATCGCGCAGGGTCTTGCAGCCAATTCAGAGACACAGAGATCCGTTGTGAATATTATACGTACTTGCCCGCATTTGAAACCACGAACTCACGCACGAGAGGCGAGGTATTAGCTTGGGCTTCCACGACATACAACACGGTGATAACTAAAACAAAAGTATACAAGGAGCAGTATACTAATATGATTTGGGCGGTGCAACGTGTCCTACGTTGCACCGCCCAAATCATATTAGTATACGGGCAAGAGAATTATGGTACAGCAGCCGTTAGGAATGGTAGTCCTTTAACTTAGTTATACATTTTGCAGACGTTCTGACTGAGAAAATCCAGATGAAAATCCCAATAATACGTTACCCAACCCGAAAATCGAACCCTGGACAACCCAGACCCAGAAATGCTACGTTTCAGAAGTAGCGCTGCGACCACCTATTCCAACGAGGCAGTTATGAAACTTATATGAAAAAAACGTTAAAAATATTTTCTTTCTCGATAGGGTGTTTAATTGTTATTTACGTACCTGCAATTGTACTCATTGGGCCACCCTGCAGTTATCAAGTACATTATTCAGAGAAGTTAATTAACCCGGTAATTAATGAAGAACTGCCGCATACCAACTTCGGCAAGGCATAAATAGTAAATACATGTAGATTTGTTGTGAATATACACTGGCCTTCAAAACTTAGTACCACACTTTTAAAATTGCAATTTCTCCTAAACTATAAAAATCTGAGTTTTGAACGTTTTATATTCTTCTACTTCTACTCTTTATTTCGTTCTATAATTTTAACAATTCGGTTCTTTAATTCAATACTCTGACTTCTATAGTTTATTAGAAAATGCAATTTCAAAAGTGTGGTACTAAGTTTTGAAGGTCAGTGTATATTGATGTCAAATCCAGGTATACAGGATCTCTCCCCCGGTGGGTTCCGTATTGTCGAAGCGCGGCGGCTCAGTAGCCGTGGTTTTGTCAGCCACGGTGAAGCGAAGAGGAACCCGAGAAGGGGCCGCTCGTCAGGGCGATTGCCGATTAAGCCGACGACGTAGCGGCCAATAATTAGGTTGCGGTTCCGCTTGGTAACAAAGGCGATATTGCAACGGAGGTGGTCCGCGATGTCGTATGAAGCGTCCCAGTTCCCATACGATATCGTAGCTGAGGGTTAGAGACTGCGGCGGGAGAAGAGTGTCGGTATTGCGGTGCGCCGCTCTCCCTACCTTCCGCGGCCTGGACGGGCCGCCACCGTCTGATGGCGGACACGGTAGTCGATTAGAGCCCCACATAACTGCGCTACCTCCCCGTAGTAGCGCAGTATGCATGAGCATTTCGCCACGCTGAAAAAAAAACGAAAATTTTATACAGGATCTGAAAAGACCTACTTAGTGATATAAGTGTCAGAATATTGTCGTGGGCGCAATTTAATAGTTTAGATTATAATTAAATTACTTATTAGTCTATTTATAAGGCTAGATTGTAATACTAATAATTTCCATCCTATTGTTGAACCTTAGAACAAGGGAAAAAAAAGGAAAATTCGTGTGAGCAGAATTAAGACACTTACCGTCCTAGGTTGTGTTTGTGGCCAGTCTGTATCAGTTCTAGCTACGGGGTTTGTTATCAAATTAAAAAGCGTCGTAGTTTGTTACAGCGGACAACTTGTTATACTTAACGAGTTTATTTCAAGACTGTTTAAAATTGGAGATAATCTTAATTTGACAAACACTTAATAACATGGGTAAACCATGGGCAGGGTCAGTAGTACGTTCCTTTGAGGTAATTTTCGAGTAGGTTAAGGTTAGGTTAAGACGGGCTGGTGTCCGCAACTCCACGTCCATAATTTTCGAGTAACACCTAGGCAAAGGCGCCGGCTAAACCTATTTATGAATAGCATATAAATTCAGTTGAGTTAGAATAGAAAAAAAAAATATAAAAATAGAAATTGCTTTGTTATTTGGTTAAATACGAGTAGGTACATCATTAGGATTTGGATTTAAGGTTTAGGTTTAATTTAAGTTTCTGCATCTCATTATTTAAATCTTATAATCGTCGGAGGTTATGATGAATTTCGCTATTTCTTTAGACGAAAATAAAATAATTAATCTAGCGTTGTAAAATGGTTTGTTCAAGTTATTCTCAAACAGTTAGGGTCGGTACCTTATAAAAGAAAGAGGAGGAATTTTGTGAGTTGTGAGTTGCGTAAAATGAGCTGCGGAATTTACGCTCAACTAAAATGTGGTTAGGCTGCCAGATGGACGGACGTGATTTCAGTTCCTATTCTACGTTTGTACGGGGCGCTGGCTTGTCTCACTCCCTTCCCTCACCTCAAGCGCAATTCGGTTGAAATAATATGCGTGAGTCAGAAGACAACTCATTTTGCGTGGCCGTGTGGCAAAAACAGGACTTTAGTATGAAAGCGAATGCAGCGTAAATTCCGCGACGCATTTTACGTAACTCACAAAGTTACGTACATTTGAACTCACAAGATGAAGAAGAAGAACATTTCAGCCGACAGAAAATATCCATTGCTGGACATATCGACGGCTCCTTTGCTTCTCGCATCCAGCTGACTTCTGCTGCCCTCATTAGGTCACCAGTCTATCTTGAAACATATTATTTATGTTTTATTTCTTTAATTTCCTTGCGCTGCATATATTTTTTATTTATGATGGTTTTGGACTTTTTTACCCGGCTGCAAGGAAAGGGTTATGTTTTTCGCGCATATCTTGTATGTAAGTATGTTTGTATGTACGTAATATTCTTTATTACCTCGTATCTTTCAAACCAATTGAAGGATTTTTATAAATTAGACATCGTTAGATAGGTCTTGGCCGCCTAAGTGTTCATAGATAAGTGCCGTTATAAAAATAGAAACATGGCGGATTTTGGGCGCCATATTGTGGAGGTTGCAAATTTTTTTTTCTTCGCAACCCATCGAGTGGGGTCTCAAAATGAAGGGTTTTTAGAGGTGATTACAAAAATATAAAACATATGAGTGTAGAAAAAAATATTCACTAAAAAGTTGTAAATAAAAAAGCTAATTTAAAAATCAAAAACTGCCTGATCCTCCGACTGCACAGTATGATTTTTTCTTGTTTAAAAAATCATACTGTGCAGTCGGAGGATCAGGCAGTTCGCAAATATATATCCTCCGACTGCACAGCATGATTTTTTCTTGATTATAGCTTTTCAATTTGCTTCTTAAGTAGTCGGGTTTTTGATTTTTAAATTAGATTTTTTTATTTTCCTTTGCGCAGTGCCATAAACACGAGTAAATGGCGTACAGTAGTTTACCGTCTTCATTGTTGGACAAGTTCAGCGAGCACAAAGATGACCTCTAAAGCATCAGACAAACACAGATATTTTTTTGTGTTGTTCCCCTATGTCATAATTACGTTGTAATAACGTTACTACCTCGTTGGTTCACAAGGGTTACTATTGAGCATGAGGTCATGGGTCCAATTTTGGGCCAGTGATAGTGTTATTGGGTTTTTGGTGAGTTTTTGCATGTGTTTTTTTTATATCAGCCCGGAGTCTGAATTCGAGCCTGTTTTATGCTCATGTTAATGAAATATGGGTGCTATAAGTATAATTCTGCCAAACCCCCCGGGGGCTTTATGCAGGCGTGATATTATGCATTTACTCTGAACACATATTTACGAAATGTAACCAAAAATCTGCCAAAATGAAACTGTCCTCTGCTGGGAACCCTAGCAATTAATTTCAGTGCTGGCCAAGCGAGGCAAAGCTTTGGATAATTTCATCCTCACTAATCCTACTATCACCGGTTACCTTGCTCTGATAGTGAAATCGGTTGAAAGCGAAGTTTTCTTTCATTTTAATCCTGAAAATGTTTTCGATGATCAGTTTTTGGGCTGGTTGAATATGAAAAGAGTCGTCGAATTATTTTGTCAATAAAAACTTTCACACAAAAAAATTAACCGACTTCAAAAGCAAAACACACAAAATTGCATAAATAACTTTGAAGAATTCTTATTTTTTCTCTAGTTTTAGTTTTGGTACACCATCACTAATGAGTGACAAAAAAAAAAGATTGACAAAATACCTATAATAACTCAATTTACACATTCGTGCACATTCGTGCTGCTAAGGAGTTCGTTGGAATGGCATCGTACTACCAAACTCCTTAGCAGACCTTACCTAACTCCTTACACGACTAGGATACATTATTTTATTTAAGAGTTCCAGCCTACCTTCCGGCTTCATCATCAGATCAATTCAATGGTAACGTTTTCATCAGTAACATTAATAATAAGTATTTGCTTCAACATAGTCGTTTGGTCGGTAGTAACCTGCCATGGTAGGATATGGTCTAAAGAACTTATATAAAATCTCACACTAAGAAGAAGAAGAAGATGGAGAGAGATTTTGCACGAGATAATTTTTAACCTGTAAGATAAGGATAATTATTATCTCGGGTATAATGATCTCTTGGTATAATAAAACAGTTATTACGCAGGCAAAAGAGCAGGTAGAGGCCAGTATAGAATTAAAGTTGGTTTTAAAATACTCTGCAGTCTTTTTTATCGATTTTCATTACCTGCTTCTTCCATTCCGTGCTAAAAACACAAATCATGTAAGGTTCAAATAAAAAATAGAAACAGTATCCTAGTGACTGAATCAGTCTGATTATTTATACAATCAATTTGATTTAATCAATTTTTAATTAAATTTTTATTTTATTTTATTAGACTTGTTACATTTTATTTTTATTTTATTAGATTTATTTTACCAGCCGTGTGAGGGTTATCCGCTTCTTCAGTAGACAGATTATATACCCTTTGAACAAAAGCTGCCGACTTTTATGGCACCTAATCAAGTTTGCCATTAATCAGTATTGAGTAAAATGGGTAGCCCCATCTCGGCACCTTCCCAGCTCGACACATTAAATTAAAAATTAATTAAATCAAATTGATTGAATATATAATCAAGCTGATTTAGTCTCTAGAATACTGTGTTTCTATTTTTTAAGCGACCCTTACATGATTTGTGACAGAGTGGCGAGATGGGACTAAACCGAAAACCTTACATTCGATCAACAAACTACCACTTTACAAAGATCATTTTAAATGTTACATAAACAACAAAGTTTCCTTTGTCCAGTCAGGTAAAAGCTATAATAACGTTGTCGGATTAAGTCATGTTTAAAACTAACATATTCATAAGGCTTAGAATTAAGTTACTTTGGAAAGGACCGGGTCTTTCGTCGTGGCTTTCGGCTTAGAGATGTAATTATGAAAATGTTTTTCAAGTTTTTATTCTTGTTATAATAGCGTGTTATCCATCATAGTAATTTTGTAGATCCAACTTACAATTACATTGAATATTAGATTTTAATTTTGTGCTTTATAAAAATAAGTATTGCATGGTAACGTTTTAACATCACAAAATGTTATCAGTTATGTTTTTTTCTTAAAACAATATATTATTCCACATTTTTTGTACCAACTTATTTATAGAAACAAAGCCGTTAAAACACATTTTTCTTATCATAAAAAACACAAACACGAATCCCATATTCGCGTCACGACGGCATATGATTTCCCGAGCACTCGAGGGGCTGGGTGTCACCCCAATCCTCTTATTTCATTTGTCAGAGTGACGCGAGAAACGTCCACGACCGCTGACAATACGCGATCTGTCAGCCCTTGCGGCAACACACACCGACAGACACGACGGATCAAGACTGATGGCTTTATCACCGCTTTAGGTGGCCGTTTTTGTCACTTGATCGGCGGTCAGCGCTGTTTAGATTTCGCCAACTTCATCAAAACGTTTGGCTAGGCGGTACCCCGAGCAAAACGCCGCGCAAGCCGTTTTTTGTGCTGTTTTTAGGAGCTATCTACTCGTTATTTAAAAAGAAATATCAATTAATAAAAATACATTAAATTTCTACATAATATTGATTCTAAAATGGTAGATTTAGTTTTTTTTTAAATGTTGTATATATTTCACTAATCTACTTCCAAAAAAACATAAAAATGAGAAATAATTATTGATATTATGCATCTCCTCGTAAAGTGTTCATTGATTATTTTTTGTACTAGCACTAATGGATAGACAATTTAATAATGAACATTTTTGTAGAATTATTTTTTTCAAAAGACCAAAATTCGATTTTATAAAGATTTTATTCTAAAATCTGGGCGTATTCACTACTGTAATTCATGCGCCACCAGTGCCGCTAGACCAATAGGAACGCTCATATCTCATGCCGATTTTTTGGTCAGGGTACCGTCTTAATGGATGTCGGTATATGTGAACATGTCAGACGCCATTTTTATTCTCGTGCTGGCGTATTTTGTAGGCTTAAGTTCTCGGAATAACGTAACGTGTCTAACCAGACTTATCTAAAAGGCAAAATCTCTAAACTCACTAATACAATGAAACAGAATAGCGTAAAGTAAATTTAATTAATTCTGATAAATTGTTAGTGTCAGATTCTTATTAACGGGAGACGAACCCTTACGGATTGCGAGGGCGAGGCGGGGGGGGGGAGCGGAGTGAGATGGTTTAGGTTGGGGGTCACCAATTAACGCACGTATTAACGTGGGCTCACTGGGGCCCGTACTATTTGGACGCGGATCGTGTCTCGCCCAACAATTCTGGGGATACGAGACGGGATTTGACTAAATTCTCCATGGAGACCCACCCACCGTTCTGTTATAATGGTATCTCATTGTGATTATTGATGGAATAAGTTTTGCACAAAGTGCGTCTCAGTCATTTTGAGTGTTGGCAGTTTTCATAAATTCAAACTATTTTTTGCAACTTTTCTTTTCAGAACCTTTCAAATGTAACTAAGCATTTAATTCTGAAAAGTAACTGTAGAGTTTCAAATACTTCAAATAATTTTAATCTACCTAAGTTTCCTTTCAACGTCTTTATTAAGAACTGGAAACTCAATTTAACTCAATTCAGATTCTCAAATTAAATCCAAGATGCTACACGAAATATGACCACTGCTATCGTAATTCAACAAAACCGACATAATGAAAACATAATTATTAATTATGTTGTCAAATTAAATCTTCGTACACGGTGTGTTGTTTGTAATTTCATTAAGGGTATCATGTAGAGCAGTAATTTCGTTAAATAATTGTTTCCATAGAGTCTGTCCGCGTTTATTAAAGGCCATAGATTTGGTGGGTGGCCCGGGCGAAATTACGCGAACATTATCCTTAAATTACTGGCGCTAATATGTCGGTAAGAGTCCCGTCTGCTTTCGGAATATGCTGGTGACATTGAATTTTACTAAAAGCCTTACGTTTTATCTTCTGAGCGCATTTAATGAGATTTAAGTTTTATTTTCTGAAAAATTGCTACTCGTAAAAAGATGATTGATAAAAGGAAATGATTTTAAAGATGATTGATACATTTATTTATTCCCAACCTGCCAAACACAGCTTGGTGGAAAATGTCCCTATTGCGTTTACTGCTCCCTAGAGATGGTTTTCATTTTGTATTTGTAAAGAAGACACCCACGTTTTTTTTTAATTTAGGAAAGCAATAACATGTAATTAATTTAGTACATTTATTTTGATTATGTCATTTTAAACTAGGTACGGTACTGAACTGAGTTTGAAGTGTCTTAATAATGAGTAACTCTGCTATTTTTTTAAAAGAACAATGTAAATGTAATGTTATGTTGTGACTTTTTTGGAAAGGTAATTAGGTTTTAATTTAAATTCCTGGAAAATAATAAATTTTGATATTATTATTTTTTTAAATCGGACCACTCTATAAAAATATTATTTTTTACAGAGTGGTCCTTTTTTATAGGATATTTCAAAGTTTGTCCCATTTAAATTGGAACAATAAAATCCATCCCTATAGGTTGACCAAGGATTTATTGATAACTAGCGGACACCTCGCGGTTTTACCTGCGTAGTTCTCGTTCCCTTGGGAATACAGGGATAAAAAGTAGCCTATGTCACCCGAGGATAGTGTAGCTTCCCAACAGTGAAAGAATTTTTGAAATCGGTTCAGTAGTTTTTATGTTTATTCGTTACATACAAAAATAAAAATCTTTCCTCTTTATAATATTACATAACTAGCTGACCCGGCAAACTTTGTTTTGCCATAAAAACACCAAACATTTATCTACCCTACCTACCCTATCTTACACTACCTACCCTGACCTACCCGACCCTACACTACCCTACCCTACACTACCTTCCCTACCCTATGCTACGTAGTGTAGCGTAGTGTAGGTTAGGATAGGGTAGGTAATGTATTCAACCTACCCTATCCTAACCTACACTACCCTACACTACACTACCCTACCCTACACTACCCTACCCTACACTACCCTACCCTACCCTACACTACCCTACCCTACCCTACGCCACACTACCCTGCCCTACACTACCCTACCCTACCCTACCCTACCATACCCTACACTACCCTACCCTACACTACCCTACACTACCCTACTCTACACAAAGCAAAAATAGCTTATACAATAGCAATAAAGCTCAAATTTACTCTACGTTCTAGTTAGAAAAATTTTGTATGGGAAAAAGAAAATGGCTGTTTTAATTTTTGTTCTGGCAATTATTAGAATTTTTCTCCCCGTAAAAACCATCTTTGAACTTCAACGAACATTTAAAAAAAAGAATTGGGCAAATTGGTCCAGGCGTTGTTGAGTTATGCGCTTACCAACACATTTTGCGATTCATTTTTATATTATAGATAATAGATAGATTAGTATATTAGTATAGATTTAGTATAGATTTAATGTTCCCACTGAATTTTAAATTATGGACTGATTTTATTGAAATTAAATAAATCGAAAAGAACACCTTTCTAACAAAAAATGGAACCAACAAACTCAAAAAGAAAACTTTCAGTCTAGCATTTTGAGGCGGCGCCAAACAAACAATCTATCCATTCGGATAAAGAAATTAAAAAAAGAAAAGTAAACATACGGAAAAGTAAGTTTTTATTATTTCCTCCTCATTTGATTTTTACTTTCGAAATCATCATAGGCATTAATTATCAAAAAAATTGGTCGTCTCAATTTAGTCGATGTCTTTGTGTACTAACATGTCATCACAAATAGGTTTTGAGACCAAAAATAGCTGTCTCCCAAATATTTCTACTTCCAACTGGCAAAGAGAACTGTATCTAAACCTTTCTAAAAATAGAACCCAAATAAAAGGCCAAAACCATTTAATTGTGAAGTTGTGTCATGTTTCGTGGCATTAAAATGTATGTGTCAAACAAATTAAAGTTCTTTCCGAGTTACGCATGAAACGAACAAAGTTGAGAGTGCTGAGTCCTGTCGCGGTTCGTGGTCGCAACTCCCTCGATCCGACTCTCCGAGACTAGCTTTGCTACGCTTCCATGAGCCTCAAAACGGGAATAGAATTAGAACATTGGAAAAAAGGTTTGTTAATAGATCTTATTTTGGGCGAAGTTATTTATTTACTTCTGTAGGTAACCGAAAAGTGGATCATTGAAGGACTTAATCAAAATATCACCAATTTATGGAATAACGTCGTAAAATTATCCCAAGAGAATATACTCCTGGGTTAAAAGCATCCTATGTCCTAATCCAGAACATGGTTTACCCATGTGCCAAGTTTTATGCCTACTTAACAATAATTATGCACCTACGTGTTAAGTACAGCATTACAATCCACAGTAACACTGACCACGACATAGACGTCTCCGAACCACAATGTCCCATTCCACCAGATTGCCTATTACAACTTACATGGGATAAGACGCAGCTGATGCCCGATAGAGTGGGAAAGCTTGTTCTGGAAATAAATTCGATATTATGTTGACAACATAGATTTGCTGGAATAAATTAAACGGTTTCATTATTTGCTTCTAAAGTCTTTAGTAATACAAAATTATAAGAACTACGATAAATAGGAGTAGTTTTTTTTAAACTGCTGGTAATATAAAAATCTTTGTATGCAGTAGTCATTCCTAAAGTTCTGCTTGAAAATTATAACAAAAAAATGAGATTGCACCCTCCTATTTACCTCTGTAAATGGGTGTCCAGACCCACTCAACAAGCTCGGACATGACATAGAGCGAATGGCAACATAATAACATGTATGTAGATATCTACAAAAATTGGGAACCTTTTTTGGTCTACAGTCTTTAAGTGAAGGTAGAAAATAACGTACTGCCTTCATATTGAAACGTTTAAAACCCAACAAATCCACCCCATACACAATATATACTCTACTCAACGAATCTCAAAGTTTAAAAAAAAAGTTACAAATTAATCTCCACACAAAAAAGGTTACCCTAATTACGCCCGCCTTTCCATCCTTCATAACCAACCGATATTGAAAATCATAACTATCCCAATCAGCGGCCCGTGATTTATGACTAAGGCGCATTCGGAAACTGCCTTAGTTCGGGCATAGAAAAGCAATTAAAAACATATTAACATACCGGGTGCGGATCCGGGAACGTTCGTCGCAGGAGCACCTGTGACCCATTATCAAAGGCTTAATGACCTATATTATGCCGTGATATCGTGATACTATTTCTACAGCTGCTTCGATGGCAGTTATGTCCGTGTCTTTGAAAGTTGAGTGCTTAACAAGTTACGTTTTAGTGACTACTGAGGTTATACTTGGGACGGAGTTGAGTTCTTTGGGGTTGCTGTGTTTTATATGGTTTTATACGTTAATATTATGTTTTGAGCGTTTTTGTAACATGGGTCACATAATATATTAGGTCGTGATATCGTGAAACTATTTCTACAGCTGATTCTATGGCAGTATTGTCCGCGTCTTTAAGAGTTGAGTGCTTAACAAGTTGTGTTGCAGTGACTACGGAGGGATTATAGTACGGGACGGAGTTAAGTTCTTTGGGTTTGCTGTTTTTAATGGCTTTATTGGTTAATGTTTTTGTTTAACATGATTTAATCTGATTCTAAAGCAGTTTTGCCCATGTCTTTAGGAGTTGAGTGCTTAACAAGATACGTTTTTAGTGGCTACGGAATTATAGTTCGGGACGATACTAAGTTCTTTGGGTTTGCTGTGGTTTTGATGACTTTATAAGTTAATATTTAGGTGCATGTAATTTGTCTTGAGCCTTTTCTTAATCGTGCAGTTTTGGCTGTTCCTTCCTTTTTGTATATGATGTGACTGATTATATTAGTGCAGTTTTGTCTATTTTTAAGAGTTTAGTACTTAACAAGCTGTGCATTAGTGACTACGGCGGTTATAGTTGAGGTGGAATTAATAAATAAATAAGTTGATTGGGTTTTTTATATTTCAAATGTATGTACAGGCGTTTTTTTGGAGAATATCGTATTGTATTGAGCTTTTTTTGTAAATATGCAGTTTTGGGATCCCGTTGATCGGTGATGGTTTCTTTAAATTAATTGATGAGCCTGCTCTTGATCTCGAACTGGCCTGATGAATGAGGTCTGCGGAACGAGCGATCCCAAAAGATACCATTTTACTCAAGTTTTGAAGGCTGACGGAATTTCGCAACAATCAACTGCGTTTTATTTACGTTTTCTTCCTAAAACATAAAAAAATGCGATTTTGAAGACAACCCTCCGTTACCACTCAAAAATAATTCACCCTATTTCGTTTTTACATCAAGGCTGACATTTATAAGAACATCCTGTTAATAAATAATGTACTTCGAAACAGAACAATGTTACCTTGATCGTGAGTAATCTTTATATTCCTTTAGAGTGTTGCCACGTTTCGGTACGCCACGTAATTATGTGTTTTTCATTTGAACTGTCTGTAATTTTGCCATATTTTAAAGCGACGTGATCATTTCTAAATAACGCAATTATAGCTTACAAAGCCACAGTAATTAACAGTGTGACCTAAAATTTACATTGAATATGTGTCGTATCATTTTCTATCCACATTTGTGGGTTTTGAAATAGTAGGATGGTTAACATGAATATGCATGTGTTTATTAACATCCTGAATAAATTGACATTTAAACTGTATCAAAGTTTTTGACGTGTTTGTGTACTCGCTATTACTGTTTGCTTTTAGTGGCAATGATTGACACCGAAAATTTGATTTAGATTTGAAATAATAATCAGTTAGGGACTTAGGGCTCCAGTTGAAGATGAACCTAATTAGTGAAAACAAACATACGGTTGCACATAGAACCCCCTCCTTTTTGGAAAGTCAGTTATATGGAAAATATCATTTTGCAAAATTATTGACGTGGGCAAAAGTATTTTAACGTATAATTGGCTAACCTTCTTCATAATTTATGTCAAATTTTAATTCTAGTCTAGGTAAATTAAAACTGAGACGGTATTTTACCACTTAGTTAATTTACTACTAGCACCTATTATTTATTTGTAACCCTATCTTATAATTCAAACGAAACACTAAGATGGCCGCCACTATTCAAATTAAGAACGCCGACGCTGGCGCCTCAATTCTAACAACTCGTCCGGACCTTGTCTTAAGGAACAAAGTAGTAATTACGTACTAATATTGCAAGTAATTAAATAGGGACAACCAAAATGAAATGCTCACACGACCGAAGGAAATAGCCGAAAATTCGGCTCTCATTGCGTCGGTTGTCTCAATTAAAGTGATGTAAGATGCGTAATAAAGGGCAATTTGGGTGATTTATGAAATCATTCATTATAAGCGTTCGCTTGAGGTTAATTGTAGGCTCAGATGTTGGAATCAAGGAATCTTTGCGGTCACGACTCTTCGCAAGGTGATTTGTAGTATAATAAAACGCGAATTGCCCTTTTTATTGGGACTGCAAATCAACTTCAGCTTGTACATACCTAACTGTTGTGTTTGCTAGACAGGGAGATAACTAACTATGACTAATTTTACAATAAACATTCTAAATGTCTTATTTCTACATTTTCTACAACTTTAAGCAAACATTAATTAATAAGGCGTTATTTATTTATGAGTTTTCTAACCTAAATGTATTTGTTAACTGAGTGGGGATACAAAAAACTTACATGCCTAAATATTTTATAAGGTATAGTTAAGTTATCTACGTCTTCTTTAATCTAACTTTTGACTAAGTACATTTTATCAATTTAGATGACTGTGATCATCATCAACATCATTTCAGCCGAAAGACGTCCACTGCTGGACATAGGCCTCCCCCAGGCGTCACCACATTGACCGATCCCGTGCGCCTCGCATCCAGCGCAACCTTAACCAGGTCTTCGGTCCACCTAGTGGGAGTCCTTCCAACGCATCATCTTCCGGTTCGTGGTCACCATTCCAGAACTTTTCAGCCCCATTGGCCATCCGTGACTGTGATCAATTTTGTTGAAATACATTTTATATTTAGATACAAAAGGCAGAAAAAAGGATTTCATTCACGAACCATAAAAAATATGCTAAAACTATGCGGCTTTTTAAAACAGGATTATTTTTAGATAAAAATCGTGATTGCCGTGTGAAAAGTTCAGCGAGGTCATGTGTGTTCGTTAGGTTTTGTGTGTATTCAATATATCGAGCAAAGCTTATGTACAGCTGGGCTACAATAGTGCGATCACCTTGCGATGCAGGTATGCAAAGATTATATTCGTTGCAGATAAAGATGAATTGTTTCACAACCGTTCAACTGTCGCTGGGTTGAGAGTGTTTTTAATTTTTTAGAAATTGGTTGTTTACTATGACTTATGTATTATCTGGAATCGTTATTGATATTATACAACCGCGTACACAAAGATGATTGTGTTGGAAGATCTCCCAAAAATTGGATTGATGACATGGTGAGGGCCGCTGACATTCACTAGAAGCAAAAAGCACTGGACAAGTCAATGGAGTGATGCCTAAGGGAGGCCTAAATCCAGCATTGAAAGTCATTCGGGTGAAATGTAGATAATGATATTGATACACTGTTGTTCTAATGTAAAGTAAAATGGTTGAGAATGGTAATTTTATAATCAAGCCAAAAATTAAATCACCAAGGTTCCTACGACATTTACCTTTTTTCATTAATATTGTTAGGCTCGCGCTTGACTATTATCTCACCTGATGGTAAGCGATGTTATGGTCGACGATGATGCACGCTTGCCTAGAAGAAACCTATTCACTCTTGACTTAAACACTTTAATGTTATGATTTGCTTACTGATATTAGATTTGAAAGTACCAACTTGTTACCGCCTTGTTACCAAAAATAATAGACTGTTGGCCATTTGCAATAAAAACAAGGTTGGACATAGCTTACAATAACAATTAAGGCGGCGCTGACGTGTTAATGGTAGTTGATAGCCCATCAGCACTCTCCTACACTATTTCATTCCCATAATTGACTATTAAAGCCAATTCTGTTTTCCATTGCAATATCACATTCGTTGACGTGTTTTCACCTCATAAAAAGACTATCAATTTTTTTCTCAAAAGAAAAATAAAACAGTTGTTCTTTTTTCAAATGTGTCTAGTGTTTGAATATCATAAAAGAGTCCACAGAGAAACTTATATATACGGACAAAAGAGTCTAGACTAAAATTGGTCAATGCTATGCTGACACTAATAAGCAATTTACTTCACAACAGCCTAAATTAATTTTGAGCCAAATTGGAGATTTTAAGCCTCTGTAAAGGGTGGAGAACCCGAAAGAAATTGCGTCATTCGAACCTCCACGGAGAAATTAATCAGCTTACTACAATATGCTTGGCCGACTTAATTTTAATTGAAGCTGGCTTAAAACACTTAAATATTTCATTATTTTTTGTTCCATGTTAATTATTCACCCTTCTGTTGCAGGTTTTTTATAGTTTCTAACGATCGAAAAAAGGAAAATATTTTACTGATGATTTTGTATATGATTATTCATCTGCCTATAATTATTATATGCGAATGTGTAATGTTTTTGTTTATTTTGAGGATTATTTACGTAGTGTACAGTGGCAGTACTTACGTAGTGGTACTTAATTTCAGGTAATGTTAATTTGAGAGACGTCCAGAGATTCTGGACAAAGTGCCATTATATCAGCGATGACGATGATCATATAACATTTCGATAGCGTTTGGCATTTCTGTACATTTTTGTTATCGCAATCGCGACAGTTCATTATCATCATATCAGCAGAAAGACGTCCACTGCTGGACATAGGCCTCCTCCAAGCCTCACCACATTGACCGGTTCCGTGCGTCTCTAATCCAGCGGATCCCCGTAACTTTCACCATGTCATAATCGGTCCACCTGGTGAGAGGCCTTCCAACGCAACGTCTTCCGGCTCACGGTCGCCACTCCAAAACCTTTCTGTCCCATCGGCCATCCGTTCTGCGAGCAATGTGCCCTGCCCACTGTCACTTAAGTTTGGCAATTCTTCGGGTTATGTCGGTAACCTTGGTAGCGGATCTCTACATCGATCACGCAAGGAAACTCTGAGCATAGCCCTCTCCATTGCCCTTTGGGTGACTATAAGCTTTCTGATGAGGTTCATTGTGAGCGACCACGTCTCAGAGCCATAGGCCAACACACACTGGTAACAGACGCGCCAGTTACGAGTACATTAATAAAATGTCACTTGTCTATAGTCTCTGTTATAGTCAGTAAGTATAATTTTTTCGCCTTATGACCAAGAAGGGTCAAAAGTAGCCAGGCTAAACGGCTCGTATACTATTAAGAGTAAAAAATAGGTCAAATATTATAAAACTAAATTTCGGGCCGTCCACTCAGCGTATTCTCTCGAGCACCAGCGTAAATAAACTTTACTAGCTCTAAAACTTCCCGTCCCGACTAAATAAGTATGTATTTCGGTAGAATTATGATTTGTCGGTCCCCATAGTTCCGAGCTGAATAAATTTTATTAAATCCGGGAACTCTTTATGACCAGCGGAGTCAGCCCGTCCCATCTAAGGGATAATGCAGGATTTTTAATATAATAAATCATTGCTTACTTTAGCTCTGCTGTGTTGAAGAATACTGATTATCCTCCCTCGAAATTTGCTTCAGCAAGATTATAACCGTTTGAGGATCTGACGTCGAAGCGACTTTCTTTATGTTTGTTTGCGTCAGTCTAATATAAAGTTAGCTTTGTGTAATTTGGACGAGAGGAAAAATGGTAGAACTTGTTGTTATTTTGTTGTTTAGCAATCAGCAATTCTTTATGTTTTCTAGAATTTGCTGCCCGTTACGACTTGTTTATCATTTTATTATTTGCGAACACTACTTCATTAATTTTCACGGTTATTTTGTATTACAGCGACTTCACCAGCGTAAATGTCGAAAATTATCCAGAGGGAACATATTCCCGGGATAGCAGACTACAATCTATCTCTGTGCCGAATATCATTCAGATCCGTCCAGCCGTTAGAGCGTGAATACGTAACAAAAATATAAACACACACACACACATTCACAAACTTTCGCCTTTATAATATTAGTGTGATGTGTGTAGTGTGTCAGGTTATATCCTCACATCATTTGATGATATACCCTGAAGACTACCTGTTAATGGAAGTTGCCATGTTTAAGGATTCCATATAATTGTCTCTACTGTCACTTTCTAGTACTCGTATCTACAAGTATTAAAACCTGAAAAAACTTTACCTACACGAGTGACTACATATTTTCGTCAACAAAACATGTTTTGTGACTCCCACTATAATTTATTGTTTACTTAATATGATGCTCTGGTCCAATAAAAGGCAGTTTTGTAAGAAAATGTCGCGACATCGTCCCGTGTTGTCGCGTCCAATGATTTGTGAGCTGAACGTAACGACAAGGGAGAATGGATGTATACTTCGGGACGCATTATATCTAAGTTTCTGGGCGAACACTAGATATTTTTAGAATTTCTGATAAATGTTATAGTTGGTTATGCTTTGAGAAGAACATAACTTTTATCGAACTAAGTATTTTGTTCCCTTTGCTGGATTATAGAAGCTTTGAAGAACCATGGGTACAAGACTAACTCTCGACAATAAAGATACACTGTGCAATGTACATACAGGACTAATAAATTAAATTAAATTCTAATTGTTGTCGACTTCACATATGGCTTAGAGACAGTTCCCGCGACATCAGTGCCTCAGACCAAATGCGATAACTTTGCAAAGCTCGTCAGATTTATATTTCTAGTTTTTGCAGAATTCACGTTATTTTATTAAATTACCTGGTATATGCCAAATACAACTTGCTCTTTCAGTCTACTAAATAAACAGTTAGATTATTACGATTTCATTGATTACGAATATCAGCGCAGCGTTATTTCTTTTTTGGATATTTTTTAGTCTCGCACGGGGTTTTTATTATAATTTAATTTTATGCTTATTTCTCGTGTCTCCTGTGCGGGTCACAAATAAATATTTTATCTTTCTTTCTTTCTATTTACCATTCCCAGAAATCGCAATAATAAACATCATCATCAGGCAATCTCACCCACAAGACAATCTACACCACTACTCCATTTCACATCCCAACTATCTCCGCCACATGGTGCCACTACCGCTATCAGGCGCCATAACCGCAGAACAAAATTCGTCACAATTTTTTTCTTAGTTTTTTAAAATGCCTCTCTCTCTTAGCATTTTATTTTATTCCTCATCCCACAATAAACTCTACGATCAATCCACCAAACTAACAGATGAATAGATAATAAAGCACATAACTATAAGCATCATCATCAGGACTATCCCTGATCCCTCCCACAAGATAAACTACACGACTACTCCATTTTACATCATAACATCCTAACTACCCTTGCCACACGGTGTCACCAACCGCCATCAGGCGCCTGATCTAACCGCAGAGCAGTTTGCTCCAAATTCGCATTCCTACGTATTTTTGCTGCATTATTTTTAAATTACCAACGCCAGCTTCATGGCGATTTTATTTCGTAGCGTTGGTGGAAAATGAGAGAAACAAGGCAGCGGATGGAAATTTGGATATAGCACGCGTTGTACAGGCGACTTTTTATTCCCTTGATTGTTCTAGATTTTTCTTTTATTCTTGTGTTAGCTGATGGTTATTCAACAGGCGATATCTAGATAATAGTTAGCATTTGTTGTACTTATTTAAATTAACTTGTGATTAAGAGATAGGACCTAGGTACCAAGAGGTATACTTTCAACTTATTTTTATACGAGTAATTAAGTAGTGAGTTGTGGCCGGCGCTTTACTTTGTGTAAATTATTTCAAAACGGTGAAGGAAAACATCATGAGGAAATCGGCATGTCCTAGAACCAAAAATTCGAAGACACGTGTCTGTGTGTTACATCCACCAATGCGCACTGGGCCCGCATGGTGGATTATGGCCCAATCCCTGTCTCACGGAGAGGAGGCGCCTGTCCCAGCAGTGGTAACATTAAAAGGCTGAAGATGAATTAAGTACCAGAGTGGAAGATAATAAATTATCGATTTTCGATTTAAGTCAATTCTAACAACTTTACAGTGCTATCAATGATCCCGCAGACGGGCGCATCGTGAAAATGCAAGAGGGATGCAATAGCGAGATTTTGGAGATTGTATTTTCAATTTTCATGAAAACACACTGTCGAGTTGCACCTGTCTATGGAAGCCTTCATTTAGCTATAGAATCCTCATAATCGAAAATTCGTTAGCAAACCCATTATGGAATTTAATCGAGTTCTATAGAATTAAGCTATAATAACAATCAGTTAATTAACAATATATTATGATCATAACATTTTGGTGTAAACTGATTAGATTAGTGTTGTGGCACGAGAAACGTCAGTAATGTTCATACCGACAAATTTTGTTAATTTAATTTTATGATTAATGCAATGGGCGATTAACCAGCTGCAATGTTAGGTAATGAAACATTTGGTCAATGCTCGTGCCTTTTCTATATGGCAAGAGGCCTTTGGCTTGCAGTGGGACAGTTACAAACATGAAAAGACGGGTGCAGGCACAGACATAAATCTAACTAGATAACGCAAGTCCCTCCATCCGTATGAAAACCAAGCGAGCCACTTTTTCACAAACTTTTATAAAAAAAATTACTTACCAATGAAAGAAAACATTTCCAATGCGTCGGCCAACTTTTTCTATATATTATTTACAGCTCAATATGGCGTAAAAAAACATTTTTCTAGATTTCGGTGTATGTCTGGTGCCAATAATACTAAATGAAACCTCAGATTACGATCATTGATCGTGACTTTACTCCGTTTTTTGACACGCGAAGTACATACAATCGCGTCATCTAATTAGATGTATATCTGTAGGTGCAGATCTTTTCAAAATGTTTCGCGTATTAAGAAATTGTAATTGTGTAAGATTATGACAGCTCAAAGACTGAAGAACGCGCGCACGTGTGCTTTGCTTACATTCATTGCTTCATATGTTTAATAATCCATCTAATTAACAGTTTAAAACACGCAATGAATATTGCTGAATATGTCAAAATGGAAGCGTCCGGGCGTGCCTTTATCTTTCAATAAAGTTACGCAATTAAGGTGCTGTAAAATACCAGCAAATCAACATTTATTACGAAGAAAGAAGATAGACTTACTATCCATTCCAATATTATAAATACGAAAGTAAGTCTGTCTGTCTATCTGTCCTTCATCCTTTTCACGCTTAAACCACTAAACCGATTTAGATGAAATTTGGTATGGAGATAGTTTGAAACCCCGAAAAGGGCGTAGAATAGTTTTTATCCCGGCAAGTATCCCATAGGGGGTGTGCAGGGGGTTTGAAGTTTGGTGAACTAATAATTTATAAAGTATAGCGGCCTACAAATCTATAACATTCTGGCGCGATATAAAAATGGCTATTCAAAGTACTAATGCTACGCAAACGAAGTTGCAGGAAACAGCTAGTATCTTATAAAATCCTTTTATCGGTTACTCTGAGAATGAAAAATAGCCTCAGATAACATTATTGCCAACACTATCACAAGTTAAGAGGATAATAATTGGCTCTATCTAGCTAGTGCGGTGCTAAAGCAATCTTCATTTTAATTTAACTAGCAACCCGTCCCTGATGCGCTCGGGTGTAATATAGTGATGTGGTGACATATCAAAACATTGAAATTCTGTAGAATCTGTACTATATCAATGAAATTAAATGCTTCTAAGCAAATAGTACGAGGTAATATGTTAAAAAGGTTTAAAAGATAATTCCTTGAAATACTGGCTCGATTGCAAAACCTTTTTTACTGATAAAAAGCAACAATACTACGCTACCTGTAAGTATAATTTATGTATTGGAAAAAAAAACGAAAAATAAAAGAAAGTAAAAGTGTTTTTCTCACAAAAACCAGTTTCTATTAGTATTTTTTTATTAAAAACACAGAATAGGCCGCGGGAGCGAAGGCGGGAGTAAAACTATTTCTTACTCATAAAACATAAAAATTTAAACAAAGTTTAAATAAATAAAAAATAAAACAACAAAAATCCTGCTCAAAATTGATTTCGTAGTTAGCGGACAAGCAGACAGACACGAAATGTTTCATAAAATTTACACGTTTCGTGAACTAGTAAAACCAGTTGCTAGGAGAAGCCGTTTCTCTGTAATTGACAGGACAACCTGACAAGAACAACCCTCCGAAACAGTTCTACGATATTCTTTAAGTAAGTAAATACACCGAGTTAGGGATTGTTTTGAAATAATCTAAGATTAATTAGGTTAGTGTTTTATTGGCACCTGATGAGGTGTTGAAAATATATACTTGGATATAGTGTTATAACCTTAACTTTCTTTTTGTCACCATCGTAAAAGCTCGATATAAATTTTTGTAATTTGGTTACACACTGTCACACCAAACTTGCAGGATCTTTCGAAAAGGTACGGCAAGTGATCGAAAATAAGAAAATAAAATATAATAAACAATAACTTTTTTTCAAATTTACAATTTTGGCATTTAAAAATTCAATTTACAAGTAAAAACATAATCATTATAAAAATTGCATACAACACAAAATGATGACCTCTGGCACCCAAGCTAAGATTTAACTTGTGATTTGAGTGCCAGGGTTCTCTCGATTAATTGACTAACAAAAAATAATGTACCTATAGCCTCTCTTAGTATGGATACGGGTGTGTGAATGTGTACGAGTATGTGTGAATGTGCATGTGTTGTGTCGTATCCTAATGTAATGGCCACAATATGTAGCCACGATACTAAGCGTAAGGTGTGTGTCTCTGAGAATTTCATCATCATTAATTTCGAGTATTATACTCTAAACAATTCTCATAAAATTCCATTTCGCAGTCTAGAAGAACTTAGCGGACAAACAGACAGACATGTAATGTTTTATAATTCCCAACTATATAATTCAACGTTTCTCTGTCATTTGAGTAAAACCAATTGCTAGAGGAAGCATGTAATTGACAGGACTATATAAGAAGAACAAACCTCTGTAACAGTTTTAGGATCTTTCTCTAACTAAATATAGGTACTTAGCAAGGGATTGTTTTGAAATAATCGCCTTAGTTTACAAGATGAAGAAGATTGTAATACTTAAGTTAGTATTTTATTGGCGCCTGATACGGTGTTAAAAATTTCAATTTATTTTTGTTAATTGACAGATTCACTGGGGTTGCTACTATATTGATTCTGAATTTTAAAAAGGAGCAGGTAATAAAAGTTTACAAACACAAATACATAATTACGTCTAAACATACATCCTATCATGCTTACATGCCTTAGAGGATAGACAGAAACCTGAATTAAACAAAGCTACAATGTACAATTTCGTCTATGGACTTAAACTCATTTATTATTTTAAAAGATTTAAGAAGATTTTTGTGTTTTAAACTAGTCATCTTGAAAAATTTAATGACCTTTATAACTTAAAAATGAATAATAGAACAAATTTAAAGTACATTCTGCCTGTAACAATTAATAAAGGTAGCCAATGCAACCTCGTTGCAGTACTTTATGAATGACTCTTCTTTATATTCATCGTTTCGATGGTTGCAAAATTAAAATGTATTGACCAGAATTCAGCCACGTCAACAACATTATCATTGCACGACAAGCGGTGATGTTTACGTCTAATGATCTGAAATCGCTACAATATTCATCGACCAAAATAGTAGGTTTTTGGCAATAAAAAACAGAGTAAAACTCAATAAAATTGTCATATTACCGACAACTACAATTTAGTTTTAAGTACCACCCATAAATATTCCCAGACATATTGTAGTCTATTTACCAAAAAAATATTGTCCACAATGAATCAAAAAAAATCCCACGTAGTTACGTGAGTACAAACTATAATGGCCACACATTTTCTCCCCCAACACTGGAACTGGAAGACGGCGTGTCCCAGAAGAGGGGGCACATCGTGCGGACGGCCCGCGTGACCGTCCCCTTGGTGGTGGTGACTTCAGCCACCCGGCTGACCCCATCGGGGCCGGGGTGTAGGCGCGTGACGCGACCCAGGCGCCACTGGAGCGGAGGCAGGTTTGCCTCCCGCAGTAGCACGAGGTCACCATGGCCGATGCCCCGTTGCTGTGTTCGCCACTGGGATCGCTGCTGCATTTCCGCCAGGAACTCCTTCTGCCACCTGGACCAGAACTGTTGACGGATTTTCTCAATAAGTTCGTAGCGATTAGGTCGTAGAGCTGTGATGGGTGGCGATGGGACGGCGGTCAATGGCCTGCCCACTAGAAAGTGCCCTGGGGTTAAGGGACAAGGATCATTTGGATCTGACGAGAGGGGAGAAAGGGGACGGGAATTTAGTATGGCCTCAATCTGCGAAAACAGTGTGGCCAGCTCCTCAAAAGTCAAACAGGCCTCCCCCGCTACTCTTTTTAAATGGTGTTTAGAGGACTTTATACCCGCCTCCCATATTCCCCCGAAATGAGGCGAATATGCAGGTCCGAACACGAAGCGGATTCCCTCATTGGCCGAGTAATTGAAGACCGACTCTTGGCTCTTCTGCAACATTCTACCTAGCTCATTGCATGCACCGAGAAAGTTTCGACCATTATCACAATAGATAGCATAGGGTTTACCTCTCCTAGCCACAAAACGACGGATACATAGGATGAATGCTTCGGAAGTGAGGTCGCTGACTACTTCTAGGTGAACCGCCTTGGTGGTTAGACACACAAACAAACATAAATAGCATTTTGTTATGCGGTTTCCTCGGCCCTTACGGCTTGAAATTCTAAAAGGACCCGCAAAATCGACCCCACAGGAACTGAAGGCAAAACTGCTGTCAGTTCTTACTGACGGCAAATCACCCATGATTGGTTCAAAAGGTTTACCTCGCAGGCGCGTACATACTACACACTGCTTGGTAGTAGTGCGAGCTAGGTTTCTCCCTCCTATGGGCCAATATTCTTCACGAATGGCTGCCAGCAGTGCCTGAGGACCAGTATGGAATAAGCGTAAGTGTTCATGTTTAAATAACAGTTTGGTGAAACTATGCTTCGCATCTAGGAGAATAGGGTGCTTTTTATTATAATCAAAGTCAGAGTTTCCAAGACGGCCTCCCACTCGTAACACATGTTCCGAGTCTACAAAGGGATTAAGTGGCAATAGTTTAGATTTGTTATGTAACTGATGCCCTTTACTTAATGTTTCAATTTCCAAGTGAAATGTCCCACACTGACTGAGTTTAACTAGAAGAGTGCATGCCTTTTGCAGCTCCTCAGCTGATAAAGCCTGACTCACCTTTTTTAGACCTTTACAATTACCAATAAACCTTAGCACATAGGCAACTGTTCTTTTTAGTCGTGAAAAGTTTGAAAACCTACTGAAATCTAAAAACTCGCCACCCAAACCTTCCCTCTCGGTTGCAGCAAATGAATATGAGGCGCGGGAATTTAACTCAGGTATGGATTCTTCCTCTAATATAGGTAGCTGGTCGGAGCGCTCGCAGTCTTCTTGTTTTAAGAAGGCAGGGCCTTCCCACCAAAGAGTAGAGCACTTCAAAACATTGGGCTCTACCCCTCTAGAAGCCATGTCAGCAGGGTTCAAGTTTGTTGGAACATGACGCAACTGATAATCAGCTGTTAGCTCCTGAATTTCGTTTACTCTATTTCGCACGATAGTTTTCAGGGAATTTGGCTGCAGTTTTAACCATCCTAATACTACCATGGAGTCTGTCCATATAGTTTTCTTATCTATTTTACATTTTAAGGACTGACTGACTTTTTGACAAAGTCTAGCCCCGAGGAGCGCTCCACATAGTTCTAATCTAGGAATGGTCATTGGTTTAATGGGTGCTACCCTGGCCTTTGCACATAACAGGCGTGAGGTATACGACTGATTTCTACTCTTAGACCTTAAATAGACACATGCACCATATGCAGCTTGTGAGGCATCAACAAAACAATGCAATTCAATGCATTGTGGCATTTCACACAAGACATACCTAGGTAGATGTATATTATACAGATAAGATAAATTATTACTAAAGTTTAGCCAATCCTTAACTAAGTTATTTGGTATTGGCTCATCCCAATCTAACTTGGCACACCATAACTTCTGAAGTAATATTTTTGGTTTGATAATGGCCGCACTCAATAGTCCTAATGGATCAAATATTTTACATGTCATAGAGATAATCGTTCTTTTAGTTATCTGAGAAGCAAGAGGTACATTGGTAGAAAATTGAATTGTGTCACTCACCGGAGACCAGTTTAATCCTAACACAGCTGATTCCTTGCACAGATCTAAGGCATCACTGTTCAATTGTTCCTTCTTGAATATCTGAGGACAATTGGTACGAAATTTTCGAAGTATGAACCCAGCAGACTCTAGAACTCGAGTGGTACCTTTGTAAATGTGTGTCAGCTGATCTTCTGAGGCGCAACCGGTACTTAAATCGTCTATGTAAAAATCAGTTAGCATAATCTTCTTTATAAGTTCGTCATCACACTCTAGTGCTAGTTGTTGAAGACACCTAGTACTAAGGTACGGCGCAGATGCGGTACCATAAGTAACTGTATTCAACTGATATATTACAACGTTGTGAGTTTTCTCACAACGCCACAGTATTAACTGCAAATGGCGTTGAGACTCGTCTATAACAATCTGCCTGTACATTTTAGCAATATCTCCGGTGAGAACAAACCTATGCTCTCGAAAACGTAACAGTATAGACATTAAGTCACTCTGGACGACTGGACCTACTGCTTGAATATCGTTCAGCGACTTGCCCGACGTAGTTTTCGCAGACGCATCAAAAACTACTCTAACCTTAGTGGTCTCACTATGTTCTCTAATAACACAATGGTGGGGCAAATAATACCCAAACTGAGGCTGTGCGACTTCAGTTAGGTGACCTAACTCTTTATATTCATTAATAAAATTTGAGTAAGCTTCCTTTAATTGAGGATTCTTATTTAACCTAATTTCCAAGTTTAGAAACCTTTTCCTAGCCATAGCATAAGAATCTCCCAGGGCACTCTTAGGTGCTTCCTTTAGAGGCATTAACACTGAAAATCTACCGTTAGCTAGGCGTTTAGTGTTTTCAACAAAGTGCTTTTCACAAAAATGTTCATCGGGTGAACGAGCAAATTGTTCAGAATGACCCTCTTCGATTTCCCAAAACCTTTTTAGGCAATCCTGTATTTCTTGACTAAAGTTACAGGTTATCTTGGGGGATTTTAGGCTGCCATGCCCTGTAGGGCCTGACACTAACCAACCCAGTTTAGTGTCTTGTAAGGTGGGGTTATTTTTACCTAAACTCTTGTGATTCGAATTCACAATGGACCAGTAAACGTCAGCACCCAATAAAATGTCTATCTCTGACGGTTCATAGAAAGTGGGATCAGCTAGCTTAACTTCCTTTGGTATACGGAGGTGCTGGACATTGACCCGAAGGTTGGGCAACGTGCCTATAATATTTGGTACAACAAGACATTCAATCGGAATGCAGAAGTTACTCACACGTGATTTAATCTTGATATTTACCCTTTCAGAAAGATTAGAAATAGAGTTATTTATTCCAGAAACATAGGTTGGACGTGATGTGTCACAAATTAAACCCAGTTTTTGTTTCATTGCACTGGATAGGAATGACATTTGACTGCCTGTGTCTAACAAGGCTCTTGCCTGATAGATTTCGCCAGTTTGCGTATTACTTATGTGTACTAGCGCGGTGCCTAACAGAACTTGGCCTGCCGTTGCAGCTGATAGTGACACAGGTAAGTTAGACGGCTCTGGAGAGTCTGTTGTCTTACAAGTGACATTGGGCTCATTCTGATGTACTAATGAGTTATGTTTTCTGTTACATGTGCGACACATAGGCCTTAATTTACACTGGAATGAATTGTGCCCACCCTTGAGGCAATTTCTACATAGTTTTAACCTACTGATTTCAGATAATCTATCCTGAATGTCCATATTTTTAAATTTGGAACAATCATGTAACTGGTGGTTATCATGGCATACCTGACACCTTGAAGTCGTACCCTTTTCACTAGAAGCTAAAAATGCCTTATTAGTTTTGCTAGTTTGCTTCTGGTTACTCGAACTTGACCTTTGGTCACCTCTATCGGTGTTAACCATGCTTGCGAAATGCATGGTTTCTAATATGTCTGCCCGATTTCTCAAGAATGTTGTAAAGTTTTCTAATTTATGATAATCTGGTAGCGCAGACCTGTACTCTTCCCATTTGGTATAGGTGACAGTGTCTAATTTCGAAGCTATAATGAAGAGAACTAGGGCGTCCCATTTGTCAGTCGGCTGACCTAGAGTATTCAGCGCCCTCAGATTTTTCGAAATATGGTCCACTAAATACCTTAATGCCTTGTAGGACTCCCTACTACATTTTTCTACAGTCACTAAAGCTTTAAGATGATTATTTATGAGGATATTCTTATTATCGTACCGCTCACACAGTAGTTCCCATGCTAACTTGTAGTTATGTGAGGTAAACTCTATGGATTTAATTACCCCCTTAGCACTCCCTTCCAAAGCTGATCTTAAATAATGGAATTTATTGATCTCTGGAATTGAATTATTGCAGTTAAGAATTGAATCGAAAGTATCCTTAAATTCCAACCATGATAAAAGGTTTCCATCAAACTTTGGAAGGTGTATGGTTGGCAATTTCACTCCGTTAAAGGAATGAGAGCAATAACTTTGCTGATGCGAACAGTTACTTTGTCCTTCAATACTATTTGCCCTATTTCTTTGTGACGGGGTAGCCTCAATCAATTCTTGAGCTACAGAGAGTGCCGAGTAAAATTGACTCTCAGTGGCCTCTCTTTCGTCCAATTGTTCATCTACATCGGTGCACAATGATTCCAATTCTGACTGCAACTCATCAAAAGTTTTAAATAATTCTTGAAATTTGGCTAATCTCAACGACAGCTCTTTAACTTGAACACTTGTTATATCACTAGACTTCAAGTTTTGAATGGTACTTAGATAGTCTATGAATTTTGTTAATCTACCCTTTATAGTGCCACGCCTTTTTATTAAATCTTTAATTTTGACCTTTAGGTCGACCTCTGCATCGGTCATAGTGCTACTTTATCTATTCGAAATACTACTTAATGCAATGCAATGAGCCAAATAAATAAATGTGCAGTGAACCTGACAAGCTTAAGTGCCGCTCCAGCACGTGGTCGACTCGACCACGACTGCCCGCGTTGACAGCTACAGATGCGATGTACTCGGGGCGCCGAGGGAGTCCGCTGGTGCTGGCTGAGCAGTGAGGCTGGGCCGGAACAGTTGCCGTATGGCCGGAACTCTGAAATAGTCAGCCGGATTGCTGAATCACCAAGCAAGCAATAGTACGCACAGCTGGATCACACTCATGCGGAACAGCTTAGAATAGGTAGTAGGTAGATAGGCAATAACCTTGAAATGATGCGTGCCACTCGAATGCTAGCTTGCGTTGAACAAAGAAAAATAAAATGAGGCTATGCGTAGCGTGGGTGCAGATTTTTTAAGTTTAGGTACCTTATGAAGGTAGGTATGACAATAAAAAAAAAACGAATAAAATGAAAATAATACGTGCAACTCGAATGCCAACTTGCGTTTAACAAGGCAATAATATAAATGAGGCTATGCGTAGCGTGGGCGCCGATTATTATGCGGGTAGGTATGTGCAAAAAAATAAAAAATAAATCTCTTATAGGAAACTGCTCCTTAGCACCTAACCCAGCCGCCCCGGCTCAAGCCCACGTGCACTGGCAATTGAGCACCACTATTATGGCCCCCTGACCTTGAATAGCAAGCCGCCCACTGTTTCCACAGCGCGAGGACACACAGGAGAAAGATTAAAAAGCTAGGAATGAAGAAAGGATCAGGGCTTACTCTCCTGGGCTAGACCTTCGGTTGACGTGTCGCTCGCCGTCCTCACCGGGCTCCCTAAGCAGCTCGTCCGTGTCCTTCTTCTCCCGTTCGCTCGATTACGCAGCCCGGCTGGATGGATGGCGGGCTGCGGCACTTGCTCCACGCGGCGCCGATGCGCCGATCTTCGATGATTCTTGAAAATTCTTGACGATTTTCGACGATTCTTGACGAATTTCGACGATGTAGGTATATTTACGACGTATTTATAACGTAACGGGTCCTGTCACGGTCGCCACTTGTTTACGCCTTTGCGTTGGTGTAAGGTTGTTAAATGAAATGAAATCCTTTAGACAATCACTTACTAATTATATTAAAAATCTGAAGGTTACAGGAATACTTTTAGGGACCCGTTACATATGTTATTTACGGCAGTTTATCGTCGACCGCTCGCTGGCGGTGCGTGGAGGCAAGTGGCCGAGCGCCAGGTTCGCATGGCGGACGCTGCTCGGGCGCCCGCGCGCGCTCCCATTGGCTCGCGTCGGTGGCGTGATGTCTCGCGCTCGCGATTGGCTCCCGGCCGTGTTGCCAGGTGCAGGCCGGAACACATACAGACAACATACATTATGTATGAAACAATAAATCTATATAAAGTGCCTGTTAACTTAAATAAGGCAACTAGTAACACCTCTCGGTTTTGGTGGGAGGCAATTCGTTGATATAGTTGTTATATTTCGATCTTGGCAATTTACACCTTATCTACTACGGACTCGGCCCAGGTTTGCTTAGTCTTTACAACTCTACGAAATAATATAAACACATCATAATAATATGTAAGCATAATATGTTTTAGCAACACAGTTATTAAATTTTTTGTTAATCTGTTGATATATTTTTATCTGTGTAAAAATACTGTCATCGCTCTCTTCTCTATAACCTCTGGTCTATGGCATGTCGATGGTACGCACTTTTCATGTGAGTTATATTAAAATATAAATATAACAAGCAAATTGTGTCAATTACCAACCTACATCACATACAGTCCATTTAAATCATCTGGCATCTAACATAATACAACCGTGATATTCAAATAACACTTTTAGTCCTCGTATCGACAACATATTTTGACGCGCGACATGATGTACAACATATTGTTGCTCAACATGAACGGCAACTTGGAACTTTTGTATAGCTACTTTGTTTGTTTACGCATGACCAGTCAGACATGTGGTCAGAAGAACTAGCGTTGATTTCAGCGGTGGTGATTATAACTTTATTGAAAAAAAAAACATCAAGAAGAAACAAACCACGTTGGGAGAAAGAAGAAAGAGAGAAATTACTTAAAAAATATGTTCAGTGACCTACTTGTGTCATCAAAAATAGCAATGGTTCATATAAACACAATTGCATGTTGTCCGAAAACAAAACAACTACCCGCACGTCATGTTGCGCAACGTTGCTAAATATGTTGAGCGTCACGTGTCGCACGTCAAATGTTGCCTGGTGGATACGAGGCTTTAAGGTGAAAACTGCATTAAAATCCATTGCATAGTTCAAAAGAACGACGCGGTCATACAGACAAACAAGAAAAGGTCTGTAAAAAACAAGTAACATGATGATGATGATGATGGAATGGAATGTTACAGAATCGGAGCTGGCAGAGAGGCTCTGATGAATAGATTTAATATACAATTAATAGATTTAGGAATTTTCCAAAGTATCTTGTCTGCGACTCTGTCAGAAGCAGCCATTTTAGTTTATAAAATAACAGATAAGTTAGAATAAGCGTATATTTATGCATGTGTATAAGCTTAGGTTATGATGGGGCTGGCATGGTCTTAATTGTGACTAAAAGCCTGATTGTGTTTGTTGTTTTCAAGGATTATTCCAAGACTAGTAAGATATACACACCTAACTTGAAAGGTACATTTTTATATCACAGGAAAAATAAATATTTCCAAGAATTACTTTTACGTGTAAGTATTTTCCTTATTATGTGATTGTATTATTAGGGCCACGTCAGTAAGTATTTACAAACAGAGTGGGTTTTCCAGTAAAACACTGCTTCAGCGTATGGATGTAATATTCAGGTCCACAAGGATAAAAGGCAAATAAGAAGACAATGCAGCTTATTAATAATTCATCTATTCGTAAAACAGTTTATATAGACAGGGTCATAAATAGAAACTACCCAATCTTATTTAAATATCTGATTAGTAACAGGAAGGTATTTTAAATTATACTAGGAAATTTATCGCTGACAAATGTCATCATGTGAATAAGCACACTATGAAAACAAGGCAGTTTATAAAAAAAAAACCGTGTTTTAATTTGTGAAATCTCAATCAAAAACTGAAGCAGCAATTCCGAACATGGATCCGTAGATCTACGCAAACAGACAGGTATTAGGGTTCCCACGTTATTTATGTCGTGATTTAAACCAAGGGGGTTCCATAATTGATCCTCCCAAAGGTCTATTTTCTTTTAATTAAAACATTTGTGAATCGTAAAACGGTATAACCGTAGCAATTCTTTCCGCAGACGACGTACTTTTATAAAAATACAGAATCCTAGAATGTGGTCATAAACATTTTAAGTGGAGCTAAAAAAGTTGGTTGTTATTTCACGTGTATAACGAGGTTTCTGGGGTATATGAGGTTGATAGTATTATTTATATTGCTGTCATATTCTTTTTAATATGAAAACGTATATTTTTAATATATTTTTTCAGATCCTGACAACAGCATTACGACTCTTACGTAATACGTACATATAGTAGCAATTACATTTGATTAAAATTAGTCTTGTTATGACAAGACTTTGGGAGAACATCCATCATTATTGAGGCTCGATTAATTCATCACATCACATCATCAGCCTTTTAATGTTCCCACTGCTGGGACACAGGCTTCCTCTCATACAGGGAGTGGGCTATAATCCAACACGCTGGCCTAGTGCGGATTGGTAGATGTCACATGTCTTTGATTTTTTTTTTATACGACATGCCGGCTTCCTCACGATGTTTTCCTTCACCGTTTTGAGAGCCGTGGTGATGAAATAAATTACACAAATTAAAACGCCTGCTCGGGTTCGAACCCACGACCTACAAATCGTATAAGTCGGTATAAGTCGGGACCGTAACCACTGGACCACCACCACTCTAATTAATTAACCATCAATAAATATTACGAAAGTATTTAAAAAAAAATACAACTCTAAGTACATCTCAACCTAATTCTTCTGGGAATACAGTCGTGATTTCATGCGTGTGTTAGAATCATGAATGGAACTCTTTATAAAAGTATTGATATCTACAAAGTTAGCAAGCTTTGAATGTCAACATGGTTGTGGGTTATTTACTGTATATTCAAGAGTTATTAGAGTTCCAATGTAAATGGTGTGTAAGGGAAGGGTTTTATGAATAAAAGCACAGCAAAACAAAACCAGGTATTTTTTAATAAGGGTTTCCAATTAATTAATATAAAGAAGGCTCAGTGACCTTACAAACTGATCGCTAAACTAGTTATCGTGGAGAAAAAGAGCAATAAACTCCACGGAAGCTCTTTCATAGTATTTATCGATACCTTTTACAACCACATAAAGTATTCCTAATATTATAGTATCAAAATAACAAGGGTAAGGCAAATAACATAACTAACCCTTAAATCAATTTAATATATTAGGAATAAAGATTACAATATGATATAGATACAGTTTCAACACAACCATTAGCAATAATAAAGTTATAATATCAAATAACTTACGTTAGCCCTGTGTAGTCGATCTTTCACAAAGTATTAATAATTCAGAATAATAATAATATATCTGGCCTGTATAGGCTTGTAGTTCACAGAAAAGTAATTCAGCTAATCAATTACTTACACAATATTTTTTAATAACGGGTCTATATGTGTCTCAATACGTCCAATATGAGAAAATGACGCGGTATCCCGCCATTTTCTATATTGCTTATAATCTCACAACTACGTCAATATCAATTCTTATATAGTGAAACTGTTTTAAAACGCAACAATTTCTATTAAGGAATTAATATCGCGTCTTTAGTAATTCTCAATCAATAATCGAAAGTATAAAAATATAATAACGAAGTATTAAAACCGAAAAACTCTTAAAATACCAAACTAATCACTTAATAGAAGTCTGTAAATTAGTTTGAAGTTTGTGAAAGTTTAACAGTCGCAACAGTAACGATATAAACATCCCCCCATTGTTCATAATAAACAACTCTATTTACGAAACATTTACTCCTTCACAAAGTATTTTAATTATTCCAAGGGTTTAATAAGCGCGAATTAAACTTTTTAATCAGCATTATACAAGAAATCTTGTTAATACGAAATGATTTGTCTCGGGTTTTAGTACAAATTCAGAAATGGCGGAACCCCGTTTAATCAAAATCTCTGGAACAATAGAGTAATCAGATATATAATATAATTTTCGTGTTCATTATAAGTCTATCGCGGAGGGTGAAATTGATCATGGCTCACTGCAAATGAAAAGATCCCAATCGTGCTCTATTACTGGGTTGATGACTAAGCGTCGAATACGCACGACCTTTGTGTTTTCGACTTTTCGACCTCTTCTTATATATTTTGATTACACAAAGGTTAGTAGGGCGGCGTCTTTAAGGTTGGCTACTATATCTAAGTGTTCTGAAAACGATGAACGAAAAAATTAACGTGGGTGTGGCAGATCGGAAACAAATTTCGCCACACAAAGCTATTCAGAATTAATAATGTCTGAACAGTGCTCAGACAATTATGTAAAAAGGTAGGCATTGTGGGCAACAATATTGTTGCCGGATTCGTTATTTTTTCCAACTTTGAATCACAAAACAACCAAACAAAAGAACCCCTACTTGAAAACCGTACAAATAATGAGGCGATCTACAACAAAGCCTATTTAATCACCGGTTTTGATTTTTACGGAACATACCTTGGTATATTTATTCTATAATATGAAAACCCGGAGCTGCTTTTACAAGTCTCGCCGTAAAAAGGACGATGAAAGTTATGAGGGTAGGGAAAATTCTCGTAAATAGCAGTGAGGGAGAATGGGGGATAAAGGAATAATATATCAATACGAATCTTTAATATTCGCGCGGCGGTCCCGTAAATCAAAACGAACGAAACCGAGTCATAAATCAGGGTGCGTTTTTGCCTATTTTTAACGTTTCAAATTGTTGTGTAGAATGCCAGGAGCAAGCCACTGTTGTAATTAAAAATGGATGAACATCGTACTTACGATGTTATTTTTGGTGGGTTTAATTTCGATTAATATTATCTATTTAAGAATATCATATCTAGCAGTGGTGGCAAAGTTGTATCGACCGTGACTTACAGGTTGTTGTAGTTGGTTCGAACTTGGGTTTGAAGGCAGGCGCTTAACTTTGTGTAAATCATTTCATCACCACGGCTCTCAAAACGGTAAAGAAAAATCGTGAGGAATCCGGCATGTTCTTGAACCAAAAATTCGAAGACATGTGACATCCACCAACCCGCACTGAGCCCGCGTGGTAGATTACGGCCCATTCCCTCTCACAGAGAGGAGGCCTGTGTCCCAGCAGTAAAAAAGGCCGATGATGACGATGATGACTATCATAGGTACCTAAATGGCAAACTCATCATAATTGACATTAAAACCGAATCATAGCCCCATAGACCGAACTTCGCTACATTGACCGGTTAGGTACTTCTTGCATCCAGCGGACTCCAACAATCCTCAGAAGGTCATCGGGTCACCTTGTGAGATGGCTGCCAACGGTGCAACTTCTGATACGGCGTAGTCGCGAACTGTCTTGCTACATCCAAACATCTCTCAGCTTAGCCTACTCCATCGGGAAAAACAAGCGCGATGTTTATGTTTATGAATAAAGTACTTGTGTAAATGAATGTGAGGTAGAATCCATCTGTAAGCTATTTACATAAATCGGATTTTCATAGCATTACCTACCGCCACCTTACGCTACCTACTCTGTAGAAATTGGAATGAAATTGGTGGGTACACATAAACGTATATTTCTACATAATAAATAGTATAAGGAATTGAATTAATAAGTATATGGCTTATCAAACAGAATAATGTAATTAAGACTCTTATTTTACCTTTAGGCTTTCCAAACTTTGGAAAATTCTTAAAACAGACTTTACTTATCATACTCGTTTCCGTGCAAGTTTCAGTCACAGGCAATAGTATAATAATAGTATTTATTTGATTGACATTTTTAATTGTAATTATAGACATGTAAATTTATTTTAGTCTTTTTTTTTTTATTGTTGTCGAGTTTATAATCTGACAATTGAAAGTATTGGAATTTTAGTTATTGACATTTACATATATTTATTTAATATTTAATTTTAATTATGGGCATTTTTCCGTATAGGCTTTGGCACCGTAGACCATATACATACGCTGCGGCAGGTTATACAGAAGATCGAAGAGTACAACCTGCCTCTCTGTTTAGCGTTTGTGGACGACGAGAAAGCCTTCGATTCGATCGAGATTTGGGCTGTACTGCAGTCTCTCCAACGGTGCCAAATTGACTACCGGTACGTCGAAGTGTTGAAGTGTTTATACAAAAACGCCACAATGTTAGTTCGACTTCAGGATTAGACCTCGGAACCCGTCCTTCTGCAGCGATGTGTGAGACAGGGAAACGTCATATCTCCGAAGCTCTTTACCGCTGCACTGGAGGATATCTTCAAGGTTCTGGACTGGAGAGGGCTAAGCATTAACGTCAATGGCGAGTACATCACTCACCTTCGGTTTGCCGACGATATAGTGGTTATGGCTGATATACAATGCTCGATGATCTCAGTAGAGCTGCCGAAAGAGTGGGTCTTAGGATGAACATGGAAAAAACCAAGTTGATGTTGAATGCCCATGTTACACCCACTCCTATCAAGATTGGAGACTCTACACTCGAAGTTGTGGGCGACTATATCTACCTGGGACAAACGATCCAATTGGGTAGGGCCAACTTCGTGAAAGAGGTCAACCGTCGAATCCGACTCGGCTGGGCAGCGTTTGGGAAGTTGCGCGGTATCTTCTCGTCCAACTTACCGCAGTGTCTCAAGACGAAAGTCTATGACCAGTGTGTGTTGCCAGTGATGACATATGGCTCTGAGACGTGGTCGCTTACAATGGGCCTTATCAGAAAGCTTACAGTCACTCAAAGGGCAATGGAGAGGGCTATGCTCGGAGTTTCCTTGCGTGATCGAATCAGAAATGTAGAGATCCGCAAGAGAACCAGGGTTACCGACATAGCCCAAAGAATTGCCAAACTTAAGTGGCAGTGGGCAGGGCACATTGCTCGCAGAACGGATGGCCGATGGGGCAGAAAGGTTCTGGAATGGCGACCGCAAACCGGAAGACGTTGCGTTGGAAGGCCTCCCACCAGGTGGACCGATGACCTGGTGAAGGTTGCGGGGATCCGCTGGTTACGAGATGCACGGGACCGGTCAATGTGGTGACGCTTGGGGGAGGCCTATGTCCAGCAGTGGACGTCTTTCGGCTGATATGATGATGGTTATTTTTAATTTTAATTATTGCAATTTTTAATTTTAATAATTGACAATTTTAATTTAAATTATTGACATTTTTAATTATTTAATTTTAAAATTTATAATCTGACAATTGAAAGTATAGGAATGCATCAATGTTGTTTGGGTTTGGTCTGTTCATTTTATGTATGATTATCATATGATCATTGTTTGACGTCTAATTACTGAAATTATTGAAAGTAATTTGCACGCTTGCTTACAGATAGAATACAATAACTTTTAGGCTTTAAGATCTTTCCTTGTTAAACAGTGTGTTTTCTGGCAAATAAATATTTTAAATTTGAATTTGTATATTTAGATATTTTCAGGGACCGTCAGTTTCGATGGGTAATTAGTGGCACTTACTGATACGCTTGGTTTTTATGGAAATTATCGACAACGCCGTCACCACCAGTGGCCTTCGCCGAGGCGGCTCCGTTTTCTGCGGGAAATCTCCTTGGAGTTTGTTTAGAGGAAACAGTAACCACCTACTATTTAGGACCTTACAAATTGCTGGGTCTGTTGACGTATAAACATCATTCCCTTGTCCTTGCCCAATATATTTGGAGTTAGTGCAACCTGCCTTCATCTTCCAAAGTTTTCCATTAGCCGCCATCTCAGTAGACAACTCCTTTAATGACATATCAACTTTTTTACAAGTAGTTTGTTTGTTGCATGTTTCTGCTGATATAATTCATAGGAAAACAAACATTTCAATATACTATGAACAGAAAAAAACAAACGGAATTCCTCTGAAAATAACTCTTGCAACGAATTCATTAAACACGATCGTTTATCGTAAATGCAGTGTCACTGTGATTAAAATGAGAATGAGTCTCTCAATATTGCAGGGAGTTCGCTCAATGGCTGACGTAGCTTCATCCGTCCATCCTCCACGCACGCATTTAAATTCAAATGAGCTATTCAAGTTACTCACAAACCCGTTATTTCGTAGAATGCACCATTTGCTTAAAATTCCGATACAAAATACTACTAAAGGGAGCTCAGTCACCACATCAGACCACTAGAAATGTGACTTTTATTCATTCAAGTTCGCGATCCGATATATTTTAAATCGAATTCGGCAGTCAATGATATTCAATCGTTGAAAATGTTTCATGAAGTGCTGTTGGATTTGAGTTTCGATTTTGTGGAATAGTTTTATTATTATTATTATATACTTTATTGTACACCACATAATAAAAAAACATACAGAACAAACATTTTTAAAAACAAAGTGTACAATGGGCGGTCTTATCGCAAGCCTGTAGTGACCATAATACTTATAAAATTAGGTATATTTTGTATCGGATATATTGGTAAGGTTAGTATTTGCGGCTAGTCTAAATTGCATCATAAGCTCAATTAAAATTTCAAAAATTTTTGCACCTCCATGTTAGTGTTTTACCCATTGATGTAAAAAAAACAGTGATATAAAAACACGAGATATCTACCCAAAAAAATAAACATTAAATTATCATAATACTTACATGGCTGCGCGTATAATCATTGTTGGACTAAATTCAGTATTCTACATAAAACTCACTCCTTAATTTAGTAGTTTTAATATACGTAAACTTATGCAAGCTGTATGCAATTTTCCTCAAACTTTGCACCTGTTAAGCTCTATAAAATTTGTTTAACAAAACACTCTTAGTTCGTGTGTGGGAAATTCACAATTAAGCCAGAATGTGGGTAAGTACTTACTAAAAAGTTTTGCATATTACAGGTGGATCCATAATGCATTTCATTATAACTTAAAACGTTAAGGGTAGAGTCGTAATCAATTTAGTAAAGGAATAAAATGTCTAGGAAAACATGCAAAATCAACTTTGGTTTTTATAAAAATCTGATCATACTTCTTTTACATTTGCTTACCGTTACTGACTCGTACCAAGCCCTTTGGACATATTATTATTCAATCCAGGGAATCTTCGTTATTTTGCTCTACCTACCTCTAACTAACTTGACCTACCTCTCCACCTATATTGAGATATGAAAGGCTCCATTGAGCGTAATGATATAGAATTACATCCCTAACAAGAAGTAAGTAATCATATTTAGAAAGGAAATAAAGGAATCGGCAAAATGCGTATTATTGCTATAGAATATTAGTCGAGTTATTACCGAGACTCAATTTGTCAATGTTCGCTTGTCGATCCTTCCGATACTTTATTTCGATTTCCCAATAAATTTGGTTCAATCACACTGAGAGCCCAGTTTATTTCTCGATGGGAGCCAAAGAATAAATTTCCACTTCGAATATTAGAGAAGTTTCATCAAGAACTTTCACAATAGTCCCCTCTGAAACTCGGCCCAAATGCCGTTATTCAAATTTTACTTTTGATAAGAAATTGAATAGATATCCGAATCACGAATTGTTGCTAAGTTAATGATAGCAATAAAACATTTTTTGGTTCTTCTTAAAAAAACTGTTCAAGTGTGAGTCGGATCTTTCGTGAAAGATTGCAATTTGAGTTGATTTTCTGCTACCAAGGCCCTATAAAATAAAATTCTATTTTAACATCATACACGCTTCATTTTCAACTTTTTTGTTCTGTTTTAAAGTTTACCGAAACCCAATATAATCCAACAATCTTCACGTCAAAACCACTCTACCAAAGATTAAAATAACTTTTAAAAGAAAACCGGTTGAACACTCCTTTGAGCTGGCTCCATTGAAACCAATCTCCAACCTAATCTTCCGTAATAAAGTGCATTCTATCTTTATCTTTTACATTAAACTTTTTATTTCTTTTATCACCTACAATGGGGCCATCCCTAAAGTTTATTTTGAAAGCGTAAGAAAGAACTTAAAGCCTTTTCGGGTTATTGCTTTTTTTTCAAAGGGGCCGTCGCATTACCCCCTTGAGTATCGAAGACACATCTGTAAATTGAAATGGAAAAGGGTCAAAACTCGTAAGGGTAATAACTATAAGTTTTGTGATCGGTGCGCCAACCTTGAAGTAACCTTGGCGATATTATTTTTGAATAAAACTATGTTATAGGCCTATCTGAGTTTTGAACTGCTATTAGGGTGTTATGATGTACTTTTTTATTGTGTGTCCCATAACTGCTTAGGTTTAAAAAAAGTTCTTGCTATATATTTTACAACTAAATATTTAAATACAAAATGCAATGAGCAACAATTTTGAAGAACTGACTACATACTAATACCGGATACGAGACGCACAGGACCGGTCAATGTTGCGACAGATGGGCATATTTTTACTGTGACATGGGGGAAGCCTATATTCAGCAGAGGACGCATTTCTGCTGAAATCATAATATCTATGTTGTAGGTTAGAACATATATCAAAGTTATATATGTCACGTCGAAGTACCTATGAATCGTAGAATCGCCATCTTTAATTCCAATGTCTAGAGGCAATTCCTTTATTCTTGACTGGAGCGGGTTACTTCAATAACACACAACACTGGATTGAAACTCAAGAGTGTTTATTTGATTTAGTTACAGGCACTTTGAGTTTTCAAATGAACTTGAAGCTAAAACCACATCGCGTGGCTTGCTAGATCGCTAAGCCCTTGTCGATCGCTGGAGGAGATCTAGCAAGAAACTCCAGGACACTCTTTTTAAATGTTTTTATAGATTACACAATCACTTTATGACAATTAATTAGGTTTTCAAACATCTATTCGATTACATTTATTAATCAGTTCTTATTTTTCACACATAGTCCGCGCGACGCGCGTTCTAAGTGGGCGGAACTTCCATATTGTTTTTGTTTAGACACTAATTACTTGGATAGTTGAGTAAAGTTAGCAAACAATACTAAAATACTGATCAGTTAATTATTTTAACATTAAACAACCTCAATACTCACAAATACAAAGTGGTTTGTAGTTTATTATTGAAATAGTCATCTAATAACAAAACTATTCAAGTTTCCGGTGATCTAACAATCTTACTAATTAGAAAGTTTCTCATTATTACATAGCTGTGTAAAATAGTCTTATGACTTCTTAGTATTTAATCATTTACTCAAATTTGTTTAGTTCTCGTATTAAATTATTAAATCTGGTTATTGGTCATAGAAATTATAACATCCGCCATTGTTTGACAACTTAATAAGAATAACATAATGAAACACATTTACTTCGTCAAATGTGCAATAGTTAAAATGAGAACAAATCCAAAAGTCCTACAATAAGTGTTCCTGTTTAATTTAAACATCTCGTATTAATTAAACATTGAAATTAGCATATGAATTATGAATCAATACTGATTCCACAGTGAGCCAATAGATGGCGCTGAACTCAAAACCCAACTTAAATAGACATAGACACTTAAAACGATTAGTTAGGATAATAAATCAGCAAATTCACGCCTACGCGGCGACACGGCCATTGTGATCGGAGGCTCGTGCTCTGGGCCTTCCGGTGTCCTCAGTCTCTGTGTTTCTTGGTTGTTATCTGTAATAGCGGAGAAATATTTGTCGGCAGATTATTGTTGTTTATCATCCTACAGTATTAATTAAGTTTAGAATCTGATAACAACTGATTTTATTTATCATTGACAGCTTGTAATAAATCTAAGCTGAGTATGCCTTATTTTGGAAATATTGAATGTATTTTTACACCCACAGCTATATGCTTTAGGTATTCTACTTGCTATATGGTAAAGACCAATGTTGTTAGGAAACAACTAACTGCTACATGTCATGTCAATGAAGGCATACAATTTCTATTTCAGATTTTTGACATGGAATAATCAGTTGCTAGCTTATTTAGTCCAATTTGAATCTTGTTTGCAGAATGTTATTGTTTGTATTATCTTACAATATTCATTGATTTGTAATAGGTAATAGTCAGTTTAAGTTATCAATTTATCACTGAATACCTACTTATGAAATTAGGTAACTATTAAGTTTATCTCAAATGAAAATATTTGATGCATTAATGAGCACATACCTACTTATAAGAAGGCTTACATAGCAGCCTTGTATTTGGTAAGTATAGTGTAGGTAGTGTAGGAGTATTGTGATCAGCTGTTTTTTGTTTAGTTTCATTCTCACGGGACGGTAATGCTCTGTGATAGACACAAAGTCTTTGATTTGACAGGATTTAAGGATAGGATCAGGAACACCGCTCTGTGATAGACACAAAGTCTTTGATTTGACAGGATTAAAGGTTAAGGAGTTTAGGATCATTGCTCCGTGACAGGCACGAAGTCTTTGATTTGACAGGATATAAGGAACCAGGCTCTGGGTGGTCTTGTACACCGTGGACCCAGCAGGATAACATGAGAGATTGTTCATTAGCGGCCTCCACGCCTAACCAATGGATATTAAATCTTTATTAGTTGCTTCCACAGCAAACCAATAGATTGTGTGTTGTATTATCACTATTAGTTTCCTCCACGGATTACTAACAGACAGCTTATTGTGTTATCATTATTAGTTGCTTCCACAGCATACCAACAGTATAGTTTATTGTGTTATCATTATTAGTTGCTTCCACAGCATACCAACAAGATAGTTGTGTTATCATTATTACTTGATTCCACAGCATACCAATAGGATAGTTTGTTGTGTTATCAATCTTAGTTGCTTCCACAGCATAATAAGATAGTTTATTGTGTTCTCATTATTACCTCAAATCCATCTCCATGGATGCTGATAGTTTGGTGTTGATATAACCTATTATTTTATTAAGTGCCTCCAGAGCTATAGGTTATTGGACATCTCAATAATTAGAGCTTGTTTTATTATTCATTTTTATAATTGACTAAATATGACAATAGAATAGCATAAACTGAAACGAGTTACAAAAACATAATAATAACAGTAGTCCTCCTGACTGTTGAGCCATCTGCATAAGGAGGTACTATGGTGCACAAGGCCAATGGCTCAACATGCTTTTTGAAGCATGGGGGTTCACCAATTTCAAAACTCTGGGCTGCTACAGAGGAATCCCTATTGGAAAAACCCCATAAACAAATTTTGCCCAACCTAGGAATTGAACCCAGGAATAATAATTTAAAAGTACTTTGTTGCATGGTAGTATCATGCACAAGCGTCATGTAGTTATTCGACATGGCTATTGTGTTGAGCCTTCTGATACAACAACACCGTATCAGTTAGCGAGGTGAGTAGAAGATAGTTTGAAAACTTCTCACCTTTTACTTTAGTTATGTTGGGCTGGAAGTCATTTTTCAGCTGACCTCTATTTGGTGGCTTGTATGTATGTTGGTAGCTTCTAAGGTCCTGACCCGGCGACACGGTCACTTGCAAACCAGGTATTTTTAGTTTTGTTTCCACATCCTTGATAATACTTGACTATGTAGGTAACCATTTTGATTTTTGATATGACACAGGAATCTGGAATGTGAGAAGGTATACAGATAAATAATAATAAAAGAAAAGATGATCCTATTAATATTTAAATAAGTAGGAGTTAGTACTGATAACAATTAAATTATGTTATTGTTTTGAAATAGTAAGTGAGTAATTCAAAGTTAACTAGAATCTGATGACACTGAAATGAATAACTATGAAGATTGCTGCATTACTTATGACGGTGTTTGCACTAGCTAAAGATTAATGTTAAAACATGTTGAAAACTACTTTTAATGATGCATGTTTGCATACCACACACGCAACAACCTATTTACACACCTATTACAAACCTATTTCATTACAAAACATTTATGTGTGAACAAGTTTGAATACAAGCTAGGTAAAAAGTTGCAAAAAGAAAAGAAAGTTATTGAATGCTAAAAGTGACAAATTATCAAAAAACAAACCTGTCTTTTGATTGTTTTTATTCTGTGCAAGTGCATCCAATAACAAGCTTTGAAATCTGTCAGAAATTACTAATCTATTTACACCCATGTACCATAACAAGTAAAATTCAACTAAACCCATTGTGAGATTTAATTCATTAGGAAGGTTCTCAAATATTGAATGATTAAATAAACTTTATTATAACAAACTTAACTTGAACAAGCATAAATCTTAGAGCTTATAAAAGGCCCCATCAGTATCCAACTGACAGTCTGAACCAAGAATGTAGGGTCAGACAATTTTTTAATTAGATTTAACTTATAGCGCTATCACTGTCAAGAACCCCATAGCCAAAACAAATCTACCAGATCATGTAGACAGATAAGATGGAACACAGTAATCACATTAGATTCACTCAAATATGTCTTACATACACAGGACCATTAATTTACCAAAAATCACAAGGTCCATACATAATAGGTTACTCACACATACTAAGCGTACCTACTTGTAAATTAAAAGTTACCAGGTGGCTATCAGCTTATGACTATTTATTATTATATTATGATTATGCATGAACTGAAGCTCTGCTGATACTTACCCTGATTATAAAGTTTGTAATGACTCACCCAGGTGTATCACAACCCTTTCACCCATTCATACAAATACATTTATATTAGATGCATACTCACTCTACAAAAACCTCTAGATAATATTTTAAATATTGTTTAGTCTTGTAACCAAACAATTATTCTCACCCCAGCTACTTAAATGCAAATCGTTGTAAGTATTTTCTTGAGCACACTATAATTTTATTTTTATTTGTTGTGCTTTTCATGTTTAAGGAATGTGTTAATACATTTTCTTATCTTACTTTACTTTAAAAAAAGTATGACATGCAACGGGTTCCACATTATTCAATAATAAACCCCGTTTGGTAGTCGGGTAAAAACAATAAATTGCAAAAATGCCAATTAGTGCGTCAACATGAATATGTCATGGCACTTTCTGCCAAATGTTTACTACTTCTGTTGCACATACATTCTGTAACTTACTTAACTTATTTACCTACTAAACTTTTGTTTTAGCTACCTAAATGTAATGAATGCTATAAAAATAAGTTGTTACTTTTTGTCCGGTACAAAACTCAACGTAGGTACTTTGAATTGTTTAACATTCATACACTCACACCTTGTCCCCATGGGGATAGGCAGCAACCACAGATTGCCACTTGCTACGATCCTTACATACTCCTCAAATAAAATAAAATTTCTCAAATAACTGAGCCATTGCAATTCTTAAGACAAAAGAACCATATTTAAACAATAACATTGAGTTCCTAGTCAGCTGTCTTATTTTATGGAGTAATTTAAGCCGTTTCATTCATTTTAATTCCACAAATTGCCACACAAACAACAGCAGGGACCACTCAGTCAGTAAGGGGTATTGTGTTACCCAGTTACTGGGTTTTGGTTGCTCCATGTAAAGCACTGGTACTCAGCTGAATCCAGTTAGAATGGAAGCTGTCCCGGACTTGGTTGGGAAAAGACTAGGCAGATTGATTAAAATTGTCACACAAAAGGTCACTGACCTTGCCTTGTATGATGAAAATAATTAAGAATGTTAAGTTACATAAATAAAAAAAACAGAATACTCCCCTCAACCATGATGGAATCTATCAATGGACAGATCAAGTTGTTCGCTTAGCTGCTTCGGTCATTCTGTGCTGTATAAAGTTTTGGCCACAATGGTGTAGGACAGCATCCATGCCACTAGTCAGTAGCTTCTTCTGACGTTTCAATAGAGTTCAGATCGTTCACGTAAAAATATTCCAGTTATTTTCGCCTATGTCTGGACATCGCTTACTCTTGGAAATTATCATAGGAAAATCTTTTGCCATACCCTCGGCGCTGGCGATGTTGTACAAAATTCTTCGGATGGCTTTCATAGCATGGGCAGAAGGCGATAGTGGGAGCTGATCCCTCTTCTGATGTCACGTCGAAGTACCTATGAATCGTAGAATCGCCATCTTTAATTCCAATGTCTAGAGGCAATTCCTTTATTCTTGACTGGAGCGGGTTACTTCAATAACACACAACACTGGATTGAAACTCAAGAGTGTTTATTTGATTTAGTTACAGGCACTTTGAGTTTTCAAATGAACTTGAAGCTAAAACCACATCGCGTGGCTTGCTAGATCGCTAAGCCCTTGTCGATCGCTGGAGGAGATCTAGCAAGAAACTCCAGGACACTCTTTTTAAATGTTTTTATAGATTACACAATCACTTTATGACAATTAATTAGGTTTTCAAACATCTATTCGATTACATTTATTAATCAGTTCTTATTTTTCACACATAGTCCGCGCGACGCGCGTTCTAAGTGGGCGGAACTTCCATATTGTTTTTGTTTAGACACTAATTACTTGGATAGTTGAGTAAAGTTAGCAAACAATACTAAAATGCTGATCAGTTAATTATTTTAACATTAAACAACCTCAATACTCACAAATACAAAGTGGTTTGTAGTTTATTATTGAAATAGTCATCTAATAACAAAACTATTCAAGTTTCCGGTGATCTAACAATCTTACTAATTAGAAAGTTTCTCATTATTACATAGCTGTGTAAAATAGTCTTATGACTTCTTAGTATTTAATCATTTACTCAAATTTGTTTAGTTCTCGTATTAAATTATTAAATCTGGTTATTGGTCATAGAAATTATAACATCCGCCATTGTTTGACAACTTAATAAGAATAACATAATGAAACACATTTACTTCGTCAAATGTGCAATAGTTAAAATGAGAACAAATCCAAAAGTCCTACAATAAGTGTTCCTGTTTAATTTAAACATCTCGTATTAATTAAACATTGAAATTAGCATATGAATTATGAATCAATACTGATTCCACAGTGAGCCAATAGATGGCGCTGAACTCAAAACCCAACTTAAATAGACATAGACACTTAAAACGATTAGTTAGGATAATAAATCAGCAAATTCACGCCTACGCGGCGACATATACATAGATATAATATGAATAAAGTTGAAATACGACTACCTAGATTTTAGATAAAACCAGATGAAATCAACAAAAGAGCGTCTAAATAATTAACAATACGCCAATTAAGAAATTATATTAATTTAACTTAGCCTTCGCCATTTCTCTAGATTTATATTAAATTCAAAGTAAAGATTTCAAGCTCTGAAGGGCAGTCACCCATTCCATTCCGCTCGGATGTTTTTCTTGACGGAAAACTTCGGCTCTTTAATAACCCTAATAAAACAATAATTTTTGTTAACAAGATATTTCTAGACAAAATAATTTGGAATTAATTTTATGAATTAAAATGAGCTGCTGGTTTTTTTTTGTGTTCTCCTGCATGTTATTCTCTTAAATGTTTTTTTTATATCTTAGGTATGTAGGTACGTAGTTAAGATATAAAAATAAGTCATAAGACTTTTAAATTTTGGCTCTTGTATCTGGGACCTAAAGTGTCATGGTGGGCTAGTGGCTGACCTTGTGCCTCGTGGTTGTGATTTTAAATCCGGGAAAGCACCAAAATGACTTTTTCAATTTATAGTATGTACTTTCTAAGTTTATCTTAAACACGCTGACATCGGCGAAGAAAAACATCGTAAGGAAACTTAGATTTATAGTTAATAGCATCTGCCCGCGGCTTCGCCCGGGTAAAAGTATTTTATCATCCCAAGGGAATACAAACTAACCTATGTCCCTCCCAAGGTCAATCTATCACCATGCCAAATTTCATCTAAATCGGTTCACTAGATCCAGAGATCCCTACAACCTCACAAAGTTTACCACTTTATAATATTATTATTCTTTTTTTTGTGTATTTAGGGACCTTAGGATCCCGGTCTTTTGAAAGGCGTGCGAGGAGCCGAAGCCAACTCGTAGAGAGGCCCCGTTAGGCATTTATCAGGAAATGTGACACCGACCGACGATTATCACTGTATGCACTACGCAACTGCAACCAAGGACAAGCCCCGGTTGGTGCAGGACTATTGCTAAATATGGAGAAAAAATGTATGGGCTATGGATTTTGTAGATTTAGTGGATAGATTGCCAAAACTATAGGAGGACTACCGGCCCCTGCCCGACCACTGTTGAACTAAACGGCTATAAAATGGCAGAGGGTGACTTGCACACCCAATTAATGGGCCTTTTAGTGACGTAGCACCAAGGGGGCAACGTATCTGGAGGTGCTTGAGGAGTGGAGAGGTTTACCACGGCTATTGGGACAATCCCGAAAGTACGTTCAAGATCCCTACCAGCACCATACTGGGTTAAATTCCTTCATTCGAGCTCGTTTGCTCTTCCGAATCTCCACTCAAGCCAGCCAATTAAGGCAAGAGAGAGGTGAGAGCTCTGGTCCCCGTCAGATTTCACTCCAACCGGCCAATAAAAGCAAGGAGAGATGAGGAACAAGACTTCTCCCTGGCGATCAGTTCGCCACTGCCCACCAGCTCGCCACAAAGCTGCCCCGCGGATTGTATCTCTCTTAGTCTGGCCCCTCACCCTAGGCATGTTGCAGCAAAGCAGAATCTACCGGCATAAACCTAGGGATCATTGAAGCGCGCAAGCCCCACCACGACGTCAACGTAGAGATACTGCGGTGGGGATATATATATATATTATTATTAACTAAAGATTTATTTTCACCGATAATGTATTTTTTTTGCTACTTAAATATTTATTAGATTGTAGTATTTGTTGTTATACAAATACTACAACCTAATAAATATTTAAGTGGGGCTCCCATACAACAAACGTGATATTTTTGCCGATTTTTGCGATAGTGGTACGGAACCCTTCGTGCGCGAGTCCGACTCGCACTTGGCTAGTTTTAAATCTGTTATTTTACTACAGAATCTGTCCGGGCTTGTAGTAAAAAGACTTTAAGGCCGCTATATACACTTGATTTTGCGCAGTTTTAGGAAATGCAATAAAACGTGCGAAATTATGTTTAAGGATTGACTTTCGTGCCTCAATACAAAAATATCTTACCTTTTGTGTTTTAGTAGAATATTTTTTTAGATTCTCCGTGCTATGGCCGTAAAATACTTTAACGTACGCTTCTATGCGTCCTAGGTCCAAAGTTATGGTAGTTAGACTCTATGATACCGTATTAAGTAAATCCGAATAGTATCAGACTTACTTTTACTTAAATTACTCTATATTTGAGGGTATGGTAATTGCCTGCCTTATGTGGGGTGTTTATATCAATAAAATTAGGTGTATTTTACGACGTTAAAATTTTATGACTGCACGTCCGGACAGATTTTATATATCTGGGACCTATATTTAATGCTTAATTCAATTGGAACCTCGTTACTATAATAGTTTTAGTTACTGCTACCGGTTACCAGGCATTTAAAAACTAGTAAAACTAGTAGTAGCTTGTGTATACCTAGCTTCATTCCCAAAACATGCCGATCGAATATGTAACGTAATAAGTTGGTAACACGACAACCCAGAAATCGGATTGCCCCGAACTGTATTGGGCAAAATTGCTCCTCACGCTTGATTGCACATTCATTTGGTAATCAATATTCGTTCATTGAACTTAATTTACATTGTCAAAACATATGCAAGGTAATAAAAACATCAGGCGATTAAACACGTGAATAATGTGTTGACTTTTTGTTAATAAGTTACTTTATTTTGTAGCATATTGGCTTTATTAAAAGTTAATTATTTAAGCTTGGGGAGAATTTCAACGGTCGATTACCTTTTTAATGGTAGGATAGATAGATACCTACAATATTCCAGCTTTATGTAATAGAGCTGGTTACTTGAAACGTTTTTTAACCAAAGTGTGAAGCTGTAACAAAATATCGTAAAGATAGCCCCATCTCGACGGTATGGCAGCAGGATTTGGACATAATGAAACTGTGTCGCAAAATATACTCCATATCCGATCATAGTTTACGTATCCAAAAACTTGGCTACAGGATATACCAAACCTTTTGTGTAGGCACCGTCGACACCATGAATGTAGCGAATTTTTAGAATCACCTTCGTGCCAGTGACACAAAAAAGGAGAAAGGCTATTCAGTGATACACTGTAGCAAATTTTCAGAACATCAATATACGCAGTTCACTTCTAAACACAACCTTCCCGAAGTTCCGCTAGACATAGCGCTGCACATTTTGCATCTTATAAAACCTACTGCAAAAATTATGCCTCGATGACTGAGCCTGTTAACGAAATATTTATTCAGAAAGGCATACAAAATGCCATTGACAGCATTGGTCACATGATAAGCCTGAAAACTCTTTGTCAGCAACACCCCGACCGACTTCATCACGTGTCAATACCAAGCCTGCCCGTAAATGAAAAACTGGACCGGACCGTTTTGTTAAAATAGTCCTGTCAAAACCGTTGTCGCAACAGAATCTGTCAGTATCTCTCGATACAGAAAGCTGGTAATAATTTAAATTTGACATATTTATGTTACAAATTTAACTAATTCTTTATATTTCATTAGAAGTAAATGCTAATTTACTATAAAATGGTTTAAGAGACCAGTACTTGCTTTCAGTCATCTAATGAAGAATATATAGGTTTTTTTTTATTGTTAGTCTTGCGTTTAGCCACCATCTCACCTGACCTAATGTGGCCTATGATGGAGGAAGCTTGCCTAGAAGTAACGTTTTTACTCTTGACTGATATTAGACCTCTCGATGTGGGTACACTAGGTGGCTAGGGGGTTCAGCAGTGGAAGTGGTAAGTGGTTCTTTCGGCTGAAATGATGATGACCTTTGTAGCTATCAATAAATACGAGTGCAAAAACGAACTGGTTTATTAGTAAAGTTTGTTTTGTAGGTATCAGCAACTAGTATAGCTATCAATAAACACGAGTATAAAAAACAGATTGTATAGTAAACTTTGTTTTGTAGTTGAAATTGCACGGTGTAGTGTCCCGTAGTCTTCAGTCCAATATGAGCAAAAATCAATTTCGTCCGTTCGCGGCTGAATGCGCCCTTTGTGTGACAGTGAAAGGTTATCGATGTTCGTTTTCACGGATCACTAGTGCCGAGCTAACTCGGAGGGGATGATATTGTTCTGTAACAAGGCTGGCTGTCTATTGCCTAATGGGAGGCGAGAGTGCCCCGTATTTGTGAATCATGTTTCTATTTGTGACGTACGGATGAGGAAATACGAGTATGTACCCGTGAAAAGTCACAAGTTTAAGAGTCAGAGCACACTCGGGTCTGAGTGTCGTGCATTCTATAGAAGTTGACGCGTCAGTTCGACTTGACTATACGTTGTGGAGTAAGGGCTCAGATCCAAAGTGTCTGCCTAAAGCTAGCGGGGAAGATAAGAATGATATTTTTGATAAGTTATTGAGTGATTTTAGTCTTTTGAATAAATCGAAAATTATTTAAAAAATACAAGCGTTGTAAATTTTAGACCTGCGCGTCACTTTGATTTGACTCTGTATCAATTTGCTTTACCCTAAGCATCTAAGGTTCTAAACAGACGAGCTGCATTTGAACTGTACATTAGGCAGTTATTTGGCAGTTTCGATGCAGTTGACAAAACTTTTCATACAAAACTGCAATTTTACAGCTAGCGTAACGTTCAAATACAGCTCGTCTTATGAGAGATACGTTTTTAATTTGTTAGAATACTTCGGCTTTTAAACACAAATTAAATACTTAGACGTGTCGTGTCAAAGTGTGTTACTGACATAGTTTATAAGTAATGTTTAATACTAACAAAACTATGAACCTTTGAGTGTGCAATATTTGTATTTTTTCATCATTATTATTTTTTATCGCTCTTTCTTTATGTAAAATAATGAAGTAAGCGGGAAAAAAGACAGGTGTTTTATACTATTTAGAGATGACCCCTATAATACACGATACACCACGTAAGTGTGAATCCACAAAGAAGCTTCCTAAAGCTTTATTGCGAAATGAGCTTTTACTCCAAAGAAAGCCACGATCTCCATCCGTCGAAGAGATAACATGGGACCTCAAGAGAACGTGTTTAAAGTAGCCCCGGAGAGGATTTCCTCTTTTTAAGTAAGTTTGCCTTTGAAAAGTGGTGGACAGAGGGGATTTTGGAAAGGATATACACATATTTTTGTATCGCAATATTATTAGCTTAGGAGCGAGCTCTTTGCTCGATCATAATCGGCCAAAATATAAAAATATGAACTAAGTAATATTAATACTAGAAAATTATCAAGAATATCATTCTATTTACGTGGGCAGACTACTCAAGGCCCTCTTAATTTTCTTGTCCAGACAGCAAATTATCTCCAAAATTGTCTACTTTACCTATCTAGGTTACTATTAAGGACTTAGGCAGGTAATACTCTTTTACTTTTCCCGGCAATAAATAATATTACCAGAACTTTACCCAACTTCTCGATATTCGTCCACAAATCATACACTTCTTACAATGACAGCATAACGAATGGGGTTCACGAACTGCTACACAAAGGTTTCCTTAGTGGACCTTTAAGCCTTCCCAATAGAGTGGAACACGTGTGCTCTATGACATTTAGGAGAATTATTGCCCAGTTTATTGCTCTTCATTACCTATACATTCAGCATTTCTGATTTAACGTAAGCATTTTCGATATTTCACGTGGATAACTTTAATGAAGTATTTTCCTGTCTTCTGACGTCAGCAGTTAACTCGTGCGGACGTTCCATTCATGCTAACAAGGCCGAAATTGTTCATTTAAGATTGATATTACGATGTCTGTTACAATGTGTACCGAAAATAAGATATTAGAACGTTGACAACACAGTCCCAAAATTTCATCAAAATTAAGAATTAACCTTTATTTCGTCGAGGTATTTTTGCTACCCAAGTATGTTTACAGAATGTCTGTAGAAAATATTAAAGTAAATAATGTAGCGATACTAGACAAATTTTTAAATTGAGCTTGAAATGAGAAATTCCACGAGAAATTCCCTCGTTCCCTCCCGACAGTTAGGTCGGGTGGTAAAGAGGTTACAACTTAGCAAATTGCATTCACCGTTGTGGAATTACCGTGCCAACTTTACACAAATATCTCGATGAGAATTTCTCACATGTCAAATGCTTCGCTGATAAAAACGGAACGGATTGTGGCTCGACCGCGCGCTCACCTGAATTATAAAACGAGGAAGAGTGCGGAATGTCTTTTAGCTTTCAGAGATTAGAGACTTGTTCTTTGTCGTGGCGATAATAATGTGTCATGTTTTATCTCTTTTAACACGCTTTTAAAATATACGTTTGACACAATATGGGCATCATCTTGGCACTACAATAGATTTGTTAGCCAAATACTTCGCAAATATAACCATAGGTCCAGAGGATTAAGAATGTTTAGTCTGAGTACGTATTCTTATGTTTAAGTTAACAATGTATCCCTATATTTAGTAAAAAATAAGAAAAATTGCATATTGTGCGAAATTATAATTCATGTTGTCAAATGGCAAAAAAACGCAAAAATGTAGATGTTTTAATTTTTTATTGTAAAGAAATTGTAAAAAATAATAATCTGTATTTCCACCATTGACACGAACCACACACACAATCACAGCGATTTGGCATGCCTAAAATCAGTTGCTGAAAATATGACGAATGGCCACCCACGTTCTTTCTAACAAGCAAAAAAGTTGTTGTGGGTATGCACGGCATCTATACTCGGCAGAGCTCTTCTTCGGTATTGTTAGTCTGGAGTCGTATTTTTTCTTAAAATTGTGTTTTCGTGGTACGCAGATATTCCTCTACTTGAAATCACGTGTTGCAAAGATTCATTATAATATCTAATCTATTATATTGAATTTTTGCAACAAGTTGATAGTTTCATAGTTTTCAATTGTTTGCCAATATTTTTTCTTTAATTTCTTTCTCATATATATTTTTACAGTTGACTTAACAAAATAATCATTTTTATTTCTCTTTTCCTACGCCGAAAAACGCAAGAAGGGTTGATCTATTACGCAATGTTTATCGTCGGAGGTCACCACGGAATTCAGGCTCGATTCCAACTGTCTCGCCGCATGCCTACACGTTTGGTTGTAGATCATTTTCTTTGACGGTCATGTCACCGCGACGACCACACGGCGCCATCTTGATCAGCGATAAACAGAGGGAACATAAACGCAGGTGACAGATGAGGTCTGGAGTGTTAAAGCATGGAGGGTTAAAAAATAAACATTTCAATTAAATGTTCTTTTTCTTTATGAATTTGTAACATTCACTGCAAATACTTTTTTAATCTATACTTTTGCTATATGTGGTCACAGTAGTTCATATGGTAAAAATAATTTTATCTTGTCTTGTGTCTTGGTACAGGTAAACATTTTAGCGGAGTACAATCCGAATAACGGTGGTTTACAAGCTGTCATAAAACAGTCTGTATGAAACTACGCAAGCATTTTCGATTATTTGTAAAGTTGAAGATTAGATCATACCTCACAATCTCACTCTTATATTTTCATGAATCAGTCTAGAAAGCTCGTGGGTAAATAATAACAGCCGCACTGGTCGATCATCAAGGTCAAGCAACGCTTGACGAAGTCGGTCCGTGGATGGGTGACCATTTCAACATACCGAGTTTCCTCCGTGCTTCGAAAAGCACGTTAGGCCGTTGGTCCCGGCTGTCATTTAAAGAGCTTTGACAGTCGTTACGGGTAGTCAGAAGCTTGAGATCTGACACCAGTCTTGTCAAGGGCTACCGCGTTACCCAGTTGATGGGTTGGGGAGGTCAGATAGACAGTCGCGCCATGTAAAACACTGGTATTCAGCTAAATCCGGTTAGATTGGAAGCCGACCCCTATATAGTTAGGAAAAAGCTAGGCAGATTGAGTCTAGAAAGCTTGCCGAATTATCAGGCAAACAAAAAACTGGCGAAGCATAAACCTAATAGTTCAAACGTTTTATCGTCCATGTGTGAGAATTGTAATTATTCAACGGATCAATTTATACGAACTAAATTCTCGTCCATATTAATTAGAATTTGTAATTTACACCAACCTATCATAAAGACTAATCTATATTATTAATAGAAGTGCTAAAAACAGTTGCAATAATGAGCTCTAATCGAAAGTTCTGGATATAATTAACGCGCGAATTCGATTATGGTGGCATGTAATTTGTGGATATTATATTGTATTTAAATATATAAATACATAAATAAATAAATATGCAGAGTGCCGTTAATTATTGTAGAGTGTATTTTGATCGTTTATTTATATTCCTATGATTCTGCAACATCCTCGAATAAAATACTAGAAATAATAGTTTTAAGAAGCACGTAGAATGCTATACTGAGTGTATTAGCTAACATACTTCTGAAAATCTTTGATTAACTGGACCACTCACTGAACCCATCCTTCAATCATCAACACACCTGTATCTTTAAACCCATAGAGCATCTCAACCGTTTATTATTCCGTACTAGAGTCAATTATGTGAGATCCAAAAACAACTTCGGGTGAACTTTAAGATAGGGGTTACTTTGAAGCAAAGAGGATAGGCATGCAACACTTACCTACACCAACATAATTGGGATCTTTATGTTCACCACTTTATTGCCTTTGCGTCGATAAATTTTAATTAGATAAGTTCATAAGTTTGTTGTCACAGGTCTTCGAATTTTACGCTCTAGGACATTCCGGTTTTCTCACGATGTTTTCTTTCATCGTTTTGAGAGCAATGGTATATAATGGGATATATACACAAAGTACTGCGCCTGCATGAGTTCGTACCTACGACTCGTAAGTCGGGGCCATAACCACTGGCTGGCACCACCAGTGCTCTCATAGTGGTATTTGTAATGTTGAATGCAATTTTCTTTTTGAAATTTTGGTTTTTATGAGACATAAGTCTCTAGCTAGATAAATACTAGGTATATAATTATTTTTATTCAGCGCAAAAATATAACAATAAAACTCGGAACTAATATAAGCACGGTTAAATAATTTATGCACGGTAATACAATGTTCAGGGTAACAATACCCTGATCATTCTAGTTTATTGTGTGTTCCAGAAAAACCAGTAACTAACAAATCAAATTAATTGTCATGAGACGTTATTTATAAGATAAGTACTGTTTCTGGATTGATATAGGTCTATTATTACCTTTCTTATCCTTGACACAGTTCCTCCGACATAGTACCGAATTTTCTGCACCCAAGGCTATTTGCATGATCTGCCTTGTTCATGAAAGTCCTTCGTTAATCATAATGTAGGTAAGTAAGTAATCTGATCTCGAGACAGAACTCCAATACTCTACTCTACTTTAAAATTCTGCCTGCCCTTGAATATTTTGTTCGCCTGTATATTTTTTGTTGTTCCCGTATAGATTAGCATTAAAAAAAATGAAGGGTCTGACGATAAAGGTTAGCAGGTACATAAGAAGGAGTCTGGACATGATTTAAGTGTTAAGTCGACTCATGTGTAATTATAAATTCAGCACATCTTAAGAAAGAGCTGTCTCTGTATTTTTTTTTTAGTGTTTTTTTAACCCCTATGTTGTGCTTTTAGGAACGTTCACAACTCGTTAGTTTTTAATTTATATTGGAACATAAAAAGATACAACCGCATGTTCTGTTCCAGAATCATTCTTTAGAAAGGACGATGTTAGCACGGAAAAAATATTTCATTATAACACGCCTCGTTCTAAGTGCACAAAATTCATTTTAGTTGTACTGAAATGATTGTTGAATTTTGAAAATGTTAGCGATAATATTTTGCCATACAACTTGGAACTAAAACAAATTCCATCTCTTTCATTCTTTAATCAAAGTTGCTATAACGTCCTTAACCTTTCTTTCTTACGTCAGATTCATAACGAGGCTTCTTTGAAATACAGCAGTGTAGTATAAAATGTGCACTTTTTCATTCAACTTTCAAGTCAAAGGTAATTTTAAACACCATTTTAATATCAAGTTTGAGGTTACTGGGAATACATTAAAGTGTTCTTGGAGACACTGCAATTTTATTTAAGATAAAATTGCCGTAGTTTTGCCCTAAGTTTTCGTTTGTTTACCATTATGTTCTAACAAAGGCGAATGAAGAGTAACAATTTTAGTGAATTAAGCCCGGCCCTTTGCAGCGTCGCCTCCGTGGAACAAAAAGCAGGAGATCCTAAACACAAATGAAACCTATTATTCTTCAGAGAGCCTCTATATTTGTAAAGGGCTATATTTTTTACGAACTCGATAAGTTACGTTTTAAGTTGCGTAATTTTTGCCTCTGAATAAGTGTTTGTATCCTGAGTTATGAATGGTTTTGCTTTTCATAATTTTTGAGTCTCTTTTATTTGTAGCTGTCCTCAACTTTATTTTACTGTACATTTAAGTAAATAAAAACATTGATCATGGGCTTACTATACTGACGATTGTTAAGCTTATTAAATATTTATCAATGAAATTGAACTGGTATTACACGACAACTTCCAAATTCAGATAAAAATAAAAAAAAGTTTTAAAACGAGTGCTCGTGTATTGTTTCAAGGGAATTCAGAGAGAAGGAAAATATTATAGATTACACTTACAATACTGAAAAATACTGAATTTTAAAATAAATCTTTACTTGGACGAGAATATATCTGATTTATTCCGGATAACATTTTACCAGATCATTTTTTTTTACATAAAATCTATTCAATTTATAAAGCTTCGTTCCAGAAATTCTCAATTTATCATACTAGAGATCTACGTCAGTTGGACTAGGTTACTACCCACTGTATGAATAATAGTGCACTTTATATGACAGAGAGGATTTTGCGAGAAATTTCTGTGAATGGGCTTCCTTACCGCCGGCTTTGTCCACCACAAGGCGTTCATCCCTACGGAAAGGACCCAAAGTTGTATGCCCCTGACAAGGGTGTTAGTGTCACAAATTAATATTTGTACCTACATAAATTAATTTTAATGTTTCGTAATTTGTCAGCTAAGCAAACTGTTTGGAGGAAATGATAAATAGAAGGCGACGAATTCTGAGGGACTCAGTTTTATTGTTATAGGTCTACCAGAATCTCATGGCATTTTTTATTTTTTTTAAATTGTGATTTTCATATGGCAATGTCAATTGTCACCTGTCAAATCAAAGTACTTGATGTGTCAACCACTGCTGAAATTTTTTGATATTATCTTGAAAATTTGTTATTTTTGTGATAATGTCGAAAAACCCACTTCGATCTCAAGCGAGACATATTGTTTTCAATGTGTATCATAAAATAAGGGAAGAAGAAGGCGTAAATCAAACTCAATCTTTGATTGGAGTGGACCGGTAAGTTGGACTGACTTATTATGATACTTTTAGTTTATTTTATATTTTTCTTACTTAATTTTTATTTCTTTCCATTACTATTATATGGTAAATCATAGGTCAGGGCACATCGAATGATGGCCGGAAGGAAATGGCAACAGTAATGTAATTGTTACTAATTCTTCGAGAAGATATTAATTTTAACGGAGATTGAGAATCTTTGACGTAACAAAAATATTAAGTAATAATCTGCGCCCTGCAGTGGGACGTGTGTAGAGACGGGAGTTTTTGTCGAGTGAAGTTCAGTGGCTGTTAATATTATTTGCAAATTGATTCCTAGTGGATATTGTGATATATTATTGGTGTAGTTTTGTGTCTCAACTGTCTCCGCAACTGGACAATTTGTAAAATCATTGACAAAAGCGATCTCGGGATAGTGGAGCGGTGTATTTTATTGTAGTATTGACTGCCTCTGCAAAGCTTACTGGGAAGACTGACTCGATACAATTTGCTGCCAAATACTCCAAAAAACATGAGAATCTGTTACATCCGCATACTAAAGAATTAATATAAGATCCAAAACTCTTTCCAAAGTCGTGGCTAAAAGGTCCTAGCAACCAGGCCATAAAACTTATATAAAAAAAAGTATATATAGACTGATGATGATGAATGACTATAAGTAACACGATACATTTTATTATTTTTTACAGACTTTATACATAAAGGGATTGGTTTTGAATATGTTAAATGCCAATGAAAAAGAACCATTTTGATGGAGAGAGATGACATAAAACTACAAAGATACAAGTTTTTGAAATGCCAGTGGAGTTCATGGAATCGTATTCTAGTTTTCTAGTTCTGAATGAGGTTTTAAGTTATTAGTATGATTTAAATGATATATAATAAATTAGTACATAAATTAATATTCAATTGATTGATTTTTTCTATGTTAAGAAACCGATGTATAACAACATTATTCATACACATACCTATAATACTCACAGTGGATCTTTGTGTCTCTGAATTGGTTGCAAGACCCCGCGCTGTAGCTATTTTTGTGTCAATGTTGAAGGTGAAGATAGCATTGTATAACTGTCTCTTTCACTCGCTTATGTATGCCACATCGTCCTATCTCGCTTACTCTATGCAGTATACTCGATGACAAACTGTTTCTTACGCAATGGTTGGCAGGACCAAGTTCAAAGACACAAAGATCCGCTGTGACTATAATATAGGTACCTCATGTTCATTAATACTACAGACATAAATAAATATTAAACAGTATTAAGATCGTTTAATCCAATTTCCCCAGTATTGCACACAACAAATTTTTATTTCCACATTTGCCATGAGATTCTGGTAGACCTATAGTCAAAAATGTATCATTTTTCATATTAGGGTTAACCTATTAAGATATGTTCTGTTTTCCTAATTATTTTTGTCCTATTGTTTACGTCGTAAGTAATTTTTAGAACATTACTGCAGCGGCCAGCAAAAGAGGCATTGATGGAATAACGTATAAATGTGGACCGAGGCACACAAACGTAACTCCATCAATGCCTAGTTGTGGCCAAGGCTTGTATACTACTTGTCTCAAATAATGCGCGAATATTAAATCTAATTATTACCTAGAACAAATTTTGTCAAATACAATTACTTTACAAAATCAATGACGAACAACGAACAACAATTTTTTTCCCGCGTTAAAATGTTTATTTGTTTTTTTATCAGTAAACAGCTTTCTATTTGCAAGCCAGTTCGAAATTTAAATAAATACTTTAATAAGTTACCTCCTTGGTTTCCATGTTTCGGAGTGAAAGATCGTTCCATTTTTTTATTACACGACGGATATGAGTTTATTTATTTGGCCGCTTAACCACAACAGATTATGGATTTTCATACAACTAACGCTACGCGACGACAGTACAGCAATTTCGATTTATCTCGAAGAAGGCTGTCAAAATAATGCTCAAATTGCCAAGCATGTTTGAGAAAAGTTTTTTTTAAACTTAAGTGATATAATTTATTTATACTTATTAAAGTCACGTTAAATATGCTTTGCCACTTAAAATACCAATGGTTATCCAATAAATAGTTACAACATTAAATTAAACAACAATTTCACACCTATTCAATATCACGCATCAATAAATCAGAACGGAAACAGCATCCGTTAAAAATCCGGAGCGTGCAGAAATTTCCACTTAAACTAGTATTTTAATCCTTATTTATACTACGTAAACCTGGAGCGCGATCTATTTTCCTAGATCCGTTAGTCGTAGTGAAAATACACCTCGGAATATCGATTTCACTCTCAATTCCACACATATTCGGTCCATTGCACCTTTTGAAGTGCAGTAAAAATAATCTTCTTTGTCCAGTGGTCCATGCGAGGTTGAAAACGGGCAAATGACAACAAAGCGCTGGAACACAACGCAACTTGTTATTTCAATCTCTGAAACTGATACATTTATTGGACATCATACATTTTAATTGAAGTTCCCTGAAAATACATTGATATATGTACAGTAAGATTTATTTATGATAGGTTGCTATTAGTGGCTTGTTATTATAAGTTAAGCCATTTGTAAGACTAATAATTACATGTTCACTGTTTCAATTAAGAAACTGTAACTATGATTTATACTAATGATGGATGTTTCAGGCATTGGTGCAAGCGTGAGCATAGGTACAAAGCTAGACGAAATAATTACTGAAACACTAAACGCCTGCCTACTAACACCAGCAATTCTTAGGTATACAACTTGCACACTTAAATGACCAGGGTTATAAGTATCCACACTAATATTATAAATGTGACAGTAACTCTGTCTGTCTGCGTGTGTAATTTTCATTTTGGAATTCTGTGTCTTTGGTATCTTACGTATCTCATGTTTTATCAGTTTGCAACACCAACTTCCAAAATGAAAGTAATTTGCCACTTTTCATTGTTTGTTTTGGAAGTTGGTTTATTTTTTTGTTTCTACCATTCAACTGTCAACCAATCACAACTCTCGAGTTTGGCATATGATTCTTCCATGGTATAATAACATACTCCGTATACTTCGCCTGGTATGTTCTTCCCAGGATGGTCTAAGCCTACGTCACGATAAGTGTTACCATTGATTGTCCTTTTTAGAAAATTTAGGTACTTTCTCATGTAGTTAATGAAAATAAAATAAATTACTAACTAGCTTAACTATTTAGTAACTCATGTGATTCATCTATGTTCATCTATGTCATGTATATTTAGTGTTAAATTAATTTATATTTTGAATTATTAGTTCAAAATTGCTTTGTTAAGATAAAAAATGCATTTTGCTCGGGTATTTCAAAAACACACAGTGGCAACACATCGAATTGACAAGTGTCATACTGACAACTAGCCATTTCATAGCTATTGTCGTGTCACTCACACCTATAGCGTTGTTTCGCTCGGTGAGAAAAATACTGTGGCTCCCAAACATTTGTGATGAACCCGTGAACTTTGAAAGATACGCAAGAAAAAATGTTAATTGTTCCGTAAACTGTAAAAACAGCAGTATAAAAGGCGGCGTAATATATTTTTTCTTTTCCCAATGAAGAGACGCTTTTATATACGTGGCTTCAATATTGTAACTAACTTCACCTAAAATAACTGCCCGGCGAGCATGGCCTACTGTGACATCGCTTAAGTCAAACTTTTAATCACAGCTTGGGCGATAAACTCATTTTGTTTTAAATGCTAGCACGGCGGCGTGAGATATTTTCTTGACTTGTGGCATAACATCTTGACGTTTATTTTTTCTTTTTCGGCAATTTTCCAATTTTATTGCAGTTTCGGTTTAACCTTGGCCATAAAAACCATTTATGGTCTGAGAAGCATAGCCCTACGACGCACTGTTGCCGATTTATGGGCCTCCGTATCTTATTTTATTTTGCATATTTCCAAAATGATATCTCGAAAACGGTATGTCCTAGGCCAAAAATAACCAAAATTTAGTCCCCCCCTTTGCTACCCCCATGTTAGCGGCATCCCAACATGAATTATATTTTTTTTTTTTTTTTACTTTGCTTGGTTTTTAACTCGGTCATGACATGTTATGATAAAATAAGTGATGTCGTACAATTTGTCTTAAATGGTAGCACGGGACAAACATGTGACATATTTTACAGGCGCGACTTGTTTTTCTTGTTGTTGACTTCATAGTGCGACATAATTTGAATAGACGACCAAATAAAATAACACGTAAAAATGTATGCCGTTCATACAGCTAAACAACTTTTTAATTTTGTTGGGAATAAATTAATATTTGTCCTACGACCATAGACTTATGCACACTTTATTTTCTTTGTTTGTTTGATAACATATTAAGTGTTTGTTAGAAGGATCTATTTATTGTGAAAATTTTAATAATTACTAAAAATTAGAATAGCTTGGACCAATACCGGTGAGCCCCTATTTTTTATATTTTAAATGTTTTTTGGGGATTTTATTTAAGAAACATTTAAAAATGTAGAAAGCAAGAAGAATATGGTATAAAAGAAAATAATTATAAAAAAAAATAATCATAATTAAAATAAGAACAACAATAAAAAAAATTACAATTATGAAAAAGTAATAATATAAAATTAATTAATAATCCTGTAACATTTCAATTAATTAATAAGCATTGATCACCAATTCACCATACACACAAAATGAATTTATTGCCATTTGGTGCCGTAATTAGACGGCAAATATATTTTTTTCAACTATAAAATTTTATCACCACCTCCGAACGAAAGTGATACATTTTTCTAAATCATCTGTCAAAATGTGACATTTGTGACAAAATGGGTGCGCCCGTATTAGCAATTAAGACCCGATGAGTCCCAAACAAACGTCAGGAAATTTTCTCACGCCGTCGGTGCTATTATTTAGGACAAAATAGCGTTATCGCCCAAACTGCGATGAAATGTGTGACTCAAGCCATGTCACAGTAGGCCGTGCTCGCCGGGCAGCAATAAGAAAGGCATTTTGCACCTTTAAAATATGTCACATGTTTGACCCGTGCTAGCATTTAAGACAAATTGTAAGATATGACATAATTTATCATGTCATGTCACAAATGTCTTGGGTACGCCCATGCTCGCTAGGCTGGTATGTGCCTTTCATTAATTTATTATTTAATTTATATACGCGTTCCATAATTTAAGGCATAGTTGTGTCAATACGTCTTTACGCCCGAACTTAACCTAACCTAATTAATTTTTGACTTATTTTAGTCAAGTCAAGTTTTGTGAGTTTTCGTTCAGAAATAAATAAAAATACTAAAATGCAATCAATTAAAAGAAAGCAAAGTAAATAAATAAAAAAAGTATCAAATATGACGATTTATTAAGAATTATAAAACATTTGTACTTATTGTATTATTTTTATCTTTTTCCCCACAAAAAAAGTTTGAGAACCGCAACGCAATTGATGACGTAGTCTTAGGCCAATCACGTGACCCAGCTGTCACGGCAAGAGACTACCATGTCTTGTTCTACCATGGATTCTTCAGCTTGTCATAAATGTGTACTCAATAGAGCAAGAGCTCAGATGCCTCAGACAATACTGAATACTTTCTAAACAAAATGTGTGGTAAGTATTGAATGAAAATGAAAATCCAAGTGAGCAAGTACGAGTACGTTCCAAATACATGCTAACTGTACTCATTTCCACTGATTTTGTGTTAAAAGAGTTCGGTAACTTTTGGGGCGTCTAGGACCTTGGACTTGAATGATAAAAAAATAAGCCAACCAATCACAACTGCCCCTTTGCAGTTTGATTTGAGTTAAGCATGAGCACCTGGAATACCGGCGGTAAATAGTACTCTACTCCGACACACTTAACTTGCGTTAACTTAGAAGAGTAGTTATAACAATCATTTTGCTCCACATTAATGACATTCAAACCTAACAACTCTATAACAAAATTACCTCTCATAACTTACTCCACTCCAACTCCCACGTGTCACAACATTACCAACTTTAAGCACTCTCTCTATACAGCTGGAGCAATTAATAAAGAAAGCGTAGCAGTGCTTGTTAGCATGCAAATGCCGCAATCCTTGGCAGATTTTGCGGCAATATTCAAGTCGTTAGTGTTTGTGCGGCCCACTGCACAAGTGCAAAAAGGGTGCACCGCTTCGCCAATGTAAATGACAATTTAATAATAGCAACGGTCTTTGAAACGTAAATTACGAACTTTTTTAATAGCCTTTTCATTTAGAACGCGTTTAATTTGTCCCTGTTTTATAGTATTGCAGCTTTAATTTGTAACTAGGCGGGTTGTGGAGACAGATTTGTAATGGATATATAAACCAGTAGTTTGTCACGTGTTTAATATTAAATGTATAAGTAAGTGAGGGTAGAACCGATTTTCGTAGACTCTTCTAAAAAGCGGTTCCCGGTAAAGAGGAAACTCTAATTGGTTTTCGACGAATCTCGCGGCAACTCATCTCGTATTAAGTTCTCACTAAATTACTGTCGTGTTTGTTTTAATACTAGCGTTAGCAGCGACTTCACCCGCGTTTTCGTAAATTTTCCCAACCGAACTCCCTACCGGAGTAAAAAGTATCCTATCCAAGTCATATTTTACCTGTATTTTAAACTTCATCCTTATCCTTATTCTCCTTTACCTCAGTGGTAGGTGTTATAGATTAACAAACATCAAAATTCATTCAAACTAAACTAATAGATAAATAAATTATAACCGGAAATATTATAAAAATAGCTTCTACCAGCGGCTTCACCCGCGTGTGTGTTTTCTTTTACCAAGGGAATATTATACCGGGATTAAAAGTAGCCCATGTGCTATTCTAGACTATAATCTATCTCTGAGCCAAATTTCATCCAAATCCGTTCAGGTTCAGCCGCTTTGGCGTGATTGAGATACAAACATACATCCACACTTCCACACACAGATCCATCCAAACTTTACATTTATAATATTAGTAAGATTTTGACTAAGAACTTCTAAAAATCGAATGTTTGTTCAGTGCTGCCGCTTTTTTAGTTCCCAACACAAAGGGCTGTAAAGGCACGATTCAAAGCGGACATCTTGGAAGGCCCAATTCTTCGCTTCATTTCCTCCCCACCCGATTCACGTTAAAAGAGTGATTTGCGTCGTTTAGTCAATTTGTTCCTTTTACAAAAGAAACATTGTTCCAATGATGGACACTGAAAATATTGGGTAAAAATTTCAATGTCATACAATGTGTAGTAATAATAAAAAATAGGCCGAATAAGACACTTAATTTTGTCGTTAAAAACACCTCACATAAGGGGTGCAATCACCACATCATCAAACATAGATCAACTTTAGTACCTACCTACCTGTGGATATCTTATAACAATATCCACATAGTCTAACAACCGTAACTTTGGACCTAGTTCTCACAGAGGCGTACATTTAATGTTATTTTTACGACCATAACATAGAGAATCTAAAAAAATATATATAATATAAACTAACACTCAAAAGATAAGACATTTTTGTACTGAACCATAAAAGACAATGTTTAAACTAAATTTTACAAGTTTATATTGCATTTCCTAAAATTCTGCTATTTTTTAGGGATTATCACAATGTCTTTCATGCTTTTTTTCTTAGTGTTTAAATTAGTCTATACACTGATAAAAGAATCACAGTTCTTACTCAATTTGTTTTAATTTTATTTTTGCTGAAAAAGAACCCTTGCACATTTTTGGCATAAACTTTTGCAAAATTTTAGGAAATGCAATTTAAACTTGTTGGGATAAAATCACATAAGTGGAGTGATTTTATCGATAAAATTTGTATTTTTATTGCTAAAGATTAATTTGTTGAATAACTGTGTACAATTGTAATGAAATTTTAAAAAAAAAGTTTTTAAGTTCTTATTAAAAAACATAACATTTTTAGTTTCAACAGTCTATCCAAGTCGGATATACAATAGTATTTTAAGTAATTAGGTACTTACAAATATTATTTTTTATCAAAAATCTCATGCAGATTATAAACTCCATTATCAATTATGATTTTTTTAATTTTATTTTTAAACACATTTCCATATTATAACTTAATTGCGGTAATTTATTGAACACACAGTAGCAGTAACATAGGTACTTTTTAATAAATCATAATATTGTTTCAAGTCCGGACACATTAGGTACAAACCTGGCCTTATAGTTTAGTGGTTTAATGGTTTTTTTAGTAAAGGGATCAATGAACTACCTATGAGATGGCAAAATTGCTTTGATAGCTATGGTACATATTTTGATTAAATAAATATATTATATTTAAAAAAAAAACGATTTTATGTTTCTCCCTTACATAACGCCAATTTCATAGAAGGACCTAATATATAAAAGTTTATAAAATTGCTGAAAGGTGTACCAGTGCGAAAATAAACGAATATATAAATATATAGGTATTATTTTATTAACATATGACAATGGAACTATAGTTGATTAATGGACACCATGCCTTAAAACTACAGTCTAAAGATCGTCACAAATAATAATAATAATAATAAATTTATATATTTTCTCATCACAAATGTTGCATGAAGGTACAGAAAGTGGTTAAACTAATACAATAAAAAAAGAAAACATTTGTGAGAGACTGGTGCCCGAAGAAGGTATTGAATACCTGTGTTACGGCTCACCAGGCTCCCCAATTCTTACAGTTAGACTTTGTATGTAATAGATCAAGTATGAACTAGATGTGTGATGATGATAAGGTTTACAATGCATAATTTATGACATTAACCAAAATTCTGATTCAAGCATGGATATAATATGAGTTATAAATGTGTACAAGTGTATGTGAGTGAATGTATGTAAGTTGGTGTATGTGTGTGTGTGAGAGTATGTGTGGTTAAGTGTAGGTATACGAGTGTTTGAGGGTGTGAATGGGGGTAGAGTTGAGGGTTAACGGATAGGAATCAGCAGCCCTTCAGTTGCATGATAATGAAGAGTTTTCAGCCATATAGATACAGTACGTTTACAGATTGATTTACGAAGAGGGTATATTGAAAATATTGTATTAATTTTATTATACAGGTATACTCCGAGAAAACAGTAAAATCGTTGCGAGAGACTGGTGTGACAGAAGCTGGCAGGACAGACATTTCCTTTTCTTCGTTTATTCTGCATGAGATTTGGGTCATATACAAATATACAAATAAAGAGAGATTATCAAACGTAAGCTTTACTGTTTCACGATCTCAGAAATCCTCAAAAAGTTAATCACGCAGCTCAGTACTGAGCAGCAGACAGCAGAGTGACTGGTTCATGTCCAGGAATTAATTTGATATTATTCAGCCATCTTAGCCCAGTTTAGTTGATGCCGTGGTGGCCCAGTGGCTAAGATCTCACCTCTCGTGCTTGAGGTGGCGCCAATGTGTCCTTTTCAAATTCATATGTACTTTCTAAAATTATCTTGGACATCACAGGCAACGGTAAAGGACAACATCGTGAGAAAAACTGAATTAATATAGTTAATGTAAGTCTAAGGCCTGTGGGGTTCCCAGAGGCGGCTTAATTAATTCTGATACCAGAGGTGGCCTAACACGAAAAGAAGAAGCCCATAAACCAGACTTGAAATCACGTGTTGCAAAGGTTCATTGTAATAGATTAGAAGTTGATTAATTGGTAACTTACAAAGTACCCAATTGTTTGCACAAATTTTATTCTCTTACATTTTTACAGTTGACATAAGAAAATAATCATTTTTATTAGAAAATATATTTTCCTACGCCGAGAAACGCAAGAAGGGTTGATCTTTTACGCAATGTGTATCGTCTGAGGTCGCCATGGAATTCAGGCTCGATTCCAACTGTCTCGCCGCATGCCTACACGTTTGGTTGTGGACATTGAGATAATACTATTACCTCAATGGTTGTGGATAATTTTCTTTGACGGTCATCTGTCACCGCGAAGACCACACGGCGCCATTTTGACCAGAGATAAACAGAGGGAACATAAACGCAGGTGACAGATGAGGTTTGGACTGTTAAAGCATGGAGTGTTAAAAAATAAACATTTCAATTAAAATGTTCTTTTTCTTTATGAATTTGTAACATTCACTGCAAATACTTTTTATCTATACTTTTGCTGTATGTGGACACGGTAGTTCATATGGTAAATATGATTTTATGTTGTCTTGTGTCTTGGTACAAGTAAACATTTTTGCTGATTACAATTAGAATATAGTGGTTTACTAGCTGCCATTTATAAAACAGTCTTTGTATGACACTATGCAAGCATTTTCGATTATTTTTAAAGTTGAAGACTAGATCATACCTCACAATCTCACTCATATATTTTCATGAATCAGTCTAGAAAGCTCGTGGGTAAATAATAATCGATCATCAAGGTTAAGCAACGCTTGACGGAGTCGGTCCGTGGATGAGTGACCATTTCAACATACCAAATTTTTCTCCGTGCCTCGGCAAGCGCGTTAAGCCGTTGGTCCCGGCTGTCATTTAAAGATCTTTGACAGTCGTTACGGGTATAGGTCTACCGGAATCTCATGGAAAATGTGGAAATAAAAATTTGTTGTGTGCAATACTGGGGAAATTGGATTAAACGATCTTGATACTGTTACTTTTTTATTTATGTCTTTAGTATTAATTAACATGTGGTACCAATATTATAGTAGTCACAGCGGATCTTTGTGTCTTTGAACTTGGTCCTGCCAACCATTGCGTAAGAAAAAGTTTGTCATCGAGTATACTGCATAGAGTAAGCGAGATAGGACGATGTGACATACATAAGCGATTGAAAGGGACAGTCATACAATGTTATCTTCATCTTCAACATTGACACAAAAATAGCTACTGCGCGGGGTCTTGCAACCAATTCAGAGACACAAAGATCCACTGTGAGTATTATAGGTATGTGTATGAATAATGTTGTTATACATCGGGTTCTTAACATAGGAAAAATAAATCAATTGAATATTAATTTATGTACTAATTTATTATATATCATTTAAATCATACTAATAACTTAAAACCTCATTCAGAACTAGAAAACTAGAATACGATTGCATGAACTCCACTGGCATTTCAAAAACTTGTATCTTTGTAGTTTTATGTCATCTCTCTCCTTCAAAATGGTTCATTTTCATCGGCATTTAACATATTCAAACCCAATCTCTTTATGTATAAAGTCTGTAAAAAATAATAAAATTATATGTTACTTTTAGTCATTCATCATCATCAGTCTATATATACTTTTTTTATGTAAGTTTTATGGCCTGGTTGCTAGGTCCTTTTAACCACGTCTTTGGAAAGAGTTTTGGATCTTATATTTATTCTTTAGTATGCATTAGAATGCGGATGTAACAGATTCTAATGTGTTTGGAGTATTTGGCAGCAAATTGTATCGAGTCAGTCTGCCCAGTAATCTTTGCAGAGGCAGTCAATACTACAATAAAATACTCCGCTCCACTATCCCGAGATCGCTTCTGTCAATGATTTTACAAATTGACCAGTTGCGTAGACAGTTGAGACACAAAACTACACCAATAATATATCACAATATCCACTAGGCATCAATTTGCAAATAATATTAACAGCCACTGAACTTCACTCGACAAAATCCCGCCAAAAACTCCCGTCTATATACACGTCCCACTGCAGGGCGCAGATTATTACTTAATATTTTTCTTACGTCAAAGATTCTCAATCTCCGTTAAAATCAATATCTTGTCGAGGAATTAGTAACAATTACATTACTGTTGCCATTTCCTTCCGGCCATCATTCGATGTGCCCTGACCTACGATTTACCATTTAATAGTAATGGAAAGAAATAAAAATTAAGTAAGAAAATATAAAATAAACTAAAAGTATCAAAACAAGTCAGTCCAACTTACCGGTCCACTCTACGACGCACTTTAAAATCAAAGATTGAGTTTGATTTACGCCTTCTTCTTCCATTATTTTACGATACACATTGAAAACAATATGTCTCGCTTGAGATCGAAGTGGGTTTTTCGACATTTTCACAAAAATAACAAATTTTCAAGATAATATCAAAAAATTTCAGCAGCGGTTGACACATCAAGTACTTTGATTTGACAGGTGACAATTGACATTGCCATATGAAAATCACAATTTAAAAAAAATAAAAATTCCATGAGATTCTGGTAGACCTATTGTCAGAAGCTTGAGATCTGACTCCAGCCTTGACAAGGGGTACTATGTTACCCAGTTGAGGGTTTGGGGAGGTCAGATAGACAGTCGCTCCATGTAAAACACTGGTACTCAGCTAAATCCGGTTAGATTGGAAGCCAACCCCTATATAGTTAGGAAAAGGCTAGGCAGATTGAGTCTAGAAAACTTGCCGAATTATCAGGCGAACAAAAAACTGGCGAAGCATAAACTTAATAGTTCAAACATTTTAACATTCACATGCCAAAATTTTGTAATTATTTTTCGGATCAATTTAAACGAACGAAATACTCGTCCATATTAATTAGAAATTGTAATTTACACCGACCTATCATATAGACTAATCTATAAATTAATAGAAGTACTAAAAACAGTTGCAATAATGAGCTCTAATCGAAAGTTCTGGATATAATTAAGGCGCGAATTCGATTATGGCGGCATGTAATTTGTGATATTATATTGTATTTAAATGATAAATATGGAGAGTGCCGTTAATTATTATACAGTGTATGAAGCACGTAGAATGGTAGTATAGTGAGTGTATTAGCAAACATGCTCCTAAAAAACTTTGATTAACTGGACCACTCACTGAACCCATCCTTCAAACATCAACAAACCAAATAAATAAAAAAAATAATATATAAACCCATAATATCTATAAACCCATAGAGCACCTCAACCGTTTATAATTCCGTACTAAAGTCAATTAAGTGAGGTCCAACAACAACTTCGGGTCAACTTTAAGATAGGGGTTACTTTGAAGCAAAGGGGATGGGCAAGCGACACTTACCTACACCAACATAATTGGATCTTTATGTTCACCACTTTATTTATTTTGCGTCGATTATTTTTAATTAGATAAGTTCAATAAGTTTGTTGTCACAGGTCTTCGAATTTTATGCTCTAGGACATGCCGGTTTTCTCACGATGTTTTCTTTCATCGTTTTGGTGACACACAAAGTACTGCGCCTGCCTGAGTTCGAACCTACGACTCGTAAGTCGGGGCCGTAACCACAGGGTGGCACCACCAGTGCTCTCATAGTGGTATTTGTATGGATGAATGCAATTTTCTTTTTAAATTTTGATTTTTGTGAGACATAAGTCTCTAGCAAGATAAATAAAAGGATATACCTCATTTATTTTTGTTTACCGCAAAACAATAAAACCCTGAACTTATAATAGCATGGTTAAATACTTGATGCTCGATAACATACAATGTTCAGTGTTACCCTGATCATTCTAGTTTATTGTGTGTTCAAGAAAAACCATTAACTAACAAATCAAATTAAATTTCATGAGACATATTATAAGATAAGTACTGTTTCTGGATTGATATAGTATTACACTTCTTATCCTTGTTCCAATTCCGCCGACATAATACCGAATTTTCTGTACACAAGGCTATTTGCATGATCTGCCTTGTTCATGAAAATCCTTCGTTAATCATAATGTGGGTAGGTAAGTAATTTGTTCTTGAAACATTAATCCAATACTCTACTTTAAAATACTGCCTACCCTTGAATTTTTTGTTTGCCTGTATATTATTTTTGTTCATGTATAGTTAAGCATAAAAAACTTGTGGGGTTGTCAGACTTGACGATAAAGGGTGGCAGGTTACGTAAGGGGGAGTCTGGACATGATTTAAGTGTTAAGTCGACTCAAGTGGACCTACTCCCAAAGAAAGGTCAGACTTATAAGAGATGTTTGATTTTGGACCATTACTATGTACACTAAAATACTAACAAATTAATTTGAAGAAGGAGGCATACAAAAATGATCATTTGAACGGTTTTTTTTATTAAGAGAACCCTATTTATAGGGCAGCCATGACAGTTGTGTGTGACGTGACGTTCGACGACTTTGACAGTTTTAAGAAGTTACGTCTTTGAGTTTTCTTTGCTTTGTCTTTGAATTGGATAAGTATAGGTGTACCAGAATCTCATGGCATTTTTTATTTTTTTTAAATTGTGATTTTCATATGGCAATGTCAATTGTCACCTGTCGAATCAAAGTACGTGTAAGTAAGTGTCAACCGCTGCTGAAATTTTTTGATATTATCTGGAAAGTTTGTTATTTTTGTGAAAATGTCGAAAAACCCACTTCGATCTCATGCGAGACATATTGTTTTCAATGTGTATCATAAAATAAGGGAAGAAGAAGGCGTAAATCAAACTCAATCTTTGATTTTAAAGTGCGTCGTAGAGTGGACCGGTAAGTTGGACTGACTTGTTTTGATACTTTTAGTTTAATTTATATTTTTCTTACTTAATATTAATTTCTTTCCATTATATGGTAAATCGTAGGTCAGGGCACATCGAATGATGGCCGGAAGGAAATGGCAACAGTAATGTAACTGTTACTAATTCTCAAGATATTGATTTTAACGGAGATTGAGAATCTTTGACGTAACAAAAATATTAAGTAATAATCTGCGCCCTGCAGTGGGACGTGTATATGTGTGACGGGAGTTTTTGGCGGGATTTTGTCGAGTGAAGTTCAGTGGCTGTTAATATTATTTGCAAATTGATTCCTAGTGGATATTGTGATATATTATTGGTGTAGTTTTATATCTCAACTGTCTCCGCAACTGGACAATTTGTAAAATCATTGACAAAAGCGATCTCGGGATAGTGGAGCGGTGTATTTTATTGTAGTATTGACTGCGTCTGCAAAGCTTACTGGGAAGACTGACTCGATACAATTTGCTGCTAAATACTCCAAAAAACATTAGAATCTGTTACATCCGCATTCTAATGCATACTAAAGAATAAATATAAGATCCAAAACTCTTTCCAAAGACGTGGCTAAAAGGTCCTAGCAACCAGGCCATAAAACTTACATAAAAAAAGTATATATAGACTGATGATGATGAATGACTTTAAGTAACATGATACATTTTATTATGTTTTACAGACTTTATACATAAAGAGATTGGTTTTGAATATGTTAAATGCCAATGAAAAAGAACCATTTTGATGGAGAGAGATGACATAAAACTACAAAGATACAAGTTTTTGAAATGCCAGTGGAGTTCATGGAATCGTATTCTAGTTTTCTAGTTCTGAATGAGGTTTTAAGTTATTAGTATGATTTAAATGCTAAATAATAAATTAGTACATAAATTAATATTCAATTGATTTATTTTTCCTATGTTAAGAACACGATGTATAACAACATTATTCATACACATACCTATAATACTCACAGTGGCTCTTTGTGTCTCTGAATTGGTTGCAAGACCCCGCGCAGTAGCTATTTTTGTGTCAATGTTGAAGGTGAAGATAGCATTGTATAACTGTCTCTTTCACTCGCTTATGTATGTCACATAAGCTTACGGAGTTTCTTGTGCATTCTTCTCCATAACAAGCTACTTTCCGAATGCACGGTAGAATCAACTTTCGTTCCATGTAAATTTAAATTGTGACATTCAAAAGTGCCGCTTGGTGGCCCAGTTGAAATAAATATCTTTTGTCTTTTTTGTCATCGTCCTATCTCGCTTACTCTATGCAGTATACTCGATGACAAACTGTTTCTTACGCAATGGTTGGCAGGACCAAGTTCAAAGATACAAAGATCCGTTGTGACTACTATAATATAGGTACCTCATGTTCATTAATACTAAAGACATAAATAAAAATTAAACAGTATCAAGATCGTTTGATCCATTTTCCCCAGTATTGCATACAACAAATTTTTATTTCCCTTTTTGCCACGAGATTCTGGTAGACCTATAACAGAGTTTTTAGCGATTGTTTTTATTTTGCAACCCAGTTTAATACTACGGTCATCGATTGATTGCTTCTCTGTTGCAATTGAATTCCTGTTGTATTTTATGACGCAGTTAATACGATGACACGTCAATCAAATGTTACTGTCAAAATTAAATTTTTCACATACTACCGATCTGATCATTTTTAATTATACATTGTGTTGCTCTACTTGACAAAGTTAATTTGAGTTTACATTAAAACGAAGTGAAATTAAAGAAAATTAACAATGAAAAACAGTTACTATATTATATTTTTACATGTGGTGTACATAGTTCTGGCCCAGGCTCCATACATTTCTGGAACGTCTACTTTAGCACATTTTATGAGAGAACTGTAGAGAACTTTTCTTAGTAGTTTTTTTTAACGCGTATGTGCTGTTAGTAACTAACACATCTCGTTAGTTTTTAATTTAAATTGCAACATAAAAAGATGCAACCATGTGTTCTGGTCCAGAATTATTCTTTAGAAAGGACGATGATAGCACGAAAAAAATATTTCATTAAAGCACGCCTCGTTCTAAGTGCACAAAATTCGTTTTTGCGGTACGGAAATGAGAGTTGAATTTCGAAAATGATAGAGGTAATATTTTTTCATACATCTAGGAACTAGGAAAATTCTTTCGTCTCTCGCTTTTTAATCAAAGTTGCATTAACGTAACCTTCCTTTCTTATGTCAGATTCATAACGAGGCTTCTTTGAAATACAGCAGTGTAGTAGAAATTGTGCACTTTTTCATTCGAATTTCAAGTCAAAGGAAATTTTAAATACCATTTTAATATCAAGTTTGTGGTTACTGGGAATACATTACAGTGTTCTTGGAGACACTGCATTTTTATTTAACAAAGGTGAGAAAGTTAATTTCTCATTTTGATGTTGAAATAGAGTGTAATTTTGTATTTGCATTTTGATTTTCGATGAAACAAATAATTGAAAATTGGCTAAAAACGCTATTCTTGTATACTTACCTACCACATTAGCTAATGGTACGCCTCATAAAGTAAATAATGGTGCCCTAATATTTACCAATCTCTTATTCAATGTTCAACCAACTGACTTAAAACCGCAAACAAATTGCTGTAGTTTTGTCCAAAGTTTTCGTTTGTATACCATTATGTTCTAACAAAGGCGAATGAAGAGCAACAATTTTAGTAAATTAAGCCAGGCCCTTTGCCGCGTGTCGCCTCCGTGGAACAAAAAGCAGGAGATACTAAATACAAATGAGACCTATTATTCTTCAGAGAGCTTCTACATTTGTAAAAGGCTATAATTTTTACGAACTCGATAAGATACTTTAGTAGTTGCGTAATTTTTGCCTCTGAATAAGTTTTTGTATCGTGAGTTATAAATGGTTTTTTTATTCATAATTTTTGAGCCCCTTTTATTTGTAGCTATCCTTCATTTCGTAAGGACTTTTTACTGTACATTGAAATAAAATCGTAGATCATGGGCTGACTATGTTGACGATTGTTAAGTTTAATAAATATTAATTATATCAATGAAATGGAACTGGTATTAAACGACAACTTCCAAATTCTGATTAAAATAAAAAAGTTTTAAAACGAGGGCTCGTGTATTTTTTAAAGGGAATTTAGTGAGAAGGAAAATATGTTAAATTACAGTTACAATCCTGAAAATACTGAATTATAAAACTAATCTCTACGTGAAGAAGAATATATCTGATAAATTCCGGTTCACATTTTACCGGACCGATTTTTTTTTTAACATAAAATCTATCTAATTTAAAAAGCATGGCTCCAGAATGTTTCAATTTATCATACTAGAGATCTACGTCGGTCGGACTTGGTTACTAGCCACTATGAATAATAGTGCACTTTATGTGACAGAGAGGATTTTGCGAGAAATTCGTGTAAATGGGCTTCCTTACCCCCGGCTTTGTCCACCACAAGGCGTTCATCCCTACGGAAAGGACCCAAAGTTGTATGACAAGGGTGTTAGTGTCACAAATTAATATTTGTACCTACATAAATTAATTTTAATGTTTCGTAATTTGTCAGCTAAGCAAACTGTTTGGAGGAAATGATAAATAGAAGGCGACGAATTCTGAGGGGCTCAGTTTTATTGTTATTCGTAAATGTATCATTTGTCATATTAGGGTTAACCTAAACTATTAAGTTATGTTCTGTTTTTAACCCCCGCCAGAAAAAGAGGGGTGTTATAATAAGTTTCACGTGTGTTGCTGTGTATCTGTGTGTCTGTGTATCTGTGTATCTGTGTGTCTGTCTGTGGCATCATAGCGTCTAAACGAATGAACCGATTTTGATTTTGATTTTTTTTTTGAAGGTGATTTTGTCGAGAGTGTTCTTAGCTATGTTTGAATAAAATCGGTTCAGCCGTTCAAAAGTTATGGGCGATTTACTGTTTGAATCCGGGTGTTTTTGCAAGATAAATGTGTCGGGGGTTTTTTCAATTTTGAAATTTTACTTGTTCTAATGGCTAATTCCTTTTGTCATATTGTTTACGTCATAAGTAATAGTACCTGGGCGACCAAGCTCTTCTGGGTGAAAATAGAGAAAAAGAGGTTTCCTAAAAATGAAACCTAGCTAGATCGATTTATCGCCCCTGAAACCCCCTGAATACTAAATTTCATGAAATTCTTTGGTTCCGCTTCCGAGATTCAGATTATATCTATACATAATTATATACAAGGATCGCTCGCGTGAAGGTATTCCATTAGATTAGATAAAGTTTTTTTTAAACCAAAGTGATATAAGTAATTTATACTTACTTTACATCACGTTAAATATGCTTTGCCACTTAAAACACCAATGGTTATCCAATCAATAGTTATCCATTTGTTTAATCTGCCTAGCCTTTTCCCAACTATATTGGGGTTAGCTTCCAGTCTAACCGGATTCAGCTAAGTACCAGTTTTTTACATGGACCGACTGCCTATCTGACCTCCACAACCCAGTAACTTGGTAACACGGTACCCCTTGGCAATACTGGTGTCAATTTTCAAGCTTCTGACTACCCGTAACGACTGTCAAAGATCTTCAAATGACAGCCGGGACCAACAGCTTAACGTGCTTTCCAAGTCACGGATGAAAATCTGTATGTTGAAATGGTCACCCACCCACGGACCGTCAAGCTTTGCTTAACCTTGATGATCGACCAGTGCCTGATGATGTTAAATATGCTTTGCCACTTAAAATACCAAAAATTACACAGTCAATAGTTATTCCATTTGTTTAATAATAACATAAAATTAAACAACAATTTCACACCTATTGAATAACACGCATCAATAAATCAGAATGGAAACAGCATCCGTTATTAATCCGGAGCGCGCAGAGATTTCCACTTAAACTAGTATTTTAATCCTTATCTATATTTACTACGTAAACCTGGAGCGCGATCCATTTTCCTAGATCCGTTAGCCGTAGTGAAAATACAAGCCTCGGCATATCGATTTCACTCTCAATTCCACACATATTCGGTCCATTGCACCTTTTGAAGTGCAGTAAAAATATTCTTCTTTGTCCAGTGGTCCATGTGAGGTTGAAAACGGGCGAATGACAACAAAGCGCTGGAACACAACGCAACTTGTTATTTCAATCTCTGAAACTGATACATTTATTGGACATCATACATTTTAATTGAAGTTCCCTGAAAATACATTAATAAATGTGCAGTAAGATTTATTTATGATAGGTTGGTGTTAGTGGTTTGTTATTATTAGTTTAGCCATTTGTCAGACTAATAATTACATGTTCACTGTTTCAATTAAGAAACTGTCACTATGATTTAAACTAATGATGGAAGTTTCAACCATTGGTGCAAGCTCGAGCATAGGTACAAAGCTAGACGAAATAATTACTAAAACACGAAACGCCTACCTACTAATATAAGCAATTCTTAGATAAACAACTTGCACACTTCAGATGACCAGGATTATAAGTATCCACACTAATATTATAAATGTGGCAGTAACTCTGTCTGTCTGCGTGTCTAATTTTCATTTTGGAATTCTGTGTCTTTGGTATCTCATGTTTTATCAGTTTGCAACACCAACTTCTAAAATGAAAGTGATTTTCCACTTTTCATTGTTTGTTTTGGAAGTTGGTTTATTTTTTTTTGTTTCTACCATTCAACTGTCAACCAATCACAACTCTCGAGTTTGGCATATGATTCTTCAGCTTGTCATAAATGTGTATTCAATAGAGCAAGAGCTCAGATGCCTCAGACAATACTGAATACTCTAAACAAAATGTGTGGTAAGTATTGAATGAAAATGAAAATCCAAGTTAGCAAGTAGGAGTACGTTCCAAATACATGCTAACTCTACACATTTCCACTGATTTTGTGTTAAAAGAGTTCGGTAACTTTTGGGGCGTCTAGGACCTTGGACTTGAATGATAAAAAAAATAAGCCAACCAATCACAACTGCCCCTTTGCAGTTTGATTTGAGTTTAGCATGAGCACCTGGAATACCGGCGGTAAATAGTACTCTACTCCGACACACTTAACTTGCGTTAACTTAGAAGAGTAATTATAACAATCATTATGCTCCACATTAATGACATTCAAACTTAACAACTGTATATCAAAATTACCTCTCATAACTTACTCCACTCCAACTCCCACGTATCACAACATTACCAACTTTAAGCACTCTCTATATACAGCTGGAGCAATTAATAAAGAAAGCGTAGCAGTGCTTGTTAGCATGCAAATGCCGCAATCCTCTGAAGATTTTGCGGCAATATTCAAGTCGTTAGTGTTTGTGCGGCCCACTGCACAAGTGCAAAAAGGGTGCACCGCTTCGCCTATGTAAATGACAATTTAATAATAGCAACAGTCTTTGAAACGTAAATTACGAATTTTTGCCTTTTCATTTAGAACGCGTTTAATTTGTCCCTGTTTTATAGTATTGCAGCTTTAATTTGTAACTAGGCGGGTTGTGAAAATAGATTTGTAATGGATAGATGAACCAGTAGTTTGCCACGTGTTTAATATTAAATTTATAAGTTAGTGAGGGTAGAACTGATTTTCGTACACTCTTCTAAGAAGCGGTTCCCAGAAAAGGGAAAAGTCAAATTGGTTTTCGACGAATCTCGCGGCAACTCATCTCGTTCTTTTACAAAATATATTGTAGATACTCTATAACATTCGTGTTTGTTTAAATACTAGCGTTAGCAGCGACTTCACCTGCGTTTTCGAAAATTATCCCAAGCGAACTTGCTACCGGAGTAAAAAGTATCCTATCCAGGTCATATTTGACCTGTATTTCAAACTTCATCCTTATCCTTATCCTCCTTTACCTCAGTGGTAGGTGTTATAGATTAACAAACTTAACATCAAAACTCATACAAACTAAACTAATAGATAAATAAATTATTACTGGAAATATTATAAAAATAGCTTCTACCAGCGGCTTCACCCGCGTGTGTGTTTTCTTTTACCAAGGGAATATTATACTGGTATGAAAAGTAGCACATGTGCTATTCTTGACTATAATCTATGTCTGTGCCAAATTTCATCCAAATCCTTTCAGCCGCTCTGGTGTGATTTTTTGGTGTACAGTAAAGTATATTCTATTCTATCCACACTTCCACACACACATCCATCCAAACTTTCACATTTATAATATTAGTAAGATTTTGACTAAGAACTTCTAAAAATCTAATGTTTGTTCAGTGCTGCCGCTTTTTTAGTTCCCAACACAAAGGGCTGTAAAGGGACGATTCAAAGCGGACATCTTGGAAGGCCCAATTCTTCGCTTCATTTCCTCCCCAACCGATTCACGTTAAAAGAGTGATTTGCGTCATCTAGTCAATTTGTTCCTTTTACAAAAGAAACATTGTTCCAATGATGGACACTGAAAATATTGGGTAAAAATTTCAATGTGTAGTAATAATAAAAAAAAATACTTTTTACAAAAAATACAACCGACTTCCAAATAAAAACACTACAAAGTGAAAAATAAATTCAATTTCGGAAGTCGGTGTTCCTGTTTTCGTTTCTTCGTTTTTTGACACCGACTTCCGTAATTGAATTTATTTTTCACTTTGTAGTGTTTTTATTTGGAAGTCGGTTGTATTTTTTGTAAAAAGAATTTTTTATTTTTCACTTTATAGTTGTGGTAAATAATGGACCAGTTCTATAGGTTAGGTACCTGTAATGTCCAAAGTGAAGCCAGAATTGATTATCCCAATAACATGAAACTTAAACAAAACCGGTGGAATGAGAGTATACAAGGGTTAACTGTTCACACCTACGTACCCTCTTTAGACTGTACTAGTGTGATGTTATGTTATGTAATGGTAAAAACAATAAACAGACATGCGATTGCAGCTATCCCGAGTGATTTGCAGTCATTTATTGAAGAGTTCCGATGTATATCTCCAAAGTTCTTCATCAGATCTTAATTAAATTTAAATGGGACCACATGACAAGCACCAGCTTTCAAATAAAAAAAGAATCATGTAAATCCGTCCACCCAGTAAAAAGTTCTGAGGTAACAAACATAAAAAAAAAAAAAAATACAGTCGAATTGATAACCTCCTCTTTTTTGGAAAGTCGGTTAAAAATAGGCTGAATAAGACACTTAATTTTGTCGTTAAAAACACCACACAAAAGGGATGCAATCACCACATCATCAAACATAGATCAATTTTAGTACCTACCTACCTGTGGATATCTTATAACAATATCCACATAGTCTAACAACCGTAAATTTGGACCTAGTTCTCACAGAGGCGTACATTTAATGTTATTTTTACGACCATAACATAGAGAATCTAAAAAAAAATATATAATATATAAACTAACACTCAAAAGATAAGACATTTTTGTACTGAACCATAAAAGACAATTTTTAAACTAAATTTTACAAGTGCTTAGATAGCTATGGTACCTACATACTTTGATTAAATAAATATATTATATTTAAAAAAAAAACGATTTTATGTTCCTCCCTTACATAACGCCAATTTCATAGAAGGACCTAATATATAAGTTTGTAAAATTGCTGAAAGGTGTTCCAGTGCGAAAATAATATATAGTAAGAAACATTGAATTAATATAGTTAATGTAAGTCTAAGGCCTGTGGGGTTCCCAGAGGCGGCTTAATTAATTCTGATACCAGAGGTGGCCTAACACGAAAAGAAGAAGCCCATAAACCAGACTTGAAATCACGTGTTGCAAAGGTTCATTGTTATAGATTATAAGTTGATTAATTGGTAACTTACAAAGTTCCCAATTGTTTGCACATATTTTTATACTCTTTCATTTTTACAGTTGACATAAGAAAATAATCATTTTTATTAGAAAATATATTTTCCTACGCCGAGAAACGCAAGAAGGGTTGATCTATTACGCAATGTTTATCGTCTGAGGTCGCCACGGAATTCAGGCTCGATTCCAACTGTCTCGCCGCATGCCTACACGTTTGGTTGTGGATTATTTTATTTGACGGTCATCTGTCACCGCGAAGACCACACGGCGCCATCTTGACCAGAGATGAACAGAGGGAACATAAACGCAGGTGACAGATGAGGTTTGGACTGTTAAAGCATGGAGTGTTAAAAAATAAACATTTCAATTAAAATGTTCTTTTTCATTATGAATTTGTAACATTCACTGCAAATACTTATTATCTATATGTGCACACGTTAGTTCATATGGTAAATATAATTTTATCTTGTCTTGTGTCTTGGTACAGGTAAACATTTTTGCGGATTACAATTAGAATATAGTGGTTTACTAGCTGTCATTTATAAAACAGTCTTTGTATGACACTATGCAAGCAGATCATACCTCACAATCACACTCTTATATTTTCATGAATCAGTCTAGAAAGCTCGTGGGTAAATAATAATCGATCATCAAGGTTAAGCAACGCTTGACGGAGTCGGTCCGTGGATGAGTGACCATTTCAACATACCAAGTTTCCTCCGTGCCTCGGCAAGCGCGTTAAGCCGTTGGTCCCGGCTATCATTTAAAGATCTTTGACAGTCGTTACGGGTATAGGTCTACCGGAATCTCATGGAAAATGTGGAAATAAAAATTTGTTGTGTGCAATACTGGGGAAATTGGATTAAATGATCTTGATACTGTTTAATTTTTATTTATGTCTTTATTATTAATTAACATGAGGTACCTATATTATAGTAGTCACAGTGGATCTTTTTGAACTTGGTCCTGCCAACCATTGCGTAAGAAACAGTTTGTCATCGAGTATACTGCATAGAGTAAGCGAGATAGGACGATGTGACATACATAAGCGATTGAAAGGGACAGTTATACAATGCTATCTTCATCTTCAACATTGACACAAAAATAGCTACTGCGCGGGGTCTTGCAACCAATTCAGAGACACAAAGATCCACTGTGAGTATTATAGGTATGTGTATGAATAATGTTGTTATACATCGGGTTCTCAACATAGGAAAAATAAATCAATTGAATATTAATTTATGTACTAATTTATTATATATCATTAAAATCATACTAATAACTTAAAACCTCATTCAGAACTAGAAAACTAGAATACGATTGCATGAACTCCACTGGCATTTCAAAAACTTGTATCTTTGTAGTTTTGTCATCTCTCTTCTTCAAAATGGTTCTTTTTCATTGGCATTTAACATATTCAAACCCAATCTCTTTATGTATAAAGTCTGTAAAAAATAATAAAATTATCATGTTACTTTTAGTCATTCATAATCATCAGTCTATAAATACTTTTTTATGTAAGTTTTATGGCCTGGTTGCTAGGTCCTTTTAGCCACGTCTTTGGAAAGAGTTTTGGATCTTATATTTATTCTTTAGTATGCATTAGAATGCGGATGTAACAGATTCTAATGTGTTTGGAGTATTTGGCAGCAAATTGTATCGAGTCAGTCTGCCCAGTAATCTTTGCAGAGGCAGTCAATACTACAATAAAATACTCCGCTCCACTATCCCGAGATCGCTTCTGTCAATGATTTTACAAATTGTCCAGTTGCGTAGACAGTTGAGACACAAAACTACACCAATAATATATCACAATATCCACTAGGCATCAATTTGCAAATAATATTAAAAGCCACTGAACTTCACTCGACAAAATCCCGCCAAAAACTCCCGTCTATATACACGTCCCACTGCAGGGCGCAGATTATTACTTAATATTTTTCTTACGTCAAAGATTCTCAATCTCCGTTAAAATCAATATCTTGTCGAGGAATTAGTAACAATTACATTACTGTTGCCATTTCCTTCCGGCCATCATTCAATGTGCCCTGACCTACGATTTACCATATAATAGTTATGGAAAGAAATAAAAATTAAGTAGGAAAAATATAAAATAAACAAAAAGTATCAAAACAAGTCAGTCCAACTTACCGGTCCACTCTACGACGCACTTTAAAATCAAAGATTGAGTTTGATTTACGCCTTCTTCTTCCCTTATTTTACGATACACATTGAAAACAATATAATAATAATTTAATTTAATTTATTCAGACAACAATTGAGTCCATTTTGTTAGTAAAAATACCTTATAACTAGTGTTAGTATTACACAAACAAGGATAAAAAATAATAAAAAACAAAACAAATAGAGCAGGTGACCGAGGCAGAATGTGCAGAGAACGATAAGGCGAGGAAAAAGCTACCTGACCATTCTCCCCACATAGTGTCTCAGAAAAGGGGAGTAAGGGCTCTCTACTACTGTTTTCAGGATGCTGTTGTCACTGCCCCGTGTTCTACGCATCAATGATGCGACTTTCTTACGAATTACCGCATGGAATCCGTCAGTTCGGTTCTGAGCAAACATCTCCGATGCGCTACAGAAACGGGGCAGTTTCAACAACATCCTAAAAACATTATTGTACTGGACGCGCAAGACATCTAGCGATCTTTTGGTGTAGCAGACCCACAGACCCCCCGCGTAAAGACCTTGACAAAACGCCTTAAACAAGGTGATTTTGACTTGGTCCGTACACCGCGAGAATCTACGGGCCAACATGTTACCTCGGACCGCTAGTGCCCTACGTTCCCTTTCAATGTCTACATCATCTTTAAGGTCGTCGGTAAGTATGTGCCCCAAGTACTTGAATTTCACAAAAATAACAAATTTTCAAGATAATATCAAAAAAATTCAGCAGCGGTTGACACATCAAGTACTTTGTTTTGACAGGTGACAATTGACATTGCCATATGAAAATCACAATTTAAAAAAAATAAAAAATGCCATGAGATTCTGGTAGACCTATTGTCAGAAGCTTGAGATCTGACTCCAGCCTTGACAAGGGGTACTATGTTACCCAGTTGATGGTTTGGGGAGGTCAGATAGACAGTCGCTCCATGTAAAACACTGGTACTCAGCTAAATCCGGTTAGATTGGAAGCCAACCCCTATATAGTTAGGAAAAGGCTAGGCAGATTGAGTCTAGAAAGCTTGCCGAATTATCTGGCAAACAAAAATCTGGCGAAGCATAAACCTAATAGTTCAAACGTTTAAGTTTAAGCATATAATTTGTGATATTATATTGTATTTAAATGATAAATATGGAGAGTGCCGTTAATTATTGTACAGTGTATGAAGCACGTAGAATGGTAGTATAGTGAGTGTATTAGCAAACATACTCCTAAAAAGCTTTGATTAACTGGACCACTCACTGAACCCATCCTTCAAAGATCAACAAACCTTTATCTATAAACCCATAGAGCACCTCAACCGTTTATTATTCCGTACTAATGTCAATTAAGTTAAGTCCAACAACAACTTCGGGTCAACTTTAAGATAGGGGTTACTTTGAAGCAAAGGGGATGGGCAAGCGACACTTACCTACACCAACATAATTGGATCTTTATGTTCACCACTTTATTTATTTTCTGTCGATTATTTTTAATTAGATAAGTTCAAGAGTCAGTTGATGTCATATGGCTTCGAATTTTCAACTCTAAGACACAGTTTTCTCACGATGTTTTCTTTCATCGTTTTGAGAGCAATGGTGATATATAAATACACAAAGTACTGCGCCTGCCTGAGTTCGAACCTACGACTCGTAAGTCGGGGCCGTAACCACTGGCTGGCACCACCAGTGCTACGGCCCCGGCTAGTGCAGTGGTATTTGTAATGTTGAATGCAATTTTCTTTTTGAAATTTTGATTTTTATGAGACATAAGTCTCTAGCTAGATAAATACTAGGTATATAATTATTTTTATTCAGCGCAAAAATATAACAATAAAACCCGGAACTTATAAAAGCACGGTTAAATAATTTATGCACGGTAAATAATGTTCAGGGTAACAATACCCTGATCATTCTTATTTATCGTGTGTTCAAGAAAAACTAGTAACTAACAAATCAAATTAATTGTCATGAGACATAATTTATAAGATATGTACTGTTTCTGGATTGATATAGGTCTATTATTACCCTTCTTATCCTTGACCCAAATTCCTCCGACATAGTATCGAATTTTCTGTACCCAAGGCTATTTGCATGATCTACCTTGTTCATGAAATTCCTTCGTTACTCATAATGTAGGTAGGTAAGTTATTTGATCTTGAGACAGAACGCCAAATCTCTACTCTACTTTAAAATTCTGCTCGCCCTCGAATTTTTTGTTCACCTTCATATTTTTTGTTTTTCCTGTATAGTTTAGTATTAAAAACCTTGAGGAGTTGGCAGACCTGAAGATAAAGGGTGGCAGGTTACATATGGGGGAGTCTAGACATGATTTAAATATTAAGTAAGTAGACTACAGTGTACCTACTCCAAAAGAAAGGTTAGACTTATAGGAGATGTTTGATTTTGGGCCGTCACTTTGTACACTACATAGATAAATAGGAAACAAATAGGGGAATTCCATAAAAATACTAACAAATTAATTTGAAGAAGGGCACAGGCGTACAAAAATTATCATTTGAACGGTTTTTTAATAGGATAACCCTATTTTTAGGGCAGCCATGACAGTTTTGTGTGACGTGACGTTTGACGACTTTGACAGTTTTAATAAGTGACGTCTTTGTGTCTTTCTTTGCTTTACCTTTGAATTGGATAAGTTACGGAATTTATAGTGATTGTTTTAATTTTGTAACCCAGTTTAATACTGCGGACATTGATGGATTGCTTCTCGGTTGCAATTGAATTCGTGTTGTATTTTTTAACGCAGTTAATACGATGACACGTCAATCAAATGTCACTGTCAATATTTCATATTTCGCATGCTACTCATCTGGTCCACCATGTTTAATTAAACATTGTGTTGCTCTACTTGACAAAGTTGATTCGAGTTACGGTTTAAGACATTTATTTCTCAAAAGATTACATTAATCACTTACAGAGAAAATACAATAATAAGTAAACAAAATAACCGATTAGCGTTTTTGGTAGGGTAGATTTGTTTGTTCTTTCTTAAAATGTATTTTCTTTGAAGATTTTTTAACTCGTATGTGCTTTTAGGAACTAACACACCTCGTTAGTTTTTAATTTAAATTGCAACATAAAAAGATGCAACCGTGTGTTCTGTTCCAGAATCATTCTTTAGAAAGGACGATTTTAGCACTAAAAAAATATTTAATTAAAGCTCGCCTCTTTCTAAGTGCACAAAATTAATTTTAGCGGTACTGCAATGAGTGTTGAATTCTTAAAATGTCAGCGGTAATATTTTTTCATACAACTAGGAACTGGGAAAAAAAATTTGTCTCTCAATTTTATATCAAAGTTGCAATAACGTCACTTTTCTTTCTTACGTCAGATTCATAACGAGGCTTCTTTGAAATACAGCAGTGTAGTAGAAATTGTGCACTTTATCATTCGAATTTCAAGTCAAAGGAAATTTTAAATACCATTTTAATATCAAGTTTGTGGTTACTGGGAATACATTAAAGTGTTCTTGGAGAAACTGGACTTTTATTTAAGAAATATGAGAAAATTAACATTCTCATTTTAATGTTGAAAAAGAGTGTAATTTTGTATTTGCATTTTGATTTTCGATGAAACAAATAATTGAAAACTCTCTAAAACCGCTATTCTTGTAAACTTACCTACCACATTAAATTATGGTACGCCTCATAAAGTAAATAATGATGCCCTAATATTTACCGATCTCTTTTTCCATTGAAAAACCGACTGACATAAAACCACAAACCTATGTTACTTACATACAAATATACTTACAAATATTGCAAACCTATGTTTGCAATATTTGTAAGTATGTGAGACCCATGTTCCTTTTCATCAAATTAATTAATTTTCCTGTTAATGCTTTTTAATACTTTATACCTGTACGTAGTATACTGTGTAGAGCTATTCTGGGTGCATCGTCCTCACATATATTAATGTGTTAATGTATGTACTTATGTAAATATTATAAAACACCGATTTTTTTTAAATAAGATTAGGTATGGAGTTTCTTGTGCGTTCTTCTCCATAACAATCTACTTTCCGAATGCACTGGAGAATAATTTAATATAACTTGAAAATTTTAATTTAAATTTATTTGACGTTGAAAAGTGCCGTTTATTGGCCTAGTTGAATAAATATACTTGACTTTGACTTTAAAAAACTAATTGCCGTAGTTTTGCCCAAAGTTTTCGTTTGTATACCATTATGTTCTAACAAAGGCGAAAGAAGAGCAACAATTTTAGTAAATTAAGCCTGGCCCTTTGCCGCGTCGCCTCCGTGGAACAAAAAGCAGGAGATCCTAAATACAAATGTGACCTATTATTCTTCAGAGAGCCTCTACATTTGTAAAAGGCTATATTTTATACGAACTACTTACTTTTGTAGTTGCGTAATTCTTGCCTCTAAATAAGTATTTGTATTGTGAGTTATAAATGGTTTTGATGTTCATAATTTTTGAGTCTCTTTTATTTGTAGCTATCCTTCATTTCGTAAGGACTTTTTACTGTACAGTTAAACAAAATTGTAGATCATGGGCTGACTATATTGACGATTGTTTAGCTTAGTAAATATTAATTATATTGAAATATACTGAATTTTAAAACAAATCTCTACGTAGACGAGAATGTATCTGATATATTCCAGATTACATTTTAACGGACCGATTTTTAACATAAAATCTTTCCAATTTAAAAAGCGTAGCGCCAGAATTTCTCAATTTATCATACTAGATATCTACGTCAGTCGGACTAGGTTACTACCCACTGTATGAATAATAGTGCACTTTATATGACAGAGAGGATTTTGCGAGAAATTCGTGTGAATGGGCTTCCTTACCCCCGGCTTTGTCCACCACAAGGCGTTCATCCCTACGGAAGGGACCCAAGGTTGTATGCCCCTGACAAGGGTATTAGTGTCACAAATTAATATTTGTACCTACATAAATTAATTTTAATGTTTTGTAATTTGTCAGCTTAGCAAACTGTTTGGAGGATATGATAAATGGAAGGCGACGAATTCTGAGGGGCTCAGTTTTATTGTTATTCAAAAATGTTTAACATGTCTTATTAGGGTTAACCTAAACTATTATGATATGTTCTGTTTCCTAATTATTTTTTCTCAAAAATGGTATGTAATGTTGACATAACATCTCTAAAAAGTATCCAGAAAGTGAACTCTACCGGAGACTATTCACAACTGTCCGGTAAGAAGCGAGATTTTAAATTTGGAATCTCCTACTGTCCAGTAAGTAAGTATGTAATTTACTTACTGGACACTTGGTCATCCTTCATCCCTTTTTTTTTTTATGGCTTCGCACGGTTTAGGTCATCCTCTTTAGATCTGCTTAGAAAAAAAAAACATAGTACCAGACACAGATTCGAGTTTAGCCATTATAACATGGTTAGAGGGAGGCTCCAAATATATATCTATCTCTTTTTGGTATGACATTTTATGAGATACATAATATATTTTGGAGCCTTAAACATCCATTTTATTGTCTGTGACACTTTTTTTTTTTTTTTTTTTATGGGTCTGTGACACATAACGCGACGCAGAAAAAGTATGCACGTTGCGTTTTGTACTTAGTAATGTTGTAGAAGTATAGTGTGGGATTTTATGTTTGTATTTAGTCATTTCAGTTTATAAATCATGTTGGATTAAAGAGTCCGTTAATCAAGATGTACAACAAACAAATATAAATGCCCCCGGTAAATCGATCACAATATCTATCAGTAATTGCCCTAATATGAATGTAACCTTCAATATTAATTAAACGAATTTGTTGTTAAACTTTCTTTCATTTTTGAGAAAAGCATTATACAAACCTCAACCAGTAAGAAAGCCATCCTGGCCTCGTATATAACCGGACCTCACCTGCGGTTCGGTCCGGTTAACTCATACTCGGCCAGGAAGGCTTACTTACTGGATTCTGCTGTAATGTACTATTGTCCTATTGTTTAGGTCTTAAGTAATTTATAGAACATTACTGCAGCGGCCAGCAAAAGAGGCATTGACGAAAGAACGTATAAATGTACGAGGCACAAATACGTAACTCCATCAATGCCTAGTTGTGGCCAAGGATTGTATATAACTTTCCTCAAATAATGCGCGTAAATTAAAACTAATTAGTAACTAGAACAATTTTTGTCAAATACAATTACTTTTCAAAATCAATGACGAACAACGAACAACAATATTTTTTCCTGCGTTAAAAAGATCATTTTTTTTTTCAATAAACAGCTTTCTATTTCCAAGCCAGTTTGAAATTTAAATAAAACCTTTGATAAGTTACCTCCTTGGTTTCCATGTTTCGGAGTAAAAGATTGTTCCATTTTTTTAAATTACACGACACATATGAGTTTATTTATTTGGCCGCTTAACCACAACAAATTTTGAACTTACATACAACTTACGTAACGCCGGTAAAGCAATTTCAATTTATCTTGTCAAAATAATGCTCAAATTTTCAAGCATGTTTGAGAAAAAGTTTTTATAAAACCAAAGTGATATAATTAATTAAACTTACTTTACACCACGTTAAAAATGCATTTCCACATAAAATACCAATGGTTATCCAATCAATAAAAGCCAGTGCCAAGCCAGCCAGGCCCAGTGTCTAAGATGTCGCCTCTTGTGCTCGAGGTCGTGGGTTCAAATACGGGCAAGTACTAATTTTACTTTTTCAAATTCATATGAACTTTATAAGTATATCTTGGATATCACATGAAACGGTGAAGGAAAACATCGTGAAGAAATCTGGATTTATATACTAAATGTAAGTCTGAAATAGCCAAATCAGAGGCCTGTGGGGTTTCCAGAGGCAGCTTAATTAATTCTGATACCAAAGGTGGCCTAACACGAAAAGAAGAAGCTCACAAACCAGACTTGAAATCACGTGTTGCAAAGGTTCATTATAATATATTAGGAGTTGATAAATTGGTAACTTTCATAGTGCCCAATTGTTTGCACATAATTTTATTCTCTTACATTTTTACAGTGATAAATGTACTCGTCCATATTAATTAGAACTTGTAATTTACACCGACCTATTATATAGACTAATCTATAAATTAATAGAAGTACTCAAAACAGTTGCAATAATGAGCTCTAATCGAAAGCTCTGGATGTAATTAACGCGCGAATTCGATTATGGTGGCATGTAATTTGTTATATTATATTATTAAAATGATAAATGATGAGTGCCGTTAATTATTGTAGAGTGTATTTTGATCGTATATGTATATACCTATGATTCTGCAACATCCTCGAATAAAATACCTAAAATAATAGTTTTAAGAAGAACGTAGAATGCTAGTATACTGAGTGTATTAGCAAACATACTTCTGAAAAGCTTTGATTACATGGACCACTCACTGAACCCATCCTTCAAACATCAACACACCTGTATCTATAAACCCATAGAGCACCTCAACCGTTTATTATTCCGTACTAAAGTCAATTAAGTGAGGTCCAACAACAACTTTGGGTGAACTTTAAGATAGGGGTTACCTTGAAGCAAAGGGGATGGGTAAGCAACACTTACCTACACCAGCATAATTGGGATCTTTATTTTCACCATTTTATTGCTTTTGCGTTGATTATTTTTAATTAGATAAGTTCAAGAGTTTGATGTCCCATGTCTTCGAATTTTAAGCTGGACACTGTTTTCTCACGATGTTTTCTTTCATCGTTTTGAAAGCAATGGTGATACATAATAACAAAGTACTGCGCCTGCCTTAGTTTGAACCTACGACTCGTAAGTCGGGGCCGTAACCACTGGGTGGCACCACCAGTGCTCTCATAGTGGTACTTGTACGGTTGAATGCAATTTTCTTTTTGGAATTTTAATTTTTGTGAGACATAAGTCTCTAGCTAGATAAATACTAGGATATACCTAATTTATTTTTATTCATCGCAAAACAATAAAACCCTGAAATTATAATAGAACGGTAAAATACTTGATGCATGATAAAATACAATGTTCAGGGTAACAATACTCTAATAATTTTAGGTTATTGTGTGTTCAAGAAAAACCAGTAATTAACAAATCAAATTAATTGTCATGAGATATATATTTTTTTTATATTATAAGATGAATACTATTTCTGGATTGATATAGGTCTATTATTACACTTCTTATCCTGACCCGATTCCGACGACATAGTACCGAATTTTCTGTACCCAAGGCTAATTGCATGATCTGCCTTGTTTATGAAAGTCCTTCGTTAATCATAATGTAGGTAGGTAAGTTATTTAATCTTGAGACAGAACTCCAATAATTTAAAATTGTGCCCGCACTCGAATTTTTGTTCACCAGTATATTTTTTGTTGTTTCTGTATAGTTTAGCATTAAAAACCTTGAGGGGTTGGCAGACCTGAAGATAAAGGGTGGCAGGTTACATAAGGGGGAGTCAGATTCAAGTGTACCTACTCCAAAAGAAATGTTAGACTTATAGGAGATGTTTGATTTTGGGCCGTCACTATGTATATAGATAAATAGGAAACAAATAGGGGAATTCCATAAAAATACTAACAAATTAATTTTAAGAAGGGCACAGGCGTACAAAAATTATCATTTGAACGGTTTTTTAATAAGATAACCCTATGTTTAGGGCAGCTATGACAGTTGGGTGTGACGTGACGTTTGACGACTTTGACAGCTTTAAGAAGTGACGTATTTGTGTCTTTCTTTGCTTTACTTTTGAATTGGCTATGTTACGGAATTTATAGTGATTATTTTAATTTTGTAACCCAGTTTAATACTACGGACATTGATTGATTGCTTCTCTGTTGCAATTGAATTCGTGTTGTATTTTTTAACGCAGTTAATACGATGACACGTCAATCAAATGTCAATGTCAATATTTCATTTTTCGCATGCTACTGATCTGGTCCACCATGTTTAATTATACATGGTTTTACTCTACTTATCAATAGTACATTTGTTGGGATTTGAACCCAACACTCGCGGCCAGCGCGCGCCGTCTGCACTTGGCACACTCGCGCGCGGCGCACGCGACATCGGTGTGTGGGTGCACAGCGCGGCGGCGACGCGGCACGGCTCGGCGGCCACTCGCTACCACGGACTCCACCGCGACAGTCAACACCTCTCTTCCTAAACCTTAATTGTTTGTCCGGGACAGTTGAAAATTTATAATAATAACGGTATTAAACCATTCGCCTAAAAATACAGTCCACTCATTTCACCCACGAGCTAACAACATTGTTTACCGAGAGGAGAAAGTGACCGATTACCGTTGAGGGTGTCGTTTGAAGCCCGAGCCGTAGGCGAGGGCTTTAAAACACCCGAGATCGGGAATCGCACTTTCTCTCGAGTGATATATAGTGCTTTATACTACACCTACGAGGAAAATAAAAAACTAAATCTTTACTAATTGAAATTTATATTGAAATTGTTGCAGTTAGTGAAGCTTAATGTAACACTTTTTCCATTAATGTTTGTTTGAGATGTTTGCGACAATGTAGGAGGAATAACTGGCTGTGCTGTTGGCACTGCGCTCGTAGAAGGCTGTGGTGCCAAAGGGGCAACTGGCTGCTGAGGGGCATCTGGCATCGCCGCGCTCGTTGATGGTTGAGGAGATGAGTCTTGATGCACATTAATCGATCCCGATATTTGGTTATTTATTCGTGTTTTGTTTTCTACGGAATTCTCTATGTAGCTTTCTGCAACAGCGGACGATTTCCAACCACCGTGACGTTTTATTGTGATTAAATCAGCACCAGTATCGGCAAGAATAGTCGCTGAAGTTCTGCGAAAGCAGTGGCCAGTGTATTCTAGTGGATTAAGTAAATTAAGGTATGAAGCTATTTCTCTTGGCACAGTACTTATTTTGTTTTTCCCAATTACTTGTTTCGTACATTTTTTGTTTTTATATTGTAGTAAAAACCTATTGGTTTTGGGGTCACTGGGGCGAATTTCGTTATATTTCTTCACTATCTCAAAAAATAAGCCCGATATAACAAATGATCGCTGAATTTTGGTTTTTGTGTTAGGAATATTGACGATCATTCCATTTTCGAGGACTTCGATATCGTCTGTTGTCATATCCACAAGTTCTTGCGAACGACAGGCCCCATTTACTCCTAAAATCAAAATAACCTGTAAACAAAAATATCAAATATGAAAACCTAGTAGATTTCTACTCATAAATAGGTACGTAATAAATCATAAACCAGTGCATTTTGTTCATAAACTTACCTTCATCAACAAATATTTGTCATCTGGAGCATTCTGCAAAAAGGAATAAACATCATTTGTAGTAAGCACTTTTGATTTCTTACTACGGAATCCCTCCGACTTTCTTTTCAGAAATGCTGTAAGTTTTTTGTATTCTTGAATATTTATGTCGTTTCTTGTCAATATAGTACTTTTCAACATTGAGTACATAGACCATAACGTACTTAGTTTGTATTTTTGCGCTTTTTCACTGAAATAAGCTAGCAAAACAGTTTCAGAAAAAGATGCCGCATTTTTTTCACTTTTCCATTGCAAAAAATCGTCATAAGTAATATTATATTTTTTAATTGATTTCTGTGGTAAAAGGTTATCAATCAGTATTTTTGCTGTTTCCTTCAACTGCGGCGGAGTTAAAAAATCTTCATCATCACTATCACTACTTATCATTTTGATAGTTTTATTTTACTTTTCTACGAAAACTGAATCCTCAAATAACACACAAATTGAAAATGGCGCCAATGGCGTCTGCAATTTTCACATGTTCTTTTTTCAAATTGTTTGACACCATCCAACACACAGCTAGTGGCCAGTGTCATTTTGCGAACTTGGAGATAAAAACTCACTGTAAAAACTTTTTGGCTTTTGATATTTAGGTTACCAGCGCATACAAAATTAAAAAAGAAAAACCACGTAAGAAATGGATTTTCATACACTTTTCTCTCCCGCTCAGATGCGTTTTCTCGCCGCATATTTGTTCGATATGCAATGAAGTACTTTCTACCGTAAATTTGATAAAGTATCAAGGTACTTTCCGAACAGGTGTAGTATAAAGTTAATTTGAGTTTACATTGAAAAGAAGTGAAATTAAAGAAAATGTAACAATGAAAAACAGTTGCTATATTATATAGCGATTTTTACATGTAGTGTACATAATGCTGGCCCAGAACATCTGGAACATCTACTTAAGCACATTTTAAGAAAGAGCTGTGTCTGTGTTTTCATTGTAGTCGTTTTTTAAGTGTGTTTTTAGGAACTAACACATCTCGTTAGTTTTTAATTTAAATTGCAACACAAAAAGATGCAACCGCGTGTTCTGTTCCAGAATCATTCTTTAGAAAGGACGATGGTAGCAGTAAAAAAATATTTCATTAAAGCACGCCTCGTTTAAAGTGCACAACATAGCGTTAGTAGTTTTAGCGGTACTGAAATTACCGTTGAATTTCTAAAATGATAGAGGTAATATTTTTTCATACATCTAGGAACTAGGAAAATTCTTTCGTCTCTCGCTTTTTGATCAAAGTTGCAATAACGTCACCTTTCTTTCTTAAGTCAGATTCATAACGAGGCTTCTTTGAAATACAGCAGTGTAGTATAAAATATACACTTTTTCATTCGACTTTCAAGTCAAAGGAAATTTTAAACAGCATTTTAATATCAGGTTTGAGGTTACTGGGAATACATTAAAGTGTTCTTGGAGAAACTGCAATTTTATTTAAGAAAGGTGAGAAAATTAATATTCTCATTTTGATTTTGATGTCAGGGGTTCGTTCAAAGTAGCACCGATTAGCGAAAAGGTCAAAGAAAGCAGATTGCGTTGGTACGGCCACATCCTGAGACGTGGAGATGACAACCCTATCAAAAAGGCCCTAAATATCCCCGATCGACCGCGAGGAAGGGAAAGACCGCCCGCCACCTGGTGGTCAAACATGCAGAAAGAGGTCCGGAAGGAGAACCTGAGCACTCAGACAACCCAGAATAGAGCTCTCTGGCGCAGACGTACAAGGAGACCCGACCCCAGCTGAACTGGGAAGAGGGTTGGACAAAGAAGAAGAAGAAGATGTTGAAAAAGAGTGTCCCCATTTTGTATTTGTATTTTCGATGAAACAAATATTTGAAAATAGCCTGAAAACGCTGTTCTTGTAAACGTACCTACCACATTAAATAAAGGTATGCCTCATAAAGTAAATTTAATTTCTATCAATTTGATATCTAATTCTCATTTTATTAACTTTAGGTGTTGAGCTTTTTATGGTTGGACATGTGAACAGTAATTTGATTGACATTTAATTCTTGGCTGATTTATTTTAATTGGAATAGACATGGTTGTTTTTGCGCATAATATGGTTTGAAATGTAAACGGTTTTTGATTTATACATATTATTTTTTTTTTATTTGTTACTGGTTCTGATTGCTTCTGTTGTAATTTCAAATGTAATTATGTTGTAGAATTCGAACACAATGTAAATTGTTTGATGAATAAATAAATGAACAATAAAGAGCAACAGTTTTAGTGAATTAAGCCCGGCCCTTTGCCGCGTCGGATCCGTGGCACAAAAAGCAAGAGATCCTAAATACAAATGAGACATAATTCTTCAGAGAGTCTCTACATTTGTAAAGGGCTATATTTTTTACAAACTCGATAAGTTACTTTTGTAGGTGCGTAATTTTTGCCTCTGAACAAGTTTTTGTATCTTGAGCTATAAATGGTTTTGTTGTTTATAATTTTTTAATGTCTATTATTTGAAGCTGTCCTTAATTTTATTTTATTATGCATTTAAATTAATAAAAACATTGATCATGGGCTGACTATACTGACGATTTTTAAGCTTATTAAATCAATGAAATTGAACTGGTATTACACGACATTTTTGAAAATTCGGATTAAAATAAAAAAGTTTTAAAACGAGTGCTCGTGTATTGTTTCAAGGGAATTCAGAGAGAAGGAAAATATTATAGATTACAGTTACAATACTGAAAAATAATGAATTTTAAAATGAATCTCTATGAGGACGAGAATATATATTCGGGATTACACTTTACCAGATCATTTTTTTAACAGAAAATCTATGCAATTTAAAAGCGTAGTTCCAGAAATAATTAATTTATCATACTAGATATCTACGTCAGTCGGACTAGGTTACTACCCACTGTATGAATAATAGTGCACTTTATATGAAAGAGTGGATTTTGCGAGAAATTCGTGTGAATGGGCTTCCTTACCCCCGGCTTTGTCCACCACAAGGCGTTCATCCCTACGGACAGGACCCAAGGTTGTATGCCCCTGACAAGGGTGTTAGTGTCACAAATTAATATTTGTACCTACATAAATTAATTTTAATGTTTCGTAATTTGTCAGCTAAGCAAACTGTTTGGAGGAAATGATAAATAAAAGGCGACGAAATCTGAGGGTCTTAGTTTTATTGTTATTCAAAAATGTATAATTTGTCATATTAGGGTTAACCAAAACTATTAAGATAATTTCTGTTTTCCTACTGGCTAATTCTTTTTGTCATATTGTTTACGTCATAAGTAATCATACCTGGGCGACCAAGCTCTGCTCGGATGAAAATAGAGAAAACGAGGTTTTCGAAAAATAAAACCTAGCTTGATCGATTTATCGTCTTTGAAACCCCCTGCATACTAAATTTCATGAAATTCGATGGAGCCGTTGCCGAGATTCAGATTATATATACAAAACTTAGAAAAAGTTTTTTTTAAACAAAGTGATATAATAAATTTGTACTTACTGTACATCACGTTAAATATGCTTTGGCACTGAAAATACCAATGGTTATCCAATAAATAGTTACAACATTAAATTAAACAACAATTTCAGACCTATTCAATAACACGCATCAATAAATCAGAACGGAAACTGCATCCGTTATAAATCCGGAGCGTGCAGAAATTTCCACTTCAACTAGTATTTTAATCCTTATTTATACCACGTAAACCTGGAGCGCGATCTATTTTCCTAGATCCGTTAGCCGTAGTGAAAATACACCTCGGAATATCGATTTCACTCTCAATTCCACACAGATTCGGTCCATTGCACCTTTTGAAGTGCAGTAAAAATAATCTTCTTTGTCCAGTGGTCAATGCGAGGTTGAAAACGGGCAAATGACAACAAAGCGCTGGAACACAACGCAACTTGTTATTTCAATCTCTGAAACTGATACATTTATTGGACATCATACATTTTAATTGAAGTTCCCTAAAAATACATTGATAAATGTGCAGTAAGATTTATTTATGATAGGTTGCTATTAGTGGCTTGTTATTATAAGTTAAGCCATTTGTCAGACTAATAATTACATGTTCACTGTTTCAATTAAGAAACTGTAACTATGATTTATACTAATGATGGAAGTTTCAGGCATTGGTGAAACCGTGAGCATATGAACAAAGCTAGACGAAATAATTACTGAAACACTGAACGCCTGCCAACTAACATAAGCAATTCTTAGATAAACAACTTGCATACTTAAATGACCAGGGTTATAAGTATTCACACTAATATTATAAATGTGACAGTAACTCTGTCGATCTGCATGTGTAACTTTCATTTCGGAAGTCGATGTCTTTGGTATCTCATGTTTTATCAGTTTGCAACACCAACTGCCGAACGAAAGTTATTTTTGCACATTTTAGTGTTTTGCTTTGGAAGTCGGTTTAATTTTTTTTGTGATCTTTTTTTTTTTTTTTATTAAGTTGATACTCTTTTAATCACGGGACCGACTCTCCACGGGATTTAAATATGTACCGGTATGGGAGAATCACTTCACAGATCGCCAAAGCGCGAGCAACCTTCGCACAGCTGAGACCAGGGGGGTGACCATAAGCCCTTAGAGTAAGGTTATTTTGAGTGTGTGTAAGGGACAGATGTATATGACGTGTATACATCTGTCACTTATTCGATCTCAAAATAACCTTACTCTAAGAGCTTGTGGTCACCCCCCTGTTTGGCAATCGCGGCAACTGACCCGAGAGGTTAAACTCAAAATCATCGGATCCAATGTCAAATCCGTGCTGCTCTACGGGTGCGAAACGTGGAAGGTAACAAAGGACATCTCGCGCCAAATCCAGGTCTTCGTCAACCGATGTCTTCGTCGCATCCTCGGCATTTACTGGCCCGAGATCATCTCTAATGTAGAGCTGTTGGAGAGATGCCACGAGACCCCGATCGACCGCCAGATCAAGCGGCATAAATGGTGTTGGATTGGTCACACGCTCCGGAGGAATTCCGATCACATACCTAAACAGGCCTTAGATTGGAATCCTCAAGGAAAAAGGAAGCGAGGCCGTCCCCGTCAAACCTGGCGACGCACCATATTGGCTGAAGCGACGAGTATCGGAAGGACGTGGAGCGAGGTGAAGCGCGAAGCTCAAGACCGGTCTCGATGGAGGACTACTGGTGGAAGCCCTCTGCCCCAGCTAGGGGTCATAGGATCTTAAGTAAGTCATGGGAGAATGGACTTATGACCCGGTTGATCGCACTTAAACAATTACTTTTGGTAACCTCTTTCTAACCTAACCAAATAACTGCTTATCTGAAGCATGGCCCGTATTTCAGATACTCATACTCGACTCAAACTCAAAATTGGCCAAACTTACCATTCAACTGTCAACCAATAACAACTCTCGAGTTCGGCATATGATTCTTCAGCTTTTCATAAATGTGTACTCAATAAAGCAAAAGCCCAGATACCTCAGACGTTACTGAAAACTTTCTAATAAAAATGTGTGGTAAGTATTGAATGAAATTGAAAATCCAATTTAGCAATTACGAGTACGTTCCAAGTATGCTAACACTACTCAATTCCACTGATTTTGTGTTAAAAAAGATCGGTAACGTTTGGGGCGACTAGGATCTTGGACTTGAACACGTAAATGACAAAAAAATAAGCCAACTAAATACAACTGTCTATTTGCAGTTGGATTTTAGTTGAGGATGAGCACCTGGAATACTGGCCTCATCATCATCATCACTATATTAATGTTTCCATTACTGCGACACAGGCCTCTTCTCTGTTAGAGAGAACGGGTCGTAATCCACCACGCGGAAACTGGTGTGATTTTTAGGATTTATTGTGTCTGGTTTTCTGATTATCTTAAGGTTACAATGCAAAAATAATGTAAAAATATAAATTGAATACAAAAGCATTAGAAATGAGATAAAAAAGATAAGATTAGTGGTAGTTTAAATATCTACAATACTCTAGTTAGTTAGTCTCTAGTTCAAGTTTAGTGATATCCGCTTCGTTTTTAATCAAAAAATGTTTCTTCCCTTGAGCTTGATGAATAAATACACTGCCTTATGAGGTCCAGCAGAACCTGAAGTCATTCTCTGTCGCAAATTTCCGTGCAAGATAAAATAATATTTTTTTTTCCTGTTTATTTATGTAGTTTACATAGTAGTATGTAAACTACATAAATAAACAGGAAAAAAAATTGGATAATTCCATAAAAATACTAACAAATTGATTTGAAGAAGGGCACAGGAGTACAAAAATGGATTTGAACAGTTTTTTAATAAGATAACCCTATTTTTAGGGCAGCCATGGCTCATGATAGTTGAGTGTGACGTGACGTTCGACGACTTTGACAGTTTTAAGAAGTAACGTCTTTGAGTTTTTTTTTGCTTTGCCTTGGAATTGGATAAGTTTCGGAGTTTTAGCGATTATTTTAATTTTGCAACCCAGTTTAATACTACGGACATCGATTGATTGCTTCTCTGTTGCAATTGAATTCGTGTTGTATTTTTATAACGCAGTTATTACGATGTCAAGGCAATCAAATGTCACTGTCAAAATGTCATTTTTCGCATACTTCCGATCAGATCCACCAATTTTAATTAAACATTGTGTTGCTCTACTTGACAAAGTTCATTTGAGTTTACATTGAAAAGAAGTGAAATTAAAGAAAATTGGCAGTGAAAAACAGTCACTATATTATATAGCGATTTTTACATCTAGTGTGCATAGTGCTGGCCCAGGCTCCATACATTTCTGGAACATCTACTTTAGCACATTTTAAGAGAGAACTGTAGAGAACTTTTCTTTGTAGTTTTTTTTAACCCGTATGTTTTTACACCCGAAACACATCTCGTTCATTTTTAAATTAAATTGCAACATAAAAACATGCAACCGTTGTAACGTTGTAGCTAAACGTAAGCCACGTTAATAAAAGGCAGGAGTGCAAGCAGCCAGGAGTGAAACGGCTAGTAGCCAGATACGTAGGTAAATCATGCACAGTATAACACTCACATTATATATTTTAGTGCACTTCAGATTTTATTACAGGTAAACAAGCTGAATAATAAGGTTTAGAGAGTTTTTAGATTAAATAGTCCACTTCGTAATACCCAGTAGAAAAACCAAGTCTCATCGTTTACAGCCAGATTCAAACTGAAAAAGCTGACGCCCGTTTTTACTCGTTCTGCCATCCCTTCTAAATTTCAAATTCAAATCTCAATAAGACCAGAACGAATAAAAACGACTTTACAAAGGCGGGTCAGTCTGCGCTGCCCTTACAATAATGTACAACTAGCTTAAGGAAAAGTCTAGGTACTCCATGGTAGCTATGTTAAGTCTATGCCTTAAGAAAATAAAATAGACAGACAGATGTCATGTCAGATGAAAATGTCACAGTAGAAAAATATTGCAAGAATTATAAATTACGAATATAATTTAAGTTTTAAATATAAAAAACAATCAGAGATAACTAAAATATGCTTTGCAGGTGTTACAGTACAAAGAATATATAAAAATGAGTTACAAAAATGGATTTGAACAGTTTTTTAATAAGATAACCCTATTTTTAGGGCAGCCATGGCTCATGATAGTTGAGTGTGACGTGACGTTCGACGACTTTGACAGTTTTAAGAAGTAACGTCTTTGAGTTTTTTTTTGCTTTGCCTTGGAATTGGATAAGTTTCGGAGTTTTAGCGATTATTTTAATTTTGCAACCCAGTTTAATACTACGGACATCGATTGATTGCTTCTCTGTTGCAATTGAATTCGTGTTGTATTTTTATAACGCAGTTATTACGATGACAAGGCAATCAAATGTCACTGTCAAAATGTCATTTTTCGCATACTTCCGATCAGGTCCACCAATTTTAATTAAACATTGTGTTGCTCTACTTGACAAAGTTCATTTGAGTTTACATTGAAAAGAAGTGAAATTAAAGAAAATTGGCAGTGAAAAACAGTCACTATATTATATAGCGATTTTTACATCTAGTGTGCATAGTGCTGGCCCAGGCTCCATACATTTCTGGAACATCTACTTTAGCACATTTTAAGAGAGAACTGTAGAGAACTTTTCTTTGTAGTTTTTTTTAACCCGTATGTTTTTACACCCGAAACACATCTCGTTCATTTTTAAATTAAATTGCAACATAAAAACATGCAACCGTTGTAACGTTGTAGCTAAACGTAAGCCACGTTAATAAAAGGCAGGAGTGCAAGCAGCCAGGAGTGAAACGGCTAGTAGCCAGATACGTAGGTAAATCATACACAGTATAACACTCACATTATATATTTTAGTGCACTTCAGATTTTATTACAGGTAAACAAGCTGAATAATAAGGTTTAGAGAGTTTTTAGATTAAATAGTCCACTTCGTAATACCCAGTAGAAAAACCAAGTCTCATCGTTTACAGCCAGATTCAAACTGAAAAAGCTGACGCCCGTTTTTACTCGTTCTGCCATCCCTTCTAAATTTCAAATTCAAATCTCAATAAGACCAGAACGAATAAAAACGACTTTACAAAGGCGGGTCAGTCTGCGCTGCCCTTACAATAATGTACAACTAGCTTAAGGAAAAGTCTAGGTACTCCATGGTAGCTATGTTAAGTCTATGCCTTAAGAAAATAAAATAGACAGATAGATGTCATGTCAGATGAAAATGTCACAGTAGAAAAATATTGCAAGAATTATAAATTACGAATATAATTTAAGTTTTAAATATAAAAAACAATCAGAGATAACTAAAATATGCTTTGCAGGTGTTACAGTACAAAGAATATATAAAAATGAGTTACAAAAATGGATACAATATCAAAAGATGTAAAGATGGTTTGTATAGTGTTATAAAATCGTAAGTAGATGTGGAATAAATACCACACCGTGTGTTCTGTTCCAAAATCATTCTTTAGAAAGGACGATATTAGCACTAAAAAAATATTTCATTAAAGCACGCCTCGTTATAAGTGCACAAAATTCATTTTAGTGGTACTGAAATTATTGTTGAATTTTGAAAATGTTAGCGATAATATTTATTCATACGACTTGGAACTAGAAAAAAAATACATCTCTTCTTCTTTTCTTTAATCATAGTTGCAATTACGTCACCTTTCTTTCTTACGTCAGATTCATAACGAGGCTTCCTTGAAATACAGCAGTTTAGTATAAAATGTGCACTTTTCATTCGAATTTCAAGTCAAAGGAAATTAAACACCATTTTAATATCAAGTTTAGGTTAAAGGGAATACATTAAAGTGTTCTTGGAAAAACTTATTTATGAAAGGAGAGAAAATTAACATTCTCATTTTGATGTTGAAAAAGAGTGTCCCCATTTTGTATTTGCATTTTCAATGCGACAAATATTTGAAAATTGTCTAAAAACGCTATTACCATTTATATTTACCTACTACTTTCAATAATGGTACGCCTCATAAAGTAAATAATGATGCCCTAATATTTACCAATCTCTTTTTCCTTGTATACCGACTGACTGAAAACCACAAACAAATTGCCGTAGTTTTGCCCAAAGTTTTCGTTTGTATACCATTATGTTCTAACAAAGGCGAATGAAGAGTAACAATTTTAGTGAATTAAGCCCGGCCCCTTGCAGCGTCGCCTCCGTGGAACAAAAAGCAGGAGATCCTAAATACAAATGAGACCTATTATTCTTCAGAGAGCCTCTATATTTGTACAAGGCTATATTTTTTACGAACTCGATAAGTTACTTTTGTAGTTGCGTAATTTTTGCCTCTGAATAAGTTTTTGTATTGTGAGTTTATAAATGGTTTTGTTTTTCATAATTTTTAAGTCTCTTTTGTTTGTAGCTATCCTTCATTTAGTGAGTTCACTTCATTAGTATTTTTTTTTGTACTTTAAAGTAAATAAATTTAAAAAAAAATTGATCATGTGCCGATTATTCTGACGATTGTAAATCTTACTAAATATTTATCAGCGATACGGAACTGGTATTATACGACAACTTCCAAATTCAGATTAAGATAAAAAAGTTTTAAAACGAGTGCTCGTGTATTGTTTCAAGGGAATTCAGAGAGAAGGAAAATATTATAGATTACAGTTACAATCCTGAAATATACTGAATTTTAAAACAAATCTCTACGTAGACGTGAATATATCTGATATAGTCCGGATTACATTTTAACGGACCGATTTTTAACATAAAATCTTTCCAATTTAAAAAGCGTAGCGCCAGAATTTCTCAATTTATCATACTATATATCTACGTCAGTCGGACTAGGTTACTACCCACTGTATGAATAATAGTGCACTTTATATGACAGAGAGGATTTTGCGAATAATTCGTGTGAATGGGCTTCCTTATCCCCGGCTTTGTCCACCACAAGGCGTTCATCCCTACGGAAAGGACCCAAGGTTGCATGCCCCTGACAAGGGTGTTAGTGTCAGAAATTAATATTTGTACCTACATAAATTAATTTTAATGTTTCGTAATTTGTCAGCTAAGCAAACTGTTTGGAGGATATGATAAATAGAAGGCGACAAATTCTGAGGGGCTCAGTTTAATTGTAATTCAAAAATGTATCATTTGTCATATTAGGGTTATCCTGAACTATTAAGATATGTCCTGTTTTCCTAATTATTTTTGTCCTATTGTTTACGTCGTAAGTAATTTAAAGAACATTACTGCAGCGGCCCGCAAAAGAGGCATTGATGGAAGAACGTATAAATGTGGGCCGAGGCACACATACGTAACTCCATCAATGCCTAGTTGTGGCCAAGGCTTCTATATTACTTTTCTCAAATAATGCGCGGATATTAAAACTAGTTATTACCTAAAACAAATTTTGACAAATATAATTACTTTACAAAATCAATGACGAACAACGAAAAACATTTTATTTTCCCGCGTTAAAGTGTTCATTTTTTTTTTATCAATTAATAGCTTTCTATTGCAAATAGAAAGCTGTTTAGCCAGTTCGAAATTTAAATAAATCCTTTGATAAGTTACCTCCTTGGTTTCCATGTTTCGGAGTAAAAGATCGTTCCATTTTTAAATTACACGACGGATATGTGTTTATTTATTTGGTCGCTTAACCACAACAGATTATGGTTTTTCATATAACTTACGCTACGCAACGACAGTACAGCAATTTCGATTTATCTCGAAGAAGGTTGACAAAATAATGCTCAAATTTCGAAGCATGTTTGAGAAAAAGTTTTTTTTAAACCAAAGTGATATAATTTATTTATACTTAGTAAAATCACGTTAAGTATGCTTTTTCACTTAAAATGGTTATACAATCAATAGTTATTCCATTTGTTTAATAATAACATTAAATTAAACAACAAATTCACACCTATTGAATAACACGCATCAATAAATCAGAACGGAAACAGCATCCGTTATAAACCCGCAGCCTGCAGGGATTTCCACTTAAACTAGTATTTTAATCCTTATCTCTACTACGTAAACCTGGAGCGCGATCTATTTTCCTAGATCCGTTAGCCGTAGTGAAAATACACCTCGGAATATCGATTTCACTCTCAATTCCACACATATTCGGTCCATTGCACCTTTTGAAGTGCAGTAAAAATAATCTTCTTTATCCAGTGGTCCATGTGAGGTTGAAAACGGGCAAATGACAACAAAGCGCTGGCACACAACGCAACTTGTTATTTCAATCTCTGAAACTGATACATTTATTGGACATCATACATTTTAATTGAAGTTCCCTGAAAATACATTGATAAATGTGCAGTTAGATTTATTTATGATAGGTTGCTATTAGTGGCTTGTTATTATAAGTTAAGCCATTTTCAGACTAATAATTACATGTTCACTGTTTCAATTAAGAAACTGTTACTATGATTTATACTAATGATGGAAGTTTCAGGCATTGGTGTAAGCGTGAGCATAGGTACAAATCTAGACAAAATAATTACTAAAACACTAAACGCCTGCCTACTAATACAAGCAATTCTTAGATAAAAAACTTGCACACTTTAAATGACCAGGGTTATAAGTATTCACACTAATATTATAAATGTGACAGTAACTCTGTCGATCTGCATGTGTAACTTTCATTTCGGAAATCGGTATCTTTGGTACCTCATGTTTTATCAGTTTGCAACACCAACTTGCGAATGAAAGTTATTTTTGTATATTTTAGTGTTTGGCTTTGGACGTCGGTTTTGTTTTTTGATCTTTTTATTATTTTCTTAATTTATCTTTTCAAGTCGAAGCTGTTTTATGTACGGGACCGGCCCTGCCACGGGATTTAAATATGTACCGGTATGGGATATTGGACTTTGTAACATTACGTTTAGCACAGACGGCTATACGTAAGCCACGTTAATAAAAAGAAAAGTAATTATAAACTAAAATTAAGAAAAAGGATATAGATAATAAAAACTATGGGCCGGCTTCGCACGACGTGGGTTGCTTGACTTAGGCAGGTAACCAGGCAGCAGAACGGGCAGGAAGACGTGGAATGCCCGAGGTAAGCAGGTGAGCAGGCATCACGACGGACAAGCAGGAAATCGGCCAGGTAGGCAGGTGAGCAGGCACCACGGGTAGATGGTCAAGGCAGGCAAACGAGTAGTTAGGCAGTAGAATAGGTAGCAGGACGGATAGACAGACAAATGGATAAGTACGTAAGCACCAAGAGGTGTAGAGGCCAGCTATGACTCAATAAGCCAAACAGCGAGGCGAGGCCTTTGATGCCAAGAGATGACCGTTGAGGGTAAGGTTCCAGGAAATAATGCACTCTTTACACAAAATATATTTATTTATTGCACTTTAAAGATTTGATAAACATTCACAGGCCGTATATATTATAGTTTAAGAGTTTTCAGATACGATAGTACACTTGTTAACATTAAGTAGTCCACCGACTATCGACGTTCAGTCCAGATTCAAAACTAAAAAGCTGACGCCCATATTTTCCTCGTTCTGCCATCCCTTCTAAATTTCAAATTCAAATCTCAATTAAGAAATCAAGACCAGAACGAATAAAAAACGGTTCCAGAGGAAGGGCAGTCTGCCGCTGCCCTTATAATAATGTAAAACTAGTTGAGGAAGGTCTAGTCCATGGTACCTATGTTAAGTCTATGGATTAAAAAAAAAAAAAAATAGACAGACAGACGTCAGATCAGATGAAAATGTCAAAGTATAAAATATTCCAAAATTTTACAAATTAGCTATAAAATTAAGTTGAAGACATTAAATCAATCAGAGATAACTAAAAATATGCTTTTCAGGTGATATCAAAGAATACATAAAAATTAGTTACATGAGTTGATACATTATCAAAAGATATGAAGGTATGGTTTTGTATAGTGTGTTATAAAACGTAAGTAGACTAAAAGATGAGGAATGAATACCACAACTTATGACCACCTAACCTAACCTAACCTAACCAAATAACTACTCCTTATGCTTAGCTTGGCCCGCATTCCAGATACTCATACTCGACTCAAACTCAAAATTGGGCACACCAACCAATCAAATGCCAACCAATCACAACTCTCGAGTTTGGCATATGGTGCTTTAGCTTGACATAATATGTCACACATATTATGTGTACTCTATTGAGCGAGAGCCCAGACGCCTCAGACGGTAATGAACTCTTTCTAAAAAAGATGAGTGCTAAGTATTGAATTAAAAAGAAAATCCAAGTTAGCAAGTCCAGATCGCGGATAAATTTGAAAGATAGTTAGCGCAGCCCTGGCACAAGCAACTGAAGGAACACGGGTGGGTTTTAGTCAGTAAAAGTTTGACACGCACTCCCGCTTACCCAAAGCGGGAGAAGTCATTGGATGATGGCCAATGTACATGCTAACACTACTCAATTCCACTGATTTTATGTTAAAAGAGTTCGGCAATATTTGGGGCGTCTAGAATCTTGGACTTGAGCATGTAAATGACAAAAATGAGCACCTGGAATATACCGGCCCAAAGGTTACAAATAGTACTCTACTCCAAAAACACTTAACTTGCATTAACATAGAAGAGTAGTTATTACAATCATTTAGCTCCACATTAATGACATTTAAACCTAATAACTCTATATCAAAATTACCTCTCATAACTAACTCCTCTCCAACTCCCACGTGTCACAACATTACCAACTTTAAGCACTCTCTCTTTACAGTTGGAGCAATTAATAAAAAAAGCGTAGCAGTGCTTGTTAGCATGCAAATGCCGCAATCCTCGGAAGATTTTGCGGCAATATTCAAGTCGTTAGTGTTCGTGCGGCCCACTGCACAAGTGCAAAAAGGGTGCACCGCTTCGCCAATGTAAATGACAATTTAATAATAGCAACGGTCTTTGCAACGTAAATTACGAAAGCTTTTATGAGATTTGAACTACTTTTATAATATCTTTTTCATTAAGAACGCGTTTAATTTGTCCCTGTTTTATAGTATTGTGGTTTTAATTTGTAACTAGGCTGGTTGTGGAAACAGATTTGTAATGGATAGATAAACCAGAGCACTATATGATAGATGAACACGTGGATATCCACGTGTTTAATATTAAATGTATAAGTAAGTGAGGGTAGAACCGATTTTCGTAGACTCTTCTAAAAAGCGGTTCCCGGTAAAGAGGAAACTCTAATTGGTTTTCGACGAATCTCGCGGCAACTCATCTCGTATTAAGTTCTCAAAATACATTGTAGATACTCAATTACTGTCGTGTTTGTTTTAATACTAGCGTTAGCAGCGATTCACCCGCGTTTTCGAAAATTATCCCAAGCGAACTTGCTACCGGAGTATAAAGTATCCTATCCAGGTTATATTTTACCTGTATTTTAAACTTCATCCTAATCCTTATCCTCCTTTACCTCAGTGGTAGGTGTTATAGATTAACAAACATTGAAACTCATGTAAACTAAACTAATAAAGAAATAAATTATAATCGAAAATATTATAAAAAAAAATAGCTTCTACCAGCGGCTTCACCCGCGTGAGTGTTTTCTTTTATCAAGAGAATATTATACCGAGATAGTCTATATTTTTGCCAAATTACATCCAAATCCGTTCAGCCGTTCTGGCGTCATTGAGTAACAAACATTCATCCACACTTCCACACAAACTCATCCATCCAAACTTTCACATTTATAATATTAGCATTATTTTGATTTAGAACTTCTAAAAACCGAATGTTTGTTCAGTGCTGCCGCTTTTTTAGTTCCCAACACAAATGTCTATAAAGGGATGATTCAAAGTTGACATCTTGGAAGGCCCAATTCTTCGCTTCATTTCCTCCCCACCCGATTCACGTTAAAAGAGTGATTTGCGTCGTCTAGTCAAATTGTTCCTTTTACAAAAGAAACATTGTGCCAATGAAAATATCGGGTAAAAATTTCAACATTTATACAATGTGTAGTAATAAAATTTTAAAACCGTTAAACACACCGTACACTTAATTTTGCTATAAAAAATCCCACATAAGGGGTGCAATCACCATACCCTCA